>JAKZAO010000011.1:2261624-4661624 GCA_023053555.1 Branchinecta lindahli
GCAATGCTTCCGTGCAACATCAGACAGCAAAAACCAGAATTCTGCCGTCGTCTTGAAAAGGTAAAGCCGCCAACAGAGATCACTAGGATGTGTAAAACGGTCGAGCAGATAGACGACAAGGCTTCGACACTGAAGCACTTTTTGTTGTACTACGTACACCTACTTCATGACCTTTTGCCTCAGCGGATTTACAGACAGTTCGCCTACCTAAGCAGGGCACTTCACATTCTCTTGGCAGAGGAAATCACGGAAAAGGACCTGGACGAGGCCGAAATTGACATTCAGACCTTTGTGAGAAAACTCTGTAGCTACGGAGGGGATGAGGAGGTTATTCCGCTCTTCAAATTCAACACGCACCTTCTTCTTCACCTCGTAGATTTCTCAAGAGAATGGGGTGCCCTCTGGTCCAGCAGTGCATTTTCGTTCGAGTCGTACGTAGCTGTAATACAAGGGTACATAAAAGGACCAACTTATCCTCTCGATCAGATTGCGAAGAAAATAGTGTACCTGTCTACGCTGCGGAGAAAAATGGATATGGTCACAAGGCCCGAATACATGAAGTTCGTTGAATCGGCAACGGGACATACTGTATCAAATAGAACAGCCGGTAGAGACAAAGTGGGCGAAGTTTTTGTGTTCGGAAAAGGGCATCCAGCTTGTATTACAGCAAGAGATTTCCTGGCAATGCAGCATCTGGAAGACTTTGACCCCGTGACATGTAAATACAACATCGAAGTCGCGTCCTACGATCGGGCCATGTCCCAAACTGTGTATGTTACTACTGAGAGTTATACTAGGTCGGACCGCAGAAATGACACAACTGTGTTGCTAAAGAATGACACAGTTGTGACAATCGTTAAAATTATGCAGTATCGAGAAAGACTAGTTTTTATCGCCAGGGTACGTGGCAGCAAGATATCGACTCCAAGTGCTAAGCCTGAGGAGAAAATTCTCATAAAGCTAAGCCAAGACAGCGTGCAAACGAGCTTCTTGGGTGAAGATATAAAAGCCAAATGCTTGGTTCTTTCAGATGACCTGTGTGTACCTCTGCCGAACCGATATGAAAGGGATTGAACCTTTGTTTCGGCGTAAATATGGTGTGATGGGGTCTTGTCACACAATTTAGATTGTTGTTTATGGTTGATATACGAAAAGAATTCATAACCTTGAAACGGCTGCGGACCTGACACTCAGACCCAACCTCAGTACCGTGGGCTGTAGCACCAATTAGCGAGCTCCCGTCACCCGGATTCAGGTAAAAAATCCTCTGTTTTGGTGAACTTTGTATCCGGGTAAAGGGTGTCATACAGGGATTCCCAGTGACGATACGTATTGATCTTCTAGTTGTGAACTGGCAAACATCAGTGTTAAGTGATGGCGGAACCCGACGAAAAGCTGGAGTACCTGGTACTTTTCTACAATACCGAGTATGACAAGGAGCCAATTATTGGTAAGTCTTTAGTACTCAGCTATTACTGCTTTTATTTGTCCTGAACCCTTGTGTATTTAGAACAGTATTTTTCGGTATTTTTCTTAGACATCTAGTGGCGTGTTACGCCCCCCCCCCCCCCCAATAAAATTCGGCATGATAGCTGAATGGGCTTGTTTAAAGTTGGCAATTTACATGTTTTCTGCTTCTTTTCCGATCGCTTAAAATCTGGATAAATTCCAGTCTAATTTTCAGCTTCTGCTATAGTTATAATATCGCAGATCCGTCGGCCTGTCTGTTGTGGGTCCCCATCAGGGCGAGTCAAGGTTTCAGATAAATATTCCTGCCACCGGTAACAGCCTGTCAGAACAAGACCAAAGGTTCCGATGGGATCCCAAAAATCTTCGCCAGGCCAAACAGCTAATCATTACGAAATCCAAGCTCAGATATGGATTCAGCATGTGCGTTTACCTCTATAAGCCGATCGAAATGATCCTGGCTTACTTCTATGAATTTTGCGGTTTTGGTGAACTTCAGGAACTACTTGTCCGGCGAAAAACTAAAGCTCAAAAACGGATTCAGCGTATCTCCTTACCCCTATATCCAACATCTAATCAACTTCAAATGAAAATTTAACTTCTAACAAATTTTCCGGTTTCAGCCGGATTCCGGACGAACTATATGTCCGGCTAGAGAGTGATTGTCATATACGGATTCTGTATCTCTTCTTACCCCAAAATCTATCATCTAATCAACTTAAAATAAAACTTTTACTTTTAACAAATTTCCGGTTTTGGCCGGATTCCGGGCGAACTACTTGTCCGGCGATAAAATGGTTTTCGTATTCTTGTTCAGCATGTCTTCTTACCCCTACACCAAACGTCTAATCAACTTCAGATAAAACTTTAACTTCTAACAAACTTTCCGGTTTTGGCCGGATTCCGGGTGAACTACTTGTCCGGCGAGAAAATGGTTTTCATATTCGTGTTCAGCGTGGCTTTCTTACCCCTAAATCAAACATCTAGTCAACTTCAAATAAAACTTTTACTTCTAACAAACTTTCCGGTTTCGGCCGGATTCCGGGCGAACTACTTGTCCGGCGCGAAAATGGTTTTCATATTCGTGTTCAGCATGTCTTCTTACCCCATAATCCACTATCACATTAGCTGTTTAAAAATATTTTGCTTGTCCCTTAATTTGAACCCCCTCCCCCACCCCTAAATGTAGGGCTACAGGGCCCATCTACGAACTCGACCTTACTCTTGACCCAAAGAATGCTCACACCAAGTTTCATCAAAATATCTCATTCCCTTCGAGAGTTATCGTGCTCACAGACGGACGGACGGACGGACGGACAGACAGACAACTTTTGCGATGTCATAGGTATCCGTCACTAACGTTTTGGGATCCCAAAAAAGAACACGTAAAATGGTAGCTAGTGTTGTCGTATCCAAAATCACTTATCTGACAAAGATAATAATCATCATGAATTTTACTGCTCCCGGAGGCTGTATACAAATCTCAGCATATCGTTGACATTTCGATAAACGATATGCAAGGGGTTTCAGGCTCAGCAATTACCGACTGAAGGAATGTATTTGCAGTTCTGTCACAATATTAACTCACTTTGATGGAAAGAAAAGAAGAATTAAAGCTGATTTTAGGGAGAAACAGTGTATTTTGATACCGTCCTTAATACCCAGGTTCTCATTTTACCGCAGGCCGACCGGCCGACTGCAAATCTTAATTGATTTTCAAAAGCGAACATTCGACTGGACAGGACCTCAAAATAACGATAATATCATTATTCTTTTCAAATTCAGTAGTCAATGGAGTTCAGGTCAGCTACAGGTTTCCTATTTTGCAGTTCAATCGCATTGGTATAAACCGGAATTGGCAAACGATATGACGTTACAAGAAGCGATTGGAAAGGGAGAAGAAGTATTAGTGCTTTGGCCAGAAGTCTACTTGAACAAAAAGATGCCGAACGACTTTATGAAGACGTACTTCAACGCCACAGGACAAAACTCGGCGTATCTCTCATCAAAGCTTACTTGCACCACTGGTAAGTTTTGAAATAATTAAAACCCCAATGGCCGAAATTGTTCATATTTTTTTTCATGCATACGTGAAGACCTAAGAAGTCTATCCCATGTTTCGTTGGTTTTTGGCACCTGACCGCGTTGAGACTGCACTGCACTGTAAAAAAAAACAAGACCAAAGGTGTCGATGGGATCCCAAAAATCTAATATATAAAGTAGATAAGTCAATCCTTTTTACTTGTAATATTTAGAAACAGATCAAAGTTTCAAGCCCCTCGCGAAGCCCTTATAGCAACAGATTCTTACTTACAAGTCCATCTCCCCGTGATAGACATGGTACCGTATCGTTCTTACCATGAAATACACTGGCAAAAAATTAAAGGTAGCCTATACCAACTAGCAAAAGTTGGCAACTCCCTATTCACCAAAGATTCTAGCAACCGATTCTTACTTACGAGTCCATGTCCTCGTGATAGACGTGGTACCAAATTGTTCGTACCATATACAGCAGAGGAAACAAATTTAAACAAATTTTTATCAAAGGCAAATTTCTAGCTAGGCAAATTCCTTTTACTTATTTCATTCACTGTTCTTCTTATGTTTCTATAGGTTAAATTTTTTAAAGTATGACAGATCTAGCGCTTTGGACAAGTGCCATATAGCGATCGCAATTTCTGTCCGTCCGTCGGTCGGTCCGTCTGTCCAGGTTTTGCAAGTTCGGGCACTTCCACATAAGCTAGGACAATGAAACTTGGCAGGCATATCAGGGACCCGAAAGATTAAGTTGGAAATAGTCACTTCCGAAAGCCGAAAGAATTGAAAGATGAAAACTTCAAATCCGGACCGGATCCGGTGACTTTGGGGAGAGCTGAGGGAGAAGCATGCCAAGTTCATTGTCCTTGCACATCAGGAAGTACCGAACTCGTGGGATTACTACAAACTCGGATCCCCTCCAACTCGCCCACAGTGACCAGATCCATTTCGGTTATGCTATTCACTTGCTCTTCCCACCAACTTTCATCCCAAACCAAACCCAAACCTCTAAGCGTTTCCCAAGATTTCCGGTTCCCCCTCCGACTCCCCCCAATATCACCGGATCCGGTTCGGATTTAAAATGGGGCGTCTGAGACACGAGATCTTTCTATACGTCAAGTTTCATCAAGATCCGATCACCCGTTCGCAAGTTAAAAATACCTCACTTTTCGGATTCCCCCTCTCTCCACCCCCACTCCCCAGATGGTCGGATCCAGGAAACGACTATTCTCAAGTCAACCTGTTCGGGTCCCATACACGCCTGCCAAGTTTCATCGTCTTAGCGCATCAGGAAGTACCGAACTCGCGGGATCACTAGAAATTCGGATCCCCCCAACCCCCCCCCACTGTGAACGGATCCGGTCCGGTTATGTCAATCACGTATCTAGGGCTTGTGCTTGTTCTTTCCACCAACTTTCATCCCGATCTCTCTACTCAAAGCGTTTCCCAAGATTTCTGGTTCCCCCTCCAGTTCCCCCCGTGTCACCGGATCCGGTCCGGATTTAAACTGGGATGTCTGAGACACAAGGTACTTCTATATATCAAGTTTCATTAAGATCCGATCACCCGTTCGTAAGTTAAAAATACCTCGTTTTTCCGGATTCCCCTCCCTCCAGCCCCCCCCCCCGGGATGGTCAGATCCGGGAAACGACTATTATCAAGTCAATCTGTTCGGGTCCCTGACATGCCTGCCAAGTTTCATCGTCTTAGCGCATCAGGAAGTACCGAACTCGCGGGGTCACTAGAAATTCGGATCCCCCCAGCCCCCCCACGGTGAACGGATCCGGTCCAGTTATGTCAATCACGTATCTAGGGCTTGTGCTTGTTCTTTCCACCAACTTTCATCCAGATCTCTCCACGCTAAGCGATCTTCAAGATTTCCGGTTTCCCCTCCAACTACCCCCCATGTCACCGGATCCGGTCTGGATTTAAAATGGGAGGTCTGAGACACGAGGTACTTCTATATATCAAGTTTCATTAAGGATTGGGGAAACGGCTATTATCAAGTCAATCTGTTCGTGTCCCTGACATCCCTGCCAACTTTCATCGTCCTAGCACATCAGGAAGCACCGAACTCGCGGGATCACTAAAAATCCGGATTCCCCCCCCCAACTCCCCCAAAGTGAGCGGATCCGGTCCTGTTATGTCAATCCCGTGTCTAGGACTTGTGCTTGTTCTTTCCACCAACTTTCATCCAGATCTCTCCACTCTAAGCGATTTTCAAGATTTCCGGTTTCCCCCTCCAACTACCCCCCATGTCACCGGATCCGGTCTGGATTTAAAATGAAAGGTCTGACACAAGTGGTCCTTCCATATATCAAGTTTCATTAAGATCCGATCGCCCGTTCGTAAGTTAAAAATAAGTCATTTTTCCTATTTTTTCCGGATTCCCCTTCCCTCCACTCCCCCTCAGGTGGTCGGATCGGGGAAGCGACTATTTCTAATTTAATCTGGTCCGGTCCCTGATATGCCTGCCAAGTTTCATCGTCCTAGCTTATGTGGAAGTACCCGAACTAGCAAAACCCGGACCGACCGACAGACCGACGGACGGACAGAAACTGCGATCGCTATATGGCACTTGGCCGAAGGGCAAGTGCCATAAAAAGCAGATTCAGTAGTACCTACTTACACCTAACTGAACCTCTGATCATATTCAGAGACAACTTTTACCAGTTTCCAGTTTTGGCCGGATTCCTGGCGAAATACTTGTTCGACGACAAAACTTTCAATTGCTTTAAACAAATCAGTGTAAATATGTATGACCCGAGTTCAAGTGAACAATTAAGAAAGTGTCTCATTAACCCGGACGACCGGATGTGGCTATGCTTAATCGATTTCGAAGACCAGATATATATGTATATATGTATGGCCAATGGGATGTCAACAACATCGTCTCCGAGTAAAGAGAGTTCATACAAGCATTCCCATTCCCAATATGTATAAGAACATCAGAAAATGTGAAAAGCTACTAGTTGTGAACTTGGTCTGTGTTGTGTTAAGTGATGGCGGAATTCTACGAAAAGCTGGAATATTTAGTACTCTTCTACAATACTGAATATGACAAAGAGCCGATTATTGGTAAGGCTTCAGTACCGGGCTACTAATGCATTTATTTAGAACAGTTTATTTTAACGTATATTTGTTTTTAGACATCGAGTACTATATTACCCCCCCCCCCTCCACCGACAACTGTCATAATGACAATTGACGGGACTTGTTTAAAGTAGACAATCTTGTCTTTTGTCGTCATACATTTTTCCGGCTTCGTTTTCTGATCAGTTCTTAAAAACGGTCTCAAAATATTATATTATAATCTCCGTATCCTGACACCTGTAACTTTTCTTTCCACCTATTTGTGACAATGACAATAGTATGACAAAAAATCCACATGTATTCACTTCCTTCAGTTGTTAATTGCAGGGTGTCTAACCCCCTTGCTTATAGCTAGCCACATGTTCCCGCCCGATTCGGGGTTCCTCCCATGAGCAGAGTGTAACATCTGTGAACAATTAGCAAGGGGATATTTAATTGTTTTAAACGCAGTAGTGTAAACAGTTAATGCTTGAGAATGTTTCGGATGTCTTCTTTCATTTTTGTTTCCGTCTTTCATTTTTGTTTCCGTCATCGTCGAAATATGTTGCTATTGAGGACCGGAATGTTTGGTGCCTGAAATCTTGTCTTCGCTGTTTCGATGAGGTAGACATGCGCAATTTTTAGCAAGCATTACCTGCATACAAGTTTATATCTTAAAATAACAAATATGCCAGTGCTAATTATTCACAGATGACTTTTACTGCTCATGAAGGGAATGTATGAATCCCGAAATCGCTTAATCATTCGAAAAGCGATAAGCGAGGGATTAGAGGCTCTGCAATTAGCAACTGAAGGAAGTGAATGTTCTCGTCGTGTTTTCACAATATTGTGATACTTTGGTGGAACGAAAAGTTACAAGTATCAGGCAATAGAGATTAAAGCTGGTTGTGAGCAGAAACAGCGTATTTTGGTACCGTCTTTAGTATCCAGGTTCTCATTGCGCCAAAGACCGGCTTATGGCGAATTCTGATTTAATTTCGAAAGCGAACCTTCTGGGGAAGTTCGAACCGTGCAGGACCCCCAAAATAACGATAATATATTTTGTCAGATCAGCTACAGCTACAGGTTCAGATCCGCTACAGATTTCCTATTTTTAGTTCAATCGCACTGGTATAAGCCGGACATGGCAAATGAATTGCCGTTACAAGAAGCGATTCGTAAGGGAGAAGAAGTCATCGTTCTTTGGCCGAAGGCGTATATGAATAAAAAGATGCCAAACGACTTTGTGAAGACATACTTCCATGCCACAGGAAAAAACTCGGCGTTTCTCTCAGCAAAGCTTGCTTGTACTACTGGTAAGTTAATCCTTTAGTTTTGAAATGCATAAAACTTGTCAATCCTTTGGATCCTTGCACCTGTTGCTTGCAACCTTTGGTGTCTGAACTTTTGATCGATAATTATGTTGCGTCGACTTTTTTTATACCTGTAGCGGCCCCCAGACTCCGTAAGCGTGAAATTGCTGAATTTCTTTTTAATCATTAATTTTTCATCACTGGCAAATGTTCCCGTCAAGCAAATTTATTTTACTTATTTCCTTATTTGCTCTTCTTACGTTGCCTTACTTTACGTTTTTATGGCACTTGCCTATCGGCCGAGTCCCATATACCGATCACTTTTCCGTCGGTCTGTCGGTCGGTCGGTCCGGTGATCGCTAGTTAGGGTACTTTCAGATGTGCTAGGACGATGAAACTTGGCAGGCGTATTAGGGACCCGACCAGACTGACTTAGAAATTGTCACTTCCTGGATCCGTGATCCCCAAGGGCCCATGATTTGGGCTTCAATGGTTTTGGTTCCAAATGATTTCCTAGCCTACTTAAAGTGCGCATCTTAACAGCAGAGGGAGAAAAATACGCTTGACAAAACGGTATATTGTTTGGCTTTGTAATGAATTCTTAGCCCCCTTAAAGTGCACATATTAACCGTAAACTGCAAAAAATACTTTTGGTCAAACGATACATTTTCATGATCCCCAAGGGCCCATGACCATTTGTGCCTCGAGAATTGTGCTTACAAATGAATTCTTAGCCTCGTTAAAGTGGACGTCCAACCCTTGCAGTACAAACATATTTTTGTGCAATTCGAAGAGGACAGATTTTGTAAGGTCACATGTCCTGTTGTTCAGGTGCAGGTCGAGATAGGACTTGGCCAGTTTGGGGACAGTTAAAGTGGGGGGGGGTCTTGGAAATTGTGGGACATACTTTGGGTGGAGATGACTGGATGGAACTTGACGGACATTATATTTTTCTGGGGAGTTGGAGGGGATTATGGGATGAGCCATAGGGACACGACTTAACAGCTAGAACCTTAGCTGATTCACATGCTACCTACCCGTGCAAGGGCCATATGAGACAGCTCTTGTTTTAAGGGGAATGTTAGCCCACACTTTTTTTTGAAATTTAAAAAGGGTTTTGGCCGGGTAACACGACAAAGTCAACGGGCCCCTATGTGCTCTGAGGTCATCTTAAGGAATAGGACTGTGACAGAGACTAGCATCACGTTTAGCAGACATATTTTTTGCTTTTTGTGGCACTTGCATCCTTCGGCTCAAGTGCCATATACCGATCGCTTTTCCGTCGGTCGGTCGGTCCACTGATTTGCTTTTTATGGCACTTGAAGCCTTCGACTCAAGTGCCATATTTGCTTTTTGGTTAGCCCACTGATTTTTTTCTTTATGGCACTTGCAGCTTTGCTTTTCGCTCGATCTGTCGGTCCACTTATTTCGAGTCAGGGTACTTCCAGATGTCCTAGGAGGATGCAACTTTGCAGGCGTAGTATGAACCCAATTACATTCACTTAGAAATTGTCACTTCCGACTGACCATCCGGATCCGATTCGGGATCCGACCATCCTGGGGCGGGGGGAGTGGGTGGAGGGGTAATCCGGAATCTTGTGGCATGCATAACTTTCAAACGGGTGATATAGATCAGACTGAAACACAAGTGATTCCTCAAAAGAGCCATGCTTATCCATTGGGGTCGCAAAACACATCCCAATTGTGCAAATCCCTCCCAAAAATTCTTGGCGAAGGAGTTGACTGATGTGGCGGAAAATGGAGCATTACCAGGCAAGAATTAACTATTGTGAACAAAGTGTACCATTTCTTTCCGCGAAATCCTAACGCCGCTACACATTAATCACAGATAAGAGAAACAGAATTGAACTTTTAGGGCAAATAACCCATGAGCGTCCCGCTCTCGTAATTCAATCAGTAAGCGTAGAAATATTTATTCCTTCTTATTTCAGATGTCTACGAACATGCTCGAATGATGTGTAGCATGTTGAAAGATAGATTTAATTCTTTCACGAAGTTCATGGAGGCGAACATTCCTAGAGTCATGGACTCAGTCGTATCGCAAAGTGCGACGCCTCTCAAGCTGAAGTATCCATCATCAATACCAGCAGAAGGCAATGTGCGGCGAAATTTGGTCAACATGGAGTCAATGAAACCAACGGCCAAGGCCCGGAACTCCGCAAAGTCTCCTCGCAAAGTAAGCGTCCTTGACTGCTTTTATACTAATCTAAAACTTCAACTAGTCCCTGATGGCATTAGCAATGTTGTCGGATCCTGCTTATATGTAAGGGTAATTTACGGTTTGTCTACCAAATTCCGTTCCGATTCATCCAGTTGCGTACCACAAGACCCCCCCCCCGTGACCCCCAATAGACCAACTCCCACTTGAGTGACCGGACCCAACCCTTATCTCAAGCGGCAAGTATAGGGAATGCCTACTTTCCCTTAAGTCTCATCCAAATCGGATTACAAGCGTCGGAAGATCGAATCTGGGAAGCGACATTTCCAACTGAATGTGACCAGTTTCCTACTACCCCGGTCTAATTTCAACCTCTTAAAAGATATATTTCCTTAATGTAGCTTATATATTTATTATTTATATTATATAACTTGATATAGTGGAAAACGGTGGATAACGAATTATTATTCTGTAAACAACTGTAGCCTGCTTTTTATGGCACTTGCCCTTCGGCCAATTGCCATATAGCGATCGCAATTTCTGTCCGTCCGTCGGTCGGTCTGTCGGTCCGGGTTTTGCTATTTCGGGCACTTTTACATAAGCTTGGACGATGAAACTTAGCACACGTATAAAGTACCCGACCAAATTCTCTAGGAAATTTTGTTTCTCGGATTCAGCCATCGGCGGGGGGTGGGAGGGATGGAGAAATCGGAAACTTGTGGCGTATGTAAGTTGCGAACGGGTGATCCGATTCGAGTGAAACTTTATGAGTGGTAAGACAAGACGCCCTAGATAATATATTTATTTGTCTGAACCGGGTTCGGTCAATGTGGGAGGATTTGGAAGGGGTGTCCCGGAAATTGTATGGATCGCGTAGGGGTCAACTGAGTGGAGTGATTGGACTAAAACTCGGAATGTAGAAAGTTCATGTGACCTAGATGATACATGTTGTGGTCCGGACCGGATCCGACCACCTTGGAGGGCAGGGGGGTACCGGAATTTCCCGGAAAATGCTCAGATTTGAGTGAAACTTGATGGGTGATGAGCAAAAATACCATAGATAACATTTATATGTGTCTGAACCAGATTCAGTTACGGCGGGGGGAGATGGAGCGGGGATTCCGGAAAATGTTTGACGCGGCTAGGGATCAAACGACTAGAGCAGTTGGGATGAAACTTGGATTGTAAAAGGTCATATGCTCTAGCTGAACCGTTTTGGAGCCCCGGACGGATTTTGCCTCATTGGGGGGGGGGAGTTGGAGGGGGTACCGGAAATTTCTCGGAAACGCTCAGATTCAAGTGAAACTTGATGGGTGGTAAGACAAGCTGCTACGGATGATGCATGTATATGTCTTAGCTGGATTTGGACACGCTTTTCGCATTAAACCATAGGGGGGGGGTTGGAGGGATGGGACTCCGGAGACTTGCGGCGTGCGTAAGTTGGGAACGGGTGATCCGATCGGAGTGAAACTAGATGAGTGGTACGAGAAGATGCCCTAGATTATTAAAATACATGTCCGAACCGGATTCCACCACTGCGGGGGAGTTATGGTGGGTCCCGGAAATGGCATGGATCATCTAGGGTTCAAACGAGTAGAACGACTGGACTGAAACTCGGAATTTAGATATTTCATGTGCCCTAGATGATCCGTTTTGGGGTCCGGACCGGATTCGATCACGGTTGGGTGGGGGGGTACCGGAATTTCCTAAAAATGCTCAGATTTGAGTGAAACTTGATGGTTTTTAAAAGAAAATACCATTTGAAACCTTTTTATGTGTCCGAGCCGGATTCGAGCACGGCGGGGGGAGCTGGAACTCCGGAAAAGGAGTGGCGCGCCCAGGGATGAAACGAGTAGACCACTTCTGATGAAACTTAGAGGGTACAAAGTTCATATGATCTGTATGAACTGTTTTAGAGTCCCAGTCGGATTTGGCCTCGGTTGCGAGAGTTGTAGGGGGTACCGGAAATTCCCCTCAGATTCAAGTGAAACTTGATGGGTGGTAAGATAAGTTGCCCTAGATGATTTATTCGTATTTTATTTCTAGGTCCGAACCGTATCTTTTGACGGTGGGGGAGTTAGAAGGGGGTATTTTGTGGTGTTCTCATTTACTTTCTTGTACGACCTACTCGTAGCAAGTGCCATATGAGCTCGTAGCTCTTGTCTTTATGAAAAATCCGAACACCAGCCAACATTATTCACAAATAAGACAAACCGAATCAGACCTTTTAACGCAATTAACCCATCCGCGTATTTGTGCTTGCTAATTTCCGTGTTTCCCAACTGCGCCACTAGATGATCCCACGATCGTACCGTGTCCAGGTTAGATTTTGCGACTGATGGGGGGTTGCCTAGCCTTTGCAAAGGGTATAATTCTTCAAATCTGTGCTGCTGATAATTCATCCGCAACCGACTAACCGACTGACTGGCTGACGGAGAGATAGTAATAGGTAAAAGAGCCGGAGGTGTGCCATTGCCACAAACAGGCACAATACAAATTCAGACTAGGTAAACAAGAACAGGGTTTGAGCTACTGGAGTTTACTTGGATGATGCGCCAGGAAATATCTGCTCATGTACTTTTGTTCTGTAGGAGGCAATGCGAGGCCCCCAAGCTCTCCCGTCCCAGCAACACGCAAAGACGCCGAGAGAAATGCAAGAAGAAGTGAGTAATTTTCTCTGTATGCTAAATACGATGACGTTCTCACTCTGAATTCATTGGGAAATCCTCGACAGGGGATGCCTATCTCTCTAATTATTGGTGGCCAGGAGGATTACTCTTGAACCGTTTGATAGCTTAAAAGGGGACTCAAATTCCTAGCTTGATCAGTTGAACAAAAAAAAAAATCTTTTGTCCCTTCTGCTTTCAGAAAAGAGTTGCAATTCGGTCGAAAAGCAGCAGGCTACGCGGGAGATGTCAAACTTTATATTAGTGACAAAATGAGAAAATATAATCCTTCTACGTCCAAGATGGGATAATATGACTGATTACTTTTGTCGAGGTTGAAACGAAAGGTGTATCAACCTTAAAGGTTGATACGAATGTCGTATCTACTTCCAGAGAGGTTGATATGAATGGCGTATCTACCTCCAGAGAATTTGATATGAATGACGTATCTACCTCAATATGGATTGCGTATCTACCTCCAGAGAGGTTGACACGAATGGTGTATCTAGCTCAAGAGAGGTTGATACGAATGGCTATCATCCTCGACAAATATTTTCGTTAACTACTAAAAAGTAGAAGCTGGCCTGTAAAAACGGTACTCTAAAAAGGAAGTTGGCCTCTAAAAGGTAGAAATTCGATTAAAGGGTGTTTGATTATGGTAGAAATTGGTAAGGCTCCTGTTATAGCTACTAAAAGTGCTAGTTTACCTCACTTAAGCTTGGTGCCCACAGACCGCGAATCCTTACCGCGACACGAACAGAAATTCAACTTGGTTTTGAAATGGTGCGGCACGAATTTATTCCGCTAGCGACACCGAATTCTGTCTGTGGGTACGAAGCTTTAATAAGAACAGTCTATGTCCTCTGTTACAAAAATCACGCTTCAACTAAAAATCGACTACCAGATGGTACGGTAATTATGGAGATTGCTGCAGCAGGTAAATCTCATGGTTATTTTGCAGAACCTTAAAGTTTAACCGAAAAGGGCTAGGATAAGATAATGTAGTTACCCATCATTTATTCACTTAAGTTGGCTTGAAGACCCGCTGAAAATGCGTTACTTGGTTGTTCCGCTATTCAGGAATAATCGATTTTCAAATAGTGGAATTTCCGTGTGATTTGTGGTACCTCTAATTTGTTGTGTGCCTTACAAGAAAGATTTATGACTTTTTTTTGTTCAGGCACTAAGCAATCTTCATCAATATCGCCACTGCCCACTGAAAAGCCTTGTTTGTGTTTAGATAAAAATTTCCCGCGTCATAGTAGAATTTCCGCTGTGGGGACGGCCGCAGATATTCTGAACGTCATAACTAGAGCAGATAATGGAAAACAAAAAAATCCCTTTGCAGAATCCAATTATTCAGTGTATTCAACTAAATGACACAAAAATAAGTTGGCTTTTCAGTTAAACTTTAAGCTTGTGCTATCTTTGATCTAAAAATCTGTTGAGAAGAACCAACAATCGTACTTCTCATTTTCAGTCAGCGACGACATCGTCAAGTACCCGGCAATCTCCAACCATGATGCAAAGTGAAGAGACAATACAAGCCGTAAGTAGGCATTTTCCTGTTAAATATCTATAATTTTCACTATCTTACAACAAGGTTCTTATAACCCTGATGATTGTTCCACAAGAGTTGTTGGGGTCCAGTGGGAAAAGTGACTTCGTAAAAGTCGAAGGGATCGAGATATTTTGTCCAAATTTGGTTTGATGACTCTTAATTTGGTAAAAGTACAGGTCAAGTTCGTGTATGGGCGAAGAGGCGAAACAAATATCTTTAAAAAGCTATTAAATAGTCCTTTTAGAGGTAAGGATATCTCCTTCATATATGAACTTAGTTACCTTGAAGGATAAGTAGGATATGCCCCGGTATTGTGGCCGTAATCCGCGAAAAAAACACGAAGCTATGATTTTGTTTACATTTTCAGTCGGTTGATCAGGGATGAATAACGTGCTTAGATTTCCGGCCTTCTAGGGAAGGCCGGGAATCTACACGACCCGATTGTCCGGATGAAGAATTCCAGTTGATATTTTCCTTTTTGGGGTACCGTCAAAATCTTTGGGCTTGTTCTTTCGTATCGTATCAATGGTAGTGATTCTTAGAAAGACGTCGATCTAGGTCGTTCAACTAACTAAAGAATGTTAATTTTCAGGAAAGGATTGCAGTGGTTGTCAGACGAGAAATACAGGAGGCACTGCAGCCGTTCCATGAAAAACTAGACAGACTTACGACGCTTTTGTCGCGGGCCAGTCAGCAAAGCCCACACCAAACTGCGCTTGGTGAGCATGTCATTTCGAGGAATCGAAGTCCTGAGCTAAGGGTCAGCCAGTCTGACCTGCAGAGCCTGGTCCGAAGTTCTCCTGGAGCCTTTATTGCCCACCTTCTCCGGAAGAGCTTTGCCGAGGAGCTGAAGACGTTGACCATGCTGCCAAAGCCAGGCCAATCAGGCTTGACTGTCTTGTCCGAAGACATTCTGCGGGATCTTCATGGTAGGTAGACTATCTCATTAGGGGTAAAATATAATTGCTGATCAGTAGTTGTTGCGGATTCATGGATAGACAAACTCCTGTAGCTGTTGCGGGTTCATGGATAGACAAATAATCCAACATATACAGAAATATTTGCATTTGCTCCCTTCTTGATAGTATTGCAGCCAGTTCTGGAAAAAGTGACACCCCCTAACCCAAAAGGTACAGGGTTGAAAAGTGGATTCTAACCAAATCAAACCCGCCGATTAAAACCCGCTGATTACGGATATGCCAGGAATAATTTCCAGAAAGAGTGGCTTAAAGTAGAACTGAAGCCTGCTACTATTCGATTATTTTCCTTCTTAATAACAAGTCTCATAATCAGGTATAGTAGGTTGAAAAGTGAATTCTAAACAAATCGAACCCACTGATTACAAATAGGCCGGGAATTTCTTCCAACTGAAGCATGATACTGTACCACAGATGGAGAGATTATAATGAAACTTTGACGGTACAAAGATCATGAGTCCTAGATGAATTGTTTTAGGTCTGTACCGGATCCGGCCTCCCGTGGGGAGCTGGGGGGGAACCGGACATTTTCCGGAAGTGCTCTGATTCAAATGAAACTTGATAGGTGATAGGAAAAGATTCCTCCTCTTGTTCCTTCTCCACCTGGCTAGTGGCGAAAATGGCTTGTGCGCACTAGTGAGCAATTCTCGACTAAAACGATTACTCTCCGACAAGGGGTCTAAGACTCCCAAAAAGCAAGTATAAGCGAAACAAATTGTTTCAGAAGTTAAAAATGTCTTTCACAGCAATGATGCCGAATTTGCATTTCTTGTCAACATAAATATAGTAGTGCGGCCTGGTTGCAGAGCGGACAGCAATAACTAAGAGTGTAGAGTGGTACCTCCTAGTGTCCAAGGTGCAAATTAACTCCTCTTGCTTCTGGTGTAGAAGTCACCTAATGCGCGCTCCCTGGAATAATTACCCCATTCTCGTTTTAAGGGAAGCAAGGATAACGGTCCTTCGGCTCAACGTTTTGTTCTTCCAGGTTTTGTCATGCGGATCGAGCCACAACTGTGCAAGCCCGTTTCAAATTTCGTGCACTTTAAGAAGAAGGTGTCCGAGATCCTCTCGAATGTGAAACAAAGACGAAAGAAGGAGCAGAAAGGAAGAGAATCGGTGAGTAGGTTTTATATTTATTAGATTCTTCAGCTGTCCAGAATAACATACATTCAATTGTTTTCCCTCTGCGGCCTGCTTCCCTCGTTTTCCGTTTCTTTGTATTTTATGTTCATAAAAAAATAAGGAAACTGTCCAGTCCTAAGAGCAGCCAACTTGATTAGAATGCTTCTAGATTGAGCTTCCAAAACCTCTGCGACGGTATACTTGTGAATTCGTCAATTTGGTCATTAACTATTAATTGAATGAATATAGTTTCCTTGAACCAACTGCAAGGATTCTCTATTTTCGAAACACAGCCCAGGTTTATTGATAGGTCATTTAGGCCTACAGCTAGGGGTTGGGCAAGGCTTTAAAAATTACATAATATGCTTTATACTTATATACGAACAGTCAGGGGCGTCGCAAGGGGGGGGGTCCAGCACCCCCCCAACTTTTTGAGATTCGGTCAAAATTTACTAAAATTGTTTGGTATTTTTTCGATAGCAGAACTATTCGGTATATTTCCGGTGATTCGGTAGTTGTACAGAGTCCAAAATAGGCTACCGATACAAATCTATTCGGTATAATGATTGGGATTCGGTATAATTGCCAGTATTCGGTAGTTATGACGAATTCGGTGAGAAAATTTACTGAAATTATTTGGAAATTTTTTAATGCCAGAACTATTCGGTATAGTTATGGAGATTGGGTAGTTGCACAGAATCCCGAATAAGCTATCGGTCCAAAATTATTCGGTATCATGATTGGGATTCGGTAATTTAATCGGTATACTTTTCAGGATTCGGTAGTTACCACGAATCCCAACTTTAGTTCTAGTTTCGACGAAATTATACCAAATACGAATATTATTCGGTAGTCTTTCGATACTAAAACAATTCGGTAGTTATACAGAATCCCGAACATGCTGTCGGTCTAAACTTATTCGGTATAATAACTGGGATTCGGTAATTTACTCGGTATAATTGCCAGGATTCGGGAGTTACCACGAACCTCGAAACTCGGAAGAGGTCCAGTGAAGCACTGGTCGCAGACAAAAGGACTAATCTATGATTTTGTCGGTAGGCCTCACTTTTATTTTGGATCCCAAAAAGAAGATCTAATCATAAATTTTTCGAAAATTCCGCCTGCGGCGCATTTCGTACTATTCTCTATTTTGTGGAAGGGCGCGCCATTTGACCGGGGTTAAGCCAGTTTTAGGACTGGATTTCTAAACATTAAACGCTAGAATCTGGATGGAAATAGTTAAATTAGGCAGGAAAAAGCTAACTTTAAAAAAATTTCGCCTGCGGCGCTCACTTTATGGAATCATGGGCATTATTGACTAGACTACAGTAGCGACTGCTGCCGGAACGTCGCTACATCCGGTCGCCGAATCGCCGCCTAAAAGTTGTCCTATCGTCTTTCATGCTGCCCTTTAATGTTCCTCTTCCTACGTAATCCTTTTCCACAATTTAAAGCTCGAATTCTCAGTTTCTAGGATTCGGTAAAATTTTTGAGATATTTGGTAAAATTTTGGCTCTGCACCCCCCCAATTAAAATGCACTTGCGACGCCCCTGCGAACAGTGGCAGCCCGTGTTAGCTGGAATAAAGTGATGAGAATGATAAAGTGAATTGGTAAAAACTTATTCATTATAAGGGTGTTTTAAGACAATCTCATAAACGTTTTTTTTGCCTTGGCTTGTGGCGCATTGCTTTATTATGGAAGCTAACATAGGCAATATGTTCTTGTGTCCGTGTTCATCTGTTGCAAGGGGAATAACTTTTATTGACTAACGAGATTGTTTCAAACCAATATGTCCAGAGACAGAAACCTGTTAATCCGTGAGGTTTAGGAATCTGCTGGAAAGCGGACTTGTGAGAAAAACCTCTCCGCTAGTGTTTTACTGACGCTTTCCGTCTTGTTTCTTGATGACTGGTTAGGCTCAGTGGTGGTCGAAAAGAAAAAGGTTGTATTTCCATTGTTTGCTTCTCTTCCAGGTAAACAATGAACAATTGGGACGAACTAGCGTTGACCCAAGCCAACGACCTTCGACAGGACTCCTCACAGAAACCCGAGACCAGTCTGTCCAAGAAATGGAGGAGTCCGAAATCCTCGTCCGTTACCGAGACGCTTCAAGGTGAGCACTGACGATGAACCAACACAGTTGATTTTCCGGCCGGCTGAAGTTTGCAGAACTTTCCGATTCTGGGGCTAGTCAAAATCTCATCGTGTTTCATTTCTTTAGAACTGAGTTTTCAGCAGCTTTCGTTTTAGAAGGCCAAACTAAGAGAATATTCGGGGTTTCATTTGAACACCGACAGATCTATGTTCAAATCACAGACTGTTGAAGGATCCGTAATTGAAGGTAATGAGCAGAACAATATAGCTTTAACTATCTACTCCAGAGAACGTGCAAAATTCCCCTTTCTCGGGAAACAGATTGCAGACTAGTCCGCTTGGAAGCGCTGAACCTGAATTTGGCGAATAGGCACGGAATAATACACTGAGAGCCATCTGCTGAACATCTTCCTGTATCAAGAACAACAACTGTAAACTTAAGTTCCCCATCCAGTTAGCCTCATATAGGTGCGGCAAGTTTGGTTTAAGCAGCTCTTTCATAAAGACCATAAATTACAGAATCCCAGAGTGCCTGAACTAAGTATTTGTATTTTCCAATGAATAAATAAATTCTTAAATGAAGTCTCAAGAACTTTCATAGAGAATGGTTGCGTGAGTCACTGTCAACCGCTAGGAGTCTAGCTTCTGACGTTACAATTCCCCCTTTTCCAATTAGCCTTATTCCAGTTTAGCGCTCCAAGTGGACTAGCTTCTGTTAATCCCCTGTTGTCTCATAATCAACACTTGCGATAGACATAGTAAAAAGTCCGATTTATAAGGTAATGGGTAACTTTCACTTTCTACTACTGAGACATGTGCAACACCTCCATTACCTGAGAAGCAGGTTGCAGATTTTCTACCCTTCAACCTGTGGATCTATTTTACTATGTCTATGACAAGTGCTGATAGTGAGGCATTGGAGGACTAACAGAAACTAGTCCGCTTGGATGCGCTAAACTGGAATATAGCCAGTTCAGTGCTCCTGGCGGATTGAAGTACAATTGGAAACGCTACTCCGAGTGAACACGACCAACTAAAACTCATCATCAAAAGATCGAAAACTCGAGAATTGGTGAAGTTCAATCTAGATGATTTCTAAAGGCTTAATAAAAGAAAAGTCCGCTCTCTTGAAGACTAACAATCATCAGTACCGTGAATCACATAATCACAACTAGAAACCCTATTTTTCTACAATATCTCATTATGATTATTATTAGTTCAGCAAAGAGTTTCAGGCATCACTTCGGAGTAGCGTTTCCAATCGTACTTGATCTGCTAGGAGCGCTCAATTGGAAATTTGCGAATAGAGTAAGGCTCACCATTTCTTTTTTTTCTAGGGTGCTTCTTGAAGATACCTCGTAGTAGTCCAATGGCTCGTTTCAAGTAGAGTGACGAAAGCCGCTAGATGCTGTTGTATTAGATTCATGTTTATTTTGCGTAATACACTGTGTTCAGTCTATTTCTATATTCTGCGTAGTTTCGTCGCGTTTGTTTTCATTGATATTCTTTCAATTAAAAACTGGTTTAAATAATTTACTATTTTACTGGCTTACAGTATGGTGGTGGTATTTTGTTTCCATCGTATAGTTTTTGTTTTCGTAAAGACTGGCTTAAATAATTTACTTCTGCAGTATCAGTCTTTTTGTTCTCGCAATGTAATTTTATTCTTATTTTTGTTCGATACATACATTTTGAAGACGAATACAAAGAACTTGAAATGATATTCTACCAATTATGCCTCCAGATGGAGATTCCGTCACGATTCGTCTTCGTTTTTACACGATCGATACTGGTATGACGAGCAGGGTTGCAAACTGTCATTATGTGGAAAGTTTTTTTTTTTAAACGACGGCAGCGCCATCAAGCTTCTGCGCCATTTTTAGGCGTTTAGAAACTGTTTCGCCAGATGTCGAGAAGCCAGAATGGTACCCGATTAATGGCAGGGCAATAAACCTTTTCGCTCTGTTCGACGTCCGTTCGAAGTACATAAAACGGGCGTTGTAAGCGGTCGAAAATCGACTCCATAGAGGAACAGCCGTTCAAAGAACGTACGTTTTATGGACTTAAAACGGCCTTTCATTTATTGCACCCTGTTAAAGGTCTTACATTCTATGACCGTTTTACGGCCGTTTTACGGGGAGAATAACGTACGTTTGATTTTTGTTAGGGGAATGGCGCGAAGCGCCTGCTGTATGCTGAAGCTGCTGCTGAATTCGTTGCCAGCCAACTGTAACCATTTCTGGCCGAGGGGGCGAAGTAATGCTGGTGCGCATCCAAAATGCCTAGCAAGCTGCACGTCGTCTCGACGTTGCAAGCCACCCATCACCCATCTGACGTTCCCGTGAGCGGAGATTTCAAGAGTGCTGAAATACACTTAGCGCGTTTCCCGTTGCGCACACTGCTAGCCCTTGCAGTTTTCCAAATTTCGAGCTGAGTGAGCCTATGTCCGAACCCGTCCGAAGATGTCAGCTGTGAAATTATCCAGCCAAACGTACCTGAAGCTGGTATCCAGCCAAACACATCTGAAGCTGTTCCTGTTATCAATGAAGCTGAGGTCGTAATCCTGTTGTCGTCGTGATGTTGTCTCTGTCGTACTGTGTTAAGTGAAGTGGCTTTCCTGATGAACAATCGGCAAGTTGGACTTGGCGGTGTGGTCAGTGCTTGCGGTGTAGGGTAGTGTCGGTGTTCTCAAAGCAGTTAGATTTTTTTTCTAGCATTTTAACAGGCTTATGATTGACTGTGATCGGTTGAACTTTGCGCACGAGTGAAAAAACCTGGGGTTTACTGGACAGATTCAGGTGGAACCCAAATATGAATTATACCTTGAGCAAACAGTGATTCCAGCGCGCAGTAGCGCTGACATCTGAACTATGTTATTTATTTAGGTTGTTTTGTGTAGGCCATGTGTTAGGGGGTGGTGTTGCGGCGAACCGGGTCGGTTCTTTGATAGGAGGGAGGTGTAACCCATGTCTAAAATGTATGGACGCAAGTTCATTACTTCGTTTCCGTATTACCTTCACCCCGCGGTCGTGAGCTATTTCAATTTACAATGAATTCTGAGCGCGGGTGAAAGATGAGCATTTCGCATGGAATGCGCTCGGCAAGGATTGAATGGCAGTTAAGTTTGAGCTACCATCGAGGCAGCATGAGCGCTGCAGGAGTAGGGAGAGGACGCGGATTATCGGGCTGAGTATCGTTATTATGTTCTCATGTAAATAGGTTACCACATCACATTCTTTTGTTGTACCCTTCTGCCGTAACGTCATGTAAATAAACCTATAGTTAGTTTTCCAAGATTTATGTAGTTATGTTCCTTCCCACGCCGGTCACGTTATTATTTGGTTAAGCCAACAACCGCTCGGTTGGTTATCATTCGCTACCAGTTCTTATTATTATTATTCTTTTACTAAATTGTAAGAAGGTAACACCACCAAGTTTCATTCCGATCGCTCCACTCCAAGCATGTCACAAGGTTTCCGGACCCCCCTCCGACCCCCCCCCCCAGCTTCATCGGATCCTGTCCGGACTTGAAATGGGACATCCGAGACATGTGGTTTTTCTACATATCAAGTTTCATTATAATCCGATCACCCGTTCGGAAGTTATAAATACCTCAAGATTCCGGATTCCCCCTCCCTCCACTCCCCCCACGATGGTCGAATCGGGAAGCTGACTATTTCCAGGTTAATCTGGTCGCGTCCCTGATTTGCCTGCCAAGTTTCATTGTCCTAGCCCACCTGGAAGTATCTTAACTCCGTATGACCGGAATTCCGGAACCTCCCTGCAACTCCCCCCACAGTGCACGAATCCGGTCCGGTTCTGTCAATGATGACCTAGGGGTTGTGCTTGTTCCTCCCACCAAGTTTCATCCCGATCGCTCCACTCTAAGCGTTTAACATGATTTCCGGTTCCCCCCTCCGACCCCCCCCCCCCACATTCATCGGATTCGGTCCGGACTTGATATGGGACATCTGAAGCATGACGTCTTTCCAAATATCAAGTTTCATGAAGATCTGATCACCCGTTCGAAAATTATGCATGCCACTAAATTCCGGATTCCGGCTCCCCTCCCTCCCCCCACGATGTTCGAATCGGGAAACTGACTATTCCTAACTTAATCAATTGGGGTCCCTGATATGCCTGCCAAGTTTCATCGTCCTAGCCTATGTGGAAGTGCCCGAACTAGCAAAACCCGGACGGACCGACCGACCGACCGACCGACCGACCGACAGAAATTGCGATCGCTATGTGGCACTTGGCCGAAGGGCAAGTGCCATAAAAACGGATTCAGCGTATGTCCTTACCCCTATATCCAACATCTAATCAACTTTAAATAAAAATGTAACTTCTAACAAATTTTCCGGTTTCAGGCGGATTCCGGACGAACTATATGTCCGGCTAAAGAGTGATTGTCATATAAGGATTCTGCATCTCTTCTTACCCCTAAATCTATCATCTAATCAACTTCAAATAAAACTTTTACTTTTAACAAACTTTCCGGTTTTGGCCGGATTCCGGACGAACTACTTGTCCGGCGAGAAAATGGTTTTCATATTCGTGTTCAGCGTGTCTTCTTACCCCATAATCGACTATCACCGTCGCTGTTTAAAAAAAATTTGCTTGCCCCTTAATTTAAACCCCCTCCCCCACCCCTAAATGTAAAGCTAAAGGGCCCATCTACGAACTCGACCTTACTCTTGACCCAAAGAATCCCGACACCAAGTTTCATCAAAATATCTCACTGCCTTCGAGAGTTATCGTGCTTACAGACAGACGGACGGACGGACGGACAGACGGACAACTTTTGCTATGTCATAGGTATCCCTCCACTTACGTTTTGGGATCCCAGGCGAACTTTTACATTACATAAGTGCATAAGGGGCAAGGGCCTGCCAGCTAGCTTTTGGAACACTTGAGGAGGGGGTTCGAGACGGTTCGAGATAACAAAGGGGGGGGGCCTGTCGTCAATAAGACCCTGTATATTTATCTAAGCCCCCCGGGCGATTCGATGGCCGAAAGTTGCGTAGTCAAGTTTACTGTTCCTTTAAGTCTTAGAATCTGCATCAGTGTATAAATAATCTCTTCAGAAGTGATAGGGATTCCCGGAACTATCGTTAAGATAGGCTACTGAGAAACTAAATGACCAGTTAGACGAAATTCACCTTGATAAATAATTATTATCTTTTCCTTGTCATTAGTAGATAAAACTCAAAATTTTCGTCATTAAAGTAAGGTGTAACTTTGACATTGAAAATGTAAACGTCCTTCGATCCGTTTCCAAACGGCGCGAAATATTTTGATGGAATTTAGCGTATGGTGCGAATATAAGTGCGAGAGATAGCGTAAAATGGCTTGCAATCTCGACATTTGTGGGTGTGGGGTGGGGGGGAGCTTGGAAATTCAGGGACGGATGAAATTTTCCAGTCAAATTGATAGGTATGAAAAAGACATCTCGAAACGTGGATTGCTGTTAGTTCTTGCCTTGGATCAATAGTTTGGAAGCAACCTTGTTAAAACCGGAAAGAGACGAATCGAGGTTAAACCAAAGTGGTTTAATTTGTTCTTTACAGTTTAACCGAGTAGGGCTGAGACCCGACAGTCTAATTACGCATCACTCACTCACTAAGGCCTGAAAACCCGATAAAAATGCGTTAATTCGTCTGTCCGTTTTCCATAAACCCGATGAAAAATACCCGAGAAGTAGTCGTATGGAGTAGTACGAAAAAGTAGCATGCAGTAGTAACTGTTGCTACTACTTGCTATTACTAGCAAACTTGATGCTATCGGATACTACTACAAAGATTAACCCAGTCGGAGGCATGTTTTTCGAAGTATTCCATACTACTACATTTCACTAACTACTCCATACTACCACATACCATTCCATGCAACTTTTTCGTACAACTACCATACACAGTCAAAGAATTTTTCGTCGGGAAAAATCGATCTCACCGAACGAACTTATTCTTTCAAATTTGTAGTAGCCTACCTCTATGTGCGTGTCCCTCTACGTTTGAAATATTTACAAACTACAAGTGTGAGCCACTTCCGAAAACATGAAGTAAAATTTCCGATATCTGAAAGATATGTCTTAACATCACTTTCCTTATACTTACTACGGGCGTAACTTGTCCGAGCTTAGAATCTTTAACCCTTGAAATGCAAGCCTTTGTTGAAATTCAAATTCTCCGCTTCTGGATGAATTTAGGGTTGTCGTGCAAGCAGCGCACACCCTGAACGTTATTGCTAGAGCCACAGGTGAAAAATACAAAATCCCTTTAGACGAGTCAAAAGATTTCAGTGTATTCATAAAAATAAGCTGCCTTTTCAGTTAGACTCTAAGCCGGAACGCAGGACTTGGAAGTTATTTTAACGAACGGGGCAAGTTGCGTTATCTCAACTCCACCAGTGTCATGTCGCAATCGGGAATCCAAGCGTTTTCATTGGAATTGTACTTACATCTTTTATACTGTTGCTATGGATTCAGTTCTGACCGACTTCGTCTGTGTCAAAGCCCCTGATAAGGCTGTGGAGCAAATAGTCGATAGCCAGACAGCTTAAAAAGATAGATGAATTTTACCATGTATTGTCAGAGGCTGTTGCGTATCTCGAGGAAAGCTGTGGCAGTTCAAGTCATGAAAGCTTTAACAAATAGGTTTAAGGTTTAAGGTTTAATGAAAAAATTGCCACAATAGCAAAAGCTAAATAATAGGCAACACAAAGGAAGTAAATAAACACATCTAAATAACTTAACATCAACTGGCTAATACAAAAAAAAACAAAAAAACAAATCAGTAACCGAACAGGCACAAAAGACTGAGAAAGCTTGCCAGGTTAAAGCACGCCAGTCAGAGGCGTTATTATAGCCAAAATGTTTGGGGGGGGGGGCAAGGGATTTACCGACTGGCTGGTAATTTTTACCAACTGTTTTTGCAGGAAAAAACTACGGTACTGTTTTCAAGAAAAAAGGACAGTTTTGAAAAAAGTCCACTGATTTTCAGTTAAACCGACTGTTTTGACAAAAATCGACTGATTTTCAGAAAAACTGACCGTTTTCATGAAAAAAAATCAACTGCTTAGACGAAAAATCGCAGCGCCGACGGTTATATTTTACCGACTGGCCGACAACATTGGGGGGCGTCCCCCCCCCCGTCGTGACGCCCCTGACGCCAGTTGTCAAGTAATGACAACGCCCCCTGACGCCAGTTGTTGAGTAATCAATCGGACGGCCGTTGAGTAATCAATCATCCCAAAGAGGAATTGGCATTTGGCCAGCAGTAAATAGAAATTTAGCAATTTTTCCAGCTCACCATCACTACCCAAATTTGTGATCGGCTATTCCAAACTTAATACCTATAGCGTTCTGTAGCCTCATCAAGTCAAGTTCAAGTTTTATTTTCACATTCACAAGTAAATAAAAATTAAAAATAACACTTTCGCGCTGGAGGAAAAACCTATGAGGGTTTGCATTCGCGCGAAAGTCCACATATTTACTTACCTATAATAATAAATCCAATGTCTCTCACTCATCAAAACTCAACTCTCCCTCCCCCCCCCCCCCCAACCCCACCTTCCCTCCCTACCCACCCTTACCTCCCTAGCCCACCCTTCCTCCCCTCACCACCCTACCGCACCCATAACAAAATTCAACATTTATGCCCCAGAAAATAATCTTTTAATTTCATTTTAAACTGAGGTAGGTGTTCCGCCGCCCTAATGCTCACTGGTAGGTCATTCCATACAGATGGACCCAGGTGTCTCATTGAAAATGAAGACCGGGTACCATGACGTAAATCCACAACTATATCCTCACTATGCCTTGTTCCATAATTATGCAGGTCACTATTTGTTTGGTAAAAACTCTTAAAGACATCTGGGGCTAAGCCATTCATACACTGAAACACAAATACTGCAGCCTGATATCTATTTGATTATGTATATGAATAGATATCAGCCTAATATCTATTCATTCTTCTCCTATCTGTACTATCTATGTAGCCTAGCCCTTCTTATGGGTTTAATCTCTCTTAGGCCTTAGCTGAGACAGCTAGACTATTGGTTTTGAATCGGAAGCCTTCTGCTTCTGGCATTTGCAATGTCTAGAACCACCCTCAGAGTGCGTTCAGACGCATCGGAAAATTATAAAAACCCGATCGGTACCAAGGGAAAACCGATGGGTTTTACGTGCTTGAAAATAATCCAAGCTCAAAACCCGATGGGATAAAACGTAAAACCGATCGGTTTTTCCCTGTTTTTCCCACCCGTCTGAACGTACTCTCATCCAAGTCGGTAGTTGATCAACGTCACTAAAAGCCAGGCTTCACCTTCCAGATTTTTGTTCCGGATTCCAGACAGCCGTTTTCGTCGAGACGGATCTGGAAGGTGAAGCCAGGCCAAGAACGTATGGAAGTCCGGGATGTTGGACACCCCAGATTCCGGATGTCTGGAAGGTACCATAGAGGCAATCCATTCGAGAGACAACAAATATGCAAATTCAATAACAAAAGGGAAAATGATTGACAGTTTGACTGGGATGCAAGAGATTTTTGAAATGCGAAGGGGACATCTAGTAAATGTTGAAGAATAGCAAAATTAGCTGTCATCATTATCATGAAAATCTGGATGGGTTGGCTTGACTATACGGAAGCCCTGGACGCCTGGGAATCTGGAAGGTGAAGCTGGCTTTAAGAGTGAGACTATTAAAATTTCAAAATATATTCAGACAAAGTTAAACACCAAGCAAGTCAAGATCAGCTTGCCCTCTTTCGTTAGGACCGTGGTAAGTAAGGTCATCACTGTCACTGAAAGCATAGATGACGGTAACTAAACCCGCTCCAATGGGGTTGTCGTGTGTTGCATCACCAGTGTCGAGTAGGCGGTAGGCGGTGATAGTTGTGGCAGTGTCTGTCTGGGTGGCATCAACCAAGAACCAGTCGGAAGTACCACCTTCTTCCTCCTCGTCGAGATGGGGACCGTCTTGGGGGCTGTCGGAATGATAATCCTGAAAAAAATCCGTGTGATCACCAGCATCAACCGCAAGCTACTCATTGGAATGCGACTCCTTAATGCTTGTAAGTGCAAGGTAATTTAAGTACAATAATGTCGGGGCTGGCTGTCCTCGAACCTAGGTATTTTTTTATTTTATCTCGGCGGCAAGGTCGGGGTAGGTGCTGCCCAGGCAGTACCTCCTTTAAGCAAAAATCACATTTCATTTCAGTCCAGCATGCTACCAGGCATGCCTATTCGTACTTTTATCCTTTCCAAGAACCCATAAGACATAGAATTTCCAACTTGTGTCCAGCTTTGCGCTCGATAGGATGTTAAGAGTGAAGTCCCAGTAGAAGAAGAATGGATATCCCATTTTAGTAGTGAATTTGCACCGCCGGATGCCGTCCTTGAAAAAGAATATAAACAAGTGCTTAACCAGTTTTTAAAGCTACCGAATGTTTCACCCGGTTATGTAGTTTCGGTTTCCAAAATAATACGTGGCATAACGAAGCTTAAGAAGAAACAGTCTAGAGGCCTTGACGGTTTGTGTGGTATGCACCTAGTGTATGCGACTAGCAATTTATTAAGTCATTTAGAGCTTTTATTTCAGTGCATATTTAAAGTTGGTTTGGTACCTGATATGTTCGGAATGGGAGTAATAACGCCGGTAGTGAAGAAAGGTAAAAGATCCCAGCCAGTGTATGTCATATCGCCCCATAACGGTTGCTCCGGTTTTATGCAAATTAATGGAACTTCTTGTAATTGATGAAATAAGCCTTGTTTGTAGTACCCCAGATTCGCAGTTTGGATTTAAAAAAGGTCTGAGTCGCGAACACGTACATTGCGTCCTTGCGAATTTATTGCTTGATGCTGATGAAAGTGGTGAGATTTTAGTCCTTGCCGGTCACGATGTACGGCGGGCTTTCGATTCAGGCATACATCCCCAGTTATTACTTTCAGCGGCGAAAAGAGGCCTTGACCCTTCTGTTGTTTTAGTGTTTTTTGATATGTATAAAAAGCTTCGAGTGCGTATAAAAGTTCCCAGTCCTGGTGGTCTATCTCTGTCGGATAAAATTATACCAGTGTATAAGGGTATTCGTCAAGGCGCGATATCGTCTCCACCGCTATTTAACAATAGTGTTCTCGAGGTTCAAAGCCCGGTAAAGATGAGTTGTATTTTTCGTGGGACTGATGTTTCGTTGCTAAATTACGCAGATGACATTTTGAATTTGAGCAGATCTCTCTCTCGTATTGAAGAAAATTATTGTATTTTGAGTAATGAGTATTCCGTGTCGGCCTTGCGTTCAACCCTGCTAAAAGTGAAGTGCTTGTTTTTAACGGTAAATCGTCATCATGGTCGGTTAGGTTTGAGGACCAGGAAATATACCCGTCTGAGGCTCTTGTTTATCTGGGTTTGCCGATTGCTTCAGATTTAAAATCTACGCGCGCGGGTCTGATTTCCGATCTGTCTACGAAAGTGCGAAAAGCGTATGGTACACTATGTAGGACTAAGGTGGAATTTAACCGGCTGATTCGAGGACGTCTTTATACAGCTCTGGTTATCCCGCATATTCTCGCTCTGTCGCCTTTTTGGATTCTTTTCACACTGAAGGAAAAGAGAGCAATAAGAGTTACTTATTTCAAGTTCGCGAAGTTTTTACTTGGATTACCACTTTGGACGAGAAACACTTCACTAAGTGTCAAATACGGTGTTCCTGACCCCATGGACGTCATCAACATCCGTAGGGAAAAGTTTTTGCAGTCGCTGGATCCCCAGCACAGCCTGTACCAGGCATTTTTGAAGTAGGCTAGTTATTCTAGTTCCTTGTTTATTTGTTAGCTTAGTGTGCTTCTTTTTTTTCTTTCTTTTTTTTCTTTTTTTATACTCCATTTGTCACACTCTGTGTTGTAGAATGGGTTAATAAAATCATTCATTCATTCATTCATACAAGAGCTGACACGATGTTTTGATTGCTTGTTTCAGCTGTGTGAGCATCCAATGTCGGTTCTTCTGCTTGACATCAGTCATGAAATACAAAGGTCTTGTTTAATTTGAACATATCTTCGCTGTCCATGCATGTTTACTTTTTTTAAGCTGTTCGTAAACACCTTGCAGATCAAAAGATTTATTTATTGTCAATCCAGATCCGAATTTTATTTATTTCAATCTGTTTAGAAACACGCAGATCTAGAGCTCAGAAATATCCTCCTTTAGTCGTTGTCTGGTTTTGCATCTAAACCTACGGCAAGCCGAGTTTGCCAGTAAAGCAGTGCAAACTTCGCCGAAATCAAACGTGTCTATCGTCTTTGCATCGACAAGTAACTTGTGCTTTCCCACATTTTGATTATAGCGAGCTCAGTTTTTAAATGAAATTTTGGTTCAGATAGCTTTAAGTCTGGACAGAGGCGACGAGCGCAAACCATAAATCGCAAATATTTCACGGGACAAGGCATTGTTATTTTCTTATCACGACATTTCCGAACCGTTTCATCGAAGATCATTTTTAAGTAAGAGTTGTGCTTTAAGGATTGACAGCCAACGACATGGTTCAGATGAAAGGATTTAAAATGAGCTATATGAGGAAAAGCGGTGGACAGTACTCACTCCGAAATAAACAGTGCCGTCAGCATCGTTGACGCCACCGATCATCATGTCGCCGCCGTACATGTTGCCAGTTGGAGAAATACCAAATCCGACATAGCCAAGAGTTTGGGCCTATAAATAAAAGGATTAAATAAGCAATCACAATAAGCAATGATTACCACCGCTGGTTGTGACGATGAAGTCGCCAACCTAGTGGTATCTCAACGCAATTTTGTTTCACCATGTTTAAAAATTACTGAGCCGTAATCGCAAATTGTCGGTACTGGACTCCGGCCGGACTGTCGGAGGAAGCCATGGGCGTCACAAATAGGGGGAACTCCCCCCCCCCGAATGTTGTCGGCCAGTCGGTAAAAAAATAACCGAGTCGGCGCGAAGCGCCTCGATTTTTCGTAAAAATGGTCAATTTTTTCTTGGAAACGGTCGATTTTTCTTAAAAACAGTCGGTTTTTCGTACATATAGTTGATTTTTTCTTGAAAACAATCTTTTTTCTTAAAATCAGCCGATTTTTCGACAATACAGTAGTTTTTTTCTCAATAATAGTCGTTTTTGTCAGCAAAGCAGTCGGTAAAAATGACCAGCCAGTCGGTAAATACACTGCCCCCCCCCCCACTATTTTGGCTAGTCTCGCCTCTGGCGGAAGCTGCATAAGTTGCCTGGCATATGACACTACAAGTTACTATGATATGTGCCAGAAGTAATTTACCTTATTCGCGGCAAGAATTAATTAACGTCAATCTACATTTCCGTCTACCCTTCCCAGCAATCTGACAAAACAGTTCCATACCTAAATTGCAATGGTCCCCTTCCACACCTCATTATTGAAATTGTCAACCTTCGACTCGCTCTTGACCGAATGATTCTTTACGACAATTTTCATCAAAACATGTTCATCGACAAGGGAGTTACCTTGGAGTTACTGAGGTCAGAGTCGGACGTACGGAGGGACGTTTGGGAACCTAAAAACTCGCTTCAGCTTAGGCAATGTTTGGGCTATTTTTTGTTCAGCTACAGTGTCGGGATGCTTCATGGAATGTCGCCTAACTTTAAACGGCACCTACTCCTAAGGATATGTTCATATTCAAATCCAGCAAACATAAATGCACAATTGTGATCGCAAATACCAACTTAAGTAAGATAAACCTCAGATTAAAGTCACACATTATATTTTTTTTTCTCTTTTGCTCAGTTGGTTTTGAATTCTAAAACTGCAAAGTTACGGCATCGTTAGTATTGCAACAGTTTTGCATTAACTTCAGGGCCGTTCAAAGTATATCGAAAGAATAAAGAGAACTTTCAAAAATTAACGGCAGAAGAAATAAAACATATTTGATTTCACTCTTTGTGTAAAAAAAACTGAAACACTTGCCTCTTGGTAGATATCAAGTTCTCAGTTTATCATTTCCATTTGAATGTTTTCGAGACCAAACCCCCGAAAAGAATTTTGAATTTTGAAAAAAAAAGAATTTTGAACTTCGAAAAAAAGAATTTTGAATTTTTTGTTCGAAGAGGCACACTCCTACTGTATTCTAAGCCGCACTGAAAAGTAAGGAACTTACGGTAACCGTGAAGGTGATTCTGTCTCCTTCAACAACCCATGTAAGTTCATAGTTGTCAGCAAGGGCCACCTTGTTTGACTTATTCCCGACTGGGACAGCCGAAGACAGCGCAACGACTGCTAGGATTGTCAAAGCTTTGGCGAACCTAGAACATAATCGCTGTCAATATTACGTTGACCAGACACAACGACCAAACAGAGCAAGCCTGTTATATCTCAGGTCTGTCCTGTCACGAGTTGGCTTTGTGCCGGGTCCCCGTTTTTTCGTGGATCCATTCCTCCAGGAATGGATACTGGGTCTCCGTAGCGTCCCGCTATATAAAAATGTTGTTATGTCTAAACACTTTCATTTCTATACGTTTAATTTTCATTTCATATTCTTTGTTTATTCGGTCGTGTTTTATTCGTATTGCTAAACTTGAGACTCACTGTATAAGTAATAAAGTTCAGGACACTTTACTCCATTAATTACTCAACTTAATACTTCTTCGAATGTATTATTTCTTCATTTGTAGTTAAGTGACTATTTCATTAAACAAAAATACTGATCACAAGAAAGTGGTTAACTTCACTACTTACATTTTCATATTCTACAAGACAAGATTCCTTCAAAAAACCGACGTCGCTTTATATGATTTTTCTCTCTGATAAGGGAATAAACTTTGAGCCCGATGAAGATATCGATGTAAGACAAGTTGCTATGTCTAAAAGAGGCCTGAGATAGCGGCTGTTAACTTTTATTTGCCCAGGCCAGTCTTGACGAATCCTGAGCTCATAAAAAAAAAAACATCTTTCATGTCTCAGGCATTAATATTCGAGAAACTTCAAGGGACAAAAATATACTCCAGAGACTATGTTAGAGGACCCACCTTACTACTTTACCTTACGTCGGATCCCTAACCATTCCAGCCATTCTCAATTCTGAGATGTCGAAGTTCCTGAGTCATTTTCATCCATAACTCTGATTTTTGTTTTTCCGTATTTTGCTCCTTCTAGGTGGGTTAGGCACCCGCTCATGCTTCCGATGAGCTCATTGGCTACAAATACCGGCAAGAACAAAGAACCAAATAAGCCAAACCTACATTTTGGTCCCATGCACCGACTATGGATGATACCCCAACAAAACTGAGCAGAGCTAGAGGTACTTGCTGAGCTTTGAGTTGACGCCCGTCTACATCCCTCTTCGCCGCTGTGAATATCAGATGATAAGTTCGGAGCAGGAGTGCCACCTCTGCAGCACGTCACATGATAAGTCACAATGGTAAGACAACCAATAGTCATTTACCCAAGACATTTCTTCTCCGGGGTTTTACTGCGATGTAGCTGTTGGAATTGTGATGTTCCGCGTAGCTCCTAAGGCGTATTCTCGCCGTTCCCCGAGGACTCCTGGGGGACTCCAAAGGAACGGCGAGAATAGAGGGAGTCACTCCACGCGGACTCCGCGTACGGAAAACAACGAGAACACGGGATTTTGTTCGAATAAGAAAATGGAGTTGACGAAATTAGTCTGGATAAACTTTCTTTTTGGTTTTGTTTATTCTGATTGTTTTTAATTCATTTTATATTGCACTAACAGTTGCAAAAATTGATTCCCCTCCGAATCTGAAAGGATGCCTTTTTGATGATGGTGATGATAATCGGCGCATTCACTTCCGTGGGGACTCGCGAGAATACAGGGAGTGAGTCCCCGGGACAAAAAAAAAATGCGGGGACTCCTCAAGCGGAGTCCTTAAGGAACGGCGAGAATACGCCTCTAGCCCCCCCCCCCCATGTTTGAACCGGGCGGGCAGGGCATCGGCAATCTATTCGACTCTGTATGGTCGTATTACGGAGATCGGGAGGTTCTCGTGCTTATTTGTTATGCATGTTTTCCGTTTTTCTCATCAAAACCAAAGGGGCCAAGCGACTGCAAACAGCCGGGAAGGGTTTGCAATCTTATGAGAAACCAAGCAGAGCTTCAGAGGAGTCACGTATGTTACAGGGGAGTTTCCCAGACTTTTTGTACCGATGTTCACGTAATTGACAGCGCCTATTTGTTTTGTTATCTGTTCGACTTTCAGAGGAAGCTTAAAGGAACAGTAAACTTGACCACGCAACTTTCGGCCATCGAATCGCCCGGGGGGCTTGGATAAATATACAGGGTCTTATTGTCGACAGGTCCCCTCCCTTCTTTGTCATCTCGAACCCCCTCCTTAGTGTTCCCGAAGCTAGCTGGCAGGCCCTTGCCCCTTATGCACTGTAATTATGCACTCATGTACTGTAAAAGTTCGCCTTTTTACATGTAGACTACAGAGTAACGACCTCCCCGACTAGACGGCCGGGGTTCGATTCCTAGTCGCGGCACAGAAACCTTTTGCTTTTGCAAACCTTTTGCTCAAAAGTCAAATTCTCAGAAACTGCCCGGAAACTGCAATGGTCGTAACGAGAATTTTTCTTACTCTCAGTATCGACTCGGGGTACATTCTTGATATGTTAGGTAGCTCCCCGAGTCAAGTTTGAGTCAAGTTTTCTGTTCCTTTAAAGTTTAACTGAAAAGCCAACTCTTTTGTGTGTCATTTAATTGGATACACTGAAGTACTTGGATTCTGCAAAGGAATTTTTTGATTTTCCACTATCTGCTCTAGTTATGAGGCTCAGAATATCTCCAGCCGTCCCCACAGCGTAAATTCTACTATGACGCGGGAAATTTTAATATCAACACAAATCCGGCTTTTCAGTGGGCAGTGGTGAGATTGGTGAAGATTGCTTAGTGCCTGAACAAAAAAAAACTGATAAATCTTTCTCGTAAGGCATACAGCAAAAATACAAACGCATAGAGGCACCACAAATCACACGGAATTTCCACTATTTGAAAATCGATTATTCGTGAACGGCGGAACAACGAAGTAACTCATTTTCAGCGGGTCTTCTAGCCAATTCAAGTGAATAAGTGATGGGTAACTAGATTGTCCTATCCTAGACCTTTTCGGTTAAACTTTAAGCTAGAAAAGTATTGAAGGATTAGGAAACAATCGGGTTTATGCACAATGTGTAAAGATGAAGCCAAATTAAAGCACTTTCCTTCTAGTAAATTTTTATCCTAGTAAAACTTCTGAATCCTCCTAACGGTTCCCTTTCCGTCATTTTGACTGCTAACATCCTGAGCATTATCTGTTGAAACTGCGCATCCCTGTGTTGTCTGTAATGAAAGTTCTGACAGCGTGGGAACAAAGCAAGTATTGCCCTTTCCAAAGGCTCTTCGTCTCTACTATCATCGACAACTAGACCCAACCAGCGCATTACCTTTTATCCTGTCTCCTCGCCGAAGATTAAATTTCGATACTCGGTTATCAAAATGGTCGTATCTCCACATTTGTCAGTTTTGCGTGAGACGCAAGGTTTACTCACGAATAAATACTTACTTGCTTAAATGCGACCTCGCTCATGTTAAATATTTTTGATCTGAAACTCTATATGGCTGTTAGATCATCGTATAATATTGACAAGAACACGGAGATGCGTAGTTTTGACCGGTGAGTCCACCCCGGGGGTAATTCCAATTGCCCCAAAATTGGAGATACGACCTTTAGATAACCGGGTATCGATTTGTGTTACCCTGGTGTTACCTTATGTGTTTTGTATTTGTTTTCTTTATTTCTTTCATTTTCTTTATACTCCACTTTCCAAAATGGCGGGTGAAAAATAAAGTATTTGCTCAACTCTCAAAATAATTTGTCAAGCAATAAATTACCTAAATTCCGTAAACTAAAGCAAAGTTGATCCAGTCCTAGAAGAACAAGACCAAAGGTTTCGATGGGACCCCAAAAATGTAATATTTGATCCAGACAATTGCGTCTTGTAGACTCGGTCTTCGCCAGAATCCTTGAATATTTTACTACTAAAATTTGACCAATGACTAGTCTTCTGAGAAAACGAAGTTCAGGTATGGATTCAGCAGATGTGTTTACCCTATGTGTCATATCAACTTGGACGAAGTTGATCAAAACTTCATGCCTTACTTCTGCCAAATATCCGGTTTCGGCAGGATTCCCGGTGAACTACTTGTCTAGCAAAAACTAAAGCTCAAAATGAATTAAGCACATCCCCCTACCCCTATATCGAACCTCTAATCAACTTCAGATAAATTTTAACTTAAAAAAAAATCAGATTTTGGCCGGATTCCGGGCGAACTATTTACCCGGCGAGAAAATAATTTTCATATCCGAATTCAGCATGTCTCCTTACCACTACATCGAACCTCTTATCAACTTCAGATAAAACTTTTTAAAATTTTCCGGTTTCGGCAGGATTCCCGGCGAACCATATGTCCGGGCAGAAAATGATTGTCATATATGGATTGAGCATATTTTCTTACACCTAAAATGAACATTTAATCAACTTCAAATAAAGTTTTTACTTTTGACACATTTTTCCGCTTTTGGCCGTATTCCGGGTGAACTACTCATCCGAGTAGAAAACAATTATCATGTACGGATTCAGCATGTCTTCTTAACCCTAAACCGAGCATTTAATCAACTTCAAATAAAACTTTGACTTTTAACAAGTTTTCCGGTTTTGGCCGGATTCCGGACGAACTATAATAATTGTCCGGCGAGAAAATATATTTCAGATATAGATTCAGCATGTCTCCTTACCCCTATATCGACTATCTCATTGCCTTTTTTTCGTCCCTTATTTTGAAACCCCTCCCCCACCCCTAAGTATGGGGCTACTGGGCTCATCTACGAACTTGACCTGTACTTTGAAGTTTGACCCAATGGATCCTCATACCAAGTTTGAAGAAAATATCTCTACCCGTTAGAGAGTTATTGTGCTGACAGACGGACAGACAGATGGACAACTTTTGCTAAGTCATAGGTATCCCTCCACTCACGTTTCGGGATCTCAGAAACGAACGAAGTTTGATTTAAAAATGGTCTAAGTACGTATTCGCGACACGAGTGCTAGCTAGTGGCCATAACTGCTGCTATCTGGTGAGTCAGGTAGAAACTGCGCGGCGTCCATGGTCTATATCTTATGTAGATAGAAAAAACGTAGCGTTCAAATTGTGGGAAGCTCAGAGAAATAACAACCAACACTGACAGTTGTAACTTGTAAACAGAAATTGGGTACGGCCCTTGTTCGGTTTGGGTCTGCTTAGGCCTGGCTTAGGCTAGGTCTAGTGTATTACTGAGCATACTCAAAAGTCTAGAGACTTCGTTCAACACCACTGCAAATTTACTGTTGTTGAGACTATTATTGTGGAATGTCTTTTTTGTATGCTTTGCCTTCGGCTTCAGTCAAGTTTTTGCTTGGCACAATCACAATTTATGCCTAATGCTGGGTTGATAAGATAAAGACGTTTGAGCAAAACAGAGATTGGAATGTTGTACATGAGGAAATTTGGAGCTGATTTGGTGTTCGGTGTTACCACGCCTAGTTTGACTTTGACTCCCGAGTGAAAATAAAGATAGAGCCAATTTTATAGTTCCTATGATCCTATTGTCACTATATAAACCATTTATATGTGATTGGTCGTTGTTTTGTATTGGTTCTATTTGCGTCTAAAGTTGCTATCGTTAGGGTAGCCACTAAAAAAACAAATAATCAAACCTGAGCTTTTGAAGATCAGAAAGTGATTCTCCTATTTTTTAGCTTTGATTTGAGGCCAAAATCACCTCTCCATCTTGTCTCTAAGCATCTTAAATCTTCTTTAGAAAACAGTATTTTACATAAGAAAATGCCTATGTTGTTCCATTGACTTTAGGGTTTTGTCCATCTAGTGACCAGCTTGAAACTATGTGCTTCAATGGAATTCTATGAAACTGGCTGATTTTGAGCTGGTTTTGAGTGCATGGGGAGCCCCAGCAAGTGAGTTAGATGAGAAAATATGAATATGATCATCAAGGTTACAATCCAATAGACCTATTGCTGCTATAGGCTGCTGACTTTTCCTCCTTAGTATCAACAAATTTTTGTAGGCAAGTTCAGCTACTTTTTTTTACATCTAAATTTACATTGAATTTTAAGAAATAATATTAAATAGCTAGGACATCTTACTGTTAGCCTTATAAAATAGACAATTTTGTCCTGAATGCAATGGTATTTTTTAAATATTTTTTGGAGATGTTTTAGATAGGTAAAACTGATAAGGAAAATTCACAGCAATTCATGCATTCATTACAAAAAAATCGCCAACTTTTGCCACTAGGTGTTTTTGTGGCTACCCTACTATCGTCCGATAGTTTTGTATTGTTCTGAATAGGTACATGTCAATCAATAATGAAGCGCTTTTATGATCTGTTAAGGGAGGTAAAAGGTTTGGGGCTCCAAGGGGGATCGAACCCTCGTCCAGAGATGGGCGAATTCGACCATGAAAGGATTCGAATCCAAATTCGAATCCAGGGCTAGGTGCGAATCCGATTCTGAATCCGAATCCACCATTCGAATCCGGAATCGAATCCGGATTCGAATCCGACCTTTAAAAAAATCATATCATATGTTATCGTTATCGTCTAAAAGTCAGTGGTGACACCAATCACTGATGTCTAAGGTATTCGGATAGCGTGACAGATTACTGATGATGGTTTGTGGGTGAAGATCAAAAAGTTGGATTGCCAAAACCCACTGTGTAAAAACTGAGAAACAGAAACTAGAAGGATTTATTTATATTGGGTGGGGTAGGCCAGACAAACTAGCCGAAACTCAGGCCACAAAAGGCCCATTGTCTCAATCCCCCCAAAAAAAACACAATTGATGGCACACCATCACTCTATAATACAATTGATTAAAATCACTCTATACACAGATTGATGACATCATCATTCAAACTCCCGCTCTGTGTCGCGTTCTTACCTTAAAATCTGTCTAACCTTCCTGTCAGCTGAAGGTACCTGGACAGTTCTCTTAATCTGGCTTTCCTCATTATCTCCTGGAGGTCGACCTACAGGGAGTGGAATGCTTCCAGTCGTTGCCTTGTCCAGGCTGGGCACTCTTGAACAAAGTGTGTGTTTGTCTCTTCTTCTATTCCACAATGGGTACATATTGGAGACTCCGTTTTTCCTGTGTTTGAATTATGTTTTCCAAGGTTACCTATTCCAGTAACAACCTGGATGATTCCCCGGACTTCATCTTTTTTCATGGCGATTAATTTTCTTGTCAAAGCCTCGTTGCGCGTGGGTATTAAGCTTCGCGTGGTTCGACAGTCCATGCGATTTTCCCACGTCCTTTCTATCTGTTTATTCACCCATTCCCGGATTTCAGCTTTCCATCTGCTTTCCGAAATAGGAATGAAAGGCTCAGGTCCAAACGTGATTCTTTTGGTAGCTTCCTTTGCTAGTGCATCTGCTTCCTCGTTTCCTGGGATACCAGAGTGTCCCGGGACCCACATCAAAGTGATTTGATTTCCCTTCTTTGCGACTGCATTTATCTTGTTGAAGCATTCCATTTCTAATGGCTGTTTGCTTTTCGGTGTCTCAAGTGCCTTTAAACAAGCTTGATTATCTGAAAATACAAATATTTCCTTCTCGGCAACTCCCTTATCCAGAAGGTAATCCGCAACTTGCAGAATTGCGGACATCTCAGCCTGGTAAACTGACGAAAACTCCCCCAGGTGAGTGAACAACTTTTCTGGCTCTACATTGGTTTCGAACAGTATAGATGCTGCTCCCGTCATCTCATTACATCGCGAGCCATCGGTGTAGCATCGTATCATCTCTGGGTCATTTAAATTTTCCAGGAATCTTAAGGTCTCAGACCTCGTCTCAATTTTTACTTCAAATCTCTTTCCACTTTTGATCGTAGTGATGGTTTGATCTTTGGGCATTTGCAGCACTGGGAGCTCATTCATCCATTTATTGCAAATATCTAAATGGCTTCTCTTGCTGATCTGATTTCTTTGACACCAAGTGCCGTGGATATCCAGGCGGACTCTCGTCCTTAAAGCTTCCCCTTTGATCCATATCTCAAGGGGAGTTATACCGAGCAACATTTCTAATGATGCTGTAGCGGTCCCTGGGAAACATCCACTAATCATTAAACATGCTAACCTTTGTACCCTGACCAGGGGCATCATATGCGTTTCAATTTTTGTGCTTCCAACCCATATTATGCAAGCATAAGATATCATAGGCCGGATAATAGCATTGTAACTAGACGGATACTAAACTAGAAGGATATAGACTAGAAATTTGAGCGGATTGGAAAGATTGAGTGTTTGGAATCCGAGTCCGAATCCGGATCCAGCCTGACAAGCAGAAGATTCGAATCCGGATTCGAATCCGGCCAAAAGGACGAATCCTGGATTCGAATCCGAATCCGGATTAGGATTCGCCCATCTCTGCCCTCGTCCACATTCGAAATTGTTCTGAAGCAAAATGTTGACCGACCAGCAGGGGATCAACTTCGAATCACCTTGGACCTCTGCGTTGAGTACCTCAGAGTACCTAGCAACTTAGACCACTCTGCCACTCTACCTTGTTGTAAAGGCTGAATGGACGAACTGGTGTGGTTACGGATGAAAATCATTTGACTTGCAGTCTTTGGAAATTTGTTTAAAAGGAATATCTTGGTCCTTGAGTTATTAAAATGTTTGGATAGTCCGCCTTATGTCTGACTTCTCCGAGGAATTAAAAATAGATTATCGTTTCTTTTTAAGTTACTCCCTCGGTTACTCCCGTTTGATTTTTTCCTCTAGGTGCCGTGAAGAAAATGCTAGTTTGAACTAGTTTGAAGTTTTTCGTACAAAGTAACTGTGCAGATCGATCACAAATAAAGAAACATACACGATCATTTTTGTGTGGCACATGGGAAAAATTCAGCTCATACCTAGGAACATATGCCCATCTACCAGTTTTCTTCTGACATTCTTGTAATCCAGTGACCGGCATATATGAAACAATCCCGCTCATACCTAGGAACAGGGGCACATATACCAGTTGTCTTCTGACGTTCTTGTAATCCAGGAACATAAGGAGGAACATAAGCACATAAACCAGTGTCTTCTGACGTTCTTGTAATCCAGTGACCCTAACGATTCCGCTCATACCTAGGAACATAGGCACATAGATTAGTTGTCTTCTGACGTCCTTGCAATCCGGAGACAGAAACATAGATAACCATTCAGATCATACCTAGGAACATACACATTCAAAGGCGTATAGCCAGCACTCAGGAAATCTATGTGCTTTTTGGTATGGTTTTTCTATGGTTCTCGGTCTTTTTTTTTCACTCGGGCTGGGGTTTTAACCCAGTTTTAGGATTGGGATTTCAAAACATTAAAAGCTAGAATCTGGGTGGAAATAGTTAAATTTGGCAGGAAAAAGCTAACTTGAGAAAAATCTCGCCTGCGGCAATCACTTTATGTGATCATAGGTAGTATTGACAGTACCTGCTGCTGCCGGAACGTCGCTCCATCCGGTTTCTAGAACTTTTTCGAGTCTTTATATTTAATACAGGGTAAATGACAGAATTTGTAAGAGAAGCAGTTCAATTTTAGCCTACAGGAAAAAAACTGGATTTCGAAAATACTCGCCTGCGGCGCTCGATTTAATTTTCTCTTGGGTATAATAGATAAAAGCTGTTACTGCAATCGTGCCCGGCAATATAGGCTATTCTCCAAGTGGGCTTCGTCAAAGCGCCGCCTTATAGTTGGCTTATCGTCTTTCATACTGCCCTTTAAAGGAACAGAAAACTTGACTCAAACTTGACTCGGGGAGCTAGCTAACATATCAAGAATGTACCCTGAGTCGATATTGAGAGTAAGAAAAATTCTCGTTACGACCATTGCAGTTTCCGGGCAGTTTCCGCGAGAATTCGACTTTTGAGCAAAAGGTTTGCAAAAGCAAAAGGTTTGTGTGCCGCGACTAGGAATCGAACCCCGGCCGTCTTGTCGGGGAGGTCGTTAGTCTGTAGTCTACATGTAAAAAGGCGAACTTTTACAATAGGGGTAAGTGGTATATGCAGGGACGGGGTATAAGGTGGGACACGGTACTTATCTGCCATCTAGCGTTCTTTAAAAAATCCAATAAAGCCACCTAGTATAGTTCATTCAATGGCGGACATGACAGTCCTATCATTTTGGTAAGTTGCTATTTTCGTTTTTGAGATAATCGACTTCAAAGTTTCGGCTATACCCCCCAAAAAATATTTGGGCAATAGTTTTTTGTGCTTTATTTTGTAACGGTTTGCAGAAATTGTGTGTGTAAGATAGCAAACGAAAGCTAAAACATCAGGCCACGTCGTGTGGCCATCTGGTGGAAAAATATGCAACAGTAAAAAAAATCCGACACAATTTGCAAGTAGAGGTCTCATGGTACATACTGGGACAAGGACAAGTGGTATGTAGTGGGACATGTATTTACATGTATTTTCCTGGGTCTGTCCAAGAGAAAAACGAGAACAGTGTCAGAGTGAGTGTCATGTGCATGGCCGGTCTAAGAAAGTGGAAGTGGCCGGACCGAGAAGACTCAATATTTTATCCAAGGGAAGACATTTTGAAAAAGTTGTCGCCTCCTACCCCAGCACCCGGTACAGCTTCCAGAGCAGCGTCATACTTCGTGTTTGCTGACTGGTAGTCTAGTCTTGTGCCTAAGATATTTTTACTTTTAAAGTCGAATTTTTAATGTAGTGTTTATACGATGAATAGTCGAAGTTTTCTACCAATACATGAATCTTTTTACTATGTCCCAGAGTATACCTCCTCGTGTCCCAAGATATACCACCCCCGGTACTTAGTGGGACAAATGGTATAAGCAGGGACACCCCCCTTTTTTTCTTCTAGCTATACAAGAAAAATCTGGAAAAATCACAGTTTATGCCGCAGTTCCGGGGCTTTCATTTGAGCCATAAACCATTTTTCTACTCCAATGTTAACCATGCATTTTGGAGGTTTTCCAAAATCCGTCCCTGCATATACCACTCTCCCCTACATAAGTGCGTAATTACAGTGCATAAGGGGCAAGGGCCTGCCAGCTAGCTTTGGGAACACTAAGGAGGGGGTTCGAGACGGTTCGAGATAACAAAGAAGGGGGGGCCTGTCGACAATAAGACCCTGTATATTTATCTAAGCCCCCCCCCCCGGGCGATTCGATGGCCGAAAGTTGCGTAGTCAAGTTCACTGTTCCTATAATGTTGCTCTTCCTACCTAACCCTTTCTGTTCCGTAATATAGGGCTCGAATTCTCAGTTTCTAGGATTCGGTAAAATTTTGGCTCTGCCCCCCCCCCCCCCAATAAAAATACACTTGTGACGCCCCTGCCACTCAGTCTATAGCTTTTATTTTATTTTTACATTTTAGCAAGCACTAGTCATATCTGAATAAGGCTACTTCTTAAACATGGATAAACTTAGAAGAGTTCTTAATGGAAATGATGAAGAAAATGAAGATCGCGGGGGACTGGTTACACAGGTAAGCTGAGGATCTCTCTGGATTTTCTCCCTTTCAGGATGTTGAAAACGAACTTTTAAGATGAAATGATGTCCCTGCTTTTCAGGTTCTGGGCCTTGCACTGTCTCATAAAAGAATTTGCCTCTACATATCACAAAGAAATGGGGAGTACAAACATTGAGCAAGTTGCCAGTTGTATCAACTATATGCCTACATTTGAAGGTATTGATGAATTTAGCACTAACAGAATCTTCTGTAAGGTTTTTTTGCCGTGAAGAATTCTGATAGGATCCTTGGTGTGATCAGAAGGGTATTATATTTTCTTGTTTAGATTGTTGATGGTTCAACATTAAGCTGGTCGACGAGAGTGAAAGGATTTGCCATTTGCTTTGTTGTTGGAGTGATTCTGTCAATCCTTGGATCCATCAGCCTGTTCTTCCACTTTGGAATGATTGTCTTTGCAGTTTTTTACACTGCTGGCAACGTCACTACTTTGCTGAGGTGAGCTACACCGTTTCACGAATAAGAGTGGTGGGGTGGGAGCAATGATAACAAGGCTTAGCAATATGATTATAGGTGAAATTCTAAATGTAGAAAATAGCATGGTAACACAGGTTATCAAGTCGCTACAGAGGCAATAGTCAGTTTGCATGTCATCAACTAGTATGCTGAACAAATAAGCACTTGCAGTTATATTCACTGGTAGAGAGTACTCAAAGGACCCCTTCTTACTTATTCTGCATGTTCTCCCATAGGAATTATAAGCCTCAGAAATCCTCACCCTTCGCCAGTGTTCTCTTTTTGCACCTATAACATTTCAGCGCTTTTTCAGCTGAGCCGAGTTTTTCAGTCACAGAGCGCAAACTTCGCCGGAAGTTTAAAGTCCACCGACAGCTCTTCCAGAAATGAGTTCATGAGACTTTAGAATTCATTTCAGGCTCGAGGCCAAACGGCAGACATTCTAAATAGTTCTTTAACTGAATTATTTCTCATATTTTTCCACGTATAAATCAAATAGTGTTACCTGTCCAGATTGTGTGGTCAACCAGGGACAAACTCGTACCTGGCTACTCCTGGCTGAAACACACCCGTCATGCAGGCCCTTATCCCGCAATGTTAAAGCACAACCCGCACTATTTACTGTTTAACCCAATATTTGAAACTATCTGAATACTGTAAAACTAAGCTCTGCTTTTAACAAATTATCCACGGCTTTGGCAGTTTTAAGCCTTTTCCCAGACCCATTGCAGAGGCGTTACTAGCCAAAATGTTCAAGGGGGGGAGTAAGGTGCTTACCGACTGGCTGGTCATTTTTACCAGCTGTTTTCAAGAGAAAAAATGACAATTTTGACGAAAAATCTACTGATTTTCAGAAATTATTAATTTAATAAAAACTAATAAAAAAAAAATCAACTTCGCGCCGATTCGGTTATCCTTTACCGACTGGCCGACAACATTGGGGGGGGGGGGGTCCCCCTCTCCCCCATACTTGACGCCCCTGCCATTGACTTCTAGCAAAAACTTGGTAAAATTCGAAAACCGCTTTTACGCGTCAATAGCATGATACTCGAACACTCGTCGTGAGCGTAATGCGAATGAAAACTAGTGAATCGTGGCAAGTGCAAAGATTAGCGAGGTGTCATTAGCTGGTTCAGAATGTAACATATGAAATTTGGGTCTCCGAGTTTAAAAATTAATGAGTGCGGTTACGGAAGTAGGTTACACTGGCATTATCGGTACGACGGGTCCTTTAGAATCAAAGGTCCGGGCTTCTACCAGTTTTGGTCGCCCCTCCCACGGACACACGAAGAGCAACAGAACCAAGAACAAATAATCTGATAGAACGTCCGTCTTTGGTCCCGTTCAGCGACTTGATACCCCGATAAAACTGAGCGGAGCTAGAGGTATATGCTGTGAGTTTTGAGTTGATACCCGTCTACTTCCCTCTACGCCGTTGCTCATACGAGGTGAAAAAACCGTAGACGCCTTGCAGGCGTAGAGAGCCCGCTCTACAGCGCATCACCCGTGACGTCTGTATGACAGACAACCAATCAGCTGTAAAGGACGACTCCGACGGCGTTCGGATTCTTCTGCGGAGTTGTACCGCGATACAGCTGTTTGTAGAGATAACAGTTATGATGTTCTGAGTAGCTCCTCCTCCGCTCGTTTGCATCGGGTAGGGTATCAGAATATATTCGACTCTGCATGGTCGTATCAGAGAGATATTGAGACGGAGGTTCTGTCAGATTATTTGTTCTTGATATAACTTGATGGGTTTTTTTCTAGCACCTGCTTCCTTATGGGTCCAGTCAGCCAGTGCAAGAAAATGTTTGCCCCTACTCGACTTGCAGCAACTATCATTGTTTTTGCCTGCCTAATTTTAACCCTCCTCTCAGCCTTCTTGGTAAGTTTCTCGCCATTTTATTTCTAAAACTTAAAGTATAGATAAGAATTATGATGGTCAACGAGAAAAACTCAGATGACTCCAACGGCAAAGACATAGCGTTTAGCTTTGTGGCTAAAATTCGACAAACAACTGCCGAGGTCATTGTCGATTTTGTGACTCGATTTTGGCGGGAAATTCAACTAAAATCTTTCTCATGTATTTAGACATAAAACTGAAGATCCTTTTTGCACGGAATGGTAAGGACGAAATCCTAGAGTTCTATTTTATTGAGATTTTACATGATTTTTATGTATATATTCAGACATCTGAAATCACCGCCCCAAAAATAGACAAAACAGCGTTTCCGTGGGTTTCAACTTGTGGCTGGACGATGTGGCACACAATCGTGTTTCCGTGAAAAACACTTGGAACTGTGTGGCCCACAATTGTGTCACGGAAAAACGCCTATAGCGTTTCCTGCTAGCCTTACAAACACAGCATCCTCGTCTTCAGACAGACTTAACGCATATTCGCATTTCTTTTTACAAGTCACGATCATATCGGTTTCAACGTGGCGATCTCATTGATTGTTACAAGAGTTATCAAGAAAGCTACGGTAATGTGGCTGCTGATTCAACTTTAACAAGAACGGTCTGCGCGGACATGACGTCAAGCTGAGTGGCTTCTCTAAGTACATTAGTTGCGTTTTTGCTGATACCATGGTATCTGTTATCACGGTAATTCGATCTGCAATTAGTCGTTTTTGCAGTTACCGTGGTGTCTGATATACTGTTGCTCTGCAAAAACGGCAATTGCCAAAATTGCGCTTTTCGAAGTCATCCCAAAAGAAAAACTGATATCCAGTCACATCACTAAGTGCCAAGCCTCTTTCCCACCAATTTGACAAAAATAGATGAAAGTGAGATGGCTTTTGCCAGATACCACGATCACCACGGTCGGAACGTGGTATCTGAATATCAGATAACACGATAACTGCAAAAACGCCTTTTGACCGTGGTATCAGATACACCGATAACTGCAAAAACGACTTTAGACCGTGGTATCAGATACCATGGTATCTGCAAAAACGCAACTGTTGGCAGATGGTATTCCAAAACAGGTTGGAACGCCTTTCCATCTGAAGTAGTATTAAGTATGATGTACAATGAAAAGTATTTTAGAAAAACTCTCTTGAGGCCAGTGGCATATTTTTGGATTATATTACTATTACTTATCTTAGTATCAGCGCCGTCCGTATTCCCTAGAGATGATTTCCAATTCACAGTCGTTCCCGTGCTTTTGTTCCTCTCACAACAGATTAGGAAAAATGCGATAAAACACGTGCTAGCTAGGGCATTTATGGTACCTGGGGCTTGTTTTTATGGCACTTGCAGCCTCTGGCTGAAGTGCCATATACCGATCGCAATTCCGTCCGTCGGTCGGTCTGTCCGAATTTTTTTGTCCCACATGTTCGAGTTAGGGTACTTCCAGATGTGTTAGGACGATGAAACTTGGCAGGAAAATCAGGGACCCGACCAAACTAACCTGGAAATAATCAGTTTCCCGATCCGACCATCTGGGGGGGAGTGGTGGGCCGGGGAATTCTGAGAATTAAGTAGTTTTTGTCACACTTTTTCGAGTTGGGGTACTTCCAGATGTGCTAGGACGATGAAACTTGGCAGGAGCATCAGGGACCCGACCGGACTAGCCTGGAAATAATCAGTTTCCCAATCCGACCACCTGGGGGGGAGTGGAGGGCTGGGGAATCCGGAAAACTGGAGTAGTGTGTAACTTTCGAACGGATGATCGGATTGGAATGAAACTTAATAACTGAATAAATGGCATACCTCTGATGTCCCATTTGAAGTCCGGACCGGATTTCGACAGCTATGGGGGAGTTGGGGGGGGGAGGCCGGAAATCTTGAGAAACGGTTAGAATGGAGGGATCGGAGTGAAACTTGCTGGGAAGAACAAGCATCTGCTCCAGATAAATCCTTTATACATTTGGACTGGATCTGGACACTGGGGGGGTGGGTGGAGGGGAGTTTCCCGGAATTTCGGTAATGGCGGTTTGGGGGATTTTCACGACGAAACTTGGGAGGCGAATCAGGGACCCGATCAAACTGACTTATAAATAAAAATTTACATGATCCAATAGTCGTGGGGGGAGTAGCGGGAGGGGGAATCCGGAATACTGAGTCATGCGTAACTTTGGAACGGTTGATCGGATTTGAGTGAAATTTGATAATTGATCAGAGGACATTATGTCTCTGGTGACCTTTGTCATGTCCGGACCGGATTCGACAACAATGGGGGGGGGGGAGAAAATACGTGACCGGCTCAGACTGGGGAGATCGGGATCGAACTTTGTGGGGATAATAAAGAGATGCTCTGGATAAATCACTTACAGAACCGGATTGGCTCCGGCGACTGTGGGGGAGCTTGAGGGGGGGGGGGGGTCCGGAATTCCGGTGATCGCGATTTAAGGTACTTCCAGATGTGCTAGGACGATCGAACTGGGCTGGAATATTAGAGATTCGACAAGATTGGCTCAGAAATCGCCACTTTCCAAATCCGACATTCCTTAAAGTACCAATCTTGACCACAAATTTAGAAAAATACTTTTAAGCAAATTATACATTTTCATGATCCCCATGAGCACATTATCATTTTTGCCTCAAGGGTTTTGCTTATAAATGAAGTTTTAGCTCCCTGAAAGTGCGCATCTGAACCACAAGGTCGAAAACTACTTTTTTTCATCAAACGATACATCTCAACCCATGATCATTTGTGCCGCAAGGGTTTTGCTTAAAAATTTATTTTATGACCCTTAAAGTACACATTTTAACCGAAAAGTGAAAAAAAAATACTTTTTACCAAAGGGTATATATCAATGATCCCTAAGGGCCTGTGATCGTTTTGTCTCAATAGTTTTTCTTACAGATGAATTTCTATTGCCTATAAAGTGCGTATCATTACAGCCAAGTTCTAAAACAAAGTACTTTTTCTCTAGCTCCCTTAAAGTGCGCATCTGAACCGCAAAGGTAACCTTAAAAGTACGTTTGATCAAACATTACATCTCAACCCATGCAAGTGCCATATGAGCTTACAGCTCTTGTTAGTCTAAGCTTTTAACTTCGGCATTCATCGCAATAAGGTTTATAACAGCTATATCTTGGTGAAACAGGATCTGTTGTAACTGGTTCTGGAATTTCGTTGTGCTCCATATGTTAAAATCTATTCTTCTATATTATGATGTCGAATTCACCAACACCGGAATTTCCTTTCCGCCGTTTTGCAGTATAATTGCGGTCTGCGGTCTAATCAAAATAGTATGCGGTATTTCCCTCAGAATCGCGGTATTATACCGCGAAATGCGGTGTAAGTGGCAACACTGCTGGGGAGAACTGGTTTGCCTCTCGGTGCAATAATACGATGAGAACAACAACCAGGTACCCCGTTGTTTTCAACCTCGTGCGGCCTCCTTGGTTTTGATGAGTAACCCGGAAAACGTGCATAACCGATATTTCTGACCTGTGAGCCCCTTTGAAAGCAATAAGCGGGAGCTTTTTCTGCCCTGAGAAGAGCGAGACTCGGAAATGCAAAAATTACGTAGGAAATTTGAAATATCGGAATTAATGGAACGGTTTGAGACGCAAAGTGAAGCACTAATATAGGCGATACGGGTCTTTAAACTATACTGACATAGCAACACGCCATTTGTCCTCCGTCCACGTTCTTCGAAACAATAAAATAAAAAGGAACTCAAATTAAATCCCTGTGAATCATATTCCACTTTGAAAAGATGTTCCGTTAGAAGATTGCAAGAACATGTCTAAGAAAGGGAAATCGAGACTCACCGTGCTTGAGACGGCGCTGGTTACTGAGAAATTATAGTGGCTTCAGTTGTGCTTTAAAGTTTAGCCTAATAGAGCTGAGATCGGACAGTCAAGTTGCACGTAACTTATTCACTTAAATAGGCCTGAAAAAAACGATAAAAATGCGTTAGTCGTTTGTCCTCTATCCACCGATAATCGTTTTCATCGAATGAACTTGTTCCCTCGGATTTATGGTACCTCTATGTGCTTGTCCCTCTATGCTTGAAATATTTACCATCTACAAAGGTAAGCCATTGCCGAAAATAAACTAAAAATAGCAGATTCCCTGCAAGAAATATCTTAACTCTGCTTAGCCTCATTTTCCTACTATCATCAGCAGTGACTTTTCCGAGCTTAGCGTCTTTTAACCCTGGAAATGCAGGCTTTTGTTGAAATTCAAATTCTCCGCGTCTGGGTGAATTTGGGTTAACGTGCAATCCGCGCACATTCTGAACGTTATTACTAGAGCCTCGGGTGAAAAAATAAATAACCCCTCAGATGGGTGAAAATGTTTCAGTGTATTCTGGTATCAGATGTAAAAATAAGCTGCCTATTCAGTGAAACTTTCATCATCATCATCATCATTTTATTTATAACCCGTCACTGAACAAAACTGGGCTAGGCCCAGAAAAGACGGAGTAAAAAACAAGAAAAACGAAAAGAAAACAACTGAAAGGAAAAAAATACTTCGATAACTACGAACTCGGAACAAACAGAAATGACCAAAGATGGAAAGACTCCTGGCATTCAGTAGAAAAATCACTAATACGCTTCTCAATAACTCCCGCTGGGTTTATCAGTCGATACTATCTCTGCAGAAAAGAATTGCTTGTCCACGCTGGCAGTCCCGTCAGATACTTTGCAAATTTAAAATAAAGGCGGTGAACTTGCTTCCTCTTATCACAGTTAAAAAAAGACCAGACAGGAGCAAGAGCAAGTAGGTGAGGAACTGTTAGGCTATTATATAACTGAGATCGGTGTGCTCTACTCAGATACGAAACGTTTGAAGCCAGGGATGCATATGCGGCCCGGATCTTTCGAGCATAATTTTTTAGTGCTAGGTTTGCAGTTTTGCACTTTAAGTGCTGACTATTTTTCAAGTTCTCAGTTCGGATTATTTTTCTAGTGGAAGAAGAACGGATTGGCGCTCATCTTCTGCATCATGCAGTTCGTTGCCATGACATGGTATTCCCTCTCGTACATTCCATACGCCCGCGACTTGGTCAAGAAGACGGTCAATACCTGCCTGGCCTAAACATCTAGCCTATATATCGCTTTACTGGAAGCCTGTACAACTTACAGCGATACCGAGGATGTGTTCCAACCTGTGCTGATTACTAAAAGTATACCGTCTTGCCAATTTGTATATACCTTCATAGAGGCGGGACGACGACCGTAGCGTTTAGTAACTACAGATACGACGTCGGAACACAAACACCAAGGGACAATCTTGGAATCATCGTCTTAAGTTTCTTAGTCCTGTGGTATATGATTGTCAATGTTGTAGCATGTTTATGTATGATGCCATTATTAGCCTGAGTTCTAATTAACCATGCAAGTTCGGAATTGGTGTTGGAAACCTTCCTAGCAAATCGAGCTAAGTTGAAGTTTGCTGTGAATTTGGAATCGCTGGAGTTTCTTCATTGACAATCAGGAGTAAATTAAGTGCTGCCTTAACGATTTTGTGACAAGTGCCTGTCCGCGTTGTGAGAGTGAGGTAGATGGGCTGAGGTGTGAATCAGTTCGAAATGATGCCTGAAGAATCGGATGATGAAGAAGGTGGAAAGGCGTGTCGGAACGGTGTGCTGGACCTGTGTGTACTGGAGAATTGCTAATTTCTCGCCACAATGACTAATTGTGCGAAGACACGATCAGAATTTCTTGGCCGGATTTTCTGCACATTAATCATCAAGTTGGAAAAATCTCAATTTTTCCGTATGGAATTGATGATCGTGCCGAAAATCCAGACAGGAATTCCAGTGTGCGAATTCTGGATCCTGATCCAAGGCATTAGACATCAGTTACGGCGTCGACAGATGATCCGGTTTTCCTTTCAGGATGTTCTTCATTTTCATCGATTCTATCGTGGAAACTGGAAACAATCTCAAATTTTCCTCACGGAAATAGACGATAGTGCCAACAGTACTGATAGGAATGTCAGTCTGGGAGCGCCAGACCAGATTGACTATTCACACGAGGATTTTTCAAGCTGTCGACTGTATGATCTTTCCAGGAACTAATGGAATACAGTAAAAAAAAAAAAGAATCAATGAGCATTGTGCCCCCCCCCCCCCCCCGCGCCGTGGGACTCCCCCCGGTACCACTACGTTCTTTTTATGAAAACTATAAATAGAGGCGAGGGGCCAGCGAGCCGTCGTCACCCGTTTGCATTTCAGCTTAGCTTTAGGTACTGGGGGGGGGGGGGGGAGGGTTCTCCGGGGGGGCTGGCGATCGCCCTAGACCCGAGCATTATATTATAAGTAGAACACATCTGAAAACCGAGTCATCTGCGCCCTCCTGTTCAAGATTCGCAATGGGTTCGAATCCCTGTGGCGTGTCCTGATAGGATTTATCCAGGGCGAATATGTTGTTTTAGTGTGATATGTGTGGCTGCAGCGAGTTAGTTCTGACTGAGGCCTCAGAGGACCAACAACGGATAATAACGTCGTGTCTCTCTGCCCCCGCTTCGACCAGAAAGCCGCGATCGTGTTCCATATGTACTGAGCGGGTGGTTTTACCCAGTACTGGCCATAATATAGGCTAACATAGGGCTAGCCTATTGAGATTTGCTGATAGCCTACATGAAACTGTAAAAAGCTTCGGGTATAGCCTAATCATAGAGCTGATTCCAGTCATACACAAATCCTGATATTTTGGGCATGGTACTCCCATGCAAATCTGTTGAATTGAGAATCTGAAATGGAAATTAGCTTTTCAAACAGATTTTCATGGGGGTACCATGCCCATACGTTGGGGCATGAGGATTTGTGTATGACTGGCTGGTTCCGGTCGGGGAATTTCGCACTCGAAGGTTCTACTTGGCTTATTGTTTTGATTTGGCTCACAAAATTCATTTGTTATGATAACAGAATTTATCACAGCAAGACAGTTTCTAAATATAAATCATAAGTGGCGTTTTTGATCGCCGATCAAATTTGCCCAGTAGACGAAGCGAGTTTGTCGATTCGTGTATAATACTGTTTTCGATAGCCGATAGCCGTTGGCGGCCGCCGATGTTTCTGGTGCGCAAAAACGAGTTTTTCATTTTTGAAAATACCGCCTAATCCTCAAACGAAACACATACGTCAACGGCTAACGGCGAGTCCTCGGCCGATGGACACGAATTTAGGCGATACACGTTAGCCGATCAGAACGAAAACAAACAGCTACGGCAATCGGCTTCCGGCGAACGTCAAAAACACCAAAAAATCAGACGGCTACGCTATCGTCGAACTAATCGGCAAAACGCCACTATAGTTGACTGCGTTAAACGGATACGTCAGCTAAGTTTTGTCCCAGCGACGTTTCACCCTTCTTGGCAAGGGCCCTCTTCGGGTTCAAGCGAGAAAAATCAACCTGTGGTCGGATCATATGTATGACCACAGGTTGGTTAGCTCGGCGAAAATCGCATAAAGTTTAACCGAAAAGGGCCGAGATAGGACAATCTAGTTACCCATCACTTATTTCCTTAAAGAGGCTTAAAGACCCGATGAAAATTCGTTACTTCGTTGCTCCACTATTCACGAATAATCGATTTTCATATAGTGGAATTGTCCTGTCGGATTTGTGGTACCTCTATGCGCTTGTAACTGTGTTGTATGCTTGACGAAAGCGATTTAGCAGTTAGCTGACCACTGGCAACTGAAAAGCCGTGTTTGTATTGAGATTCAAATTTTCCGCGTCATAGTAGAATTTTGCGTTGTATCTACGGCCGTTGACGGCCGTAGATATTCTGAACTTCATACTAGCGCAAATAGTGAAAAATAAGAAAAAAATCCCTTAACACAATCCAAATAATGCAGTGTATTCAGTTAAATAATGCGAAATTTAGTTGGCTTTTCAGTTAAACTTTAAATAACACTCTATCCGTTTATATAAATAACACTTATGCGTTTCACGCAGTCAAATATGATTGGCAGTCAGCGCGGTCTGAAGGAATATTTGATTCTGAAGAATCAAACCTCTACTATTTTAAAGTATGATCTTTGTACATATCTCTCGTATAATAGAGGACCAAGAGAAAAAGGTTTTGTGTGAATTTGGGACCACCCTTTTCGATTTTTTGTGTTACTGTTATACCCTAAGCCTACTCGTGTTTTTAAATTCACACCGACACATCACTTTGTGTAAATTTATTTGTCCTGCAGCGTTCACAAGCAACACCCACACAAAAAAGGTTAAAAGTTATTTGAGCTTCCCATGTAAGATTACGTTTGAAGGGGACGGGGACGTGAGTTGGGATCAAAAGACAGAAATATAGAAATCAGGGGATAGGGGTCGTTGTATTAGCAGTGCAGAAAAACACGTACATTTAACAACTAATGTAGGCTATTTAAAAAAAATCACAAACTTATACAACAACACTGTGCCTATATACATTATTTGTTTGATTTATGTATTATGTGTACAAAACCGTCCTATGATTAATTTTGATGTTTGAATAAAATCAATCTTGTATGTTTTAAACAGCCTGTTTTGGTTAGACTAAGGATAGCGGTAATCACGTGATGCTCCATTCGCCGACTAAAGTAGCCCTAGGTGACTACTGTAAAATTTAGCTATGCTCATAGCGATTAATACAAGGCTCACAACAGTTTACACAAATCTTCGATTGTTTTTAGCCTCTTTGCCTGGTGAGGAATGTGACTTGCATAACTTGTCTGTTCACCAATAAGCTCCTCGGAAATAATGAGTGGGACTCGGAAGCTTGATGTGTCAGGCAAAGAGAACAAGCGTGGCACGTGTGATAATCGGTATACTGCCAATAGAGGAGATTACCTTAATTCGCACTTCGGAGCGAATAAGGTCCATGATGGACCTGTTTTGCTCCGCTTCTTGTTGGTTCCTGGTTGGATAGTCCCAACATGACTTATAGTCCCATTGGTATTTGCTTGGTTGTTTCTCCCACTCCTTTTCCAGATGAGCCTTGAACGTCGCCAAGGACTCGGAAGTGGCTGTTTCGTCCGTTAACGAGTTCCAGTCGTTCACCACCCTTGACGAGAAGAAATTTCGTCGCACACGTGTGAGAGCAGGTGGTTTCTTCAGCTTCCTCGAGTGTCCTCTTGTGTTGTGCTGGTGGGATGACAGACAGAAGAGCCTAGACACATGGAGCCCACTCATGTATCTCCACGTCAACATCATATCGTTCCGTCTTCGACGATACACGAGAGTTGGGAGTTTTAGGCTGGCCAGTCTGTTTGAATAAGGCTCCTGTTCAAGTCCACTGATGCACTTGGTTGCCCTCCTTTGTTCTCCTTCAGCCATCCTGATGTCTTCTCTGTATGAGGGGGAGGCTACACTGTCAGAAGTTTCATAACAGATTGCGCATAACACTTTCAAGAATAACACCTTTTCACTTAGAAATAAAGTGTTATGACCAGTTAAGTTTACACTATTTCGTACCTAGATCTCCAACAACACCTTCAATCGGTAAAAATACTACACTGTCAGAAGTTACATAACGACAACAGAAGGATGCCCGGTTTCAACAGATAACACTTTGGGATGCCCGGTTTCAACAGATAACACTTTGGGACGTTATCTGTTTATGTTTATTTCGTTCCCGTTAGCATTTTTACCAATTGAAGGTGTTGTTGGAGATCTAGGCACGAGCGAAAAAGCACGAAAAAGTGTAAACTTAATTGGTCATACACTTTATTTCTAATTGAAAAGGTGTTATTCTTGAAAGTGTTATGCGCTATCTGTTATGAAACTTCTGACAGTGTAGACACATCCCAAAGTCGACGTGGGGTCTGACTATAGCTTTATATAGTTTTAGGATCTATGTATCTATGTATACAATCTCGGGAACAAGACTGGATAGAAATACTTGAAGTAGGATGGATTAGTATCCTACCCTAAGTATGATGTGTTCTTTGAGGTTAGTTCTACTTTTAGTATTAAATGCTGGCTGTAAGGTTTATCAGGTTGATTGATAATAGCCTCACGTGACATCTGGGACTCCTTCTTGGTAGACAACCTTCGGCCAAGTGCCATATACCGATCGCTTTTTTGTCGGTCGGTTGGTCACGTGATTGCGAGATGGGGTTCTTCCAGATGTGCTGGGACAGTGAAACTTGGCAGGTATGTCAGGGACCCGACCAGATTGACTCGGAAATAGTAATTTCTCCGATTTGGACATCTTGGGGGGATTGGAGGAAAGGGAAACCGGAATATGATGTCAAGCATAACTTTCGATTGGGTGGTCGGATTAGAACAAAACTTGGTAACTGAAACAAGACGTGTATCTCATGCTCCGTTTCAGTTCCAGACCGGATCTGACAACTCTGGGGGGGGGGGGGGGGGGGCTGAGGCCTGAAATCTCGTGACACGCTTAGACTGCAGGTATCCGAATGGAACTGGCTGGAAAGAACAACCATATGATTTAGATGAAAATCGGGCGCAAAAGCTAAAATCCGAACCGTCAACCCACATAAATGACACGATTTAAACTAAATACAGAATATTAAAGGGCGATTCTTGCGGTCTGGAAAGCTCCGCGAGCTAATGCGCCGGCTGTTCTTGCAACTGCGGCTAAAAGTCGCTTCGCTTTCCAGAGCTGTTCTTGCGCTCCGCTAGTTCCCGCCAGCACTTGGAAAGCGAATCCACTTCTCGAGTGGAAAGTGATTTCGGCAAGTCAGCGAAAAGTTATAAAGGCGCAATGACTTTTTGCTTGTTCTTGCGCTCGGCGGATTCTCGCTTTGCTTTTCGGAAAGCGAATCCAAGAGATCGCCAGAATCGCCCTTAAGTAAAGCACCGCGTTCGAAATTCTTCAAATTCTTCTTTTTCTCACGAAGCTCAACTACTAATCGGATTATTTTCTTTTTGTCTAGTAAAGTCCAAACCTCACACGTCACCCAACTTAAATGACGCGCCCTCGCACAAAATACAGAATACCAAGGAAGTCGCCGCAGGTGAGAATTTGTGGGACACTTGTATGTATTATCGGCGTTTCGTCCTTTTAGCTTTGCCTTTTTTCTCGCAAAACTGAACCATTTCTCGTAAGAAATTTTAATTTTTTTTTTACCGGACGCAAACCCTAAAATTCCAAATTCTGTTAAAGTAAAAAAAATTCACAAAAGCTTATTAAGGTCAAAATTCTGCCAATTTGGAAGTATTCCTGTCAGTTTGAGAAAGGGGAAGCTGAAATTCTGTGCGAAGTGCGAAATTTGTTTGATTTATTTCGCCGACAAATTGGACGTTTTTCTTTTCGATTTAGACTGTACTTACATCTGTGATACTGTTGCTATGGATTAATTTCAGCTGACCGACTATGTCTGTCTCTAAGCCTCTGATAAGGCTGATGAGCAAATAGTCGATAGCCAAACTGTCAGAAGTTTCATAACAGGTAATACAAGAATGCGCAGTTTCAACAGACAACACTTGGGATGTAGCCTGTTGCGATTTTGAAAACCTTATGCTTTAAATGTTATGCACAACAAGCATTGCCAGGAAGAGCCGAAAAAGCATTTGCTGAATTTTTTGTTGGTCGTCGTGATATCGGAATAGTCAACAGATGTTTTTCCGGCTCTTCGTGGCCAATCCTGGCAATGCTTATGATTCATAACGTTTTCAAAATCGTAACAGATTACATCCCAAGTGTTGTCTGTTGAAACCGCACAACCTTGTGTTATCTGTTACGAAACTTCTGACAGTGCAGACGTAGTTCAAGAAGATAGATGGCTTTTACCTTGTTCTTGCGTCTTCTCGATTATGCATCAACCACAACCACTTAGCAGTTTCAACAAACTGCTTTAAGCATTATTAATTAATTAATTAATTTATTTTTTAACCCGTTAAATGAACAAAAGCGGAGTATAAACAAAAAAGAAAAAATACAACAAAAACGACTAAATACACAACAAAAACATTTGATTATTTAAGGAGGCGGACAAACCCATGATGAGCTGGGAGAGCCTTCACTGTCTGGGGGAGTTTATCAGCAAGCTCAACTAGCTTTCCGGTTATATCTGGAAGCCCGAAAACTGAAATAAGGTTGCGGTTCCGATACCACGGAGGCAAATACAGTAGAAAGTATGCAAACAAGTATGCAAAACAAACAACTCATTATGCAAAACAAAGTTCATTGTGGCAGTTCAAGTGCCATTTATCAGTCGGAATGTCTGTCCCTCTGTCCAGCTTTCGGTAGTTCAGTCACTTCCACATGGCCTATAGAACGGTGAAACTTGCCACGCTAAAAAGACCCCGCCCAGTGCTCAAAGAAATACTCTTTCCGGAACCTATCATCCGTGTGTGTGGGGGGGGGAGGAAGGGAATCCTATATCTCATGACCCGTGTAGGTTGCCAACGGCCGTGATCCGATTTAAATGAAAATTGATGGGTGGTAGGAGCCGATGACCAAGACATGATTTTATATGTCTGAACTTGATCCGACCACTGTGGAGGGAACTGGAGGGGATCCGGAACTTTGTAACACGCGTTGCACAAGAGTTCTCAGATTATAGTGAAACTTGGTCAGTGGTTGGAGTAAAGGACCTTCGAGGTCCGGGCCGGATCCGGCTTGGCTGTATATGTGGCGAGATGTCAAATTATGCTAACATGTCCGTGTGTCATCTTGTCATTGTGGTAAGTCATCGGCGCCGTTAACTGCCCCTGTGGCGGTATATCGGTGTGGCAGGCTCTCGCCATACAGTGGCAGTATGAGCCAAGAAATGGAGAATTTGTTCAGCAAGCTGAATATTGGTTTGGAAAAATGAAAGTTAAGAGCCGCTATCTCAGGCGGCGCAACTTGATTTGCATCGACGTCTTCACGCGGCTCAAAGTTTATTCCCTTATCGGAAAAAAAATTCATATAAAGCAACATCGCCTTTTTTTTCAGAAGATTGTCTTGTAGGATATGAACATGTAAGTAGCAAAGTTAGTAATTTTTTGTGACTCAGAGCGTGTTCCACCCTACTACGCATGACGTCACGGATTTTGGCTTCGTGATGATGTAGTTGTGGATTTACGTCATCGTACCCGGTCTTCATTTTCAATGAAACACCTGGGTCCATCTGTATGGAATGAACTACCAGTGAGCATTAGGGCGGCGGAACACGTACCTCAGTTTAAAAAGAAATTAAAAGATTATATATTGGGGCATAAATGTTGAATTTTATTATGGGTCGTTAGGTGAGGAAGGGTGCGCTAGGGAGGTAAGGGTGGGGAGGGGGTAAGGTGGGGTTGGGAGGGAAGAATGGGGGGAGGGGGGAGTTGAGTATTGATGAGTGAGGGAGATTGGATTTTTTTTATATGTAAGTAGAATTATGCGGACTTTCGCGCAAATGCAAACCCTCATAGGTTTTTTCTCCAGCGCGAAAGTGTTGTTTTTTATGGCACTTGCCTTCCGGCCAAGTGCCATATACCGATCACTTTTCCGTCGGTCGGTCGGTCGGTCGGTCGGTCGGTCGGTCGGTCGGTCGGTCTGTCGGTCGATCAGTCCGGTGATCGCGAGTTAGGGTACTTCCAGATGTGCTAGGACGATGAAACTTGGCAGGCATATCAGGGACCCGACCAAACTAATTTAGAAATAGTCACTTCCCCGATCCGACCATCATGGGGGGAGGGAGGGGAGCCGGAATCCGGAATTTAGGGGCATGCATAACTTTCAAACGGGTGATCGGATCTTAATGAAACTTGATATTTGGAAAGACGTCATTTCTCAGATGTCCCAATTCAGGTCCGGATCGAATCCGATTAATGTGGGGGTGGGAGTCGGAGGGGGGAACCGGAAATCATGTGACACGCTTAGACTGGAGCGATCGGGATGAAACTTGGTGGGAGGAACAAGCACATACCCTAGGTACGTCATTGACAGACCCGGACCGGATTCGTGCACTGTGGGGGGAGTTGGAGGGGGGGTCCGGAATTCCAGTGATACGGAGTTAAGTTACTTCCAGGTGTGCTAGGACAATGAAATTTGGCAGGCAAATCAGGGACTCGACCAGATTAATCTGGAAATAGTCAACTTCCCGATCCGACCATCGTGGGGGGAGTGACGGGAGGGGGAATCCGGAATCTTGAGGTATAATATATAACTTCCGAACGGGTGATCGGATCATAATGAAACTTGATACGTAGAAAGATCACATGTCTCGAATGCCCAGTTTCAAGTCCGGACCAAATCCAATGAAGGTGGGGGGGGTCGGAGGGGGGAACCGGAAAACTTGAGACACGCTTGGAGTGAAGTGATCGGAATGAAACTTGGTGGAAAGAACAAGCACAAGCCCTATGTACGTAAGTGACACAACCGGACAAGATTCGGGCACTGTGGGGGAGTTAGAGGGAGGGGGTCCGGAATTCCGATGATCGCAAGTTGAGGTACTTCCAGACGTGCTATGACGATAAAACTTGGCTTGAAAATTAGAGACTTGACATGATTGGCTTAGAAATAGTCAGTTCCTTGATCCGACCATCCCTTAAAGTACTAATGCTAACCGCAAAGTACAAAAAAATATTTTAAAGCAAAATATACATGTTCGTGATCCCTATGAGCCCATGATCATTTTTGCCTCAAGGGTTTTGCTTACAACTGAATTCCTTAATAATTCCTTATAAAGTACTAATCGCAACCACAACGTACAAAAAATACTTTTTAGCAAAACACACATTTTCGTGATCCCTATGATCCCTCACAAGTGATTTCCTTAAAGTACAAACAATACTTTTGAGCAAAATATACATTTTCGTGCTCCCGATGAGTTCGTCATGTTTTTTACTTCAAGAGTTTTGATTACAAATGATCACAACAAACTCACAAATTGACGAATTCCTACTTTCATTCTCTGACCCAGCCTTGCAAGTGCCATATGAGCTTCCAGCTCTTGTTATTTATTTATTTGTGAATGTCGAAGTCGAAGCTGGAACTTTTTTGTTTGTATCCGCAAAATATCATGCACGGGCTAATCAGGTCAATCATATCACAGAGATTCGTAGTTACAATACTCACTACGTTCCCCCGCTTGGTGTGCAAATAATTACTATTTCGAGAAAGTTGGAACGGTTAGTGTTGTAACTTTTCACGGGGCTTGGACGAAAATAGTAACTAACAGTTACCATTGTTAGAAGGCTGGAATATGCTCTCAGAGTCCTCATTTCGTGAAAACCGAGGGGATAGCAGCAGCGTCCCCCCCCCCCCCTTCCCTGCAGTTTTAAATGCGAGTTACGTAGACAAGACCAGAAATACACAAGTTGCTGTGCAGAATAAGATATATTTACAAGATGATGGCATCCAAAAAATTTTATTTTTAATTTTCGTATCCAGACAGTTTGTAATCAGTTTCGGTTTCGCTCCTCGTCTTAAAACACATCGCTGTTTCGTGTGGTAATCGGTAAACAAATTTACTGGGATACTACAGCCGAATATTGTGAAAGAAATGTATTATTTTCTAGTCGAAATAGTAATATTCTGCGGCCAGTAGTATTGTAGAAGTTTGTGGAGTTTTTGGATTCCAACCTCGGAAGGGTTGGGGCGCGACCCTGCTCTGTGGCAATGTAAGTTGTAGGCTACTTACAAGTAAACGGAAAAATTATAATGGGTGAAAAATTACAGTTGGTAATTTCTATTTCATTTCCGAGTCTCTTTGTTTCTGTCAAGTCAAGGTACACTTAATATATAAAAGCCTGTTTTTGTTAGAAACTACCAAAAAGGGTAATTCTGTTCGCTCCCCGAGAGCCCTAGCTAGATCTATATGTGCAGGCCTGAAAGCTGCATATTTACAGCATCTTTTTTTTATATTCAAGGCTAAAGACCATTATCAGAGAGAGAAGAATTTACTGAACGGAATACGTACTGCATGTGGGTCACTTGAGAAAGCATTGGTTGCCTAAACAGAACATTGCAGGTCTGACCTAATTGGTCGTTGTGTCAGGTCAGCGAATTATTGACCGCACTTTGTTCTAGGTTCGCCAAAGCTTTGACAATCCTAGCGGTCATTGCGCTATCTTCGGCTGTCCCTGTCGGGAATAAGTCAAACAAGATCGCACTTGCAGACACCTATGAACTTACATGGGTTGTTGAAGGTGACAGGATAACCTTTACGGTTACCGTAAGTTCCTCACTTTTTCAGTGCGGCTTGGAATACAGTAAAGACATGAATAGAATAGGATATCATAGAATAAGAATAGAATAGAATAGTAATTTATTTGCTCACACTTTAACCGTAACAAAACCAAAATTGGTGAGTACTGTCATGCACAAATTCGTCAATATAACATATACATTTAAAAATACGTACAAAGGTCAAAGGCTATTTAAAACTTCCACAATCTTTGGTATAAAACTATTCTGGTATCGGCTGTGTTTGGCCGCTACTAGTTGGAATATTGGGATCTTTGTAGAGAGAGACTGCTCTTTCTCGCCTTTCCGTTAGTACGTTGTTATATGGGGGATGGAGAAACTCATTGTAGATGGGGTGCGAAATAAGTTTTTTTTACTGATCTCGAGGCATAGGTTCAGTCTCCGTTTCTCCAAGGTATCAATTTTGTACGTGCTTAGAAGAAGGGAGTGGGGTACTTTTGGGTCTTTATGGAGAGCACGTTTTTGGATTCTTTCAATACGAGAGTTTTGATCTGCAGTTATACTAAAATGCCACACCGCGCATGCATACTCTTATGAAAAAAGTATAAATCCTGAGGATGTGGAGACTTGGGACATTATGCTTTATGGCAAAAGCTTCAACATGTACAAGCTTGATGAGTTTGCCTTACGGAGTATTTCTACTGCATTATCTTCCCAGTCTAAAGTTTCAGTGATAACTACTCCAAGGAGTTTTAGTTTTTTTACAGCCAAATTTTCAATGAGCTTTGGTTTAAATTGGGGGGGTTAAAAAAGAAATAGTTAAATGCTTAAATAACATGCTTATTTGAACAATTTTCTAAATTTTGGACTGCCAATTGGTTCTGCATTTCGCCTCTAAATCAGGAATTTTAAGAACTTAGCATCTGCTAAGGCCTACGAGGCTGCAGATAATACGAACTTTCACAGCATCGGATTGCCGAACTCGTCGTTTTTGCCAGTTCTTAATCAGGCAATAATACATAATAGGGCAATGATCAGGAAATGGCCCGGTAAAATAAACAATTAAATAGGTAAATGTTGCGATGCTGCGAAAGCAACTTTAAATTTATATTGTGGTGCTTTAATCTGACATTATCTGAACACCCTTAAGCCGCGTTCGATTCACTTCTCAAGTTAACTGAGATCCTCAGTCAGTCGTTTTATTTGCGATTCTCGGTTAACTGGGAGCGTTCGATTCATCAACGTCGGTGTTAAGGTTGACGAAAAGTTAACTTTCAACGACGCGGAGAAATTGTCAGTTGTCTCAAGTTAACCAAGAAAGAAAGCGAAAGTCAAAATGATTCTTGCTCGGTCGACTTCTGGTCGACTTCGTTCGTACTAAATAAAACGGCAGCAGAGAAACAAGACCAAAGGTTCCGATGGGATCCCAAAAATTCAATATTTGATCCAGACAATTAGGTTTTGTCTTCGCCAGATCCAATCTTCGCCAGGCCAAACAGCTAATCATTAAGAAATCTAAGCTCAGATATGGATTCAGCATGTGCGTTTACCTCTATAAGCCGATCGAAACGATCCTAGCTTACTTCTGTGAATTTTGCGGTTCTGGCGAAATTCAAGAACTACTTGTCCGGCGAAAAACTAAAGCTCAAAAACGGATTCACCGTATCTCCTTACCCCTATATCCAACATCTAATCAACTTGAAATAAAAATTTAACTTTTAACAAATTTTCCGGTTTTGGCCGGATTCCGGGCGAACTACTTGTCCGGCGATAAAACGGTTTTCGTATTCTTGTTCAGCATGCCTTCTTACCCCTACATCAGACATCTAATCAACTTCAGATAAAACTTTAACTTCTAACAAACTTTCCGGTTTTGGCCGGATTCCGGACGAACTACTTGTCCGGCGAGAAAACGGTTTTCATATTCTTGTTCAGCATGCCTTCTTACCTTTATATCGGACATCTAATCAACTTGAAATAAGACTTCTACTTTTAACAAACTTTCCGGTTTTGGCCGGATTCCGGACGAACTACTTGTCCGGCGAGAAAATGATTTTCATATTCGTGTTCAGCGTGTCTTTTTACCCTATAATCGACTATCACATTAGCTGTTTAAAAAAAATTTGCTTGTCCCTTAATTTAAACCCCCTCCCCCACCCCTAAATGTAAAGCTACAGGGCCCATCTACGAACTCGACCTTACTCTTGACCCAAAGAATGCTCACACCAAGTTTCATCAAAATATATAATTCCCTTCGAGAGTTATCGTGCTTACAGACGGACGGACAGACGGACGGACGGACGGACGGACAGACGGACGGACGGACGGACGGACAGACGGACGGACAACTTTTGTGATGTCATAGGTATCCCTCCACTTACGTTTTGGGATCCCAAAAAGTCAACTCTAGGGTTGACTTCCGCGAGTCGAATCGAACGCGGCTCTAAAATTCCTTCCGGATTTTTTCGTCGCTAGATGAGCTAGGGTAAAGCAAACAACGACACTTTACTGCTTGGTGTACGTTTAACCAGGTTTGTTGACTGCTGACCTGATCGCTTATTCCCACTTTAGATATTAAGTTATACCAAGATCTAACGCGTGATTGTTCTTATTTCTGTAGCGCATCTGACGGTAATTCGTCATTGGATTTTAGAAAGGGCGTATCATTTACGCTCATGATTGTACATTACTGCTTGCTAGGTTTGGATATGAGCATATTCTTTTGGGCTGTTCGAAGTTAGGGAAATAAATTTATTCGGTGGCATTAGCCCAAGCTGAGGTCCTCGGCTCTTCCCCATCCCCATCAAAGAACTCTCTCCTTCAGGTTAGACGGATCATGAGTAGGATTCTTCTGCAATAGAATAGTATATAAAGACCCCACTGCTTCCAAACGAAGCTTCCACAGCGAGTTTTTGGGATTCCGTACGGCCGTTCGTCTGACCCTATCGGCGCCTTTCTCAGCTCACAACCTGTGGTGGAAACAGTTACTTATTATGACTGGTTATTTAATCGTTTCATTATAGGCCCAAACTCTCGGCTATGTCGGGTTTGGTATTTCCCCGAATGGCAACATGTTCGGCGGCGACATGATGATCGGTGGTGTCAATGATGCTGACGGCACTGTCTATTTAGGAGTGAGTACCATCAGCCGCTTTGCCCATATAGGTCGTTTTCTGTTAAACGCCCAATCAACCCCATCATCTTCGGTGGCTGTAGGCATACTTGCATTTAAGCGGACTTGAAAATTCCCTGGAGAGCTTATCGGCGTAGTTTAGCTCCAAAGAAAACCAGCTGCAGAATTCCAGTTCAAATTCCTCTGAAGAAAAATCGATCAGTCCCCATAAATTAGCTCTCCCAATCCACTCTGAAAGCACACTCACAGTCCGAGGAATTACCCACTCCCGGCACCTGGTGTAGACTCTTTCCCAGCACCGAACGAATTCAGCGCTGCTGACGATCCATCTTCCAAACGCGTCTAAACGTGTTTATTTTAATGTTCTAACACGTGGCAAACGATGCCGGCACTGGCTGGGCACCGCGGGACCAGGCAGTTGCTTTAAACTAAAATCGAGAGTGGTCATCCCCCCCCCCCACGGTGTCGGGTTGGGAGATTGACTATTTCCAAGTTAATTTGGTCGGGTCCCTGATGTGCCTACCAAGTTTCATCGTCCTAGCCAACCTGGAAGTACATCAACTCCGGATTACAGGAATTCTGACCCCCCCCTCCCAGTGTCTGAATCCGGTCCAGTCCTATCAGTGATGTACCTAGAGCTTTGATTTTCTTCCCACCAAGTTTCATCCCGGTCGCTCCACTCTGGGCGTGTCACACGATTCCGGTCCTCCCCCTCCGACTCCCCCCATATTCATCGGATCCGGTCCGGACTTGAAATGGGACATCTGAGACGAGGTCTTTCCAGATATTAAGTCTCATTCATATCCGATCACCCGTTCGAAAGTTATGCATGCCAATAAACTTCAGATTCCGCCGTCTCCCCCTCCCCCCGCAGGTTTCAGTTCTCCTTTGAGGCATCCGCGATTGGCTACTGATACTCTCCTAACTACGCTAATACCGAAATCTTCAGTTTTTCGATTGAGCCTAAAGGGAGAAAAAGGAGAAAAACTTCTAAATTTTACTTCATTCTATTAGCAATTACTTTTCACTGCGGAGATTGAGCTTTCCCTTTGTCAAGATTGCGCATAAACTGTCATTCCTTATGTGTGACAGAGTCAAGAATGACTTTGCCGATTCAAGGCGATCTCAAATGAAGTGCAGCCTAGACATGAATAATTGTGCAAAAACGAATATTTGTGTAAAATCATATGTCAATAATAACTATAAGTAACTTTATAGAGCCGAAATGAAAATTCCTCCAAGAGCTGTTTATTCTTGGCGATACCTAATAGGTTAGAGTCCGGCCAGCCGCAACCTTCTGCTCTTTCAATATACATCGTTTTCTTCAGGACTACCACTCAGACAATCCAAATGGTGTCCATCTCGACGTGGAGGAAGCAGGTGGCACCTCCGACTGGTTCCTCGTGGACGCCACCCAGACAGAGACTGCCACAACTGTCACAGCCTACCGCCTACTCGACACTGGTGATGTACATGACAACCCCATTGGTACGGGTCTAGTTACAGTCATCTGGGCTTATGGTGATACTGATGATCTTGCTGGCCATGATCGCAACAAAAGAGGACAGGCAGATATTGATCTTCTTGGTGTTTAACTTCTTCTGAATATATTCTGAAATTCCACAAGTCGTACTCGTATGATCCCTAGCGACGCGTTATTTGAACTAGCCTAGGGGTCAAGGCCATTGGTTCCCAACCGGTTGTACGCTTGCTAAAACGGGAATGTCGTAGTAAAATCGTACTAAAGAACAGGAGCCCTGCCCCTCGCTAGGGTGACTCAACTAATCGAAGGTCGCCATTCCCCGAGGACTCTTCGAAGAGAACGAAGAGAATCAAAGAGAACGGCGAGAATAGAGGGAGCCATTCCACGCGGACTCTGCGTACAGAAAACAGCGAGAACACGGGGAATGCTTCTAAAATTGATTTTGTTCGAAAAAAAATTACGCAGTTGACGAAATTAGTTTGGATCCACTTTATTTTTGGTTTTGTTCATTCTGATTGTTTTAATTAGTTTTACACTGCACCAACACCAGCAAAAATTGATTCCCCTCTGAATCTGAAAGGGAGTCCTTTTTGATGATGGTGATGATAGTTTGTTATAAATACCTAGATAGGACACAAGCCTATCCCGCAATGTTAAACTTTCGGACAAATCTAAAATTCCAAAAGCCGAAAAACACGAAAAGTGGCGTTTCTCCATAAGCCGTAATGTTAATGTTCGGTATTGTAGCTTAGGCCTATGACGTCGGAAATTAGTTCCGACAGCGGCAACAGGTAGCCCCGAACCTCCGACAAAATGACAGTGGACACAAAAAGTGACCTGACCCCGATCAGGACCAGGCCAGGGGGGTAGTGGGGGTAGGTCAAAACACCCGGGGAATCCCCTCAGGCACGCAAAACGAAAAACGTGTTTCCAAAGGGAAAATTGCGAAAGGAGACGAAATTCATTTGTCGCTGATAGGGTTTTCAGACACGGGGAATGCGAATACGGAGTTGGTTTTCGTCCCCGAATTTCCCTTGACCCTTCACGGTCCTAGGGTCTAGACCCTAAATAATGAAATTGCTGTATCGGCCAAGAAACACATGTTTTAGGGGTATTTCAAACATCCTGAATGCGAAAATGACACTTTTTTTTCACTTTAGACCTACCCCTGACCCGTTTCCCTAGGGTCTAGACCCTAAAAATGAAATTGCTGTATCAGCCAAGAAACACATGTTTTAGGGGTATTTCAAACATTCTGAATCAGAAAATGGCATTGTTTTTTACTTTAGACCTACCCCTGACCCGTTTCCCTAGGGTCTAGACCCAAAAAATGAAATTGCTGTATCAGCCAAGAAACACATGTTTTAGGGGTATTTCAAACATTCTGAATCAGAAAATGGCATTGTTTTTTACTTTAGACCTACCCCTGACCCGTTTCCCTAGGGTCTAGACCCTAAAAATGAAATTGCTGTATCAGCCAAGAAACACATGTTTTAGGGGTATTTCAAACATTCTGAATCCGAAAATGACATTTTTTTTCACTTTAGACCTACCCCTGACCCATTTCCCTAGGGTCGAGACCCTAATAAATCAAATTGCCGTATTAGCCAAGAAACATACGTTTTAGGGGTATTTCGAACATTCTGGATCAGAAAACGACATTTTTTTTCACTTTGGACCTATCCCTGGCCCGTTTCCCTAGGGTCTAGACCCTAAAAATGAAATTGCTGTATAAGCCAAGAAACACAAGTTTTAGGGGCATTTCGAACGTTCTGAATCCGAAAATTACACTTTTTTCACTTTAGACCTCTCCCTGACCCATTTTCCTAGGGTCTAGACCCTAAAAATGAAATAGCTGTATAAGCCAAGAAACACAAGTTTTAGGGGCATTTCGAACGTTCTGAATCCGAAAATGACACTTTTTTCACTTTAGACCTCTCCCTGACCCATTTTCCTAGGGTCTAGACCCTAAAAATGAAATAGCTGTATAAGCCAAGAAACACAAGTTTTAGGGGCATTTCGAACGTTCTGAATCCGAAAATGACACTTTTTTCACTTTAGACCTCTCCCTGACCCATTTTCCTAGGGTCTAGACCCTAATAAAGAAATTACCGTTTCAGCCAAGAAACACGCGTTTTGGGGGTATTTCGAACATTCTGAATCAGAAAGTTACACTAGTTTTCACTTTCGACCTACCCCTGGCCCGTTTCCCTAGGGTCTAGACCCTACAAATTAAATTTCCATTTCAGCCAAGAAAAGCACGTTTAGGGGGATGATGTAACTTTCGAGCTTAGAAGGTCCGAAACACCCCCACAATGTGTGACTGTTGTCTGATCTGACAATTTAATTTTCAGAGTCTAGAACGAAGGGAAACGGGTCAGGTGTAGTCTAAGGTGAAAAATATTTTCATTCTCTGATTCAGAATGTAAATAAAACGGCAATTTTATTTGTTGGGTCTACCCTAGGGAAACGGGTCAGATGTAGGTCTACAGTAGAATAAGTGTCATTTTCCGATTCAGAATGTTTGAAATACCCCTAAACGTGCTTTTCTTGGCTGAAATGGCAATTTAATTTGTAGGGTCTAGACCCTAGGGAAACGGGCCAGGGGTAGGTCGAAAGTGAAAACAAGTGTAACTTTCTGATTCAGAATGTTCGAAATACCCCCAAAACGCGTGTTTCTTGGCTGAAACGGTAATTTCTTTATTAGGGTCTAGACCCTAGGAAAATGGGTCAGGGAGAAGTCTAAAGTGAAAAAAGTGTCATTTTCGGATTCAGAACGTTCGAAATGCCCCTAAAACTTGTGTTTCTTGGCTTATGCAGCAATTTCATTTTTAGGGTCTAGACCCTAGGGAAACGGGCCAGGGATAGATCCAAAGTGAAAAAAATGTCATTTTCTGATTCAGAATGTTCGAAATACCCCTAAAACGTATGTTTCTTGGCTAATACGGCAATTTGATTTATTAGGGTCTCGACCCTAGGGAAATGGGTCAGGGGTAGGTCTAAAGTGAAAAAAAAATGTCATTTTCGGATTCAGAATGTTTGAAATAGCCCTAAAACATGTGTTTCTTGGCTGATACAGCAATTTCATTTTTAGGGTCTAGACCCTAGGGAAACGGGTCAGGGGTAGGTCTAAAGTAAAAAACAATGCCATTTTCTGATTCAGAATGTTTGAATTACCCCTAAAACATGTGTTTCTTGGCTGATACAGCAATTTCATTTTTAGGGTCTAGACCCTAGGGAAACGGGTCAGGGGTAGGTCTAAAGTGAAAAAAGTGTCATTTTCGCATTCAGGATGTTTGAAATACCCCTAAAACATGTGTTTCTTGGACGATACAGCAATTTCATTATTTAGGGTCTAGACCCTAGGACCGTGAAGGGTCAAGGGAAATTCGGGGACGAAAACCAACTCCGTATTCGCATTCCCCGTGTCTGAAAACCCTATCAGCGACAAATGAATTTCGTCTCCTTTCGCAATTTTCCCTTTGGAAACACGTTTTTCGTTTTGCGTGCCTGAGGGGATTCCCCGGGTGTTTTTGACCTACCCCCACTTCCCCCCTTGGCCTGGTCCTGATCGGGGTCAGGTCACTTTTTGTGTCCACTGTCATTTTGTCGGAGGTTCGGGGCTACCTGTTGCCGCTGTCGGAACTAATTTCCGACGTCATAGGCCTAAGCTACAATACCGAACATTAACATTACGGCTTATGGAGAAACGCCACTTTTCGTGTTTTTCGGCTTTTGGAATTTTAGATTTGTCCGAAAGTTTAACATTGCGGGATAGGCGTGTGTCCTATCTAGGTATTTATAACAAACTTAGCCGAGTATATCGATGGAGGAATCATGCACGGGAATGATTTGTAACTCCTGCCCAAACAAGCTGCTAAAAGAAGGAAGGACGGTGCATTGTTCCCCCTTTTAGTAGTGTTCTACCTGGTGCAGCTTTCCCGCTTTGAGTACGTTGTTCCGCGTTCCCGTTTTGAGTACGTTGTTCAGCGTTCCCGTTTTTAGTCCGTGTTCCTCCTGCAACTTGTCATTCCGTTCCATTCCCGTTTTTAGTTGACCCCTGTAACTAAGTCTGAAATACATCAGTAATCCTACCGAAGAACAAGAAACCTAAACGAATCCTCAAAAATGACTCAAATCATATGTAAACCAATCAACAACGTTTGTAGTGGACGTAGTGGTGACGTTTCTTGCTCTTCGCTATGCACCCGGCGACTCCTCATCAGCGCGAAGAGTATACTGTAAATGACTAAGTCCAAAACGCGCCAGTGAACCTCGGAAAGATCAAGAAACGTTGCCGGAGCGATGACCTTTAGGCTTTTCCGCTAGATTAACGGCGATTCTTCAGCTGCACGTAGAATTGGTCATCAAGAGTATTATCAGCTGACAGGGCAAAAAACGCCATGAACCATGCCAGAGAAATCGCGCGAGATTTGGCTGTCAGGACCAAGACAAGGTGTGGCTTTCAGCCTGGAGGAAGGAATCCGTGGACTCGCGATGTGCCGTACAACTAGTTGACAATTTACGGAATCAAATCAAGCTCGGTGAAAATGCAACGTTTATTTTTTCATTATGTACACTTTTTACAAGACGAACGATGAGATCTTTGGATTTAGTTACACAATCTAAAAATACCAACGACTAGAAGCTCACTAGCCCCTTCCCATAACGCTACCAATGAAAAGAAGACCCCCCCATCCCTCTAGCTTCTAGTATAGATAACTGGGGAGCTGCGCATTCCAGCTTAGAACGAAGCATATTTCGGGAGCAGCCCATACGTGAACGTTGAGGAGTCAGGCAAGCAGTGGCAGTGTTAACAAACGTGGTAATCGTAAGGGCCCATTACAAATTGTTCAACGCTTTTCTCAAGGACCTTCCACTACGTCTAACAGGGCGCCGTTCTTCCGCTCGGTTAAGGGTCACTTTTGTTCGCTGCCTGGTATGGCGCAACAATGTCAGAATTTTCACAACATTTACAACTGGATGCGCAATTTCAATTCTGCATTTTCTTTCTCACCAAAGATGAAAGACAACACGCTAGATGTTGACGTCACATAACATTTTCGTTATGAACAGGTTGAGTTGAATTAACGTTCAGTTCAGTTTAGGCTAATGTTTAAAATTAAATTAATTCTTAAAGGCTCATAACACACTTTACACGAGAGCAAATGAACACTAGGAAGTGATGCCAAGACTTGAGAAAAAGTGGCACACCGCAGCGACACTAGCACTACTAGCGATAGAGAACGTCCCTGCTGAAACTCAAGCAGTTGTGGACCAGCGCTGGCTCCAATAACTTCATATTTTAAACACAAAAAAAGATACAGCCTCCCCTGTTTCCTCGATGTGTGCGGACCGCATCTTTGCTTTGCTACAAATTTCTTAACCTACAACCTAGTCTCGCTTTAAATGCCGCAAGCGTAGTGAGCGGCGCTTCGACTTTGGCCTGCTTTCGGAGCGTGGAAACCAGACTTGGCACTTGTAACTCCTTATTTCAAGAAGTGTTAATTCTGTTTGGTTTTTGTTCGGGATTCATCTGTCAGCTTAGAAAGTAATCTAAGTTCGAAGAAAAAGAAAAATAGGTACAAGAAAGCTGCAAGTAGCCTACTGTATAAAATTAAACACCTGAATGAAATAAAATGAAGCTGGTGAGTAGAGGCTCAGAAAAAAAGAATTTCTAAAGTATTTCTCCTTTTTTGTCTTTTGGGTGAATTACCAAGCAGAAAAGAAGTATATATTCAAAATTGTTGTTGCAATTTTTGGCTGCGGCGCACACAGTTTTAGCTCAAACTGGTTCTACCAAATAGCCTACATGTATTTAAGCAGAAAACGGGCTGATTTTCGAACTTTTTGCCGGTTATGCATACCTTTTCCCGATTGTTACGGATGAGTTTGTACCGTTGAGTTTGAAACAAAATGAAGCTAGTGAGTAATACTCAGAAAAAAATAGCACACAGATTCTCGATATTTCTTAGTAGTGTTATTCTTCAAGCCATAACGGAAGAACGAATTTTTTTTCTTCAAATCTAACCAAATTTCTTTCAGGTCAAACTTCCCTGTCCATCAAATTCCGATTTAGTGGCAGCCCTGTAAGGTGGGTGTGTGGGGGGGGGGTCGCCTTGAAATCATGTTTGTGGAAGGTCCTTGTAACAACAATGAACCACAGGCCTTTGGTACTATCAATGTCAAATTTCAGTCGTGCTGATATACATCGAAAGACATCCAATTATGTCGCGTCCATTTCATCCTCCATGAAAAACTCCTCTACTGGGTAAGCCGTTTCGATGTATTTCTGGTAGAATCGCTGGAATGCCCTCCTGGAAAAAAAATCGTCTTACACTAAACACTAAATAAAAGTTCTGAAAACACGAAAGGAAGAAATCGCGTGTGTTCGTCGGGAGCACTAGCCTATTCCGTAGTCCAGCAAAAGTAATATCCTTAAAGCACAACTCTTACTAGAAATGATATTTTCACGATTAAGTACCTCAGAAATGTCGTTTTCGAAAATAGCATCACGTGCCACGTGAAATTAGCGATTTTCTTGTCAGCGCCAGTAGATAATAAAGCCGAGTTCCAAACCACAATATTTTTCACACCACATTTTTCTATTCCTATATATTTTTATATTCCCGAATACTATTTTTCATACCACATTTTTCTAGTCCTATATATTATTTTTATATTCCCGTATACTATCTTTCCTGATACATCTTTGTTAGACCCGTATACTATTTTTATATTCCCGTATAGTACTATTTTTCCTAATACATTTTTATATTCCCGTATACTATTTTTCCTGGTAGATTTTTGTTAGGCTTCAATCATTTTCCCACGTATGGGCGTGTAGTTGTATGGGTTAATAATCACACAGTGATTGAAGGTGTTGAGAAAATTAACCTAACCGTGACGTTAGGTGGTTGACTTGAATAGTTAAAGACTGACTAATGAGATTGGGTTGATTGAAGACTGATGATAAATTGCTTTGATTGATGATAATTATTTTTTCTCCAGCTTGAAGGTTGATATGTAAACCTTGTGAGGCGTATATAACGCCCGATAATTTGTTTATAAAATATCAGTCCTTGCTGTAAAAAAACTTTTTTTTTACATCGAAGAACATTGATTTACCTTTTCTTAAAATATGGATATTCAATTCGATGTTGGTCTGGAGTGGCAGTAGGGATACCAAAAATAGGTTTTCATCCCCCCCCCCTCCCAAAGAAAAAAGATACATTTTTCATGTACCCGAAAGGACATAAATATTTGAACCCGGATACAAGGTAACTGAACGATTAAGGCTTATGCGTACTCCCACTTCTACCTCTATTCTGTTTGAAGCAGTAGAGATACCAAAATATAAAAAGAAAACATTTTCATGCTCCGCAAGGGCCCATGATCATTAAGTACATCAAGAGTTTGGCTTACAAATGAATTTCTAAATCCGTTAAAGGGTCCATCTCAACAACCGACTGCAATTTTTTTCATGACCATTCAAAACGTTGTCACAACTTATATTGCTTTTATAACTTCCAACTGTTCATCTTTAATTAGAGTTCCTGTCTTAACTGAACAACACGATAAACTCTTTTTCCGGCGATACATTTTTAAGTCCAAAGAGCATTAAAATTACACCTTCTTTTTCCTACCATCGTTAAAGTATTAAAATACAGCTCTACTAAAATTCAGGTGAAGTATCCATTTTGCACTGTCAAATATGATTCGCAGCCAGCTTGAGCTGAAGGAATATTTATCATTAAAGTCTTAACCGCACAGCGCAATTAAACCTTTTTTGATCCTGCGATGCACTTTCAAGTCCAAATGAACTAAAACCTTCCTTTATTTTCCACAATTCCCTTATTTTCAACCACGAAACCCCGCAATCATTTAAAAAACAAATCTCATCTTACTTATTCCAAGCTTTTTAACAAATATTACATTTTCTTGTTCCCTAAGGGCCCACTATTATTTGTACCTCAAGCTTTCAGCCTTCAAATGAATTTCCAGGATCCGTTAAAGGGCCCACCAGTACAATTATATTTTCATGACCATTCAAAACTTTTTTTTGCTTCTATCATTTCCGACTGTGTTTCTTTTTTTTCCTAGCATAATTAAGTTCGCATCTTAACCGTAAAGTAATTTTCAAGTCCAAAAGGACTTTCGAAATAAAACATTCCCTTATTTTCCACAATTCGCTATCTTCAACCACGAAGACTGGCAATCATTAAAAAAACTAATCTTATCTTGTCTTACTTATTCAACCTTTCGAACCAACAAAATTTTTCAATCTCCCATTATTTGTACCTCGCTTCAAATAAATCCTGGTATCCTTTAAAGGGCCCACCTTAACCACCATTCAAAATGTTTTGCTTCTGTCATTTCTGACTGTGCTTCTTTTTCTTCCTAGCACCATAAAGTTCGCATCTTAACCGTACAGTAAAGGACAACTGATCTTTTTTTCACAATCATTCGAAACAATGACATTCTTTTCACGCCTTTATCATACTCTTCAAGCTTTTGAACAAACATTACATTTTCATGTTCGCCAAGGGCACATGATTATTTGTACCTCAAGCTTTTAGCCTCCAAACGAATTTTCAATCATCCGTTAAAGGGCTCACCTCAACAACTGAATGCAATTATATTTTCATGAATATTCGAAACTTTTTTGCTTCTGTCATTTCTGACTGTGCTTCTTTTTCTTACTAGCATCATAAAGTTCGCATCTTAACCGTACAGTACAGGACAACTGGTCTTTTTTTCATAACCATTCAAAACAATTAACATTCTTTTCATTAAGAATACCTTTCTTACTATTCTTGAGAATTTGTATCCCAAACAATACATTTTCAACTCCAAAAGGACTTTCGAAATAAAACCTTCCCTTATTTTCCACGATTCTCTAATTTTCAACCACGAAACCCCACAATCATTAAAAATTAATCTTATGTGATCTTACTCAAGCTTTTGAACAAATCAAAATTTTCAATCTCCCATTACTTGTACCTTGCTTCAAGTGAATTTCCAGTACCCGTTAAAGGGTCCATCTCAACAACAGACTGCAACTTTTTTCATGACCATTCAAAACTTTTTTGCTTTTATCGTTTCCGACTGTGATTCTTTTCTTCCTGGCATCATAAATTTCTCATCTTAACCGTACAGTACAGGGCAACTGATCTTTTTTTTACGTTGTCATTTAATACACTGATTTTATTTTCATTAAAAGCTAACTTTATCTTAATCTGCCGAGAATCTTTATCCCACACAATAAATTTTCAAGTCCAAAAGGACTTTCGAAATAAAAACCTTCCTTTTTTCACAATTCCCTAATTTTCAAGCATGAAGCCCCGCAATCATTTAAAAACAAATCTTATCTTACTTATTCAAGCTTTCGAAACAACAAAAATGTTCAACCTCCCATTATTTGTACCTTGCTTCAAATAAATCCTAGTATCCCTCAAAGGGCCCACCATTCACAACTTTTTGCTTCTATCATTTCCGACTGTGCTTATTTTTCTTCATAGCGTCATAAAGTTCGCATCTTAACCGTACAGTACTTTGCAACTGATCTTTTTTTCATTAACATTTAAAACACTGACCTTCTCTTCATTGAAAACTACCTTTATCTTACTCTTCCGATAATCTTTATCCCACACAATACATTTTCAAGTTTAAAAGGACTTTCGAATAAAACCTTTCCTTATTTTCTACAGTTCCCTAATTTTCAGCCATGAAACCTCGCAATCCTTAAAAACTAATCTTTTCTTACTTTTCCAAGCTTTCGAACAAACAAAAATTTTCAAACTCCAGAAAGGCTCATGATTATTCGTACCTCAAGAGTTTTACCTTCAAATTAATTTCTAGCATCCTTTAAAGAATTAAAGTGCTCATCTTAACCAGAGTACAATTATTTTTTCATAACCGTTCAAAAAACTCTCACAACTCTATTTTGCTTCTATCATTTCACGATTGTGCCTCTTAAACTATGGTTGTTGTCAAGATTGAGCTGACGGGGCTCAGCGATAAAAGGTATGCTTGTCACGATGAAATCAACACTATAACCTACGGGCATTTCTCTTCGAGAGATCTCAATAGATAGTTGTAATTCTGTTCAGTTGAAACCTAGAATCATGGGAAGACGTTTGACTTTATTCAAAGTGAACAAGTCAGTAAATGTTTGTAAAAAGTGGGAGTTTGAGAAGTGGAATGATCTGATGAAAATTCACTCTTCTTATGACTGTAAAGATTCGAAAATAAAGTTTCCATATCCAGTTATGGACTATGGAGAATATATGATCGTGGAAACATACTTCGGGAAGGACTTTCCTCATTTGGAGGATTATAGTAACGACCTGGAAAACGGAGAAGCTTTTGGGCCGGAACAGTTTATTGAAGTTGTAGCCTTATACTTGATGAAGTATTTTTTCAATCGTGATGGATACAGTTTGGTGATGGATAATGGTACCTATTACGGTAAAGAAAGGGAATATTTCAAAAGCAAATTAGATGAAATGCGTCAGTGGTATAAGTGCAACGAGTACAATGATTGTGACTTGATTCCAACATTTAAAACAGTATACTATTGGATGGTTAAAGATCCAGAAAACCGTTGTATTGTAATAGTGGATGATTATTGATATTTTGTAAATGTTTTTAAATTAAAAGACATTACACATAGTTTAGCAGTCTTTGTCTATCTTTGCTGCCTCCGACAATGCTAAAGTTCCAAACACCTTCCAAGATCTGGATGTTTGGTCCCTCCGGATCGGGTAGAACCTCTTATCTATGTCGTTTTTTGTATGTTTCGAGAGAGAGGGGTTGAACCCCCCTACCCGCCCTCCATTATTTCCCCTCAATTCAGTTATTTTCAGTCTCGTTACCCCACAGTTATCAAACTTGCCTCTCTTCCACGCTTTTTGCCAAACGATAGGCGCTCAGTTCTGTAATTTTGCAGCCATTTAAAGCACACCTCGCACTATTTACTGTTTATATTCCAATATTCTGGACTATTTGAATACTATAAAACTAGACTCTGGCTTTAACAAATTATCCACAGCTTTGACTGTTTTTAGCGTATCAATGGCATGACACGCGAACACATCGAGAGCATAACATGCATGGAAATAAATATAGTGCCTCATGACAAGAGTAAAGATTAGTGAGACATTGTTAGCAAGCATCGAATGTAATATGTGAGATTCGGGTCTCCGGGCTGAGGAATAATGAATCCACTACGTAATCAGGTCGCATTGGCATTACAGACGCGACGGGTCCTTTAAGGCATCTTTGATGACGGTATATTTGACGAAATTTTCTCGTGCAGTAAACTTCTAGTCAACAAGTTAGCCTTTAGAATTGTAAGCCTCTGCTACACCTGGCGAAACAAAAATTAACACTCGTGTAACATCTCCTGAATATTCCATACAAACAATATAATGTCTCGTTCAATAAATACTATGTATACCCCGCTCAGGCTATCCCGTACGCGGACCCTATTTTCCCAAAAAACGGGCAAAAAAACATGTTTTAAACCCTTCGAATTTTGTAAATGTGTGTTTTTAAACCTCTGTTTATTAATATTTCTGTTTTTCAACCATTAACTTTTTGAATTCTCTATTTTCCGACCTCTAGCGCATAACTCCATGTATTCCTTATGGGGTTTAAAAGTATACTGTTCAAAATCCAACCCCTATTTTATTCTAAACCTCAAATTTGATCCTTGTGTATTGACATTTTTCATTTTTTGAACCTCTCATTTTTTCAAATTTCTGTTTTTTAAACCCACAACAAAAAATCAAACATCTATTTAATAGCATTGTTCAAAATACCACCCTTAAAGTACAAACACAATGTATTTCTTATGGCGTTTCAAAAGCGAACTTTTCAAATTTCTACCCTTCAAATCTGAAATTTCTGAATTTCAAACCTCTTAGTCGAAATTATTTGTCAAAAACACTATTATTTTGTAATATTTTTAGATTTTGAGACTTCTTTGTCCAGTCTTTGTCTGTGAAGATTGAAAATTCAATCGTAGTCTTCCATCTTTGCGAAAATGCGTAGAAAATCTTAAGTTTCGACCCAGACTGAAGCTTCTGAAGATGCGCTTTCGGTCGCTTTGGTGGAGTAACCAGATTGTCAGCAGCACGAGAAAAAGAACCGGCTAACGAGTGCTGTCTATCCCCATATTATAGGGACCGAACTTGATCCTCCCCGTTAGTAATAAGTCATAGTGACCACTCCTCTAGACAGTCCTGTCTGTGATACCGAAGCGCAGTACTTCAGCTGGTCTGTCTTTTGATGATATTAGCTCACCTTAACGAAAAGGCTCACTTATTTCCTGGTTATAATTATCTTGATCCTGGGATTGAGTTGGATGAGGCAACCTCCGTTGGTCCCCTAGATGGTATAGCAAAAGCCACCAATGAAACAAGAAAGTACCAAACCTGGGTTAGAATTATGCCATGCCAATGCCAAGCTATTCAAAAAAAGGGCTGAAATGACAGTCTGCTACAAAAAAAAAGGGCTGAAATTACGGTGTGCTAGGCTAGGTTAAGGTCGCTTAAGTTACCTTCGAACGTCTAGGTTAACACCATTTAATTGATATTATAGGGTTAGACTAACAGTCCGATAGGGTAGGTTTAGGTCGCTTAAGTTACCTTCGAAACACTTAGGTTAACACCACGTAAGTTAGCTTCAGCCAAATTTCTTAGGTTAGCTTAGGCTAGGTTAGAAGTGCAATTGTACTTCTAACCTAACCTAAGAAATTTGGCTGAAGCTAACTTACGTGGTGTTAACCTAAGTGTTTCGAAGGTAACTTAAGCGACCTAAACCTACCCTATCGGACTGTTAGTCTAACCCTATAATATCAATTAAATGGTGTTAACCTAGACGTTCGAAGGTAACTTAAGCGACCTTAACCTAGCCTAGCACACCGTAATTTCAGCCCTTTTTTTGTAGCAGACTGTCATTTCAGCCCTTTTTTTGAATAGCTTGGCATTGGCATGGCATAATTCTAACCCAGGTTTGGTACTTTCTTGTTTCATTGGTGGCTTTTGCTATACCATCTAGGGGACCAACGGAGGTTGCCTCATCCAACTCAATCCCAGGATCAAGATAATTATAACCAGGAAATAAGTGAGCCTTTTCGTTAAGGTGAGCTAATATCATCAAAAGACAGACCAGCTGAAGTACTGCGCTTCGGTATCACAGACAGGACTGTCTAGAGGAGTGGTCACTATGACTTATTACTAACGGGGAGGATCAAGTTCGGTCCCTATAATATGGGGATAGACAGCACTCGTTAGCCGGTTCTTTTTCTCGTGCTGCTGACAATCTGGTTACTCCACCAAAGCGACCGAAAGCGCATCTTCAGAAGCTTCAGTCTGGGTCGAAACTTAAGATTTTCTACGCATTTTCGCAAAGATGGAAGACTACGATTGAATTTTCAATCTTCACAGACAAAGACTGGACAAAGAAGTCTCAAAATCTAAAAATATTACAAAATAATAGTGTTTTTGACAAATAATTTCGACTAAGAGGTTTGAAATTCAGAAATTTCAGATTTGAAGGGTAGAAATTTGAAAAGTTCGCTTTTGAAACGCCATAAGAAATACATTGTGTTTGTACTTTAAGGGTGGTATTTTGAACAATGCTATTAAATAGATGTTTGATTTTTTGTTGTGGGTTTAAAAAACAGAAATTTGAAAAAATGAGAGGTTCAAAAAATGAAAAATGTCAATACACAAGGATCAAATTTGAGGTTTAGAATAAAATAGGGGTTGGATTTTGAACAGTATACTTTTAAACCCCATAAGGAATACATGGAGTTATGCGCTAGAGGTCGGAAAATAGAGAATTCAAAAAGTTAATGGTTGAAAAACAGAAATATTAATAAACAGAGGTTTAAAAACACACATTTACAAAATTCGAAGGGTTTAAAACATGTTTTTTTGCCCGTTTTTTGGGAAAATAGGGTCCGCGTACGGGATAGCCTGAGCGGGGTATACATAGTATTTATTGAACGAGACATTATATTGTTTGTATGGAATATTCAGGAGATGTTACACGAGTGTTAATTTTTGTTTCGCCAGGTGTAGCAGAGGCTTACAATTCTAAAGGCTAACTTGTTGACTAGAAGTTTACTGCACGAGAAAATTTCGTCAAATATACCGTCATCAAAGATGCCTTAAAGGACCCGTCGCGTCTGTAATGCCAATGCGACCTGATTACGTAGTGGATTCATTATTCCTCAGCCCGGAGACCCGAATCTCACATATTACATTCGATGCTTGCTAACAATGTCTCACTAATCTTTACTCTTGTCATGAGGCACTATATTTATTTCCATGCATGTTATGCTCTCGATGTGTTCGCGTGTCATGCCATTGATACGCTAAAAACAGTCAAAGCTGTGGATAATTTGTTAAAGCCAGAGTCTAGTTTTATAGTATTCAAATAGTCCAGAATATTGGAATATAAACAGTAAATAGTGCGAGGTGTGCTTTAAATGGCTGCAAAATTACAGAACTGAGCGCCTATCGTTTGGCAAAAAGCGTGGAAGAGAGGCAAGTTTGATAACTGTGGGGTAACGAGACTGAAAATAACTGAATTGAGGGGAAATAATGGAGGGCGGGTAGGGGGGTTCAACCCCTCTCTCTCGAAACATACAAAAAACGACATAGATAAGAGGTTCTACCCGATCCGGAGGGACCAAACATCCAGATCTTGGAAGGTGTTTGGAACTTTAGCATTGTCGGAGGCAGCAAAGATAGACAAAGACTGCTAAACTATGTGTAATGTCTTTTAATTTAAAAACATTTACAAAATATCAATAATCATCCACTATTACAATACAACGGTTTTCTGGATCTTTAACCATCCAATAGTATACTGTTTTAAATGTTGGAATCAAGTCACAATCATTGTACTCGTTGCACTTATACCACTGACGCATTTCATCTAATTTGCTTTTGAAATATTCCCTTTCTTTACCGTAATAGGTACCATTATCCATCACCAAACTGTATCCATCACGATTGAAAAAATACTTCATCAAGTATAAGGCTACAACTTCAATAAACTGTTCCGGCCCAAAAGCTTCTCCGTTTTCCAGGTCGTTACTATAATCCTCCAAATGAGGAAAGTCCTTCCCGAAGTATGTTTCCACGATCATATATTCTCCATAGTCCATAACTGGATATGGAAACTTTATTTTCGAATCTTTACAGTCATAAGAAGAGTGAATTTTCATCAGATCATTCCACTTCTCAAACTCCCACTTTTTACAAACATTTACTGACTTGTTCACTTTGAATAAAGTCAAACGTCTTCCCATGATTCTAGGTTTCAACTGAACAGAATTACAACTATCTATTGAGATCTCTCGAAGAGAAATGCCCGTAGGTTATAGTGTTGATTTCATCGTGACAAGCATACCTTTTATCGCTGAGCCCCGTCAGCTCAATCTTGACAACAACCATAGTTTAAGAGGCACAATCGTGAAATGATAGAAGCAAAATAGAGTTGTGAGAGTTTTTTGAACGGTTATGAAAAAATAATTGTACTCTGGTTAAGATGAGCACTTTAATTCTTTAAAGGATGCTAGAAATTAATTTGAAGGTAAAACTCTTGAGGTACGAATAATCATGAGCCTTTCTGGAGTTTGAAAATTTTTGTTTGTTCGAAAGCTTGGAAAAGTAAGAAAAGATTAGTTTTTAAGGATTGCGAGGTTTCATGGCTGAAAATTAGGGAACTGTAGAAAATAAGGAAAGGTTTTATTCGAAAGTCCTTTTAAACTTGAAAATGTATTGTGTGGGATAAAGATTATCGGAAGAGTAAGATAAAGGTAGTTTTCAATGAAGAGAAGGTCAGTGTTTTAAATGTTAATGAAAAAAAGATCAGTTGCAAAGTACTGTACGGTTAAGATGCGAACTTTATGACGCTATGAAGAAAAATAAGCACAGTCGGAAATGATAGAAGCAAAAAGTTGTGAATGGTGGGCCCTTTGAGGGATACTAGGATTTATTTGAAGCAAGGTACAAATAATGGGAGGTTGAACATTTTTGTTGTTTCGAAAGCTTGAATAAGTAAGATAAGATTTGTTTTTAAATGATTGCGGGGCTTCATGCTTGAAAATTAGGGAATTGTGAAAAAAGGAAGGTTTTTATTTCGAAAGTCCTTTTGGACTTGAAAATTTATTGTGTGGGATAAAGATTCTCGGCAGATTAAGATAAAGTTAGCTTTTAATGAAAATAAAATCAGTGTATTAAATGACAACGTAAAAAAAAGATCAGTTGCCCTGTACTGTACGGTTAAGATGAGAAATTTATGATGCCAGGAAGAAAAGAATCACAGTCGGAAACGATAAAAGCAAAAAAGTTTTGAATGGTCATGAAAAAAGTTGCAGTCTGTTGTTGAGATGGACCCTTTAACGGGTACTGGAAATTCACTTGAAGCAAGGTACAAGTAATGGGAGATTGAAAATTTTGATTTGTTCAAAAGCTTGAGTAAGATCACATAAGATTAATTTTTAATGATTGTGGGGTTTCGTGGTTGAAAATTAGAGAATCGTGGAAAATAAGGGAAGGTTTTATTTCGAAAGTCCTTTTGGAGTTGAAAATGTATTGTTTGGGATACAAATTCTCAAGAATAGTAAGAAAGGTATTCTTAATGAAAAGAATGTTAATTGTTTTGAATGGTTATGAAAAAAAGACCAGTTGTCCTGTACTGTACGGTTAAGATGCGAACTTTATGATGCTAGTAAGAAAAAGAAGCACAGTCAGAAATGACAGAAGCAAAAAAGTTTCGAATATTCATGAAAATATAATTGCATTCAGTTGTTGAGGTGAGCCCTTTAACGGATGATTGAAAATTCGTTTGGAGGCTAAAAGCTTGAGGTACAAATAATCATGTGCCCTTGGGGAACATGAAAATGTAATGTTTGTTCAAAAGCTTGAAGAGTATGATAAAGGCGTGAAAAGAATGTCATTGTTTCGAATGATTGTGAAAAAAAGATCAGTTGTCCTTTACTGTACGGTTAAGATGCGAACTTTATGGTGCTAGGAAGAAAAAGAAGCACAGTCAGAAATGACAGAAGCAAAACATTTTGAATGGTGGTTAAGGTGGGCCCTTTAAAGGATACCAGGATTTATTTGAAGCGAGGTACAAATAATGGGAGATTGAAAAATTTTGTTGGTTCGAAAGGATGAATAAGTAAGACAAGATAAGATTAGTTTTTTTAATGATTGCCAGTCTTCGTGGTTGAAGATAGCGAATTGTGGAAAATAAGGGAATGTTTTATTTCGAAAGTCCTTTTGGACTTGAAAATTACTTTACGGTTAAGATGCGAACTTAATTATGCTAGGAAAAAAAAGAAACACAGTCGGAAATGATAGAAGCAAAAAAAAGTTTTGAATGGTCATGAAAATATAATTGTACTGGTGGGCCCTTTAACGGATCCTGGAAATTCATTTGAAGGCTGAAAGCTTGAGGTACAAATAATAGTGGGCCCTTAGGGAACATGAAAATGTAATATTTGTTAAAAAGCTTGGAATAAGTAAGATGAGATTTGTTTTTTAAATGATTGCGGGGTTTCGTGGTTGAAAATAAGGGAATTGTGGAAAATAAAGGAAGGTTTTAGTTCATTTGGACTTGAAAGTGCATCGCAGGATCAAAAAAGGTTTAATTGCGCTGTGCGGTTAAGACTTTAATGATAAATATTCCTTCAGCTCAAGCTGGCTGCGAATCATATTTGACAGTGCAAAATGGATACTTCACCTGAATTTTAGTAGAGCTGTATTTTAATACTTTAACGATGGTAGGAAAAAGAAGGTGTAATTTTAATGCTCTTTGGACTTAAAAATGTATCGCCGGAAAAAGAGTTTATCGTGTTGTTCAGTTAAGACAGGAACTCTAATTAAAGATGAACAGTTGGAAGTTATAAAAGCAATATAAGTTGTGACAACGTTTTGAATGGTCATGAAAAAAATTGCAGTCGGTTGTTGAGATGGACCCTTTAACGGATTTAGAAATTCATTTGTAAGCCAAACTCTTGATGTACTTAATGATCATGGGCCCTTGCGGAGCATGAAAATGTTTTCTTTTTATATTTTGGTATCTCTACTGCTTCAAACAGAATAGAGGTAGAAGTGGGAGTACGCATAAGCCTTAATCGTTCAGTTACCTTGTATCCGGGTTCAAATATTTATGTCCTTTCGGGTACATGAAAAATGTATTTTTTTTCTTTGGGAGGGGGGGGGGATGAAAACCTATTTTTGGTATCCCTACTGCCACTCCAGACCAACATCGAATTGAATATCCATATTTTAAGAAAAGGTAAATCAATGTTCTTCGATGTAAAAAAAATTTTTTTTTACAGCAAGGACTGATATTTTATAAACAAATTATCGGGCGTTATATACGCCTCACAAGGTTTACATATCAACCTTCAAGCTGGAGAAAAAATAATTATCATCAATCAAAGCAATTTATCATCAGTCTTCAATCAACCCAATCTCATTAGTCAGTCTTTAACTATTCAAGTCAACCACCTAACGTCACGGTTAGGTTAATTTTCTCAACACCTTCAATCACTGTGTGATTATTAACCCATACAACTACACGCCCATACGTGGGAAAATGATTGAAGCCTAACAAAAATCTACCAGGAAAAATAGTATACGGGAATATAAAAATGTATTAGGAAAAATAGTACTATACGGGAATATAAAAATAGTATACGGGTCTAACAAAGATGTATCAGGAAAGATAGTATACGGGAATATAAAAATAATATATAGGACTAGAAAAATGTGGTATGAAAAATAGTATTCGGGAATATAAAAATATATAGGAATAGAAAAATGTGGTGTGAAAAATATTGTGGTTTGGAACTCGGCTTTATTATCTACTAGCGCCTGTCGACTCTATCCAGCCCTCCCGTTGTCCGACGTGGTGCCTGGACGCAAAATCTTTGAAAACTGAAAATGCCGTGGTTAAAAAGCGGGAAAACCAAGCTAAGTAAAAGAAGTTACGAAGTGAAAAGCAACAGTGTTAAGCTTCTCATGTCCTTTTGTGTGAAAGAGAAGTGTGGAACTTTCGGCCAAATTTGCGTTGCGTGACTGCAAAACCCGGCACGGCCGAAAAAGCGCTAAAAGGACGTGTGATCACAACGAAAGAATGGCGAAAAGTAGGATTTCAGAAGTATATAATTCCGTAAGGGAACTAGGGATAGCATAAAAGGCAGAAAAAGTAAGGTGTATAAAGCAGACCTCTCACCGAAAATTATCTTTTCACGATAAACCGGTTCAGATGTACGGTCTCCAATAAATACTGGTATTCATTGTGAAATTAGCGATTTTCTTGTCAGCGCCCGACCAGACTTGCCGCTCTCCGAAGCGGAGGTTAGACGCAAAAGTGGGAAAAGCGAAGCAAAAGAGAACGAGTCCAAAATACAAGTAGACCTGTTGGTCAACCGGTCAAAGCAGTCTTCACACATGAGAAACTAAATTCTGAATGCTTTCATACCCTTTTTTCTAGAGAGTTGATTGCGGGCCTTGACGGTATCGGCGAAGTTTGCAGTGCTTGACAGGCAAACTTGGCTCAGCCAAGAAATGGCGTAGAATAGCGTAGTTCATTTGATGTAGAAGTTTGTGGAACTGAACGAACGGAGAAAAGAGGTATTTGGAAATCGGAACATCATGTAGAATAGACGGTAAGGATAACGAAGGGTGGATATTCGAGCTTAAAAAGTTTTTAATTGAGGCTTGCGATTGAGCATCAAACGAGGTTTTTAAACTAGAGGGTATTCTTCATTCCGTGTTTATTACATTATGAATGAATGAATGAATCACTTTATTTCAGCAAAAGCCATATATTTAAATATATGTTATTATATTTAGGTTAATATGTACATATATATATATAAAAACGTTAATATGTTACAATTAGTATTGCCATGGACCTTGGGCATTTTGGCAAGTCCTTCATTAATTTTTAGACAACTGGTCAGCAGATCAACAAGTAAGTCGCGTTAAACCTTTCTAACATATCAGCAACACTAAGTTTTGACTTACTATCCCGAATGCTGGTTCGAACTTTGATCAACACGATTTTCTTCAGCTTTCGGTGGCATTTCAGTGGCTGCCTCGCGCGTCAGGTTAATGGGCGACTGGCAGAACCCCGCCATTGCGTCTTCTTCTTGCTGCTGATTCAGCATTTGATTCTGCAACGCGAACAACTGCAGACGCTCCATTGCAGACGCCTGGGGGAGTGCCGGCGGTAGCGCATCTACCGCGTAGTGATCCAGTATGCTCTGCGTCGCTACGTAGCTCTGCAGGTATCGCATTCGCCACGTGGTGTCCTGGGTGAGCTGGAGACGCGTTGTTTTGCGCCACTTTGCGCGCCGGTTTTGAAACCAGACCTGCACGCGCGCTTCGGTCAAACCAGTGCGCAGCGCGACTTCTTCACGGAGAAAGACGTCGGGGTAGCGCGTTTTGGCGAAGAGCTGCTCGAGGGCTTGAAGCTGTTGCGCAGTGAACGTAGTTCGGTTGCGACGCTGCTGACGACGGCGTCCAAGCATGTAGTCTTCAAGGAGCTCAGAGGAAAGGCGCGCGATTGGCGCCCCTTGACCCGGTAGGGATGGCAGATAGGGAGTGACCATGATCATGAAAGAGGGCGCTATGACAGACTTCTGCTACGTCCGTCAGAAATGTGAAAGCTTTGCACTTCGGAAGTTCACTTATAGTATCTAGCAAAAGAATTCCGTCGTCTCAAAGGTTGTAGAGTTACTCCCAGCAGTCCCCTGTCTGGTTGTTGTAGCTTCAAACCACAAACGTCCCGTTGCACCAAGATAAGACGTACGTACGTCAAGCCTTTACCAAAAGGACAAAAAAGTAACGTCAAACAGGAAAAATTCCACCAAACGTTACGTAGAACCTTGATTCAGTCACAGTACCAAATATCCACAGACTTTACTACAATGTTTCGAGTATGTACAAGATGTTGAGCACGATCTTTCCCGATCAAAAAATGTAAATCTATCAAGAAATCAGCGACTCATCACTTCAGGTCGGAATGCCCACTAGTGTCTACCTGAGAAATTCATATCACTCGAAAGTCACAAAATCACAGTGATTTCTGGTAACTGTCAAACACCTGATGGTCCAAAGCACACCTGTCACTAGCCGCCACCTTTGACAGAAGTCACCATTATATAGTTTTCAGCTTTACAAAACGCGCGCGCACCATAAACCAAACCCAAGGGGAACAATGCTCTATTCTAATATCAGTTCATCCTGAACACAGGCCCCATTGTTCAGCGTTTATATTCACAACGTTTGAGATTCCAATTACTAAATGAAACGAGGAGCTCTCCATTGTCACAATAGGGGGCCCAAAAGTTTCAGAAGTCGCAACACAAAGGGGGTTTGTGGTTGGAATCCATTCCAGAAAATTAAAATGACCCCCAAGAAAAAGGATCGCTGAAGCGAGCGGAAATCGCAATATTTCCGAAAATTATCCGCAAAGTATGAATGAATCTATTGTATGTGGTCACCCAAGAAAGTTGTATTCTTTGGGAGTTGATTAAATGCAGGAAACAAGAAGGACACTGGTTGCATTGTATTGGTGGCATTGCACCTGATGAGTTCCGGAACAAGGTACGAGTGAGCTCATCCCCCTTCCATGATTGGCACTAAAGAATGACTTCCACCTCCGTTTTCAAACTAACTGGGGATATTCAACTATCAGATCAGAAACATTCAGATTTTCATTGAGAAATACAATGCTGCGTACGTGATACAATTATCAAAGCGATATAAACCTTGAACTTTCCCAAATACACAGAAAAACAAAATGAATCAATGTTTATAATAAATATTTTACGGAAAATAAAAAGCTTATACATTTTTTTTAGCTTGCAGCGGGTAATTCAATTCAATTCAATTATTTGTATCCGCCAAGACTGGCGAGTAGAAAAATATAATAAAATATAAATAATAGGTTAAGGCTACAAATGACCAACACTAGACCACACTTTCACAAAGTCTGCATTCAATTAATTTTAAAAAGTGAATTCAAAAAAATGAAAAATCCCAATGGCGTTTGGTGGTTTGGATTTGGAAGGATAATGGTTAAAATTATTTGTTATATAATACCATTGTGGGGTTATAATAGATGTACTAAGTATATTCGAATGTCTGCAGTTTGGCATCGAGCTCTCTTCCAAATAGAATCTTTATATTTTAATTCGATTCTTATCAGACAGAACTTGAACTTCAAGAGATCTGGTTACAAATTTATGGATACGTAAATAATTCGCCATATGCCGGTTCAGCGCTTCCAAGCGGACTAGTTTCTGTTAATCCCCCTATACCTCACCATCAGTACTTGGACCAGACTTGGTAAAATATATCCACAGGTTCGTTAGTGGAAAACCTGTCATCTGTGTCCCAGGTAATTGAGGTTTTACATACGTCTCAGCAGCAGAAAGTGAAAGTCACCCACTACTCTATGGATCCGACTTTTTACTATGTCTACAGAAGTGTTGATTGTGAGAAAATGGGGGACTAACAAGAAATTAGTAAAATTACGTGTGCTAATGTTTGTTCGGTCCAGATAATTGGTTGTAATATAAAAAAGATAAACGTAAGAACAGAAAATACAAAATAAGGGAAACTATGGGAGCTGGAGGATACAGGAGTATTGTCGGTTCCTCGTAAATAAAGGAATTTTTCGGCACCAGATGGGCTAGAACCCGATATTGTCTCCGGAATTCTGGGTGGATAATGGTTATAATTATTTGTTATATTGTATCAGTGTGGGGTTATATTAGATGTACTAATTGTATTCGATTGTCTGCAATTTGACCTCGAGACCTTTATCTCTTCCAAATTAGATCTTTATATTTTAATTACATCGGAATTAAAAAGGACTTGAACTTGAACAGATCTGGTTACGAATTTATGGATACGTGACAAATCACGTGTGCTAATCGGTCCCGAATCTGTGTTGTAATATACAAAAGATAAACACAAGAACAGATAATACAAAATAAGGGAAACCAGGAGATTGAGGATACGGGAATATCATCTGTTCCTCGTCAATAATGAATTTTTTGGCACCAGGTGGCCAGAACTAGAAAATGTCTCCGGACTTTTTTTTTGTAATAAGATCGCGCTCATCCAGGTGGTCCTTTTTTGAAGCCCCCGGTTACCGTTAGTAGAAAGCGGAACCGAGAGGCAGGAGAGGGGGGGGGGGGTACTAACACTTATACTTAATAACTTTGCTCACAGCTTGTGCAAGAACAGTTACCGCAGGGCTCACAAATCTAGCCACTACGAGACTTACTGACGGCAGTGTTAGAAGCGCTTAGCGGACGAGTACTGAACTAATCAACCCGAACTAATAAAACGCAGTAGAGCGTAGAAACGAAGGGCTCAGGTCACGCGCCAATCACACGTTCTCGCTCACCTCTTGTAGAATTCGATTGGTACTCCCATCCCTTCTCCAGCGTTCCACAGGCGAGTCAGTTCTACATGACTAGTTGGATACAATCAAATTTCTATTACATATTTCCATTCTAATTAATTTTTTATTATAGTAATTTAACGTATTGTTTTGTTAGTGTTAGTCTAGTGTCAGAGCCCACACAACATTATAAAGTCGTTAGTTTTATATAATTACTGGTCGCTAGCTTGTACACTAGGACCGTTACGATCAACTTAATTTACAACTGTCCACAAATACGTTTCATATGTAATCCTAGTAACGACGAGAAACCAACTATCGTCTGCGTCCAGCTACAGTTTTTATAAAATGATTGATTTACTGAAATAACAGGAGATCTATCAGTCGGGATATCGCAACCTATTGGCCGGTTTTTTCACTTCGAATAATATCAAGTTCTCCTTTCGATAGAGACTTTTCTCCAAAACCTTTATTATAATATAATCAAGGGAGAGTCAGAATTAATTTTCAAAAACTGACACAGTCAGAATAATTACCAAACGCCGACAGTTCAGTCTAAACTGTGCTTTTGCCCCGAACCACCGAATGGATGAAATGATTGTATATATTTAGTTAAGAATAGTCCTGTTTTAGTGGAATATGTGATGTGTAATGTCACGAAATAAATAAATTGATTGATTGATAAATTAGAAAATTCTATACATCAGAATGTCAAACTATTTTGTGTCTAAGCCCCTGTTACCAAACACCGACAGTCTCACATTTCTCATTAATACAGAAATACGTGCGCAGTCGCATCAATGCGCCAGGGGTAACCCGCGTCTCGGTTGGCAAGCTGAAGTAAAAATAGATGCGTTTTCGCGATAACCTACCGTAACCCGGTAACAGAGTGCACTCTTGTCGTTTTTTCAGACACCCGGTTACTGCTACCCGGTAACTGGGAAACCCAGTTACTGAATTTAGGTAACCCCGGTCTCAACAGGGTTACAGGGTACCAGTTGTCAGGGTTACTAACATGTTACATGATGACTGAGAAAACGACAATGGGGGTAACAGATACCCGATAGCGGCAAAAAAATCGTCAGAGTTACAGACAGTCGGTTACCGCAAAAAGGCGGTACTTGGCCGGCAAATTCCATAAAAATCCTAGTAAGAGCTGTGCTTTACGGTACCGGTAAAATTATGGACATATAACATACCCCACGACTTCTGCAATTGTCCTCGTCGAACAAGTGCCACGGAAAACGTGACATGCAAACCGTTGCCTCGTGGGATGACTAGTGATGAATCTGAAGTACCGATGGTCTGTTGGGGGATATGGTCGAGTCCCTGATAAGCCTGCCAAGTTTATCTTCCTAGCACATCTGGAAGTACCTTAACTCGGGATTGCCGGAATTCTGGACCCCCCCCCCCTCCGACTGCCCCCACAGTGCACGGATCCTATACGGTCCCGTCAACCATGTATCTAGCGCTTGTACTTGTTCTGCCCACCAAGTTTCATCCTATCTCTCTATTCTGAGCGTGTCATACGATTTCCAGTTTCCCCCTCCAACTCCCCCCAAAGTCACCGGATCCGGTCCGAAGTTTAAATGTGTCATTTGGGACATGAGGTATTTCTAAATATCAAGGTTCACTAAGATCCGATCCCCTATTCAAAAGTTATACATACCTCAAGATTCGGGATTCCCTCTCCCTCCACGATTGTTGGATCGGTGAAGTGACTATTTTCAAGACAGTTTGGTCGGGTCCCTAATACGCCTGCCAAGTTTCATCGTCCTACCGCATCTGGAAGTACCCTTACTCGCGATCGCCGGACTGACCGACCGACCGACGGAATAGTGCTCGGTATATGGCACTTGGCCGGCAGGCAAGTGCCATAAGGATCCCAGTAAGAGCTGTGCTTTAAGTACCGGTAAATTATGAACATTTAACCAGGGACCCATACATTTCCTTACTACGCTTCTATATTGCTATGATGACCGAACCAAATCCAGTTTCCAAAAATACCCGCTTGAGTCGATGGGGTTCTTGTTTGCCTCATTGGACCTGCGCGCCAAAGAGACTCCTCCCTCAAGGCGCCAGCAGCCAATCCCAAATTTTGTCTATCTGGCCTTTGACGAGATTGGACCGTGGGTATTTCTCGAACTATCTTCCGACCGGTCAAGAGCGCATCAGAAATCTCTTATTGACAGGCCATATGACAGGCCATTGACAGTAAAGGAAATTTATGGGTCCCTGATTTAACATACCCTACGGCTTCTGCAATTGTCCTCGTCGAACAGGTGCCACGGAAAACGTGACATGCAAACCGTTGCCTCGTGGGATGTCTAGTGATGAATCCGAAGTACCGATGGTCTGTTGGGTGGAATCCACAGAAAGAGATGTTCCTCAGGGCGTAGAAATAGTCCAGACAGGAAGCTTGATTGGGCTATAGAAAGGAACATTTTATGAAGGAATTATAATGAAGTTCAATTTTTGTTGAAAAGACCTTTCGATGGCGCGGTTAACGCTTAAGATAAGACAAGAATAAAGCAAAAACCGCAAAGAAATTAAAGGGGTGAATTAATATGGCGTAAAACAAAGAGGAAAAAAACATTACCAATCGACATGGATGATGACTGTGAACACTAGCTTACGGTACCTTTTCTTTTTTAAAAATTTCAATACCAGCCAACATTATTCTCCAATGTCGTTATGTTGCAAGTGTTAGGACACACGCCATCACTGGCTTCTCCAACAACATTTTCTGCTCAGCTGTTTATGTGAAATATAGGTAGTCATAAAATCGCTGCCTTGACCATACATGTTTGAAATTCCCGCCAAAGAACCACACTAGACCGACGGTACGCCCTCTACGTGGTTTACTAGGAATCACTAGAAAATTCTGTTGCCGTGAAAATCAGCGATTTTCATGTTAAGATAAGCTAGCGGCCAAGTACAAATCAGTTAAAGATACAAAATGATGCCGTGTGTGCATTAATGAATGAATGAATGAATTTATTACGCACTGCCCTAGGGCATAAGTGCAGTATAACAGTAAAAAGAAAACATAAGAAAACACACACAAAATTACACACAAGAATATAAATGGGAAGTACACTGTCAGAAGTTTCATAACAGATAACACAAGGGTGCGGAGTTCCAACAGACGACACTTGGGATGTAATCGTTTATGGTTTTGAAAACGTTATGCACTAAAATGGTATGCATAACAAACATTGCCAGGAAGAGCCAATGAAACGTCGAAAAAGCATCTGCCGACTTTTTTGTTTGTCGTCATGATGTTGGAAAAGTGAGCAGATGCTTTTTCGGCGTTTTTTTTGCTCTTCCTAGCAATGCTTGTTACGCATAACATTTTCGAAATCGCAATAGATTACATCCCAAGTGTTGTCTGTTGAAACTGCGCATCCTGGTGGTGTCTGTTATGAAACTTCTGAAAGTGTAAACATTAGCAAATATGAACCTTAAACTACTAACCGGAGGTTTATTCTTGTCCACCATTCTTAGTCCTTGATCCGAGATTTCCAGGATGCAAGCCTGGGGAAACGGCGTGGGATTCATTTCCCGGATCCGTCGCACTGCGGAGCAGAGAACCTGCTGGCCCTGAAAAAAAAAGGCACCTTCCTTACCTAAATAGAAAACTCAATCTCGGGAAACAACAAAACAAGAAGAAGAAAGAATTCCTTTCAAGATCTGTAATGATTTTTGAGGTCAAAGCAAATCTGGAGGGGGAAGCCCTCACCTGGTGGACGGCCAGAAGTCGGAACGAGTGGGGGGTGTAAAAGAAGAGGTTCGAAAAAAACGATACATGCGAAGTGGAGCTGGGGTTCGGAAGGAGCTTACAAAAATGGACAAATAGGCAGCAGGCAGACGGCCGATATGGATTAAAATTACTCCTTACGCCTAAACAGGAAACTGAATCTCATGAAACAACAGACCGAGACCAGGGACCCATAAATTTCCTTACAGGGGGCATGTCATTTCCTATGCTTCTATATTGATATGATGACCGAACCACCCAGTTTCCAAAAATCCCCGCTTGAGTCGATCGGCATTCTTGTTTGCCTCATTGGACGTGCGCGCCAAAGAGACTCCTCCCTCAAGGCGCCAGCAGCCAATCCCAAATTTAGTCTATCTGGTCTTGAACGTCATTGGACCGTGGGTATTTCTCGAACTACATTCCGACCGGTCAAGAGCGCATCAGAAATCTCTTATTGACAGGCTAAAGGAAATTTATGGGTCCCTGCGGAGACGAAGAAAGAATTCCTTTCCAAATATGTAATGATGTCCATGTCAAAGCAAATTTGGAGGGGGGAACCCCCCACCTGGTGGACGGCCCGAAACCGGAAACAAATGGGGGTGTAAGGAGGGAATCATGTACCTGGTGGACGGCGGATTCAAATAAAATGACGCATGCGAAGTTGAGTGGGGGTCCGGAGGGAGCTTACAATAGTGGACAAATGCGGCAGACAGACGGACGATCAGGATTACATTGGTCACCAGTTTCAAGCGTTTAGTCATCCTGCTGCCTATATGTCCTCGTATTTGTGTAACTGTGGAAATTAAGAAAAAGCTCAAAGGACACCCTTCCAGGAGACGAATGATGAAGCGGGCTTATAGGCTGGTCCACGTGATGTATCTATGATATATTATGTATGATATGAGCGGATCGGCAACGTCGCTTCACTGGGAACTACACGAAATCAGTAGGCACATAGGCTTCGGATAAGGCGAGATATTGAGAAAAAAAATACCATTCATACTTCTCTCTACTTTAATGACGTTTATTACTGATGAATAAACTAAATTAGCGTTTTATGTTTTCGGTTCAGCGTTCAGGGGGGGGGGGGCAGAACCGGTGAAAGAGGACTACTTTAGAGTGGGCTCGAAAATGAAGGAAATAAGGTTGGCTGGTGCTAGGATTTTGCAGGTATGCTACAGTTGTGCACATAATAATTATTCATATTGACTGATTAGAGTCCGGTCCTTACTCACGTTTGATATGTGGTAGTATAAAACGCAAGTGTTAATGTAAAAGCTTGAGTCAACTTAGATCGCAATTATTAGTGGATTAGATGTGTATCATCATCGGTAGAGTTTTTTTTTCAATTAAACAGTGAACATTCTTTCGGAAAGGCGTAATTTTTTTTATTATTTAGTTTCAGTTTTATTCATAAAAATAATAATAGGGACAGGGACAAGCCTAAAAATAATTTAGGGATAGGTGCCTGTAGAAGTCATCTTTCTATAATATTTTTATGTATTTGCTTTATTTTTTTTACTTTTGCCATGGCCGTTGGCTCTCACAGCAAATCGTATCTTATCATTCCAGTGAGAATCCACACCCAAAAATCCACCCTGACCGCCGCCAGGTCCCTTACTGCCGTACAGTAAACTAAAGTAAGATCATTTTTCCCGGATCGAAGACTGGGGCCATGGCTTCCAGCACAAACTAACACATTTCCCGAGTAACTGATATCTCGGCTTCGCCGTTTTTTAATCCGCTCTGCAACGTGTCAACGAGCTCAAAGACTTCCCGACAAATGAAGCGAGGGAGGAAAAAAAGACAGAGAAAATGCGGGACGGCTCGGCACTTAAACGGGAAACTTAAGAAGCTTTTGTAGAAATACAGCTTTCGCTAGAAATCTTGTCTTTGCCTCTCCAGCTGACAGTTCAAGTGTGTTTATCAGAGATGGGCGAATCCGGATTCGAATCCAGGATTCGTCCTTTTGGCCGGATTTGAGTCTTCTGCTTGTCAGGCTGGATTCGGACTCGGATTTCAACCCCTCACTCTTACAAATCCACTAAAATTTCTAGTCTACTTCCCTCCAATTTCTGTTTTCCCAGTTTTTTGAGTTGGCTTAGGCAATCCAACTCTTGGTCTCCACGAACAACCATCCTCCCTCAGTAACCTATCACGTTATCTGAGTACCTTAGGTATCAGTGCTTTTTGTCACCTCTGATTTTTAAACTATAACCTATGTACATGATTTGATCTTTGTTAGTCCATTCATTTATCAGTTGTCGGACTGGACACAAACCGTAACAGTGGAAAGATATGAATCTCCCGGGAGTCGCGATAATTAGCGCTTTTAGATTTCCTTCCTAAATTTCGACCGATTCCTTCTGCCAAATCATCGTAAAACATCTTTGTTACGATTGACTCTCCTCTTCGCAACGCCCGAGGCGATTCGATAAATAGCCACAACGAGAGAGGGAATGAATTATCAGATTTAGCAGTACCGTATACTTTTTATGGCACTTGCCTTCCGGCCAAGTGCCATATACCGATCACTTTTCCGTCGGTCGGTCGGTCTGTCGGTCGGTCTGTCGGTCGGTCCGCTGATCGCGAGTTAGGGTACTTCCAGATGTGCTAGGACGATGAAACTTGGCAGGCGTATTAGGGACCCGACCAAACGAACTTGGAAATAGTCACTTCCCCGATCCGACCACCGTGGGGGGATTGGAGGGAGGGGGAATCCGGAATATTGAGGTATGTGTAACTTTTGAACGGGGAATCGGATCTTAATGAAACTTGATATTTGGAAAGACCTCGTGTCTCAGATGTCAGACGTCAAGTCCGAAACGGATCCGATGACTTTGGGGGGAGTTGGAGTGGGGGAACCGGAAATTGTGTGACATGTTCAGAGTGGACGGATCGGGATGAAACTTGGTGGGAAGAACAAGCACAAGCCCCAGATACGTAGTTGACAATACCGGACAGAATCCGATCACTGTGGGGGGAGTGGGAGGGAGGGTTCCGGAATTCCGGTGATCCCGAGTCAAGATGCTTACACATGTGCTAGGACGATGAAACTTGGCAGGCATATTAGGGACCCGACCCGACTAACTTGGAAATAGTCACTTCCCCGATCCGACCACCGTGGGGGGAGTGGAGGGAGGGGGAATCCGGAATATTGACATATGTGTAACTTTTGAACGGGGAATCGGATCTTAACGAAACTTGATATTTGGAAATACCTCGTGTCTCGGATGTCAGACGTCCGAAACGGATCCGATAACTTTGGGAGAAGTTAAAGGGGGGGGAACTGGAAATCGTTTGACATGTTCAGAGTGGACGGATCGGGATGAAACTTGGTGGGAAGAACAAGCACAAGCCCCACATACGTAGTTGACAAGACCGGATAGGATCCGAGCACTGTGGGTGGAGCTGGAGGTAGGGTTCCGGAATTCCGGTGATCCCGAGTTAAGATGCTTACCCATGTGCTAGGACGATGAAACTTGGCAGGCGTATCAGGGACTCGACAGTTTTAACTTAAGAACAGTCGTTTCTTCGATTTGACCATTGTGGGGGGAGCGGAGGGAGGGGAAATCCGAAATCTTGAGAAATGTCCAACTTTTGAACGGGTGATCGAATATTAATGAAACTTGACATTCGGAAGGAACTAATGTCTCAGATCTCCAATTTCAAGTGCGGACAGAACCGATCAATGTGGGGGAGTCGGGGGGAGGGGCCACAGATTTTATGACACGCTTAGAGTATAGTGACTGGGATGACACTTGGTGGGAAGCGTAGGCCTAGATACATCAGTGACAGTCCCGGACTGGTTTCGGGCACTGGGGGGCGTTGCAGGGGGTCTGGAATTCCGGTGATCGCGAATGAAGGTACTTCCAGATGTGCTTGGACGATGAAACTTGGCTTCAACATTAGAGACTTGAAAAGATTGGCTTAGAATCTGTTACTTCCCGGATCCGACCATCCCTTAAAGTAGGCTACTCACCTTCACCGCAAAGTACAAAAAAAATACTTTTAAGCAAAATCAACATTTTCATAATTTCAGAAGCCCATAATCATTTTTGCCTCAAGGGTTTTGCTTAGAAATGACTTTCTAGCACCCTTAAAGTGCGTATCTTAACCGAAAAAGATTTTTGATCACTATACATGTTCATGATCCTAAAGAGCCCAGGATCATTTTTGCCTCAAGGGTTTTGATCACAGATGAATTTTTAGCGCCCATAAAGTGCACATCATCACAGCCAAGTAAAAAAAACACTTTTTTTTTGCCAAACGATACCTTCTCGTGATTTCCAAAGGGTCCATCGTCATTTTTATTTCAAGGGTTTTGCTTACAAATGATCACAACAAACCCAAGAATTGGCAAATTCCTACTTTCATCCTTTTACCTAGCCTTGCAAGTGCCATATGAGCTTACAGCTCTTGTTATGATTAGGCTAGTGCGTGTTAAAAGTGTGTTACGAAACTTATAAACAATCATGTGATGCTGTTTACAAATAATCTTTGTTTGTTTACATTTTTTTTTTTATCCTCACTTTCATCGTTTAAAGTTGGACAATAGTCGCGTTTTTTTGCGATCGCTTGGAACGAAAGTTGCCGTTTTTTGCGATCGACTGTCGACTGGAGGTCCAGTCGATCCGTTTTTTGTCGCTTGACTGGACATCGACTGGGAACAAAGTCAACAGTCGATCCGATGCACCTTTCTCTTGGAGGTCCAGTCAAACTCCAGTCAAGCGACAAAAAACGGTCAACTGGATGAATCCGAGAACAAGTCCCAATCGCCAGTCGATCTGTAAAAAACGCAACTAATATCTGAACGCTAGACAGCGGGCAGGTCGATTCTCCACGACACGATTTCAGCGGAGTTTCCTGTCTTCCCACTGTTACGGTCTTTGGGACTGCGAGCTAGAAGCTGGAATGCCATTTTTAGGGTTTCTGTTCTATATTCGGCAACTAATCAAGCAATCAGCTTAACATCCAGCACCAATGCCAAGAACAAATAATCTGACAGAACCTCCGTCTCCCTATCTCTGTAACCCTCATACCCTGTCCGAAAACGAACGAACGGAGATTAGCTTCGTGCCACATAACGTTTCGTTTCCTCTGCAAATAGCTAAATCGCTGTGAACCCGCCTGTGAGGAAAGGAGAAGTCAAAGCTGATTGGTTCTATGGACGCGCTCCAGAGCGTGTCAGGGCGAGGAGTACACCTCCTGCCAGCTTCCTTCACTATTTTTCCAGCGATAAACAACGGCGAAGACGGAAGATGAGTATACGGGTATCAACATCAGCTCAAAGCTAGAGTAAAAATCTCTAGGTCGGCTCAGTTTTGTCGGGGTATTCATAGTCGCTGCATGGGACTAAAGACAGAAGTTCTATCACATTATTTGTTCTTGCTAAGCATTAGCCTCTTACACTCGTCACGTTGTTATGTCAAGGTCGTATTGATAAGTTAGTCTAATTCATTCCAGTCTGTATTTAGTCGCGATCAGGTCACACCGCTGGCCTCGGTCCTTTGTAAATATTTGCATTCGTGACTCGACTCGTCAATAAACTGGAACGTTTTTTGCACCAATGGTTCCAGTTTTGGAATCGCCAAACAGATCCTTGCTCTGTTTCGAGCAATAATAGACAGTTTAAAAGAGCTGGCGAGGTGCCTCAGGGTACCCTTAGCCCATAGGGGTAAGTCCCTGAAGTTGATTATATTTCTCTTTATTTCTTAAGTCGTATCTAACCAGGCTTCCGTCTTATGACCTAACTGGTTCCGGTATGAAACTCAGAAATGTTAGCCGAAAACCCATAACCAGCTGACACAAAGTGAAGCAAACATTGGCACTGCCTGAACTGCATCCCCCACATCCCCTCATGTTCTCATCTGGAATGTAGCCTACCCCTAGTTTAACGGACCTCAGGTAATGCAAAATAAATCTTTCTTTCCGCTTGGTCTGTGTGTTAGCAAGAATTTATTCTTGCCCTTATTTATTCTTGGTGTTAGTGTCGTAGGTTTGGGTGTATCGGGGTTTTATCTAATCATGGCTTATGTGTTCTGGTGTAAAACTAGGAAATATTAACCGAAACCCCAGAACCAGCTGACAAAAACAGTGAAGCAAACACTGGCATTCCTCCTCCCCCTCATATTCCCATCTGGAACGTACCTTGTGTTGCATAGTTTCAACAGATCCAAGGTAGTGCAATAGAAACCTTTCTTTCCGTACGGTAGGTGTGTTGGGGTCGAACTCGGAATACTCAGCATCTACAACATAGGCACTTGGAAAGATTCCTCTCCGTCGGGTTCGAAGATTTACGCCTAGAAAAGAAACTAGGTTAGACTGCCACCAGTATGTCTAACTTTCGCCAACTGATGACTACTTGCCCCCCCCCCCCCCCCCCCAAGTAATAGTAATTAAAGTGCCATATAATATAATACTATTTGACAGTGCAAAACGGATACGTCAGCTGAAATTTATTAGAGCTATATTTCGGCCCTTTTTGGCAAGGGTCCTCTTCAGGTTCAACCGCTCAAAGCCGCTCAGATGGAAAAAACGAAACTTGTGAAAAGCTGCGTGGTTTCTGCTGCTGCCGGAACTTCTTAGAGTCTCGGTATTTTATCCACGATAAACGATGGAATTTATTAGAGAAGCAGTTAAATTTTAGCCTACAGAAGAAAAAAATTCGCCTGCGGTGCTCAATTTAATTTTTTCTTGGGTATGATAGATAGAACCTGTTACTGCAATCGTGCCCGGCAATATATTCACCAAAACGCCGCCTAATAGTTGGCTTATCTTCTGTCATGCTGCCCTTTAATGTTACTCTTCCTACGTAATCCTTCATGTTCCATAATGTAAAGCTCGAATTCTCAGTTTCTAGGATTCGGTAAAATTTTTGAGAGATTCGGTAATATTTTGGCTCTGCACCCCCCCCCCCCACCGAAAATGCACTTGCGACGCCCCTGCCTTCAGGGCGAAACAAGAGAATCTTGGCAAGTTAAGACGATAGTGGATGAACGTGGATCGGTTGTTTGTGTGGTTGCTATGGCCAGTTGGTTTTTTGCAATAAATATCCAAAATATAATTGCAATAACCACTTCGCCCCCTTTCCGAGTTGGAGGCCCCTCAGCAGCTGCCTAGGAGGCCCCCCATGCACCAGCCGGTGCATGACCTGCGACCCTATTAGATTTCGATTTCATAAAGTGGCCGTTGCATGATTAGCGACCCTTGTAAACTTCGTTTTCATGCAGTGGCCGCCGCATGATCAGCAACCTTATTAGAGTTCGTTATCATGCAGCGGCCACCGCGTGATCAGTGACTCCGTGAGACCTTGGTGAGACTTCGTTTTCATGCAGCGGCCGCCAGAGTTCGTCACAGACGAGAAGTTGCAAAGCGAAAGATCAACGAAAGCTAGGTCGTCTTAGCAAAGACGGAACACCACGCGGGAAGCGATTCTTCTGGTAATCTGTTCTTTCTCTTGTCAACAAATGTCTTTCTTCTAATGCATCTCTAAGACGTGGAACTTCTCAGTGTTTTATTTAACTTCTCTAAGACCTAACTACTCAATCGAAAACTTCTCTCATGATGAAGTTGTCATGTGAAAACTTGCTTATGAATAATCTTCGAATTTTCAAGAAGGAAAGGTGTATCAACTAAGCTAGTTTAGGCTCTCTAGCCCACTGGCTAATTAATAAGCGGACAAGATTGATGGATTTGTTGTTAGAAAGGTTTGATTCGGTCAGTTGTGAACAATTCGCCATATTCCAGTTCAGAGCTTCTAAAAGTGCCCTGATTTGTTTATTTATTTTGATTTTTGTGTTTTCATTTATATTTTATTGTAGATTTAGTAGGATAGTTTGTTTTTAACAGTCAGTTAATAATTGTTTATGTACTATCTCTGAAGTGCTTGTGAGTTGTTCTCTTTTTTTTATATACTACTCTTCAGTTTTGAAGGAATCAAATAAATAATAATAATAATAAGCGGACCACCAGCAATGGAGAAGACATAGTAAATACAAATCCACAGGTTGATGAGTGAAAATCTGCTATCTGCTTCCCAGGTAATGGAGGTTTTGCACATGTCTCAGTAATGGAAAGTGAAAGATACCCACTATCTTATGGATCCGACTTTTTACTATGTCTTACACAAGTGCTGGTTATGAGACAATGGGGGACTAACAGAAACTAGTCCACATGGAGCGCTGAACTGGAATAAGGCGAATTTTTGAGGGTGTCAGAATTTTGCAGATCGAAAAGGTACAACGGAGTTCTCAATAATCATTTATACGGTTTCTCCCGCATTTTTCCGATGAAAAATGTGTAGCCTGCGTAGTTGTATGATAGCTATAGCCTACAAAAAATTTGCATGTACTGATATGTAATAGTTCAGAATATTATAATTTATAGGAGTTGCATCATAAGCATTCTAGCACTTGCAATGTCTAGAACCCCCCCACCCAAGACCCAAGATGAAGCCACGACTCGATCCGACCGCTGGGTCATCTAGTGGCGCGGGTCAGAAGTGTTCGACATGGAGAAGCTGGGATCATAGTTTGACTATGGATCTAATAAATTGTTTTTATTATAGCAGGCATATGGAAAATGTGTAGAAAAATTAAACTAATTATTTGCATTATCGATTTCTTTGAGTATTTTGTTTTCTGTTTTTTTTTCTTGTTAATTCCCGTAAGTCCAAGAATTAAGGATGTAAACCAGATCACAATAAACAAACGCCGTAAATTATACTAAATTCGTTATAACGGTTTCTTAGAGATGATGAAACTGAGCTAGCCTAAATAATATTCAGCTTCCGAGACCAAAAATTGTCAAACTGGCCGAGGGTTTCTACTTCTGACATGTCGAAACGTCCATAGGGTGATATACTTCGTTGTTTTAATCCTCTTACACGCCCCTCGATCTTTTCGAAGCTTCTAGTACTCTCCTGACCCGCGTCAGGAGATCAGTGAATATCTAATTAGTAATGGCGAGTTGACGACCTTGTTTTCAAGAGTGAAAGTAATTTGTGGATAACCTCGGATACCATGAAGATTTTGGAAAAAACCAAGGTAACAGTGTGTTCGTAAAAATTCGACCCATCGTAAAATGATAGTGTCTCCCACCTTCTCGGCCCACATGAATCAACTACTTTAATGTGCCTCAGACTGGGCCAATCTTAAGCAGTAGTATCCAGTAGCATCCTGCCTTGCTAGCAGGAGCAGTAACAACTTAAAACTTACAACTCCATATAACTAATTCTTGAACATTTTTTATCGGGTTCCGCCGCATCAATTAGCTCCTTCACTTAGCTTACGGCCTGAAGAGGAGCCTTACCAGGCGGGGCCAGTTTTTTTTTTTAGATGATCAATTGGCTCAGCGACATTAAATAAGACCGAATCTTCTCTTACGCCCTTTGGCTTAGCAAGGGAAATTCCGTTCATGGCACGACGATGCTCTAATCCTCTTTCTACATACAGATTTATTTTTTCTTCATTTTAGATTTTTCTTTCTTCCGCCACGCTGTCTGAGTCGTCTTTTGCAGCTGATTGGTTGTTTGTCTTAGTGACGTCGCGTGTGACGCGCTATAGAGCGGGCTCTCGACGCCCACAGGCATCCCACGGTTTTTCACCTCGTCTGAGCAACGGCGAAGAAGGAAGTAGACGGGTATCAACTCAAACCTCACAGCATGTACGTCTAGCTCGCTCAGTTTTATCGGGGTCTCCAGTCGCTGCATGAGACCAAAGACGGAGGTTCTATCAGATTATTTGTTCTTGCTTCTAGGCTCATTTCTATCAGCCTTAGCAAAAATAAAAAATAAAATAAGTAGTTGGTTGTAGAATGTGTGGTAAGGAAATAACTTTGTGGAGTCGAGCTAGGAGTCGTCTGTTAGTTCGTTCATTATAAAGACATTCATTCATAATAAAGAAAACACCCCTTCCCCTTATTTCACCCCGCTGAGTCTAATCACTGGTATATTTTACATCAATCACACTCTTGTTTTTCTAAGAAATGAAATACCCCACCTGTCTCTTCCATTGAAAGCTTGACTGAATTCGCTAACAAAGGACTAAATTGGACTCCTGTGGCTTCCCCAGATATATCCCCGGGGACAACGTGGCTATATGGTAACACAGGAAGAAATCAATGATTATATGGTATCTGATGGTACTGGTGTGTGACAAGAATAAACGATACAAACCGGTTTGCCTCCAAAACCAGCGTGTCACAAAATTTCCGGTTCCCCCCTCCAACTCCCCCAAACAGTTACGGGATACGGTCCGAACTTGAAAAAATACATCTGAGACAAGTCCTCTTTCCAAGTCAAGTTTCATTCCGATCCGATCATCCGTTCGAAAGTTATGGCTACTACTAGATTCCGGATTCCCGATCCCTCCACCCTCCCCATGACGACCGGATCGGGGAAGTGACTATTTCGAAGTCGATCCGGTCGGATCCCTGAAAAGCCTGCCGAGTTTCATCGTCCTAGCACATCGAAGTACCCTAATTTAACTCGCGACCACCGGACCGACCGACCGACAGACAGACGGAAAAGCTAACTCGCGGTCACCGTACCGACCGGTGGAAAAGAGATCGGTATATGGCACTTGAGCCGACAGCTGCAAGTGTAATACAAATGAGAGTAGATATTCCCATTATTCATAAGGATGAAGTGTTTCACCGTTTTCCGTTCCGGACTAGGCATGGGCTCCGTTCTGTTGTGTCATTCAAACAGGGACAGGCAGAAACAGGTCACAGAAGAACAGAAACAGAAATCAGTTTTTAACAACAATGGTGACCACGAAAACAGAAAAAGGTGTTACACGGACGAAATAAAATATACATAGCTCTTAAAACAGGAATTTTGGTAGTAGTTATTTTCTGAGTACGTACTAATGTTTGTAAACAGGTAGTTCTGAAACCTGCAAGCAGGAGCGTAACTAAGAAGGGGCTGGGGGGGCGAAATAAAATATACATAGCTCTTAAAACAGGAATTTTGGTAGTAGTTATTTTCTGAGTACGTACTAATGTTTGTAAACAGGTAGTTCTGAAACCTGCAAGCAGGAGCGTAACTAAGAAGGGGCTGGGGGGGGGGGAATATCCAACCCAGCCTACATGGTATGAGAAGGAAATCGAAGCGATTCCGTCGACGCGAAGGGATAGGAATCGAAGCGATCCCTATCCCTCTTCATCCCTATCCTCTTCCCCAATCATACTTCATCCAACAACCTCCCTTCTTAAATCTTTTAGTTCTTCGAATACAACTACTATCGATCAAATCATTTGACCTACCTTCACACCAGAGGTCATCCGCTTCATTTTGTACATATACCGGATCCCCAATATCCACTTCTATCTCGTCGTGATGACGCGGTACAAACCGGTGGAGCCCTCTGTGGGTTGCCTCAAGCATGTCTGCCTCGGGGTAGGGTTCTCCACCAGGAGCGCTGCGCAAGCTTCCAGGAGAAGATGGGGATGAACCTATAAAAAAAAACTCTTTTATTTGGGTAGCCTAATGAGTGATTAAAAGCCCGCAGTTTTGGAGGGGAAATGGATCGGCTCATGCTTACCGACTGGAAAATTCGGGCCCGGGGGTTCCAGGTGACCTGCACTATAGAGTATTAAAAAAAACAAATTCAAGATTCGGTTTGGCGTCGATTGCTCTTTGGTGAAACTTGTGAATGAATGAATGAATGAAGGGTTTATTAAAAAAAAACTAGTATCTTCAATGCCCAGAGGCGAACCTGTAAGGGACTAATTACCCTCAAAACAAAACATCAGCAACAACAAAACCTTCGACAAAAATAAAGGAAAAAGGAAAGAAAGAAAGAAAGGAGCTTGACGTACCCGGTCTGAGACGCCGAACCAGAAAAAAAAACTTTTCAACCAGACTCACTAATAACTATCCAAAAAAAACAAAAAAAAACTAACAAACAAACAACTTAAACGGCTGAGAATAACGCATCAAATTCATAAACAGTAAAACAATGAACCTTTAACATGCTACGGAAATCCAATAAAACACTACATGACCTTAGCTCAGTCGATAAACCTTCCCATACTAAAGGCCCAACATGTCTAATGCTAAATCTCGATCTACTAGTTACCACAACCGGCCTACGGATCAACTGTGAACTACGAGTTCCATGTTCGTGAATAGATGACGCACGGGAAAAATACTGAGAAAAACACTGGGGTAAAACTTCATTGTAATGTTTGTACATAAATAAAGCGTCATAAAACTTACAAATTCCCGCAAAAGGTAAAATGCGAAGCTCCTGATAACGGGGTCTTACGGAAACATTGCGTCTATCACCAGACAAAACTCTTATTGCCATATTTTAAAACACGTAGAGGAGTAAGGTGGCTTACAAAAGTTTTTGTCCATGCCAGACAACAATATAACAGATACGGGTGTACCATTGAAAAATATAACATTCTTAATATATTCTGAGGAAAAATATGTTTAAGTTTTCTAATAATTCCAACATTCCTAGCTAATTTACTACTAACACATGCAATATGATTTTTGAAGCTTAAACATTCATCAATAATAACTCCAGGGTAACGAGTACTTGCACTACGTTTAATTGTCTGACCACCAACTTTTACATCAATTATCCAAGGATAATAATTCGAACTTCTACCATATATTACAAAACAAGATTTCGTATGGTTCAATTTCAATTTATTAACTCGCATCCACTTTTCAATGTGTTGCATATTTTGTGTCGTAACGTCTAATAATTCATTTTCGGTCCTAGCAGCGACGGTCAAATGCGAATCGTCAGCAAAACACGGCAAAATCGCTTTAACATCATTACTACCACAGGTGTTTGGAGTCGACGATATAAGACTGGATACACGGCAAAGATCATTTATGTAAACTAAGAACAACAATGGACCCAAAACTGACCCTTGTGGAACACCTTTACTTACTTGAAAAATATCAGAAGCAATTCCATTTAGTACCACACGCTGGGAACGGTTAAGCAAAAATGATTTAACTAGATCAAGAAAAACACGGGTAAAACAACGGGTATAATATGGCTAAAATATCAACTTAAATTAAATTACTGAGGCTTAAATACCACTCGATTTAAGCTTGTACCCTTCTATTCTCACGAAAACACCCTCGAAAATACCATTACTTTTCACGTGAAATTAAATTAGCGATTTTCTTGTTGGCGCTTGTCAACCCTGTCCAGCCTTCCCACTCGGCGGGGGTAGGACGCGAGTATTTGAAAATGAACGTGCCGTGGTTAAAAAGTGGGAAAACCAAGCAAAACTAATTAAGCTCAAAACAGAAGAAAGCCCTGATGATCTTTCACAATGAACTTTGAAGTTTCCATATTCTTATGTGCAAAAGAGTTGTAGGCGGACCTTGAAGCATTCGGCTAAGTTTGAGTTGCGTGACTGGCAAAACGCGGCTTGGCCGAAAAAGCGAAACGAAACAATGGTGAAAGGTGAGAATCTCAAAAGCTTATGATTCCATGAGAGGGCTGGTGATAATATGAAATGCAGATAAAATTACAGACTTTTTATTTTACAAATTTTGTCCTATTGGTTCTGGCATAAGAACTACCCACTTAAAAAGGGGACTTCTAACGAAAAAGAGACCATCCCAGAGGGGGTCAATGTACGAAATTTTATTTTTCAATTCCCCTATCGCGTCGATGGGTTTGGTCGCAGGCCTTCCTGGTTTGCTCGTCGGTAAGTGGCTGGCACAATCGCCCTAACAATCGAATGAACTGATCAGATCTTATTCCTTTATTTGCTTCTTACGTTAAAAGCGACCAACATTTGTCTGGGTACAATTTCTTTCTTCCTTACCTCTGATTTATTTTTAGCTTAGTTGTATCTTCCAATTTGCTCCGTTGCCGTGTAAACTGATTGAAATGTAGGTGCTTTATGAATATTACTCTACTATTTATTTCGAGAGGAATACACAGTATAAGAATAAGTATTTTATTGTTCTCTAAACACGATGAAAATAGCCGACAAGACTTACTTCCATCGATCTGCGGTGAGCTCTCAACGTCGCCATCTGGGGAGAGAACTGAGAAATGACCTGAGTCAACATCAGTAGCACCAAAGATGTCACTGTCAGCAGATCCGGATTCCTCACATGGACGGCCTATATAAATCCAAGAGTGGATGAGCATACGATTCCCTGTGTTTCGCAACTATTGTGGAACAGAGCTATTACATTGTAAAATAGAGATATTGCTTCAAATATAAAAATGTGAGGCAGTAGAAAGTACGCCGCATAGTCTGCCTTTAAGCACTTAGCCGAGTATGCGCTAACCCGCCTAATTTTGTTTCGTTTTTTTCTGTAACTCCGTGTTGTACGGGCACAAAATATGAAACACCGAGAACAGCTGAAAATATATAAAGATGACGCTAAACGGACAATTTAGCTAAGATTTGCTCCAGTGAGATTTTGGCCCTTCTTGGCATGGATTTTGCCCCTTTCCACCTATTTCTCAAAAACCTGAGTTCTCAAAATAAAAATGATGCGCATTGCGACGACGCAACGCAGAGCTTGCCCAGCCAAACACAACGCAACACAAGAATAGAACCAAGCTCTATTCTTACGTTTCGTCACACGCGTGCGCATTAATTTTGTTTATTTTATAAGTGGAGAATGAGAAGTTTTTGAGAAAAAAAAAGGCAAAACTATTACAAGAGCATTGTAAAAAGCAAAAGCGTTGCCAATGTCGCAGAAAAAAAATGTCACTTAAAAACGGGAATCACTAAGAGCGTGTTCCACCCCTCTACCAATAGTAACTATTAGTTACTATTTCCGTTCCAGCCTCACGAAAAGTTACTACGCTGACCGTTCCAACCTTCTCAAAATAGTAACTAATAGTAACTATTTGCTTACCACGCTCGGGAGCGTAGTTAGCGTAGTAACTACGCATCTCTGCAACGTGATTGGTCCGATCAGCCCGCGGCCTGGTATTTGACCGAAAAAATAAAAAAGCGTTCCAGCCTAGCGTAGTAACTACGGTAACTAGCGTAGTAACTACGGTAAGTAGGGTGGAACACGCTCTAAATCTGCTATTTTCTTAGGTGTAAAAATCCGTCATTTAGTAACGCAACTCTGGTCAACCACAGAAATCTACGAGTTTTTCACTGAAAACAGAAATAAGCACAAAACGTTCGTAGGAATATAAGGTAAAAAAAGATAGTTCAGAAAAGAATTCAGCGCATCTCCGTATCCCTATAAAGAACATCTAATCAACTTCATATAAAAATTCAACTTATAAAAAAAAATCAGTTTCAACCGGATTCCGGACGAACTATAAGTCCGGGTAAAAAATGATAGTCATATACAGATTCAGCGTCTCTTCTTACCCTTAAATCTATCATCTAATCAACTTCAAATTCAAATTTTACTTTTAACAGATTTTCCGGTTTCGGCCGGATTCCGGGCGAACTACTTGTCCGGCGAGAAAATGGTTTTCACCATCGTGTTCAGCATGTCTTCTTACCCCTAAATCGAACATCTAATCAACTTCAAATAAAACTTTTGCTTTTAACAAATTTTCCGGTTTCGGCCGGATTCCGGGCTAACTACTAGTCCGTCGAGAAAATGGTTTTCACCATCGTGTTCAGAATGTCTTCTTACCCCATAATCGACTATCGCATTAGCTGTTTCAAATATTTTGTTTGCCCATTAATTCAAACACCCTCCCCCACCCCTAAATGTAGGGCTACAGTGCCCATCTACGAGAGTTATCGTGCTTACAGAAAGACGGACAACTTTTGCGATGTCATAGGTATCCGTCACTAACGTTTTGGGATCCCAAAAAAGTAGCGACACTGCTTTACTCCCCATTTCGATCTTGAACTGCTGAGACTCGTCAAACGAAGGACTCTTCTGGCAAGTTGGCAAAACCTTGGTATTTGTCAAGTAGGCTAGACCTATTGTACTAACCTCGGTGGAGTAAGGGGGTAAGCGTTAGGTGCTTTCGACTCCGACGTTTGGTACAGGATGTCAAAGGGGACCGACCTGGGGGGTTCATGGATATTTCTTGCAATTCGTCCGCTAGAGATGGCTCCCTCTTGCAGGTGCTCGGAAAACAGCCTAGAAACATAAAACTGTATCATCTACCACCTATGCAAATCAGGGTAGTTTCCAAAACTCAGGTAGTTCTGAGGCCCGGGATCGGCCGTTGGAGGATTTGGCTCCTCTTTATGGGAGGTGTCAAGTAATGGTAAGTGTCAGCCGGCCCACCTTGGAGGAGTCAAGTCGTGACAAATCTATATTGTCTGCCACCTGTGTTTGCCTCACCACCTGGACGCCTTTCCCCTTATCTACACCAATCCTAGATTGTAAGTTGCGTACAGTCACCCCTTAGTCTTTCGCCTATGGCAGCTTCGTCATCAATAAAGGCAAAACAAGATTCGCGGTGGGTTTTTATGGCACTTGCAGCTTCGCTCAAGTGCCATATACCGATCACTTTTCCGTCGGTCGGTCTGTCGGTCGGTCGGTCGGTCGGTCGGTCGGTCCGGTGATCGCGAGTTAGGGTACTTGCAGATGTGCTAGGACGATGAAACTTGGCAGGCATATCAGGGACCCGACCAAACTAACTTGCAAATTGTCACTTCCGCGATCCGACCACCGTGGAGGGAGTAGAGGGCGGGGGAATCCTGAGAATTTAGTAGTTTTTGTAAAACCCCTACCCCTTTCTACACACTAGTAGGTCTGCGCGCGGCGTGACGTCACTCTTTGCATCGGATCACTCTGTTAACATTGGAAAGAGCTAGTGCATTCGAGGGTCAAAGGGGTTTGTATATGTGGTGCAGTGCGGGGGAATATGGAAAATTGAGTGTTGTGTAACTTTCGAACGGGTGATCGGATTGGGACGAAACTTAATACCTGAATGAATGACATATCTCTGATGTTCCATTTGAAGTTCGAACCGGATTCGACAGCTATGGGGGAGTTGGGGTGGGGGAAGACCGGAAATCTCGAGAAACGGTTATAATGGAGGGATCGGAGTAAAACTTGCTGGGAAGAACAAGAATCTGCTCCAGATAAATCGTTTACACGTTTGGACTGGACCCGGACACTTGGGGGGGGGGGAGGTGGAGGGGAGTTTGCCGGAATTCTGGTGATGACGGTTTTTGGGATTTTCACGACGAAACTTGGGAGGCGTATCAGGGACCCGATCAAACTGACTTGTAAATAAAAATTCACTCGATCCGATAGTCGTGGGGATATCGGAGGGAGGGGGAATCCGGAATATTTAGCCATGCGTAACTTTGGAACGGGTGATCGGATTCGAGTGAAATTTAATAACTGAACAGAGGGCGTGCATGTGGTGATCTTTTTCATGTCCGGACCGGATCCGACAACAATTGGGGGGGGGGGGGAATACGTGACCGGTTTGGACTGGAGAGATCGGGATGGAACTTTGTGGGAATAACAAACAAGTCCGAAACTGAACCAGATTGGCTCCGGCGACTGTGGGGGGAGTTTGAGGGGCGGGTCCGGAATTCCGGAGATCGCTAGTTAAGGTACTTCCAGATGTGCTAGGACGATGAAATTTGGCTGGAATATTAGAAATTCGACAAGATTGGCTTAGAAATCGCCACTTTTCAAATCCGACCATTCCTTAAAGTACCAATCATGACCGCAAATTAAGAAAAATACTTTTAAGCAAAATATGCATTTCCATCATCCAAATGAGCTCATGATCATTTTTGCCTCAAGGGTTTTGCTTACAAATGAAGTTCTAGCTCCCTTAAAGTGTGCATCTTAACCGCAAGGTCGAAAAGTACTTTTTATCAAACGATACATCTCAACCCATGATCAGTTGTCCCACAAGGGTTTTGCAAAAAATAATTTCTTGCACCCTTAAAGTGCGCATTTTACCCGCATTAGTGGAAAAAAAATACTTTTGATCATACGTATAGGCGTATATCAATGATCCCTAAGAGCCTGCTATCGTTTTTGCCTCAAGGGTCTTCCTTACAGATGAATTTCTAGTGCCTTTAAAGTGCGCATCATTACAGCCAAGTTCAACGATAAAATACTTTTTCTCTAGCTCCCTTAAAGTGCGCATCTGAACCGCACAGTCGAAAATTACTTTTGATCAAATAATACATCTCAACCCTTGCAAGTGCCATATGAGCTTACAGCTCTTGTTTCATGGAGGATTGTAGTTTTTTTTTTTTTTTATGTGTATTCTTTTTCTATGGAGACTTAGAGAGATATACCAAAGGGTTTGTTTGAAAAAAAAAGTAGAATCTTCAATGCCCAGAGGGAACTTGAAAGGGACTAATTACCCTCAAAACAAAACAACAACAGAACATGCACAATCTCTATCAAATTATGCACTGCATTTATTTTTTTACACAAAATACCGATAGTAAACTGATGCAAGTATCACAATTTATGTGTCACAGCGATAGATTTGATTTGTGTTTATTCTTCAAATTTTCTTTTTCTCCTGTTAGAATGCCTTCAACGGCCAAGACGTCGTTACAGGGCGCAAAAGCAACTGAGTAAAAAAGAGCAAAGGCTTCAAAAGACTAACAGCGTGCGGCTTTAGTTAGACTAGACCATACTTAAATTACTGTTTGCGCTCTTTAGCCTACAATAGAGGTATGCTCTTTGAACGTTCGCTAATCTTTGAAAAGTGGAGTTGTGGGCTAAATGCTTGAATCTAGAATGAGGACCCTAAACACCCATACAGATGTTCTAAGGAGCAGAGGCGTATGAAAGAGGGCCCCCCCAAATGTTTTCGGCCAGTCGGTAAAAAAAAATTAGTCGGCGCGAAGCACCGAAAATATGTCGTTTTTTATTGCAAACATTAGATTTTTCTTGACAACGGTCGATTTTTTTATTGATGACGGTCGATTTTTCTTAAAAACAGTCTATTTTCTTAAAAACAGTCAATTTTTAAAAAATAGTTGGTAAAATGACCAGTCAGTCGGTAGCCTAAATCCCCCCCCCCCAACTTTTTCGGCTAGTAATGCCTCTGCTAAGGAGCCCTTGGTTATCTACTTTGTCCGACTGCAGTTGACATTAGTCACAGCAAGCGGATGAAGATGATAGACATCCTTCAAAGAAGGATACCTCTACTATACCATATATGCTTGCTGGACACGAATTTCATCTACGGCGACGTTCCATGTTAGACCACGTTAGCCTATGGTAGGCTAGAATCTCTCTTTCCTCCAATTCCTTGCCATCCTCTCCACTGAACCACTTGGCAACTACCAATAAATCAATGTCGCTGAAATGCCATGACACATCTTGAATGTTTTCACAGCTCTTCACAAACCAAGTCATGCCCTCCCCCCCACGCGAAGTTCCAATATGCGAGTCGTGCAGACCAAGCAGTTTTCCGTTGGGCTTTCAGGAGCTTCACATCGAATAAAAATGTTTCTTGGAAACTTGCCAAATGCTACCCAAAGGAGGAAAGATAACAAGGCCGAAATAACACTTGGCATCTTACGAGAGATAAATGAACTGGAAAGGTGAATCTCAAAAGCGTGTTTCAAACGAGGTCGGAAAGGAACGAATGAACTGATGTAATGATGGGCTACGTAGTATCGAAAACGTATTTTTTTTTTGGGGGGGAGCAGTTTGTTTTTGGTGTTTATAATATTATGAATATAATATGATAGTGTTGGTTTCTATTTTACCGATGTTTTTCCGCCATGGCAACTCGAGCTTTTTGGGGAAATAGATTCATTAATTCATCGAATAAAGATGTTTCTTGGAAGAATGCCACTGCGAACAAAAACCGGAAGGATAACAAGGCTAAATAATACTCGGTATCTCACGAAAGATAAATGAACCGAAAAGATTAGTCTCAAGGGCATGTTTCAAAGGGGAACGAATGAACAAGGAATAAATTGATATTGATATACTTTAATGCATAAACACCTATACGGTATGTTTCTTCGAGGCATACAACGCAAAGTCATTCGCAAGAACAAGAGCTACGAGCTCATATGGCACTTGTTACGAGTAGTGGTACGTGAAAGTAGAAGGGAACTTCACAATAAACACCCCACCATTCAAAAATGCGGTTCGGACCTAGAATTAGGATATCTAGGTTCATTCAATGTGAAAGCTCTAGATGACGTATTTAGAACTTATGCTTGTTCTTCCGACCAAGTTTCATCCCGATCCCTCCACTCTAAGCGATTTCAAAGATTTCCGGTTCGCCCCTCCAACGCCTCCCAATGTCACCGGATCTGGTCCGGATTTAAAATGGGACGTCTGAGGCACGAGACCTTTCTAAATATCAAGTTTCGGTTAAATCCGATAAACCATTCAGTAGCTGAGCTTGCCACTGGATTCCGGATTCCCCTTCCGTATACTCCCCCTCGACGGTCGGATCGCGGAAACGACATGCTCAGGTCAATAGTTCGGGTACCTGACAAGGCCTGCCAAGTTCATTGTCCTTGCACATCAGGAAGTATCGAACTCGTGGGATTACTACAAACTCGGATCCCCTTCAACTTCCCCACAGTGACCAGATCCAATCCGGTTATGCTATTCACTTGTTCTTCCCACCAACTTTCATCCCGAACCCTCCACTCTAAGCGTTTCCCAAGATTTCCGGTTCCCCGTCCGACTCCCCCCAATGTCACCGGATCCGGTTCGGATTTAAAATGGGGCGTCTGAGACACGAGGTCTTTCTCTACATCAAGTTTGATCAAGATCCGATCACCCGTTCGCAAGTTAAAAATACCTCACTTTTCGGTTTCCCCCTCTCTCCACCCCCCCAGATGGTCGGATCCGGGAAACGACTATTCTCAAGTCAACCTGTTCGGGTCCCATACACGCCTGCCAAGTTTCATCGTCTTAGCGCATCAGGAAGTACCGAACTCGCGGGATCACTAGAAATTCGGATCCGCCTCCCACCCCCTGAACGGATCCGGTCCGGTTATGTCAATCACGTAACGTATCTAGGGCTTGTGCTTGTTCTTTCCACCAACTTTCATCCCGATCTCTCTACTCAAAGCGTTTCCCAAGATTTCCGGTTCCCCCCTCCAGTTCCCCCAAGACACAAGGTACTTTTATATATCAAGTTCCATTAAGATCCGATCACCCGTTCGTAAGTTAAAAATACCTAATTTTTCCGGATTCCCCTCCCTCCAGCCCCCCCCCCCTCGGATGGTCGGATCGGGGAAACGACTATTATCAAGTCAATCTGTTCGGGTCCCCTACATGCCTGCCAATTTTCATCGTCCTAGCACATCAGGAAGCACCGAACAAGCAGGATCACTAGAAATCCGGATTCCCCCCCCAACTCCCCCAAAGTGAGCGGATCCGGTCCGGTTATGTCAATCCCGTATCTAGGACCTGTTCTTGTTCTTTTCACCAGCTTTCATCCAGATCTCTCCACTCTAAGCGGTTTTCAAGATTTCCGGTTTCCCCCTCCAACTATCCCCCATGTCACCGGATCCGGTCTGGATTTAAAACGGGCGGTCTGAGACACGTGGTCCTTCCATATATCAAGTTTCATTAAGATCCGATCACCCCTTCGTAAGTTAAAAATAAATAATTTTTCCTATTTTTTCCGGATTCCCCTTCCCTCCACTCCCCCTCAGGTGGTCGGACCGGGGAAGCGACTATTTCTAATTTTATCTGGTCCGGTCCGTGATACGCCTGCCAAGTTTCATCGTCCTAGCTTATCTGGAAGTGCCCGAACTAGCAAAACCGGGACCGACAGACCGACTGACGGACAGAAATTACGATCGCTATATGGCACTTGGCCGAAGGGCAAGTGCCATAAAAATCATAACGGAAATGGGAACAGTTCAATTTGCACTGAATAATCAACATGCTACGAGATCCACAAACAAAATGCAAATATTTACAAACTCATTCAAGCCTGAAGTAGAGTAATGCCTTTTAATCTTTGTCTATTAGCAAAGTATGAATAACGCATAACTAGCCAGCAATACAGCCAAAGTTCGTTAAAATAGAAACGCTGAAGAATTTTAACGGACTGGCGACACTACAGAGACAAAACACGCAGGCGACACTACAGAGGCAAAACACGCAGGTGACACTACCGAGACATGTCACTACATGGACATATTTTGTGTGCGACACAACACGGACAGACAATACGTAGACACGACACTACGTAGACACGAAGCTACATTAACAGTCCCTTCATAGACACGACACTACATGGACAGACACTACAGAGGCACGCACTAGAGAGACAGGTTCGTAGTGTCGGATTTTTTGTCTCTGTAGCGTCGTTGGACGTACTGTCGTGTCTACTTAGTGTCGTTCGACGTACTGACGTGTCTACGTAGTCTCGTTCGATGTACCGTCGTGTCTCTGTAGCTTCGTTCGATGTACCGTCGCGTCCACGTAGTGTCGGTTTTTTTTTGTCCACGCAGTGTCGGGAAATTTGTCCATGTAGCATCGGGTTTTGTCCACTTACTGACGTGTCTATACGTATCGTCGTGTCTGTAGGGGCGCGCACCCGTTGCACCATTTGACACAAATAACGTGTAACGACACGAAATGTATAATAATAGTATATAATACCATAATAATAAAATAATACAAAGCAACAGAAAAGCGTTCAGTTCCAAATTCCCTGAGCAGAATCCAATACTGACCTTGCTGATTCATTATAAACTGGTTAGGCTTTACAACGGTTTTTAGCTAATACTGGGTACCAGCAGGGACCCATAAATTTCCTGTAATGCCTCGCCATTCAGGGGGCTTGTCATTTCCTATGCTTCTATGTTGCCCGACCTACTCCTACTTTCCAAAAATTCCGCTTGGGTCGAATCGGCGTTCTTGTTTGCCTCATTGGACGTGAGCACCAAAGAGACTCCTCCCTCAAGGCGCCAGCAGCCAATCCCAAATTTTATCTATCTGGATAGTCGCGTGTTCTATCCCCGTGGGTATTTCTCGAACTACCGGTTGGTCGGTCAAGATCGCATCAGAATCTCTTATTGACAAGCCCCCTGAATGGAGAGTCATTACGGGAAATTTATGGGTCCCTGGTACCAGCCAGTTCCGGAAATCGTTCTGAGACCGAGAACTGGCTGGGTTTCTGCCGTTCGCAATTGACACTGGTACCCGTTTCGGGTACGAGCTAGTCTCGGCCCCAAGTTGAAATCAGTTCAACTTTTGAGGGTACTAGCCGAACAGATTATTTTCAGGAATTATTGACCAGTTCCGAACCAAGCCCAACAGATTAAAATCACATCCACTCCTTGCTGTCTTGAAAACCGTAAGGTGCCTTCTTTCATCCCAGTGAACAACAGCAGCAAGTTGGCTTTTACTCATGACGAAGCAAAGAGGGCAAGTGTCTTCGTAACTGAAGTGGTAATTTTTTTATATAAGGATTTAAAGCAGTCAGTTTAGTGAGTCGGTATTTAAAGTGAGTATCACCCAGTCAGTTCGATTAAAGATGCATTCATTTTATGCGGAACTTCAACATTAAACGTGTTTTGTTGAACACTGTTCATTGAATGTAGGACCTAGGACCACCCGTCCAAACGTCCCCCTCCACAGTTACGAACCAATCGTTCTGACCGCGCTACGACACTGCTTCAAATTTTGCCGCCTGATCAACGACTTTGCGGCCTCAAATGAAGCGTGGCCGCAAGCTTTGCCGGCTCTAAGTCGTGTTCAATTCTACGCAGTGAAAAGCCGTAATCACTGTACCGGAGCAAAATCTTTAAAATTTTCTTAGTTAGCCTATGTTATTTTAATTTCCTAGATTCAAGTACTAACATGTGCAATCTATCAGGTGCCGATACGTGCTTTAAAGTTTAACTGAAAGGCCAACTTGTTTCTGCATCATCTAATTGAGTGCACTGAATTATTTGGATTATGTTCTAGTAGTGACGTTCAGAATGTCTACAGTCGTCTCCACAACGCAAATTCTACTCTGACGCGGAAAATTTGAATCTCAATACAAACGCGGCTTTTCAGTGGCCAGTAATCAGCTTGCGGAAAGCAAATCACTCAGTGAACACTGATTTTTCTCAAATCGTTTTCGTCAAGCATACACAGGTACAAGCGCGCAGAGGTACCACAAACTGGACTGGGAAACTCCACTATGAAAACTGATTGTTCGTTAACAGCGGAGCAACAAGGAAACGCATTTTCATCGGGTCCACAAGCCTCTTTAAGTGAATAAGTGATAGGTCACTAGACTGTCCTATCTCGGCCCTTTTCTGTTGAACTTTAAAGGATCTGCTTTCTTACCTACAACTGTGTTTCTAGTCAAGGTGGGTACTCGAGAGTCCCACACCTATTATCCGAGTACCGAAGGAGTTAGTATAGTTAAGAAACAGAAAAAAACTACGTAGCTCCCAGAACCCGGAACATGTTATTTTTCTGCGTCAAAAAACCTACCCGGCAACAAGTACAACTTTTCTGTTGTTTGCCAGCCATGCCTTTTTCTTACCATGCTTCATTGGCTTTGGTATCTCCGGGAGTTTCCTCCGTCTCCTCCCCTCTTTTGACGGAGTCACGTCAGCAAATGATAAGTCTTCTCCACTTGCAATGGGCGTAGCCAGGCGTAAATCAACCAGTGGGAGAGATTCACTACTGTCATCAGAGGCGGAGCTAGTAGACATGTTCTCTGTGAGCCATGATAGAGGAGGAGGGGGATGGTTTAGATCAGGCGGGCGTTCTTCACATGGGGTTATATCACAAACAATTCTGAAAAATCAAAAAAAATCAATTCAACTTTAACCTACAGCATCAAGTAAAGTCCTCCCTATGGACCCGGCTAACAAAACACAAAACGATCATTCATTCGTTAAATGTCTGACTGGCTGGAGGTCCCTTTGTCCAAACAGTGTCTTCATTTACTCCATCCGATGACAAATTCAAATTTAGTGCCAGAATTGTTGCTGATGTTGTGAATTGGTAGTGGACTGGATTTCCTGCCAGGATTTTCTTCATCATCATCAGATTCTTTAAACTTTCCCATGAAAGTCTGGCAGGAAAAAGTCTGACAGGTTGAGACTTTTCAACTTAAAAAAAAATTGATGGCTCTGATAATCCTCGCACAAATTGTAGTCCACAGCCGTCAGACGGATACAGCCGATATACATTTCGTCTACACTGGTTGTTATTGCAGTGTTGTAAGCCACACGAGTTTTTCGTTGATTTTTTTACGTACGACAGAACCGCATGAATGTTCGCAGCGCAACGCACAGCCCAACGGGAAACTCCTTTTTATCCCTATCTTCGGCTGCCGGACAACGGAACCCTCAGGGAAATGACCTCTGAAGACCATGGGGACAATTGGCTTTATACCAGTTCAGCACTCCAAGCGGATTAGTCTCCTCATTATCAGGGTGCATCATACAAAGATAGTACAAAATATCCATATGTTAGTAGCCTAAAACTAGCCTAAAATATCGGCTGAACTTTCCGATAGCATGACGACAAACAAAAAGGTCAGCAGATGCTTTTTTGGCAGTTTTTCGGCTCTTCCAGGCAATGCTTGTTACGCGTAACATTTTATGCATAACGTTTGTCGTGACAACAGATTACATTCCAAGTGTTGTCTGCCGAAACTGCGCATCCTTGAAACTTCTGACAGTGAAGTAACGATCGGGTTTTCAGGCATATTTAAGTAAATAAGTAGTGTACTAGACTGTCGGATCTTAGCCTTATTCGGTTAGACTCTTTCTAGAAATGATCTTTTCACGACGAAATAGTTCAGAAATATCGATTGCAAAAAGTACCAGTAGCACAACTCTTATAAGCACTCTTGCTAGCTCTTAAAGCACAACTCTTACGAGAAATGATCTTTTCACGATGACATGGTTTCGAAATATCGGTTGTAGAAAATACCATTATTTGCCACGTCAAATTAGCGATTTTTTTTTCCAGCGCTTGCCGACTCTGCCCAGCCTCCTTGCTCTACGACGCGGTGGCTGGACGCAAAATATTTGAAAACTTAACGCGCCGTGGTTAAGGGGAAAACCAAGCAAATCGATTGAAGTCTAAAATACAAGGTAGACCTAACGTCTACCTTCCATGGTTTGTGTCCACCTAGCATGCCTTCCAAAATTAAAACAAATACTGTGAAGTTGCTCATGTCCTTATGTGTGAAATGATTAATCGGCGGATCTCGAAGCTTTCGGCCAAGTGTGCGTTGCGTGACTGTCAAAACTCGTATTCTTTCAGCCCAAGTTGACTGCGAATCATATTTGACAAAGCAAAACGGACAAGTCAGCTACAATTCATTTTCCAGCTTGAGCCTGAAGAGGACCCTTGCCAAGAAGGGCCGAAATTTAGCTTCAATAAAATGTAGCTAACTTGCTTTGTTTTGCTTTGTCAAATATGTCAAAACTCGGCTAGGCTGAGAAAGCACTAAAACTCGTAAGTACAAAACGAAACAATAGTGGCGTTTTTGATCGCCGATGAAATTTCCCCGGTAGACGAAGGAAGCCAGGGTTGGTCACCAAAAGTAACTTCGTACACCCTGGAAAGTAACCCAAAAGTATCTCAAAGTAACCCAATGTAACCTAATGTAACCCAAAGTAACCCAATGTAACCCAAAGTATCCCAAAGTAACCCACAGTATCCCAAAGTATCTCTAAGTTTCCGTGAATTTCAATTGTTTCGTGAAGGAATTTCGCATCAGTTTCCAGGTATTGCAATCGGCGCCTCGTCTCGTCTGACGAAAAGTTTGAAACGTCACCACGCAAGTCTTGCGCACGAGAGGTTACTTTGGGTTACATTGGGTTACTTTAGGTTACATAGGGTTACTTTGGGTTACACTGGGTTACTTTGGGTTACTTTGGGATACTTTGAGATACTTGGGTTACTTTGGGATACTTTTGAGACAATTGCAAGCGTGATGTACGCCATTTGTGCGCAAGACTCGTGACCCAATGTAACCCAAAGTAACCCAATGTAACCCAAAGTAACCCTGAGTAACCCAAAGTATCCTGAAGTGAGCAGGTAACTCGTACACCCTGGTTCTTGGTGACCAACCCTGGGAAGGAAGTTTGCTGATTCGTGCTTATTTAACTGTTTTCGATAGCCGATAGCCGTTGGAGTTGGAGGCAACGTCCATCGCCTATCGGCGAGTCCTAGGCCGATAGGCGATGGACAGGAATATAGGCAATAAAGAATAGAATAGTGATTTATTCGCTCACACTTTCACGGTAACAAAGACGGGCCGTTGAGCACAAATACAGAAATTAGAAGAAACAGCTACGGCTATCAGCTTCCGGCGAACGTAAAAAACACTAAAAAGTCAAACGGCTACGCTATCGCCGAACTACACTGTAAAAAGTTTTACGACACTTTCCTCTAAATTCGACACTTTTTTCCCATTTCCAATCTCCATTTGGCGCAGACACTTTATTTCCGTGGTAAATAAACGTTTCAACGTTTCAACAGTTGTGGCAAAGCAGTTCTTGCTCATTCAACATTTTCAGTTAACGTTTTCCCTCGTTCCCCAGCATTTTTTTTATCTTACGACAGTTTTAGGAAGCGTATAACACTTTATTTCCGTGGCAACTCAACGTTTCTGCGATTCAACAGATTTGGCATAACAGTCTTTGCTCATTCGACAGTTTCTATTAACGTTTTCCCAGGTTCCCCAGCGTTTTCGGTTGTACGACAGTTTTAGGAAGTTTTAGGAAAAGTGTATAACACTTTATTTCCGTGGCAATTCAACATATCTTGGTTTCAACGCTTCCTGATTAGTCGTTTTCAACCTCGCCGACACTTTCTGTCAACATTTTTACCGGTATGATTCCATTCCAAGACTGATGCATGCTGCAGCGGAGTTATTTACAGCTGCAAAAGTGGAAGTATTATACCGATAATATCAGTTTTATATAACATTTTTTTATTAATTTTAAATTTTAAAAATAAATTTTAAATAATCAACTTTTCAAACGCCTCGTTAAAAGGAATTTAAATGGACCAGTTCAGAGCCCCAATGGTCCCAATAAAGTCTAGCGCCTTGTCAGCCGCAACCATAGCCTATAACATTAACGGGAGTCCTTGAACACACGTGTAAGAATTAATTTTGATTTATTGGATGAGATCGAACAACTGACAGAGAAATAAATTAACACAAAAGTTATAGTCGGCAAAAAACACTTCGATTAGATGTGTCGAAAAACTGAAATTGCACTTTGAATAGATGTGTATATAAGTTAGGCCTAGATGTCAGCTTATAAAAATTAAGTGGCAGTAGCCTATATCCCAAAAAATCATATCTTCGCTTCAAGGGTAGGCCTACGATTAAAGATAAAGCGTTGATCAAGTCTAAAGATAAAAGGGCTCACAACGTGAAAACTTAATTGCAAAGGTAAGACGGGAACATAGGAATATTCATGTAGATACCAATTGTTGCTGAAACTGCCTCCATCGGCGTTCTCTTTGTATGCTGCTTTGCATCAATTTCAAACGGTTGCATCCCTTCCACCAAAGCAGCTTCTGATCTCAAGAGGGTTACCTAGACAAAAAAAAAATCCATTAGACCCAAAGTTATTTTTTCCAACGATACAGCTAATTACATTTATTTTGTTCTGCTCTTATCAAAAGAAAAATTCCATCACCTTTCAACCCCCCACCCGGCTGCCTAAAAATACAGTTGAAAGATTGGACTCCGGATCTTGCCCCCACTATATCCAACATTAAAGTACACAATACCAAATTTTATTTCAGTGGATTTATACTTAGTCTTTCCACGTGAGTAATTGTTACTGCACAAAAATCTTTTCTTAGCAATAGTGCGAACACACGATCCGGAGTTCCCGGCCGGATTTTCTTCACTTTCATCATAAGGTTGAAAAATCTCAACTTTTCCGTATGGAAGTGATGATTGTGCAGAAAATCCTGGCAGGAATTCCCCGACCACCCGATCCTGGCCGTCTGTTCGTAACGTAACCACGTAGAGGAATTATGGTCGTTCTTCGGGCTGACCAAAACATGGTCATTTGTGCTTAGATGGCGAAAGATTTGCTGGAGAAGCCAGTAACGGCGTGTAGCCTATTCTTTCTAAAACTGGAGATACGAAAGGTCTGAATAGTTTAGCACCTATTTTCTTCGCATTTTCAAAGCCTGAAAACCAAGAAATAACATTGGGAAATTCTGAGACTTTTGGCTAAACTGGCTTACTGACTCTCTAACTTCGAGCGTTCGAATCCTGATCAGGACAAAACATAGCCTATGCCCAAAAAAGGTGATAGGTCAGACTATAGTATTTCCTATTACCGTGCACGTCGTCATCATGTTATTCCGCGAAGAAAAATTATGTAAAGAGAATTCAGCTACTGAAATACACAATGGGTGGGTATGGGGACCAAGAATGAATGGACGTAGATACTGGCTTGGATGCTTTAATTTCAGAACGATTTATGTGAACTGTTTAAACAGCAAGTCTAGATCTGGCTTACTTCAGACAATTAACGTCATTTCTTCATCATTCAGGCACTACCGTCACATGACGCAATCTTTAACTTAAAGGACCACTCTTGCTTATTCTGTATTTTCTATTATCTCTAGATCCCTTTTGAAATTAAAAGCTTCTGAAATCTCCACCTTTCACCATTCTTTCCGTTTGTAGGCTACCTACGCATTTTTTGCGTTTCTTCGGTTGTGCCGAAGTCACGAGAAACTTCAAAATGTTGTTTTTCACTTTGGAAGACACGTTACACCGTCAAGTCTATCGTCTGTTTTGAACTTCTTGTATTTTGAATGGTTTCCCCACTTTTCAATCATGACACGTTCAGTTTTTAATATTTTATGTCCGGCATCCGAGTCAAAGTGCGGCAAGGATGAATAGAGTCGACAAGGGCTAATTTAACGCGGATTCAACGTGGGACGTGATGGCATTTTCGAAAAACAATAGTTGCGTTTTTGCAGATACCATGGTATCTGTTACCACGGTAACAAGTTCTGCAATTAGTCGTTTTTGCAGTTACCGTGGTATCTGATATACGTTTGCTCTGCAAAAACGACAATTGCCAAAACTACGCTTTTCGAAGTCATCCCAAAAGAAAAACTGATATCCAGTCACACCACTAAGTGCCAAACTTCTTTCCCACCAATTTGACAAAAATTGATGGAAGTGAGATGACTTTTTCAGATATCTGTATCTGCAAAAACGCAACTAATATTTCTGAGCCATTTCATCGTGAAAAGAAAATTTCTAGTAAGAGTTGTGTGCTTTAAGAAACAACATTCTTATCTTTACCTCTCCCGATTCGGCCTCCCAGGTCAGTCGTGAAAGATGAAAGCTTTGTCTTTTGTAATTTAGCTCGCATACGCGTCACTCCATTGACGAATTCATTAGTTTCAGCGTCGGTTTCTGCATGGCCTGCGACACCGAAAAACGGACATTCCGGCACGATGTTTCCGATCTAGAAAGAGAGGGAAAATTACTATACTCTAAAAGGTTTCCTGTGCCTACCGGATCGTTCACTCGACGGGTCTAGGCGACCTCCCTCCCCCCCTGCCGGTACCACCCTCTCCCAAAAACCAACCTGGCGACCCCCCGACCAATCCCCCCGAACGAAAACATATAGGAAATTGGAATCGAAACTGCAGTTTTGACCGCGAGGGAAGGAACAGCCCTAAAGGAACGCGTGACGACGGCTTGCTGGCCGCTCATCTCTATATAGAGTTTCACAAAATGTATTTTTATTTCTAGAATTTTATCAGACACGTTTCCTGGGGGGGGGGGGGGGTACCACGGTGGTACCCCAGGGTGAAGGGTGTTACTGCACTCTGTTTTTTTTTTCTGAAGAAAGGTATTTCCTATTATCAGCCATTCAATGGAGCAAAACTGATTTTGTCCAATTATTTGAAACTGATGGTAACTAATAGCAACAGCATAAATAGCCTACTCCTTGAACCTAAGCTGGCTGGGAAACAAATATTTGTAATAATAATTATTGCAGACTCGTTCTTCCAAGTCCAGAAAGAGCCCATAAACATTGCAGCTGACTTTCCAATTTTAGGCATTGTTGATTGTTTAATATAGCCTATAGGCTAGTACAGTGTACCGCACAAAACCCTGAATTTTGGATACCCTATGCCCAATGCTGGCTATATCTAGGGTTTGGCTTGGCCTCTGCCTAAGGCTGTATACCTGTTGCCTGTTGGTACCCTAACCCTGGCCGGGCTGGCCTGATCCAATATAAAGGGGTTTTGATAGGTTGATTTCTGAGCTTCGTTCAAATCATCAATACCTGATTGGGTTAGTAACGCCAGATGTACCTAGCATTTGGCAAAGGGAATCCGAAAATTAGGGGTTTCTGGTAGACTGGGCCACTGGGGCAACAGCTTTCGTAAAAGAAAAAATACAAGGCTTGTTGCTATTGCTAACTGAAGTGAAAATTCTCAAAAAATTAATAAACTTACGTAGGCTACCCATACTTTTGCAGCATCCAGGAAAGGTCCAACTGTTACTTATACAGGCTCCATGCAGTGAGATCTTCTTCCCTTTGAAAAAATAGGAACATTTACACAAGGGTTAATAAGTCCCATGTTTGAATCTGAATATTATTAATGTTTCATCTAGCCTACTTGTGATTGGCTAGTCTCCAAGAAAAATATGTCATTGCTCTCGACTCTCCAGCAGCATTCTCACAATGCAATTTACTCCCAGTCTGTTCCAATTATTTGCCTTTTGTTATCGCTTTAAACCTTCTTAAGAGGGGTATTTCTGTTGTCCACTCTTTCTTTTTCATCATTTTATAAATGAGTAGACTATGGAATTTGAGATGAGAAGAGTATGGGATGGTTCTGTGTGGAAATCAGCATTGTTTTAGCTTCAAACAAGTATTTCTGTAGGCCTAATTCTTTAGTTTTTTTTTTATAAACTATAGACAGATCTCTCTATGGAAAACTTTTATGGAAATTCAAAATTTTATTCAAGGTTCGATACTCCTCCTGACCCTGTAGCCTAAAAAAAAGCATTGCATAATGTGCACTAGAAATCAGATCATTCTGGACCAGTCTAGTACACAAGGCCCTTTTTTGATACCCATGCTCAAACCCTGGGGCATGCTCGCAGGTGTGACCATGGTACTCACACAGAACCTATTTGAAACCCTCATACACCAGAACCAGAAGGGTAGGCTACTAGTATATGAATAACTGGTCAAAAATCGACAGCTCAAGATTTGGGCAAAGCGATGCTATACATCAAAGGTGGTCTAATCAAATTCAAGGTCTAACTAACAGTAGGGCACCAGATATTTTGGAGAGTTTCCCTGCTTAAGGGGAATCTCCTACACAGGTGAAAAATAATTCCCTGTAGAGGAGGTGAGGGGGGGGGGTCTCCTGTCTCCAGGTTCATCATCCTCCCCCACCCAACTCTTTCTAATCCTAAATAACATGGAAAATAACCAAAAAACTAGTATTTATATGTATTTCCCTTGTATCCAGAAAAGCTTTTGAGTCCAGTCTGCATGACCGCTGTACTTGTAGCACTATTTAACACAATGCCTTACAATTTTGCTGATTTCTTCTTTTCTTGTTGGAGTTTACAAGCACTTTACTTTTTCAGGTGCTTTCACCTACGGTAGAGAAAGCCTTGATAGGCCTACTGGAGAAATCATTTGTTCAATAGATGCTATTTGAGTGGAAGGGAGCCCTTGGACAGCTGGTATTCCTAGATAAATTCCCTTTCTATTTAGTTAATTCAGTCCAGGGGTTACTCAATTTGGGTGTAGGCTAGTTGTTATTTATTGGCCAAACAATTTCTCTGGTATCAAGGCTTTATCTATGGTAGGTGAAAGCACCTGAAAAAGAATAGTGCTTGTAAACTCCAACCAAGAAAGAAGAAATCAGCAAAATTGTAAGGCATTGTGTTCAGTAGTGCTACAAGTACAGGAGGGGTACGTTTTACACACCTCGACTGCGGCCCGCTAAAATGTTGAAATGAAAGATAGAATTTATCCTGGCAGTCAATAGGCAAAATATCACTTTCTTCAAAGTCATGTGTCCAAAAATATACTAAATTCTGTACCTTTTGTCCATTTAGTAGCTGTTTTAAAAGCTTTTTTCTGCCTGTTGACCTTGCTAACTCTTCGTTTTTCATCATTTTTACATCAATCGAGGTCAGATTGGAATAAAGCAATCTTGTTTGAAAATAAAAATATGTTTAACTTGAAGTATAGAAGCAATATTTATGTATCCAATATGTACACCATTCAATTAGCTTCAATCTAGTGTTTTTGGCATATTTCTTGGTTCCTTTTTAAGCCAGATGGATTATTCTGAAGGAAAGCCTTCTCTGGAAATTTGAAATTTTGTCTGAGGTTGGATACCCCTCAAGTACTCGAATATGCCAAAAAATTTGTCCCACTTATTCCCCCCCCCCCTCACCTCCTCTACAGGCATTCTACAGGGGATTATTTTTCACCTGTGTAGGAGATTCTCCTAAAACAGGGGAATTCTCCAAAATATCTGGTGCCCAACTGACTAATCGAAGGTGGTCCGACACAGGTCCGACATTTCCAAGTGTTCGAAAAAGAAAGAAGCAAACCACTACTGCAATACTTATAACTTACTTTTTAGAGCACCAACCATCTGCCAACCATCCAGGCACCAGCATCTTTGTCTGTCAAAAGAAGGTCCATGGCCACAATGGGTCACTGGCATGAGAAATTAATGAACTCCAAAGCAAAGACAAAAACAATCCCACTTGGCAGCCACTTGGGACCTGCTTGGGACTGGCTTTAACGGCTCCTTGGCAGTATTCACCTTTGGTATTCACAATCTTGAATATCTTTAGAGAAACAGAACACTGAACACTCAGATTCTAATCCAAATAGCTTCTGGCACTTGGGCTCCAATCCTTCCAAACCCTTTAGTCCTTTCGAACTTTTTTCGAATTAATTGAATTCTATGCGGGCTGCGACGCCTGCGACTTTGTTTTTCTCGAAAATTCCCTAATGTTCTCTTTCTGCTACTGAAAAATCTTCGAAAAATATCATCTTTTGATTTCTGTCTTTTCGTCCAAGTAAGGCCAAAATTATTATGAAATAAAAGAGAAAATTTAAGTATTTTTGTTTAATTTTTGGCTGATATCGTAGCTTTTTTGTACACCTTTGTACAGCACGAATCCACAGAAACTACAACTGAAATAACATCAGGTCACGCAGAATAGCCAGAGAACACAGCAGTGAGTTCCTTCTTATAGTTTTCTTGATCTGAGCTTCCAGCCAAAGCCAAACTAATCAGATGAAAAGGTGATTCTGAAATTCCAGAATTTATGATAGATATTCCTTCAGCCCAAGCTGACTGCGAAGTGCGAATCATCTTTGACGATGCAAAACGGTTACGTTGGCTCCATAGGCGCATTCTCGTCGTTCGCTGAGGACTCCACTTGAGGAGTCCCCGCGTTTTTGTTTGTCTCCGGGACTCACTCCCTGTATTCTCGCGAGTCCCCATGGACGGGAAATGCTCCGATTATTACCATCATCAAAAAGGACTAAGTTTTAGATTCGGAGGGGAATCAATTTTTGCTGGTGCTGGCGCAATGTAAAATTAATTAAAAACAATCAAGATAACCAAAATCAAAAATAAATTGGATTCAGATAAATTTCATCAACTGCATATTTTGTTTCGAACAAAATCCATTTTAGAAGCATTCCCCGTATTCTCGCTGTTTTCCGTACGCGGAGTCCGCGTGGAGTGACTCCCTCTTTTCTCGCCGTTCCCTTCGATTCCCCGAGGAGTCCTCGGGGAACGGCGAGAATACGCCTTTCATTAGAGCTATATTTCGGCTCTTCTTGGCAAGGGTCCTCTTCAGGCTCAAGCTGGAAAATGAGCTTGTGAAAAACACAATTTAAGATTCCTCCTTAAATATTGTGAATTTCTTCCCTGAAAACCGCTTGGAGTTAAAGCTGGTGCTGTGATTTCATTTTGGACACGGCTGCTCCTTTTGCTGCTCCATTCGGTCGTCGAAAGGGTAGAGATTCTTTTGCATTTTGGTTTTGGAGTCCCATGTCTTCTTCTTCCCAGCTAAGATGGGTAATTGTCTGTGACTTGGCTGGGCGATTTGAAGTTCCGTACTTCGGGTTCAGATATTCCGTCAGCCCAAGCTGACTATGAATCATATTTGACGACGCAAAACGGATGCGTCACTTCTAGACATGCTGATTTTGCCACGTGGCAACTGGTGCCGACTGTTGTCAGCCGGGTTCCAGCACCGATCGGCTACCGTGCATTTGCTGTACACTAAAACCAAGAATGGACAAACCCCTCGTCTAGAACTCGATTTGAATTTTGGAAGACACTTAAACGAAAGAAACTCCATTTCAAATTTTCATTGCAACAGATTGCAATAATAGTTAAAAAAAAATAGCGAACATGAACTCAAGAAAACGAGTTAAAAAAGGCCTATTCTTTCGAAGAATGCGACAGAGTACAAGCCTCAAGATGACAAAGAACTGCAGCAATAAGTTTAACATGATGCCTAGGCTATTATAATAAGCCTGACACAAACGAAAGAATTCAAGACAAATGCGAGCGTTTAACCTTATATTTTTAGCTTTGGATTTCCTGCACTGGAGTGACGTCAGAACCAGGCCCAACCGCACAAAATCTCTAAAACCCATTCGACTTCGAGCTGGACGGGACTTCAGATAGGGAACCTTGATGGACCTTTTTGTCGAACATTGTATAGCTCGGAATTCTAAAGTGAGGGTCAATTCCCTGAAATTAGTTTTGTGGAGTATGAGCAATCGTGCACCTGGCAGTTCCAGAATCCGCGCCAGGCGCTTGTGCCATGTTGAAACGGTACTCAGTTCCATTTGTGGAGCAGTGAATGGCCCTCACGCTTTAAAGATCATAGTTGCGAACCCCTTAATCAGCATAGCCACAAGCTAAATAATTCAAACAATTGTTAGAAGTACAACGCTTTCTTGGACGCAATCAGTTTTCAGACCCGAATGGCTCAACATTTCCGAAGGCGCTGACATTTTCGTCGGACGACACCATTTTTCGGAACTGCTAACACTTTCCAAAGAGATCTTGTATCGACGAATGTACAGGCACAACACTTTTCTGAGCTGCAGACATTTTCCGCAGATTGAAGTAACGACACAAAATTTGTGTGTAACACTTTCTTACATTTTAAGACACTTTCCAAGGTTCAACTCCTCTTTCTCAACCCTACCACGACGTTTTCTTATTTTCAACATTTTCTGTAGTATGTGTTCTCTCGCTCTACAGACGCTTTTTCAGAACCCAACATTTTCGTGGGAAAAGTGTTGAAAGCAAGACATTTTTTATGAAAATGTCGCTTCCCAGGCACTTTGTTGGGACAACAGAGAGATTTTCAACAGATTTTCTTGAAAGTGTTGTGATGGCGACGTTTTCTAGAGAAAGTGTCGTAAAACTTTTTACAGTGTAATCGGCGATCAAAAACGCAACTAATGGCGAAAGGCGGCGATTTCAGAAGCTTAGAATCCCTTAAGGGAGCTAGGGATAATATAGAAGGCAGAGTAAGTAATAGCGTCATATTTGAATGAATAAAACTTACGTGTAGCATTGCGGAGTGGCGCGTATATGCTGCGGCATCTGTTCAAAGTGTTGCTTAAACTCCTCAAATTCACTATCCGCCATTATCCCGATTCCGATACACTTGTTTTCAACCTGCTCTGTGCTCCCACGCTGAGGACTGAGGAATTATTGATTTCCTCAGAGGCCACCTTCTCTTCAAGAAAGAAGTGGTCAACTGCATTGCAAAGCAGGATGCAATGCTACCATCTAGTCGCCGAGAGAACGAATTTGTTCTGGTAATTTTCGCTAGATGGTAACCAAATCGTTCTTGCGAGAGTATGATTGGTGGATAAGAACTACACTGTAAAAAGTTTCTCCGAATAAGGATGCAGTATTTACTACTGGGATTAATCTTAGGATAAGATTAATCCGAATTAGGGATAATCCTATCTCAATAAAGACAAGATTAATCCCAGTAGCAAAATACTGCAAGATTTTGTTTACAGTGTACATTCGACGGGTATATTTTTTTTTTTTTCGTAATATGGTTCGTGGTATCGCGTGGTATTTGACAAGGCAAAACTTGGTAACTGACCAAGTTGTGCCTCACCACTTTTACCAGTTTACCCCCAAATCCAAGTAGGCTAAAGATGGATTTGAATCAAAGTTATAAGCAATAGGGTATTTGTTGACTGTCCTGGCTTTCAAAGATGGAACAATTATAAACAAAAAAGTAAAAAAAAAATGTCAAAATTTTACCCAAGACAAGCGAAAAGTCTTTAGTAAATACGTTTGCTTACAAAAACGCGAAAAAAAAAGGCTAAAGGCGAAAATGGCAATGACTGAGTTGATATTTTGATGTATTAAGATGATTTATTTATGAACTGAGTGTCGAAAACATTGACACATTCATCTACTGTCAGTCAGGTATGATAGTACTGCCCTCTTCTGTTTACAAGAATCACAAAAAGTATTGACACTTGCTGGCGCTGTTCCTCTAGCAGCCTCTGATTGGCCGAGAACGATAGCTGTTGTTTTGCCATTGTGGATTGACGCTCAGGGATCACAGACTCGTCAATCACATACATTTTTCGGTGAGATGTGGAGGGCTCCCGTGATATGGGGATGTGAACTTTGGATGAATTTGCCTTCAGGTGGACTCACTATTCCTATGATCGGCTTCTACCTGACTATTGTAGTGGCTTGCGAACTATGTTCACAATCCCGTCGGTAGCTCATTGGTAGAGCCTTGCTTAGGGAGCGGGGTCCTGGGTTCAAGTCCCGGCTGAGGAGTATTTTTTCTTTAGTTCACTACTTAGAAATGATCACAGCTTCATGTCCTTACTCTATAGCATCTGTTTGCCAATTAGCAATGGTTGCCTTTGTCTCAGATCTCAGATGATACGCTGAATATTTCCCAAGTGGCCCTCTGATCTGACGAGAGCAAAAGTTTCATTCGTGAATGTCGCGAGCACCTACGGTTGGAGGTGTCGGCAGAATATATGATGAAGTTTGGATGATTATCGTGATTGGAAGTACGTGCTCCCAGGATACTAAGAGACTTGTAAGGTTCATGAAAAGTAGCTTTGGAAAACAGTCAAAGTTCTATAGCTCTCTCGGAATTTCCTTTTTATAAAGTGTTTTGTTCTAAGTTACACGTTTAGTTATTTTGCTCTTTTTAATGTTTTCGCTCCAGATTTTCTTTATTTATTAAGCTGCTGATTAAATTAGCGAGTTATAAACAAAATTATTATTATTAACGACCTGAAGTCTGGGTCAGTTCGACCAGCCGGACCAAACCGTTTGTTTATCCGTTCAAAGCAGAGCATACAGAGCACCATCTACTTTTTGTCGTAGCTTCCCGTCCTCTCTTGGAAATCCAAGAAACTTATCAGGGGGGGAGAAGACTGCTAAAAAAAACACGTAAATGGAAATGCCTTGCGAATACTTATGAGCTACACATCACGGGCCCTTGTAGGACTAATTCCCTGGCGATTTCACATTTCAAAGGTTCATTGCAGGTCAGGTGGTGTCACAATCTTGGCCTATCATTTCGTCTTACGAGATTTTGCTGATTAACCAGATACGTCAGTTCCCTTGACGAAAGGACCAAAACAGGAAGAAATTTGTTGGAAAGAGCTTATTTAACCCACAAATAGATATGACAACTAACAGCCATTAATTTCCTTGCGCTTGATAATACAACGAAGTACTCTTGCTCAGCAACGGGAAAGTCCCAACTTTCATGAGCTTCATGGCGATGACACAAGATCGATCGACAAGAGCGATGACACAGAAGCTAGTCGTCAATCAGAAATGGTCGTGGTCGAACCCACGAGCAGAGTTTAAGCATAGAAAAATAATGGTAGACCACACGCCGGACATGAACGAATTCAAACCATAAACTCTCTCCGTCACTTTAATCAAACTAGCTCTCTGATTGCGTGCCTGCAGGAAGTTGTTGACGATTAAATTTTGCTACGTCATCAGGATATGGCGCAGATTTTGTAATAGGTATATGTGTCTTCGAATTTTTCCTCTCAATTATCAAATCAGTCAAGTCCCAGCAGTTGTTCACGCAAAGAGGGCCAGGAGGTTTATTTGAGTTTGTTCGCAGGATTTAAAGGTAGGATTACCTAATTGTGTTTTGAGGTGCATTTTTGTATGATTTTTCCACGAATGGGATAAACCAAAGCCTTACACGTCGCACTATTTAGTGCTTCTGTCCCAATATTCTCATCTATTGAATACTGTCAAACTATGCTCTGCTTTTAACAAATTAGCCACGGCTTTGGCTGTTTTAAGCCTTTTTCAAGACCAGTTGACTTCTAGCAAAAGCTTGGGCAAAATTCAGACAACCGGTTTTACGCATCAAAAGCATGATACGCGAACACTCATCGGGAAAATAAAGCGCCTGGAAAATCGTGAATCGTGGCAAGTGAAAAGATTAGTGAGGTATCGCAGCGGGCTTAGAATGTAACAAATGAAATTTGGGTCTCCGGGCTTAAGAATTAATGAACGCAGTTACGGAAGTAGGTTGCATTGGCATTGTAGACACGACTGGTTCTTTAAGCTTAGTGCCCACAGAACGCTGATTCGCACTCGCCGAGGCGAATTCTGCGTCGCTAGCGGAAAAAAAATCCGAGGTCGAAATTGTTTTTTCGTCGGGCCCTCGGTCGCGCCTCGAAAAGGTTCGCGTTCTACGGGCCCAGGTCAAGCTCTAGGCTATATACTATCAAGAACAAATAATCTGATAGAACCTCCGTTTCCCTATCTCTGTGATACGACCATGCAGAGTCGAATATGTTCTGATACCCTAAAGTATGCGTTGAATATGGGTTTATCTTGCCTTGCGTACAGGTTGCGTGGACTCTCTTTCACACATGCGCGTGAAGCTTTCTCACGCTGGATTCGTGTTTACGTTTTCCTTTCTTGATTCTTGTGTTGAATTTTAGTTTCTTTCGTCATTAGCAAGTTCTTCTTCATCATCGGTAGGTTTTTCTCTAGTTTTTCTTCAAAAACTTCCATTTTTCACTACTGAAAAATGTGATGCGTACGCGTCGACGCAACGCAAGAATAGAACTTGGTTCTATTCTTTAATGACTTCTATAGTCAACTCTTTTATATTGCAAGCGATACGCAGAGGATGCGTAGCTCAGTGTGCAAGGCTCAACGCGTCAATGTGAAAGCGACTTAACCGATGCAAACGAGCGGAGGAGGAGCTACGCAGATCATCATAATTGTTGTCTCTACAAACAGCTGTATCGCGGAACAATTCCGCAGAAGAATCCAAACGCCGCCTGAGTCATCCTTTACAGCTGATTGGTTGTCTGCCACACTGACGTCACGTGTGACGCGCTGTAAAGCGGGCTCTCCATGCCTGCAAAGCATCTTACGGTTTTTCACCTCGTATGAGCAAGTTGAGCAACGGCGTAGAGGGAAGTAGACGGGTACCGTATCAACTCAAACCTCACAGCATGTAGGCCTACCTCTAGCTCCGCCCAGTTTTGTCGGCGTATCCATAGTCGCTGCATGGGACCAAAGACGGAGGTTCTATCAGATGATTTGTTCTTGGTCCGTCTTAAAACCTGGACATACTAGTCCTTAATCAATCTAATTTTCAGCTTCTGCTTGATGCAAACCTATCCTCTCTTTTGGGTCACCGTCCACTGTCGAAACCACCCAATATTTCAGGCATGATACATTCTTGTCCTTTCAAGAAAGAACAGAAATAAAATTAGAAGAGACATTGAAAATATTCGCTAGGTTGAACTTGTCACATGCTGATACTTGAAAATGCTGATTTATTATACTCGTGGTAGGAAGTTAACAGTCCCGGCGTTGCCGAACCGCATCCAGGCTGTGAGCAAATGGGTTAGCCACTTGCGAGTAGCAACAGAACAGAAGGAAGTGATTGCATGTATCGGTTTGTTCAGTAGTTCATGATATATAGAGTTGGTTTGAAACAGAAACAGGCGCCCGATCATTGTTTCCGAAGAGCTGTTTCCCTCCTAAGACCAGTTTTGCAAATTTTGCCAAGATTGTAATCCAAGGCAAGAGACATGGAAAGAGGCTAAAATTGCCGACTACTTGCATAAGTTTCTTTAAGCATAGGCAAGTTTTACAGTGGTCAGATATCTCGGAATATCTTAGCAGAAACAGCATGTTGTGAGAGATGTCCTTTAATGACTTCTATACACTGTCAGAAGTTTCATAACAGATTGCGCATAAAACTTTCAAGAATAACACCTTTTCACTTAGAAATTAAGTGTTATGACCAATCAAGTTTAACTATTTCGTGCCTAGATCTCCGACAACACCTTCAATTGGTAAAAATACTACACTGTCAGAAGTTACATAACGACAACAGAAGGATGCCCAGTTTCAACAGATAACACTTTGGGATGTTATCTGTTATGTTTCTTTCGTTCCCGTTAGTATTTTACCAATTGAAGGTGTTGTTGGAGATCTATAGGCACGAAATAGTGGAAACTTAATTGGTCATAACACTTTATTTCTAAGTGAAAAGGTGTTATTCTCGAAAGTGTTATGCGCTATCTGTTATGAAACTTCTGACAGTGTAGTCAACTCTTTTATATTGTTTTCAGACGCACAAAATGCCTTTCACCTGCTCCGACATCTGTAAACTCATCTTCGCAGTGATTTTTCCACCGATAGGTGTCGCGATAGAAAGAGGTTGCGGTGCTGACCTTTTGATCAACATTGCTTTGACAGTGCTCGGATTTATCCCTGGTATTATACACGCAATTTACATCATTTGCAAGTACTGAGGAGAGAAGTAGGAACACCTGTATATAATTTTGGTAAGTTAGCCTATTTTGTTTACCGGCACATAATACGCCCTTCCTAAAATCCAATGAGAATTTGCAGCCAGATGCGCTTAATGAACACGTTAGATCTTAGTATAAGCAGGGACCCATAAATTTCCTTTACAGGGGGCTTGTCATTTCCTATGCTTCTATATTGCTATGTTGACCGATCCAAACCTAGTTTCCAAAAATCCCCACTTGAGTCGAATCTGCATTCTTGTTTGCCTCATTGGCCGTGCGCGCCAAAGAGACTCCTCCCTCAAGGCGCCAGCAGCCAATCCCAAATTCTGTCTATCTGGCCTTTGACGTGATTGGACCGTGGGTATTTCTCGAACTATCTTCCGACCGGTCAAGAGCGCATCAGAAATCTCTTATTGACATTTATGGGTCCCTGGTATAAGTTATATACCAGGGACCCATAAATTTTTCATTTCATTCGGTTCATAACATGTCGCGCATTAGCTAGATCTTGGTATAAGTTACCTGAAGGGGGAATGAGCGATTATTAGGCTTTCGGCTTAAGTTATATACCAGGGACCCATAAATTTTTCATTTCTTTCGGTTCATAACATGTCGCGCATTAGCTAGATCTTGGTATAAGTTACCTGAAGGGGGAATGAGCGATTATTAGGCTTTCGGCTTAAGTTATATACCAGGGACCCATAAATTTTTCATTTCTTTCGGTTCATAACATGTCGCGCATTAGCTAGATCTTGGTATAAGTTACCTGAAGGGGGAATGAGCGATTATTAGGCTTTCGGCTTATCCATGTAGCGCACTAGCCCCGAGGAAAAGTCAGCAAACACCATTCCTCTTGACCAAATCTAAGCGAACAAATATACTTTCTGAGGTAACATGGTTCACTTCTGTTTTTCAACACGCTTAATCGAGAAAGAATGAATGAAAATGCCAATATGTAACCTAAGGCCTTATTCGTGTGTTCGCTTCTGTTTTTCAACACGTTAAATCGAGAACGAAAAAAAAAGAAGTAACATGTTGTTTCATTTACACTAACGCTTCTAGCGGCAAAAAAATAATCAGGAAAGAATTTTAGGAAGAGGTATACAAATGTGGACGTTTGTTGACTTCGGACTTTGCCATTTTCATCCACTTGCTGTGTCTAAAGCTAACTACCGGTTAGCCAAAGTAGGTAAGAAGGGGAGCTAAACACACCTGTACAGGTAGTGTTGTAAACGGTAAAATTGGTCACGGTAAAATTCGGTATTTTACGTATTTTACCGTAATTTTACGGACCCCCGTAAAATTGGTATTTTACCACTTTACCTAGTTTACGTATTCTACCAGTATTTTACGTATTTTATTCGTATTTTACTGATAGTTTACACTCTCAGAAGCAGGTTCAAAAAAATTTCAGAAACATTTTACCTAATTTACTCATATTTTAATGACAACGTAATACTTCTTGCCACACAGAATAAACCAGGGAATCAAGGGACCAGGGAGGCACCAGGAAAGTTTGAAAACGTCTTCAGATTTTCAAAGGAATGAGAGGTGAATGATACGGAAAGCGAATATATTGCTATTTTGGGTGGGTCTGCCGTGATAGGTTTTATCGACAAGTGCTATATTGTTGATTATTTCAGCTGTGAGTTAGTGCTACTATGCCTACGCAGGCATGGCTGTAAAGCCCGGTTGTGTGTTTTAACTTATCCAGCGATAAGAAAATTATGCGGGGAAATTTTGCAAAATACACCTTATGCTACTTTCGTCGTGCTATTACCGAAGCCATGGACGCAATGAATTATATGAGCAACTGGTCGAAGGGATTCCCGACTCCATAGCACTTAGTAGTTAATTATTTCAGAAGTGCAGGAAAAGTGACTTTCCGCGTGCTTTTCCCTTAAAATCTCTACAGATCAGTCGCACCAGCTTCAAATAAATTTGGAAAATGTGTCAAATTCTTTTAGCCACTCTGAAATACCAATCTCACCATATATTCTCCGTGAAATACTTATTTTACCAATTTTACCTATTTTACCGTATTTTACCAATTTTACCAATTTTACTTACCAACTTTTTATTTTACGGTAATTTTACAACACTATGTACAGGTATTTTGGATCTTCAATCTACCATTTAGACAGAAACTGCAGTGTTCACATTAAAGTAACTGTTCACATATGCATACCTCTACTGTGCACTAACATAAAGCCAGTGGGCAATCTCCCTTTGTCTTTTAGTGTACAGTTTGTAAACTTTCCTGATAGTTTAGATCAAAGCTTTACATATCTCACACATCATCCGTATTATTTTGTATCCAAGAATAATAAAAAAAAAAAAAAAATTACATTTCATTAGATGTATCTGTGTTAACTCTCGTAATTGTTCCGTTACTTCTTACATGACGTTTTAGGAGTTAAGATAACAATAGTAATAAAGCATAGCTGAGGTACAGACCCCACCCCTGCCTTCCTACTTTCCTGATTCTTTGGGGCATGGAGCCTGGGAATGCGAATTCAAGACTTCTGAGAACGCTGATATCGGATTTATCTCAGAAACAATAATAGAATTTGTTTTCCGTTCTGAACCGGTGTTACGAATGGTCTTTGGCCGTTTATAAAAATATAAACTCGTTTAGTAAAAGAAAATATTATTTCCCTTATTTCAGCCAAGCCTGGAACGAAGCAATTGCGTAGTTCCACTTGCGGTTTTGTTTCCTGTTATTCTTTAGAAAGGTCTCGTAGTAAAAACTAAAAGGACCAAGTCGAGAATGTTCCAGAATCTCCAAATACGGAATTGTCTTGTGGTTAGCATAGAAAGCCAGAGCGCTGTTTATTCGTGGCACTTCGTTCGAGACCGAAGTTGCAGATTAGGACTTTCTTTTTGCTGCAGTAGGATATTAGTCATTTTACTTTATTTTATTTCCAGTGTTTAGGTTAAAACTAAAAAACCTACCAACGTACCGAAAAAAAAAAAAAACAGTTTTATCACCACCCCAGCAGCACTCTAACATGGGCAAAAACTGGGAAACACTGAATGTAAGTATACCTTCAGCAAACCTTGAGCATGCAGGAAATGATTTTGGTTGCACTCTCCCGACTTTTTTTTGTAATTATCCCATTTTGTCATCGATTTTTTTGCTTTTCAGAAGCTGCCATTAAACACTGGGACGGACCTCACCAAGGCTTCAGGGAAAGTAATACAAGTCTTGGTTTTTGTACATTTGTTTTTCGAATAGAATTGTTACTTTTATTTGGTTTTGTGGTAGTTATACTCGTTAAGTATGCCAGGAGACACATTCTTGTAAAATTTGGCCAAGAAAAAAAAAATATGCAAAATTGCAATCAAATAGAAAAATTGGGAAAGTTCTTGGTCAAACTTTCTTTTCTTTTCTATTTTTATTTTCTCCCTTTTCTTCCGACGTTTGGATATTCATTGTGTCCCTCGAATTGAATGTATTGCCTTTATGCAGGGGCGTCACGACTCACGACTAGGGGGGAGGGGGGAACGCCCCCCCCGAATGTTGTCGGCCAGTCGGTAAAATAGCCGAGTCGGCTTCGCGCCGCTATTTTTCGTAAAAACAGTCGATTTTTCTTAAGAACAGTCGGTTCCTTGTAAAAATAGTCGATTTTTTTTTTAAAATAGTCGTTTTTCTTAAAAACAGCCGGTAAAAATGACTAGCCAGTCGGTAAATACCATGCCCCCCCCCCCCAAACATTTTTGCTAGTAACTCCTCTGCCTCTATGGCAGCTTCATCCAGGCATCCGCAATCTGGGATGCTCTACATCCCAGACTTCCAGACGTTTTGGCCAGGCTCCACTTTGTAGATCCGGCTTGACGAAAACGGATGTGTGGAATCCGGAAGAAAAATCTGGGAGGTGAACCTCACCTTGAGCCTTTTCTATATTCCAGTGGAAATTCTCCCACTTTGTATTATGACTTCTTGGATTCCATCCCTGATACTGTAAAACTTAGTCTACGAGTGCAGATTCTATAGCTTCCTTCCTTTTGGTACTAAAACTTATCTTGGTATTGATTCTTATCTGGAAACAAAATATCATAAACTCATAAAACAGTCACTGAATACTCCATATGACCAAGAACAAATTACGAGACAGAACTGCTGTCTCCCTATCTCGGTCATGCAAACATGCTGAGTCGAGTAAAATACGACCGACTCCCGATGCAAACGGGCGGCTTCGCGCCACATCACGTTTCGTTACCTCTACAAATAGCTAGATCGCCGGTAAGTTGCTAAAGATGAAATCTAGAAGTCAACGCTGATTGGTTCTATGGACGCGCTCCAGAGCGGATCAGCGCGCGGAGTACGCCTCCTGCTAGCCTCTTTCGATATTTCTTGTGCGATAGGCAACGGTGAAGTCGGAAGAGGAGTATACGGGTATCAACATCAGCTCAAAGCTAGAGTAAATACCTCCAGGTCCGCTCAGATTTGTCGGGGTTTTATAGTCGCTGCATGCGACTAAAGACAGAAGTTCTTACTGATTGTTTGTTCTTGATGTGACTAAATCCGAGGCAAGCCACTGAACCTCGGGAAGAACGAGAAACGTCACCTGAACGAATACTTAAAACTGACTCAAATCCTATGTAACCCAATCAACCATTCCGTCCGTGGCCGAATGGTTAGCGCGACGAACTCGCAAGGGAAGGGTCCCTTGTTCGAGGCTCGTTTGTGCCTACTGTTTGGTTTAGAGCGGGGGTTAGTGGCGTAGCCCTGTAAGATAAGCCAAAGTCCACCCAGCTTCAAATGGGTACCTGGAGAAATCCGGGGATGGTGACAGGAAGGGTGTGCGAAAGCACTGGATGGCTGGCCCCCAGCCCCCCATTGCACTTCCTGGCTGAGGGCCAAGAATCGGAGATAAGCACCGGGGACAGCTGTGGTGACGTTTCTGGCTCTTCTCCAGGCACACGGCGATTCGTTACTGGCACGAAGAGTTATAGTCATCAAGAGTATTACTGAAACGCGGCGTGCGGCAGCATTATAGCGTTTGCAAATAAATAAATTAGAAATAGTTAATTTCCAAACTAGTTTCCCGAAAGTATAGTTGCGTTTTTGATCGAAGTTTTTTTCGCCGTTGGCTTAGCCGGTTGCTTAATTTCCGTTTTCGAACGCCGTCGAAGTTCACCGTTTGCTTAATTAGTGTTTATACGACTTCGGCGACGGCGATTTTTTAATAATAATAATAATAATATAATGCAAAAATAAGGCACATGGCCTCTACAAGACGCCCGGTCGACGTTTCTTCGACGATTCAAGCAAACCTCAAACTTGCTAGCTGACGAAGTTCGACGGTCAGTCAGAGTTTGAAGGACAAAGGAACTGTGACCGGCGACCAAAAATGGTATTTTAACAGAGACCTTTGAGTTTGAAGGCAACTTCAAACTTCAATCAAAAACGCAACTTATGATTCATTTTAGGTTATGATATCTTGTCTGGCTCGGCAGGAAATCCGTGGACGACTTCTGTGAACGAGGTATGCTATCATTGCATTTGTATTGAATTTCTATATGTACAACAACAAACATAAGCATCTATTAGTACTATAGTGACATTACGAGCGTGTTCCACCCTACTTACCGTAGTTACCACGCATGACGTCACGAATTTTGGCTTCTTGGCGTTAAGGCTGGAACGCATTTTTTAAGTTTTCGTAGAATTTCTCGGGGTAATCCAGCCAATCACGTTACAGAGATCCGTAGTTACCACGCTTACTACGCTCCCGAGCATGGTAAGCAAATAGTTGCTATCAGTTGCTATTTCGAGAAGGTTGAAACGGTCAGCGTAGAAAATTTTCGTGAGGTTGGAACGGAAATGGTAACTAATAGTTACTATTGTTAGAATGGTGGAACACGCTCTTTAACAGCATGATAGGCCTACAGTACGCGATATTTAATTAAAGGACACCTGAACAATGAAACCATACTTGAACATACCATGGAGAATGCATTTACAGACATGGCCAAGGAGAGCATTCTTCTCCTGAGCGTGACGTTTTCAAAATAGGGATGTTCGTTTCTGGAGGTTTGCAAATGCAGACTCCAAGACAAAAAGCGCAATTCATTCAAATCTTGTAGGCTACAGCGCTGGCCGGATCGTATTGGAATTTCTTTTAGATATACGTTTGGGCTTAACTGGTTAAAAAATATTCCAGAAGAAGGGTTGATTGGAGACATTTGTTCATTTCTAAAATTGTTCGGTACTGAAATAAGGACAGATGCAAAATGGAGCAAAAATCATAGCTTGGAAACGCTATTTTGTATTTGGATTGGGTTTTCTGCAGGCAATTTTAACGGAAGTCATACAGATAGGGATGATACTTGGTACGCTTCATTCAGGTGTCCTTTAATAATTTTAGTCAAACTTAGTTTGGTATCTAGTTTGAAGCAGGTTGAATGAAGGTTTTTTCAGAAAATATTTGTGTTCAAGAATCAAAGGATATCTACTTCATTAAAAATTAGAACAAATTTTATTCTTGAAAAATCAACATTTCTTCGTTTTTACTTTTTTCCTCAAAAGTCGCATGCGTTTCGTCGGACGAGTTGAAAAAAATGTCAACGCATCCGGAGTTGCGTTTTATTTGAAGTTCATAGTACAGCGGGAGCGGATGGCGGACTGTAAGTAGCCGTTTTATTCCCGGCGGACTACGTCAGAAGGCACGCTGAACAACTCCCTGCCTCACCCAGCGTACAAACTAGCGGGTCCGCTGGCACTCAGCGGGCGGCCCGCTGGCAAAAACAAGACCAAAGGTTCCGATGGGATCCCAAAAATTCAATACCTGATCCAGTTTGTCTTCACCAGATCCAGTCTTCGCCAGACTCCTTGAACAGTTTTACTCTTAAAACTTAGAAACAGATTAAGGCCAACCAGCTAATCATCTAAGAAAATCAAGTTCAGATACAGATTCAGCATGAAATGATCCTGCCTTACTTCTGCGAAACTTCTGGCTTCGGCGAAATTCCAGAACTACTTGTCCGGTGAAAAAATAAAGCTCAAAAACGAAATCAGCGTATCTCCTTACCCCTATCAGTGCTTCCACTTTCTTTTTTTGAAAATCAGTAACGTCTCCGAAAAAATCGGGAGATTGTCGGGAGATTGTTATAAGAAATCAGGGAAAAAATCAGGAGTTTTAAAAACAGTGATTATGTCTGACAAAGCAATTTTAGAGTTATCTATGTTACGAAAAAAGGCGTTGAGTAATCGCATTAAACTTGTTAGCAAGTAAAAATACTCATTTTATTCGTTATAATTGTGATTTCGATGCGCAAGTGCTACACTTTAGCATATGGCCGGTTTGATAGCAAGGCTGATATTTCCGTTTGCACCATCAAACTTCAAGGACACTGAAAAGATTCCTCGGTAGGCTACTTTGAGGTCTACTTAAAGTTCTCTTTCGTTTCCACAAAGGCCCAATATTGCAAATTTGGGAAACAGCACAGATTTCTCGACTGAATTAGTCGAATTTTCTGAGGAGTTTTACGAAATGGGTATGTCCGTCCGTTAGGAAACAGAACATCTTTTCGGGACCTGACCCTTTTAACCCTGGGGACAGCCAACAGACTGAAATTAGAGGATTATCGGATTCGGAAACCAGAGGATTTTTAGAAATATTTTGAACCGAAGAGAGCGAGGCTCTGGCACCAGCTTCCAAAGACGATCTTAAAGCCGTCGCCTCCGGCAAAAAATTTTAAAGTCCTTTTTTTCTGCCAAAATTCAACTATTTCCCACAGATTCTTGTTTATAGTGTTTGTCAGATCCTAAGCCTAAAACCGTCAAGGTGTTTGTCAGATCCTAAGCCTAAAACCGTCAAAAACCCCACATAAATGACGTGCCCTTCCATTAAAAGAAGAAAACTATGAAAAAACGGACTAGAGTTGTACTCGACCATCTTCTCTAAATGCTTACAAAGACGATTTGTGTTCAATCTTGCCATGTATATTTTTTTATTTATTTTCTTAATCAATTTACTTTTCTAATAATACTATACATTTGTGCACAAAACCAATAATGCTGCAACCATGCGCCGCAGGCGAAACTTTCGCAACTCGGCCATTTCTCCGCTAAAATGAAGAGATTTTGGTATAAAACCCGATCGTGAAATTCGAGGATTTTGACCTTATTGTAATTCTAGAAAGATTAGGAAAATCGGGAGATTATCGGGAGAAAACTTTTGTCGGGAGACTTCCAAAAAAGTCGGGAGATCTCCCGAGAAATCGGGAGGAGTGGAAGCACTGACCCCTATATTCAACATCTAATCAACTTCAAATAAAAATTTAACTTATAACAAATTTTCCGGTTTCAGCCGGATTCCGGATGACCTATAAGTCCGGCTAAAAAATGATTGTAATATGCGGATTCAGCGTCTCTTCTTACCCCTAAATCGGACATCTAATCAACTTCAAGTAAAACTTTTACTTTTAACAAACTTTCCGGTTTCGGCCGGATTCCGGGCGAACTACTTGTCCGGCGAGAAAACCGTTTTCATATTCGTGTTCAGCATGCCATCTTACCCCTATATCGAACATCTAATCAACTTCAAATAAAACTTTTACTTTTAACAAACTTTCCGGTTTCGGCCGGATTCCGGGCGAACGACTAGCCCGGCGAGAAAATGATTTTCATATTCGTGTTCAGCATGCCTTCTTACCCCCAAAGCGAACATCTAATCAACTTCAAATAAAACTTTTATTTTTAACAAACTTTCCGGTTTTGGCCGGATTCCGGGCGATTCCAACTACTTGTCCGGCGAGAAAATGGTTTTCATATTCGTGTTCAGCATGTCTTCTTACCGCATAATCGACTATCACATTAGCTGTTTAAAAATATTTTGTTTGTCCCTTAATTTGAACCTCCTCCCCCACACCTAAACGTAAGGCTACAAAGCCCATCTACGAACTCGACCTTACTCTTGACCCAAAGAATCCTCACACCAAGTTTCATCAAAATATCTCACTCCCTTCGAGAGTTATCGTGTTTACAGACGGACGGACGGACAGACAGACGGACGGACAGACGGACAGACGGACAACTTTTGCGATGTCATAGGTATCCCTCACTTACGTTTTGGGATCCCAAAAACGACTTCGGGCACCCCGTGCCTCCCAGCGTACGGCCCGCTGGCGAATAAAACGACAACGAACAGTCCGCTGTATTATGAACTTCAAATAAAACGCGGCTCACTGCGACAAAACGCCATGTTTTCTGTTGCTTGTTGCTCGACTTGTGTCGTCTGTCATAAAACACGGATTTTTTTGCGCGAAATCGTGGCAGTGTGAACCAGGGGTAAATCATTTTGCATATCCGAAATCTTCACATTCATGATGGGAATTCCCGATCAAGCACACGGAGTACTGTAGGGCCCTTAAAGCACAACTCTTACTAGAAATAATCTTTTCCCTATGAAACGGACCAGAAAAAACGATTTTCGAAAACACCATTACTTTCCACCTGAAATTAGCGATTTTCTTGTTAGAGCTTGTCGACTCTATCCAGCCTTCCTGCTCTCCGACGCGGCGGCTGGGCGCAAAACGTTTGAAAACTGAGCGCGCCGTGGTTAAAAAGTTGAAAACTAAGCAAACAAAAGAAGTCAAAAACAAAAGGTTATCATAACCTTAAATATGAAAGAGTTTTCAGTTGACATTGAAGATTCCGGCAAACTTTGCGTTGTGTGACGAGCAAAACTCGGCAGAGCCGAAAAAGCGCTAAAACTCCATAGTCACAAAACGAAACAATGGAGAAAGGTAGGGATTTTAGTAGCTTCTGCTTCCACAAGGGAGCTAGGTATATTATAAAAGGCAGGATAAGCAAGAGGGGTCCTTTAAACTTGTTTATGTTCCGTTCCTGCAGGTGTGCTTCAAGCTTAGCCGAATGCAGTTTTACATGTTTCATGGCTGCTATTCAATAACTAATAATTACTTTTATAATATTCCATAGGTAAAATGGTGATAGTGACAAAATAAGCCAGGACTCAGGGATCCCTTCCGCGTCCGTGTGCTCGCCCCTTAAGGGCGAAGACACACTCCGCTCGGAAGATTGTGATTTTATATACAATCAGTCTTAGGCTGATTTTCAAATCCACTCTCAGGAACACGGATAGTGTCCAACGCATAAACAGTTATCATTCACTGCCCATTTGGGCAAAACTTCAAAGAAAATTTTCATTGGTTGGCACCCGTCGAATCAACATCATGATTGGTCCGCGATAGTTTCCCATGCTCATGATTGGTCGGCGACCATTTCTCCGGCTCGGCAGTCGGCGAGAGTTTCATGTCATTCTGCAGCAATGACGTCAGAGTGGAGGGGTCGAATGAGTCATCGTTCTCATGAATTTTCTGCAGCGCGTGACGGACGATGCACAGGTCGCCCCGGAGTTCGGAAACGAGCGAAGCGATCTTCTGAGGGGAACTGAGAATTTCGACGGTTTGGGTGTAAGGGTTGAAGCGAACGCCAAAGGGTCGCTGAACGGTTGCGGCAAAATCCCTGAAATCCAAAACAGCCATGAGTATGGTAGGAACCCAAAAGTACATGATCCGCTTTGCTCTGCTGACGCGGTGATTCTTGGCTAGCATCCTTTTCTTTGCGACATGAATTCCCTCCTACTCACTTTGAAATCGCCGAAATACAAACCGCATTTGCTTCTTTTTACTCTCTCTTTCTTACTACTCTCTCTGACGACCTTAGATGGGATTCTCATGTCGAAACCATTACTAAACACTCAATCAATGCAGATCGTACTTGCTTCTTTCGCATGTTGTCGTACCCCCCCCCCCCCCCCCAGTCAGTCACGTAACTGAGAGAATGATAGAGTTACGATACTCGCGGAATCCAGCTATAAAGCATACTCTCGCCGTTCCCCCCGGACTCCTTGAAGAGTCGAGGGGAGCCACGAGAATAGAGGGATACACTACCTGGGGACTCCCCGTACGGAAAACAACGAGAACACGGAGAACACCTCCGCATGAATTCTGTATGATTTCGTTTTTTATTCAGGTGATGCAGTTAGTCTGGAGGTTACGATCCACTTTTTCCATTTCTGCTTACCTATTTTATTGTGTTACCTATTTGTTTTCCCTATTTTATTTTTTACCTAAAAATCACTATCAAAGTAGAACATATGTATTTTTTTTTTAAATTCAATGTTGATCTCACTAATTCTATTTAACCATCCCCAACATTTGTTTTTTCAGAAACAAACAACTTTTTATATTGACTCCCCACCGAATCTGAAAACGAGTCCTTTTTCATGGTGTTGATGATATTCGGAGAATTACCCGTCCGTGGGGACTCACAAGAGTGCGAGAAATAAGTCCCTGGAACACTTTATTGCTTCCCAGTCACAACTGTCCTTTTTTTGTCCTACCCCATTCATTTGCATATTTACTGTGTCTGTCAAACTTGTTGCCTCTATTACACCTTTCAGATTCCGGAATCTGGAGTGTCCAATACCCCGGGCTTCTAGATACAGTTTTGGCCTGGCTTCATCTCCCGGATCCACCTCGACGAAAACGGATATCTGGAATCCGGAATAAAAGTCTGGATGGTGAAGGCAGGCTTTAACTGAATCACATGAACAAGATATACTACGATATTATTCGTACGGGTTAATTTGTTTTCATTTTTCTTCTTTTTTTATTTCTTGTATAATCCAGCCACGTTCTCATGCATCTCTGACTCTAAAAATCAAATAATCAGTTACTATATTATTCAGGAATATTCACTCGTTATTCTACAGCACGAACTGTGCATAACTAGATTTTAGATTTGCCCAGTTCACATAGATACGCCTCTTGAATGAGTTCTTTGGCTGCGAGAGAAGGCCGTACGTAGTGATAAAAACATTTTGTCGGCTCAGACTCCCCGCCCCCCATTCGCAGGCACAGAGGCCTAAACAAATTGCCATGGATTCTAGATAATAGCAAGAACAAATAATCTGATAGAACCTCCCGTCTCCCTATCTCTGTGATAACACCATACGCGTGCAGAGTCGAATATATTCTGATACCCTACAGCGGAGGAGCAGCTACGCAGAACATCAGAATTGCCATCTCTACAAACAGCTGTACCGCGGTACAGCTCCGCAGAAGAATCCGAACGCCGTCGGAGTCGTCCTTTACAGCTGATTGGTTGTCTGCCATACTGACGTCACGTGTGACGCGCTGTAGAGTGGGCTCTCCGCGCCTGCAAGGCATCCTATGATTTTTCACGTCGTATGAGCAACGGCGTTGAGGAAAGTAGACGGGTATCAACTGAAACCTCACAGAATGTACCTCTAGCTCCGCTCGGTTTTATCGGGGTATCCATGGTCGCTGAATGGGACCAAAGACGGAGGTTCTATCAGATTATTTGTTACTGATAATAGTGATTTTTTTTACTGCACTGACATGTCCAAGTTAATTTCATGTACAAATAAAAACTGCGGACTGAACAAATTAATTGTGTTGACAATTGCAACTTCAAGATGTGACAACCTAGGTTCTTGGACGACTGGTTGGAAGGCTGGAAAATGGGATGTTACGGTTTCTCGACTTCGGGAACGCTACGTAAGAGCCCGAAGGCACTTTTAACAAGGCAAAGAATAGCTTATATTGTTTTTCGTGATCTAGGGACCAATAATTCTTTTCCAAAAGTACCCCGTTTTCCGCCACATCCGTTAAACACTTTAAGGCTAAATCAGTTTTAATCTATAGCAACTTTTCGGGTTCGGATATGGTACGGAAGAGCATTTAGGCCTTTGTAGGATAGGAGTATCTTACGTCTTGGGTGTTTGGTCCGTTAAGGACTGACGGGTTCGTACCTCATTTTTTCCTTCGCCTGGTCGAAGGAATCCGTATAGAAGTACGCGTTTTGATATGCCGTCACGATGCACTCCTCTTGGACAACGGTTTCAGGCTCAAACTGGCGTAGTTTCTGCCGCCCCTCCTCCGAAAATACATGCTTCAGTTCAGCGACAGACGAGAGAAGACCGGCACCAAAAACGCGAAGCTCACTGTCTTGATTACACAGTCCGAATTCAACAGTGAAGAAGTACAGCTGAAAGAAAAAGTACTACTTAAAAGACCTCTCTTGCTTAATTATTCTGCATTTTATATCATCCCTATCTCCCTTATGGGATTCTGGAATCCCCGCATTTTGCTACTGTTTCGTCTAATACCTTCGACTTTTTATATTCATATAATATATACAAAACGGATTCGTCAGCTGTGATGCTTATGAAGCGATATTTCGGCCCTTCTTGGCAAGGGTCCTCTTCAGGCTGTTATTCTTCTGGACCAACGCTGGGGAAAGAAACAAACCTGCAATCGACTTTTTTTTCGACTTTTTAGCACTTTTTCGGCCAAGCCGAGTTTTGCCAGCCACGGACTGGAACGTAAACTTCACCGAAAGCTTTGTGGTCGCCGAAAGCTTCAAGGTCTTCCACTCATGAGGACATGAGAAGCTTCAAAGTGTTGTTTTTCATTTTGGAAGACATGGTAGCCCATCATGTCTATCTTCTGTTTTGGGCTTCTTTTGTTTTGCTTGGTTTTCCCACTTTATAACCACGGTGCGTTCAGATTTCAAATACTTTACTTCCAGCCACCCCGTCAGAGTGCGGGTGGGCTGGATACAGTCGACAAGCACAAACAAGAAAATCGCCGAACAAGAATTTACGTGGAATGTATTGGTATTTTCAAACTTATGTTTCTGAGCCATTTCATTGTGAAAAGATCATTTCTAGTAAGAGTTGTGCTTTAAGGCACAAACGACAACACAAGCCATTTTTTTTTTTTACACCGCAGCAACTACGTAACTTAGCTCTTTGGTCTCCAGGTAACACATAGGAGTTTGTAGACTGGGACCAGAAACATCAGTCAGTTTCTACGTCTGATGATAGTTACACACTTTTTCAAAAATTTGCGGAGCAAAAACAATTCCGGAAAGTGAAACAAATTTTAGCCGAAGTCGCAAAAACAGTCGGAGACTAAACTAGTGGAGATTTCCAGATCGCCAGATTCGCCCTTTAAAAGGCTTAGGGAGGGCTAAGGGAGTTAATTAACTGTTTTAAACAAACAAATCTTGGACAGCGACAATACGTATTTTCTACAGAAGCCAATGGCTTTTTTCTTTGCATTATATTGTTGTTTTTATTTTATTAATTCGGAGCAGAGATATATATTTTCTCGGCTACTAGTTGCCTTCAAACCCACTTACCGAAGCAAGCTTATGCAGTTCATCGTCCGAAGCTCCGAGCGAAGCGAGCCCGATCTCTTGTGAAAACTGGGCGAAGTTTGGGTCAGCCAGTAGGGGCATGTGGCCAAGCAACTCATGGCAACAGTCACTGTAAAAGGATGGAAGAAATGAAAACAATTATAGCTGATGAGGACTATGCTAGAATACAGATGTTCAAATAATGAACAAATGCAGATTAAGAAGAAATGCAAAAACGTAGTGCAATAATGAAGAAATGCGGTAACCGTATCTCTTTCAAACCCACACTTTCCGACGATTGGCTACAGGAGCCGTCAGCTTTTCGTTTTGTTATTCACCATTCTTTTGTATGGCACTTGCAGCCTCTGGCTCAAGTGCCATATACCGATCGCAATTCCGTCCGTCGGTCGGTCTGTCGGTCTGTCGGTCTGTCGGTCGGTCGGTCTGTCGGTCGGTCTGTCCGAATTTTTTTGTCCCACATGTTCGAGTTAGGGTACTTCCAGATGTGCTAGGACGATGAAACTTGGCAGGAAAATCAGGGACCCGACCAAACTAACCTAGAAGTTATCAGTTTCCCGATCCGACCATCTGGGGGGGAGTGGTGGGCCGGGGAAATTCTGAAAATTAAGGAGTTTTGTCACTCTTTTTCGAATTGGAGTACTTCCAGATGTGCTAGGACGATGAAACTTGGCAGGAGCATCAGGGACCCGATCGGACTAACTTGGAAACATTCAGTTTCCCAATCCGACCACCCGGGGGGGAGTGGAGGGCTGGGGAATCCGGAAAATCGGAGTAGTGTGTAACTTTAGAACGGGTGATCGGATTGGAATGAAACTTAATAACTGAATAGATGGCATACTTCTAATGTCCCGTTTGAATTCCGGACCGGATTCGACAGCTATGGGGGAGTTTGGGGGGGGAGACCGGAAATTTCGAGAAACGGTTAGAATAGAGGGATCGGAGTGAAACTTGCTGGGAAGAACAAGCATCTGCTCCAGATAAATTGTTTATACATTTGGACTGGATCCGACCACCCGGGGGGGGGGGAGGGCTGGGGAATCTGGAAAATTGGAGTAGTGTGTAACTTCCGAACGGGTGATCGGATTGGGATGAAACTTAATAACTGAATAAATGGCACACTACTGATGTTCCGTTTGAAGTCCGGACCGGATTCGACAGCTATGGGGGAGTTGGGGGGGGGGACCGGAAATTTCGAGAAACGGTTAGAATAGAGGGATCGGAGTGAAACTTGCTGGGAGGAACTAGAATTTGCTCCAGATAAATCGTTTATACATTTGGACTGGATCCGACCACCGGGGGGGGAGTGGAGGGCTGGGGAATCCGGAAAATTGGAGTAGTGTGTAACTTCCGAACGGGTGATCGGATTGGAATGAAACTTAATAACTGAATAAATGGCACACTACTGATATCCCGTTTGAAGTCCGGACCGGATTCGACAGCTATGGGGGAGTTGGGGGGGGAGACCGGAAATTTTGAGAAACGGTTAGAATAGAGGGATCGGAGTGAAACTTGCTGGGAGGAACAAGAATCTGCTCCAGATAAATCGTTTATACATTTGGACTGGATCCGGACACTAGCGGGGTGGAGGGCTGGGGAATCCGGAAAATTTGAGTACTGTGTAACTTTCGAGCGGGTGGTCGGATTGGAATGAAACTTAATAACTGAATAAATGAAATACCTCTGATGTCCCATTTGAAGTCCGGACCGGATTTAACAGCTATGGGGGAGTTGGGGGGGAGACCGGAAATATCGGGAAACGGTTAGAATGGAGGGATTGGATTAAAACTTGCTGGGAAGAACAAGCATCTGCTCCAGATAAATCGTTTATACATTTCGGATGGATCATGACATTAGGGGGGGGGTTGGAGGGGAGTTTCCCGAAATTCCGGTTATGGCGGTTTTGGGGATTTGCACGACGAATCTTGGGAGGCGAATCAGGGACCCGATCAAAGTGACTTATAAAGAAAAATTTACATGATCTGATAGCCGTGGGGGGAGTAACGGGAGGGGGAATCCGGAATATTGAGTCATGCGTAACTTTGAAACGGCTGATCGGATTTGAGTGAAATTTGGTAATTGAAGAGAGGACATGTTTCTGTTGACGGACAGATCCGACAGCAATTGGGGGGGGGGGGGCGAAAATACGTGACCGACTTAGACTGGTGAGATCGGAATGGAACTTTGTGGGAATAACAAACAGATGCTCTGGATAAACACTTACGGAACCGGATTGGCTCCGGCGACTGTGGGGAAGTTTGAGGGGGGGGAGGTCCGGGATTCCGGTGATCACGATTTAAGGTACTTCCAGATAATCTAGGACGATGGAACTTGGCTGTAATATTAGAGATTTGACAAGATTGACTCAAAAATGGCCACTTTCCAAACCCGACCATTCGTTAAAGTACTAATCTTGACTGCAAATTTCAAAAAATACTTTTAAACCAAATTCATATTTTCATGATCCCCATGAGCCCATTATCATTTTTGCCTCAAGGGTTTTGTTTACAAATGACGTTCTAGCTCCCTTAAAGTGTGAATCTGAACGGCCAGGTCGAAAAGTACTTTATTTGAAACAATACATCTCAACCCATGATCATTTGTGCCACAAGGGTTTTGCTTAAACATTTATTTCTGTTACCCTTAAAGTGCGCATTTGAAATGAAAAGTGAAAAAAAACTTTTGACGAAACGGTATACATCAAGGATCCCTAAGGGCCTGTGATCGTTTTTGGCTCAAGGGTTTTGCATACAGATGCATTTCTAGCGCCTTTAAAGTGCGCATCATTACACCCAAGTTCAAAAATAAAATACTTTTTATCTAGCTCCCTTAAAGTGCGCATTTTAACCACAAGTCGAAAAATACTTTTGATCAAACAAAACATCTCAACACATGCAAGTGCCATATGAGCTTACAGCTCTTGTTTTATTGCAGATTACCTTCCAATCCTGAGGAGAACTTCAATCTTGTTTTTGGGATCCCAAAACGTAAGTGGCGGGATACCTATGACATCGCAAAAGTTGTCCGTCTGTAAGCACGATAACTCTCGAAGGGATTGAGATATTTTGATGAAATTTGGTGGAGGATCCTTTGGGTCAAAGTACAAGTCAACTTCGAAGATGGGCTGTCTAGTCATATATTTGAGGGTGAGGGAGGGGTTTCAAATTAAGGGGCAAAAAAATATTTTCTGAAAGCTATTTAGATAGTTGATTTAGGGGTAAGGAGACACGCTGAATCCGAATATGAAAGTTATTTTCTCGCCGAACACGTAGTTCGCCTGGAATCCGGCCGAAACCGGAAAGTTTGTTCAAAGTAAAAGTTTCATTTGAAGTTGATTAGATGTTTGATCTAGAGGTAAGAATACATGCTGAACACGATGGTGAAAATCATTTTCTTGCCGGACAAGTAGTTCACAGGGAATCCGGCGAAAACTGGAAAATTTGTTAAAAGCAAAATTTTTATTTGAAATTGATTAGATGCTCGATTTAGGGGGAAGAAGACATGCTGAACACGATGGTGAAAACCATTTTTTTCGGCGGAAAAGTAGTTCGTCCAGAATCCGGCCAAAACCGGACAATTTGTTAATTTGTATTTGAAGTTGATTAGGTGATAGATTTGAGGGTAAGAAAAGACCCTGAATCTGTATATGACAAAAATTTTTTACCCGGACATATAGTTCGTTCGGAATCCGGTTGAAACCGGATTTTTTTTTAGAAGTTAAAGTTTTATTTGAAGTTGATTAGAGGTTCTTTATAGGGATAAGGAGATACGCTGAATTCGTTTCTGAACTATCTTTTTTTTTGCTGGGCAAGTAATTCGGCCGAAACTGGAAATTTAACAGAAGTAAAGCAGGAAGTTTCGTTCAGTATCGTCAAAATTGATATGGCTTATACAGGTATGTCTGAAATTGGTTTTCTCAGATGGTTAGCCTGGCAAAGACTGGCTCTGGCGAAGACAAGACCTAGTAGTCTGGATCAAATATTAAATTTTTGGGATCCCATCGAAACCTTTGGTCTTGTTCTTAGTGCCAGATTATCATTCTCTGTCTTTTGGCGTTTACTCGCCAATAATTTTTCTAAGCATTGGTATTTGAAAAAAAAAGATAAATAAAGATATTAATACTCCGTAGCCGATCAAGACACCGCTAGGCTAATTAAACTTAGCAACAGTCAACTAACTTCAGCAAGCTTAAATTAAAAAATTCAAACTTTCCAACATCCGATGCTATTAGTCCAAGATGCGGCTGACCGCAAGATAAAAGGAATATCCCAGATTGTGTTATGTACGACCTTTCAAGTGGACTCAGATTCCTGCGGTTTAATTGATGACATAAGCAACACCGCTTATCTCCGTACTAAGCCAGATAAGGTCCAAGAGGTATTAAAGTTTAACTAAAAAGCCAACGTATTTTTGTATCATTCAGTTGGATACACTGAATTATTTGGATTCTGCTAGATGCTTTTTTGATTTTCTACTATCTGCTCATGTAGTAACGTTCAGAATAACTACGGCCGTCCCCACATAGTCCGGGCGCCACTAAAACCTATATCGCTTATTTCTGAGTTGAGGTGATCAGAGAGACACAGTCAGTTTGACGATAGTTTCCGACTATATCGACCACGCTGAATCTGAATATGGGTGGTGGCAAAGCTGCAGATGACGGCTTGACCTTGTAAAAGCTGCAAAACACCTTTTTTAGGCCTATAAAATGTGTCACGACTGTTTATTTTTTTTCTAAGGTTATATTAGTCCAATTTAATTGCGGGGCATTTTGTTTTATTTTTAACAATGCCATCTCTTAGATTTAATTTTATTTCTTACGGTATCTCACATAGTCATGGAGCCACAGGCTAATATTTATGAATTTTTTCTGAAAACCTCAAAATTCAAAGGTTTATTTCCAGTTTAGGGACGAATCTCGTAATTTAATATATTTTTAGGATTTTTCATACTTCGCCAGAATCTACCTTGGGTATTGAGCTTCACATTGACGTAAAGTTCCAAGCTCCAACTGGTCGGCGAAGCCGCACAGAATTTTTTGAAAAAGTATAGGCTAAAAATGCATGAGAAAGTATATCTTTACAAAATGGTGATGTGACACAATGTTCTATGCTAGAATTAGGCGTAGAATTCAAATATCAACTTTATTTTTCAACCAAATATTAAACTACGGTTGCTATAGGCTAATTACTTATTTATAGGCCTAAATTTTTTCTGAAAAATTATACTGCGAGACATGTTTCTTTGCCAAATTTTGACCCCGATTCCAGTGGTAGTGTTGGTTTGGCCATCGTGTGTCAAATTTAGTTGATATAAGCTATTTAATTTGCTATAAGGTTTATTTTCTTGCAAATATCGTTGTAAGTCCAGATCATAATGAACCCACGAAGCTCTGTAAACTAGTAGACTGACCCAGAAGCATTACTCACTCTTGAAAGAAGCTGTAGCTGAAAGTTGAGACTGCTAACATAATTAAAGAGTGTTGTGTGAGTTGGGCTACTGTACATTTGTTTTCAAATCCCTATGCTGGGAAAATTGATCTAGTAAGAAATACAAGTAAAGCTGCCAAAATATGATCCGCGAAACATCCCAACAGTTTCTGAATAAAAATTATCGTCTGAATACTAGCTGTCGGCACCACACCACCCACCAAATGCACAAAGACTGTCGCATAGCATTTCCCCAGACTAGGTCATTATTTGCCGCACGCAGTCTACAGTAATAGAAGGCAGAGATGGGCGAATCCGATCATGAAAGGTTCGAATCTGAATCCAAGGCTAGGTACGAACCCGATTCCAAATCCACCATTTCATGCTGAGGATTCGAATTCGGAATCGAATCCGGATTCTAATACAACGGTAACAAAAATCAGATCATGTTCCATACATAGGTTAGAATTTAAAAATCAGCGGTGACAGAATGCACTGATATCTAAGCTAATCAAATAACGTGAAAGGTTATTGAGGATGGTTGGTGGTGGAGATCATAAAGTTGGATTACCTAAGCTCACGATGTAAACATTGGGAAACGGAAACTGGAAGGGTGTAAACTAGAAATTTGAGCGGATTCGTAAGATTGAAGGTTCGGAATCCGAATCCAGCCTGACAGACAGAAGATTCGAATCCGGTATCCGGTATAAGGCAGATTCGTAGTCCGGGTTCGGATTAAAAGTCATTTTCGATGGGACCAGTTTTGGCACCTATATTCTTTCACTGGTCAGAGTCACAGAAATGGCTCCAAATAAAAAAAAATAAAACAGCATAATATCCCAGTTTTCAAGCACCGTGCATTTTACGACGATGAAACTCTTTGTCACTGAATTTCCTACCCAATCATGACATCCACTACCGCCTTTCTGAACAATAGGATGCCTGGAAATGTAGTCACGAGCGAGCATCCCGTCATGTCGATCAGCTACAATATGAAGCTCGCTAATAGATTTTTGGGGTCGGTTTAACGGTCTTGCAAGGATTCGTTTCGAAAATGTTGTTGTTCTCGGTTTTCTCTAGCACTTGCGCCCGGATTATTCGGATCAACGGCATGAAATCTGCCACCACACCATTTCCAGTGGTCGTGTTAGTCGCTACTTCGCTTCGACAGGAAAACTTAACTTGGTACCCGATCGAAGTGCCAACAGCAACCTCAATCTTTTTGACAGCTTCTGAATCAACATGGACGCTGCGACCGGTCTTGGTTTATACCGGCCTGTTTATTTCGCAATCTATAGTCTTTACTTCTAATCTTGGAAAAGGATTTGTGTTTTCCAACGAAATATGGTTCCAGTGCCTTTAAACCACAAGCACTTGCCCTCTTTGCCACTGTCTCATCAGCGACTTGATTTGAATTGAAGTTCACCAATGATTCCTCGTCACACAAAAATTGATCAGTAACGACAACAGACAACAGAAACTTCGAGAACAACAGACTTCGATAGAAGAGACCACATTACTGAAAATGTTTTACTGGCGCTTCTCAAAGATTACACCTTTGATTTCTTCACTGTCAAATTCACTCATATTCTCAGTTCCGACAAGTCGACTAAGTACAGTGACTCAACAGTGAACAGTGAAAGTACAGTTTCAACAGTTTCAACAGTGAAAGTACAGTCAACTTGACAACTTCCATTGATATTACTGTTAATTCCCCATTTTCCCGGTTGAGCATAGACAGCATTTTCAGCTACAGCTTCTGTCAAGCGTTGTGCTTCCGGGTCAGTTTACTACCTTAGAGAGCTCCTTAGGTTCATTATAGTACAGATTTACAACGATATTTCCAATAAAATTAGAGCTTATAGCAAATTAGATAGCCTATGACAACCGAATTTGACATACTATTGCAAAACCAACACTACCGTTGGACTCGAGGTCAAAATTGGGCATAGAAACATGTCTTGCAGTGCCTTTTTTCAAAATTTTTTTCAGGCCTATAAAGAAGTAATTAGCCTATAACAACCGTAGTTAATATTTGTTTGAAAAATAAACTTGATCTTTGAATTCTGTGCTAAATTCTAGTATAGAGTATTGTGTCACATTACCAGTTTGCAAAGACATATTTTCTCATACATTTTTGGCCTATACTTTTTCAAAAAATTCTGTACGGCTTCGCAGAGCAGTTGGAGCTTCGAACTATACGGCAATGTGAAGCTCAGTACAAAAGTTAAATTCTGGTAAAGTATACAGAATCTTAAAAATATATTAAGGTACGAGATACCGGCCGAACCTGGAAATAAACCTTTGAATTTCGAGATTTTCAGAGAAAATTAATACATACAAGCCTATAGCTCCGGGACTATACGAGAGATCGGAAAAAATAAAATTTATTCTACCAGACGGCATTGTTAGGAATAAAATGAGATGTTCTGCAACTAAATTGGGATAGTACAACCTTAGAAAAAAAAATAAACAGTCTGGACACATTTTATAGGCCTAAAAAGGGTGTTTTTCAGCTGTCACAAGGTCAAGCCGTCGTGTGCAGCTTTGCCACCACCCATATTCAGATTCAACGTCGTCGATATAGTCGGAAACTATCCTCAAACTGACTGTGTCTTTCTGATCACCCCCTTGTCACATTTTAGGGGTCTGGCGCCCGGACTAACAGCGCAAATTCTACTTGACGCGGAAAATTTGAATCTCAACACAAACGCGTCTTTTCAGTGGCCAGTGGTGAGCTTGGTCAAGGCTGCTTAGTGCCTGAACAAAAATTCGTCGTAAAGTTTTTTCGTCAAGCATAAGACACAGGTACAAGGCCATAGAGGTACCACAAATCCGACAGGGAAATGAAGTAACGCATTTTCATCGTGTCTTCAAGCCTATATAAGTGAATAAGTGATGTGTATCTTACAATGACAAATAACATTCGGCTACGTTATCTTAACGCAATTGTGCGTGTGTGTGGAAGAGGGGAGGGGTTACTTACGGTTCCGGGGTGTAGAAGGGATCCGAGCTGTGTCGAATATACTGAGTGCAATGGAAAACGCGAAAGGCCAGTCCGGCTAGAAAGTCTCTTGGTGAAAGGTAGCCAGCGACTGGTCGGAGGGAGAATCCAGTCTTTTCTAAAAGTAAAGGGTAGTGTTAATTAGAAAACTGTTGCCTGTCGCTTAATCCCGGTCTGATCCACCTGTTTTTGGGATCCCAAAACGTAAGTGGAGGGATACCTATGACATCGCAAAAGTTGTCCGTCTGCCAGCACGATAACTTTCGAAGGGAATGAGATATTTTGATGAAACTTGGTTTGAGAATTTTTTCGGTTTAGGGTAAGGTCAAGTTCGTAGATTGGCTCTGTAGCCCTACATTTAGGGGTGGGGGGGGGGGTTAAAATTAAGGGGCAAATAACATATTTTTTAACAGCTAATTTGATAGTCGACTTAGGGATAAGAAGACACGCTGAACATGATTCTGAAAACCATTTTCTCGCCGGACAAGTAGACCCGTAAACCGGAAATTTTGTTAAAAGTAAAAGTTTTGCTTGAAGTTGATTAGATGTTGTATTTAGGGGTAAGGAGACATGCTGAACAGTTATGTGAAACTCATTTTCTACCCGGACAAGTAGTTCGCCCGGAATCCGGCGAAAACTGGAAACTTGTTAAAAGCAAAAGTTTATTGATTAGACGTCCGATTTAGGGGTAAGTAGAGATGCTGAATCCTTATATGAAAAACATTTTTTTTACCCGGACATATAGTTCGCCCGCAATCCGGCTGAAACCGGAATTTTTTTCCAAGTTAAAGTTTTCGTTTTTGAGCTTTGTTTTTAAGCAGTTCGCCCGGAATTCGGTCGAAACCGGAAATTTGACAGAAGAAGGCAGGAAGTTTCGATCAGTTTCGTCAAAATAGAAACGAGTTATAGGGGTAAACACACATGCTGAATCCATATCTGAACTTGATTTTCTCAAATGATTAGCTATTTGGCCTTAATCACTTTCTAAATATTAATAGCAAAAGATGTTCAAGGAGTCTGGCAAAGACTGGATCTGGCGAAAACAAGACCCAATTGTGTGTATCAAATATTAAAGTTTTGGGATCCCATCGAAACCTTTGGTCTTGTTCTTAATGCTCTTGTCTTTTTCTTATTTTTCTTAATGTTTTTACTCCACTATGTATCTTCTTGATGTGAGGTGGTGAGAAGTAAATATTATTAGTATTATTAAAGTAAGGACCTAACCTAAACATTTTACTTTGCCTCCCAAGATACAAGCCTCATTAAGGAAGCCACAGGGCGAAGGGGGAGGTGTACAGTTCAGTTCAAGGAAGACGATTTTCAATAGCTCCGTCACTTCCTCCACCCATTGTCTCAGATTTCTATTTTATTTTCTCTCCGTCTGACAGACCCGGGTTTAAGTTCCATATTTTTCCTTTCAAATTTACTTCACTTTTTTTTTAATATTCGATTCGCACATTGAAATTAACCCCATCCCAAGAGAGCATTATCTATAGTGGGTGACAGTACTGATCTCGGTACTCATTTAAAATAGGCTGGTGAAAATGAACTTGGAAGGCAGTATTTCAAGTTCGCAAAATACCTGCTTAAAAAGGTAACGGGAAAAGAAACGGTTTTGTTGGCAAACCGAAATAGCATCAAAGCTGATAACCGATTTGGAAATTTGTTGCAATGCCCTAGCACTCATAGTTCAAATAGTTGGAAGGGCGCATTTTTCCAAATGTGTGTTTTTCATTTATTTCGAATTTTTCACTTGGTATTTGTTCATACTCTGTCTTATGTGCTGCGATCGTGAGGAGTACAAACAACATTCATTCATTTATTAGAAATCAAATCCCCCCCCCAAAAAAGAGAAAAGGAAAACATAAAATAGGCAAATAAAATTTAAACGACCTTTCTGACATATCAAAAATTTTTGAATATTGCGAGTAATACAACCGAGATTATTCGATTGCTCGCACACCTTCAAATAATGTATGAATGTTCACACATTTTCATATATTTTAGTATAATAATACAAAAAAAGAAACTGCATCGTTAAAATTTTGAATCACGTTCTTTTTTCGTGTTGAGAAGCTTCACAGATTAGAGAAGAAGAGAAGAAGAGAAGAAGTTTCTGTGAATTTCAATGTTTTCTAACCACAACTATTTCATTTCTTTTGATGCTAGCGGATTTCAAATCATGTGGCAGAAAATCTAAACTTTATGATCCAGTAAATTTTACTGAAAAACAGAACGTATTCTTGTTTCTAAATTTGCCGCGAATCGAGTGTCTCACGATGTGCTGCAGAAACCCAGGGCAGTGGTCGGTAAAACTGCCAGGGTCTGTGTGTGACCTTGACACCATGCTCGAAAAGTTATGACCTATATTCCCGAAAACGGCTAGCGGACCAGAACGACCTTATTCAAGTTCTAGGAAGGGCATGTAAAACACAGAAAGGAGCCCTAAAAAGTGGGAGTTTAAAGTATGGACAAGAACAAGAACAGTAAATTCAAGAACAAATAATCTGATAGAACTTCTGTCTTTAGTCCCATGCAGCGACTATGAATACCGACAAAACTGAGCGGACAGAGGTATTTACTCTAGCTAATTTGAGCCGATGTTGATGCCCGTTTACTCATCTTTTGCTCATCGCAGAAAAATAACTGAAGAAAGCTGGCAGGAGGCGTCCTCCGCGCGCTGACCGCTCTGGAGCGCGTCCACAGAACCAATCAGCTTGGACTCCTACTTTTCCTCACCGGCGGGTTGGCGGCGATTTAGCTATTTGTAGAGGTAACGAAACGTGATGTGGCGCGAAGCTACTAGCCTCCGCTCGTTCGTAGCGGACACGGTATGGGGAAATATTCTATTCCGAATAGTCATATTACAGAGATAGGGAGACGGAGGTTCTGTCAGATTATTTGTTCTTGGTAATATGCCATACGTTTGAGGAAAATGCTGACATCATCAAGTTGTGGGATGTTATCCTCTCTGAAAAAGAAGAAAACAGTAAGACTTAACATAACACATGTTCACCGTCGGATGCGAATTTTCTCCTTAGTTCCGAAATTTTGAAGCATCGCATGCAGGTTTCCCTATAGCAGAGCAAAATAACACTAGGGAGTAGCGTCAAGACCTATGCTTTCCATGCTTCGAAAACGGACCAAACTTGTAGCGTCGCCTATTACGCTTGCGGAGAAAGTGAGACAAACTTGCGGTTTAGAAAGTTTGTCTCGCCTAAATGCCGCAAGCGTAGTGGGCACCGCTATGAGTATGGCCCGTTTGCGAAGCATGGAAAGCATAGGGCACTACTCCTTAGTGTTATTTTGCTCTGTCCGTAGTGTTATTTTGCTCTGCCCTGTAGTGACGCGAATTTAGAACGCGTATTTTTGCATGCGAAATCTTATCAGACTGTGTGTGGACGCAGATTTAGGAATGTCACATCAATGTCACATTTAACCATCAAGCAGCACACCGTCAACTGCCGTCGTCAGCTGTGACCAAGGGGTCAGAAGCAAAAGAAGATCCAAAAAGAAGTAATATCAAGAACAAGTAATTAGACAGAACCTCCGTCTTTGATACCCGTCTACATCCCTCTTCTTATACCATCTGAACAACCGTAGGATGCGTGCATGGAGACCTGAGACCAATAATATGTAAAGAACAACTCAAACGGCCTTCGTATTCTTATGCGGGGTTCAACTGCGTCGTAGCTGTTTGTAGAGGTAAAAAGTTATGATGTGCTGTGTAGCTCCTCTTCCGCTCGTTTGCATCGGGTACGGGTATTAGAAATATTCGACTCCGCATGGTTGTATGACAGAGATAGGGATACGGAGGTTCTGTCTGATTATTTGTTCTTGGTAATATTTTATTTAGCTTAGGTCCTTATCGAGGCAAGACCACGTTTAGCCAATCACACTGGCCTTTGACCAAGGAGAGAATTTTTTTTATATTATATATATAAATAATTTTGACCATTAGATTATTGACTTTTACTTTGTCCCTCGTTATTAATTTTTTTTATAAATGTTGGAACTTTAATTGCACTAATGACGAACTATTTTCGTAATTCTTTTACCCTGTCATTTAATTCGTATTTGGTACCGATGAATTGTATTTTAAAATCATCAATTGTGTATATATAACTTAAGTTAAAATTGTAAGTTGACTAACAGATCTCTTAGTTGATCCTTTTAACTGTGATGAAATATCCAGCACTTTTTTTTTGTAAATGATATTATGGTTCTATAAACCGAACTGTAGAATTGTAACTAGAAAGAAGAAGATGAATATTAACAGAGCCTCTTTTCAAAAACTAAAGGCTCCCAAAACTTTACACCCGCAAAGACTGATTGACGTTTTCGAACAATTCACTGCCGAACTAGAGAAAGACGTCAAAAGTGGGGCATTGTCTCATCTCCTCTTTGCCATCTTTGTGAAGTGGTGGAAGACATTACACATTTTTTCTCTCATTGTCCCAGATTCGGCGGACCGGGAAAACAAATAGCCGAATGGTTTGCGCGCCGAACTCACAAGCAAGGGGCGCTGGTTCGACTCTCAGTGGTGCCGAGCGTTTAGCTTGGGGCGGGTTCAGTGGCATGACACTGGAAGACAAGCCAATGTCAACACAGCTTCAAATGGGTAGCCTACCCAAAGAAATCTGGGAAGGTAACAGGAAGGGTGTTCAAAGGCACTAAGGTGGCCAGGGACGTCTTTTACTTTTGGCTAACCTAGGCCATCCCTGGGTTTTTGGCCTCTTTACTTGAGCTAAAAACATCAAATCGCCAGCACATTCGCACAAAAGAATCTCGAGCCACATTACACTACATCTATGATCCGAGCATAATTTCGGTAACATAATGATGACGCTACAACGTAGATGGTCGACCCTGGATCGTATTGTATTTGTATACGGCTGACAACCGTAGCCTGATTTCTTAACAACTTACACCGGCCTCTTGGCCTCTCGTTTCCCCTGGCCCCCCAGCACCGGCCAAACCGGCCTAAGGGTAAAGACGGCCCCAGTCGACCACTGCACTTCCTGGCTGAGGGAAGAGTATCGGAGATCAGTGCCGCCCAGTGTGGCCTGAGAAGGCTAATGCTGCACCTTTACTTTTTTTTTCCATTGTGCAAGATCTGCCCTGCAGCGGGGCACCTTCGGTAGAAGAACCAGAAATAGTGGCGGTTCATGGACCCTTAGGGTATCTTAGGATGTGGAGAAGCACCCAAGAAACACATGCACGAGTCGACCAATAACATTGTTGCACCCCCCCCCCCATCCCGATGTTTTTCTGAGCTGAGGCATTTCAAACCAAAATCCATGGTCAACTTATGCCTTCGCTCATTCAAGGTCGTCAAAGACAAAGTCCTTAGGCCTTCTTCATAAGACGTATAGCTCATCAGTTCCATCGTAGTGAATCAAGACGTCCGTCCAATATGGACTGTTCCTACTGGGGTGGTACCTCGGGTGGTACAGCGTTGGCAACTGAAGCTCAAGGTCGTGGCTTCAAATCCCGCCGGAGGAAAATTTTTGTCTTTCAGTTAACGCTGTTATTATTGGCTAAAATCTCAGCACCAGTTTTTTCCGTACAGTGTTTTTTTTTTAGTAATGGACGATACAGGAGTACTCCCTACCCAAACGTGGAACGGGGTAATTAATGGAAGAAAATTTAAGTTTCAGTCCCTTAGTAATAACAAAACCGAAGTTGATCAAAATGCCGAAGAATATTTCCTGACATATGTTCACATAATATACAAAAACGGATTCGTCAACTGTTATGCTTGTGAAGCATAACAAGCTGACACACAAGTGCTTCACAAGCATAACAGCTGACGAATCCGTTTTTGTATATTATATGGATATATGACTCTTCTAAGTCAGCTTGGGCTCAAGGAATATTTAAACTTCCTAACATCGCCCCAGTCAAGCAGCAAAAACAACAGCTTGTCAAAAATTAAATCTTAGGACTAGTTTATTTCCCTACAGCGGTACTTAAAAGTAATTTCCCTGAATACTTGATATTTAGTCGGTAGAAGCTTCTGTTATCTGTTGCAGGTTCGTTCCTTCCCCAACGTTAATCCTGAAGTTCTACAGCCTGACGAGGACCATTGCCAAGAAGGGCCGAAATATCGCTGCCAAAGCATCGTAGCTGACGTATTCGTTTTATGCATTATTTGAATACATGTCACAATATCATCTGAAAATGGCTAAAACCAGTCGACATAGTACATGGCCTATGGCATTCGATATCTCAGTAGTGTTAGAAAGTATGATTTTGTAATAGCACCAGTACACTGTGCAGTCCCATAATACCAGTCCTATCCTACCCAGCGCCAAAATTTTCTGATATTCCCCTGATGTTAAAAGAAAAAAGTTCCAACCGTGCGATAACATTTGTTATCGCACAGCCAGCCATGCGATAACAAGTGATATCGCACGGTTGGAACTTTTTCTTTTAACATCAGGGGAATACCAGAAAATTAAAACAAGTGTACTAGTGTTATAATCATCATCGCCCTTGATTTCTTCGGGCTAAAACGGCCCTCAGAAAGGGTGACAACATATATTAACAAAGCCGAATTAAGGTATCATCACTTACCGGTAGTGACAATACTTGACGAGAAGAGGCCAATTTTCCAGATATTCCCTACATGCATATTTCGGGTACAGTTTCTGAAGTTCTTGGAAGACGCAACTCCTAAAAAGGAATACATAATTTAGATTGACGTCTACTAGCACAGTTATTTACTTCTATTTGCCTACCTGAAGTCCGTTACTACCTCCTTCTTTCGACTTTCCACACAACCCTTGCAACATTAACTACCCTGCCGTATTCTGCGGATGAGATTAGCGCCAACAAAACGAGCGCAGCTTCAAAAATACCTAAGACTGAACCAGTCAAGGCTCAAAACCAACCGGTACCGCGACAGCTTCATCTCACGGAGTGCTGGATGCTTACAACGCATCTACAGAAAGCAGTATTTTATTTTTGTGTTTTTTTTTTTCATTTCAAAGCCGAAAACTTACTCCTTCAGAGTCCTGGCTGTGAAAGCCGAAATTTAGTATGTTAGGTAGTTATTGTTGGAGTTATCCAGCTGTTAACTGTATGTACGTTTGACGAGTAAGACCTATTTGGCTAATCCACGATTTTGGTACCAGTAAAATACTATTCTTTTCTTCTCTACCGCATATTTTGAACGCGCCATTTTGAAAACTACTACGGGAGAAGACAAATTAGACATCCGACCTACCTACTTCTGGTACGGTAAGTGCTTACTCCATCTCCCTATCTGGACCAGCAATTCATACAGAAAAAAGCCCAGGCCCATCGCAATTTTTTTTATAAATTCACTAACTTACAGAACTACAAAATTCCTCCTATTATAAAAATCTCCGTCTATCCTCCATCGCAAATCTCAAACAACGCCCGAAGCTTTTCACAGTAAAAAAAAATAAAAAAAAATCAACCTTCATCATCCTTACCATCCATTCTTCACTATATTCTCTCTCACCAAATACCTCCTTTCTCTATTCATTTCAATCCCATACACTCACACATCAAATGAAATACCAAGAACAAATAACCTACAAGAACCTCCGTCTCCCTATCTCTGTAATACGACCACGCGGAGTCGAATATATTCTAATACCCTACCCGACGCAAACGAGCGGAGGAGGAGCTACGCAAAGCATCATAATTGTTACCTCTACAAACAGCCGTATCGCAGTACAACTCCGCAGAAGAATCCGAACGCCGTCTGGATCGTCCTTTACAGCTGATTGGTTGTCTGCCATAGTGACGTCACGTGTGAGGCGAAGAGGGAAAGTAGACGGGTATCAACTGAAACCTCACAGCATGTACCTCTAGCTCTGCTCAGTTTTATCGGGGTCTCCATAGTCGTTGCATGGGACCAAAGACGGAGGTTCTATCAGGTTATTTGTTCTTCGAACTACGCTTTCATCCTCGCCACAGCAACCAATCTTGGAGAGCTGAACCGGTATCAGGCCAAGTGAACGAACGCCAAACAACTAGTGTTCATGAGTTTAAAGAATAAAAAAAAAATCTAAACCCTAATTATAGGCCTAATGACAGAGCAATGTCAGTCATCTAATGGGAACGGCAAACACTTAAAATCCCGTCAATTTGCCCAAATCCACATTTCCATTTTATTCTGGAAATCCATACCTTGGGAACTAATCTCCCAAATTACCACTACAAAAGCACAGCCAAATCTCCATAAAATGCATTACCATGTTTTTATCTCCTCCGAAGTGTATTGCACTCTGGGAATCCTATCGCCGCTTAGGAAAAAGGGGGAATTACATTAGAAAGCTTAGAATAACGCTAGAAAAGCAATAAGAAGTCAAGCCTCTGCTATTTATTCTGTAGGGAAACTTTCAACGAGCGTTGTTCTAGACAAGAGAACACAACTGATGCTCCTTGAATGCTAATGCGTAAGAATTCAAACAGGATTGGGAGGAGGAGGGTTACTTCAAATGAATCGTGAAGGCCTTAGGGAGATTCAAGCCTGATGAAAACGCCAAGCGACATGAAAGAAATATTGACCAGATTCTTTTTGAAACTCAATGTAGGTAATAATAGTTACTGAACATTGATTATTCAGTCTCAAAGTCAAACTTTTTCTACCTTCGAATGTTAAATTATTTTGTCATGCTGCCTTCGATAGTTGTGAATATCTCTCTATTGACTAATATCTCTCTAAGAATCGTCACCAAAACAAGTAAATGATCGGTAAAAAACCTAATTTAAAGAAAACTATGGAAATCCGATAATAATCAACAAACAATAACATTCGCCGTGCCATCGGGATACGAACACCGATTTGGCGAAAGTGTTTCAGGCGTCAGTTCTGAGATAGCGGTTCAAATCGTACTTATTAATCTACTATAAGGAGCGCTCGATCGGAAAATTGCTCATTCCGACAGGAACGGGCGGATGGAACGGGTACTTTCCATGACTGGTAAAGAGCATAGACACAACAGAGATGAACTAAAAACGGGAATGGAACGGAATGACACGATGCAGAAGGAACGCATACTAAAAACGGGAACGCGTCCTAAAAACGGGAATGGAACGGAATGACACGATGCAGAAGGAACGCATACAAAATCGGGAACGCGTCCTAAAAACGGGAACGGAACGGAATGACACGATGCAGAAGGAACACATACTAAAAATGGGAAGCGTCCTAAAAGCGGGAACGACATCCTAAAATCGGGAAAGCTGCACCAGGAGGAACACTTCTAAAAAGGGGAACGATGCACATTCCTTCCTTCTTTTAGTAGCATGTTCTGACACGAGTTCCAAATCATTGTCCAATAGGTCGGCCAAAAGCAAGAAACAAACAGCTACATCAGGTAACTAAGTATTAGACAGCAGGGTTACTAATTTTGTTTCCTCCTGCAGCAGGGAGCCAAGTATGAAAAAAACCTGTCATTCCAGTTTGGTACTTGTTCCTCTTGCATGTGGAATTTATTTAAGAACAGGCCTGCCCTGCCCCTCACCGTGTGGGGGTAACTCGACTAAAAATGGAAAACGACTACTAGGACAGGGATCGTGCATGGGAATGATCCAGAACTCCTGTTCGGACAAGCTACTGAAAGAAGGAAGGACTACACTGTCAGAAGTTTCATAAAATATAACACGAGGATGCGCAGTTTCAACTGCATTTTCTGTTGTCATGTTTTATGTTGTTATTTTGAAAACGTTGTGCATTAAATGTTATGCATCAAAAGAATTGCCAGGAATACCCGAAAAACCGACGAAAAACAATCTGTTGACTTTTTGTTTGTCGTCATGTTATCGTAAATATCAGCAGGTACTTTTTTGGTATTTTTCGGCTAGAAAATGCTTTTATGAATAACATTTTATGCATAACGTTTTCAAAATCACAACAGATCACATCCCAAGTATTTTTTGTTAAAACTGCGCATCCTTGTGTTATCTGTTATGAAAATACTGACAGTGAGTGCATCGTTCCCCCTTTTAGCATGAATTCTTGCTAAAACCAAAGTATCGTTAACTTTTCCGGATAAAAAACGAACAACTATCCGACACACTTACTATTTATAGGCAAATGCAAGGTCCGAAAAATATTGTCTCCTCTTCCGATACACTGGATCTTTAAAACCCTGAAAAACAAACCAAAATAAGAGAAAGAAACATCGAAATCAATTTACCGTTTCCCAGGTTATAAAGAGATGGGGACACGGCAATTTGGCAGTAGATCCAAATTGCTTCTCAGTGTTACTTGGTTTCTAAGATGGGGGAAAGGAGATTGACCACATTCGCAATCACAGTACATAGCCTGCAAGTGTAAACCCCTGAAACCAACGTAGCAACAGGTCAGATAACCTGTTAATCCGGATTACAGCTGACCACCTTTTCAGCTGCCATTTCGTGTTTATGATTTTAGCTGTTAATGTTTTTAACGGACTTTCTTTTACTACTACTTAACGAACGTGCGGAAGTATACGAGATTGATTGATTTCTTTATTAATTTATTGTATAACTCAGGTACAAAATTTCGTGGTTATCCAACCAAATTATTTGACCTTTGTCAGGTAATATATACAACAATTGTTAAAACTGAATTCGTACTCAAAATAACAGGTAAACCATTGAAGTCAACACCCGAAATAAAAATCCTAACAAAATAACTAAAAAAAAAACATTATTGTAAAAATCCACAAAAATTGGGGGCCAGCCATTCGACTCTACTCGTTCTTGTACACATATTTATCCGGATACCCATTATACGGCTGGGTATTTCACGGCTAAGCTGGGAGTGCCAATAATTGTTTCCAAAATAGAGGCATGAGAGTTTTTATTTCATTTTCGAAGACTTGGTAAACCAACTGATTTATTTTGTGTTTCGGACTTCTTTTCTTTTGTTTGGATTTCCCAACTTTTCAACCACGGCGCACACAGTTTTTAAATACTTTGCGTCGAGCCTCCGCGGGCTGTCTCAGCTGTGTCGACAAGCACCGACAAGAAAATCGTTTAATCTCACCAGGCAGGTAGGCGATAGCCTACTGGTATTTTTGAAAAACGATATTTTGAACCACTAATTGTCAAAAGAAAGATGTTCAAGGAGCCGAGGTTTTAATAATCAGCTCCTAATGGAATTAGATTTGGTTACTGCAAAATTGTGCCGAACCGTTCGAGGTATAGCAGACCTGGGCTTGAGAAGTTATTTACTGCCTTTTGCGCACCGTGTGTAAACTTTCTTGCTGGCTGGACTACATTCTATAAGAAAAAGGACCATCGGCGGTGGATCCGATGAAAAATTTGTAGCCTGTGTAGTTGTACGAAAAAAAAGTTGCATGTACTGATATGCAGTAGTACAGAATACTTTAATTTAATGTGCCTCACGCTGGGCTAATCTTAAGCAGTAGTATTCAGTAGCATCCCGCCTTGCTCCAGTAACATCCAGTCTTGCTATAGTAGCATGTAGTAACATCAGTTGGTATTGCATGCTACTTTTTCGTTCAACTTCATACTACTATTTTGAGATAATTTTTCATCGGGGACTGTTGACGGTTGAAAACCTCTCCTCTAAATCATGTTCTCCGATTGGAAACTTACATGTCCACGACTCCATCAATGTGATCCTAAACTAGTGAATAACCTTTATGGAAACTATTTTTTAGGGTTTTGTGATTATTTTATATTTCTTTGTCCTTTTCTACTGCACTTATGCCCTTCGGCAGTGCGTCATAATCCTTCGTCCATTCATTCAATACTTGGTACGGCGCCGGGCATCCGACGCTACCAGTTCCTTTTCCCATATTTCTCCAAGACCGGCGGGGTACTTTGTGACTGTTATAACAGAAAAACGTCACTGGGTCACCTGCGAACCGACCTGTCCAGTCGAGAACTCAAACTAGGGACCAATGACCCTGAGACCATCGCCTTGACCGCTCGGATACGACGACGAAAATGGACCATGTAATCATGCTCAATTACACCGTGAGTAAAATCGCCTTCAAACCCCCTGAAGAAAACGCGAATCCCTATGCTGTCTTCTCATGTACAGGCTACACTGCATCGGACAGTCATCTTGACGCGCCCCCGAAACGAATGAATTGAGTACTGAGCTTACAAATCCCAATCTTTTTCGTGGCAACGGAATGTCTATGGATCGAAAACTGAACGCTTACCGGGTGATCTGCGTCCAGGTCCGATCCGTACATGAGTACCTTCTGTGACCGGTCCAAGTCCCCAATCTTACGGGGGAACCATGGTATGTCGCCGTAATCTGGAATCCAAAGGACAATTATTATTATTATTGATTTGTCCCCGTACCAAACGAAGTTACAAACGGAAAGAAACAGGAACAACAAAAGCAAGTATGAATCACTAAACGTTAGGCAGGTCAGCGGATACTCAGCCGAATGTGGTGTGATGTGGCTTGGTTTTCTACTGCCTATGTTCGGATTAATAATTGCGAGACCACGCGTGACGTCAGAATTTGGAATTCCACGGTGGTTCGAAGTACCAATCGCTTCTCTGCTCTTCATCTTCAGTTGGTGTGTTACTTTTAGTGAAGACACAGCTGAGTGCTGGTGTCGAATTTAGGAGTGAGCAAATTGATTGGGTGACGAATTGACAGAATTTTCGAGCGGGCGAACTGACTGTGGGTCAACTAACGTGCGGGTCAACTGACGAGTGGGTGAACTTACGGGGTTCCGGCTAAACCCCCCCCCCCCCCCGGCGAAACCCCCCCGCCAAACCCCCCCCCCCGGCTAAAACCCCCCCGTTACCAAACCCCCCCGGACCAAAACCCCCCCGGTACCAAAACCCCCCCGATCAAAACCCCCCGGTACCAAACCCCCCCGGTACCAAACCCCCCCCCTGCATAAAAAAAGACGGGTATGCAAGAGTAGAGTAACTGGTAGGTAGAGTCGAGTAAGAGTAGAATAAACTTCTTTCGCAAACTTGACTCTACAAGAATGTCTGAAGTACAGTGGGTATCAGAACAATGATAAACAAAGGGAGTGTAAGGCGAAGGTGAAGGTTGACGGTGACAGACTAATTGCTGAAGTCACCAAACACCCGTATTCAACTGAAGCTGTTGTCAGTGAGGTGTTAAATGTGAATGATCAAATCAAAGCCAGTTCCACTCGGTGTAACGATCCCCCCAACAAATCCTTTCCCAATGCCTCACCCTTCTTGGCGAGGAAGCTGCAGTTAGGATGCCACCCATTGGTGCAATGTGAAGCTCCCCTTGCCTGATTGCTCTTTAGTTATCCCTGATTCATACCAGAAACTCGAAGATGGGCAATAAGCGGAGGGATACCTATGACACCGCAAAAGTTGTCCTGCTAATACCTGCTATCCGTCTGTGAGCAGGATAACTCTCGAAGGGAATGAATATTTTTATTAGACTTGATGGGAGGATCCTTTGGGTCAAGGGAAAGGTTGAGCTCGTTTTGTGATAGCACTTTCAAGATAGTCCCAGAAATATTCTACCAGCTCTTCACCTTACTCGTGCTTGTCAATGGTAAAACTGTCACATGGTTGTTCGTTTTGTTGCCCAGTAAATCCCGGTCTTACTATGTGTGAGTGTCTAAGGATTCGGGGGGGGGGGGTTGCCGGGGGGTTTCTATTCTTCTCTTTCTCTCTACCTACCAGTTACTCTACTCTTACATACCCGTATTTTTTATGCCGGGGGGTTTTGGTACCGGGGGGTTTTGGTACCGGGGGGTTTTGGTAACGGGGGGGGGGGGGGTTTAGCCGGGGGGGTTTTGTCCGGGGGGTTTTTCGCCGGGGGGGTTCTCGCCTAGACCCGAACTTACGTGTGGGCGAATGGGCCGAATTGTCGGATTTTTTAAATAGATGAACTGACGTGTGGAAGTGGTGACGGCGACACAGCACACAGTCTTCTTGCAACAAATTGCCATATCAATAATTAGGTTAGCCTAATAAATAGCATCGGTATCAGTTATAAATCGGTTAACAGATCACCACAACCTTTGATTAGCTTTTTGGTTTCCCTGACCTTCTTTTAAGACGGTTTTTGACCTATGAACGCCTTTTTACAGCATGGAGAAGCTTGTGGGTTTTATGCACTTTTGAGGCCGGTGTGTACATTTGCAGGTTGATTATGACCGAGTCAATTGGAAGGGCAACTGATACGAAGTCTAAACAGAGCAGAAGATTGAAAGACTCGAGAGAAAACGATTGGGATATCCTAAACCCCAAGCTAGTAGGAGTGTTTATAGTTATTTAGATTAGTAAGGATATAGTGCAAAAAATATGCCATTGGCCTCTACAGAGTTCGTCTAAAACACTTTTCATAATGTATTTTTTCGTTGTACAGACTGTCCAGGGAATTCTTGAAAACGTTGATGGAGTCATTCAAAACGGCTTCGATGGAAGGCCATTCCAACAGTCCACCACTGTGTTTTGGAAAGACCATCCATCAGGCGTTTTTCCGTGACACAACTGTGGGCCACACACTTCTGAGTGTCTTTCGCGGAAACACGATTGTGTGCCACACAGTCGAGCCACAAGCTGAAACTCGCAGAAACGCCGTTTTGTCTATTTTTTGGGCGGTAAATTCAAATGTCTGAATATATAAATAAAAATCATGTAAAAATCTCAATAAATAGAACTCCAGGCTTTCGTCCTTACCATTCAGTGCAAAAAGGATCTTTAGTTTTATTTCCAGATACTTGAAAAAGTTTTTAATTTTATTGTTTTCACGTTATTTTGCTGCCAAATTTGAATTTCCCGCCAAAATCGAGCCACAAAATCGAGAATCACCTCGGCAGTTGTTTGTCGTTTTTGAGCCACAAAGCGAGCCAGGAAAATCTTGTTGGTCGCGGAAACACACTTGTGGGCCGCACAAAAGGCCGCGAAAACACTCTTTTCGAGCCACAATCGACCCACAAACTGTTTGTGGGAGCACGGAAAAACGCCTACAATGTCCTTAAAAAATTCGCCAGCCACTCAGCTTGAAGTCGTTTTCGCGCAGACCGTTCTTCTTAAAGTTGAGAATTGTGTCGGCAGGCACGTTAATTTTTTGAAGGAGAAGCAGATATATATGCGTGTCTAGAGCATATATGATCTATCAAAACGAAAGACCACGAATCAAATGCGTCTCGGAAGAATCGCGTGTGTTTTAGGCTCCTTTCACATTGATGCGTGGAATTTTTCCACTGAGCCACGCAAGCCTGCGTTGCGTCGTCTGCGCAGCCGAAAATAACGCAACGCAAGAACAGAACCAAGCTCTGTTCTTGCGTTGTGTCAACGAGTGCGCATCCATTTTTTTTCCCAATTCGAAAGTGAAAGTTTTCGAGCAAAAATTAGCGAAGCTAGTACAACAGAGTTCTGTATTACACTATAAAAAAGAACCCTAACAACCGTAAAAGAAATGTACTCCAACAACGCAGGAAGTCAATAAAGGTTGGCTTCCGACATGAAGGTTGATATCGGAAACTAACATTGAGACGGCCACTGAAAATATCTACCGAGCGGAGCGAGGTTGATATTCGTAAATGGCTGTCGAGATTGTTATTCCGATATCAACCGAGATGGACGAACTGACTTCTGACTTCTGAGAAGTCAACTGACTTTTGAGAAGTGATCAGTCTTCTAACCCCACATTCCCCTTGGGATAAAAAAAAATCCTCCATTTTACGCTGTTAAGGATGCTCATGATATAACTGTATGGGTGACATAGGAAGAATTATGCGTTACAGACCTGTTTCAGATTTTGTTATTGTGAAAATATTAAGTTTCGAACGGCGCTAAAACATACCTGCTAAAGAGTAAAAGAAACAAACACCTTGTTCAATTTTCTATAGTCAAAGTACTCAAAACACAAAGAATCTTTGTTTTTGGCCGACTCGGTTAACTTTGAAAACATTTGTCTCCGTAGACTTCTCGGCATCCACTGGACCCAGAAGGTAACGAACGAGCACATTAGAACCATCACAGGTCGACCGTCCCCCATCGAGATTAATTCGAAGGCGTAGATGGAGCTACCTCGGACATGTGCTGCGCATGGACGATTCCAGAATCCCCAAGTCTACATTGTTCTGGTTACCCGAAGGCACCCGCCGCAGAGGAAGACCCAAAAATACACTCCGTCGTACCTACAACAAGTCTTTTAGTTGTTGTACCGTTTCGCTTTCGTTGTTGTACCTACAACGACACTCCGTCGTACCTGCGGTACCTTCACGCCTCAATACAGCCGGAGTGGGAAGACATCGTCGCAGCTAAAAAATAAAATTCTATTCTATTCTATTCTTCTTGGACGCCCTGGGCGCCTCTGGAGGCACAGGAGGATCTAAGGTCTCAGGTAAGGTAAGGACTCGGTTAACTGCCTAGGGGTCTTGGATCTCGTCCGGGGCCTATGATGGGTCATAAATAAACACAAGTACTACTTGCCAAAGCTCTCCATTGATGCGACGCGCATTGGCACAGGCATGTGCTTGCCGTTGTCAAAGTCGGACAGTCGCATTGCCGCCAGTTCCTTCTCCAAAGTTAAAGTGACGGCCTCCATCTGGTCGGTGCCGCAATCGACCTGAATAAGAATCTCGAACTCGGAACAGCGGCGCCTAGATTTCCTTGATTCGATATGCAGAATGTTGATTCCTTGTTCCTGCAAGAATTTGCGAGTGTCAAAATACGAACAAGGACGTTGGTCGTCCATGTCTCCCTGCATTCCGTTCCTCATTTTTGAGATCCCAAAACGTAAGTGGAGGATGAGACTGCAAAAGTTGCCCGTCTGTCTGTCTGTCTGTGAGCACGATAACTCTCGAAGGGAATGAGATATTTTGATGAAACTTCGTGGGAGGATCCTTTGGATCATGGGAAAGACCGAGTTCGTAGATGAGCTCTTTAGCCCTACATTTAGGGGTGGGGGAGGGGGTTCAAATTAAGGGACAAACAAAATATTTTTAAACAGCTAATGAGATAGTCGATTAAGGGGTAAGTAGACATGCTGAACACGAATATGTAAACTATTTTCTCGCCGGACAAGTAGTTCGCCCGGAATCTGGCCAAAACCGGAAAGTTTGTTAAAGTAAAAGTTTATATTTGAAGTTGATTAGATTTTCGATTTAAGGGTAAGAAAGCATGCTGTTAACACTTATGTGAAAATCATTTTCTACGCGGACAAGTAGTTCGCCCGGAATCCTTCCCAAACCGGAAAATCTGTTAAAAGCAAAAGTTGTATTTGTAGTTGATTAGATGTCCGATTTAGGGGTAAGAAGAGATGCTGAATCCGTACATGACAATAATTTTTTAGCCGGACATATAGTTCGTCCGGAATCCGGCTGAAACCGGAAATTTTTTCATTTTTATTTGAAGTTGATTAGATGTTGGATATAGGGGTGAGGAAATACGCTGAATTCGTTTTTGAGCTTTATTTTTTCGCCGGACAAGTATAGTTCCGGAATTTCGCCGAAACCGGAAAACTGGCAGAAGTAAGGCAGGATCGTTTCGATCGGTTTCGTCAAAACAGATATGACTTACAGGGGTAAACACACATGCTGAATCCATATCTGAACTTGTTTTTTCCAGGTGATTAACTATTTGGCCTTAATATGTTTCTAAATTTGAAGAGTAAAAATGTTCAAGGAGTCTGGCGAAGACTGGATCTGGCGAAGACAAAACCTAATTGTCTGGATCAAATATTGAATTTTTGGGATCCCATCGAAACCTTTGGTCTTGTTATTATTATCTTTTAGGTTGGAGTTTTTATGGTTGGTGGGTATGGCGGTATTCATACGTTGTCTTCATTATTTATTTGTATTTGTAGCTGGACTGACTTCGAAGGTCCAGCCTTCTCGTGCTCTGCGCTCTGTCGGTTTTCTGCAAATTTAAAAAAGTAAACATTTTTTTTTAATTGAACCTGAACCTGGACGCAGGCGCTCAAACGTGCAGTTGCAAAGGATATTTAGGCTTACTGAAGTGATTTTGTTCTAATAGGCATGTTGTAACAGAGTACCCACGGCTTTGGCTGTTTTGCCCCTTTCTCCAGGCCCATTGACTGACCTCTAATTTACATAACGGCTTTTTATGACCACTGCTTCTCGCAAACATTCGTCAGAAGTATGGTATGCATCGAAAGTAGCGAATCAAGGAAAGTGTAAGAATCTTTGTGGTGTCGTAACGTTACGGAACTCCAAGTTTAAGAATGGATTTATTGATTACGGAAGTAGGCTGATATTAGTATTAAAGGTACGACAGATCCTTTAAAGGTTATAAAAAATAACACGTACGTTAGATATATTACGGTATCTTAGAGCTAGTGTCACGACGCATCCATGTACTTTGGTTCAAATCCCCCGCGTCAGACAAAGCAACAAGTTGCTACGTTTTGCGTAGCCTATATCAAGTACATTAAGAACAATCAGTCACAGGATTGGACAAAATGGATGTTTGAAAAGTGAAATTTCCACTTTCAAATTTTTCTCTCTATTTTACCTGTTGCATTGTTGTTACACGTATTTACGTTTTCCGTACAACAAGTCAATGTATTTGATCACAAGATTAAATGGATGGTGGAAAAATTTGTATTGTCAATTTGTTTTATCTCTTTTTATGGCACTTGCAGCCTCTGGCTCAAGTGCCATATACCGATCGCAATTCCGTCTGTCGGTCGGTCTGTCGGTCTGTCGGTCTGTCTGTCCGAATTTTTTTGTCCCACATGTTCGAGTTAGGGTACTTCCAGATGTGCTAGGACGATGAAACTTGGCAGGAAAATCAGGGACCCGACCAAACTAACCTAGAAGTAATCAGTTTCCCGATCCGACCATCTGGGGAGGAGTGGTGGACCGGGGAAATTCTGAAAATTAAGGAGTTTTGTCACACTTTTTCGAATTGGAGTACTTCCAGATGTGCTAGGACGATGAAACTTGGCAGGAGCATCTGGGACCCGATCGGACTAACTTGGAAACATTCAGTTTCCCAATCCGACCACCCGGGGGGGAGTGGAGGGCTGGGGAATCCGGAAAATTGGAGTAGTGTGTAACTTTAGAACGGGTGATCGGATTGGAATGAAACTTGATAACTGAATAAATGGCATACTTCTGATGTCCCGTTTGAAGTCCGGACCGGATTCGACAGCTATGGGGGAGTTGGGGGCGGGAGACCGGAAATTTCGAGAAACGGTTAGAATAGAGGGATCGGAGTGAAACTTGCTGGGAAGAACAAGCATCTGCTCCAGATAAATTGTTTATACATTTGGACTGGATCCGACCACCCTGGGGGAGTGGAGGGCTGGGGAATCCGGAAAATTGGAGTAGTGTGTAACTTTCGAACGGGTGATCGGATTGGAATGAAACTTAATAACTGAATAAATGGCACACTACTGATGTCCCGTTTGAAGTCCGGACCGGATTCGACAGCTATGGGGGAGTTGGGGGGGGGGAGACCGGAAATTTTGAGAAACGGTTAGAATAGAGGGATTGGAGTGAAACTTGCTGGGAGGAACAAGCATCTGCTCCAGATAAATCGTTTATACATTTGGACTGGATCCGGACACTAGCGGGGTGGAGGGCTGGGGAATCCGGAAAGTTGGAGTACTGTGTAACTTTCGAGCGGGTGGTCGGATTGGAATGAAACTTGATAACTGAATAAATGACATACCTCTGATGTCCCAATTGAAGTCCGGACCGGATTTAACAGCTATGGGGGAGTTGGGGGGGGGGAGACCGGAAATATCGGGAAACGGTTAGAATGGAGGGATCGGAGTGAAACTTGCTGGGAAGAACAAGCATCTGCTCCAGATAAATCATTTATACATTTCGGATGGATCATGACATTAGGGGGGGGGGGTTGGAGGGGACTTTCCCGGAATTCCGGTTATGGCGGTTTTGGGGATTTTCACGACGAATCTTGGGAGGCGAATCAGGGACCCGATCAAACTGACTTATAAAGAAAAATTTACATGATCTGATAGCCGTGGGGGGAGTAACGGGAGGGAGAATCCGGAATATTGAGTCATGCGTAACTTTGAAACGGCTGATCGGATTTGAGTGAAATTTGGTAATTGAAGAGAGGACATGTTTCTGTTGATCTTTTTCATGTCCGGACAGATCCAACAGCAATTGGGGGGGGGGGGGCGAAAATACGTGACCGACTTAGACTGGTGAGATCGGGATGGAACTTTGTGGGAATGACAAACAGATGCTCTGGAAAAACACTTACGGAACCGGATTGGCTCCGGCGACTGTGGGGAAGTTTGAGGGGGGGGGGTCCGGGATTCCGGTGATCACGATTTAAGGTACTTCCAGATAATCTAGGACGATGGAACTTGGCTGTAATATTAGAGATTTGACAAGATTGACTCAAAAATGGCCACTTTCCAAACCCGACCATTCGTTAAAGTACTAATCTTGACTGCAAATTTCGAAAAATACTTTTAAACCAAATTCGTATTTTCATGATCCCCATGAGCCCATTATCATTTTTGCCTCAAGGGTTTTGTTTACAAATAACGTTCTAGCTCCCTTAAAGTGTGAATCTGAGCGGCCAGGTCGAAAAGTATTTTATTTCAAACAATACATCTCAACCCATGATCATTTGCGCCACAAGGGTTTTGCTTAAAAATTTATTTCTGTCACCCTTAAAGTGCGCATTTGAAATGAAAAGCGAAAAAATTTTTTGACGAAACGGTATACATCAAGGATCCCTAAGGGCCTGTGATCGTTTTTGCCTCAAGGGTTTTGCATACAGATGCATTTCTAGCGCCTTTAAAGTGCGCATCATTACACCCAAGTTCAAAAATAAAATACTTTTTATCTAGCTCCCTTAAAGTGCGCATTTTAACCACAAAGTCGAAAAATACTTTTGATCAAACAAAACATCTCAACACATGCAAGTGCCATATGAGCTTACAGCTCTTGTTTTTATTTGTTTTGTTTTGAGGTTGAGAGGTATGGTATGGATAGGATGGAGAGACGTTTTTAAGTTAAAGAAAAGGATATTTTAAGAAGGGAATAGTAGAGGACGTTACTATTTTTCTTTTTTTTCGTGTTGGTGTTAACGTCACCAGCTGGGAGTCTCAGATTTTTTTTTTTTTTTTAAACGCACAAACTAAAGACAACGAATTACGCTAGTCCAGTACTTGCGCGCAATTTCCAAATTAATCCTTTTAAAGCTAGAAAATAATTTTCTCTTCATTTCCATCGGAATACGAGAAGAGGTATTCCCCTATTCTAAGAAATTAGTCCAAGACAGATTAAGAATTAGGTGCGCTGTCCCAGACAGGTCTTTCTAGTTACACGATTTAGAGGAATTCAGAGCAAAATAACCCTAGGGAGTAGCGCTAATACCTATGCTTTACAAACGGGCCACACTCGTAGCGCCCCCCCACTACGCTTGCGGCATTTAAAGCGAGACAAACTTGCAGGTTTAGAAACTTCTGCGGTAAAGCAAAGGTGCGGTCTGCACACACCAAGAAAACAACTGAGGCTGCATCATTTTTTTGCTGGGTTCAGGATATGAAGTTATCGGAGCCAGCGCTTGTGAACGACTGAATGAGTTTCAGTTGGGACGTTCGCTATCGCTAGTGGCGCTAGTGTCGCTGCTACACGAATGTGTGTCACTTCTTTCAAGTCTTGGCGCTACCGTACTCCCATAGTGTTATTTTGCTCTGGAAGAATTACAATCTCTCTACCAGTTATCTAGAAGGCGACACAAACTAACAAATGGGAGAATGTAGCGCTCTTGCTGCTACGCATGCTAAGGTTGAAATTGGCTATAATTAGGGTTCTATCATCTTAAATTTATCAGTAGTGAACTTTTATACATGACGAAAAAATTCAATGTTCGGCTTCGTCCGTGAGGAAATTTCTGAAAATAAATTGAATTTAATGGAATCGAATTGAAAGACAAAAGCGCTCCTCAGTCGGAATTTGAAACCACAATCTGTCACTTACAAGCAGTGTTGCCACTTGTATCTGACGAACCTGTGCCAACTCGCCAAAAACCTGTGATATTCTGGCCCCTACGAAACTCAATCCTTTTACTAATCATTAAATTGAAATCTCGCTTTTTCAGCTTTTGCTCTTTTTACGGCTTTTGCTCTCTAACCGGTTGCAGATTTCTGGCTCGCTTTGTCGAAGAAGTAGAAAACCTGTGACAAATCGCAGAATTCCACGACCAGTGGCAACACTGCTTACAAGGCCACTATGCTCTACCACCAGGGGCGTCACGACAAGGGGGGAGGGGGGACGCCCCTCCCCCTGAATGTTGTCGCCCAGTCGGTAAAAAATAGCCGAGTGGGCGTGAAGCGCCGCGATTTTTCGTTAAACAGTCGATTTTTTCTTCTTGGAAACAGTCGATTTTTCTTAAGAACAGTCGGTTTTTCGTAAAAACGGTCGATTTATTCTTGCAAATAGTCATTTTTTCTAAAAAAAAAAACAGCAGATTTTTCGACAACACATTCGATTTTTTCTCAGTCATAGTTCTTTTTATCTGCAAAAACAGTCGGTAAAAATGACCAGCCAGTCGGTAAATACCTTGCTCCCCCAAAACATTTTGGCTAGTAACGCCTCTGTCTACCACTGAGCTAAAAAGTAGCTTGTGAACATGGTTCGCAAACAAATACAGTAGTCAAATAGAAGCGAGCTATCCCAGTCCACCCTGACTACTGGAACGCTTGGTATATTCAGCATTTGGCAAACCCTATGCGTAACGCTTGATACACCATGCCAAATGCTGGATTCTAACCCAGTAAAATACTGATGATTTGAGTGAAGCTCAGAAATCAACCAATCAGAATTCCTCTATAGTAGGGTCGGTCAGGGTTAGGGCACCAACATGTATCCAACGTTTGGCATAGGGCATCCAGCGTTAAGCATACGTGGTATGTCAAACGCTAGGTATACCCAGAGTTTGGCATAGGGTAGCCTATCCAAAAATCAGGGGTTTGTGGTTGACTGAGCTATCCGAACAGCGATCAAGCCGAAGACAAACTCTTTAGTTCACATCCTCAATTCATGGGACAATCCCGTTTAGAAAACAACAGAGATAGTAGGAGAGGATGTCCGTCCGTCCGTCTGTCCAGTCCGTCAGTGGCCGAATGGTAGCGCGCTGAACTCACAAGGGAAGGGTCCCTTGTTCGAGTCTCGGTTGTGCCTACTGTTTGGTTTCGAGCGGGGGTAAGTGGCGTAACCCTGTAAGACAAGCCAAAGTCCACCCAGCTTCAAATGGGTACCTGGAGGAATCCGGGGAAGGAGACACGAAAGGTGTGCGAAAGAACAGGATGGCTGGCCCCCAACCCCCCATTGCACTTCCTGGCTGAGGGCCGAGAATCGGAGATCAGCACCGCCAGCTTGGCCTGTCAAGGCTAGTGCTGATACCTTTTTTTACCTGGTGGGGGGGGGGGGGGGAACTTACCTCGAAGATTTTCAGGACGTTTGCTAGTCCTCCTACTGTGTTCTTTAATGAGAAAATCATGGCCTTCACCTTCTTGCCGTTGTCCGGGGTCTCTGACTCGTTGAAGGTCATCTAAGAAATAATTGATTGATTGATTTTATTTATGACCCGTCAAAATAAGCACAAGGCACAAAGACGGAGTATATAATAAAGAAAAAAGAGAGAAAGAAAGGAAAACACAAAAAAAAATGAACTTACAAAATACAAAATGTAACTTTTACCTTAAAGCTAAACCAAAAGGGTTTTCCAGTCGTGATCAATATTTTGGCTATAAGTTTCTATTTGTTTCTCTACTGCAGTTAATGGATCACTAATTTGATAACGACTGGAAATTTTCGAGTTTCTCGTCCAAGGGGGGAGGCGTAATATGTATTTAGCAAAACGATAGAATGTTGACCGGATTTGTTTTTTGTCCGATTTGGTGAGAAGTCTCCAAAAAGGTGCAGTATACAGGACGTGCGGAAGGGCGATTGAATTGTAGATGGCCGCGAGGACGGGACGTTGAAAACGCAGCTTATTTAGAATATTACAAGTATAAGAATAATGTAATCATTTCCATATCTTTCGTCTCATGTTTTACGCGAAATTTCAAGATGGCCTAGTGTTCTATATATAGATAAATTTAATTATCAAAAATGAAACCATTTCTAGCTAAGTACCTCACGTCGGCTCAACTCGTTCGCACCCTTAGTCACCAGTAACACAAACAATCAGTAGGTATCATATTTTCGGGTCTAGGCGAAACCCCCCCCCCCCACAAAACCCCCCCGGCTAAAATCCCCCCGTTACCAAAACCCCCCGGACCAAACCCCCCCCGGGTACCAAAACCCCCCCGACCAAAACCCCCCCGGTACCAAAACCCCCCGGTACCAAACCCCCCCGCATAAAAAAGAAGGGTATGTAAGAGTAGAGTAACTGGTAGGTAGAGAGAAAGAGAAGAATAGAAACCCGCCCCGTACCCCCCCCCCCCCCCCGAATCCTTAGACACACACATATTAAGACTGAGATTTACTGGGCAACAAAACGAACAACCATGTGACAGTTCTACCACTGACAAGCACGAGTAAGGTACTTGTACCTTACTCGTGCTTGTCGAGTAAGGTACTCGACAAGTACCTTAACCTCCTGGGACCCTACGTCCACCCCCGTGGACATTTTATATATGAATTTTTTAAGCAGTATTGTAGCTGCGCTGCGTCGAAACTAACGCCACCATTCGATTCCGCTTGACTGGAATGCCATCTGTGATTTTTTTCAAGAGTCTGTGATACACCAGTGCTGAGAAATAGAGAACCAAAAATAGCCAAAAATCAGAGGTAGAGCAGAAAGCAAAGTGGGGAAGTTTAAAAATTATATAAGAAATAGAAAACAAGGAGGTAAAATAATGGAAAAATTCAGGACAAGAAAGAAGGTTCTGTTAAATATATTGGCTTAAGAAACAAATTGACAGTTGCCTTACAACCTCTTCTGTGCCTTTTATAACATTCGTGTCCACCCGGGTGGACAACCGGTCCCAACCAAGTAAAAACTGGGTAGGCTTCAGCCACTGGAAATTTGGTAGACAAAAACTTTGTGCTTCCCAGCTCGTCTGGGTAGATGCTAGGCTTGTAGATTTATTCAAGGGCACACGACTTACAGTACCGAGGTAAGAGCACATGGATTTGGCGCTGGAAGTATATTTCGTCTCACTGAGACCCTGTTTCCAGGGTCAAATATTTACTTCGATACCTTTTTTCACGTCGATCAACTTTCTTGGTTTTCTGATTGGAAAAAAGCTGGACTGTGGAACGACTTGAAGAATCCGATTGGAATGAGAACTATCCCCCCCCTAAAGCAGATAACGCTTCTGTACTATTACTAGAGAGGATCAGAAAGTCGCAGTCACATAGTGGTACGATAATGAACCTGTACTGCTAGCGTCCGACTGTAAATGGGTAAGACAAAAAAAAGAACCCAAAGACGCTGGGATGAGAACCAGCAGACTTTATCGAAACTAAGAGCCCAAGAAGTGTAGCCGGAAACAATAAATTGCTTCATGGTGGGGTCAGGGTGGGGTTGGCATGAGTGACAGAATGGCCTCGTATGACAAATTTACAGCCAGATCCCAGAAATTGGCGGTAGCCTTCATTTGGTAAACAGCTTCATCGATTCTGCCGTTTCCACTGGTATCCTTGAATTGCGTATGCCTGCCCACAACAAGTTTACAGAGGTGATGAAGCAACTGATTCACTTTCACTTCCCCGTAGCTAAATACCCAGAGTCCTGAGAAGCGACTCAGGCTGGAAAAAGGCTAGCAGAAGGATCTCAATGGCAGGACGAAAAGCGAGCAGGAGTATCTCCCCTAACCGAAGAGGTTTCAAGGTCCACTCCCCGAGTCCGCTTGAACAGGCATTCACATGCCTGAGTATGAGAATTTGAAAGATGAAGCCAAGTGTCGACATTCGGGCAGGGGGGATGGGGGGAGTAATCAAACGCAAAGTTTTTTTTAGGCCGTTTTGGAGACAGAAAGTGTTTCAGGTCGTTTCATTCCTGAGCTTGAACCTCTTTTCATCGTTTTGCACTGAACTGACAAATTTGAAATAAATGTTCTTTGCTGAAAGCATTGTTACTTTTTCAAGGATTGGGACCGAATGTCCTCCCCAGTGGACATTCAATAAGGGGGAGGGGGTAGAAGGGGGATTTTTTTGGAGGCTAGTTTCGAAATCTACGCATTTTTCTGATCAAAATTGGAAGTTTCCATGTGTATGTGTCAGCTGGTTTAGACTCGGGTCTCAGGAGGTTAACTCGACATAAGGTAGAGTTAGCCTCTATAATTCTACTAATCTCTATAATATTCTACCAGCATACTAGAATATGCTTATTCCAGCATATTCTAGCTGGAATATTCTACCAGCTAGAATATGGCGGAATATTCTAGCTGGTAGAATATTCCTGGGACTATCTTGAAAGTGCAGCTTCCTCGCCAAGAAGGGTGAGGCATTGGGAAAGGATTTGTTGGGGGGATCGTTACACAGAGTGGAACTGGTTTTGATTTGATCATTCACATCTAACACCTCACTGACAACAGCTTCAGTTGAATGCGGGTGTTTGGTCAGCCTTCATCTTCGCCTTACACTCCCTTTGTTTATCATTGCTCTGATACCCACTGTACTTCAGACATTCTTGTAGAGTCAAGTTTGCGAAAGAAGTTTATTCTACTCTTACTCTCTACCTACCAGTTACTCTACTCTTGCAAACCCGTCTTTTTTTTATGCGGGGGGGTTTTGGTCGGGGGGGGTTTGGTACCGGGGGGGGTTTGGTCGGGGGGGTTTTGGTACCGGCGGGTTTTTGGTCGGGGGGGGTTTGGTAACGGGGGGGTTTTAGCCGGGGGGTTTTTGGCGGGGGGGTTTTGTCCGGGGGGGTTTTCGCCGGGGGGGTTTTAGCCGGAACCCCATATTTTCGTTTTTCTTCGTTTTTTGCCCTCCGCGGTTCCGTTTCCCATTTTCTGTTTCTTCTTGTGTGTGTTGTGGTTAATATCATCTACGGTAACTACGATTACTTATCTTTATTTGTATGTCTGTTTTCTATTGCCTATTATTTAGTTTTTGCTATTGTGGTAATTTCCCACTCATTCTTAAACCGTAGCCTACTGATTTAATGTTTCAGCAAGCCCCACATTAACGGCAGTCTCTGTACAAACCGTAGTATGTCTCTGTATCGTGTATGTTTTTTTTTTATTTTTCCTATAGTATATATAGGCTATTCCGCTTTTCCGGGCAAAAAGAAATATTTATAAATTCGTTATCTTATTACGTTATTTTGAATGTTATTTTGCCACACAGTTATATAGAGATTATTTTCATATTGATATGTCTGAACATTATTTATGTGAGCAAATAGATGAGTACAAAATAAATAGCTGACTAAGTAAAAGTAATTGTAATTTTTTTAAACCCGCGTATCGAACCCGCGTATCATCTTTTCATTTTTGTTTGTCGAACTTTTTTATTTTTGGGCTACAACTCTTTCCTCCACTCAGCCACGTTGTTTTTTCCCTCAAACTCTCTTAACTTCTTACCTACTGTTTCCAAAACAAATAAAGATACATGCTTAATTTAATCATTCTTCTACATACATTAAACTTTACAAATTTATTCCATTTCGACTGTCAATTTCTTGAACTGTATTTTTTAAAACCCGCGTATCATCTTATCTATATTTATAGTTTTTTTTTTACTTTTTGCGCTACGACTCTTCCTCCACTAGGTGATGTTATTTTTCCCTCAAACTCTCCAACTTCACCCACTTTTTCCAAAATAAACCAAAGTACAAGCTTAACTGAATCATTCTTCTATATATACATATAAAATTAATATTCATTCCATTTCAACTGTCAATATTTGTGATCAACCTTCAGTTTTTAGAAACTAAAATGCTGCCACTCTGCACCACGCCCCCGCTAATTTTCAATTCGATATTTTTGTGATATTTTGTGATAGTTTGATATTTTTGTACTCCCACCCCCAAAAAGAGGCAGTGTTACTACACGCTGATACTACATGAGTTGCATTTTTGCCGATACCATGGTATCTGGTGTCACGGTAACCGATTCCGCATTTTGTCGTTTTTACAGTTACTATTGTATCTGATACCACGGTTGCTTTACAAAAACGCTAATTACCAAATTTGGTCTTTTAGAAGTCACCCCAAAAGAAATACTGATATCCACCCACATCACAGGCTCCAAACCACTTCCCCACCGATTTGACAAAAACCTAGGCTCTTGCGTCGGTGATGATAAAAGTGAGATGACTTTTCAGATCCCATGGTAACTGGCCAGATACCACAGTAACTGCAGAAACACCTTTTGCCCATGATATCAGATACCACGGTAACTGCGAAAATGACTTAAGGCCGTGGTATCGGATACTATTGTATCTGCAAAAACGCAACTATGAATAACAATAAATTCCTTACTTCTCCTCGCGTTACCATGGTAACTGGCCAGATACCACAGTAACCGCACAAACACCTTTTGCCCATGATATCAGATACCACGGTAACTGCGAAAATGACTTAAGGCCGTGGTATCGGATACTATTGTATCTGCAAAAACGCAACTATGAATAACAATAAATTCCTTACTTCTCCTCGCGTTACCATGGTAACTGGCCAGATACCACAGTAACCGCACAAACGCCTTTTGACCATGTACCTGATACCACGGTAACTACGAAAATGACTTAAGGCCGTGGTATCGGATACTATTGTATCTGCAAAAACGCAACTATGAATAACAATAAATTCCTTACTTCTCCTCGCGTTACCATGGTTACTGGCCAGATACCACAGTAACTGCAGAAACGCCTTTTGACCATGGTACCAGATACCACGATAACTGCGAAAATGACTTAAAGGACACCTGAACAATGAAACCATACTTGAACACACCATGGAGAATGCATTTACAGACATGGCCACGGAGAGCATTCTTCTCCTGAGCGTGACGTTTTCAAAATAGGAATGTTCGTTTCTGGAGGTTTGCACATGCAGACTCCAAGACAAAAAGCGCAATTCATTCAAATCTTGTACAGCGCTGGCCGGATCGTATTGGACTTTCTTCTAGATATACGTTTGGGCTTAACTGGTTAAAAAATATTCCAGAAGAAGGGTTGATTGGAGACATTTGTTCATTTCTAAAATTGTTCGGTACTGAAATAAGGACAGATGCAAAATGGAGCAAAAATCATAGCTTGGAAACACTATTTCGCATTTGGTTTTCTGCAGGCAATGTTAACGGAAGTCATACAGATAGGGATGATACTTGGTACTCTTCATTCAGGTGTCGTGGTATCGAATACCATTGTATCTGCAAAAACGCAACTACGGATAACAATAAATTCCTTACTTCTCCTCGCGAAACATTTTCCTTGATCCTCCATTCATCCTCGCTGTGTCGGTGCAGCCAGAGACCGAGCAGCCCTTTTCCAGATGCACTCATGGTGTTATCTGGGACAAGAAATAAAAGTCTTTCCTAAAATTATAATTCAATCAATCAATCAATCAAATTCAGTTATTAATAATAATAATAATAATTCATTTATCACCCACTTTACAAAACAGAGGTTAAGTGGAGTAAATACAAAAGAAAAACAGCAAGAGAAAACAAGAAACAAAGGTAATCACATACAGAATAAAGACGGATAAGGCGATGAAAACAGCCTAGCCTATAAGGCGCTTCAATGGCTAGCTTGGCACATAATTTTTCGAAAACACCAGTAATATCTGTCGCACAATACTTTTTTATCAGTTAACAGTAGGTAGGCAGTATCAGCTTAACAGTAGGTAGCTTAAAGCTAGAAGAGGTCAACAAAGTATTTACGAAACACATAAAAACGATAACATGTTAACTCACACTTTACAAGATGTAACCTGAAATAAATGTTGGAATGAAACGGTGTAAAACTGGGTTGGCGAATTGGCAGGATACGGCAAAATTGATTGTCAGTGTTCCTCTCATGCCGACGGGAGCGGGGGGGGGGGGGGGGGGAATAGACGGCTCATCTGAGGACAACACACTATCTTTACTCCGAAATTTTTTGAACGGGCATTTCTGCGGTCAATTAATTTAGGAACGCCCAGTTTTATTATGGGCCTCGTCATATGAAACAATTCATGTAAGTATTCCTTCAGTCCTAGCTGACTGCGTATCACATTTAATTGGTGGTCCGGATTGGTAAGCTGACATTTTAAAGTTTAAATTAAAATCCGGCTTATTTTTACATCTTGGATTTAGACACTGAATTATTTTTACTCTGCTAAGCGATTTTTTTTTTTTTTATGGCCTCGTCATATGAAATAATTGATGTAAGTATTCCTTCAGTCCAAGCTGACTGCTGACTGACCAAGCTTATCACATTTAATTGGTGGTGCGGATTGGTAAGCTGACATTTTAAAGTTTAAATTAAAATCCGGCTTATTTTTACATCTTGGATTTAGACTTTTTTTTTTTTTTTTTTTACCTTGAACTGCTTGCCCGATAAGACAAAGTTCATCCCGACACGGAGAATTTACATTTCAGCTTAAGCGTGCATTTCAATGGATAATGATGCGAAGCTCAGGAAATGTTCAATTCCGGATTTTAAGGCAACTTCTGAAGAAAGCCCCCCCCATAAATGTGTATTTTTCGCCAATCGTGTATCGTTGTAGTTGTACAAATATTTCAAGCATAGATTACCACAAATCCGAAAGAAAAAGTTCTTTAGATGAAAATCGATTATATGAATAGCGGAGCAACGAAGTAATGATTTTGATCGGGTCTCCAAGCCTATATTAAAGGTTAACTTCCGACATCGAGGTTGGTCCTGGAGAATAACATGAAGACGGCAATTTCAAATAACCTATCCGAGCCAAAGGCGGGGGTTTTGAAAAATATCTAGGCTACCTGGCGAATCGAGAATGATATTTTTAAATGGTCGTCGAACTTGTTATTCCGACTTCGTATCAACCTCTATAGAAATAGATATGGCTTCATATCAACCTCTCTGGCAGAGGCGTTACTACTAAGGGGGGAGGGGGGGAAGACCCCCCCCAATTTTGTCGGCCAGTCGGTAAAAATAGTCGAGTCGGCGTGAAGCGCCACGATTTTTAAAGTTTAACTGAAAAACCAACTTATTTTTGTGTCATTTAGTTGAATACACTGAATTATTTGGATTCTACAAAGGGACTTTTTTGTTTTCCACTATCTGCTCTAGTTATGACGTTCAGAATATCTGCGGCCGTCCCCACAGCGAAAATTCTACTATTACGCGGGAAATTTTTATCTAAACACAAACAAGGCTTTTCAGTGGGCAGTGGCGATATTGGTGAAGATTGCTTAGTGCCTGAACAAAAAAAAAGTCATAAATCTTTCTTGTAAGGCATACAACAAATTAGAGGTACCACAAATCACACGGAAATTCCACTATTTAAAAATCGATCATTCCTGAATAGCGGAACAACCAAGTAACGCATTTTCAGCGGGTCTTCAAGCCAATTTAAGTGAATAAGTGATGGGTAACTAGATTGTCCTATCCCAGTCCTTTTCGGTTAAACTTTAAGCAAAAACGGTCGATTTTTTCTTAGAAACAGTCGTTTTTTCTCAAAAACGGTCGGGTTTTCTTAAAAATAGTCGATAGGCTATTTTCTTAAAATTAGTAGTTTTTCGTCAACACGATCGTTTATTTCTCAATAACAGTCATTTTTATCCGCAAAAACAGTCGGTAAAAATGACCAGCCAGTCGGTTAATACCTTGTCCCCCCCCCCCAAACATTTTGACTGGTAACGCCTCTGCTCTCTGGAGGTTGATATGAAGTCATATCCACCGCTAACTTTCTATGTGAAGATTATCGTAATAACTGACAGTGGGTCATAGGATGACATGCAATAGATAGCTGTTCGAGTAACGTTACAAATGAATGCCCTATTTGGCTAAACATGGAATAGCCTCGGAAAGCGAAGCGAGTTTTAGCCACAGTCGTAAGAACACAAGGCGGATAAGCCAGCAGGGCTTTCCAGACCGCCCTCTTAAAGGAACTCCTACTAGAAATGAGCTTTTCACGATGACATGGCTCGGAAATATCGTTTTTCGAAAATACCATTACTTGCCACGTGAGATAAGCGATTTTTTGTTAGGGCTTTTCAACTCACCCTTCCCGCTCTCCGACGCCGCGGGTGGACGCAAAATATTTGAAAACCGAACGCGCCATGGTTAAAAAGTGGGGAAAACAAAGCAAAAGCAAAGAAGTCCAAAACAGAAGATAGACCTGATGGCCTACCATGTCTTCCAAAATGAAAAATATCACTTTGGTAGCGTTCCAGCGACGTAATATTAGTTACGATCGTTACTATTCCTTGTTATTATTGCCGTTCCAGAGCCCGCCGTAATAAGTAAATTGGCTCCTCCCACTTATTATTTTCGTTCCAGGACTGTTAAGATCGTTACGATTTGCTTATGATGGTCGCGAGCATCATAAGTGATAATAACTATCGGTTCTGCAAGAACTCCCGTAAGAGTGATGACGTATTTACGCGTTGTTATTATTTGCGTTCCAGAGAGCGTGATAACTACCACAATACGACGATCGCCCCTCCTCTTATCATCGTAACTTGTAATAACTTCACTGGAACGCTACCTTTGAAGCTTCTGGTGCCCTTATGTGTGAAAGAGGTGTTGACAGACCTTGAAGCCTCCGGCGAAGTTTGCGTTGCGTAAAACTCGGCAAACCCGAAAAAGTGCTAAAAAGTTACAGGTACAAACGAAACAAAAGCGGGGATTTCAGGAGCTTATTATTCGTTAATGAAGCTAGGGATAAGATAAAAGGCAGAAGAATAAGCAAGAGAACCCTTTAAATAACTGCAATAACTCTAACTCCTCAAGTTCCATTTCCAGATCCGCCATTTCTTTGCCACCCCCAAAATCCACATAAAAAACTTACCTTACAGGTTCTGTCGTTTCCTTACAGTCACCTTACCGGAATGCAACTGGTTGCTTTCTAATCCCGAGCTTTCTTTTCTCATTCTCAATGCGCTTTCTTATTGGGGGAACCATTCCACCCAATCAGAATGATTGGGCCAAGTAGGCACGCTTCCCTTGCTATGATGCTTTCCATAGGGATGACTGCTGATTACCATTGTTCGATAGTCTGGTGTCGAAGGGGGTTGATGAATGGGGCACCAGGGGGGAGGGCTAAGCCGGATTTCTATGTGTGGGAGTGAGAAAACGTGGTCAAGCGAAATAAATACGATAAGCCCATTTGTGGAAACCTCAAGGCGTTTTACCGCGGCATATTTGTGTCCCACACATGTTTGTCATGGAAATAGAAGTGTGTGCCCAACACTCGGCCCGCAGGTTCAAACTCGTGGAAATGCCTTTTTTTACCATATTTTCAAATGCCTGGAAAAAAAAAAGATAAAATCTCAACAAACAGAAATAAAGCTTACACCTTTTCCGCTCTGTAAGACAAGGATACGCAGTTCCATGACTATTTGCTTGACAAAGAAGTATTGAAAGTCGGATTAAGTCAGCAGGATTTTATTAGAGCTATATGTCGGCTCTTCTTGGCAAGGGTACTCTTCAGACTCAAGCTGGAAAACGAACTTGTGGAAAACCACACAACTCTTTTTCCAGAAGTTCAGAGCACCCTTGCGAAGAAGAGCCGAAATATAGCTCTAATAAAATTCAGCTGACGTAACGGTTTAGCACCATCAAATACGATTCGCAGTCGGCTTGAGTTGAAGGAATATTATTTACAAAGCAGCTTACTTCCTTTTTTAAACTAAAATGTAGGCTAATATTGAATTTCCCGCTAAATTTCGAGCCACAAAATCGAAAATCCAACTCGAGAGTCGAGAGTTGTTTGTCAAAATTAAGTCACAGTGCGAGAAACACAAAAATTATTGGTTGCGTAAACAGACTTGAGGCCACTGATGTGGTCAGTAGCAAAATAACACTAAGGAGTAGCGCCAAAACGTATGCTTTCCATCCTTTGCAAACGGGCCATATTCGTAGCGCCGCCCACTAAGCTTGCGACATTTAAAGCGAGACAAACTTTTGGTTTTGAAAATTTCTAGTAAAGCAAAGGTGCACACACCAAGGACCACACCACACCATTTTTTTGCTATGTCCAGAATATAAAGTTGTCGGAGCGAGCGCTGGTGAACGACTGAATGAGTTTCAGTAAGGAAGTTCACTATCGCTTGTGGTGCTAGAGTCGCTGCTATTCGAGAGTGTCACTTCTTTCAAGTCTTTTCGCTATTCCCTAGTGTTATTTTTCTCTGGTTGTGGTTCAACTGATCGATTTCGCCAGAGAAATGGCTCGGGAGTGAATCAGTACCCTGTACCATGGTGGCCCCCATTGAGCAATTACCTATGTATATTTTTTGTCTAGTGCTTCAGTAAAAGAGTCTCTGTAACGTTGTAATTATATGCACAGCTGAACTTAATTTTTTGTAAATACTGGCCGATTTCGATGGAAAGAACTAGTATCCAGATAGGTAATATTTCCGCAGTGTAATTTTTCCTCTTACGACATTGTATTCGACATGTGTTCTTCGACAGGCAACACATACAATTTCCGAATTCCAGGCAAGAATTCCGGCCCTGGATAAAAGCCGTCATCGGATGCACACTGCAGCATCACATTTATTCGGACATCTTCGAATCTTCTCGTGCCCTCCCATCTCGTGGCATCTCAATCAGTTCCTCAGTAGCGAAACCCAAGATGTCATTTGGAATACTATACATTTTGTGTCATTGTGTTAAAGAGTGTAAATTTTTCAGTTATTTCGTTCTCTTTAATGTTAGTGCCTTTTATTTTTTTGTTTGTTACTCCGCTGTACTAAAAAGCGGGTAACAAATAAATAATAATCATTATTACTGTTTAACTGTCAAACGACCTTCGAATCCGGCACGTGAACCTTTCCAGTTATTACCGTACAGTTAAAGCATGTAAACGAAAATAAAACTTTGATGCTTATTTTGGATGTTCATCATCAATGATTACAGCTAAACTTTCGGAGAAAATGTCTGAGTGAACTCGAATCTACAAAATATCCGTCTAGAATGAACCAAACGGTCGATCCAGAAACAAATATTATTTCCATGTACTGTGATTTGTAAAGCATTCCGGGAACGTTTTATCCCCGCCGACGGACATCGAAAAATCATTCCCACAATCATGAGTAAAAAAAACACGGACCGCTGCGAAACAAATAGCTTTCGACTGTCGTTATCCTGATGACGTCGCGGCTTTCCCTCCGATTCCGATTTGCTGATTAATAACAAAAGGAAGATTGCCGCTTTGATTTTTACGGATAGTAAGAAGGTAATGACTGGAAGAACAAGAGGTATATTAAGCTTTTCAATTTTGTCGTCGGTTTTGGTTCCCTTGACTCAAGCTGGCAAGTTATTGTAGCCCTACACGTTCTTGAGTTGAAAAACATATTATGAATGGGATAAAACCGAACGGATAAATAGGAACCAATCAGATTTGAGCGATCAAGCAGAAACGATAAGACTGAACGGATGGAAAGAAAAACAAAAATACTAGAGGGGCTGACGACAAGTTACTGAGGAAGGATAATTGCAAAACATAATAATTGGTGATAAGGGGTGATTGTTCAAAATCTTTATAAAAAAAACACGTTAGAACACTATAAATAGTTACCATATTCAGAGGCGTCACGTATAAGGTGGGAGGGGGGACGCCCCCTCCCCAATGTTGTCTGCCAGTCGGTCAAAAAATAGCCGAGTCAGCGCGAAGCGCTGCGATTTTTCGTAAAAAACAATCGATTTTTTTCTTGGAAACAGTCGATTTTACTTCAAAACAGTCGGGTTTTCGTAAAAACAGTCAATTTTGTCTTAAAAACGGTCGGCTTTTCAAAAACAATCGTTTTTTCTTAAAAATAGTCGCAAAAACAGTCGGTAAAAATGACCAGCCAGTCGGTAAATACCTTGCCCCCCCAAACAATTTGGCTAGTAAAGACTCTGACCATATTACAACCATGTTCAGAAGCCTATTTAACTTATTTAGCCTACATCTATTCATATAGTATAAAAAACGGATTAGGCAGCTGTGATGCTTTTTAGCCAAGAAGACTGACAGCCTGAAGAGGACCCTTGCCAAGAAGGGCCGAAATATCGCTTTAAAAGCATCACAGCTGACTAATCCGTTTTTATACTATATGAATATATATGTATCTAAGTCAGTTTGGGCTCAAGGAATATTTAACTTCTTTACTCATAGCCTAATCCATGGAAATAATAAATGGCGAGTGGCGGGGCGCGTAAGTAATTGAGTTCCTTAACTGGCCGCTTAGAGCCTTTGTCATGTTGGCAATTCCGGAATTCATCTGTTGATTTTTTTTTTTTTTTTTTTTAAATAAAGCAATCTCAAAAAGCAATCTCTAATGCTTGCTGCTTGACGAACCACTTTTAAGACAGGAATCAGAACATTCGAAATGATTCTCATGCCTATCTGGCTAACTTTTGCGGACACCCACCGACGAGCACCCAATTACTCCTGTTAGACGGCAGGAACATAGCCTGAATCGCTTGAGTTTACTTGTCCCGAATGTGCAAAATAGGGGTCGCCGTCAGTACACTCACGCATCATTTCGTCGTGGGCGAAGTGTCGGGTGGTCCAACTTACGGGTGGGCCAACTGTCGGCTTTCAGGAACGGGCGAACCGACAGGGCTGGCGGGTGGGCGAACTGACGTTGGGAGAACTTACAGGTGGGCGAAGTGACGGGTGGACGAACTTACAGGTAGTTACAGGTTTTGGTAGGTCAAAAAACGCGTGGCCGAACTGTCGGAGAAAGTGGACGAAGTGACGAGTATTTTAGTGGAGTATACGGGTGAGCATACTGATGGGTAGCCGAACTTAGAGGTAGCCAAACCGATGGGTGATGGGCGAACTTACAGATTTTGGTTGGTTAACTGACAGGTGGGCGAACTGCCGGGAGAAGTGGGCGAAGTGACGGATATTTTTATCGAACTGACGGGTGCGCTAAATGGCGGGTGGGCCAATTGATGGGCTCTCAAACATACAGTCTGGTGAAAAAAACGATTTAGGAAAACCTTGAACTTTCTTGGATGACCTAAGAACAAAAATATATACAGACTATTATCTCAACGTTATTCTTTCTGAATGGCAGGGACTCCCAACTCCTCGTCCGTCCAGGATTCGCGTTTGGGAAACTCCCATTCACCCTAAAAAATAAAGAGCTATGAGCTTCAGAAGCTTCTTCTTTGCGAATCCTGAACTGCAAGACTAATTCCCTACTATACAAAAAAAAAAAACATATTTTGTCTTCGACAGTAGCAATTTGACCCTACGTATTGCATAGAGTTTTTGTATAGCCTAGTCAGCAACTGATCCTGGCGAGGAAAAAAATTCTCCCTTCGAGCCTTAACACACGTACTGTATCTAGTTGGGGAGAACAACGAAAAAAACGTCTGTTAGGAAAAAACAACCTGATGGGCATATTAAACAAAGATATGTTGGTGATCCAGACACAACGAAAGAATACCCACTATGCGACTCGCAGTATGAGTGTATTCAAATATGATTTTCCTTTAGGTGTTTTTTTTTATTTGTCTTTCTTTATTTTCTGTTCTTCAACTGTCCTGCTGGCATAAATGACTAAGAATAGTAATAATACCAAATGAGACCGACTGGTCTTTGAAAGTCTGAAGGTTTTTTGGTCTCACTCCACTTACGCCACCCACTAAAGATTTCTCTTTTTATGGCACTTGCCCTTCGGCCAAGTGCCATATAGCGATCGCAATTTCTGTCCGTCCGTCGGTCGGTCGGTCGGTCTGTCGGTCTGTCGGTCTGTCGGTCTGTCGGTCCGGGTTTTGCTAGTTCGGGTACTTCCAGATAAGCTAAGACGATGAAACTTGGCAGGAATATCAGGGACCCCAAATGATTAAGTTGGAAATAGTCGCTTCCCCGATCCGACCACCTGAGGGGGAGTGGTGGGAAGGGGAATCCGGAAAAAATAAGAAAAATGACTTATTTTTAACTTACGAACGGGTGATCGGATCTTAATGAAACTTGATATATGGAAGGACCACTTGTCTCAGACCTTCCATTTTAAATCCAGACCGGATCCGGTGACATGGGGGGTAGTTGGAGGGGGAAACCGGAAATCTTGAAAATCGCTTAGAGTGGCGAGATCTGGATGAAAGTTGGTGGAAAGAACAAGCACAAGTCCTAGATACGGGATTGACATAACCGGACCGGATCCGCTCACTTTGGGGGAGCTGGGGGGGGGGGAATCCGGATTTCTAGTGATCCCGCGAGTTCGGTGCTTCCTGATGTGCTAGGACGACGAAAATTGGCAGGCATGTCAGGGACACGAACAGATTGACTTGATAATAGCCGTTTCCCCAATCCGACCATCCGGGGGGGGGGGGCTGGAGGGAGGGGAATCCGGAAAAATGAGGTATTTTTAACTTACGAACGGGTGATCGGATCTTAATGAAACTTGATATATAGAAGTACCTCGTGTCTCAGACCTCCCATTTTAAATCTAGACCGGATCCGGTGACATGGGGGGTAGTTGGAGGGGGAAACCGGGAATCTTGAAGATCGCTTAGAGTGGAGAGATCTGGATGAAAGTTGGTGGAAAGAACAAGCACAAGTCCTAGATACGGGATTGACATAACCGGACCGGATCCGCTCACTTTGGGGGAGTTGGGGGGGGGGTCCGGATTTCTAGTGATCCAGCGACTTCGGTGCTTCCTGATGTGCTGGGACGATGAAAATTGCCAGGCATGTCAGGGACCCGAACAGATTGACTTGATAATAGTCGTTTCCCGGATCCGACCATCCGGGGGGGGCTGGAGGGAGGGGAATCCGGAAAATGAGGTATTTTTAACTTACGAACGGGTGATCGGATCTTAATGAAACATGGTATATAGAAGTACCTTGTGTCTCAGACATCCCAGTTTAAATCCGGACCGGATCCGGTGACATGGGGGGAACTATAGGGGGGAACCGGAAATCTTGGGAAACGCTTTGAGTAGAGAGATCGGGATGAAAGTTGGTGGAAAGAACAAGCACAAGCCCTAGATACGTGATTGACATAACCGGACCGGATCCGTTCACAGTGGGGGGGGTTGGGGGGATCCGAATTTCTAGTGATCCCGCGATTCGAGTTCGGTACTTCCTGATGCGCTAAGACGATGAAACTTGGCAGGCGTGTATGGGACCCGAACTGGTTGACTTGAGAATAGTCGTTTCCCGGATCCGACCATCTGGGGGGGTGGGGGTGGAGAGAGGGGGAACCCGAAAAGTGAGGTATTTTTAACTTGCGAACGGGGGATCGGATCTTGATGAAACTTGACGTATAGAAAGATCTCGTGTCTCCGACGCCCCATTTTAAATCCGAACCGGATCCGGTGATATTGGGGGGAGTCGGGCGGGGGAACCGGAAATCTCGGGAAACGCTTAGAGTGGAGGGTTTGGGATGAAAGTTGGTGGGAAGAGATGGATCCGGTCACTGTGGGGGAGTTGGAGGGGATCCGAGTTTGTAGTAATCCCACGAGTTCGGTACTTCAGCTGATGTGCAAGGACAATGAACTTGGCATAATTGTCAGGTACCCGAACTATTGACTTGAGAATGTCGTTTCCCCGATCCGACCGTCGAGGGGGAGTGTACAAAAGAGGAATCCGGAATCCAGTGGCAAGCTCAGCTTTGACAGTGCGAAAACGGATAAGTCAGCTGAAATTTTATTGGAGCTATATTTCGGCCCATCTTGGCAAGGGTCCTCTTCAGGCTCAAAGCCGCTCAAGGTGGAAAGAACGAAACTTGTGATAACAAAACTGAAGATTCTAGCTTAGTCTTAAATATCTAAATTAGCTCAAAGTTTTTCGCAGTCAGCTTGGGCTGAAGGAATATTTAAGCTCAGCTATTGAACGGGTTATCGGATTGAACCGAAACTTGATATTTAGAAAGGTGTCTCGTAACTGAGACATCCCATTTTAAATCCGGACCAGATCCGGTGACATTGGGAGGAGTTGAAGGGGCGAACCGGAAATCTTTGTAATCGCTTAGAGTGGAGGGATCGGGATGAAGCTTGGTGGGAAGAACAAGCATAAGTTCTAAATATGTCATCTAGAGCTTTCAGATTGAATGAACCTAGATATCCTAATTCTAGGTCCGAACCGCATTTTTGAATGGCGGGGTGTTTATTGTGAAGTTCTCTTCTACTTTCTCGTACCACTACTCGTAACAAGTGCCATATGAGCTCGTAGCTCTTGTTTCTTTTTGGGATCCCAAAACGTTAGTGACGGATACCTATGACATCGCAAAAGTTGTCCGTCTGTACGTCCGTCCGTCCGTCTGTCTGTAAGCACGATAACTCTCGAAGGGAATGAGATATTTTGATGAAACTTGGTGTGAGGATTCTTTGGGTCAAGAGTAAGGTCGAGTTCGTAGATGGGCACTGTAGCCCTACATTTAGGGGTGGGGGAGGGGGTTTAAAATAAGGGACAAACAAAATATTTTGAAACAGCTAATGTGATAGTCGATTATGGGGTAAGAAGACATGCTGAACACGATGGTGAAAACCATTTTCTCGCCGGACAAATAGTTCGCCCGGAATCCGGCCGAAACCGGAAAGTTTGTTAAAAGTAAAAGTTTTATTTGAAGTTAATTAGATGTTCGACTTAGGGGTAAGAAGACAAGCTGAACACGATGGTGAAAACCATTTTTTAGTCAGACAGGTAGTTAGCCCGGAATCCGGCCGAAACCGGAAAATTTGTTAAAAGCAAAAGTTTTATTTGAAGTTGATTAGATGTTCGATTTCGGGGTAAGAAGACAAGCTGAACACGATGGTGAAACCCATTTTCTCGACGGACCAGTAGTTAGCCCGGAATCCGGCCGAAACCGGAAAATTTGTTGAAAGCAAAAGTTTTATTCGAAGTTGATTAGATGTTCGATTTAGGGGTAAGAAGACATGCTGAACACGATGGTGAAAACCATTTTCTCGCCGGACAAGTAGTTCGCCCGGAATCCGGCAGAAACCGGAAAATTTGTTAAAAGTAAAATTTGTATTTGAAGTTGATCAGATGATAGATTTAAGGGTAAGAACAGACGCTGAATCTGTATATGACAATCATTCATTTTTTACCCGGACATATATTTCGTCCGGAATCCGGTTCAAACCGGATTTTTTTATAAGTTAAATTTTTATTCGAAGTTGATTAGATGTTCTTTATAGGGATAAGGACTAAGGAGATGCGCTGAATTCGTTTCTGAACTATCTTTTTTTGGCTGGACAAGTAGTTCGCTCGGAATTCGGCCGAAACCGGAAATTTGGCAGAAGTAAAGCAGGAAGTTTCGATCAGTATCGTCAAAATAAATATGGCTTATACAGGTATATCTGAACTTAATTTTCTCAGATGATTCGCCTGGCGTAGACTGGATCTGGCGTAGACAAGACGTAGTTGTCTGGGTCAAATATTAAATTTTTGGGATCCCATCGAAACCTTTGGTCTTGTTATTATTGAAATATTGATTCAAATTTTGTGTTTTGTTTGTCACCAAAAGAAGTATTAATTTGTGGTTATTGGGTGTCGACTTAAACCTCAGCCGATTATCCAAGGACCGCGACATCACGTCTATTTACACAAAAAGTTCATATTTTCCATTTCCGCACCTAAATGATTATCACTAGAACGGTTTACAAATGTAAAAGCGCTCGGCTCTATGTATAGATCCAAATATATATTCAGTGATATACATTTAATCGAATTTCCCAACTATCTTGATGACGTCACATTGATGTCTCCGGTGTCGGATAATCGGCTGAGGTTTAGTCTAGAACGTTTATTGCCCAGTAGTCGAGCTAGTCTCCCTATTTGGGCAAGTCGAAGAAATTGATACAGAATGACTTTTCTTCCAAAATAAAACTGAAAAATGAATGTAGCTTCTGCATGTAGCCTATTTGTCATAAGCCAATTGACTTCAGAAAACAGACCAAACTAACAAACAACCATCCGAAGCTATACATTTCACTCCCAATCACCTGCTTCAGGGCTTCCACTGCTTCCACTTTATACTTAATTCATTTACAAGCCTGAGGAATATGGAGCCAGAATCAATCACCGAAAGAGTGCCCAGCACACTGCTTTGACTGATCCTCCTAAAACCATTGACCTTACCGTACAAATTTCAAATGCAGGTCCATGAAGATTGTTCATGTTTTCGCTATTATCGTTTTTCTGCTTTTCTTTCTCTTTCCATACATATTTCTTGTTTTACACCAAATGGTTGAATAGTAAATTTAAGTAAAAATGAAGGGATGAAAATGGTCAGGAAACATTATTTTGGGACGGATGGCAGAAAAGCATGATAAATCTTTGGCCTTAGCCTAATTATCATTGGCATAAATATGAACTTGATTGTAAATTTCTTACGATGACGTGGCCAGGTTCCTTCCATATATTGTATGTGATCCACCACCACATGATAGCACCAAGAGCTTCTGTCAGGTACATGGTGCTGTTGTGCTCAGTGGGTGTATTTTCTCTGTACCACCACCTGAAAAAGATGATTGCATAAAGGTATATCCGATGAAAAATTCTTTGACTGCGTAGTTGTATGGTAGTTATACGAAAAAGTTGCATGCATTGATATGTAGTAGTATGGAATACATTGATTTAACATGCCTCTGACTGGGTTAATCTTAACTATATAGTAGTATCCGATAGCACCCAATCTCTGTAGTAGCATCCAGTTTGCTAGTAGTAGCATGCAGTGGCAACAGTTACTACTGCATGCTACATTCCCTAATTCTCGGAAATTTTTCATCGGATACCGTAGCAGCAAACGTCGATCTCAAGGTCACTCTTCCCCATCTTCAAATTGAGTATCTGCTTTTAAACTTTTTGGCTTTTTTGAGCAATTAAATCTTATCTTATCTTGGATTCTTCATCACAGGCTTGAGGCTACGCGGCTGCTAGAAAACTAGACTTCAACTATATACAAATTTAACAAATTATTTAAATTAACCTTGTTAAACAAAACATCTCAGTCGAACTTCGACAAACTTTACTGTTAAACAAAAGCGAACCCAGACAAACTTTACTGTTAAACAACATCTCAGTCAACCGCCCATCATCGAGACCGAACGAAAGCGTAGATGGTAAGGTCTAAGGTAAAACATCTCAGACGGTCTAGCTGATACATGGTGCCTCCACGACTAAGAACTCAACTGACAACTACAACAAACACATTGACGGGTCGAAACTAAAATAATAAAGGACATAGAAGGGGTGTTGAGGCTTCCGCTTTGGGTTGGCTGAGCTAAACTTATCAGCAGTGTTGGCCTGGAAGGGTTGAAAGTGGGAGGGGACAGGACCTTGAGTGGTTTAATTGCTATGTTTTCCTCTGTCAACATCTATTCAACATGTTTCTTCCATTTTAGACCAGCTGTAATATGTCACAGTAGGTTTATTTAACACAATTAATCCATCATACATTTATTTCACGACATCGTATGTCGCATCATAGATAAATCAACTGGACAATAATCTGCGGATTAACCATCCAGCAGTTCAAGGAAGTAGCACAGTCTGTGGTACAGAAGGTAAAGCTGCCGGAACAATGCCCCCTTTTCTGCTGAACACCCTGCAGGAGTTCAATGGGCTTTGTATCACTTCGCAATAATACCTCAAACAGTCAATTACATAACTCTCATATTTTACAAAATTAACTTCCACCATTTCACAGCTGACAAATAGTTTCAAAATTCTTCAGGACAATAGGTTACATGTCAAAAAGAAAAAAAATCAAGTAGAAGCTATTGTCTATAAGATGGAGCGAGTCAAAGGCAAATCTGCCACAATGACATTCAAACATAAGAGCCACAGAGCTTTAGAATGTTTTGTTTTAATAATGTTGGTTTATCCATGGACACATTGAGGGATATCTCTGATTTGGCTGTAACATACCCTTAATACCCTTAATTCGCACTTCGGAGCAATAAGGTCCAATGGATCTGTGTTGGACCAGGATCTGTGGACCAGGAGGATATGATACATATGCTAACGTGAACATTTGTTCTACTGTATTATCATGATGCAGTCATAATATTGTACACCAGAGGTGTGCTGCTTCTAAGTAAAGTCTCAGTCTGGGATGTGTATGAGCTTGTCCTAACACGAACATTATATACTTTCCAGCAACTGTCCAGCAGTAGGCTATAGTCTCCTACTAAAGGTTGACAATTACTCATCAGAATCCTTAGATTACAGTCTTGCAGTAAGGCCCAAAGTGCAAACAATTAAAACCGTGTAGTTCTGACTAGCCTTGTCCAAAGAAGGTTTTTTGCAAGATTCCAGAATCACTTTGCAGCATGCAAAGTACATCGTGAAAATTGTGGGAACCTGATTCCTGGAATTGATTTCCAATTGGGTTGATCATGAAAACACATGGAAAGCTGAAACTGTTGGGAAAATACTGAATTCTAACATTTCCAAATAAACAGCCTACTGTTCACCACACCAGACACTCATTCCATTCTCATATGATCCTATGAAGTCATCCTTAACGAGTTTTTTTCCATTCCTTAATTGATATTTGATATTTGACTATATAAAACAGATATCTTATCTTGAATTCCGAAGGACCGAAATATAGCTCTAATAAAATATATCTGATTTATCTGTTTTGCATCGTCAAATATGATTCGCCGTCAGCTTGGGCTGAAGGATTATCTATCACCGAAGTACAGAACTTTCAAATCGCCCATACATGGTGCCGACAAGTATCCATCTTAGCTGGAAAGAAGAAGAAGGGACATGCGACTCCAAAACCAAACTGCAGAAGAATCTCTGCCCTTTCGGTGAGACTGTGACCCAAAAACAGCAGCCCTGTGCCCCTGTCCAGAATGATATCACAGCACCAGCTTTAACTCCAATCACTTTTCAGAGAAGAATTTCACAAAATCATATATTTAAGGAAGAATCTTCAGTTGTTTTTTCACACGTTCACTTTCCAGCTTGAGCCTGAAGAGGACCCTTGTCAAGAATTCAATATGATACGCAGTCAGCTTGGGCTGAATGAATATCTAACAAAGCATTCAACTTTCCGCTAAGCTTTCCTCTAACTTTCTGCCAGAAAGCAGCTTTCTCGTATAAACTGCTTTGCTTTGATGTCAAATTTCAAAATGACACAATGAAAAATGGTACGCAAAATTCGGCAAATTTCCAAAGCAGTGCAAAAACCATTGGAAGAAGATTTTGATTCCAGCTCAGTTCCAGCTTGGAACAACCCTCTTTGACGTTGTCCTTAACTTAAGTAGGCTAGCCCGTGCGTAGCCAATCTATACAATTTTCTTCTTGCAGCTAGCCTAGGCTGTCTCTCTCTCTACAGTGGGTAGAAAAAAAGCTTTTGTTGTGGTGCCTCCAAATCACACTTACTCTCCTCCGCCAAGACGAGGTTTGCTTGTGGTCAGGCATCGCTTTGAGGCCTGAGCAGCAGTGTGAAGCTTCAACAATTTTCTTAGCATTTTTGCTGAATTTTTATTTGTTATTTTTCTATCTGAACAAATAAGTTGCTGTCAGAGCTGTTTACTCTTCGGAAAATTAGATAGAGCAGGCAGTTCGCGCAAAGTATAGAAATCATTTCTCCGTACACGTGATTTCGTCAGTTTCATCAGTACAAGTCTTCCTCATTCTTTTCCTCTCGTTGTACAGCTTGTTAAGTGAAATGCAGTGGAAGCGCTATCTAGAAACCAAAAGAAAACAAGAAAAACCGAACAGTCTTCTATCTAGAGAAGATACAGCGCGAATTTTAAACTCCAGATCGTTACCATTTGGATCGTTCTGTTGAAGAGTGTGATGCTGGTCGTATGGAAGTATGGAACACCAGTCGAGACGTATATTGTGACGTCATGTCATTGAGGAGCTAACATAGGATATGATTGTCCCTAGGACAGAGAACGACCCTACTGAAACTCATTCAGTCGTTCACCAGCGCTGGCTCCGATAATTTCAGAGACTGAACATAGCAAACAAATGATACAGCCTCCATTGTGTCCTTGGTCTGTGCAGACCGCACCTTTGCTCTACTGGAAGTTTTTAAACCCGCAAGTTTGTCTCGCTTTAAATGCTGCAAGCGTACACACTTGCCAATACCACTGAGCGTGTTCCACCCCTCTACCAATAGTAACTATTAGTTACTATTTCCGTTCCAGCCTCACGAAAAGTTACTACGCTGACCGTTCCAACCTTCTCAAAATAGTAACTAATAGTAACTATTTGCTTACCATGCTCGGGAGCGTAGTTAGCGTAGTAACTACGCATCTCTGTAACGCGATTGGTCGGATCACCCCGAGCCTGATATTTGACCGAAAAAATTCAAAAAGCGTTCCAGCCTAGCGTAGTAACCACGGCGAATAGCGTAGTAACTACGGTAAGTAGGGTGGAACAAGCTCACTATAGTGGGCGACGCTAAGAGTATGGCTCGTTTGCAAAGCATGGAAAGCATAGGTCTTGGCGCTACTCCCTAGTGTTATTTTGCTCTGCTACGCGGATTTATACTTACAGACTGATTCAACGATAGGAATAAATAACAGTTCTTTGTGTTCAGAGGTTAAATAGATTAAATAGTTGTGAGGTCACGCTTGTATGGAATTCCGCACTGATTAAATGAGATCTGGAGAGTTAATCAGTTGGCCAAAGTAATTCATCGGTTCCGTTAACCTCCGGCAAAAGTAATTAATCGGTTCAGACTAGCAAAAACTTCCACATATTATTATTATTTAGTATTTGGGTAAAGTTAGGTTTAAAACTGGTCCTTACTCTTGCTCTATGTGCGGATGCGAGAATGAAAGTATGAGTCATTTTGTGGGAGAGTGTGAGGAATTGAATGGGTTGAGACAAGAGTTGACTGGAGTGAGAGCGTGTGGGAGTGAGTGGATAATTAACTGAGAGAATGAAAGAGAAAAGTTTCCAGGCTATTCAGCTGTTTGGAAGGTTTCTCACGAGAGGGTTAGCACACAGGGAAAATTGTATATCCCTGCATTGTACAGTGTTCAGGTTTATTATGTATTATTTCCTTTTGTTGTTTTCAGTGCGATGGCCATTGTTGGCTCTTTATGCATTAAACATCTATCTATCTACCCATCATCCAACAGTGAATGGCATTGCCGAGGGGCTGCCAACTCTCCGCCACTTGGTGTACACCATGTTGCGCCACCCATGCGCCCCCATCCGCCACGCGAGCCACTCATCCGCCGAGCGCGCCACTCATCCGCCACCCTTCCGCCACGCCCGCCACTCATCCGCCACGCGCGCCACTCTTCCGCCACTCATTCGCCACCCACTCATCCGCCACCCTTCCGCCGCGCGCGCCACCCCTCCGCCACGCGCCACTTGGTGTACACCGATTTTGAGAGTGGGCAACCCCTCGGGCATTGCAAAAAGGTTGAATATTGTTACCCGCACCAATGTAGCTACCTCACAGTTTTCTATTTTTGGAGGCTCCAAAGACCTAAAGAAAGGAATTAACTTATACGGCAGAAATTCTTCATCAATTTATAAGTCTATCCGAAAAACTCTCGGATACGAAAAATCTTAGCTAGGCAAGGTTATCAGGGCTGTTTTTGATTGGATGGTTTTCTGCTGGTGTCTTCTTTTCTTCTACTTCTTCGTTCCCTCGCTCTTCCTGGGCTTTGGTTCTGCAGCATGGTAAGCTCATTCTACTTCTGTAAATAAAGGAAACAAGTTAAATACAATGTCCCGTGATTTTTCCGATCATCGCTCAAAATTTCAGGGGCGTGTCACTGCATCTCTTTTAACCTTGTTGTCACTCCAATGGGTTTATTTCGGTCCGATGGGCGACTCCTTGGAATCTGAATGTATCTGTTTTGGCAACTGGAGTAAAAAATAAATAAAGAAGAATGTTCTTGTCACCGTTCTGCTCATCCAAGGGACCTAAATCTAACAGGGAGGAAAATAGTTTTATTGCTAGAATGCTAGCTTCAACAATACTGAATTTATAACTAAATTTAAAGTCAAGACCTGCGATGACGCTACTAAAAAATAATAATAATAATAATTTATTTGTAACCCACTACAACAAACAAGAAAAAGTGGAGTGAATGAATGAATGAATACTTTTAATTCAGCAAATTGCCATAGACGAAAAAACACACAGAAAAGAAAAACAACAACAACAAAAATCACAAAAATCATGCAGTCAGTTCCTGCTGTCGCGTTGCAGCAAGAAGAGATTGCCATACAGGCAGGCAATGAAAAATTGGCTCAGTAGCAAATTTAATAACCTCGATCTTTGAATCTAAAAGACGGCACAGAAGTGCCGCTCTAGCCTTACGGCGAATTTCGTCAAAAGTGAGGCATCTTCTCGAAACGAGCGCCGAAGAAACACTACAGATAGACGGTAGCTTAAACAAACGCCGGAACACACGGTTATAGCTTACTTTGGCATTGCTAAGACTCTTAGCGGTAGGATTAATTACCAATGCTAAAGCAAAAAGATGATAACAATATGTTCCAAACAGCTGAACACGTACATCAAGGTCCGCCTTGCTGAACTTACGAATTAAAGCGTTTGCACGTTTGCACAGCCCCGATATCAACTCTTTAACATGAAGGTCATCATTCAGGTTAGACTTGAATGTAAACCCTAAATAACGGAACTCATCGACATAGCACAATGTTCGACCTGAAAGTAGCACATCATTTTTAGCAGCACGAATACCGGCTTTGCGAAACAACATCACATGAGTTTTCTTTGTATTAAAAAGAATATCATGTTGTGACGCAAAACTGTCACAAATTTTAAGGAGCTTATTTAGACCATAACACGTAGGCGACAGCACCACTAGGTCGTCTGCAAAAAGCAGGTGGTTCATACATCTTCCAGCTATGTGACATCCGACCATACACGAAGACAGCCGGGCAGACAAAGCGTCAATATAAACCGAGTAAAGCAATGGGGAAAGAACCCCACCCTGCCGAAGGCCGTTCAGAAGGCCAAACTCATTGCTTACATTAGTACCCCACCTTATTCTGAACTTCTGATTCCGAAACCAATAAGATAGAAGTTTAAGGTAGCATGATCAATAAGATAGAAAGTAATGAACTAGAAACAAAAAGAAACCAAAGATGACGAAAAACAACTTAACTACGAGAAAAACATTGGAGAAGACCACGAAAAGGCTCAAGGTTTGAAATTGCAGACTCGGACAGCCCCTCGTGCAGCAAGGCCAGCTTTGCCGTTACATCCGGAGCACTAAAATTCTGGGTAATTTTTCTGTTCTTATACCACGGCGGCAAATAAAGTAAAAATCTCAAGTACCGGAAATATGCGGAGCGGAGAGCTCGGATATCTTTTTTAAGAAAAATTGGAAACAACCCAGACAAAAATAAAACAGAGTGGTCACAATAGGTCGAGTACAGTTTCGCTAGCGCTTTACGGTTATATTTACTTCTGTTAGCAACAATTTTGGAGTAACCGATCTGGAGCTTAAGCTTAGCGTCAGAAACTGTCCGCGAACGAAGTGACCGTAGATTACTAGTAATCGAGATTCCCAACCACCTAATAGATTCAACCAAAGGTATAGAAAAGCTTAGACAAGTTAGTGATGATCTAGAAGCAGACTTAACGTTAAAGGAGAGGAACTCGCATTTGTCAACATTCAGAGAAAGTCCAATAGTGGAAAAAGAAGAGGCAACAAAACTAACAGAATCTGAAAGCCCCTTCCGGGTACGACTAATTAATAGAATGTCATCCGCATAAGCTAGGTATGAGACATTAGAATTTCCTAAAAAACATGTAGTCGGAAGACTATTCAAAACATTAGAAACACAAAGTTTGAAAATGGAGGGAGATAGAACACCACCTTGTCTCACACCTTGCCTTACGCGAATTAGAGAATCTGAATAAAGACCATCACCAGTTTTAAGACGGAGAAAAGAATTCCCATACCAGTACTTTAGGAGATGAATGACAGAGAAATTAATACCATTGGAGGACAAAGAATAAAGAGCTTGAGAATGTACAACTGCGATGACGCTACTTTGGAAGAAACTTCGTTCGTTCTACAAACTATCGGCAGTGATTTTCTCACATTAAACATTTCCCCTTCCTTCTTACATTAACAATTTTATTCGTTTTTTTTTTTATCGTGATATTTATCGGTGAGAGCAGTCAACATCGATATTTATTGGCGATAGTAGCCTTATTTTGTTATTACTACTGTTATGTTATTATTATATCTTATTTTAATTATTTGTTTGCTGTTGCAGCGCGAGTTAATTAGGACGTAAGCTGATCTGTCGTTATTTTTTACATCTTAATTTTGTGCAACTCGAGAGAAATAAATGACAATCTTCAGAATAATTGTCTACTTACCCCTGTAGGTCCAGTGCGTCTTGGAAGGTTTGTGGCAGAGGCCTCCCCATTGTTTCTGGCAGCATGACAATGGCAAAACCGGACAGTAGCGCAGAGACCCCGAAAATAGTGAAGGGAATCAGCCTTCCTGCCGACCCCTGGAATCAAAGAATGCAATGAATGAATGAATGAATTTTGTTCATTACGCGTCACACAATCGCGAGGACACAAGACGGAGTATTAAAAACAAAGGAAAGAAAAGGAAAAAGGAACAAGACCAAAGGTTCCGATGGGATCCCAAAACTTCGATATCTGATCCAGACAATTAGGTTTTGTATTCGTCAGATCCGGTCTTCGCCAGACTCCATGAACATTTATACTCTTAAAATTTAGAAACAGATTAAGGCCAAACAGCTAGTCATTAAGAAAACCAAGTTCACGGTAACTGGCCAGATACCACGACAACTGCAAAAACACCTTTTGACCGTGGTATCAGATACCACGATAACTGCAAAAACGACTTTAGACCGTATATCAGATACCATGGTATTAGGAACAAGCTCAGATATGGATTCAGCATGTGCGCTTACCTCTATAAGCCGATCGAAACGATCCCAGCTTACTTCTGTGAATTTTGCGGTGCTGGCGAAATTCAAGAACTACTTGTCCGGCGAAAAACTAAAGCTCAAAAACGGATTCTCCGTATCTCCTTACCCCTATATCCAACATCTAATTAACTTGAAATAAAAATTTAACTTTTAACAAATTTTCCGGTTTTGGCCGGATTCCGGGCGAACTACTTCTCCGGCGATAAAACGTTTTCGTATTCTTGTTTAGCATGCCTTCTTACCCCTACATCAAACATCTAATCAACTTTTCAGATAAAACTTTAACTTCAAACAAACTTTCCGGTTTTGGCCGGATTCCGGACGAACTACTTGTCCGGCGAGAAAACAGTTTTCATATTCTTGTTCAGCATGCCTTCTTACCCTTATATCAAACATCTAATCAACTTCAAATAAGACTTCTACTTTTAACAAACTTTCCGGTTTTGGCCGGATTCCGGACGAACTACTTGTCCGGCGAGAAAATGGTTTTCATATTCGTGTTCAGCGTGTCTTCTTACCCCATAATCGACTATCACATTAGCTGTTTACAAATATTTTGCTTGCCCCTTAATTTAAACCCCCTCCCCCACCCCTAAATGTAAAGCTACAGGGCCCATCTACGAACTCGACCTTACTCTTGACCCAAAGAATGCTCACACCAAGTTTCATCAAAATATCTCATTCCCTTCGAGAGTTATCGTGCTTACAGACGGACGGACGGACGGACAGACGGACAGACGGACGGACGGACGGACGGACGGACGGACGGACAACTTTTGCGATGTCATAGGTATCCCTCCACTTACGTTTTGGGATCCCAAAAACAACAAACAAAATCACACAACATAAGGGAAAATTGACAAATTATTATTACTGCTTTATTTCCGTCCATTAGACCATAACAACAACAACAAAAAAAACCACTAAAACAGACAAAACACACTAAAACAGTCAAATACACTGTTAGAAGAATACGCCCTTCCAACTATGATTGCTAGGGCGTTGCAACAATTCATCGAATTGCTTTTCGGCTGCGATTATTGGCTCTACAATGCCATATCGATTTGCCACAAACCTGTAAATACACAGTATTTACAAACGAGTTGTTAGGCCTACGCTCAGTAATAACTGGGAACTGGCGCGATATCGGAGATCTGCAATCCGAATCCGGCTGTAGAAGATCCGAATCCGGCATGGCAAGCAGAAGATTCAAACCCGAATCCGGACTCGCCTATCTCTGTCCTCAGAAGACCCGATGACGTCCGAGTACACTGTAAAAAGTATCTCCTTTGTCGGACTTTAGTAGTTTTGCGCAGGTTGTGCGTCACCGATTTCGGACTTTTTTATTCCTAATTCGGAGAATTAAACTCCGAATTCGGAGAGTTATAATCCGATGCAGGAGTATACTGCAGTTAATGCATTATTTTGCATTTTAGCGTTTTAATCCTGCATCGGATTATAACCCTCCGAACTCGGAATTTAATTCTCCGAATTAGGAACAAAAATGTCTGAAATCGGTGACGCACAAATACTAAAGTCCGATAAAGGAGAAACTTTTTACAGTGTATAATAGCCGATTCGGGAAAGATCATCAGTGAAGGTCATTTGAGAATCGCCAGCCAGACAGATTGATTTCATGTTTCAGCTTTAAGCTATTTGGAATTAAATTTGATTGACTGATTGATTGATTTCATGTCCACACAGGTTAGTTTATCTTAATAATAAAAGTAACAATAATTTATTTCCGACCTGCTCATTAGGTATAGCCTAGTAATAAAAATAAATAAAGAAATCCGTCACTATAGAAAAAAATAATAAAAATAAAATTTTAAATGCATTCTTTAAAGACGAAGACTTTAAATATTCCTTCAACCCAAGCTGACTGCGAATCATATTTGACCGTGCAAAAACGGATACGTCAGCTAAAATCAAATACGAAGACTTTATTACACAAAATTTTGACCGATGATACTAAACGGCTTCCGGTACACCAGTACACTTTGCAGTCCCATGATTTCTGGTATTCCCCTGATGGAAAGAAAAAAGTTCCAACCGTGCGATAACAATTGTTATCGCACAGCCAGCCATGCGATAACAAGTGATATCGCACGGTTGGAACTTTTTTCTTTTAACATCAGGGGAATACCAGAAAATTAAAACAAGTGTACTAGTGTTATAATCATTATCGCCCTTGTTTTTCTTCGGGCGATAGCAGAAAAATTTGGCCCGCGGGTAGCATGATAGGCTGATATCGCCCGAGCGCAGCGAGGGGCGATAATATATAATATCATTTAATTTATATCTTTTAATTTATTATCATGTATATCGTTTAATTAATATCGTTTAAATAATATAATATATTTACGCCTAGCTTGTCGTCGGCTGGCAGAGCAGGATTTTGGTCGAGGGTGAGAAGATTTGATGTTGTCTTGAGTTTTGAACCGATTTACGATTACGATTCGTGAACATAACGACTGTGGGGGAGGGGGAGAATTATATAACCTTGCGCGTGCTTGACGTGAGTATTTTCCTTTTCCTTAAATCCTCCTCTTCGTCCCGAGGCACCCAGAGCATCCAGGGCAAAATTAACTCACGGTGCTGGACTAGCTCTGGTACGCTGGGGTTCCGGCTAAAACCCCCCCGGCGAAAACCCCCCCGGACAAAACCCCCCGGCTAAACCCCCCCCCGTTACCAACCCCCCCCCCCGACCAAAACCCCCCCGGTACCAAAATCCCCCCCGACCAAAACCCCCCCGATACCAAAACCCCCGGTACCAAACCCCCCCCCCCCCCGCATAAAAAAGACGGGTATGCAAGAGTAGAGTAACTGGTAGGTAGAGAGTAAGAGTAGAATAAACTTCTTTCGCAAACTTGATAATAATGCTGAAGTACACTGGTATCAGAACAATGATAAACAAAGGGAGTGTAAGGCGAAGGTGAAGGTTGATGGTGACAGACTAATTGCTGAAGTCACCAAACACGCGCATTCAACTGGAGCTGTTGTCAGTGAGGTGTCAAAGCCAGTTCCAACTTCCACTCAGTGTAACGATCCCCCCAACAATTCCTTTCCCAATGCCTCCCCCTTCTTGGCGAGGAAGCTGAAGTTAGGATGCCACCCATTGGTGCAATATGAAGCTCCCCTTGCCTGATTGCTCTTTAGTTATTGTCATACCAGAAACTCGAAGATGGGCAGTAAGTGGAGGGATATCTATGACACCGCAAAAGTTGTCCTGCTTTCCGTCTGTGATATTCTACCAGCTCTTCACCTTACTCGTGCTTGTCCTTGCCCAGTAAATCCCAGTCTAAATATGTGTGAGTGTCTAAGGATTCGGGGGGGGGGGGGGTCGCCGGGGGGGTGGTGGTACCGGGGGGATTTTCTATTCTTCTCTTACTCTCTACCTACCAGTTACTCTACTCTTACATACCCGTCTTTTTTTATGCGGGGGGGTTTTGGTACCGGGGGGGTTTTGGTCGGGGGGGTTTTGGTCGGGGGGGTTTTGGTACCGGGGGGGTTTTGGTCGGGGGGGTTTGGTACCGGGGGGTTTTTAGCCGGGGGGGTTTTGGCGGGGGGGTTTTGTCCGGGGGGTTTTTCGCCGGGGGGTTCTCGCCTAGACCCGGTACGCTGCTATCAGGACACCCTCCCACCCAGGTCGCACACTTGAGTGTATGTTTGTAAGGTCCCGCTATTATTATTATTATTAATTTGATTACCCATCGTAATGTCTTGCCTATACCTCAGTGAACGCGTCTGCACCACAATTACTATGGATGCGACGGATCGATGGACTTTGTCTTGGAAGCTCAGAAATAGTTCTCCCGACAGTCCCAAGATGGTGCCCGTGTGTTTTAGAGTTATGGATAACTAAGTTCACTCACCGTACTAGCAATAAAAGGTGCTAAAATACTCCCCACTCGTGCTGCCATAGAGCTGCTTCCCACGGCCGCCAGCCGTACTGCAGTTGGGAATAATTCGGCAGTGTAACTGTAAATTATAGCATACGCCGCCGACACAAAAAATTTGCCGAGCAGCGAAAAAACAGAGGGTAGCCATGAAGGATCTAAAAAAAAGACGCTGCTGTAAGTTTTTTTTAGTAATACTAAAAAATTAAAAGAGCTTGAAGCTGAACTTGAAACGTCATCTCGTTAGAACAATGAAGAGGGGTAATATTTCTGGAGCCCCTTGCCTTTTTTTCATCGTATTTTCTATTTACTCCCAATCTAAAATCTAAAATTTCGATTTTCCAAGTTACTCCAAATTCCAGGTACTGACCTATAGACAATTAAATCAATTAGTTTATTCCTCTCCCAGCATTTTCTTCAAGGATTTTCACCTGGCCCGGGGATAGGGATCCAGGGCTTCTAGACAACTAACAGGGTAATTAGTAAATTACCTTTTTGGTAACTTAGCAGAAAACAAACTTTTTTATTTATTTACTTTGTACTTGACCAGAAAACAGACATTAAAGCAAACTTAGAAGTTAAATAGACAAATACCATTTACACATTCTAATTTTTACCGAGATTTTAACATGTCCCACGTCGGCCCCTGACCGGTGCCCCTTCCGAGGTTGGGGCCCGGGTCAGCTGCCTAGTGCACGGGCGGTAGTTTGTGCCCCTTCCGAGGTTGGGGCCCGGGTCAGCTGCCTAGTGCGCGGGCAGTAGTTCGCCGTTGATTGAGACAAAGGTTGGATAAGGCCGGTAAGGGTATCATATTATTTTATTTAATCTACAGAATTACAAAATCGACCTCCTACAAATATAGTTTTTTTTTTTCCAATAATGGAATTTGTCCCCCAGTTTACCGACATCAATCATTCAGGAGGCTCAGCTCGTAAAACTTAGCAACAGACAAAACCATTGTGTCAAAATACGCGGATAATTATTTTATATAATTAAAAGAAGATGGGATGAAAAAATATCACTAATACATAAAACTAATGATAAAACTAAAGTGAGGGTGTCGAACGTATGGTAAGCAGCTTATGCAAGGAGCATTTGTGTCCGAAGCATTCGTTACTGTGAGGTGATACGTCAAATAAAGAAAGAAATGTCAAATGCAGAAACCATCTTGACACGATAAGATCAAAATCTTACCATCTGGTAAGGCTCCTGCTGCTATGCAGGCAATACCCCCTCCAAGCATCGCAATGCTCAGCATAGTACGCCTGCCCAAAGTATTAACTAGGAGTATCCCAGCGATGTAGGATGGGATTTCGACTATCATAACCAGCTCATAGTTGAGGATAAAGTCAGAGCTAAGCGTCGTCACGACCATGGATAAACCATAGTAGCACATTGACACAGCAAACCTTGAAAATAAAAATCATATCAGAGGGTAGTTCAGTTCATCATAAAGAAACCATGATTTTGGGGTACCCTGTGCCTAGTGCTAGATACCCTACGAAAAAATGGAGGGTGTCCTATTGGCATAGCTACGAACTGCGTAAAATTAGAGCATATTTTTCAAATATTTTTAAAAAGTTTTGAAAGAAAACATTCGATGGCTTGGGATAACGATTGCGCAAACTATGCGAAAGATTTACGAGGAAGCATTCAAATCATCCGCTAATGGAACTAGAATTGGTTACTGCAAATTTGTGCCGAACCGTTCGAGGTATAGCGGACCTGGGGTAGGGCCGTAGGGAAGTTACATACTGCCTTTTGCGCACCGTATGTACACTTTCTTGTTGGACTACATTCTGTACTAAAAAAAAGACCTTCGACGCATACGCTCGACATACTTCAAATATCAGAGATTCCTGCTCTACTTACCACGGCGCACGCGGAACCGCTACCTGATCCGCCGTTTGTTAATTCCGACCCGTTGTTGACCCTTGAAAACCTCTCCTCTAATTCGTGTCATCCGATTGGAAACTTGCCTGTCCACGACTCCATCAAGGCAATTTTAATTAGTGAATAACCTTTCTGGAAAATATTTTGAGTGTTTTGTATTTATTTCATATTTCTTTGTCCTTTTCTACTGCACTTATGCCCTTGGGCTGTGCGTCATGAATCCTTCATTCATAAATTTATTCAAATCTGAGTGTATTACGGCCGATTTTGCTGCCAGAGATTATTTGTAGCCCAAATACGTGCGTAAAATACGCTCGGATTTACGCAGTGTGTAGATACACCATAAGCCAATAAACTACTTGATTTCAGTCAACTTCAGAACTCAACCAATTCTATGCCTAACGCACGATACTCTATGCCAAATGCGGGGCACCACTCTAACCCAATAAAATTGATGATTCGAATAAAGTTTAGAACTCAATCAATCATAATTTCCATTTTTCAGGGTTGGGGTACCCACATGTATTATACCCATCATTTGGCACACAGGTGTTTCCGCGTTGGGCATAGGGTATCCTAAAACCAGGGATTTGTGAAAGACTGGTAAAGTTGTTGATAATGGCAATAACCACCCGAACAAGCACCTACCATACAGCAAACAGTTGTGATCCGCCGTAATGGAGTTAGAAACAAGATCAAAGATTTCGATGGGATCCCAAAAACTTAATATTTGATCCAGACAATTGGGTCTTGTAGATATCGACTCTTCGCCAGACTACATGAACATTTTTAATATTAAAACATATAAACAGATTAAGATCAATGGCGTTGACGAAATTGATCAAAACTTCCTGCCTTAGGCTATACTACTGTCAAATTTCTGGTTTCAGCCGGATTCCGGTAGAAGGATATGTCCAGGTAGAAAATGATTGTCATATACGGACTCAGCAGGTCTGCCTACCCCTAAATCGACTATCACATTAGCTTTTAAAACCAGATCCAGTCTTCGCCAGGCTAATCATCTGAGAAAACCAAGTTCAGATATACCTTTATAAGCCATATCTATTTTGACGATACTGATCGAAACTTCCTGCTTTACTTCCGCTTTACTTCCTGCTTTACTTCCGCCGAATTCCGAGCGAACTACTTGTCCAGCCAAGAAAAGATAGTTCAGAAACGAATTCAGCGCATCTCCTTATCCCTATAAAGAACATCTAATCAACTTCAAATAAAACCTTAACTTATAAAACAAGTCCATCTACCCGTGATAGACATGGTACCGTATCGTTCTTATCATGAGCTACACTGGCAAAAAATAAAAGATATATCAACTAACAAAAGTTGGCAACCCCTCACCACCAAAGATTCTGGCAACACTTACTTACTACTCCATGTCCTCGTGATAGACGTGGTACCAAATTGTTCGTACCACATAAAGCACAGAAAACAAACTGTAGGTACACCAAGTAGAAAAACTGCTAATCCCTCATTGCCGAAGATGATTATGGTCTAACAGCCTATTATCAGACCATGAGACCATTAGAAGTCCCCTACTTGTCTCACAATTTTAGATCGGCCTATTTTCGATTTTAGTGTGTACCCTACTACTGAAGTTGTCAACCCCTATAAACTTTCCAACTGTTATATAGCCCGCACAGTCGGCAACCATCTACTCTTTTCCATTATACCAACCCCTTCGACCGCACTAGCTCTCTCTCTCTTACGTCAGCCCCGCGCAGGGCCATACTGATCCCGCGCAGAGCTATAAAAATCTGAGACAAGGGGTAGCGAGGGTCGACAAATTTTGTATCCGGTTTTCGCCAGATTCCGGGTGAACTACTTTTCCGATGAGAGAATAACTTTCATATTCGGATTCAGCATGTCTCCTTACCCCTAAATTGACTATCTCAATAGATTTCAAAAATATTTTTTTTTGCCCTATAATTTGAAACCCCTCCCCCACCCTCAAATATAGGGCTACATAGCCCATCTTCGAACTTGACTTGTACTTTGACCCAAAGGATACTCACACCAAGTTTCATCAAAATATCTCAATCCCTTCGAGAGTTATCGTGCGTACAGACGGACGGACGGACGGACGGACGGACGGACGGACGGACGGACGGACGGACGGACAGACGGACGGACAACTTTTGCGATGTCATAGGTATCCCTCCACTTACGTTTTGGGATCCCAAAAATGAAGGTAGGCTAGTAAGAGGGTTTCAGTGTACGACCGCTCAGTCTTGAAAAGAACCGGCGATAGATAGGGGGCCGTAAGATATGCACAAAATTTGCAGAAGCATGCCAAAAAATTACTTTTCCGTATGGAACTGATGATGGCTCCCAATCGCCAGACCCAGATTCGAACTATTCTTGCTATTATAGAAGCCAAAGCAGAGTGTTTTTTACCATACGAAGAACATGCTCAGGGCCCTCTTCCGTAGGACTGGGTTCTTAAGAACATCGATCATGTTTCCTTGTACACCGAGGGATGGCTCTGAATGCTGAAAAGATATACATTAATCTAAGGAGGGTTTTCGCGAGATCTCGGAATCACTTTCCGGCGAGCGACGCGCATCGCTAAAACTGTGGGAAAGCGATTCCTGGAATAACTTTCCACTTTCCCGCTGGACTGATCGCGAAAACGCATGGAAAGCTGATATCGCCGGGAAAATGTTGAATTACAAACTTTTTATAATAAATATGGTTCACTTAACGGTTCTTTGATTCTCATTATATTCCATCGAAGTCACCTTAATACGCTTACCATTTTTCTCTGTTTATTAGTGATACTAGCACTGTTCTTTTTCCACACGTTTGAAACTCCCGCCGAAACATTCAACTTTCCGCCGAGCTTTCCGCTAACCTAGTGGAATCACTTTCCTTGAAAGCTGCTTCGGTTTCCAACGCGCGAAAACCGGTGTGGAAAGTTCGGCAATTTTCCGAAGTAGCGCGAAAACCATTGGAAAGTGATTCCGACCTTGCTTTCCAGCTCGCGAAAACCCTCCTCTACAAACGTCACGACGGAAATTTGAATTTCGCCGTTCACCCGGTGGTATTTGAAGTTTAACTCAGATTGGCATCGTATCTTGGACCTGATAATTTTGACTCTGCTTAAGGTATTTTTTTTTTGTTCGTCTTGGGCTCTAGTAGTGGCGTTCAGAGAGCCCGTTCCACCCTACTTACCGTAGTTACTACGCATGACGTCACGATTTTTGGCTTCTTGGCGTCACGGCTGGAACGCATTTTTCTTTTTTTCGGTCAAAAATCATGCCACGGGCCAATCACGTTACATAGATTCGTAGTTACCACGCTTAATACGGTCACGAGTATGGTAAACGAATAGTTACTATTAGTTACCATTACGAGAAGGTTGGAACGGTCAGCGTAGTAACTTTTTACGAGGCTGGAACGAGATAGTAACTAATAGTTACTATTGTTAGTAGGGTGGAACACGCTCAGAATGTACGCTGCTAGCCCGACAAGATAAAGTCCATCCAGTAGCGGAGAATTTAAACTTGAACAAAAGCCTGCATTTCAATGGCTAATGAAGGAAGGCTCAGAAAATGTTCAGTCCCAGACTGGAAGGTCGCTTCAGAAGAAAGCCCGCTATTCCGTGTAAACCAAAAAGGATTTATTTTTCAAATAGAGGCTCCACAAATCCTGAAGAAAAAGTTCAGATGCTGAAGATCGGTTATAATAACGCTTGTTTATTCAGCCAAAAGGCCATACAAGTTTTAAACGTTTCACTTTTCAAATAAACCAGTAGGCTACACCTCTATCAACCATTATGCTAAACTTTCACTCCTAAGACTAAATCCTCTAGTCACATATTTGCTTATATCTACGATACACTTGGGGTTCGTAGATTTCAGGATACGGGGAAGCGATGAATAGCGGAGCAACGACGTAACGCACTTTCGTGTGGTCTTCAAGCCTATTTAAGTGAATAAGTGACGAGTAACTAGAATGTCATATCTCGACCCTATAATTCGGTTAAACTTTAAAGAAAGTTGTTGGGTCACTCATGGACCTTCCAGTGGTACATCGACGGTATCCGGGAGTACCATCAATTCAATATGGAAAGCTAAGATTCTGTCCAAATTCATTGTGAAAGTGAAGTAAACTCCGGCCGTAAAAACTTAATCTTGTGTCCGGACTATTCAGAGACGATCGGCGAGGTTGTATGGGATCAAAGTCAGTCAAAGCCTGGTATAAAATTGCCAGACATTATTTGGCATTTAGAGCGTGTTCCACCCTCTAAGAATAGTAACTATTAGTTACTATTTTTATTCCAACCTCGTCAAAAGTTACTACTCTGACCATTCCAGCCTTCCCAAAATAGTAACTAATAGCCTAATAGTAACTCTTTGCTTACCATGATCGGGAGCGTAGTAACTACGGATCTCTATAACCTGATTGGTCCGATCAGCCCACGGTATGATATTTGACCGAAAAAAGCGTTCCGGCCTTGACGCCAAGAAGCCAACAATCGTGACGTCATGGTAGTAACTACGGTAAGTAGGGTGGAACACGCTCTTCGCTTGCGATGTACTTACGGACGGTATGGTAGACTCTTTCTCCTCAACTGGCATCTCAGATGGAATGTACAACAAGTATTCAGGGATGTTTCTCTTGTTCTCTTTTGCAGCTTTTAGGACGACCTGCCTGGCTTCGACATAGCGGCCTTTAGTAGTGAGCCAGCGTGCCGGTTCGGGTATGAACCTGGAACAGAAAAGGGCGCTGATCAACCGAAAAGCGGTATCCCGAAGGGTTGTCAACAAGGGGTTTCGTATGTCGATGCCGATGGGTTTGTGGACATTATATATTATCGCCCTTGCTGAGGGTGATAGCGGGAAAATTTGGCCCGCGGGTAGCATGATTGGCTGCTATCGCCCGAGCGCCAGCGAGATTTTCCGCTATTGCCCGAAGAAAAGCAAGGGCGATAATGATTATAACACCAGCGGGCGATAACAGTTTTTAGCGGGCGGTAAATATTGTTGTTACCGCCCGCTGGAACTTTTTTCTTTTAACATCAGGGCAATACCAGGAAATTTTGGCACTGGGTAGAATAGGACTGATATCATGGGACTGCACGGTGTACTGGTGTTATAGTTTGCAAACGACGACAATCGAAAGAGAAAAATGGGACACAGGATCCGTGCTCCTGCTCCATACAAGTAGGCTACAGATAAACATCCAGTCACACTTCTGAGACATATACGATTGGGACGAACGATTTGTACTTTCTCGTCGTCCAACTGAAATATCCAAAACTATTTATCACCAACCTACCATTCGACGAGAAAAGGAAGCAGACGTACATTCCCTGATTCAATTTGACCCGTTCTGGAAATTTTGTTTCTTAGGCTACCCGAGCCCGGCCCACTCCGATAGGCAAACTAACAACACTTCTGTTTTTGGCACGATTTCGGTTGGAATAATAGCATTTCCTGGTCGAGTGTGCCTTTCTCCGCCTATTTCAACCATTTTCGTTAGACGGCTTTGTCGCCCTAAAATCGCCCCTAAAGGCGTCTTCTCGCCGTTCCCCGAGGACTCCTCGGGGAATCGAAGGGAACGGCGAGAATAGAGGGGGTCACTTCACGCGGACTCGCGTGCGGAAACAACGAATAACACGGGGAATGCTTCCAAAATGGATTTTGTCCGAAACAAAAATATGCAGTTGACGAAATTAGTCTGGATCCGCTTTATTTTTGTTTTTGTTTATTCCGATTGTGTTTAATTAATTTTACATTGCACCAACACCAGCATAAATTGATTCCCCTCCGAATCTGAAAGGGAGTCCTTTTCGATGATGGTGATGATAATACGGGGAGTGAGTCCCCGGGACAAACAAAAACGCGGGGACTCTTCAAGTGGAGTCCTCGGGGAACGGCGAGAATACGCCTTAAATGTTGAGGTACAAATCCCCCGCAAATTTTACCTCGTTCTCGGCTAGAAAGGCGTATTGCATTAAAACATCCAAACTGGTTCGGGATTTACCGAGTCACAGAGACACGGACAGACAGATTTACCTTCGCATGATAGCTCGAATTGTCGCCCGGGACTCCAAAAAGGCTAACTTATTCCTTCAGCCCAAGCTGACTGCGAATCATATTTGACAGTGCAAAACGGATACGTCAGCTAAATTTTATTAGTCCTACATTTCGGTCCTTCTTGGCAAGGGTCCTCTTCAGGCTCAAAACCGCTCAAGTTGGAAAAACAAACGTGTGGACAAAAGTTCCACAAGTCCACAAGTTCGTTTTTCCAACTTGAGCGGTTTTGAGCCTGAAGTCCTTGCCAAGAAGGGCCGAAATATAGCTCTAATAAAATTTAGCTGACGTATCCGTTTTGCACTGTCAAAAAGGCTAACTTACCACCAGTATGTCAGTATGAGAAATCCTGGCAGTGCGGTAGTTAGTTGTAGGAATCGCCAGTCTTTGATTCCGATCGCCAGCAGACCCACTAAGCAGGAACCGAGGCTATAAAAAATGCTGATCATGAAGCCACAAGTGAAGCGGTACTGGCTGCCAACAAACTCGAAGCCTAAAAAAGTGTTGTCCGAGTATATATGCTTATAGTGTTGATGCTTATAGTTAGCCTATACCTTGGACGTCATCTAACTTTGAACGGCGTGAACCCGTCGATTGTCCCACCCGCCATTTCGGTTGAAAAATCCGTTACTTATCCGACTTTCCGACAGTTGGACCATCCGTCAGTTGACCCATCAAAATTCTTAAGTTCACCCACCGTCACTTCAAATCTATCAAATATTCGTGAAAAGCGCAAATAGTAATTTAAGTAAATAAGGAACCAAAGCCACAAACAATACCTAAATTCATTCGTTCCGTATTTCACGAAACATTTTAATTGTACTTGATTTATGTTCGTTTCGTATACATTGTTTGTTAGTTTGTGTTTTACTTGTATTGTTAGTGAGTTTTCGTTTTCCCGATTCCCACCCGTGTTAGCCTAGTGCTATTAGGGTTGAAATAAAATTGATTGATTAAAACTGTGATTACTCTGAATATTCTGCTCTTTGTTGCTCAGTTTGTCCTGCACTCTCCCCGTCAGGATACAACGTCCGGAGTTTTGCATTAATTTTATGACATTCCAAAACATCCCAAAAGAAGAAAAAGGGGATTCAAAAAGACATAACAAGTCGCACCAAAATAAATTTGCTTTTGTCTTTTCTGCCAAAAGTAGACTGAACACTTAGCTCTTGGCTAAGATTAGATTAGATTAGATTATTTTATTGCTAAATTACATAATAACCCATTATGACAGGTAACCGCCCATGAGAAGACATAAGTGCACTGGCACTGGGCGGTTACCACAAACTACTTCAACTTAACTTAAACAATAACTTAATTTCATTTCAACAATAATTAATCATTGTTTTTCATACAACACTCAAAAGAAAAAAGAAAAAAAAGAAGAAAAAAGAAAAATAAATAAATAAAGGTAATAAAAAAAGAAATAATAACTTACACCTTCATTCTCTGAATCGTGACTCCTCACCCATTCAACAAAATTTCTTTACTCTTTTTTTAAACAATTGTTGGTGTTCAGCCGCCTTAACACTATCTTAACACTAGATTAAGTTATCACTTTTTCCTTCCCCATTTGAACGAACTGATAATGAAGAAAAAGTTTAAACACTTCTAAAGCAGTGACTCAATCGTTTGCACCGTCAGCCGACTTCTGTTCCAAGCCAACCTTTTTGGCTGAAGCTGAGAATTAAAACGGCTCAAGACGACAGACTCAACAAAACAATTTGCAAAACTAGTTTCCCCGCCCAATCAGCTCTCAGGAAACAACTGACTAAAACTTACCAGTAACAGTGAGGACGAGATAAAGGCCAACGCCGGTGGCACCAGCTAACACCCTCATGAAGAAGAACATGATTGGGTTGACGGAAAAAGCGGCAATAACCTGTTCGGTGGCAGTGGCAGCGGCAGTCAGCATGAGGCACTTCTTCCTTCCAATCCTGTAGGTGTACTGAGCATAAATGATAAGCCGGAAACTTTTCGAATGATAGACTCACTTCTTTTTTCCAGTTTATTTTACTAGTAGCGGTCTATGGTCTTCCATATGCGCGTCGAATGAAAAGCTTAGATTTACGGAGCATTGAGCGTAAACGAACTGACTTTTTAAATGTTTTCAGATTAGTGCGAGGAGTGGATAATGTTAACCATCAAAATCTGTTAGTTTTTCTTGAATTACTCGTCAACACGACAGCACAGATTTAAGCTGTACCAGCCCAAGCCTAATCGACGGGTTGGCGAGTACAGTTTTCAGAGTAGAGTTTGTAAAGTATGGAATGCATTACCAGAGGAAACTGTTATGTCTGAGAGTTTAGACGCATTTAAGCAATCGATTGCTTCATCTACGTTTTAGAACAGCGTTTATGCAGATCCCTTCTTGCCAACATAATGCAGCATATGCAGATCTTTTTTGGGTAGCATAGGTTTCATTCGATTTAGCTATATCGTATCACTGTTTTCAATCAATATGTTTCTAGTGCCTTATGTACGTATTGTATTGTAGTGACAAGTCTTAATTGACTTAACACTTTTGGTGATAATAAATAAATAAAGAAACTGAAGAATGCAGTGACACCAAGGCACAGATTAGGAATGAATGTATAGTTTGGGGCGGCCAAAGTCTTGCTCGCGTGGCACGAAAAGATCAAAGAAATCAGGAAAAAGTTGGAAAGGTTTACTTGTCTGCCAATGGTCCAAAAATTCCAGATCCAATGAGCATTCCAATCATATAAGCCGATCCGAGTACTGGTTCGACCCAGGACTTGTCACAAACCAGATTGAACTGAAAAAAAAACGAAGTAAATCTGGAAATAATTTGTCAACTTCTGAGATGTCGAGATTAATCCCTCCGGACGCAGGATACCTAAAAAAACAAACACAAAAAAAACGAAGTAATAAGCAGTGCAGTGATTCGTGACGCAACATACCAGTTCGAAAACTTTTTTGAGCCCCCCAAAGACTAGGGAAAGAAGATCAAAGGTTGCTGTAGGATCCCAAAGGGGAAAGTTTGCCAGACTTCTCGATACAGACACGCTTCACGGTCTTTCCCGGATCCTTTAAATATTTTATTTATTCAAATTGACCCCTTAACCCATTAGGTAATTCGTCCCACAGACTTTCTACAAAATATTTTATTACAAGAATATTTATATACAGTTTCCGAGATCCGATTTTCACCAATTTCGGCAGAACTTGCCTGCTTGCTTCACACTCGACTGTGACTGCTACCAAATTTCCGTTTTTTACCGGATTCCGACCGAAGTACTTCTCCGCCGAGAAAACTAGATTCTACATGTCAAACTCCATATCAAAGTTCTAATCGATTTTTTAAATTTATTGAATTTCTTCTTTTTTTTCAGAATTCCGGGTAGACTATTAAATTCAGATATGGATTCGGCGTGTATTCTTAGCCTATATCGAAGCTCTAATTGACCTCAGAACAAGATTTTGCTTCTACCAAATTTCCAGTCTACGCCTGATTCCAGGCAAACTACTGGTCACCTGTATATAGTTTTATCCCCCAAAAAATTCACTCTTTGGTTTGAAACCCCCACCCAACCCTATGCTATAGGCACATCTACCTAGCTATAGGGCACATCTACAAACTTGACCTGTACCCTGCAAAACATTTCAACCCTCTTCGAGAGTTATTGTGTTAACGGATGGACAACTTTACGAAGTCAAAGGTGGGCCCATTCCATATTCATAGGTATGGACCCTGTGCAGGTTGCATTTTCACTTGGTTTCTTTGACTCTGAACGAATGATTACTGGTTTAGTTGTTTTTACAATGGCAACTCATTTCAACTGGAGATATTTTCTCATCCATTTTCCGTAATATCAATCAACTATGTTAACCTTACCTCCGAAACAATTGATCTTGCCACTACCGACTGATCATAAATCCATTCTGAACATTTTACTTCACTGGTGTTACCTAGCGGAGAGCACCAGTCATCATCCGTGACATTCTGGTATCGACTACATTTTCCTTCGCTAGATGACGGGTAGCTCGACGAGTTTATGCTTTCCGTCCACAAGTTTGATCTTCCTGTTTCGTCACCGCATTCTGGCAATGAACATCTGCAAGACAAGAACTCAAGACTTAAAAGACTTCTCTTACTTGTTCCCCTGTGGTATTATAAGCTTCATAAATACCGATCCTTCGCCACTGCTTCGTTTTGCACATTTCGCACTGTTTTCGCTTTTTCGGCTAAGTTTGCCAGTCAAGCAGCACACACTTCACCAAAAGTATGAAGACCCTTTCGAAAATATGAGAGGCTTTAAAATTTGATTTAATCTTGGAAGACTTGATCGGTCGACAGGTCTACCATACTTTTCGGATTCCTTTTCTTGGCTTTTCCTGTTTTCCTATGTTTCAACTAGGACACGCACAGTTTTCAAATGTTTCGAGTCAAAGGCCCGACAAGTAGCAGTAAGAAAACCGTTTAATTTCCCGAGGCAGGTGATGGTATTTTTGAACAAGAGCTAAGAGCTCATACGGCACTTGTGAAGAGGAAGTGGCACAAGAATGTCTATGACGGCAACACAAATACCCCTTCTAACTTTTTTTCTTCTTCTTTTTTGCCGTTAACCCTTTCGAACCCGAATTATTTTCCTTCGAGCTAAAATTTTTTTTCGAATTGATTTTGAGTGTTAAGGGGTTCAATATGAACTTGTGTAAGTTTCATTCACTTAGGTCAACGGATTCTTAGAAATCTAGGGGTCTGTCAATTGACGTGGCCGGGCGTGAAGAGTAAAAACCAGAGCTCTGGCAAATGACGGACTGAGGGTGTTGAGGTCACCGGTTTAGTCATAGTACCATAACACGAAACAAAGGAAATTTATGCAAAATGGAAGTTTACTGACAAAGGTACTTTTATTGGGGCAAAGGACACCATCCCACTTTGAACACTTGATGTTTGACCCCTTTTTGGTCGTTTTGAACCTTTCTTGGACCTGAAGATTGCATCCCTCAACGAATAGCAAGCCAACAGTATCCAAAAGCGAAACCCAAAACAGAACTCACCTGTGGTCGGGTGAAGCTGCAGTAAATGAAATAGACATCGTTGCCATGGAGCAGTACATCGAAGCTATCCACAATAGCAACAGTATCCTAAACTGAAACCGTCCAAACCCCCCAAGGTGTGGCAGGATCTTATCATAATCCAAAAGCTGTGGGTCTTCACACTGTCCACCATTTTCAATTGATTTGTCCATTCCTACGTTGACGTCGTGGTCCACGATAACAGGATGACCAAGAACTACGTATCTATGGTTCTATATGCTTTAATGCACTTGTCGATTTTTACTGAACTCTTCTATACTACTTATGATGAAAAGTGTGACTAATGCAACTTGTAAACTTCAGGAAAAATAATTAACAAGACCATCTATGGTTGTTCAACTCAAAATAACAAGTAACGACAAATCTCTCCACAGCATAACTTATCAACTGTTGAACTTCCCTACAATAACTGCAGTTTGTAAACTAACTTGCGTAACCTCTGAATTTTTTTTCAAGCTTCGAAAAATACTTTATCTTCGTTCAAAAATATGACACATCGAAATCTAATACTCACTAATCAGATGACAGCTAAGCAAAACTGTTCTGATTGCGAAGGGGAACTTTGGACTCCGAAACTTTGTTTCCTTCCAATGCCGAGTATTACGCGAAGGCCATGAACATGTGAGGAACAGGGAAGACAGAGGACATTCTGAGGCTATGACCTTTGGCGACTGTCAAGGACAAGCGGTATGAATCAGTTTTACGGGACCAAGTCCCGGGATCCAGCAGTCACCTGTAGCACGAAATAGTTCGCTCGCAGACTGCACTGGTTTCTGTTACAAATAAAAGCTTGTTGTAACTCGACGGGACGCCACTGCGCACTTACGAAGCGTCGGCTATACACGTAGAGGAAAACTTGACCGGAATCCGGATAACGTTTACACACGAGGGAAACAATTTCTAGGCAGAGAATATGACAAACCTTACAATCAACAACATCTAGCTAAACTTTTTCTAGTGCTCTCCACGAACAGAATTCCTTTCTACTGGACTGGAATTCCTGCCCCTGTACAGGCTACGCTGGTATAAAATAAAGGTGTAAAGAGTTTGCCACTCTCAATTTAAAAAAAAATTAAAATAATACTTCCGTCCGTCAAGACGTTCCTTTTCAGAATGCTCTGTTCCCAACGGCGTATTCTCGCCGTTCCCCGAGGACTCCTCGGGGAATCAAAGGGAACGGCGAGAATAGTAGGCGTCACTCCATGCGGACTCCGCATACAGAAAATGGCGATAACACGGGGAATGCTTCTAAAATGGATTTTGGTTAAAAAAAAATAAAAAATATGCAGTTAACGAAATTAGTCTGGATCACTTTATTGTGTTGCGAGAGCAACACTTTGGTTTTGTCGTGTTTTTTTTCTTCCTAGCACCCCGATTTCAGCTTATTCCTAGAAAACGGTAAGGGTCTAATCTCTGCGGTTTTTACGGAAAGTGTGGACCTTAGGCCGGATTGATGAATATGACATTAGATTTATGCAAGCTCCGTAGAGCTCTTCTCTGGGGCCAAAAAGGATGGTTTTTGCTTGTCGACGAGCTAGAGCCAACGGTGTGTGAAGTGAAGTGGAGTTGTATAGCCTATGTCGGAGAGGGTTATCTGAAGTTGTTCACCAAAGCTTTCGTTTCTTCAAATCATGTTTCTGCTTTCGAGTGGAAAGCTCCGTTCTAGCAGGCAAGCAGGTAGACATCAGTTTCAAAATTAAAGATGGACTAAAATCAATAATTGCTAAAACATTTGCGGCAGTTAACCGGCAGCACAGCCAATACATCTTCTTTGAGCGATAAATAGAAAAATTTACAGAACCAAAAAGTGTATTGGTGTTATTCGATATTGATAAACGATATTATATATTATCGCCCTTCCTGAGGGTGATAGCGGAAAAATTTGGCCCGCGGGTAGCATAATAGGCTGATATCGCCCGAGCGCAGGCCAAATTTTCCGCTATCGCCCGAAGAAAAGCAAGGGCGATAATGATTATAACACTAGTACACTGTGCAGCCCCATGATACCTCCTGGCGGAAATTCGGTAAAAAAAAGCAACTGTTATATTTCAATCTTTTCTTAAAAATTAATGCTAATATTGCTAGTAGCTAGTAACGCCTCTTACAATCTTTGCCAGAAAAACCGAAAAGTGTAGATGATTCATCTTTAATCCATCATCAAAACGGTTCAGTTCTATTCGGTAGAAAAGTTTCGTTAAGATTTGCTGTGGTACCATCTAGCGTCAGAAACATCTTAAGCAACTCTCACGAAGAGCCTATCGCTAGGTGGCTAGACCGTCGATTTTCTATGACGCGCTTTTTGCCGAGTGTCGAATCTTTCCTACTTAGGGAAAAGGTAAAAGCATTGTTCAAATATATGTAATAAGCTTAAAGGAACAGAAAACTTGACTCGGGGAGCTAGCTAACATATCAAGAATGTACCCTGAGTCGATATTGAGAGTAAGAAAAATTCTCGTTACGACCATTGCAGTTTCCTGGCAGTTTCCGAGAATTCGACTTCTGAGCAAAAGGTTTGCAAAAAGCAAAAGGTTTGTGTGCCGCGACTAGGAATCGAACCCCGGCCGCCTAGTCGGGAGGTCGTTACTCTGTGGTCTACATGTAAAAAGGCGAACTTTTTACAGTACATGAGTGCATAATTACAGTGCATAAGGGGCAAGGGCCTGCCAGCTAGCTTTGGGAACACTAAGGAGGGGGTTCGAGACAGTTCGAGATGACAAAGAAGGGGGGGCCTGTCGACAATAAGACCCTATATATTTATCCAAGCCCCCCCGGGCGATTCGATGGCCGAAAGTTGCGTAGTCAAGTTTACTGTTCCTTTAAGAGCGCTATACGCGATGTTTACGTCTTAATACACACGCCCGTTCAAATAGGCAACCCGAGAGGTTCTCATGAATGCGACGTTCGGTGTTGCAACGTTGATACAAATTTTCGAGCTCTAAAAAGATCAGAAAAGGTTCTTAGTACTACTTGAAGTACAGGAGTCCTATTTGACGCCCATTATATTGTAAAAAACTATTCAATTATCGGATGGACAGCATTGGACCTCGAACTAGCAATAAGCAGTCGTAACAAAACAAAAACGTGTTCTTTCGAAGAAAAGTTGTTTCTTTCGCTTTCAACAAATAGAACTTTCGTGCTTCCTTTGGCAACCCTGACGACGCTGCTCCTCTCCTCGGCCCGCTGGCGGAACCAACCAAGCGATCTGATTGGCCCTGCATAACGGAGAATAGGACCGAGCTCTATTCTCCTTATTCGCCTTATTACAGCGCGCTCCGAAGAAAAGAGGAATCTGTAATACAGCTTATACGCCGTATTACACCTTACTACACCTATTTGAACAATGCAAAACAGGGCCGGGCCCGTTGGTGATATTAAGATTAAAGGTTGTATGATACGCAGACCTACGTAGCGGGAAGGAGAGTTGGCTAGCGTTTTGTGCTTCATGGCGATTTATTTGAAACATCAAAACGCACTTCTTTTGCTTTTGTTTGGTTTTGCCAAATTCCTGTTGGATTTTATCGCATGAGCTGTGAGCTAAGCTAAGCCAGATTTGTTCCAAGATGAGAATTTCCAAGATCTAAGAGGTGAGGCAAGGTTGTTTACCTAGGCTAATGGTTCTTGGTTGTTGGCAGGTTGTTAGCACTCATCCTGACTTTATCAGATCAGTCCACTTGGTACTTTCGCATGGTGCTTTTTTGTGTTGGCTATCATTACTACAAGGTGGCCTAGACTGCAACTTTACTGCTGCCCAAGGGCCAAATTTTCCAAATAACACTAGTACACTTGTTATAATTTTCTGGTATTCGATGTTCAAAGAAAAAAGTTCCAACCGTGCGATATCACTTGATATCGCACGGCTGGCTGTGCAATATCAAGCGATATCGCACGGTTGGAATTTTTTTCTTTTAACATCAGGGGAATAGCAGAAAATTTTGCACTGGGTAGGGTAGGACTGTTATCACGGGACTGCATAGTGTACTGGTATTATATCGATATAACACCGTTATACTGAGCAGTCCCATGATACCAGTCCTATCCTACCCAGTGCCAAAATTTTCTGATATTCCCCTGATGTTAAAAGAAAAAAGTTCCAACCGTGCGATAACAATAACACGGTTGGAACTTTTTTAGAATACCCACGGTCAAAATGCCCACGATTTAGAATGCGCACGACCAAAATGCCCACGGCTCAAAACGAGCACGATTCAAACTGCCGACAGTTCCAAATGCCAACAGGAAGGCTGAAATCGTCCCAGCAGTCCCAGCAGTGCGCATTCTCAACCGTTGGCATTTTCAGCCGTGGGCATCTGGAGTCACAGGTATTTTGAGTCGTGAGCATTTTGAACCGTGGGCATTTTGAGTCGTGGGCATTATGAGCGTTAGCCTTCCAGACGATTTTAGCCCGGCTTCACCTTCCAGATCCGCTCGACGAAAATGGCTATCTGGAATCCGGAAGAAAAATCTGGAAGATGAAGCCTGGCTTTAAGTTAATTTTCAAGTACATATGATGAACGAACCCAGATTTGTTACTTTACTGAAAAATAATTTATTTGGTGCAAATAAAAAGAGAGCTTACTTAGGAATTTGTGCGACTGACTCTTCATCATCTTTTGAGGTATCTGCTCCGCAACAGGGAAGGTTCATTCGGCCTCTAAAAAGAAGAAAAACGACTGAAATTGTGGACAGGTCGGATTCGTTCGAGAGATTGCAATATCGGGCATTATTTCAAAATTCCCGAAAGCACCATGTATCGGCTAATACGTCTGAGGTGTTTCGTTTAATAAATTCGTTCACACTTCGCCGTATGGTCCCCTGGTACGAAGAAAACCGTTATTTTTCAATTGAGGTTTTCCAACATTATTTTATCATTTCGCTGCCTCTATAGTAACAAGACTAAAGGTTTCGATGGGATCCCAAAAATTCGATATTTGATCCAGACAATTAGGTTTTGTCTTCGCTAGATCCAGTCTTCGCCAGACTCCTTGAACATTTTTACTCTTATAACAGATTAAGGCCAAATAGCTAATCATCTCAGAAAACCAAATTCAGATATGGATTCAGCATGTGTGTTATGTGTTTGCCCCTATAAGTCATCACAAAACCGATCGAAAGGATCCTGCCTTACTTCTCCAGTTTTCCGGTTTCTGCAAAATCCCGGAACTACTTGTTTGGCAAAAAAATAAAGCTCTAAAACGAATTCAGCGTATCTCCTTACCCTCATATCCAACCTCTAATCAACTTCAAATACAAAGTTTAACTTATAACAAATTTTCCGGTTTCAGCCGGATTCCGGACGAACTATGTGTCCGGCTAAAAATGATTGTTATATAAGGATTATCACCTCTTCTTACCCCTAAATCGGAAATCTAATCAACTACAAATACAACTTTTGCTTTTAACAAATTTTCCGGTTTTGGCCGGATTCCGGGCGAACTACTTGTCCGGGTAGAAAATGATTTTCACCTAAGTGTTCAGCATGCCTTCTTACCTCTAAATCTAACATCTAATCAACTTCAAATAAAACTTCTGCTTTTAACAAACTTTCCGGTTTTGGCCGGATTCCGGGACTATACTTGTCCGGCAAGGAAATACTTTTCATATTCGTGTTTAGCATTTTTTTTTTTTTACACCCTAATCGACAATCTGATTATCTGTTTAAAAATATTTTGTCTGTCCCTTAATTTGAACCCCCTCCCCCACCCCTAAATGTAGGGCTACAGAGCCCATCTACGAAGTCGACCTTTCCCTTGACCCAAAGGATCCTCCCACCAAGTTTCATCAAAACATCTCATTTCCTTCGAGAGTTATCGTGCTTACAGACAGACGGACAACTTTTGCGATGTCACAGGTGTCCCTCCACTTACTTTCTGGGATCCCAGAAAGAAACGGCACCATCGTATAATTTGGTGAATTTCGATGCAGATCACTCCGCCCGTAGACTAGAAGACCTCGGGCGATGATTTTCGACCGCAACTTTGGAATTCACTGTCTACTCATACCATGGACTCGTGCCTATCCTGCCATACGCGCCTTACACGGGTACGTTTCAATCCTGCCGGCGGGCACGACCCTTGTTCTGATTTTCTTCTTCTTCTTCTTTACGAGTTGAGAGACAGGAGCCATGTTCTGGCGTAACGATTCTTCTTTTGTCGTCTAGTCCATGATAAATTTGTCGCCAGCCTATGCTATCCGATGGATAATCTGGTAGTAATAAACGATTAATTGATTGATTCTTCCATAACAAATTTCAGCGTTTGGAGCCTCGTTTTACCAACGTTAACCTTATTGACGAACAAGTTTTACACACTGTAAAAAATCTCTCCTACATCGGGTTTTAGTCGTAAGGAAGTAATTTAAGTTCACCCGCCATTTTAGAAAACTGTAAAAAATCTCTCCTACATCGGGTTTTAGTCGTAAGGAAGTAATTTAATTTCACCCGCCATTTTAGAAAGCGAGTATAAAGAAAATGACATAAATAAATAAAAACAAATACAAAACACACAAGGTAAGTTGCTTCATCATCTTCATCAAATTTGGAGTGTAAAAATCCGTATCCGGAGAGTGCGTCGGCTAAATCTTGGCTTTAAGATAACTTAATCTGCAGTATTTTGCATTCTATAGCGTTTTCATCCTCCACCGGATTTTAACTCTCCGAATTCGGTGATGCACAATACTCTGTATGACTCAATCCAAAACACGCCAGTGATCCTCGGGAAGAACGAGAAACGTCGTCCGAACGCTCAAACAACTCAAACCCTGTGTCAACCAATCACGGCGTTTGCTGGGGACAGCTGTGGTGACGCTTCCGGCTCTTTTGCTAGTTTCAAGGCGATTTTGCATCGGCATGGAGAGTTTGTCATCAAGAGTATTACTAGATATAAGAGAGGCTTTTTACAGTGTAATTAGACTTGCTTCATACTGTCGACGAACAAGGCGAAAATGGTTTTCGGGCTTTCCTGCCTCGCATGCACTTTGTATTATATATATGCGCTCCTGAATTTTCTCAGGGCAACTCCAGAGGCTCTCGGGAAGTTTGGGACTTTTCGGTAGGCTAAATCCCCTCCAAAAAGAACTTACTTCTCAAGGTCCAAGGCATCCTGGAAGGATTGGGGAAGGGGTCTACCCTTCGTTTCCGGTAGCATGACGATTGCGAATCCGGAAAGTAGTGCAAACACGCCGAATATGGTAAACGGTATGACTTTTCCGACTGAACTCTGCAATTAAAGGTGAAATTTAAAGGTGGTCATTTGAAGGTACCATAGGTTATTTTTTTTTCCTCTCCTCCTTTTTATGTAGGGTATTCAGTTAGTTGATTCTGCTTGTTTTTTAATTAATACATGTTATTTCCCTAACCTGGCCATGCACTCTTTCTGCGCTTTCCTGGCAGGAATATCCAACGAAACTGAAACCGAAAACAGAATAAAAAAGATCGGATTTTTTTTCGGTGCATAAAGGTCGTACAAGTCGTAAGGTCGAAGAGCGAGAGGAGAGAGAAGGCAGACCGATTCTGCCCCTGTGAAGAGCAGGGGTAGAACTATTCCAGGCGGTTAAGCCTAGTTATTTCTCTTTATCTTGTCTAGAAGGAGAGAGAAAAGGGAATGTTAATCTTGGTTTAATCCAAGCTTTGAGGGAGGGGGAGCCACACACTCTCCCTGGACGCACAAAGCTTATAGTTTTCAACTTTTTCTCTCTCCTTCTAGCTAAGATAAAGATATTTAATAGTTGAATAAATACTATTATAGTTAGTGGACCCATGTGTGCAAAGTAAATCCCGTCTGTTTTTTTCATGAATGGATAATTTGGAGGTCTAAGCACTCTCCTTGTCAAGGACATGCGTATGGGCATGGTGCTCATACGTGGCTCATACGTCCCCCCAAAAAATCTGTTTTTTTTCACATTTGAATTTTTTTTAAATAATTTTTCTTGACAAAATTTTCTTTAAACAATTAAACTGTTAAAATTTCATCAACTCCAGCTATTTTATCGGCACAGAAACAAGGACAGAAGGCAACACGATAAACATAACAATTATCTTCATTATATATACAAATTTCCATCTTCCGTTCCGGTTACTCACAGACAAAACCAAACTCTTCCATCTTAAAGGAAACCTGAATGTAGAGTACCAAGAATCATCCCTATCTGTATGACTAAAACCCAATCCAAATACGAAATTGTGTGCTATGATTTTTGCTCCATTTTGCATCTGTCCTTATTTCAGTACCGAACAATTCTAGAAATGAACGAATGTCTCCAATCAACCCTTCTTCTGGAATATTTTTTAACCAGTTAAGCCCAAACGTATATCTAGAAGAAATTCCAATACGATCCGGCCAGCGCTGTACAAGATTTGAATGAATTGCGCTTTTTGTCTTGGAGTCTGCATGTGAAAACCTCCAGAAACGAACATTCCTATTTTGAAAACGTCACGCTCAGGAGAAGAATGCTCTCCGTGGCCACGTTATAAATGCATTCTCCACGGTGTGTTCAAGTATGGTTTCATTGTTCAGGTGTCCTTTAACTACTTTACTGGAAAAGGTAAAAAGGATAAAAACAAAACGCCAACAACTGCAAGGGGCTGTCCTACCTTTAACACATCCAACTAAAAAACTTGAGTTGTGACTCTGAAATGGAAATTTGCTTTTCATACACAGGGATATGAAAAGTACGAGAGGTCCTTTAAAATAACAAGGGACATCGAAGCATGAATCATTTATTGAAATTTATTCTATCCGATTAAAACAGTTCCTCTTCGACGCCATATCCGAAAGCAGATAAAAGTGACTTTAAATAAAGGTCTGTGTCCTGTGATAGGATCTATTTTCATTTACAAAAAGGTAGAAATTTTGCCACAAATAATGTTATACCAACTAAGAATATTAATTTTTTTTATAACTCATCTCTCGTCCATAAATAGGCTACTCCTTGAGCCCAAGCTGACTGGCAAACATCCGATTTTCCGTGTTTAGCCATTGTTTTAATATATTATATATATTATATTATATATTATATTATATTATTATATTATATTATTATATTATATTATTATATTATATATAATATATTATATTATTATATATATATTATATAATATATATAATATATTAATATATTATATATAATATATTAATATATATAATATATTATATATATAATATATTATATTATATTATATATATATATAATATATTATATATATTATTACACGGAAACTCGGATAGTATGATGTCTGACATCACTATTTAAGCCCTTAAATGATTTGGGGAAATACCAGTTTCAACTGTTTCAAGGGCCGAAATATCGCTATCAAACAACTATCTGACTTTTCATTTTTAGCCATTGTTTTAATTTATTTTCATCCATAAAAATCGCAAGAGAGAAAAAGAAAATACTATAATAAGAGTAGCTTATCACAAAAAATATACTTGAATGGACTTACGGTGCTTGCAATGAACGGCGCCAAGATGCTGCCAATCCTTGCCGCCATGGAACTGCTGCCAAGCGCCGCCAGACGGACGGCTGTTGGAAAAAGCTCGCCGGTGTAGCTGTAGATAATAGCGTACGCCGCCGACACGAAAAACTTTCCAACCAGCGAAAACACAGACGCCACCCAAGATGGATCTAAAGAGATACGATAAAGGACATGGAAAGACGGCAGAATTGAAATCTGAGACTAATCCATTGTTTTCCTTTTCAATAACAAGCGCCATCTAGTGATCAAATCTAGTCTACGGAGATTCGTTTTAGGATTACGCCGCACCTGGAGGAGGCTAGAGTAGGAAGTCGTGTATATGAAAACCCCCTGGCGCCCCCTCCCCCCGAAAGCAAATTAACAGGAAATTAGAAAATCACTTAAAAACTGCAGTTTTGATCGCAAGCACGCATGAAGACTTTCCCTAGACACGCGAGTTAAACGCGTGGCGGCGGCTCGCTGGCGCATGCCTCTATATACTTTTTATAAAAATATCTTTTTATGACCACTGACTGTGTGGTTGGTACCGGGATGGGGGGGGGTAACGGGGGTTATGTCTGGGGAGGGGGGTCGCCGGAGCCCGTGGCATGCACTTCTGCTTCTGTGACAAATTTTCAGAAATGGGTGGGACAGAAATGTCCGGCGGAAAAAAAACGCCTTTAACAGAATACAGCTTACCATCTGGAACAGCGCCAGCAATGATACAGGCGACACCTCCACACATCATTGATATGATCAGCATAGTCCTCCTCCCAATAGTGTTGACAAGAAGGATACCAGCTATGTAGGACGGTATCTCAACGATCATAACCAGTTCATAGTTCAGGATATAATTTGGACTGAGGGTAGTTACGACCATTGACAGACCGTAGTAGGACATGGAAACGACGAACCTGGAAGAAGACGAAGATCGTAACCGAAGTCAATTCTATTAGATCAATTCTCTTTAAAACTTATGTCCGTCCTCGCTCAGAATATGCTCCACCGGTTTGGCATACTTCTCTTTCTGCATCTCTGACCGCCTGGAACATATCCAAAAGAGAGCAGTGAGAATCACTCTGGGTGAAATGGGTGATCATAGCATTTCATATGAAGAGGCTCTCATTAAACTGGGCGTTCCTAAATTAACTGACCGCATAAATACCCTTTCAAAAAATGTTGGAGCAAAGATAGTGTGTTGTCCCCAGATGATCCGTCGTCCGTGCGTCGGTCCGAGAGGAATACTGGCAATCAGTTTTCTCCGTATCCTGCTAATTCTTCAGCCCAATTTTTCCACAGTTTCATTCCAACATTTATCTCTCGTCATATCTTGTAAGCGTATTAGTTAATTGTTGTCGTTTTTGTGTGGTTCGTAAATATTTTATTCCTCTTCTAGCTTTAAGCTATTTGGAAATAAATTTGATTGGTTAATCAACCATTATATAGACAGTGGAGAAGCTTGGTCTACCCTTCTCGCATAAAACCAGATTCCGGATATATCTGATATATCAGGTCCGACAGTCCCATCTAGAAGAAGAAGAAGGGTTACAGATATTTCGACAGTCACGCACAGTTCTCAATTCTAACACGACTGTGCGGCCAGAGCCCGGAGGTGACTTCCGGAGTAATCAGCACGTGATTTAGATTTAAGTTCTAATTTGGATGCTGTTGTTTTATTGTTCGTGAGTTTTTGTGCTTTACTTCTTCTTTATAATAAAGCTCAGTTCCAACGCCCAGATACTCATTCAAGCGAAGGATATTTTAAGTCATTCGTGCCTTCTTTCAGTCTAAGTTTCAGATCTAACCAAGTAAATAACTTATGAACGTTTATTCATCAGAAAAAAAGGTTATGCAAATTTGTCCCTGTTTAGAAGTCAACGGGCCAGGAAAAAGGCTTAAAACAGCCAAAGTCGTGTGTCCAGTTTTAAAGTATTCAACTATTTAAAAATACTGAAACATAAAACAGTAAAGAGAGCGAGGGGTCCCTTAACTGCCCAGTCGTTACGTCAACACTATCTTTCAAGCTCACGTGTTCAGAAATAACAGAAAGCGCTAGGCTTTCACATCCGCTCCATCAAAAACAAAACTTTATAATTACCAGACGAAATACATGCTGAGCGCCCTTTTCCGTAGCACTGAATTCTTGAGGACATCGATCATAGTTCCCTCCATGCCAAGAGACGGGTCTGCCTCAACTTGCTGTAAAAACAAACCAAATTAGTCAAAGACCGCCTTTTCCACGTTTCCCTCGCACCAGTCTTGCGGCTGTGCAGTCCGGCTAGTCTTACGGAACCACACGGCTGGCTGCACCAACAAACCAGATTCACACCCGACATGTTCATGGTTCCTACGACTGAGCCTCGACCACCACTTGCAGTACCGACGTTTTCTCGGAAAGTTCCAAGGATATCTAAATTTGTAAAAACTTGAAGAAAAAAAGTTTCTGGGCTCGTTTTTTCTCCAACAATAATTTTTTGAGAGCTTTTCATTGCTTTTTATTTTTTGTAAGTTTAGTCATTTAAAAAGTAAAAATGCAATTAATTTTTTTTCAAGAAAAGGTTAAATAAAGATCAGATGTAGAAAAGGAGTACAAATTTTAAAGTAAAAGGAAGGAGTGTGAGCCGTACTTTTGTCAGGGATTCAATAAGGAGGAGGATTTAAAAAAAAAAAAAAGAGAAAAAAGGCTTTAGGCCCCCGAGTACTCCTCGGGGAATCAAGGGGAACGGCGAGAATAGAGGAAAACAACGAGAATACGGGAATGCTTCCAAAATGGATTTTTCGAAAACAAATATGCATAGTCGACGAAATTAGTCTGGATTCACTATATTTTTGGTTTTGTTTATTCTGCTTGTTTTTATTTAATTTTACGTTGCACCAACACCAGCAAAAACTGATCCCCCTCCGAATCTGAAGGGGAGTCCTTTTTGATGATGGTGTTGATAATCGGAGCATTCCCCGTTCGTGGGGAGTCACGAGAATACGGGGAGTGAGTCCATATGGGACAAACAAAAACGCAGGGACTCTTCAAAAGGAGTCCTCGGGGAACGGCGAGAATACGCCTTTTAGCTGAGATTTGTTACCGGATTTGAATCCAACAAAAGAAACAAAAACGAGATTTACGATTTTTTTATTGATCAGCTAATTATCGCTCTAAGGTATTAGGCGAGGGATAAATATAATTTCGAAGATTCGAATCCTCGTTATGAAATGGTAAATTATTAGCACCTAGTCCTGGATTCAGATTCATCCATCTCTAGTTAGCTTTTTGGAAGTCTGGAACAAGTCCGACGTGAGAAAAAAGTACAAACTCACCGATGACGACACCGAAACTTTCGTGAGTACTGGCATCTCCGAAGGGATGTAGAGGAGATGTTTGGGAATGGTCTTCTTGTTTTCTTTCGCGCCCTGTAGGACGATCTTACGAGCTTCTTCATAGCGACCCTTTGTAATCAACCAACGTGCTGGTTCAGGAAGCAGCCTGCAACAAGAGGTCAATCAACCTGTGGAATGCAGTAGAAGACTCCACTGTTACCTGCCAAACAACAAATAGTTTCAAACAGCATTTGGACAAGGAGTGGGCACCAATGAAGGCATATATTAGGAGAAATCCTACTCGCCTGCAGTTGCAAATTTGCAGGTAAGACACTTCTAAACTTCGACAGAAAAAAACGTTTGCTCTGTTCGGTGAAAGAGGAAGAAGATCACTTATTAAATGACTCTAATTGACTGCGTTAAGCTAGGTGCCCACAGAACGCGCATTCGGCGTCGCAAGCTGGACAAAAAATCTGCGTCGTCAGGCCACAAAACGGCCGCGCCATTTCAACTCAATCTGAATTTATTCGTGTCGCGTCTCAATAAGGAAGCGAAAACATTTACGTCCTGTGGGCACCTAGCTTTAAACGGATGCGTCTGTTTTAGTCTAGCGATATTTCGGCCCTTCTTAGCAGGGGTCCTCTCCAATATTCAGTCTCAAGTCAGAAAAGCAGTCAATTAGTTTTGAACAGAAAAGGCTCCTCCTCCAAGTCCGGCCACCTGGCACTTGTCTCTACTTGACTCCTCCCATCAAGGAGGAGCCACTCAGCCAATCCCGAGCATCGGAACTACCTGACTTTTGTTCAGGTAGTTTTTCCTCTCGCCTGATCTTCTTGTAAAGATTTGTTTTGAGTTTGCCCCCGTGGGCACTTCTAGATCACGCTACTAGATGACCCCAGGTTCGTGTCGAGTCCACGCTTGAACTGGCGATCTGCACACTGCAAATGCTAGAATGTTTCAGATTTAACTCCTTTAATGAATAGTTCGCGGAAAACCCTTTTGTGAATAAAACTTATATGTTTGATGTTGTAACTCTACCCCCATGAGTTTGAAGTTAGGCCACACTCGGATCAGAGGTACCATTCGAGAGCGGAGCGAGAGGCCCCCATAGATTTGAAAAATATCCCTCCTTTGTGCTATTTTTGGGCTGCTAAATACGTTTCCAAAGACTAAATGCAAAGCAATGACTTTACTCAAAGGTAATATTCGAAAACTTTATTACCCCAAAAGAGGAATCAAATTTTTAGACCATGGATTGGGGCCAAAAATTTATCCTTGTCCCCCCCCCCAATTTGACTGAAATGGCGCCGCTGGCCAAACTACAGCAGGTGCTCCACTTACCACCAGTATGTTAAAATCAGGAATCCTGGGGTTGCATAGATCAGCTGAAGAACTCTCCATTCCTTGACGCCTATCGCAACGAGACCAACGATGCAAGCGCCGGAACTGAAGAAGATGTTGAGAATAAATCCACAGGTGAGGCGGTACTTGCTCCCGACGAACTCGAACCCTGTAAGTTAGTATTGTAAGAGTAAGTAAAGATGCCAAGTACTTATGATGTATGGGTGGGTGTGAATTAGTTAGTTAATGTATGCCCAATAAAAAATTTGTAGCCTGCGTAGTTGTATGATAGTTGTACGACAAAGTTGCATGTATTCATATGTAATAGTAAAGAATACTATCATTTTATGTGCGTCAGACTGGGCCAATCTTAAGCAGTAGTATCCAGTAGCATCCTGTCTCGCTATAGTAGTGTCTCGCTATAGTAGCATCCAGTCTTGCTAATAGTAGCATGCAATAGTATGCAGTAACACGGTAGCCTTGACATAGAAGCATGTAGTAGCATCAGTTCGTACTGCATGCTACTTTTTCGTACAACTTCATACTACTAATTTTGAGAAAATTTTCCATCGGGTAGCCTACTAGTGATGGGATTTTAAGAAATGGCATAAATTTGGGTCAAAGCCTCTGCGCACCCGGGGAAATAATCGTAAAACAGTCACCGAATTGTAACCTATATATATATGCAATATAATGGCAGAAAAATTACAGATTGTACAAATATACAGGCACATTTTAATATTCGTTATTTTATTCTTGTTTGCTTGTCGTCGAACCTGCAACGTTCTTCTAGTTTTGATTGAATGCCGTTTTGTGGCACATCGCCCCTTTGTTGGGATTGTTTTGGAATTTATGATCCAGTTTGCTCTCCACTGAAGACGGTTGCCGGAAGTGCGACCGAAATATCCGAAACTATATTTTGCTTAACACCTTAAAGGGACAATTAGCTTATCAAGAAACCCCCACAAATCTCGTTTTTGCTTCGTTTTTCTTTCACTTCGAAATTTTGCACTTAAGTATCAAGTATTAAATACCTGACAACGAATTTACTTAGGTAGTACTTCAGTTCTGAACGTGACTTGTAGGCTAGTTAAAGTACTGCACATTTTAAGTAGGCTACTGCACGTTGCGAGAACATGAGCTTTGCAGCTCTGTGTGGAGCTCCCGCCATCTAGCAGTATGCTTCTACAAAGTTGCAGTGTAGTTGACAGACTGCCCAAGTTTTATCAGTTTTTTTAAATCTTTACCTGTTGGATAAATGCTGCCTAAGAAATGTGCAAACCGATGCTGTATGTACCTGAGACAGTACGTATCAGGGGCGTCGCGACACCTTCCTGATGGGGGGGGTGCGGCTTCGGAATTTTACCGGAATTTTTCGGGATTTTACCGGAATTTTTCAAGATTTTGCCGGAGATATTCCATAGTGAATATCTCTGCAGGCACAGGCGTCACAACTAGGGGGGGGGGGGTCGACACCCCAAATGTTTTCGGCCAGTCGGTAAAAAATAGCCGAATCGGCGCAAAGCGCCGCGATTTTTAGTAAAAACGCAGTCAATTTTTCTCTTAGAAATAGAGTCGTTTTTTCTTAAAAATAGTCGTTTTTTCTTAAAATCAGCCGATTTTTCGTCAACACAGTCGTTTTTTTTCTGAATAATAGTCGTTTTTATCTGCAAAAACCGTCGGTAAAAATGACCAGCCAGTCGGTAAATACCTTGTCCCCCTCAAACATTTTGGCTAGTAACGCCTCTGTCTGCAGGAACTCTAGAATACTGCTGTGTTCTGACTTAGATTGTGTGTTACAAACGACGGTAAACAAAGACAGGCTCGTTGAAGTTTAACTGCAAAGGCATAGCTTATTTTTACTTCTGATATTTGAAAACACTGAAATATTCTGACTCTTTCATGAGAGTCTGTTACTAATCGCATGTGAAACCGATCTAGTTGACGAACGTTAAATTTTAACTAAAATTCACGAAAGAATTCAAATACCATATTTCTTCAAACTTTTTTTTGTTCCGAGGCTGTCCTGGGGACTTCCGAGATCATGTCGGAACAAGGCTAACTTGTGAGTCGAGAAGGCTGTCGAATCTAGAGTAGATGGTACTGTGATTTTATTCCTGGAACAATATTTGTAGCTGGAAATGGTGTAAATTTTGGTAGGTTGCCTAATTTTTGAAAGCTACAGAAATTTTGGAGATTACCGGAATCACCCGGTGAACGTCCAGGTTCGATGTTTTGTCCGTCTGCACGATTCACTCTGATAAGTTGTGCTTCGCGGTCATCCCTGTAAGCGGTAAGCAGCAAAATTCCGGTAGATTCCCTGAGCCGAATTTTGGAAGATTCCGCGCGGCATATTCTGGTAGATCCCCTGAAACACGTTCCAACAGATTCCCTAAGTCAAGTTCCGGTAGATTCCTTGTGAAAGGTTTCGTTAGATTCCCTGAGCGAAAATTCCGGTAGCCTAGATTCCCTCAGCCGAATTCTAGAAGATTCTGTGGGGCAAATTCCGGTAGATCCCCTGAGACACGTTCCGACAGATTCCCTAAGTCAAGTTCCGGTAGATTCCTTGTGAAAGGTTTCAGTAGATTCCCTGAGCGAAATCCGGTAGGTTCCCTGAACAATAATCCGGTAGATTCCCTAAAAATCGTCAAGTTTAGGTGAATTTGTCAAATTTTAACTGGCGCGGCTTCGCCGCACCAGTCAAAATTTACCGGAATTTTTTCCCACGGGCCTTCTGGGGGGGGGGTGCAGCACCCCCCCACACCCCCCCTCGCGACGCCCCTGGTACGTATTATGTACTCAAGGAAAGTTGCACTTAATTAAAACTCAAGTCGATTTGTAGCCTACTTAAGTTAGTCTTGAAGTACTTCCCGACACTGCATCCCACCCCAAATTTCACATCGATGCTTTATGTACCACACTGTCAGAAGTTTCATCAGAGATAGCGCATAACACTTTCAAGAATAATACCTTTTCACTTAGAAATAAAGTGTTATGACCAATTAAGTTTACACTATTTTCGTGCCTGGATCTCCAAAAACACCTTCAATTGGTAAAAATACTAACGGGAACGAAAGCAACGTAACAGATAATATCCCAAACTGGTGTCTGTTGAAACCGGGCATCCTTCTGTTGTCGTTATATAACTTTTGACAGTGTAGTATTTTTTACCAGTTGAAGGTGTTGTTGGAGATCTAGGCACAAAATAGTGTAAACTTAATTGGTCATAACACTTTATTTCTAAGTGAAAAGGTGTTATTCTTGAAAGTGTTATGCGCTATCTGTTATGAAACTTCTGACAGTTCAGAGACAGTACTTTTTATGTACTCAAGGAAAGTTGTACTTAATTAAAACTCAAGTACTTCGATCTGTAGGCCTACTCAGGTTAGTACTCTTCGATTTGTAGGCCTACTCAAGTTAGTACTTGAAGTACTTCCTGACACTGCATCTCGCCCCAAATTTCCCCCACTTGTCGCTACGCGCTAATTCGACTTACCGATAATGTTTAGAATCTGATACAGCCCAACGACAGTGCCACCAGCTAGGAATCGCATAATGAAGAACATGATAGGGTCGACCGAAAACGCTGCCACAACCTGTACCGTCGAAGCCACAGCAGCAACAAGAATCAAGCAACTCTTTCGACCAATCCTGTAAGAGAAACAACTCGTTATCCTCTTAAAGCAGAACTGAAACCTGATACTACTCCATTATTTTACTTTTCAATAACAAGCGCCATCACCAGTCCACCCTTTCACAGCTGTTTTCATGCTTTTGCTCTATAGCCAAATGCAATCTTCCCATGGACAGTCTTTTCGCAATACTCTATATGACTAAGTCCAAACACGCCAGTGATCCTCAGGAAGAAGGAGTAAACGTCTCCGTGACGATGCAAACTCAACAACTCACATCCTGTCTCAACCAATCATGGCGATTTTGGGGAGCAACTGTGATACCACTGTTGCCTTAATTCCGCTAGGTACCTGGGGAGGCCGGAGATTTTGCATCGGCAAGGAGAGATAGTCATCAAGTGTATTAAGCCCCAGCCCCTAACCCCAAACCCTTATTCACAACAAAACCAAAGCTAATCCAGATGCAGAAAAAACCTCTCTTATATAGAATGAAATCGCGTGCGATTTAGATTATAGAGCCCTCCTTGTGGCCTCGAAATCCCCCAAAGTCCCATATCTCGAATTGTTGAAACAATTTAATCTAGAGTTGTTAGCACAACGCCGAAAAAAGTTATGTTTCAGTTTCGGTCTAAAAACGTTGGAGAGCCCTGGTCTACGAGAAATTCTTCCCCCTGAATATCAACCTATTAGGCCGAGACCGGCACGAGCTGCTGCCCAGCCTGTTCCAAAGTTGCAGCCAGTACACTGTTCCCATGACCGATATAAGAAGAGTTTTGTTCCGTCGTTCACCGATCTTTTTAACGGGCATTCCGAAACACCTCCATAAATTAATTGTATTTCTGTGTGTGTTGTTATTGAATTGTAGATGTCGTGATTGTTGATACTATTTAGTTTTTGATTTGTTGTTAATTTGACAAAGTTATGATTTTTTAATTATAGATGCTTGATTAGTTGACATGTTACGTATGATGAAAGGTTTTACTTAGAGTTTTTCTGTGAGATACATGTACATTGAATTGACCAAATGAATTTTAGTTATTAATGAACTTGTTATTAGTTGTTAAGTTATGTGACGAGAATATACATGACGAAAAAAATCAATGTTCGGCTTCGTCCGTGAGGGAATTTTTTGAAAATAAATTGAACTGAAACTGAACTGAACTGAAATAGATTTCAGTGCTGCAGCTAGTAATGCCATCTCCGTTAACTGCTAAGAAGTAACTCTCAAAATAAAAATTACTTGACCCCAAGCTGACTGGGAAACATATATTCAAACAATGCATAAGAACGGATACGTCAGCTATGATGCTTTGGCCGCGATAATCGCCCTTCTTTGCAAGGGTCCTCGTCAGGCTGTCGAACTTCAGGGACAGTACGTTGGGGAAGCAACATTTATTGCAGGTTTGTTCCTTCCCCAACGTTGTCCCTGAAGTACAACAGCCTGACGCGGACCCTTGCCAAGAAGGGCCGAAATATCGCTGCCAAAGCATCGTAGCTGACGTATCCGTTTTATGCATTGTTTGAACATAACTTCCAAAATAGAATATTTATAAATATTCCTTCAGCCAAAGCTGACTGCGAATCATATGCGACGATGCAAAACGGATAAGTCAGCTACATTTTATTAAGCCCTTTCACACTGACGCGTTTGTCTTGCGTAGTCTGATGCGTACGCGTCGATGCAACGCTATTCTTGCGTTGTGTCGACGCGTACGCATCAAATTACGCAAGATAAACGCGTCAATGTGAAAGCGGCTCTATTCTTGCGCTGCGTCAACGCGTATGCATCAGATTACGCAAGATAAACGCGTCAATGTGAAAGCAGCATTAGAGCTATATTTCGGCCCTTCTTGGCAAGGGTCCTCTTCAGGCTCAAGCTGGAAAATGAACTTGTGAAAAAACAACTGAAGATTCTTCCTTATATAAATATCTGATTTCGTGAATTTCTTCTCTGAACATTGGTTGGAGTTAAAGCTGGTGCTCTGATTTCATTCTGGACAGGGCTGCAGTTTTTGCAGTTCGATTGGGTCGTCGATAGGCTCTAATAAAATGTAGCTGACTTATCCGTTTTGCATCGTCACATAGAATATTTATTTTATAGCTTCTAAACAATCATTTGTTTCATTGCAGGTTCTTACTTCCAACCTGACGAGGACCCTTGCCAAGAAGGGCCGAAATGTCGCTGGAATCCGGTTGGCGCCAGAAACCATGATTCGAGTTGTAGAAATACTGAATGAGTACAAATATTTACCCATTCAAAACATTATTCATTCATTCATTCATTCATTTATTTGATTCCTTCAAAACTGAAGAGTATATAAAAAAAAGAGAACATCATGTCACAAACACATCAGAGATGGTACACAAACAATTAACTGGCCGTTAAAACAAGCTATCATACTAAATCTACAATAAAATACAAATGATAACACAAAATAAAATAAAAAAATAAACTAATCAGGGCACTTTTTTAGTGAAGAAAGGAAAAAGGTTGTGATGGACAAGAATGTTTTCAGCCTTTTTATGAAAGTTCTGAATTTTTCTGTTTAGAGTTTCCAGAGGATTCTTCACTTTAAAATTGGAAGTTAGATGAGAATTACTCGCAGAGATAGGGAAACCAAGAAGGAATTTTGAAAATTTGTAATAAGTAACTTTTAACGCAGAAAGTTCAGAAGGACGGAAAGAAGAAAAGAAAGCAGACGGAAAAAGAATATGAGGAAGTGCAACAGCCGTATAAATCGAACCGAGAACATCTCTGCGATACATACCCCGTAAACGAATAACAGCACCAAATGCTCTTCTTATTTTGTCTTGCACATGTTGAATAAGGATAAGTTTCCAATCCCTGGTATTGGAAGAATAAGGGATTCCAAGATACGTAACTTTCTCAACAGGGCTGAAAACAATCCCCCCACCACAATCCAGAGGGGCATTCAGTGTCGGCAAACTACTAATCACAAAATAATTACATTTTTCAGAACTAATTATTAGACCCTTCTTCCCCAGTTTAGACACTAGAATGTTAAAATTTTCAATTAACTTTTCCTTTGACCGACTTAAAATAATAATATCATCAGCATAAGCTAAAAACGTTACATCACGCGCAAAATGAATCAAAGAAGTTTTAAGCGACCGAAGACAGTCTGCCAAACATGCATTAAAAATATATGGAGATAAAATTCCACCTTGTCTAACGCCTTTTCCCACTGAAATTAAATTGGACAGAATTTTTGGGGAACGAAGTGCCACTTGAACGTTAAGTCCATTGTACCACGACCTTAAAACACGCACAACAGAACGAGGAATACCATTGTACACAAGTGATAAAAGAGCAGCCGCATGAGAAACGTTGTCAAAAGCACCTTTTATGTCTATCAGAAGCGTATACAGCGGTTGTCCACACGCTCGTGCATCATTGATTAAAGTGGAAAAAGTAGCGTGCGCATGATCGCAACCCATACCCCTTTGAAATCCAACCTGGTTTAACCCAGCATCAAGGCCTTCAAACATATTTTTAAAACACATTTCAAAAAGTTTACTGATAATACAACCCTTGGTTATTGGCCGATAAGAACCACAGGATTTCAAATCCTTCTTTCCATTTTTTAAAATAGGGGAGATCAAACCAATTTTAAAAGATGAGGGAACACGACCCACCGATAAAATTAGATTAAAGAAAGCAAGAAGAGTTAAAAGGAATGTTGGGGATACAAACTTGAGATGGTTTGAAAAAAGCCCATCACGGTCAGGCGATGATTGGAACTTCAATTTTTTTTTGGCCAAAAGTAAATCTTGATGTACAAGTACGTGGTCAGACGGAAAATCACTTAATATAGAGTCTAGCTCAGCTACGTCAGAGGGCAAATCATTAGAAGAAGACAGGGCAGACTTGAAATGTGTCTCCCAATCAGCAACAGACGGGACAGAATCCGGTGCAGGTTCACTTAAATGCTTAGTCCTACGTAGCGCTTTCCAAATTTTAAGCTTATCAATATCAGCATCACGAGACGCTTCTTCCATGAGGCAATTATTGTGTCGGCGAAGTTCAGCCTGGAAAATAGCCTTCTTCTCTTTCATCCACCGGAAGGAAAGTCCATCACGGGGTTTACCAAGTGCCTTCCATCGGACGTAAGCTAACTTAGCCTCATTGTTACTGTCACACAACGAAGAATTAAATGACCAAAAAGGTTTTTCAGTCCCAACAACAACGGTCTTAGATTGAAAAACCTTTTTCGCCGAAACCCTTAGACAATGAACTAGCTGAAAATAAATACAATTTAACTCTAGGTCTATATCATTAGACGTAGCAGGAAATTCTGAAGGGATTTGAATTTTTGCCGTCATAAGATCAACTTCTCTTTGATAATCAAGCTTCAACGACTCATCCCAAACAATTCGGGAAAACTTAGCTTTTGCTACTCTACCATTCTTTGAAATTTGCGGCACTGGAATGCGTAATGAAACAGGAAATGAAATAGGCATATGGTCGCTTACAGGAAAATCATCTACTACGAGGACATTTAATGGAAAATCATGGTTACTGAGAACGTGGTCAAGATTACTCGTGCTTCCCGACCAATGAGTGTACGTGAAATCTTGGGATTTAGGTAATAACTTAAAACGTGCGAAACAAGAATTAAAAACAGTACTACGTTCATCATGGTCTAATGGATTACAATTTAGATCACCCATGATAAAAATATTATAAAGTGGGTTAACGCGAGAAATGTGTCGATCAAGTCTGAAACAGCATGCAGTGAAATCTTCAAGTGAAATATCATCATTATAATTTGTGGGGAAATAACAGTTAATGAAAACACAATTGTGAAAACTTACAGCAATAAAACAACAATCAGAAAATAAAACGGAAGCACTCAGATACTTAGGGATAAAAGTTGAAATACCACCCGATGGACGACCACCGGTTGGTCTAGCCGGAACCGAAAGTACATCATGAGAATTACTTATAGAATTTAACAGAGGGAGCGAATGGTCTAGCAGGTGGTGTTCCTGCAAACACAGTACGGACTGATTATCACAAACAAACTGGCTAAGGATGGGGAGTTTTCCAAAAACTCCATTCGAATTGAAAGAAACGACATTTAAAGAATCAGCCATAATATTATTTTAGGTTTTTACGCACAACCGGGCAAGAGAAACTGAATGAAGGGTGGCAAATCGACTGGCAATGAGCACATGCAACCGGGTTAGAACAAGGACTCTCCCTGGAGCTCGAGTGAGGACCAGCACAACGGGCACAAACGGGAATGGGCGCCATACATTGTTTTTCAACATGATCAAAACTCTGACATTTAAAGCAACGCCTTGGAAGTTTTCTGTCCTTATTCACACGAAACAGTTCATACCCAATCTTTAGACCATGAACAATATAAAACTTGAGGAAAGCTTCAGACTTGAAACAAGCTTTTATTGTCGGAGACTTTCCGAAGCGAGAGAAGCTAACCACTCCTTCAAAATCACAAGCAAGGTTTTCAATTTCTAGGGACGGATCAACGCCTCGAATGATACCATACCAAACATTTTTCTTGCACGAAACTTTGCAATCGGGAAAGTTGCTCTTAAGGCTAGTAGAGAAACTTTCGGCACTAGCAGAATTCACGCTCACTACAATTGCATCTTTGTTTGCACTCACTTTTTGGATTCCCTTGGAAGCCAGCTTATCAAACTCATTTTTCCTAGAGATTGGGTTGTTGAGGGAGCTTGGGAAGTTTGAGATCGTAAAAACCTCAGCTGGGTCAGAAGCAGGGGGGAGGGGGGGCCACTCAGAGACGGAGGTCGGTGTCGCATGCGTCGTCATGTTTGATGCTGGTATCCCTCCTTTAGCAATAGCCGTCTCAATTCTTTGTAACGATGACAAGGAAATTTCCATTTTACGATTGCAATCGCTCATAAGACGGTCCAAACGAACTGAAACGTCGGATTTCAGAACGGGAATCTCTCTAGGAGACCGAGGAACTATGATCGGCCAAATAAAAGATTTGGCATCAAGTTCACAGATCATTTTAATGATGTCAGCTGCAGTGTTGGTCTGTGCAAGATTTCCTCTTCTTTCCAAGATTTTTCCCGAACTGCCCAAAAATGTCCATAATAAAACTTTGGTGCTTTTAAGCGAGTCAAGAGGGTACGACTTTGCCATTACATCTGAAATCTCGTCACTCAAAATACCGGCTGCAAATGCCTCACGAGCAAAGAACAGGGACGAATTCACAATCACGTGTGAAATTCCGGTTTCGCGAATACAAGTCTTTGAGAAATCTGATGGATCCAATGAAGAATGAGCCACTAGCCCCTCGCTAATCAGTGGCTGCGACGCGGCTCCGGTAGCATGGCAACGACACTGAACTGATGTGGGCATTTCATACTGAAATGAATCGGCGATGACAGGAGAAATACTCGGATCAGCACAATTAGGGAGAAGAGGGGTTGTAAGCTCCACTGATGTTGAGGTTTGGTTACACTTAGGGAGAAGGGAAACTGGAATCGAAGTGTCAGAGACAAGGTCAGACTTCAGTGAACTGATCTCCTGACGCAATTGACTAATTGTTTTGTCTTTCGACGCAATTTCTTCGGTAGATGACTTTAGTTTTTCCTTCAAAGTGTTTATAGTCAAAAGTTTGTTCTCACATTCGGTACAAGCTGAGCGGGAATTTTCTTCTCCAATCAGTCCTTGGGGGGCTGAAGCAGCACCTGAACATTGCACGCAGCTCCAGTTGGGGGTTTGGACACGTTCGGCAAGTGATAGCCCGACACAGCTCGGGTGGAACCAAGTGGGACAGACAGAGCACTGGAAAGTCCCACTAGTGCAATTCCTGTAACATTCCCCACAGGGATATTTGGCTGCTGCCATAATGGGAGAACAAAGCACGGTGCTGGACGCTAGGGCTATGGGTTGAGGGCTACCTCAATCCGCATCCCCCCGTCACAATCTGTGTAAACTTACTAGAGAAAACTCTACCTGGAGCGGAGGCTTTAAATTTGTATCCAAATCCAAATAAAACAAAAGTTCATGAGCACCAAGTCAGGTCAGGTACAAGTAGCTCTCGCACAGCACCTCTCCGCTCACAGGACAGATCGTGACTGATATATTATTGCCCCTGCTTATATATTATCGCCCTTGCTGAGGGTGATAGCGGAAAAATTTGGCCCGCGGGTGGCATGATAGGCTGATATCGCCCGAGCGCAGCGAGGGTGATATCTGCTTATCATGCTGCCCAAGGGCGAAATTTTCCGCTATAGCATGAAGAAAAAGCAAGGGCGATAATGATTATAACACTAGTACATTTGTTTAAATTTTCTGGTATTCCCCTGACGTTAAAAGAAAAAAATTCCAACCGTGCGTTATCACTTAATATCGCATGGCTGGCCGGGCGTTATCACTTGATAATAACGCCCGGTTGGAACTTTTATCTTTTAACATCAGGGCAATACCAGAAAACTTTGGCACTGGGTAGGATAGGACTGATATCATGGGACTGCACGGTGTACTGGTGTTATAGAAGCGTGACAAATCGATAACGAAAAAAAGAAGAAAGAAAAGAAGAATCACACTAGACTATCAACATAGGCTAGTAGGGGAAATTATCAATTGGAGAAATAATTCAAAGGAAAAAGACAATTGGCCTACACTAACAAATAACGTATAATAACGGATTACTGATCAGGCAATGACAGACAACAAGATAACAACAATGAAATAATACAGTAAGAACAGTAATGATTCTCACTGCAGAGTTACTCTTAATTGTCAAAAGAAACACCTACTTGTCTGCAAGGGTCCCGAAAGAAATGGATCCAAACAGCATACCGAACATGTAAGCTGAAGCCAGAAGTGGTTCGACCCAGGCGTTGTCGCAAACCAGGTTGAACTATTAGAACAAAAAATAAAAAATAAGAAGAAATCCCTGTGGCATATGGGCGCAGTATGACTCACAAGTTTGAAAGCTTTATGTGTTTTGTCCCACTCCCATTATTAACTTCAGGCATCGACGATCAGTATCAGGTTCATCTGAGGAAGGAAGTAACCTGAATCGGGTTGATTTCTGTTGAAATAGAAATCCGGGTCCATTTCGGGAAATCTATGAACGGCCGGGCTTCAGTGTTTTGTCCCACTCGCATTATTAGCTTAAGGCATCAACAATTAATATCTATTCTGATTTTTTTTTCCATGTCTCGCTAAATGCGCGAACTGGTCGAACTATGGGTATTGTTACTTTGCATTTTTTAACCTCCTGTCCTGAAGGACAACTGATAAATCAGCCTATACGTTCTTCAGCCCAAGGTGAGTAGGCTACGAATCATGTTCGGTGGTGCTAAAGGGATAAGTGAGGTGAAATTATAACTCGGCGATATCTCGGCCCTTCTTCAGAAGGATCCCCTTCAGACCATTACCAAAAATAGAAAGAGTACAGACTATGAGACGTCTCACGTCATCTGGTTTTTCAATCAAATTTACCGGTCCAAAAATATGGAATTATCTTCCAAATGCTTTGAAAAATGCTAATAGCATGCCAGAATTCAAAAATAAGATTAAAAGTTTCTTATTGGAAAATATTGATTTAGATCCGAATTTCTTCTACCGATAGTTGTTTTGTATGTTTTGTTTGATTGATATACGTCTGTTTTCTCTACTTTTCCCTTCTTCTTTTCTTTTTCTTTGTATTTCTTTTCTTGAAAAATGAATGAATATTGTCACCCGTTACGGGCAGTGCTCTCTTAGGGTGTAGTTAGTTTACAGTGTATTATTTAATTTTGTTAATAAAGAAACTGAACTGAACTGAAACTGAACTATGGATACCCCAACAAAACTTAGCAGAGCTAGAGCTACTTGATGAAATTTGAGTTGACGCTCGTCTACTTTCCTCTTAGCCGCTGCGCATTTGAGAGGAAAAGAGCGTAGCAGCCATGTGATGTCACAGTGGTACACACACAGCAGTCCTTTTCTCTCGACTTTCTTCTCCGGGGCTCCACTGCGATGAGCTGTTTGTAGAGGTAACGAACTTTGATGTCCCACTACTTAAGTCCGGTCTTCACCTCCCGGAACTTCCGGAATCTGGGCTTCCAGATTATTCTTTTACTTCTTCTGTAAATTGCATCTGGAATATGAACCGGTCCGAAAGTATATCAAAATAATCCGGAAAAAAGGGGCTTTTGAACTTTTCCGGAATTTTTAAGTATCGCAGAAGAAATTCAGAAAAAATCACGGAGAATCTGGGAACCCAGATTCCGGAAGGTGAAGACCCGACTTTATTCGTCCTTGGTGTTACGTAAATTTCCATGTCTACGCAAGGCTTTAGTGCAACAAACTACTACTGCTAAACACGAAAATAACTCAAATGGTCACAAAGGTCAGGATGGTACCCTTCTAACACTTACCTCTGAGATCATTGATTGTGACATCACCGAATTGTCATAAACCCATTCTGAGCAACGCTCGTCACTGCTGCCAGCTAGCGGAGAGCACCAGCCTTCTGTGACTGTGAGATTCTTGTAACGGTTACATTTGCCGTCGCTGGATGGCGGGTAACTCGATGAATTGACGCTGCCCGTCCATAGGGTCGATCTCACTACATCGTCACCGCATTCCGGCAAGGCACACCTACAAAAGTAGCAATATACTGAAAAGCCAGACCAGACACCGTTTCAAAATGTCAGTTTTATGGCGAACGAAATACTGTGCAGTTATTAAATTTTTTTTCGATCTTACCACAGCAAAAAGAAGACTAACGAGGACCAAGTTCTAAAAAAAATTGAGAAGTCCCTCCTAAGAGTGCTGTCATGGCACTCAGATTATTTCTGAATAATCGACACGACTATAAAGAGCGAGGAGAGGTCACATCGTGGGCTATAGGTTTGATTGACATCTTGTTGTTTCTTTTTATACATTACTCTTCAGTTTTGAAGAATTCAAATAAATAACAATAAAAATTTGGCTGAGTATCGCTAACCCGCCTAAAGTTCAATGACTCGTTACGTACGCTAGAGTCGAACCGTCGCTACTTTTTTTATTTCCTGTTTTTTTGTAACCCTGTCTTATACGGGTACTATTTTCGAAACCATACACTAACGTTGCCTCCGAAACTTCTTCTGCCGAACAAGAATCCACACTTCACGCAAGCAGCTGTCTCGTCTGTTAAACCTTCCTCTTCTTACACGGCAAGGTCAGGCCATACTTCCAAGATCATCACTGTAATCCGAGCACTCTCTCCCCCCACACCCCGGAATTTGCATCAAGGTCTGTTCCCCACGGACTGCAATCCTCCCCCCCCCCCTTTCTGAAAGACGGCATCAACTAACGATACCGTTTAGTAGTAAATGCGCATCGTGCCATTTTACCTGATTTTGAGGTCCAACACGTGACATACAACAGAGGGACGCTGCTTCCCAGAGACTAGGAAGATCACCTATAAATTCGACTAATCGTTATCTCAAATCTTGTGTACCCTATTGAGCCCAACATTTTAATTCTAGTGGATGTTCATAAACTGTATTTATATTAATTACGAAAAGTCTGTTCACATAACTGTGTTATTTGCGTTAACGACACGATCCAAAAGTACGTTATTATGAATGTTCCACATCAATTGGTGCTGAACAGCCTATTCCAATCGCCTCTGGCCGCCAAAATGTCGTAGCCTACTGATTTAATGTGGTGGTGGTCAGGGGCGCCCGCTATGTTGTCGGCCAGTCGGTAAAAAATAGCCGACCCGGCTATTCGCGAAGCTCCGCGATTTTTAGTAAAACAGTCGATTTTTTTTGTCGATTTTTTCTTAAAAATAGTCATTCTTTCATAAAATCAGCAATTTTTTCGTCAACATAGTCGTTTTTATCTGCAAAAACAGTCGGTAACAATGACCCGCCAGTCGGTAAATCCCTTGCCCCCCCCCCCCAAACATTTTGGCTAGTAACACCTCTGTAACACTCTAACACCCCTGCCCCTGAAAGGATACTCAGCGTACGAATTCGCGGCAACTCCCAACGCACGATATCCTCTCCCCCTCCCACATAAACCTGAACAGGAGGACGTAACTCACCTATGGTCCAAGACAGCTCCAGTGAAAGAAAACGACATCACCGCAATGGAGCAGTACATTGACGCGAGCCATACCAGCACAAAGATCCTCAGCTGGAACCTTCCAAAACCTCCAAGATACGGCAAGATTTTGTCATAGTCCAACAGCTGTGGCTCCTCCTCCTTTTCCCTATCCAGGTCAGCCCCAAGCGCAACTGACTCGGCCATTGCTATATTCTCTTTTCCTATGCAAGCAGTTTAAAGTTTCTACTAGAGAATAGAGATATAGTAATGCAATAGGTTCCACTACGAAATCATTTTGGTGACTGAAGTGTTTTTCCCCTGATTTGTCTTTGTTTACATTGACGGCGTTTATCTTGTCGTGAGGGCTGTCTGTCGTCTCAAAAAGATAAACAATTCCAAGTACTTTTTAAGATTAAAAAATGTCAAAAGACTGAAAAGAGAAAAAAACAAATCATGATTGCCCCCACTGCGAAGTCTTGAGATTTGAGGACAAAGAGGTGGGCATTAGTGTGAACTAGGATACTCTGTATGACTAAGTGAACCTCGAGAAGAACAAGAAACGTCACCCAAACGAATCCTCAAAACTGATTCGAATCCTGTATAAACCAATCAGCGACGTTTGTTGTCGTGACGTTTCTGGATCTTCGCTGGGTACACGACGATTCTTCATCAGCACTAAGAGTTAGTCATCAAAAGTTTTCATTGTCCATTCGTACATTATCCACAACTTTGTGCTAGTCATTCAAATTTGACGTGTTAGCCGTGAGTCATAGTGGGCCAATCCCACGAATTTGCGCATTTTATTCATGCGCACATTACTTCGTATGCGTTGCGCAGATCTTTGGGGACCAGGACGAAGACTGCGCATATCTTCGCTCGTCATCCAAAACTGACAATGTTAGTACTAAGTCATTGCGGGCCAATACCCTCTGGATTTGCGCATTTCCTGCACACTGCGCATCATGTCGTCTGAATTCCGCAGTTTTTTCGGTATCGGGAGACAGGTGCTCCAGAATTACGGTGTTTTGATAGTGTTGGAATAAGAGTCCATTATCCCCTTGCATATTTATCTGAGCTTGCTTTAGTCAGATTAGTGTGACGTACATGACAGTCCGTCCATGGCTGAATAGGTTAACGCGCCGAACTCACGGACGAAGGGTCGCTGGTTCGAGTCTCGGTGGTGCCGACCGTTTGGTTCGGGCGAGGGTTAGTGGCGTTTCCCCGTAAGACAAGCCAGAAGTCCACCCAGCTTCAAATGGGTACCTAGAGAAATCAAGGGAAAAGCACGGGAAGCGTTGGATCATTTGCCCCCAACCACGCATTGCACTCCCGGCCGAGGGTGGAGTACCAGGAGATCGGCACCTGCGCTACGCGAAGCTTAACCAGTTTGCATGTGAAAGTTTTTTGTTTGGGATAATAAGACTCCAAATATTAAGCGACAATGCCCCCTGTGCTTTAATATAGAGAAAGCGGGATATTTTCTGGTAGAATGCGAGCAACTCTTAGACCCCAGGCGAAGATGGAAGATGAGTAAACGGGTATCAACACCAGCTCAAAGCTAGAGTGAATACCTCTAGGTCCGCTCAGTTTTGTCGGGGTATTCACAGTCGCTGCATGGGACTAAAGACAGAAGTCCTAAAAGATTATTTGATCTTGATAATACACTCTGAATTTGCGCATTTCCTGCACACTGTGCATCATTTCGTTTGAATTGCGAATTCAAAACAAACTGATATTTTGACCGTGATTCACACTAACGGGCCAATGCCCTCCGAATCTATTTTACGCATGCTGCGCATTACTTCGTCTGCCTTGCGCAGATCTTCGGAGACGAAGAGACAAGTTCTCGTCTTACAAAACTGACGGTATCAACCGTGAGTCACAGTTGTCTAATCTGCGCATTCTGTGCACACTGCGTATTGTTTCGAAATGCGCAAATCTTTGGGGGACCATTGATTCCTCTTTTTGTCAAATTCCAAGGTATAGGGCTTAGTTGGGTTGGTCCTTTGTCTAAGCAAAAGGGGTAGCCGACATATTCCCACGCCGTTATTAAAAAAACAAACAAACAAAAAACGTTCCAAGCGAAAAACAAAGTTCACTTGCTTATCATCGAACAGGATCAATTATAAGCATCTTGTCAAAATATCTGGTTGTTTTTCTTTTAATGATCTTTTTCGATCTTCTAGTGATTTCTTACAGTGATCTCCTGGGACTCCAACTGAATAGCCCCTTGTATTTTCATCTGAAAACTGTGCTCTCCATTAGAAATTGACATAGGCCTACACCGGCCATGATTCATAGGGTCAATAGCCCTGCTACCACTTAAATCTGCGCACTTCCGCGTGTTGCGCATTATATCGTTATCTAACGCAGTTTTTCATAAGAACGCAACTCGCACAACATATTCTATTAGTTACCCAAGGATTGCACAATTTATTATCGCAACAAGTACCCGAAAACATAACAAAATATAAATACCAATACGGAATGTAAAAGCGCAAGTTAAGCGTTCGCAAACACAGAATCGGCCATTCTAAACCGTACGAAAATCCACACTCCAATGTCAAAATTACCACTAGATGGTAAAAACGATTCGCAGTGAAACGCAGCATGTAGCCAAAAACATAATATGTTTTTCTTTATTTTGTATAGGCTAGGTCTATTATACAAAATAAATACTATCATAATTTGATTGATTGACTGATCGAATCGGAACGTAAAAGCACTATAATACAGTAGAAGTATGCTATCTATACTTCGGTTGTCGCCTAGCTCTGAACAGCACAGAACAATACGATGAAATTCAAGCCTGGCAAATATTTTTGCTCAGTAGTCTAAGTGACGCCACACACAATTTTTTTTTTAATCTTTCACTTTTTCTGCTAATTCACTTTTACAACCTCTATAATAGCAAAATTTCGATTTTGCAATGTTTACTTATATTTGCGTCATTAGGCTATGTGTCAGATGTTATTATGAAGATTCAAATTTCCTTGTTTGTACTTCCTTCTTTATATAGATTATTTTTATTATTATCGTCCGAAGTACCCCAACAAAAGAAAAATAACAATATAAAATAAACAAAGAAAGAAATCAGAAGCCAAAAGAAAACTACAAAACTTGTATCTCACTAGATTTTAAGTTCGTATTATATCGTTCTCAGCTGGCTGTTTAAGATGACAAAAACAACGACAACAAAGAACAAGTTTATAGTCAAATAATTCTATGAAGTGTTCAAAAAGCATACTTCTACTGTATGGGTATTTTTGCAAGTTCAGATGACCGCCCGAGCCTGTAAAAAAAAACACTCTCATTTTAAAATTGCACGATAAATGACTAATAGATGGAAAACAGTCGCGTTGCAAGGATTTCGAAGTAAACGCGGACCTTGGGCCCTGAAGCTGGGTGGGGGGGGTATTTTCTCACAAGGGCGCGTTACTGAATCCGCTTGGTCGCACAACTAGTACCTACATCTACTGCTGTCAACTTGCAATGTTCCAACTAAACGCTGCTATTGGATTAAGTGCGAATTTGGTGCCTGTATCACCAAGTCTAATTCTGACTGGACTAATGGAACGCTTCTCTTCGTAGCGAAATTCTCTTGTCATGACTCAGCACTTTTTTGCCCCGAAGTCTTTTCATTTCGGAAATGTCTACTGAATCTTCACTATGCACAGCAAAAAATTTCAAAACTGAAAAGGCACTATCCACGTGTTTTCTAGCACGCTGATAAAGCGCAAGCCGCCGCGAAAACGAGGAGAGGCAGGACCCCTGTTCTGATGGTTTTCTTCTTTTATACAGAATCCCTGTTCTGAGGCAGAAGCCCTGTTTTGTTCGACAATGAAAGAGGGCAGTAGCCCTGTTTGAGCAACGTAAGCTTCATTGACGACCAAGGCTCCGACAAGTGCACTCTCAGAAGTTTCATAACAGATAACACAAGGATGCGCAGTTTCAACAGGCAATATAACACATTTTGAAAACGTTATGAATTAAATGTTATGCATAACGAGCATTGTATCTTCCTCGCTCGTGTCGTAACCGTAAACTAATTCAGAAATTCGGGGTGCAAGATGTCATTCGGTCACTGGAGAGGACGTCGGCGTCTCTGTTAAGAACATCTAACCATCCAGCTCATAGTGTACATGATCTTTTCCATGTTTTTTTTAGGCCTGATTAGAAACTTTGTCCAAATTGTCGTAATTAATGTTGATTGTTATTTGTGTTTGTTTTTCTTTATTTCCATTTACTCCACTGTCGCCATGTGCATTTGGTGGGTTATAAATTAAATATATATATATATATATTGCCAGGAAGAGCCGAAAAACCGCCGAAAAAACATCTGCTGACTTTTCCGATATCATGACGACAAACAAAAAAGGCTGTTGTTTGTTGAAACTGCGCATCCTTGTGTTATCTGTAATGAACTTCTGACTGTGTATAACTTGCTTAATACTGCCAACAGACAAAGCTCCTACTTCTGACTTGAAAATTAGCCTACTCCCCTGAAAGTCGACTTCCGACGCCGACAAGTCGTCATTCGCATACTATAAATCGACAGCAACTGGGACACGGGGCAGCAGATTTTCGTCACGAACCTTGAATCCGAAACAAAGAAGAGGGGACTACAGTGAGAGTAGCTTGGCACCATCCCCTGGTGACGTCACAAACATGGCAGTGCTAACATCTACTTCCCGATCGAGTTTATCGTAGAACTCTGTCTTGGCTTTTTTGAGCAAATTGTCAACTTCCGACGCAGGTACTAGAGCAACGGCGCAGCCACCCCATCTGGAAAAATGAAATAGAATCAGAAGTGGAACAAGCGGATTTCGGAGGATTGTCCTACAATCAGAGATGGGCGAATCCGGATCCGAATCCAGGATTCGTCCTTTTCGCCGGATTCGAATTTTCTGCTTGTCAGGCTGGATCCGGATTCGGACTCGGACTCCAAGCCCCAATCTTACGAATTCGCTCAAATTTCTAGTCTACATCTCTCCATTTTCCATTTCCCAATTTTTACATCTGATTACCTTAGATATCAGTGTCACCTCTGATTTTTAAACTATAACCCATGCATAGGATTTGATTTTTGTTAATATCGGATTCGAATCCTCAGCATGAAATGGTCAGCATGGTCAACATCGAATCCTCAGCATGAAATGGATTCGGAATCGTACCTAGCCCTGGATTCGGACTCGAATCCTTTCATGATCGGATTCGCCCATATCTGCCTGTAATTGGTCATTAAATCAGTCATTAAATCACAACAGAAATGATTCTTCACGACAAACTAGTTCAGATATATCATTTTCCGAAAATACCAATACTTGCTCAAAAAAATTTGGCAATTTCTTGTTGGCGCTTGTCGACTCTATACAGACTTCCCGCTCTCTGAGGCGGAGGTTGGACACCAAATATTTGAAAACTGCGTGATTGCCATGGTTAACAAGACCAAAGGTTTCGATGGGATCCCAAAATTTAATATTCGATCTAGACAATCGAGTCTTGTCTTCGCCAGGCTAATCATCTGAGAAAACCAAGTTCAGATATACCGCTATAAGCCATATCTATTTTTACGATACTGATCGAAACTTCCTGCTTTACTTCTGCCAAATTTCCGTTTTGGCCGGATTCCGGGCGAACAAGTTGTCCGGGTAGAAAATGTGTTCTTCTTATCCCTAAATCGAACGTCTAATCAACTTCCAATAAAACTGTTACTTTTAACAAAATTTCCGGTTTTGACCGGATTCTGGGCGAACTACTTGCCCGGCAAGAAAATGGTTTTCACCATCGAGTTCAGCATGTCTTCATACCCCTAAATCAAACCTCTAATCAACTTCAAATAAAACTTTTATTTTTAACAAACTTTCCGGTTTTGACCGGATTCCGGGCGAACTATTTGTCTGGCGAGGAAATGGTTTTCACCATCGTGTTCAGCATGTCATCTTACCCCTATATCGAACATCTAATCAACTTCAAATAAAACTTTTACTTTTAACTGACTTTCCGGTTTTGGCCGGATTCCGGGCGAACTACTCGTCCGGCGAGAAAATGGTTTTCACCATCGTGTTCAGCATGTCTTCTTACCCCATAATCGACTATCACATTAGCTGTTTAAAAATATTTTGTTTGCCCCTTAATTTAAACCCCCTCCCCCACACCTAAATATACGGCTACAGAGCCCATCTACGAACCTGACCTTACTCTTGACCCAAAGAATCCTCACACCAAGTTTCATCAAAATATCTCATTCCCTTCGAAAGTTACAGACCGTACAGACGGACAGATACAGACAACTTTTTGCGATGTCATGTCTAACGTTTTGGGATCCCAAAAAGTAGGAAAACCAAGCAAAAGAAAAGGAGTCCAAAACGCAAGATAGACCTGTTGCCCTATCAAATCTTACAAAACGGAAAACAATATTCTGAAAACTTCTTATGCCCTTGTTGGGATCACGTTAGTGACGGATACCTGTGACATCGCAAAAGTTGTCCGTCTGTCCGTCTGAATCCGGTTGAAACCGGATTTTTTTTTTAGAAGTTAAAGTTTTATTTGAAGTTGATTAGGTGTTCCTTATAGGGATAAGGAGATACGCTGAACTCGTTTCTGAACTCTTTTGTTTTTGCTGGGCAAGTAGTTTGCTCGGAATTCGGCCGAAACCGGAAATTTGGCAGAAGTACACCAGGAATTTTCGATCATTATCGTCCAAATAGATATGGCTTATGCAGGTATATCTGAACTTGGTTTTCTCAGATGATTAGCCTAACGAAGACTGGATCTGGCGAAGACAAGACCTAGTTAATATTAAATTTTTGGGATCCCATCGAAAACTTTGGTCTTCTTTTTTTATAGAATTGTCGATGGGCCTCGAACCTTTCGGCGAAATTTGCGCTGCATAACTGGAAAATTCGGCTTGACCGGAAAAGCGCTAAGAACTCGTGGGTTTAAACGATGCAATTATAATTACATTTAATAGCGAAGGGCGAGGTTTCTCATGATACAAGAAAGCCATGGATGATATAGTAAGTAAGTAAAACGGGTCCTTTAAAATCATCATTATTTTACTTCTGTCCATTTGTCACCCTTCAAAAGTATAACGCGGAATATGGAAATAGAACGATCTCAAAGGAATAATTTTGTCAAACAAATTGAAACAGAATTAAAACCGATTAAACAGAAATTTCTCGGATTAAGTAGCTTGTAAGCAAAGTAGCAAAAATTACACGGTTACAGAGACCCATCCCGTTTGAGTTTTCATGTTTAAAGTTAGAAAAGCTATCTATATTATACACATATAATAAAAATTGGCGGCACAAATAAAATTTCCAAGGATCCTTACCCAGCACCAGTGAGCCGAGCGCCATAGGCCAAACTTGCCACGATCTCAACCAGCCTGTCAAGCTGAGGGTGGCTGCAATCATAAAGGTCTCTGCATGAAGCATGACTGACGTTCATCAGTTCACCAAGGCGTGTCAGCGCGTCGGCGCCTGGCGAGTCGCAAACTTGTTTGAACTCATGCACACGTGCTGCTTCTGAAACATAGGGTGTCAATTAATCAGTCACTCTTATTTGTACAAAAACAGTTCGTACGGTATTAAAAATAAAAATATTTGCCCTCTCGTCAGGCATAGGCCTACTATACAAGAATGGTATTCTCGGAAGGTTGAGTCTAGTTCGTTGAGGTATTACACAAGGGCCAAAGAAGTCTGGGGGGAGGAAATGTATTTTAAAGTAGGATTGTCAGGGGAGGAGTTAAAATGATTAGTTAGTTTGAGGGGGGGAGGTTTAGCAATAAGGTAGAAAAGATAATTTATTGGTAAATACCGGGTCAAGAATGGTCCTTACTTCTGCCCAGAATGTGGTACGATGAATGAGGATGTGTTCATTTTTCGTGCGAATGTCATGAGCTGAAAGATTTAAGGGACAAAATTTTGGGGCAGGCAATCACGAGGGAGGAATGGTACGTGGACAATATGGGAAGTACAAATATGAGGGAAATTCGTAAATTGGGTAAATTCCTCCGAGTTGCAATGTCTTATAGAGAACTATTTATGTAATGACTTATTTTTTCGAGTTTTTTGTTGCCATGGCCCACGGGTTTTTTGTGCAACATATTCATATTCATGTAATTATGCTTTTACATAGTCAAGCAATTCATTAATTAAACAAAACAAAAGTTGCAACAACTTATACACTAAACTTCTAAATTTAAAAAAGGACGAAAATGATTTTCCCCATAAGACTTCGCGTAAAACTGGGGACCCGTCTTTTCGCCCACCCGTCATAATGCCCAAAAAATACGTCACATCCCCCACTTTTTCCGACAGTTCGCCTAACCGTTACAAGACCCAAAATATCCGTCGATTCGCCCACCCGCTGATTCGCCCACCCGTCGATTCACCCACCCGTCGATTCGCCCACCCGTCGATTCGCCCACCGTCGATTCGCCCAACGTCGGTTTCAATAGGCGTCGATTCACCCACTTCTGAAATCCGTCGATTCGCACACCCGTCAATTCACCCACCCGTCATAAGGCCCAGAAAATCCGTCACAACCCCCACTTTTTATGCCAGCTCGCTTACCCGTCACAACCCCCACTTTTAACGACAGCTCGCTTACCCGTCACAAGACCCAAAAAATCCGTCACAACCCCAACTTCCTACGACAGCTTGCTTACCAGTCACAAGACCCAAAAAATCCGTCACAACCCCCACTTTTTACGACAGATCGGCCACCCGTCATGAGACCCAAAAAATCCGCCACAACCCCCACTTTATACAACAGCGCGCTTACCCGTCATAAGACCCAACAAATCCGTCACAACCCCCACTTTTTCCGTCGATTCGCCCACTTCACAAAATCAACCTCTCATCCAGCGCGGCAGGGGAGTAATTAAGAAGGATACGACACCGTCCGATTTAAATAAGGGTGAAAACTAGTTAATATAGCTTGAGCCAGTTGTACCTGACGAAAACGACAAGTTCGGCAATCCAATGCTGTGAAAGTTTCGTTTTACAATAAAGTATCAGTAAAGTATCAGTATCAGAAGCATTACGTCAGACATCGGTGCTGATAATGAAAGAGGAAATAAAGAGGATGAATGCAAGAGTAAAGTTTCCGAAAAAAGAGCTATCTTTTTTAGGTACAAGTGTACCGAAAGAGGTGGGTTACACATTGCGATTATGTGGTACGTTAAAAGAATTATGATGCCACAAGGTCAATCAGGTCTCAGTAGAGTGTAAGCGTAAGGTTCCCTATTATATCTTCCCCAAACTTCTCCTGCAATTAAGCTCAGTTTCGTCTCAACTCATACCGCACAGTCTGCGCACACAACAATGCAGAACACATGCATAATAATGCTTATTAATTATAATATTCAGTATATTCCCAACATTTGCAAAATCGTCGCAGGTAATATCCCAAGTGTTATATAGAGAAGTTTTCTTGGGATCCCAAAACGTAGGTGGAGGGATATGTATGATTTCGTTAAAGTTGCCCGTCTGTCTGTCCGTCTGTCAGCACGATAACTTTCGAAGGGGTAGGATATTTTCTTCAAACTTGGTATGAGGATCGACTGGGTCAAAGTAAAGGTCAAGTTCGTAGATGAGCCCTGTAGCCCCATATTTGGGGGTGGGGGAGGGGTTTCAGTTAAAGGACGAAAAAAAGTCTATAAAAGTAAATAAGATAGTCGATCTAGGGGTAAGGATATCCATATCTGAAACTTATTTTCTCGCCGGACAATTAATTCGTCCGGAATCCGGCCAAAACTGGAAAATTTGTTAAAAGTAAAACTTTTATTTGAACCATGCATTTTCCGGAAATGTCGTCCCACTGTAACACCTCCAGCGATGAGCTTTTCATCAATTCCACACGCAGTCTGGCGATCTACCTGTGATACTTTTTGCGCTTCTGTGAAACTGGATATTAACAGTCACAATATGAACAAGACCAAAGGTTCCGATGGGATCCCAAAATTTCAATATTTGATCCAGACAATTAGGTTTTGTCTTCGCCAGATCCAGTCTTCGCCAGGCCAAACAGCTAATCATTAAGAAATCCAAGCTCAGATATGGGTTCAGCATGTGCGTTTACCTCCGTAAGCCGATCGAAACGATCCTAGCTTACCTTGTCCGGCGAAAAACTAAAGCTCAAAAACGGATTCAGCGTATCTCCTTACCCCTATATCCAACATCTAATCAACTTCAAATACAACTTTAACTTCTAACAAATTTTCCGGTTTCAGCCGGATTCCAGACGAACTATATTTCCGGCTAAAGAGTGATTGTCATACACGGATTCTCCATCTCCTCTTACCCCTAAATCTATCGTCTAATCAACTTCAAATAAAACTTTTAACAAATTTTCCGGTTTTAGCCGGATTCCGGGCGAACTACTTGTCCGGCGATAAAATGGTTTTCGTATTCTTGTTCAGCATGCCTTCTTACCCCTACATCAAACACTAATCAACTTCAGATAAAACTTTAGCTTCTAACAAACTTTCCGGTCTTGGCCGGATTCCGGGCGAACTAATTGTCCGGCGAGAAAATGGTTTTCATATTCGTGTTCAGCATGGTTTCTTACCCCAAAATCAAACATCTAATCAACTTCAAATAAAACTTTTACTTTTAACAAACTTTCCGGTTTCGGCCGGATTCCGGGCGAACTACTTTTCCGGCGCGAAAATGGTTTTCATATTCGTGTTCAGCATGTCTTCTTACCCCATAATCGACTATCACATTAGCTGTTTAAAAATATTTTGCTTGTCCCTTAATTTGAACCCCCTCCCCCACCCCTAAATGTAGGGCTACAGGGCCCATCTACGAACTCGACCTTACTCTTGACCCAAAGAATGCTCACACCAAGTTTCATCGAAATATCTCATTCCCTTCGAGAGTTATCGTGCTAACAGACAGACGGACGGACGGACGGACAGACAGACAACTTTTGCGATGTCATAGGTATCCGCCACTAACGTTTTGGGATCCCAAAAAGCCGATGTGAGATTCCAGTTTTTCTCTTGCTTGATTAAACTTTGTTCTATGGCCAAGTAACAGGCTGAACAATTAACACTCATTTTCGTGGCGTAGAATAACGGTAAGTAATATCTTGTTAAAGTTTGATCGATTAGAGTGCAGAGATAGGGGCAAGAAAACCTTACCTTATCGGTCTATCAACTATATTTCTCGGGTGGGTCACAAAATCACCACGATACCCACGATCAAAATGCCCACGGTTAAAAATGCCATAATTCAGGCTGTAGACCCTGAAATCAAAATCGTCTGAAATGTCAACGGTCCAAAATGCCCACAATTTAAAATGCTCTCAGGGAAGACAAAAATCGTCAAAAGTTTCAATGGAAGAGTATCGCCATTCTGATACTCGGTCCGCTCCTTTTGTGTCACATTCATCACTAGCTCCAGTTTACTACGGCCTGAACACCTCAAACTGTACAATCATGGGCATTCTGAACCGTGGGCATTTTGAGCCGTGGGCATTCTTAGCCGTGGGCATTTCGAGTCGTGGGCATTGTGGTCGCGGGCATTACGAGTGTCAGCCCATTTTTCGTGCTGGACCGATTCAGCTAAAGTCAGGCACAGCCCGGAACTACTGCACTAACACATAAATCCGGTAAAAACTTGAGTGAAAAAGTTGACTTATCATTGTCGTCGGCCAGATTTTCTGTAAAAGCTTGTAAAGATACCGACCAATTAGTACGATCGTCTTCCGATTCGTCTGACAAGGGCCATTGACGAGGAAGCATAGCATGGATCATAATATTCCTTGAGCTTCAGGAAAACAGCTATATTAGTTTCATAAGTAGGCTATCATCATCTGGGATCCCGTCGGAACCTTTGGTCATGTCTGCCGACCAAAAGTATTGGGGAGCACCAATCAAATTCTAATCGGATTAAAAATAGTAAAGTTTCTTTTAAGGCTTAAAAGCTGAGTGATTAAGTTCACATTTGGATATCCGTATTTCCAATACGTAGCCAATCGCTGTCGGTACATGTTGTACCTCAAAATACGTAGCTCCTTCATCTGATGTTTTACTCTCGCATCCATTCTCTCCATTCCATCTTTCATTATCAGAACCGAGGTCTTTTATAATGCTTCTGATCATTCTGGCTCAAGCTGTATTGACTTCACCCTTATTTAAATCGGACGGTATCGTATCCTTTAATTACTCCCCTGCGACTCGATCGCTTTCTTTGCTGCGTTCAATGATAAGAGTCGCGCTGGATCAGAGGTCGATTTTGAGAAGTGGGCGAATCGACGGAAAAAGTGGGGGTTGTGACGGATTCTTTGGGTCTTATGACGGGTAAGTGTGCTGCCGTATTAAGTGGGGGTTGTGACGGATTTGTTGGGTCTTATGAAAAGTGGGCGAGCTGTCGTAAAAAGTGGGTGTTGTGACGGATTTTTTGGGTCTTGTGACGGGTAAGCGAGCTGGCGTAAAAAGTGGGGGTTGTGACGGATTTTTTGGGTCTTGTGACGGGTGGGCGAATCGACAGGTCATACAATTGGGTGAATCGACGCTCAAGCAACAGAACGTTGGGTGAATCAACGGGTGGGTGAATCGACGGGTGGGCGAATCGACGGGTGGGCGAATCGACGGGTGGGCGAATCGACGGGTGGGCGAATCAGCGGGTGGGTGAATCAGCGGGTCCGCGAATAGACGGTGGGCGAATCGACGGGTGGGTGAATCGACGGATTTTTGGATTGGGGGTATTGACGGGGTGGGTGAATCGACGGGTGGGGGTAGTGACAGCGACCCCGTAAAACTGACAAAGGAGGGAACAAAACTTCTCTCATTTCCGCGCAAGCGTTGGACGTATGGGTTGGATTTTTGGAACTGGCTGAGCTGCCATCTTTGGAACTGGCTGAGCTGCCATCGTCTCTGTGATTTGTACCGTCGGGAATGTGGGGAGGGAAAGTATGTGACGATGGATGGGGTCTTCCAGTGTTTGTTTACCAAACTTAATGTGTCCGTCAATACCGTGACGGACATAAGACGGTCAGAAGTGCAAAACAAAAGCATGACAGGAAAATATAACAGTTAGGATGACAGAAATGGAAAGAGGAAAAATAACTGCATGTTTCGGGTAGAGAAAAACGTAACTAATCTTAAAGGACCAACCTTACCTAAATTTCTGATTCACACTACATCCCTAATTTTTCGAGATTCAAATTCGCTCTGTCATTTTAATCCACCCTTACAGCACGAGGATGATTTTTCCGTGTTTTGCTCTTTTAGAGGCGGATCAATCTCCCGCTTATTCCTTCTTAGGAGCTCACTGGTGAGAAATACCCGTTATGCATGTTTTTCCGAGTTTCCCATCGAAACCAAGGGGGCCAAGAGAGGCTAAAATAAGCCAGGCCGGGTTCTTTGATAAAGCCAGCAGAGCTTCAAACGAGTTACGTATATTAAAATACTGGAAAGTAAACTATATTTACTGCGCCTTCTGCTTTTTTTTCTTTTTTTTTTTTTTACTCGAATCCGTACAGCATTTTTTCGTATGGTGGCCTTTATTTACTTCGCCTTTCCTTCCATTACTAGATCCCTTTCTACTCCCTAAATTATTATATATTATCGCCCTTGCTGAGGGTGATAGCGGAAAAATTTGGCCCGCGGGTGGCATGATAGGCTGATATCGCCCGAGCGCAGCGACGGTGATATCTGCCTATCATGCTGCCCAAGGGCCAAATTTTCCGCTATCGCCCGAAGAAAAGCAAGGACGATAATGATTATAACACTAGTACATTTGTTTTAATTTTCTGGTATTCCCCTGATGTTAAAAGAAAAAAAATTCCAACCGTGCGTTATCAAAATAAATAACGCCCGGTTGGAACTTTTTTTTTTTAACATCAGAGCAATACCAGAAAATTTTGGCACTGGGTAGGATAGGACTGATGTCATGGGACTGCACGGTGTGCTGGTGTTATAACTATTTAATGAGAAGGGACAACATTACAACTGCGACTTGTGCTTTAAGGCAAGCTGCAGACGAATCAGCTGTAAAACGGGTGTTGCGAAGGGTCTTCCTATATTTATATTTATAATTTTTATCTGGTTTAGCCTACCTTTTAAACTCAAGTCAGGATTAAAGGGACGTTGTTTCCGAACCTTTTAAACTCAGATTTAAAAAGAACATTGTTTCCGAACCTTTTAAACTTAGCAGGATTTAAAAGGAAAATATAAAACCAAGTTCTAACGCTTCCAAGACGCTGCGGTTTGCAAGAGGGACATGCGCAGGTGATCAGTGGGAGTTGAGCAAGGTGAGTTTGACGTCAGAGAGAGAGAGTCTATAAAAAATGCTTTTCTAGTCATTTTCTAAGCAGATCATAGCAGATCGAGATGACGATTCGAAGTGAAACATAACAGTAAGTAAAGATTAACAAACGTGTCCTGAACCTGAACATAGCGAAAACCATACGAACAAATCTACGCCTTCGTTGAACGCTATCATATTGAAAGACTTCGTGTACAACTGAGTGAAATGAAAGGAATAGCCCTTCCTTTCAGGCCATTCAGCTGGACGGCCGTGGCTTTGGCAGAAGCCTATAACAGTAAACCCTAACACTATGACGTAAAACTCATCGTTTTGGGGGTACCTAGACCAATTTAGGGAAAAGTAGAGTCGGATGGTTTGTCCCCGGCCACGCCCCACACCCCAACGAAGTGCAGCACGATAGAAGATCGGCACCTGCATTACAAGAGCCTGCAGTGGTTCGCATGCGAAAATTCGCTTTTTTTTTGTTTCCAGGATTCTAAAACGACGGCAGCTCAGTTACTTATTTTCCTTGAACAAAAACAGGTTCTGTCGCTGAGGGAACTGGGGAACTTTCCCGATGAAAAATTCTTTGACTGTGTAGTACTATGGTAGTTGTACGAAAAAGTTGCATGTATTGATATGTCGTAGTATGGAATACTTTGATTTAACATGCCTCCGACTGGGTCAATTTTAAGTAGTAGTATCCGATAGCACCCAATCTTGCTGTAGTAGCATCCAGTTTGCTAGTAGTAGCATGCAGTGGCAACATTACTACTGCATGCTACTTTTTCGTAAAACTCCATACGACTAATTCTCGAAAATTTTCATCGGGTTTCCATGCCTGCAGCAACGGAGCCACTATTCCCTTACCTGTGAACACATGCAGTAATCTTTGTTTGCACTTGAAGCTTTCAATGTTCTTCGTATTGGCAGTTAAAACAGTATCTTCCAACACCTGTGAAGTTATGTCCAGCAATCGACATACCTGAAACAGACTCGAACTTAAAGTTTAACCGAAAAGGACTGTTATAGGACAATCTTGTTACCCATCACTTATTCACTTAAATTGGCTTGAAAACCCGCTGAAAATGCGTTACATGGTTGTTCCGCTATTTAGGAATAATCGATTTTCAAATAGTGGAATTTCCGTGTGATTTGTGGTACCTCTAATTTGTTGTACGCCTTACAAGACAGATTTATGACTTTTTTTGTTCAGGCACTAAGCAATCTTCACCAATATCGCCGTTGCCCACTGAAAAGCCTTGTTTGTGTTTGATAAAAATTTCCCGCGTCATAGTAGAATTTTCGCTGTGGGGACGGCCTCAGATATTCTGGACGTCATAACTAGAGCAGATAGTGGAAAACAAAAAAAATCCCTTCGCAGAATCCAAATAATTCAGTGTATTCAACTAAATGACACAAAAATAAGTTGGCTTTTCAGTTAAACTTTAATAAGAACGTTTTCCATATCTCATTTATTAAATTTTTTCCAATTCGTGATGGGTGCTCCAGCGACTCTGTGCTTTGCGCACTCGCCATGAACTAAATTAACCCCGCGCCCTCCGAGGGTTATTCACAACCTCGCATGCACGGGACGGTAAGATAAGATATGGAGTCAACCTCGTTTTCATTAGTTTTCGGAGTCAAATTGTTTCGTGACTTGTCATTTCAATTTGCGTTCATATTTTGATGAAATGTATTTTAAACCGTGAACTGTATATATAAATCATAGGTTACAATTGTAAATATATCCCTTGATTGATCTTTTTAAATGTAATGACATGTCCAGCACTATTTTCGTTTGTAAAAGATATTTATGGATAAAATAAACCGAATTGTAATTGTACCCTCATCCAGTGTCTCCCTGTATTCCTTGGGCCCACTCAGCTACCTTCTTTCCATGTCTTCTTAACCCCTACTTTTACACAATAGAGGCGTTCCCCGAGGACTTCTCGGGGAATCGAGGGGAACGGCGAGAATAGAGGGAGTCACTCAACGCGGACTCCGCGTACGGAAAACAGCGAGAACATGGGGGATGCTTCCAAAATGGATTTTGTTCGAAAAAAATATACAGTTGACGAAATTTATCTGATTCCATTGTATTTTTGGTTCTGTTTATCCTGATTGTTTTCAATTAATTTTACATTGCACCAACACCAGCAAAATTGATTCCCCTCCGAATCTGAAAGAGTCCTTTTTGATGATGATTATGATAATCGAAGCATTCCCAGCCCGTGGGGAATCGCGAGAATACGGGGAGTGATTCCCCGGAAAAAACAAAAACGCTGGGACTCCTTAAAGTTTAACCGAAAAGGACTGGGATAGGACAATCTAGTTACTCATCACATCTTCACTTAAATTGTCTTGAAGACCCGCTGAAAATGTGTTACTTGGTTAATCCGCTATTCAGGAATAATCGATTTTCAAATAGTGGAATTTCCGTCTGATTTGTGGTACCTCTAATTTGTTGAATATCTTACAAGAAAGATTTTTTACTTTTTTTTTGTTCAGGCACAAGCAATCTTCCCCAATATCGCCACTGCCCACTGAAAAGCCTTGTTTGTGTTTAGATACAAATTTCCCGCGTCATAGTAGAATTTTCGCTGTGGGGACGGCCGCAGATATTCTGAACGTCACAAATAGAGCAGATAGTGGAAAACAAAAAAATCCCTTTGCAGAATCCAAATAATTCAGTGTATTCAACTAAATGACACAAAAATAAGTTGGCTTTTCAGTTAAACTTTAAGTGGAATCCTCGGGGAACGGCGAGAATACGCCTTTGGTTCTCTTAGTGAAGTTGAGAATATGGACGGTGTCACGACAAGACCAATCACAGTTTGACCGAGCAATTTGAATTCATCGAGGACGTGGTTTTTGGGGTCCCAAAACGTAAGCGGAGGGATACCTATGACTTCGTAAAAGTTGTCAGTCTGTGAGCACGATAACTCTCGAAGGGGAACCCGCACGGAAAACCCAATGACGTAGTCGATATAGGGTGAGGAGACATGCTGTTGAAACTTCTGACATACTGAGGATAAATAAAAAGTGTATGCGATCAGTTTAGTTATCTTCAAAGTCCCAACCGGTATTTACTGGGTCAAAAGGCAGAATTTATCAGACAACTGTCTGGTGAGCAATTTAACAAAATCTGTCGACCAATTTTCGAAAAAAAAAACAGTGGCTATACTGTCCGTACCCTACCCTTTTATCCATACAGGCGAAAGCTCTGCGCGTTGGCGATACTATGGACGCCGGAGGGAGTCACGTTTCTTGTACGGATTTTTTGGGTTTAGTCATGGAGGTCTGTCGTGTCGGGGGACGGGGGGTCGAAGATGTAGAGATATGTTGTTGAAACTTCGTATGAGGATTCACTGGCAAAGTACAGGCCACATTGTAGATGGGTCCTTTAGACATTTAGAAGCAGAGAATGCTCTATTTCGAATTAACGGTAAAAAAAGGTGTGTTTTATAAGCTAATGAGATAGTCGTGTAAGGGGTAAGAAGGCCCGCTGAATCCATATCTGAACTTTGTCTTCTTGCCGGACAAATGATCCAACCGGTATTCGACCGAAACTGGAAATTTGGTTGAAGCTCAAAGTTGTTTCTGAAGTCGATTAGAGATTCAGTATCGGGGTAAGGAGACATGCTGAACTGAATTTTGACAGATAAGCTGGCAAAATTTGCCAAAACCCGGAAATTTTGATTGAAAGGTTCTCCTATGAATGTCACATAGTTCTTTTGCTCTGCATGCAGTTCGCTGAGAATGCTGCTAAAACACGAAGAATTTTGTCAAAGTAAAGGACCTTTCTAAAGTCGATTAGGATGAGATACTGGAGTAAACATTCTTGCTGAATCCATATCTGAACTTGGTTTACTCATCTGATCAGTTGTTTGGCCGTAAGTTGCCCAAAACGATAACATTATTTTGTGTACATATTCAAACGGTGGGTTATGGATAAATAGCAAAATGTTAAAGGAGTCAGGCGAAGACTCGAAAACCTACAAGATTCAATAGTCTGGATCAAGAAGTCCAATAAATTAAAGTTTTGGGGTCCCATCGAAACCTTTGGTTTTGTTCCTTCTGTAAAATCACGAACGAAAGAAAATCAGAGATGCTGCTTTATGCCTGGCTGCAAAATAAGTTCAGAGGAGTCCAAGAACTAGCAGCGTAGCATGTGTATATATTGACAGCAGGCAATTTGGTGCTGCTGTTATTCCCAAATATTTGGTATTACACAGAGTTACCACAAGTTTAAAAGATGTTTCACACAAATAAAAATTTGGGAATAGCGGAGCAATGGTCTAACAAATTCTGATCAGGGTGCCAAGCCTGTTCAAGCGAATCAAGTGATCCTTAACCAGATTTTCATGTTTCATCCCTATTCCTTGAATCTTTACTCACTCAAACAATGCACCTAACAGAATCCTCCAACTACGCGTCTATCACGCGGCCCACGACCTACTGCGGCAAGAGTTGTCACTGGGACTAGAAAGGGGAGTGGGTCTCACCTCTTCCTTCGTGTACTCCTGATCATGAAGATACTCAATGACTAATGCTGCCATTTCTTCCAATGTTTTGCCAACTTTCTTTTGGAGTTCCAGCGGTTTCCTATAGTCCGTTGCTGTAAGACCAAGGCTTCCGGCAAGCAACTGAAAGAAAAAAAAATATAAACTATGACGAACTTGTAGGCTAGGCCTGAAAAAATTACTCAAAACGGAAACGTAGGCTAGAATATTCTTCAGCAATATTTTGGTCCCTTCTTGAAAATTCAAGCCTTGGGCTATTCACAACAAAACGAAATTTACTCAAAATGCGGGAAAAACTTCCCTTGTCATCGATCTAATCAAGCACCAAAACTAGCAGCCGTGCGCCAAAAAATTTAATCTCAGCGCTAGTTTTTTCCTACAGCAACCTCTTTGAAGTAATTTTGGATTATAATTTCCTCAGTTTTGAGGGAAACAAATTAATTCCACCAAATAGGATACTTATAGATGTGTTCGAAGCTTCATTTTTTTTTTTTAACCAAGAAAAAAAGTGCAGTAATCGATCTCATTTTTTTTTTTTTATTCCCGCGTAGCTTCTTTTTTCATTTTTCCTGTTTTAGATTCAACTAAACCAGTGGCTAAGTCTCCACCTCCAACTCAGTGATGTTAATAAAAAAAAATGCCCAACAGTTTACCCTGCTTTAACGTCACTTATACTTTCATCCTAAGAAAAAACTTTATTTTTTAACATTCCAAAAGACTACCTTCTATTTTCAAAACTTTTCTTCAGACATTCTCATGTAGTCTAATGTACTCTAATCATTTACTTTTTTTCTCTAAGGGAATACAACCCTATACCCTTCCTCCATAGGGCATCTGTCTACAGTTTCATTTACTGATTGCAGGTCCGTTTCTTCCAGCTAAAGACTGAAGAGTACCCCTGCCAAGAAAGGCCGAGATATCGCTGAAGAATATCCTAGCTGACATTTCCATTTTGAGTCATTTTCATATATGACTCCCAGTCAGATTTGGCTGAAGGGGTATTTTTGTAGGCTATTGACTTAAGTCCACCTAACCACGACCCTTCAATCAATCAATCAAGTTTATTACTTTGCCATAAATATCCGGAAGAAAGAATAGCACTGGCACGTCAAAAATAAAAACACTTGAGGTAAACAGTTGAGGTAGATAAAAACACTTGATGCACAATTAAGTTAGGTCACAGAACTGTTAAAATTTTTACAGAAGTATGGTACGAAAGAACGGTCATACCGAACACTACAATTTGCAGGAGGGAGCTTTAACTTTTGCTTCCCCGAATTTGATCCTCGAGTAGGGCGTTTATTTTCTGCTGCTGGCTGGAAATCTGGCAGAATGTTACGAAAGAGCTCCGACGACAGACAGGACCTCCCAAAAGCCATGAGAAGCTCATGCCGTCTGTTTGATAAGGTGACCAGGCCTAGCGACGCCAGACTCTCCTCGTAGGATGTGTACTCGTGCCCAAGGATGGTGCGACATGCACGCTTTTGAGTCCGCTCAATTTTCGAATCCTGGGCGTTTGTTAGTCCGGCGTGCCAAACCTGGCATCCATATTCCAGGGCAGGACGAATGTATGTTTTGTAGAGATTGGTGAGGGTGTTGTGGGACAGCCCAAATCGTCTTAGCTGAGCAAATTCCTTGAGGAGACTGGCTCCCCTTTGGACCAGTCTGGAAGTTTGGGATTCCCAGCCAAGGTTGTTATCAATTACGATCCCAAGAATTTTGGTGGATTCAACTGCTTTAAAGTCAGCCTCCGATTCAATTGGTTCCGGAACATACTTTGTAAAGTTGATACGGAGGACGACACTCTTTTCAGTGCTGATCTGAAGTTTAGCCTCACTTGCTTGGCGCCGCAGCTCCTAAAGGGTAAGTTTTTAGGTCTTGTGAGTTGGACGAGACCAGTCGAAAGGTTGGTAGCGTGAGATCATCAGCGAATTTCAGCCTCTGGCTCAGTTGGAGAACCAGCTTGTTCACAGCTATGAGGAAAGCTAGGGGCCCAAGTTTGGTACCCTGAGGTGCTCCGCAGGTGATGGAGAGAAACTTGGACATCACTGAAGTCTGCTTATTTTTTAGCTCGACGCATTGTTTCCTACCGCTCAGAAAGCTGGCCATCTGTCTGACAAGGAACTGTCGGGCTTTCATTTCAGCTTCTCCAGAGACGACTATGTTATGGTCTAAGAGATCGAAGGCCTTGACCATGTCAGCAATGAGAACATCAACGTAAGAGCCAGGATTTTCAAGGCGTCTTAGGATTTCTTCCATCATGATGACAAGATAGTGAATGGTAGATATGTTTTGGACGGAACCCAAATTGCCTTGGGTCAATCGATTCCTTGATGTCGTCATAGAGCCAGCTAAATAGGAAGTCTTCATAGATTTTCGAGAAGTTTGAAGTCTTCGAGATAGGGCGTAGGTCTTTAACTTGAGTCGGGTTTGACACCTTCGGGATAGGGACGATGTATGCCACCTTCAATCTCGTAGGGGCATCCTTCTCGTCAAAACAAGGAAAGAGTTCTTTTACATTCTTTCCTACGGGATTTCCTTCAAAGGCTACTGACTTTAAGTCTATCCAACCCCGATCCCCCTCGTCGAAACAGGAAGAGCTTTATTTTACCTTCTTTCCTACGGGATTTCCTTCAAAAGGCTACTGACTTTAACTCTACCCAACCCCGATCCCCCTCGTCGAAACAGGAAGAGCTTTTTTTTACCTTCTTTCCTACGGGATTTCCTTAAAGCACCAGTCGCAGTAGATACAATTTCCATTCCAATATACGCCCTTCATAAAATTCCTTCTGGATTAGTTATAGCCGCTAGATGCGCTAGAGTAAAGCAAACAACGACACGTTACTTCTTGGTGTACGTTTAACCAGGTTTGTTTGTCTGTTTTCAATTTCTTTTTGCCTCTTAGGCCCTGCCCTGTTTAAAACTGTTTAAATGCCTCTGCCTTTATATGTTCTCTACCCAACCCTGTTATGTCAAACTTCATCAAGTTTGCAAATCTGGCTTCCGACTTCAGTGCTGACTGACTTTTCCACGGGGCTGATGCGCGACTCTGTATGAACCGAAAGCCTAATCGCTTATTCCTCCTTCAGATAACTTATACCAAGATCTAACGTGTGATTGTTTTTGTTTCTCTATAGAGCATCTGGCAGCAATTCGTCATTCGATTTTATGAAGGGCGTATTCTAACACACATCACGAAAATCCTGGGTTCTTTAAAGATTACAAGCCTGCCTTGGCTGCTTTCAGCCTCGCTCGGCCTCGGTTATAAGAAACAAGGGGAAACTTGCATAAATGGTATTTCTGAGCAATGAGCTCCTCGGGAGCAATAAGTGGGAGCCTGATCAGCTTCTAGAAGAGCGAAATTTCGAAAATGAGAATGGACAGAATGATTAGGCAGGAAGTGAAGTAGAAGAAAGTGGAGTCAGAAGTTTCATAAAAGATAACACAAGGATGTGCGGTCTCAACAGATAACACTTAGGATAATGGCTGTTAGCTCAAACGTTACGCACTAAAACGTTGCGCATGTAAGAAGAGCCACAACGCCTCCGAAAAAACATCTGCTGACTTTTTTGTTTGTCATCATGATATCGGAAAAGTCAGCAGGTGCTTTTTCGGCCGTTTTTCGGCTCTTCTTGGCAATGTTTGTTATGCATAACGCTTAATGGATAACGTTTGCAAAATCATAACAGATACAATCCCAAGTGTTATCTGTTGAAGTTGCGTATCCTTCTGTTATCTGTTATGAAACTTCTGACAGTGTAATATAGGTGAGTCAATCAAAATCATCAATTTGACCCGAAATCGACAAATACATTTGTACATCTCTGCTTAGATTTCCCAACGGACTTACGGTAACAACTCGCCCAATCAGCCTATATTCGTAATTTGTTGCTGGAAGCAAATTCTACAAAAATGTTCACATAATATATACAAAAACGGATTCGTCAGCTGTGATGCTATTAAAGCAATATTTCGTCCCTTCTTGGCAAGGGTCCTCTGGCCCAGAAGAATGACAGCCTGAAGAGGACCCTTGCCAAGAAGGACCGAAATATCGCTTAAAGCATCACAGCTGACGAATCCGTTTTCGTATATATTATATGAATATATGAGTCTAAGTTAGCTTGGGCTCAAGGAATATTTATCTACAAAAATGGTTTAATACTTACTATCACATATATTTCATTTCTTTCCTATTGTCACAATGAAGAACGTTCGTTATACAAGACATTAATTGTTAAGTTTTTAGCATATACTGAGTCCTATGCAGCGTACGAATTTATGCGAAGCGACGAGTAAATCTCCTAATTCTACCTACCATGGTTCCAATCCTGCCTTCTACCACTCGGTGGTTGAAACTCTCAAAAGCTGCCTTATTGGCTTCGACCAGACTGTTGAATACGACGAAAACTGATCCCTCAGGTAGACGAACGTCTGTGGCACGAAGCGGGTTGAAATCAATCAGCTTGGCAAAACCTACAAAAAATGTTTATAACGAAACAATAAAAGCTATTGTTCGAATAATTTTGAAAAGTTCAGTTACTTGTTCGGCTGCATTTTAATTTTTTGTTTGCTGACATGTAAACTGTGATGATGTAGTGTTATGTCGTCTATTTTATTTCTATTTTTATCTAACTCTAGTGTACGTCGAAGGAAAATATTTTTAATAATAATAATTGAAAGCTTAATAAAATCTTTGTCTCAAGACAAGAAAAAACAAGAGCTGAAAGCTCATATGGCACTTGCAAGCTTTTTTGCTTGTATTCAAGTTATCGTAGTACGATGTGAATGGATAGAAGTGCTCCCCTCCCTCCCCCCACGATGGTCGGATCGGATCATCGGGCAAGTGACTATTTCCAAGTTATAGAAAATCATCGGTAATCAAAACTCTTGAAGCAAAAAAGATGATCATCAGGAGCACGAAAATGTATTTTGCTCAAAAGTATTGTTTGTACTTTAAGGAATTTTATTGTAAGCAAAACCCTTGAGGCAAAAATGATCATGGGCTCATAGGGATCACGAAAATGTATATTTTCCTTAAAAGTATTTTTTTGCACTTTGCGGTTAGCATTAGTACTTTAAGGGATGGTCGGATCTGGGAACTAACTATTTCTAAGCCAATCATGTCAAGTATTTAACTTTCAAGCCAAGTTTCATCGTCCTAGCATGTCTGCAAGTACCTTAACTTGCGATCACCGGAATTCCGGACCCCACCCTCTAACTCCCCCACAATGCCCGAATCCGGTCCGGTTCTGTCACTGACCTACATAGGGCTTGCGCTTGTTCTTCCCACCAAGTTTCATTCCGATCGCTCCACTCCAAGCACGTCAAAAGGTTTCCGGACCCCCCTCCGACCCCCCCAGCTTCATCGGGTCCGGTCCGGACTTGAAATGGGACATCCGAGACACATTGTCTGTCTACATATCAAGTTTCGTTATGATCCGATCACCCGTTCGGAAGTTATACATACCTCAAGATTCAGGATTCCCCCTCCCTCCACTCCCCCCACGATGGTCGGATCGGGAAGCTGACTATTTCCAGGTTAATCTGGTCGCGTCTTTGATTTACCTGCCGAGTTTCATTGTCCTAGTCCACCTGGAAGTAACTTAACTCCGTATCACCGGAAATCCGGAACCCCACACAAACTCCCCCCACCCCCAGTGCACGAATCCGGTCCGGTTCTGTCAGTGATGTACCTAGGGGTTGTGCTTGTTCCTCCCACCAAGTTTCATCCCGATCGCTCCACTCTAAGCGTTTAACATGATTTCCGGTTCCCCCCTCCGACCCCCCCCCCAGCTTCATCGGATCCAGTCCGGACTTGAAGTGGGACATCTGAGACACGTTGTCTTTCTACATATCAAGTTTCATTAAGATCCGATCACCCGTTCGAAAGTTATTCATGCCACTAAATTCCGGATTCCGGCTCCCCTCCCTCCCCCCACGATGGTCGGATCGAGCAAGTGACTATTTCCAAGTTAGTTTGGTCGGGTCCCTAATACGCCTGCCAAGTTTCGTCGTCCTAGCACATCTGGAAGTACCCTAACTCGCAAACAGCGGACTGGCCGACAGACCGACAGACAGACCGACGGAAAAGTGATCGGTACATGGCACTTGGCCGGTAGGCAAGTGCCATAAAAATTGCCGGCCAAACCTGTTTATCCTTTAAATTATTTGTTGAGCCAAATAGCTACTGACTGACATAATACCCTAAATCTAATGCATTTACCTGCCAAGGTACGTGGTACACTATGGGCCTATAATGAAAATTTAAAAGCAAACAGGACCGAATCCATTAGACATACCAGAGAGGACAAAACTTCCGTCTATTTATGATAGTCATAATAACTATTAATATTCAGCAAATTATGACTACATTCATCTGTAGAACTGCACTCTGACAAAGAAAATAAATAGGGGGGACGAGGAACAAAATGCATTACATAGGGAATACATATCAAAGGAGAAATATGTGCATCAATGAGAGATGCATCATCTTGAAACAACTGTCCAAGTTCCCTTCCCAAGACTGAATCTGAAAACGGTCCAAGAGCATAAATGCATTTTCTTACTGCCCGGTGTTCCAGAGCCGTCACCTATGGGGGAGGATGGGGGACGCCCCCCTCTCCCCTAATGTTGTCGGACAGTCGGTAAAAAAATCGAGTCGGCGCGAAGCTCCTCGATTTTTCTTTATTAACAATCTTTTTTTCTTTAAAATAGTCGATTTTTCTTAAAAACAGTCGACTCTTTCGTTTTTCTGGAAAAAATAGCCTAGTCGATTTTCTAAAAAAAACTATACATTTTCCGTAAAAAAGTCGATTTTTCGAAAAATGACCACCAAGTCGGTAGATACCTCCCCCCCCCCATCATTTTGTCTAGTAACGACTCTGGTTGGATCATACCTCTTTCAGCCATCATAGCAATAGCTTGATCCATTCCCCCGCCTTCTGTTCCGACAAATCGCTCACTTTTAGCGCACACTGATGCTAGCTCGCTTCGCGATAGTCCAACCTGAAAGAGGTTATCCCATCAGGTTAAGCAACTGATACAAAAAAGATGAAGTGCCATAACTTAAAGATGATATATAAACTTTCAGTTTACGTTTCCAAAGTGATCGCGACCCCACAACTCAAGTACGACTGCCTTTTTCTTTATTGTTGCTGTTTCGGTTCGAGAGAAAAACCGCGCAGAAACCTAACGTCCATCCCTCAGAGGACGCGTCGGCAATTAGAAAAGATAAAAATATGCTATGTAACTACTAATTTTTTTCACAATTACAGTTGTTGCTTCTACTCTTTCTTTTTTTATTTTAAAGAAAATTTGATTAGTTAGCTTGTTTTTTACAGAATTTTCTTTTCCCTCTCCCCGCTTCCACTTAGATCAGACAAGCTAAAATAGATCCACAGGTTAGTAGTGGAAAACCTGTCATTTGCGTCCCGGGTAATTGAGATTTTACATATGTCTCAGCAGAAAGTGAAAGTCACCCATTACCCTATGGAACCGACTTTTTACTATGTCTACACAAGTCTTGAGCCTGAGGAAACAGGGGACTGTTACTCCACTTGAAGCGCTGAACTGTAATAAGGCCAAACTGAAACCTGGCGTGTCTCTTTGGATTTTCTTGTTGTTTTCTTTTCTTTTTCGTGTGTTGGAAGAATCAGAAAGGTTGTAGGGATGGTAAGCACTGTATCTCTTGCAGAAATAGCATTTTATATTTCTGCTTTAACGGTACTATTGGCTTGTATTAGTCATTCCCTTCATTTATCTTGACTGTCAGTCTCAACTGAAGAGCCTGGCCAGTGGGCGAGGGGATTCTGATTCAAAAGCGATTTTCCCTTTTTCATCTAGGAAAAAGATTTTTTTTAGACCCGATTAATCCTTTTGTCTGTATTTTGTTTGTTTGTTTTTGGGATCCCAAAACGTTAGTGACGGATACCTATGACATCGCAAAAGTTGTCTGTCTGTCCGTCCGTCCGTCCGTCTGAGAGCACTATAACTCTCGAAGGGAATGAAATATTTTGATGAAACTTGGTCAAGAGTAAGGTCGAGTTCGTAGAAGGGCTCTGTAGCCCCACATTAAGGGGTGGGAGAGGGGGTTTAAATTAAGGGGCAAACAAAATATTTTGAAACAGCTAATGTGATAGTCGATTACGGGTTGAGAAGACATGCTGAACACGATGGTGAAAACCATTTTCTCGCCGGACAAGTAGTTCGCCCGGAATCCAGCCAAAACCGGAAAGTTTGTTAAAAGTAAAAGTTTTATTTGAAGTTGATTAGATGTTCGATTAAGGGGTAAGAAGACATGCTGAACACGACGGTGAAAACCATTTTCTCGCCGGACAAGTAGTTAGCCCGGAATCCGGCCGACACCGGAAAATTTGTTTAGTGTAAAGATTTTATTTGAAGTTGTTTAGATGTTCAATTTACGGGTAAGAAGACATGCTGAACACGATGGTGAAAACCATTTTCTCGCCGGACAAGTAATTAGCCCGGAATCCGGTCGAAACCGGAAAATTTGTTAAAAGCAAAAGTTTTATTTGAAGTTGATTAGATGTTCGATTTAGCGGTAAGAAGACATGCTGAACACGATGATGAAAATTATTTTCTTGCCGGACAAGTAGTTCGCCCGAAATCCGGCCGAAACCGGGAAATTTGTTCAAAGTAAAATTTGTATTTGCAGTTGATTAGATGGCAGATTTAAGGGTAAGAAGAGACGCTGAATCTGTATATGACAATCTTTTTTTACCCGGGCATATAGTTCGTCCGGAATCCGGTCGAAACCGGATTTTTTTTTATAAGTTAAAGTTTTATTTGAAGTTGATTAAATTTTCTCTATAGGGATAAGGAGATACGCTGAATTCGTTTCTGAACTATCTTTTTTTGGCTGGCCAAGTAGTTCGCTCGGAATTCGGACCGAATAAATTCAGCAGGATGAAAAATTATCTCAAAACAGTAGTATGAAGTTGTACGAAAAAGTAGCCTGTAGTAGCAACTGATTCTACTACATGCTACTATAGCAAGACTTGATGCAACTCGAGCAAGGCGGGATGCTACTGAACACAGCCCAGTGTGAGGCACATTAAATTAACGTATTCTGTACTATTGCATATCAATACGTGCAACTTTTTCGTAGAACCACCATGCAACTACACAGGCTACAAATTTTTCATGGGTGGGGGGTACTATATAGCCGACCTTCTGCTCCCCCACATAAAAAAAAATCGCTCTGGTGTCTTACTTTAAGAATTTCGTTGGCCACAAGAGCTCCCGAACAGACCAAAGCACTGGAGCTAGAGAGACCTGCACTTGGTGGAATTTTCCCTGACACAACAGCATGTATACCACACTCTATTGGGATGTTCTTCTTTTTAGCTTCTTCAACTACGCCGATAACCCCACAGAGGAAGTAGTTGGACCAGTGTAGGTTCTCTTTCTCTATCCTGAAACAAAATTTTTAATTTAATTCAGAAAAAAAACAAAAAAACATAGAGCTCTGTGATGTTTCAGTTTGTTGACTTTTAGTTTTGTTGCTGTAAGGTTGTTTCTTTCTTCTTTATTTCTCTTACTATATTCGTCTGTACCTAGACGGGTTGTAAATAAAATAAAATTAATTGTAATTAAAAGCTTGATAAGCTGGGGCTTGCAGACAGTCTAAACTTAATTGCTGCGTAATTCTTACTATTATTTGAATTTATATTATTATAAATAATGTAGACTTTAACTCAGATTTGACAAGCCTCCTAGCACGAAATATCAAGATAAGACCAGCTGTTCGACTTTGCTATGGATAAAGGTAAGGTTATTAGGTAGGGTACAAATTTAATGAAAACAAGAAACACAAGAACGAAAGAACAAGCACAAAAGAACAGCTCATCCTAGGACAGGGACAGGCAATATTAAGCCTTGGGAATTTCAACTGGAGAACCACCTGTCACAAAAAAGCAAGACCGAAGGTTCCGATGGGAGCCCAAAAGTTAATATTTTGAAACTTCCTGATCCAAACTTCGAGCAAAGTTTTATGAGATGAGTGGGCATTTCAGCTGGGTAAGAGGCTTTAATGGGGTTAAGCTTTGATAATGTCTCCTCCAGCTCGGTTATGTGGATCCAGCTTGCGTTCTTACCTCCAAACCAAAGCTCTAATAAACATAAGAATCAAACTTCAGTTCAACCAAATTTCCTGTTCTTGCCGGCTTATGGGCGAATCGCTTGACAATTGCGAAACTAAGCTTCAGATATGAATTCAGAATGTAGTTTTACCCCGATATCGAACATTTAACCAACCTCAGAAAAAAACTCTTTACCGAATTTCCGGTTTTGGATGGATTGCAGGTGAAGTACTTGTCCGGCAATTCATCATGTTTCCTTAGCATGTCCCCTATTAATAAACCACTAATGAACTCGAGATGAAACTTTGACTTTAAACAATTTTTCGGTTTCGACCAGATTCTCGGCAAATTGTTTGTCGGACGAGAAAATAAGTCAAAGATATAGGTTCAACATGTCTTTTTACCCCAAAAATCAACCAATTTATTTGCTTTTAAAAAAATCTTTTCGCCCCTTCACCTGAACCCACTCCCCCACCCTTAAATACAGGGCTACGACGCTCAACTACGAACCTGACCTGTACTCGATCCAATGAACCCCTACCAAAAGTTTGAATAAAATGTCTCAACTGAGTTATTGTGCTAACAGACTGACGGACGAACAAACGGACAAGCTTTGCGAAGTCATAGGTTTCCCGTCACTTACGTTTTGGGATCCCTCCCCCCCCAAAAAAAAAACAGAAAAGAAAATACAGAAGTACTGTAGACATAAGATTCAGCTGACAATAGCCTACTACTTACTTCAGTGATGAAAGCCCAGTATGGCATGTCTCATACTTTGGATCAATATTATCCACTATCAATTCATCAGAGGCTCGAACAGCCAAAAAAGCGACATCAATTGTTTGCTCCAGTGCCATAGGAAGAACAGAGTACCCACAGTAGTCAATATGCTCTCCAATCAAATTGACCCTTAAAAAATAGAAATGATGCCTATAGATACTATAAATGAACCTCTGGGCTAAGTGGCATGGCAAGCCTTAAGTGATAAGGACAGGACCAGTCCACCACACATATCTGACTTTAGCACTGGTAATGGTATGTCAAACCCTCGGACAAGCAAATCCAACAAAGATATTCATCACAAATCAAAGATCAAAAATCATGAATATGTTATCAGCTTTTATATACAGTGTTTGCCATAGCCAGGGCAGAGAAAATGTCAACCACAAGTACTAAGCGGAAAAAAGCTTAAGGAAGACTTTGAAAGTGGAAGGTATTTTATGGCACCTTGCTGCCCTGTCGGCTGTCACTCTTGCTGACACATGGTCATCATGGGGAAACCAATAAGGGATTCCACAAACCAATTTGAAACTCTCCTTTAGAGTAATAAATCACATCAAAAAAAATTTCAAGTTTGTCATATCACTCATTTTGTCTGATTAGTGATTTTCTGTTCATTCTGGGTCTAGATTCTTAAGCATAAGAGTTACAACCTTACCATTGGCTAGCCATGATTTGCTTGATAAACTTTATTAGGCTAGCCTAAGCTAGGCTAGGTATTTTCTCCATTAAAAGAAAATAAATAAAAATGGTATAACCATCAAATAGACCCAAAGTGTTTCTTTGAGCAAAGCTGACTCTGAATCATAACTGATGGTGCTAAACAGGTTCATACTTCTAACTACAGCAGAGGTAGCCTATATTAATTTGGATGTCACCTGACTTCGAAGCTAGCTGAAGAATGATGAAAATAAAACCTAGCAACAGTAATTGAAACAAAGCTAAGTAAAATTAAATTTAAAAACCATTAATCTTCTATTCCTACTTTTGCTCATTTTTGTCTGCACTCTCTTACTGCCGGACTACAGCATCCAAAAAACTGCAACCGATTTGCATTAGGCTACTCTTATGATCATCTGAGTCATCCCCACAGAAGAAAAATTAAAATTAAATAAGATAGCCTACATGGAAATAATGGACACTATTTCCTTTTTGTTTTTTAATGAAGAACGTTGAAATACTTCTGAAATTCACAGAAGTGTTCAAAGAAGTAGAAGATTCTTTGAACGTTATTTAACATTGAAGTCCCATTTTCACCTACTTGCTGTGAGAAGAGTAAACTGTGAAAATAGTCAACTGAAAAATAAAAATACTCCTCAACCTCAAGCAGGATTTGAACCCGAAAATTCCGTCAAGTATTTGTGTTGCCATGGCCCTCGGGCTTTTTTGCAAGAAATATCAAATATCATATTGTATCATATCACATACCAATTCTCCAATCAACTGAGCTAACTTGGGGCTTGTGAATAAAGTTCTCAAACCAGTACAATTGCCAGTTAGTAACGGGCTACAGGAACAGTGATCCCACTTGAGCCAAATCTAAACAGTTCACATCCCCATGTCATGTAATAGTTAGATATTTATGTAATGACGAACAGAGCCGTCACTACTGGGGGGGGGAGGGGGGGGAGGGCCAGTCGGTAAAAAATAACCGAGTCGGCGCGAAGCGCCGCGATTTTTAGTAAAAACAGTGGATTTTTTTCTCGGAAATAGTCGTTTTTTCTTAAAAACAATAAAAAACCGTCGGTTTTTCATAAAGTAGTCGATTTTTTCTTAAAAGTAGTCGTTTTTTCTTAGAATAAGCCGATTTTTCGTCAACACAGTCGTTTTTATCCGCAAAAATTGTCGGTAAAAATGACCAGCCAGTCGGTAAATACCTTGTCCCCCCCCCCAAACATTTTGGCTAGTAACGCCTCTGATGACGAAACTTACACACTAGAAAGCAATTTTTGCATTACAGGTCTAGGGTTTAATTTCGACTTAATTTCAAAATTTTAATTCAAAATTAAGTCTTTGGTTTTCCTTTGATTTTTCCATGAGGCCCACTATGCTGCCGCCATGTAGGCCCTGGATTATCTACAAGGCTCCTAGAGTCCTAGGCCTCTAAATGCAAAACTTGCTTTCCGGTATATTTCTAAATCATCACATAAATATCTACAATGAATATCCATCTACCTTTCAGCCACTTCACAACCCAGTCATACACAAATCCTCAATTTCTTCAGGGCACAGTTCTTAACATTAAGCCTTAATGCACCAATGCCGGCAATGCTCATATGTTGGGGCACAATGACACTAGGTTTTGTATATGACTATGCCAGCTAAAGTAAGAACATCCAAAGCCAAAGGAGTGTTTGTTGGGTCTTTGGTTACACTTACACTCGTATAGCTCCATTTCAATTTGGCCCAAAACTGAACAATTCAAAGTAAACTAATGTTACACTTCTACTGCTGTTCTTTTACTGTACATACCAGAGAGGAAACTTGCCAAGAAGAGTCAAAGCCTAAAATAAAATCTCAGCTCACTATTTATTAATAAATAATTTATTAATCGCCATCACATAAAAAAAAACTCCAACATAAATTGGCAGAAGCCAAAACTATAGAATAGAGACAATCAGAAAATATAACTAATGACTCATACTAACTTGCTACTTAAAGCAAAGAAAGAATTCATCCTTTACCTTCCTGGAGTCCTAGAAATATTTTGAGGACTTGCTCCAAATTTGTTTTCGAAATGGTCCTTGAGAAATTTCAGATCACTGGGATATTCCCCGCGAAGAACATCGATAGACATGGTTTGGGAGTTTATAACTTTTTCAGAGAATTTGTTTGGTCACTTAGAGCTTTCCGTAACAGTTTAGAGGATTTATTAAACAAGCAACAACCTCGTTTTACACTGACTTTGAAATTGGCGCTAGAAAAATTCAGTTGTGGTTGGTGCTACAGCAGAAAATCCCAGAGGTTAAAGTTATTTTTCTTGAAATTTAAATTAAAACTATAAAAGCTCGTTCAATTGAATAATCAAATGAACAAACTCAATCATTTAAGATGAAGAGTAATATTAGCTCTTAATTTATTTCACAGGTTTTTCCCACAATTGCTTTTGGGGATTCTTTTTGGTTGAAGAATCTACGAAGCGGGGACGTGGAATTCATCAGTTTCATCAGAGGCAGCGAAAATGAATCTCAGACACACTGGACATTTCCGAAAATTGGTGTTCTCTTCAACAAGGATTGGCAGAGGATCAATTTCCTGCCTTGGATATTCTCAAAAGGTTCATAATCTTTCTCAGACTCATTGTGTCTATTTGCTTTTTTGTGGGCTAAAGTGAAGCAGTCTTTCTCTGAACATGGTTGACTGTTTTTCTTCTTGTTGTGAGCTTTAGTTAGGTTTAGGCTTGCTTTCATATGCTTTTGTTAGGCTTCCAACAGTTGGGTCCAGGTTGGGTCAGTTGATTTAGGCCAGATATGAGCTCAGGATAAAGGTAAACTATTGAAATTCGAAAACATTGGAATTCAAACATGTTGATCAAACAATTCAAATCAGACACTCTGTTCAGTTGCCAAAGCCACAGCACTTGCAAATAAATATAATAGACAGAGATTGTGGAAACCCAAAACTCAGTTGCAGTTTTGCTTTTTAGTCGTTTTGGCAATGCTGTAACCTCTTGGCATCTTGCTAAAAAACGCCATCAGCAGTGCCCCGAATTTGCTGATTTTCTGTAATGTAAGCATGAATTGCTGCAGTCAGCCACAAACCCCTGATTTTCGGGTACCCTATGCCAAACGCTGGATATGACCAGCATTTGGCATAGCCTATGCTCAGCCCTGGACACCCTATGCCAAACGCCGGAGAGGTGTTGGCACCTTAACCCTGACCTACCTCACTAGAGATGAATTCTGATTGGTTGATTTTTTAGCTTCATTCAAATCATCAATATTTTATTGGGCCCCACTGTCCAGCATTTGGCATAGTGTATCCAGCGTTTGGCATAGGGTATACTAAACGCTAGACATATCCAGCGTTTCGCATAGGCTTTCCCAAAATCAGGGTTTTGTGGTAGACTGAATTGCTGTGAATTTTTCTTATCTGTTTTTCAGTTTTAACTATCTAAAACATCTTCAAAAAATATTTAAAAAATACCATGCATTCAGGACAGAATTGTCTATTTTATAAGGCTAACAGTAAGATGTCCTAGCTATTTTGTATTATTTCTTAATATTCAGTGTAAATTTAGATGCAGAAAAAGCAACTGTACTTGTCTACAAAAATTTATTGATACCAAGGAGGAAAAGTCAGGACCCAGTGGCAGCAATCAGGCAGCAATGTCTATCATAATCATATTTTCTGATCCAACTCACTTGCTGGGGTGCCCCATGCACTCAAAACCAGCCCAAAACCACCCCAGTTTCATAGAATTCCAGTGAAGCACAAGATTGCAGCACAGAACAATGGCTGCCCACCAGACATTTCACAATGTAAATTACTGCTTTCTCTAGAAGATTTAAGATGCTCAGAGGCTAGATAGAGAGGTGATTTTGGCCTCAAATCAGAGCTAAAAGATAGGAGAATCACATTCTGATCTTCAAAAGCTCAGGTTTGAATTTTTTTTTTTTTGGCTACCCTACTTTTGCTGATCTACTCTTCTCCTTTTTTGCTAATATTTTCCAAGAAAATGTACCATATTCTGCTATTTCATCCAGCTTAATGTGTGAAGCTGTAAGGGCAAGGCTGTTTTCGCAAACATCAAAGTAGAAAAAGAACATAAATATAAAAAAAAATTATAGAAATATTTTGAAAGAAAGATCTTCTCTTCTTTTTTTTTCAATATTTTTCCATCTGACCATGTGTTCAGGTTCAGACTGTGTTCAGTCAGACAGTATTCCCGGTTTAGGAAGATACAATGACATCACTCAAATTTGAGGTCACACTTTTTTCTGTCATGGGATGTATTCTTACTTAAAATCCCTATTACTTGCCAAGAATTCAGAAGGTGGTTAACAAAAAATATGCAGATGCTATTGGCTAATCAAAAGACTTGCAAGCTATTGGTTAATTCCAATCTAGCTTTTTTTTGGTCTGCTGTTTCCTAAACTGTCAACAGCAACTCATCTTCAGCAGCCGCCCTTACATTATACAGGATAAAAAATGCATGCAAACAGTGTATTAATTATGGCTTTATGACTGTAATTATCAATTTTTATATTTTAATTTTATCCTCTGCGAGATTAGTTTAAACTATTAGTAATGGGCTATCGTGTAGAAAATTCAGTGCAAATTGTCACATAAATAGTCAGTTAATAAATAGTGGTGGAGTCAAACAGATATGACAGCTGAGATTTGAATTGTACTTTTAGTTTGTTTAGTATCTGGAACTCGCTGAAGGCAGTTTAGGGAGAAGCCTTGATTGCTCTTGGAATATATTTGTATGAAAATTATTAAAAGAGATGAACTGTTGTTAATTTAGTGAAAAATCAGGAATTTGCATTCTGGTGGCAGGATCGAAAGAACAGTATATTGTGATCTCAAAACTACCAGTGAATTTCAAGCATTCATACTTGATTAAATTGAAAGTTTTTAAAGCCCTCTGCTAACTTTCCACCAACTCGTGATCAGTTTGCCAGAAAATTTGTTAGTGTGGAAAAGCATCAAGTGCTGTACAAATAGACATTAAAGTTGTCCTGCTTCCAGTAAACCACTACAAAAGAATCCTGGATTGGAGACGAGTATGGCACTGAACATTTCTCAGTAACTTTGTGAGCAGTAGGCCTAGCAATGGCCTCAAATGAATTCAAGGAAATAAGAAGTCTAGCAAAGTGGATGAAAGAACAGAAATGGAGAAATGTTGCAAAGCTTGAACCATATCAGTTTGAATACACAGGCAGAGGCATGAGAACAAGAAATGGTCTGAAGTCCAGAAGCCTTGTTGTTCAGATCCCTAAAAGCCTGCTCATCACTGCAGGAGACTTCAGAAAATGTCTGAAATGGAAGGACTTGCCTGGATCCAAAGACAGATTGAGTTGCTGTGATACTCTTGTGCTATGCTTACTTTTTGAAAGCAGTAAAAGAAAGGACTCAAGTTTCTATCCATATCTTCGAACTTTGCCCTCCTGTTTTATCATGCCCACAGACCTAGACCCAGGACTTGTATCTTTGCTTCCTGATTTTGTAGGATCCAGAATTCTTGAGAAAGTCGTAGAGATGACACAGTCATTCAAGAAACTTCAGGGTTTTTATAATCTGCTTACAGAGACTGAGCTTCAGTATTCACACTTTACCTGGGCCTACTATGTTGTGAATACCAGAGCTGTGCATCTTACTGGAAGTAGTGGGAAGTATACTGCTGGTAGTGATGATTATATGGCTCTTGCACCTTTTCTTGACATGTTGAATCATAGTCCTTCAGCCAGTTGTGTTTGTGGTTACAATCCATCTAGTGAATCATTTGAGATTGAAACCACAATTGAGATAGGAAAACGGAGTGAAGTGTTCATCAACTATGGGCCTCATGATAATCTGCTGTTGCTCATTGAATATGGCTTTGTCGTACAAGGAAATCCCAATAGCTATACACCTTTGAAACTTGCATGGTTTTTGGCTGCTTGTAAGCAGATGAATATCAGTGTTTCAGGGCAGCATCTGAAGTCAATAGAGTCTCTGAAGTTAGATGAGAAATTGGTGTGCTGTGTTGATGGCCCAAGTTGGACTGTTCGAGCTTTACTAGAAGCTCTAACTACTCATCAAAAGGATCTCAAAAAGATTGAGAGTACCATCTACCGAGATTTAGGGAAGATGACATCTCTTCAGGCTAGGCTGCTGAACTGTGTTCTTGAAAGTGCACAAGAGCAGTTGAAGGAATCTTTGGCTAAGATCAGGAAGCATAATAACAGTGAACTTATTGGAATGTTCGAGTGTCTTCTGAACGAGTGCTTGTCCTTACTTGAAAGGTGTTATGTTGTCAGTATTGAATAAAGAAAATACTCATCTTTAGCAGAGACATGTTTTGTTTGTCAGAAGAAGTTACAGCACTGATAATGCAGCGATTTCGGTCTAAATGCTTGGCTCATAGCCTTATTGTGGATCTTTGAACCAGACAACCTCAGTGGGGTTGTCAATCCTGTATCAGTACAGATGGTTTTAGGCAGTATGGTACATGTTGTTATGCCTAAACCAACAGTGATCAGAAACATACAGCATAATGTATGCTGTCTTTTGGGTTGAGGCACTTTAAAGCATGGTATTTATTTGCCTGAACAAGGCTTTGATACTCTACATCACCATTTGTATATGGTAAAAGTCCAGTAGTTCACGTCTTAATCATGCAGTAAAGCTTCCTTCACAGCTATAAAGTTTCAGTAAATTTGGGTGTGGCGTAACTGGCATAGTGCGAGTCCAGGTGGGCGAAGCAGGCGGACTGTCATGGACATAGGAGTGAGTGCCACTGGCTTGACCCACAACTTAAAACTCCCTCCACATTTAAGCCGTAAAAGCGAAAATCACCTCAACATTCTTTTGAGCAGTTTGAACAGTTCTTTTAGTCAAATTTGAGCCTTGCTGCGAGCCATAAAAAACAGACTTGCGGACCACAGAACGAAAGAGAAAACTCTTTTTGAGCACAAACAAGCCACACCGTCTTAGTGGGATCGCAAAAATACTTTTTAGTATGGTATTGTTCAATTAAACATGTTAGGATGTTTATTTGAATGAACCTAATGATAATGTAAATGAGCCTACAAAATACTCCGGGAAAAGATTTTCCCATTGAAGTCACATTGGACTGTTCCAGAGACGAAAAGCAAAACTTAAGTATCCAAAATCTAGAGAATTGTTCGAAGTAGCAGACCTCTACTGTACCCACATAATCTCATTTTTGTTTTTCTGCCAGAAAGTGTTTTTTCTGAAATTAATTTTTGGGGATTTTTTTGCCAGCTTCTACTATTCAGTATTTGTGGAAAAGTGCTTGATGAACCTCCCTTATCTGGAGGCTGGTACGGCTTTGTATCAACCTATCTGGAGGCTGATACGATATCATATCAACCTCCTTAAGAGTCATTGTCATAATATAACTTCCTGTAGGGCAGAGTTATGCATTGCATACCTTTTCGAGAAAAATTAGCTCTGAATGATTAGAAGAATTCAGCCTATTTGACAACTTGTCTGGCCTTACCTTATCTTAGACCTTTGAGGCTCCTTTGCCACCACAGGACGGACGAGGCATCCACTAATAGGCGACAGGCTCTGTGTAATAGGCACTGATTGGCTGCAGCCTGGACATCCTTCCACTCAGGTTGCAGACTTGCATGTACGTTTGCAAAATCCCTCTGGTAAGTACGACGGGTTGTGTTTCGTGGTCTTCCCCGTCGACGACTTCCTTGTCAAGTTCAAGTCTGTTTGTTTTGAACCAAATTCAACACAAAGAGCCAATTTGGCGAGAAAGCTCGAGGCCAAATGTCTGAAATATCTCCATCTTCTCGTCCTGATAAGATCGGTTGGCATGACGACAAACCTCCGGATTTGACCGCCACTGCTGCAGTGCTGCAAAATAATGCTGTGGATTAGACAATGTCTCAAAGGCAAGAATCCAATAATTTTTTTCTTCTGAGCTTCCAGTACTCACAACTGCATATATGTATTAACAGTACATTCTTCTAAGATAGAAAAAAAATCTATTTCCAGGACCGAACATCTAGTCATGACAAAACCAGTGCTGCTAACTTCAGAGGCCAGTCCCAGCTTCTTGGGCTCCCTACACAGCTGTCACCTGCCCTTATCGGTTGGAGGGAGTTCCACGGAATGAGCGGAGGGGCTAGGGACAGTCTGGGATTACAAGAAAAAGATGTGACTGGGAAGGAAATGGTCAAAGCCATGCTGACCTATATCTGGCCAAAGGTAAGCCACCTGGCCTGTTAGTGGAGATAAATAGGGAGAAAACAAACCCCAGTGACGGACTTGTCCACTGAATTTGTTTATTGGCCTTTTTATCCCGCTGCAAATCAATTTTATTGAAGTACTAGTGATATTATGACCTCATTTGTTTTGAATCGATTCTGTTTCACCTCGCACAATTTCGATGTCGAATTTTTTTGACATTGAAACCTTTGGACCTACTTTAGTCCGCGCAATTCGCACTTGACCCATTTCGATTTTTGTTTCGATTGCGAAGACACAGCTTTTTTTCTTGTGTTTCGTGGATTATGTAATGTAGCTCCTTGAAATCTGTGATTATTCAATTTGAGACTTTTTTCTAGTCGAAACACAACAAGTCAACTATATTTTACTTTGACGAACTCACAAAACGTTTATTTTAATTTTAGATATTTTGTCGCAAACAAAAATAATATTCGGAATTAGGTTTTTATTTTCAACTCTCCTGTCAACCCCAGACAGTAGATCCGTCGTCTGAACAGATCAGCCGCTGTTTACAAGTTTATTTCGATCCGGTGTGAACAAGCTAGAGTTGTAATGAAGAAAGTTGTAATCCGAATATCTATGCTCCTGTGAAGAGTTGTTCAGATGGTGAAAATCAGTGCAGATATAAATAATAAATTAGTCCGGCTCTGCCCGCAATCGTTCTTGACTTGTTTTTGCTCCTTCATCTCCGTGGGGAAATGATGGCGCGTTTTATTGAGAAGGGACATCATGGAATAGCACCGGGCTTCCGTTGTGCTTGAGAATAAGACCTTCAGTTGTACTTTAAATGTGCAACTCCTTTAGAACCAGATGGACATCAAGGCCCGGGTCGTCTTATCCCTCGGCCTCCTCGCGGGAGCAAAAGGATTCAATGTCGCCGTCCCATTTCTGTTCAAATTTGGCGTTGACCACCTGAACGCGCATACAGGGGAACTACTGGCGTTTTCGGATCCGTCAAGTGCCGTTTTAAGCACTGCCACTGCCATTATGCTAGGATGTAAGTACATTTTTGTTCTTACTAATTTTTATTATGTGTAGCCTCGCTAGAAAAGGAACATCGGGACAAAATGTATATTTTTGGTCGTGGTGAGTGGAAAAAGAACAGACACTTTCACAGGATAACTAAAACCACAATTTCACAAAAAGATCAAGTCACTTTAAATATCCCCGTATATAAGACCGGTGTAATATTTTGTTTAGTTAGTCGATATGTCGATTATTTTTTTTTTTTCATAAATATAATATCTTAGTATAGACATATTTTATATATTAATACAAAAAAATGGCAAGCTTAAAAGTTTAACTGAAGAGCCAACTTTTTTTTATCAATAATTGAATAGACTGAATTATTTAGACTCGGCTAAGGCATTTTTTTTTTTTTTCACAATCTACTTTGATAGTGACGTTCAACATAACTATAGCCTTCCCCACATACCCCACACCTCAAGTTCTACTATGTTATGACGCGGAGAATTTGAATCTTAACACAAGTGCGACTTTTCAGTGGCCAGTGGTGAGCTTGGTGAAGACTGTTTTGCGCCTGCACTAACATTTTTCGTAAACCTTTTTCGTCTAGCATACAACACAGCATCATTGTATACAGTTGACAAGAATGGGGCTAAGAATCGGTTTTCTTCACTCATTTTAGGAGAAGAAAGGAAAGGCTTGAGTCGTTTTTCCGTGGCATAGCCTACCTGTGTGACACACAAGCTTCCTAGTGTTTGTTTCGAAAACACTAGTGTGTGCCACGCACTTTACCCGCAAGTTGAACCTTCGCCGTTTCGTCTGGGTTTTTTCGGTAATTTCAAACATGTGAAAAGAAAATTGAAATCCAGAAAAAAATTCGATACCTTACCATTGTAGAATATAAAGACTCAGTTTTATGATAAACGCTTGAGAAAGTAGCTATTTTTGGGATCCCAAAACGTTAGTGACGGATACCTATGACATCGCAAAAGTTGTCCGTCTGTCCGTCCGTCTGTCCGTCTGTCCGTCTGTAAGCACGATAACTCTCGAAGGGATTGAGATATTTTGATGAAACTTGGTGGGAGGGTCCTTTGGGTCAAAGTACAAGTCAAGTTCGAAGATGGGCTGTGTAGCCGTATATTTGAGGGTGGGGGAGGGGTTTCAAATTAAGGGGCAAGAAAAATATTTTTTAAAAGCTATTTAGATAGTTGATTTAGGGGTAAGGAGACACGCTGAATCCGAATATGAAAGTTATTTTCTCGTCGGACAAGTAGTTCGGCCGGAATCCGGCCAAAACCGGAAAGTTTGTTAAAAGTAAAAGTTTTATTTGAAGTTGATTAGATGATTAATGTAGGGGTGGGAAGACATGCTGAACACGATGGTGAAAACCATTTTTTGACCGGACAAGTAGTTAGCCCGGAATCCGGCAGAAACCGGAAAATTTGTTCAAAGCAAAAGTTTTATTTGAAGTTGATTAGATGTTCGATTTAGGAGTAAGAAGACATGCTGAACACGATGGTGAAAACCATTTTCTCGACGAACTAGTAGTTAGCCCGGAATCCGGCCGAAACCGGAAAATTTGTTAGAAGCAAAAGTTTTATTTGAAGTTGATTAGATGTTCGATTTAGGGGTAAGAAGACATGCTGAACACGATGGTGAAAACCATTTTCTCGCCGGACAAGTAGTTCGCCCGGAATCCGTCCAGAACCGGAAAATTTGTTAAAAGTAAAATTTGTATTTGAAGTTGATTAGATGATAGATTTAAGGGTAAGAAGATACGCTGAATCTGTATATGACAATCATTTTTTACCCGGACGTATAGTTCGTCCGGAATCCGGTTGAAACCGGATTTTTTTTATAAGTTAAAGTTTTATTGGAGTTGATTAGACGTTCTTTATAGGGATAAGGAGATGCGCTGAATTCGTTTCTGAACTATCTTTTTTTGGCTGGACAAGTAGTTCGCTCGGAATTCCGCCGAAAACGGAAATTCGGCAGAAGTAAAGCAGGAAGTTTCGATCAGCATCGTCAAAATAAATATGGCTTATACAGGTATATCTGAAATTAATTTTCTCAGATGATTCGCCTGGCGAAGACTGGATCTGGCGTAGAGAAGACGTAGTTGTCTGGTCAAATATTAAATTTTTGGGATCCCATCGAAACCTTTGGTCTTGTTTTATTTGGTGGATTGATTTGGTTGACAGTTCTTTTTCAAATTTGAGACACAAAGCGAGACAAGAAAACCTTGTTGGAAAGACTTTTGGGTCATACAAACGACCGCAAAAACACACGCACACAAAAATGCAGGAAAACTTCTTCGGGTTCTTTTTATGGCACTTGCCTTCCGGCCAAGTGCCATATACCGATCACTTTTCCGTCGGTCGGTCTGTCGGTCGGTCGGTCTGTCGGTCGGTCGGTCAGTCCGGTGATCGCGAGTTAGGGTACTTCCAGATGTGCTAGGACGATGAAACTTGGCAGGCGTATTAGGGGCCCGATCAAACTAACTTGGAAATCGTCACTTGCCCGATCCGACCATCGTGGGGGGAGGGAGGGGAGCCGGAATCCGGAGTTTAGTGACATGCATAACTTTCGAACGGGTAATCGGATCTTAATGAAACTTGATATTTGGAAAGACAACCTGTCTCACATGTCCCAACTCAAGTCCGGACCGAATCCGATGAATGTGGGGGGGGGGGTCGGAGGGGGGAACCGGAAATCATGTTACAGGCTTAAGTAGCGTGCACACACAGTCCGAATTTCGCAGTCCGGTGCGAATTTCCTTCTCCGCTCCGGAATTTTGACGTACCGCATGCGGATTCGGTACGATAATTTCGTTCCGGTTTGAGTAGAAAATATTCTACTTTTTCCGGAGCGAATTTTATAAGCATGCGAAATTGTGCTCTGAAAATTGGAAAATTCATAGATGTGTTTGTGTGTTGTGTGTTTGAACTCTTTGAAGTATCAAATGTTTATACGACCTATTTAATGTGATCTGCAAAAACATGTTTATTAGAGAAAGATCTGGTTGCAAGTGTCTGCTGAATGCAAGTTACCAGCTAGACAAACGTAAATGTGTACTAGGCTATCTACAGGAGGTATGGTTATTTTTGCAGTTTATCATTTTACAGTTGAACAGCGACATCTCATCCACTTGCTGCAATAAAAGTAAAATACTGGTCATTCAAAGCAGTTAATTAATTGCATCTTTCTTTGATACTCCTCCCTCAGAACTGTTTAAACCTATACACATCCTGTATTTTAGATAAACAGTAGAAAATAGAATTTTTTTAATCAACAGAGAATTTGCAAACATTCGGCAATCAATCAGCATCATCTGGCTGTAGGCTAAGCAGTGAATTTTTCATATCTGGGGCCAAATTTCCCGTCCGAATTTTGTTTTGTCTCAAAAACCTGTCGGGCATAGTGACGCGAATTTCGCATGCGCTTTTTCGCGTGCGGAATCTTACCGGACTGTGTGTGCACTTAGCTTTAGAGTGGAGCGATCGGGATGAAACTTGGTAGGAGGAACAAGCACAACCCCTAGGTACATCATTGACAGAACCGGACCGGATTCGTGCACTGGGGGGGGGGGGGGGGGGGGGGTTGGAGAGAAGTTTCGGAATTCCGGTCATACGGAGTTAAGATACTTCCAGGTGGGCTAGGACGATGAAACTTGGCAGGCAAATCAGGGACACGACCAGATTAACCTGGAAACAGTCAGCTTCCCGATCCGACCATCGTGGGGGGAGAGGAGGGAGGGGGAATCCGGACTCTTGAGGCATGTATAACTTCCGAACGGGTGATCGGATCATAATGAAACTTGGTATGTAGAAAGACCACATGTCTCGGATGTCCCATTTCAAGTCCGGATCGGATCCGATGAAGCTGGGGGGGGGTCGGAGGGGGGGGGGGGGTCCGGAAACCTTGTGACATGCTTGGAGTGGAGCGATCGGAATGAAACTTGGTGGGAAGAACAAGCACAAGCCCTATGTAGATCAGTGACAGAACCGGACCGGATTCGAGTCTTGTGGGGGAGTTAGGGGGGGGGGGGGTCCGGAATTCCGTTGATCGCAAGTTAAGGTACTTCCAGACATGCTAGGACGATGAAACTTGGCTTGAAAATTAGAGACTTGACATGATTGGCTAAGAAATAGTTAGTTCCCAGATCCGGCCATCCCTTAAAGTACTAATGCTAACCGCAAAGTACAAAAAATACTTTTAAGCAATAGATACATTTTCGTTATCCCTATGAGCCCATGATCATTTTTGCCTCAAGGGTTTTGCTTACAACTGAATTTCTTAAAGTACAAACAATACTTCTGAGTAAAATATACATTTTCGTGCTCCTGGTGATCATCTTTTTTGCTTCAAGAGTTTTGATTACAGATGATTTTCTAGCGCCCTTAAAGTGCGCACAGCCAAATGCATTGCCAAACGATACAGTCTCGTGATTTCCAAGGACCCATGATCATTCTTATATCAAGGGTTTTGCTTACAAATGATCAAAAGAAACCCACGAATTGACGAATTCCTACTTTCATCCTCTGACCTAGCCTTGCAAGTGCCATATGAGCTTCCAGCTCTTGTTTTACTTTATTTCTTCTTTCAGATGGCGCAGCTCGACTCGGGGCCGCAGGCTTCAACGAGCTCCGGAACGCCGTCTTTGCTAAAGTCGCCTCCCATTCCATTCGAAAAATTGCGAAAAACGTCTTTCTACATATGCACAACCTCGACCTCAGTTTCCACCTCAGTCGACAGACTGGCGCCCTCTCTAAAGCCATAGACAGGGGAAGCAGAGGGATCAACTTCATTTTGAGTGCTCTAGTCTTCAACATTGTGCCGACCATTTTTGAAGTTTCTCTAGTCAGTGCCATCCTGGTAAGTAGAAGTTGCGTTTTTTTACCTGAATCTTATCAGTTGCCATTTTTCGCCATTTTCGCTCTGATACGTATTGAACATCCCTGTGTGGAGATTTTTATGGCACTTGCAGCTTCGCTCAAGTGCCATATACCGATCACCTTTCGGTCGGTCGGTCGGTCGGTCGGTCTGTCTGTCCACTCATCTCGAGTTCGGGCACTTCCAGATGTGCTAGGACGATGAAACTTGGCAGGAAAATCAGGGACCCGACCAAACTAACCTGGAAATAATCAGTTTCCCGATCCGACCATCTAGGGGGGAGTGGTGGGTCGGGGAATTCTGAAAATTAAGTGGTTTTTGTCACACTTTTTCGAGTTGGGGTACTTCCAGATGTGCTAGGACGATGAAACTTGGCAGGAGCATCAGGGACCCGACCGGACTAACCTGGAAATAATCAGTTTCCCAATCCGACCACCTGGGGGGGAGTGGAGGGCTGGGGAATCCGGAAAACTGGAGTAGTGTGTAACTTTCGAACGGGTGGTCGGATTGGAATGCAACTTAATAACTGAATAAATGGCATACCTCTGATGTCCCATTTGAAGTCCGGACCGGATTCGACAGCTATGGGGGAGTTGGGGGGGGGGGACCGGAAATCTCGAGAAACGGTTAGAATGGAGGGATCGGAGTGAAACTTGCTGGGAAGAACAAGCATCTGCTCCAGATAAATCGTTTATACATTTGGACTGGATCCGGATACTAGGGGGGGGGGGTGGAGGGGAGTTTCCCGGAATTCCGGTAATGGCGGTTTTGGGGATTTTCACGACGAAACTTGGTAGGCGAATCAGCCGACAGCTATGGGGGAGTTGGGGGGGGGGGAGATCGTAAATCTCGAGAAACGGTTAGAATGGAGGGATCGGAGTGAAACTTGCTGGGAAGAACAAGCATCTGCTCCAGATAAATCGTTTATACATTTGGACTGGATCCGGACACTAGGGGGGTGGGGTGGAGGGGAGTTTCCCGTAATTCCGGTAATGGCGGTTTTGGGGATTTTCACGACGAAACTTGGGAGGCGAATGAGGGAACCGATCAAACTGACTTATAAATACAAATTTACATAATCCGATAGTCGTGGGGGGAGCGGGAGGGGGAATCCGGATTATTGAGTCATGCGTAACTTTGGAACGGTTGATCGGATTTGAGTTTTTGATAATTGATCAGAGGACATGTCTCTGGTGGTCTTTGTCATGTCCGGACCGGATTCGACAACAATGAGGGGGGGTGGGCGGAAAATACGTGACCGGCTCAGAGTGGGGAGATCAGGATGGAACTTTGTGGGAATGATAAAGAGATGCTCTGGATAAATCACTTACAGAACCGGATTGGCTCCGGTGACTGTGGGGGAGTTTGAGGGGGGGGGGGTCCGGAATTCCGGTGATCGCGATTTAATGTACTTCCAGATGTGCTAGGACAATGGAACTGGGCTGGAATATTAGAGTTTCGACAAGATTGGCTTTTGTCTCAATAGTTTTTCTTACAGATGAATTTCTAGCGCCTATAAAGTGCGTATCATTACAGCCAAGTTCTAAAACAAAATTATTTTTCTCTAGCTCCCTTAAAGTGCGCATCTGAACCGCAAAGGTAACCTTAAAAGTAGCCTACTTTTGATTAAACACTACATCTGAACCCATGCAAGTGCCATATGAGCTTACAGCTCTTGTTTGTGCGTGAAGAGTTTGGTATGACGTGTGTAAGTATACGGAATGGAATGGTTGTTTCTTTTTCTTTGTTTGCGTATTACAGAGGAACGACTCATTTATATCATATACGTATAGTCAGTATAAAATGGGGCCGAGCTAACGAGCTCGTATCCCTGCCGGCCCCCATTGATTGATATTTATTGTAAAGAAGTGTTTATCAAGTTAAAGAACCTGAACCTGAACCTTTGTTGAACCAACGAGGAAGGAGTATGGAGAACGAGAATTGGAAAGTGACTATCGAAGCAACTTCTCTGTTCTGAAGAATTGTGAAGCCTTCCCAGTTTCCGATTTTTACAAAAAAGAAAAAACAACAAAAATAGAATTGGGTTTCTCAATATAAACAAGACCAGAGGTTTCGATGGGATCCCAAAAATTCAGTGTGTGGTCCTAATTGGGTCTTGTTAAAGGACACCTGAATGAAGAGTACCAAGTATCGTCCCTATCTGTATGACTTTCGTTAACATTGCCTGCAGAAAACCCAATCCAAATACGAAATACTGTTTCCAAGCTATGATTTTTGCTCCATTTTGCATCTGTCCTTATTTCAGTACCGAACAATTTTAGAAATGAACAAATGTCTCCGATCAACCCTTCTTCTGGAATATTTTTTGACCAGTTAAGCCCAAACGTATATCTAGAAGAAATTCCAATACGATCCGGCCAGTGCTGTACAAGATTTGAATGAATTGCGCTTTTTGTCTTGGAGTCTGCATGTGCAAACCTCCAGAAACGAACATCCCTATTTTGAAAACGTCACGCTCAGGAGAAGAATGCTCTCCGTGGCCATGTCTGTAAATGCATTCTCCATGGTGTGTTCAAGTATGGTTCATTGTTCAGGTGTCCTTTAATTTGTTGCAACAGATTATTGCAAATGGTTAATCATATGAGAAAACCAAGTTCAGATATGGATTCAGCATGTGTGTTTAGCACTATATACGTCACGTCTACTTTGACGAAATGGATCAAAACTTTCTGCCTTATTTCTGCCAAATTACGGTATTGGCCGGATTCCGGGCGGACTGCTTGTCTAAAGCTTAAAAACGAATTCAGTGTGTCACCTTAACTGTACATCGAACCTCAAATCAGCTTCAGATAAAACTTTTATTGTTAACAAATTTTTCGGTTTTGGTCAGATTCCGGGCTAACTATTTGCCCGGCGATAAAATAATTTTCCCGCACGGATACAGCATGCCCCCTTACCACTACGTCAGACCTATAATCAACTTCGGATAAAACTTTCACGTAAAACAATTTTTTCCTGTTTCAGCCGGATTTCAGGTGAACTATATATCTGGGTTGAAAATGAAAGTCATATACGGATTCAGCATGTCTTATTAACCCTAAATCAAACATCTTATCAGCTTCAACTAAAATATTTACTTCCAACAAATTTTCCGGTTTTGGCCGGATTTTGGGCGAACTATTTATCCGGCGAGAAAATAATTTTCAGATACATGGTCAGCTTGTAAATCATCTATCCCATTAGCTGTTAAAAACAAATACTTTGTTCGCCACTATACTTGAACCCCCTACCCCTAAATGTAGGGTTACAGAGCCCATCTACGAACTCGACCTGTCCCTTAGCCCAAAGAATCTTCACACCAAGTTTCATCAAGATATTTCATTCAGCTTCCGAGAGTTATCGTGCTGACAGACGTATGGACAGACGGGCTACTTTTACGAAGTCCTAGGTATCCGTCCACTTTTGTTTTGGGATCCTAAAAAATACGTCGAACGCTGTAGGCTATCGTTAATGCATAAAGCTAACAATGCAAGAGTCAGGAAAAACTCTTAATTAAACCAACCGTAATAAAACGAACCTCGTTAAGCCGATGCAAGTTTTATCTAAGTACGCCACAAATTTGACTCAATATGTCATTGATCCGTGAAATTCAGAATTTACACTCTTTATACTCAACTATTTAAGGCTAAGGAATATTCAACTTGTGCTCCAAACTGAGGGATTTCAACTCGATAGCAAACGGAAGGGTATAAGAGTTCTTTCTAGTTTTCATTGTTTTCGTTCTATATAAAAGCTCAAATGGTAAGCCTGCCGAAATAATTCTGAAAGCATTTGTTAGTTTGGCTTCGCACCTGCAATTGTAATGTTGGGGCTGTCAACACTGACTAAAATAAGCTGGTTATAAATAAGTCATTATTATTATCGTTATTATAATATTGGTCTGCAAATTATAAGTGTCTTGAAGTTGTTTCTGTTTTTATTTTCTTTCTTTGTACTCCGTCGTGCGTTCTTTTTAACTTTGATGGGGATTGAAGTGTAACCAAAAAATAACACAGATAAGTTAATGGTTGTTTGAGAATAAAGGATGCGTTTATGCTTCCACGAAACATACGATTATGGAAGCTAAACATTCTTCGGACCGTAATTATTTAGCCTTTTCCGAGAGCCAATTTAAACCTTCAACATCACAGAGATAATTTACAACTATTCCAAAACTCACATTTTGCAATAAAATATCCCCTTTCCTTTAAATCACTCATCACTGTACATCGTTTCACTTAAAAAAAAATGCATCACTTTCTTTAATTTCACTCCTTCCAACTCGACAGACCAAAAGCGACTGAATTGTTTCCGGGAGCCAGAGCCTTTTCATTCATTCATTCGGCTCCGAACGCAGTGCTGCGCGCTTAGAGCTGATGACGTCACACCAATGTAGCTTGCTTCAGGAGAATGGTATTGTTTTTGAAAATAATATTTAACGGGGCGAAATATTGCATTTCAAGGAGAATGATAATGCTTATAAAAGGGTTACGGCGAAAAGAATTGTCTGAATGATTTTCAGAATAACATTTGAAAAGCACAAAATTTTGTTTTTTTTTTAGGTTTGCCGGTGTTTGTCAAAAAGAGACAAACGTTTTGATGTTTAAAATACAATACTTACGTTTTGTCAAAATTATGCAAAATACGTTTTTTGTTTTGTTTTAAGGACAATAGCCTACTGTTGTTTTGAGCAAAAATCGAAATAATTTTTGAAGAGAAAACAAAAGTATTGTTTTAAGGATAATGCTACTGTTTTTTGAAATGATGTTTAAAAGGACCAGCATTTTCTTGTTTTAATAATGATGCTAATGTTTTTCGGAATGATGTTCTAAATTTTGTTGTTTTCAGGATAATGTTACTTGTTTTTCGAAATTATGTCTGGCAAAAACTAAACCTCAAAAACGAATTCAGCCCGTCTCCTTATACCCCTACATCGAACCTTCAATCAGCTTCACCTGTACTTTTAACAAATTTTGCTGTTTCAACCGGATTCGGGACGAACTATAGCCGACTATAGAAAATTATTGTGTTGTGATATACGGATTCACTATGTCTGCTTACCCGTAAATTCAACATCTAATGAAATTCAAATAATCCTTACTTTTAACAAATTTCCCGCTTTTGGCCGGATTCCTACCCCTAAATCCAACCTCTAATCGACTTCAGTTTAAACTTATATTTTTCACAAATTTTCTGGTTTTCCCCAGCTTCCGGGTGAACTTTGTCCGGCTAGAAAATAATTTTCGTATTCGAATTCCGCATGTCTGCTTACCGACCATCGAATGGACGACGAATTCGACCGACGAATCGACCATCTTATTAGCTTTTAAAAAAAATATTTTGTTTTGCCCATTAATTTGAAACCCCTCCCCACCCTTAAATATACAGCTATGGGGCCCACGTACGAACTTGACCTGTACTTTGACCCAAAGAATCCTCACACCAAGTTTGGAACAAATATCTCAATCCCTTCGAGAGTCATCGTGTTAACAGACGGACGGACGGACAACTTTACGAAGTCATAGGGATCCCGTCACTTACGTTTTGGGATCCCAGAAAATCGTGAAACAGGCGGAGAACTCTGAGGAGAATCGCGAGATGAATTGAGATTAAAAACTATTCTATTTTATTTTTCTACAGGCAGTAGCTTTTCGTAGGAGGAGGAAAATCCTCTTTTAGCTCAAGGATGCCGTTCCTTTTTGTTCTTTCCTGTTTCATCAGAAGTAAAAAAAAATCGCAAACGAAGGGAAATTGTGAGGCTCCTAACTAACCTTCGGATCTTTTGGTTTTTGGATCTGCAGGAAGGAGTCGCACTTTTCTTCTTAGAGCAGCGGTGCGAAAAAAAATGTGTCTAAAGCATAGTTCTTAATGAAGGCGAATTTCGGTTTGTTGTGCCAGTTTCGCCTCGGTTACTCAGGAACAGGATGAGAAGTTCACATTTCACTCCTGCAGCCAAAGAAGTTTGAAATCACCTTCAGTGGGAATTAAGCTTGAGACGGATTTTCGCATCGCTGCAGGAAAGATCCCACCGTTCTCCTGTTAGAGTAACACTTTTCCTCTGCAGCTTTCCAAAAATTCCTCTTCAGCTTAGTTTCGCCTGAAAACGAATTTCGCCTTGTCGGTTTCAGTTTCGCTTAGCCAGAAACAGCAGTTTACACTTCAATTATGCTACCAAAGCTAAGCTTGCCAAGGAAAGCGAAAAGCCCTCTCAGGCTTTGCGAAAGAAACATGTTGAGCGCGTGAAGGAACGGTCTCCTTAGGCAAAGACTCCAGCAAACTAGCAGGAAAATGAAAATACTTTTTGCGTTCGGGGTAATGTAAAAGGTAAAAGGTATCGGCATCAGCCTATACAGGCCTAGATGATATCCGATTCTCAGCCCTCAGCCAGGCAGTACAATGGGCGGTTGGGGGCCAGCCATTCTGGTGCGTTCGCACACCCTTCCTATCACCTTTCCCACATTTCTCCAAGTACCTATTTGAAGCTGGGTGGAATTTGGCTTGGCCTACAGGGCTACGCCCCGAATCAAACTGTAGGCTCTAGCGAGACTCGATCCAGCGACCCTTCGCTTTGGGGTTCAGTGTGCTAACCATTCAGCCAGGACGGACTAATCATTCGGCCAGGACGCGTTTGGGGATGCATTACAAGCTTTTCTCCCGTTTTAGGGTTACAAATGTGGCGTCGGCTATGCCGGAGTAACTCTAGGCTGCGTCGGCCTATACACTGCCTACACTCTCGGCGTCACCCAATGGCGAACTCGCTTCCGGGTCGACATGAACAGAGCGGAAAACGAAGCCGGAAACAAAGCCGTTGACTCTCTCATCAACTATGAAACCGTCAAATACTTCAATAACGAGAAGTACGAAGCAGACCAGTACGACGAGGTGTTGAAGAAGTATGAAAAGGCTTCGCTGAAGACGAATACGAGTCTGGCGGTTTTGAATTTTGGGCAGCAGGCAATTTTGAGCGTGGCGATAACGTCAGTGATGGTCATGGCCGCACGACAGATTATCGAAGGTAAAATTTTGTTATTGTTATTTCTGAAGACCTAGGCTGATTTTGACCTTTTTACTGGATAGTGCCTGTTATGATAATGTTTATTCAGTCGAAAGGACATACTGCAAAGAGATCATGTAAAACAAAACAAAAACAGTTATATCTTCCCCAATCTAAACTGATCCATCTATATAAAGATAGGTGCTTTCTTTTCTTTTTTACAGGGAGATTTTGATATTATTTATTTTTACTCTTCCTTTCTTTCCTCTGCTCGCTGGCAGAATTTAAACAAGCAATCGGATTGGCTCAGCGTAAGACACAGGTGCTTTCTGTACATATTCTGTAACTTCCGCGATAAGGTTTGTGGATTTGAGGCACAGTAATTGCATAATGCCTATTAAAACCTACCTCTTGCAGACGAACTGATTCCCTTCACTGGTCACCAAACTCTCATTTCCACATAATTTGTTTCCTACCCGGGATCGCATAAGTCTTTCCGATTACCGTGCCCATTTTTACTTCTTTCATACTTTTTATTTATTGATATTTTAATATCTGGATCTGGTCGTAACTCAGATTTAAAATTAAAGTTTGTTTATTATTGTTTAGTTTGCGGACTAGCTGTTGTTTTCACATTCGGTTTGTCTAACACAGTTTTATGTCCCTGGTTACTCCTAGTATCTTCGAGTGTTCCTCTCTATACAGGATCACCCACTATTTGCGTCTGTTTTTGATTGCGTACATGTCTGTACGTAATTTGAAAACACATGGTAACTGATGATGATGCAGAAAATGATGATGATGATGCAGAAAATGTTGATGCTGAGGTATAAAAATTGCTGACCCCACATGAAAACCAGCCAATCAGGTTCAAGACTTTGAAGTAGCCAATGGGATGAGAGTGTTTTGAACAAGAAATCAGAATTTTCAGTAAGAAGATCTGCCATGACGGAAATGAATCTCAGCTGAAGTATTGGAGTTGTTATTGTAGTTTTACTAATCTGGGAATACTATTAAGATAGGTCAGAAGGAAAAATATTGGGATGAAAGAAGAAAAGTAGATCTTTCTTTCAAGATATTTCTATCATTTTTTGGACAACTATGTAGTAGCACAGGAACATTCAAAGTTCGACAATGTTATTACTAGATTGAAAACATGATGGAAATACCAAATGATCCTGTAGGCCTCCGCCTAGCCGACTATGCCTAGCCGACTACTTCTACTCCTTCATCGAAACTTTCAAAAAGCAATTTTCATGTCTGATATCCGTCTGCACGTCGGACCGCAGTTGGACCAGTTTCAGCGAATCACCCGCTTGTTCTAGACTCTCTTTCTTTGTATCGAGATAATTGTCGTTTAGTTCTGGAATTTCTTCTCTCAGAATCCTAATAAAACTGGCGCAATCGGGAGGTAGCGGAAAAGAACAAAGAATAATTCACTTTTTTATTTAGTATCTTTGTAAGAGGAAGAATCATTCCATTTTTGAATCCAAAAAAGATCGATTTGGTCAGTTTCAAACTTAAAAATGAAGACGGTTAAAACTCTGAAGCAGCGGAAAAAACATAAAATAAGAATCTTCAAAATTATTTAAGATCAATCTCGAGTCAAAATAAAGACTGTCCACAGTTGAGAGGGAATTCCTCGAAAAGAAAAGAGTTAATGAAAGATAATCCGGAAAAGTTTCAACCGCAAAAAAAACTTGGCCCGTAAATGCTCCGGCCATCTTCGATGCCACAGGCCCCTTACAGCCCCTCACATCCTCACGCCTCCCGTAAAAAAAAAATCAGGCCTTCCGCCTGAATTGTGGAACAAAAGAATTACAAAATCGCTCGATAGAGTGTAGATTACCACGTACGTACGAGATCGAGCCAGTGAAGGGAATGAGCTTATCTGCATGAGGTCAGTTTTAATAGGCATTATGAATTAGTCCTTTGTTCTATCTGCTAAACAAGTTATCTTTGGGAAAGCCCTTGGTGACTTTCCAACTCAGTTTGCACACTTTCATGTATTTTTCGCATCCTCAGGCAAATAGATTTGACTATATTTGTACTCCTCATTTTAATTACTGCAAATTTTGTTTTTATTTGCTCTTGAGAGCCGACGTCCATGACAAATGCATAAAGAATGAACGTTAATTAAAATTTCTTTTAATTATCTTGTGCATTTACCAAGCCATCGAATGCTTAAAGTTTAACCGAAAAGGGCTGGGATAGGACAATCTAGTTACCCATCACCTGTTCACTTAAATTGGCTTGAAGACCCGCTGAAAATGCGTTACTTCGTTGTTCCGCTATTCACGAATAATCGATTTTCAAATAGTGGAATTTCCTTGTGATTTGTGGTACTCTGTGCGCTTGTATTTTTGTTGTATGCCTTACGAGAAAGATTTATGATTTTTTTTGTTCATGCACTAAGCAATCTTCACCAATCTCACCACTGCCCACTGAAAAGCCGCGTTTGAGTTGAGATTAAAATTTCCCGCGTCATAGTAGAATTTACGCTGTGGGGACGGTCGCAGACATTCTGAACGTCATAACTAGAGCAGATAGTGGAAAATAAAAAAAAATCCCTCTGCAGAATCCAAATAATTCAGTGTGTTCAATTAAATGACACAAAAATAAGTCGGCTTTTCAGTTAAACTTTAATGTGACTTGTGTGTTCTTTTGTGTTTCGCAAGTGCTAAATTAAATTCATTCAATCATCAAAAAGCTATTTTCCTATAGGAAACCTGACTGTTGGCGATCTGGTCATGGTCAACGGGCTCCTGTTCCAGTTGGCTCTGCCTCTCAACTTCCTTGGTACTGTTTACAGAGAAGTTCGACAGTCCCTCATCGACATGCAGACCATGTTCGCTCTCATGCGAGTTCAGTCCAAGGTCAAGGTGAGTGAAGGAATTCAACTTGCAAAAGTGCCTCTTAAAGGACACCTGAACAATGAAACCATACTTGAACACACCATGGAGAATGCATTTACAGACATAGCCAGGAAGAGCATTCTTCTCCTGAGCGTGACGTTTTCAAAATAGGGATGTTCGTTTCTGGAGGTTTGCACATGCAGACTCCAAGACAAAAAGCGCAATTCATTCAAATCTTGTACAGCGCTGGCCGGATCGTACTGGAATTTCTTCTAGGTATACGTTTGGGCTTAACTGGTTAAAAAATATTCCAGAAGAAGGGTTGATTGGAGACATGTTCATTTCTAAAACTGTCCGGTACTGAAATAAGGACAGATGCAAAATGGAGCTAAAATCATAGCTTGGAAACACTATTTCGTATTTGGATTGGGTTTTCTGCAGGCAGTGTTAACGGAAGTCATACAGTTAGGGATGATATTTGGTACTCTTCATTCAGGTGTCCTTTAAAGTATAACTGACGGGATTTTCACTTCACCATGTTTATACAGGAAAAAATCGCAATAATCATGTCTCATTCCCTCGTTGACACTCAGACCATGTTTTGCTGTTACGCTAGTTCAGTCCAAGGTCAAGGTGAGTGAGGGAATTGTACTGTGTGAAGAAGTGCCTCTTAAAGCACGTAAGACATCGGCATCGGTGCGGATTTTTCGCCTCCTGTTGCTGAGTCATGCACGAACTCTAGAAATCGGTAAACCGCATTTCCTCTTAGTCTGTACAGGGAAACATGGCAAAAGGTTTCATCTCAGTCCCTCGTCGATATGCAGACCGTGTTTGTTATCATGCGAGTTCAGTCCAAGGAGGACTGGGGAAATTGCACTTGCAGAAGTGCCTCTTAAAGCGCAAAGGACACGGGATTTCTTAGGATTTTTCAGTTCACCACGCTTTCCATGAGGAACTCCAGAAATCGGTAAAACATTTGTCCTCTTGACCTGTTCGGGTAAACATGGCAAAAGTTTGTTCTCTGTCCCTCATCGAAATACACTCCTTTTCCGCATTCATGCGTGTTCAGTCCAGTGAGTGAGTGATCACTAAACCGTCGAATTCTGCTGCATTATCCCGAGCCTTACAAGACTTCGAGAAATCATTAGACTACATCTTCAATTCAGTTCAATTATTTATAACCCGTCAGAAAACAATAGAGGGCATGTAGCCCTAGTGACGGAGAACTGAAGTAAGAATAAGACTAAAGCTTCCACACAGGGCAAACGAGTGTGCGTCCGTAACCGTAACCCCATACCCACCTTATTTTGGCGTAGAATTGAAGAAAAAGCATAAATATTTGCTTTTCTTTGGATTTGAACTTTCTGGTGCGGTAAAGTTTCTGCGATGGGGTTGGCTTGTCCCTGAATAAGATCAAGAACAAATAAGCACCAGAACCTGCGTCTCATCTCTGTAACACGACCATGCGGAATCGAATAGATCCCTATACCCTGCCCGGTGCAAACGAGCGGAGGTTAGGAGCTACGCGTACATCACAATTCGTCACCTGTACAAACAGCTATATCGCATTAAAGCCCCGGAGAAGAAATTTCCAAAGTAAAAGCCGATTGGTTGTCTATCATTGTGACGTCACATTTTACGCGTTGCAGAGCGACACTTTCTCTTCTGATATGCGCAGCGGCGAAGAGGGAATTATAGGGCATCAACTCAAAGCTCAGCAAGCACCCCTAGCTCAGCTCAGTTATGTCGGGATATCCATAGTCGCTGCATGGGATCAAAGACGGAGGTTCTGTTGGCGTGTTTGCTCTTGATAAGATGCATCCATGTAGGCTATTCTTGAGCTGTTTGGCAAGTATTCAGAAGATTCTTGTTTCAGACGGACGTTTCCGCGCCTGCCTTACTCATTGACCCAAGCACTGCATCAATCAAATTCCGCGATGTTCACTTCGACTACGTTCCAGGAAAAACGATTCTGGACGGTTTGTCATTCAACGTTGAACCCGGCAAAAAGGTAAATATTCTACTAATTATTGCTGTCATTGAATATCTTTGTAGTTGCCAAAAATTGTTGGTTTTCAGGATAGTCCTCTTTTTTTGCTAATGACTGAATGAATGAATTTTATTTGTTACCCGTCACACAATCACGAGGACACAAGACGGAGTACTAAGAACAAAGAAAAAGGAAAAACAACAAACAGAAACACACAACATAAGTGAAGAATGAAAAGTACACTTTTAGAAAAATACACCCTTCCAACTATGATTGCTAGGGCGTTGCAACAATTCGTTGAATTGCTTTTCGGCTGCGATTATAATGCCATATCGGTTTGCCACAAAACCGTTTCTTTTCCATCGCGGGACCTGGAGTAGGTATTTCGTTAACTTAAAATACAGCCTTCTAACTTCATTTTTATCAGCCGTAGTCAAAATATCCCAAAAAGGGGTTAGGTATAGGATGTGTAAGGGGTTAGGTATAGGATATGCGAATGAATGAATGATATTTCACCATACAAAAAGTCTACGGGGATAGTGGAATAGTCCGACTGAGCAGAGGTGGAAATCTTACCAACCATGCCTATAGTTAACTTTCATACTTAGATGACGTAGAAATTTTGGATAGTAGAATTTCGTCCCAGACGAAAATCTTACCTATTATACGTCGCCAACTTTCTCACTTGTTTAACTGCATCTGCGTCACTGCCAACTTTCTGTTTATGGACTCCGGGTCAAGAGTGAGGTCGAGTTCGGGGTTGGTCTTTTATATCTCATCAGTTTGGGGGGGGGGGGCTTGGAATTGTAGGGACGGACAAAGTTTTCTGATTACAGTGGTTCGTAGGAGTATTTCTGTTATTCTATTATCTTTCACCGTTTAGTTTTGTTTGTATAGGTTGCAATAGTCGGCGGTTCGGGTTCCGGAAAATCTACCATTGTCAGATTGTTGTACCGTTTCTTCGAGCCAAAACAGGGATCCATCTACCTCAATGACCAGGATATCTCACAAGTGAACCCTGATAGCCTACGCAAAGCCATTTCAGTTGTACCACAGGTGAGCCAAATTAACTCCCTCACCGTCTCTTTCAGGTCGAACATTCTCGAAATGTTACTATATATTATCACCAAGGGCCAAATTTTTCCGCTATCGCCCGAAGAAAAGCAAGGGCGATAATGATTATAACACTAGTACATTGTTTTAATTTTCTGGTATTCCCCTGATGTTGAAAGAAAAAAATTCCAACCGTGCGTTCACTTGATGGCTGGCCGGGCGTTATCAAAATAAATAACGCCCGGGCGTTATTTATTTTGATAATGCCCGGTTGGAACTTTTTTCTTTTAACATCAGGGCAATATCAGAAAATTTTGGCACTGGGTAGGATAGGACTGATATCATGGGACTGCACGGTGTACTGGTGTTATATTAAAGTACCCACTTTACCAATACTGCCAATGCATCCTACCTCCGTAATTGCATTTATTAATTTTTAAACCCGCGGAGACCCGAAATTTCACATGTTACATTCTAAACCCGCTAACAACACCCCACTACACTGTCAGAAGTTTCATAACAGACAACACAAGGAAGCGCGGTTTCAACAGACAACACTTAATTAGGGTGTAATCTGTTGTCGCGACAAACGCCATGCATAACAAGCATTGCCAGGAAGAGGCGAAAAACCGCAAAAAATGCATCTGCTGAATTTTTCGATATCATGACGACATTCAAAAAAGTCGATATCTTTTCTATCAATCTATAGTAATCGAATGAAGAGAAGATCAACCAAAAATTTGTACAAGATCATATAATGGTCTAACCGATTTTCAGCATTTTCAGAATGCGTTTTGGGCAGTTGGCTCTTTCAGTTTATCGCTATTTTTTTAAATTAATTAACTCAAAGACAAAATGCTCGTTGAGCAGGGCTTGAACCTACGACATTGGGTTCCATATGCCGACGCGCTACTAACTGTGCCACCGGGGGCTTGGGACCGTAATTTGCACACCACTACCGTTGACAGGTATAAGCGGGCTATCGGACCCGCTCGAGACACGTCTATCTGTACGGTTTACTGAATAATATTTGTGTAAATATGGAAATCAGACGAGGACAGAAATAAACCTGAAATAATTCTAGTTGAATTTAGAAGTATGGTACTTCAGTCACGGGCCTCGTATACACTGTGGGTCTCCAATGTCGGAAACAAATGGGAAAAACCGAAACCGAACTTTGGAATTTAAAATTGTTTCATCCATCCTTCGAATTCTATCTTTATCTCCACATTTGTATGTTAACGTGACCTTTGTTTTATTTTCCAGGATACAGTTTTGTTCCATAACTCTATCTATTATAACCTTGCGTACGGCAACTTCAAGTGTTCCGCCGAGGAGGTTTTCGCTGCTGCACGAATGGCTGGGCTTCACGATTCTATCGTCTCTTGGCCCAAGGGGTATGATACCCAGGTAAGTGAATCTTCTAAAATTGCGAAAATGAGCGTGTTATTAAAGGACCCCTCGTACTTATTCTTATTATATGATCCCTAGCTCCTGTATTGAACGAAAAATTTTCACGCCCTTCGCCATTGCTTCTTTATGCACCTACGGCTTGTAAGTGCTTTTTCAGACGAGCCGAGTTTTCCAATCAAGCAGTGCCACCTTCGCGAAAGCTTCAAGGTCCCCCGACAGCTCTTTCAAAAATAAGGGCATGAGAAGCTTCAAAATTTTGTTTTTCATTTTGAATGAAAACCGTCGGACTCCTTATTTCAGATTTTCTTTTGCTTGACTTTTGCCACGTTTTCGGCACGATGTGCATAGTTTTCAAATATTTTGCTTTGTACATCCGCTTCGAACAGAAAATCGCCCATTTCGCGGAGCATGTAGCCTACTGGTATTTTCGTAAACAAAAAAGATTTTTGAGACATTTGCGATCGTGAAAATATCATTTCTAGTAAGAGTTGTGCTTTAAAGCTTTGTTCCGATGTGCAGAACGCGGATTCAAATTCAGGCAGGAGAACTTCCTGGTTGTGCTGTCTGTCTATCCGTCCGTTTCTGACCACTGTAACTCCCTGGCAGATTGAGAAATCTTGATGAAACTTATTAAGATTATTCAGCTCAAATGCAAGGTAGCTCGTCGAAATTTTCACAGAATTTGTCATCAAGCTGAGTATACGATTGGTTATCTCCGTGTGCTGAGGGCGGGGCTCTGCTGCGAAAGATTCTGGAGGAAGGACTGCATAAAAAATACCTTTACCTTAAAGGACCCGTCATACTTATAATGCCAATGCAACCTACTTCCGTAACTGCATTGATTAATTCTTAAACCCGGAGACCCAAATTTCATATGTTACATTCCGAACCCGCTAACTTACACCTCACTAATCTTTGCACTTGCCACGATACACTAGTTTCCATGCGCATTATGCTCCCGACGAGTGTTCGAGCATCATGCTATTGATGCGTAAAAGCGGTTTTCTGAATTTTGCCAAGTTTTGCAGAAGTCAGTGCGTCTGGGAAAAAGCTTAAAACAGCCAAAGCCGTGGATAATTTGTTAAAGGACACCTGAATGAAGAGTACCAAGTATCATCCCTATCTGTATGACTTCCGTTAACATTGCATGCAGAAAACCCAATCCAAATGCGAAATAGTGTTTCCAAGCTATGATTCTTGCTCCATTTTGCATCTGTCCCTATTTCAGTACCAAACAATTTTAGAAATGAACAAATATCTCCAATGAACCCTTCTTCTGGAATAATTTTACCCAGTTAAGCCCAAACGTATATCTAGAAGAAATTCTAATACGATCCGGCCAGCGTTGTACAAGATTTGAATGAATTGCGCTTTTTGTCTTGGAGTCTGCATGTGCAAACCTCCAGAAACGAACATCCCTATTTTGAAAACGTCACGCTCAGGAGAAGAATGCTCTCCGTGGCCATGTCTGTAAATGCATTCTCCATGGTGTGTTCAAGTATGGTTTCATTGTTCAGGTGTCCTCTAAAAGCAGAGCTTATTTTTATAGTATTCAGATAGTTTTGAATATTGGAGCATAAACAGTAAATAGTGCGAGGTGTGCTTTAAATTGCACTTGCAAACAGAAGGATGTAGTATCTCGAGAGCATAAATGGGGCAAGGTTGATGGCATTTGCTGATGGGAATGAAATAGCGGACCAAAGCAAGCTTTCATTATCAGCGTGCGGGAATATTGGATTCTTGAAAAAGGTAATGAAATGATATGGATCAAAGTCCGTCTGCAAACATGGACTTCTATTCCAGTCTAAGCTTCAGTTCGTGCCTCACTCAAATCCACAATATCTTGTGACGTCACGGTCAGGGCGAGACAAGATTTCAGGTGTCAAACATTAGTTGCGTTATTTATCTGAATTCTCAGTTTTCAATTCTCGTACAGATTACCGTTTTTGTTCTTCTCGCCTTTGACAGAAACACTAATGTAGCCACCCGTTAAAACCTGCTTATACGGGTTGAACATCCGCCCTTTGTTGTCCAATCATGAAGGAGGACGAGAATCGAGAATTGACTATCGAAGCAACTTTTCGATTTTGCAGAATCGAGAAGCTTTCCTCTTTTCGATTCCGACAAAAACGCTTCGTCTGAATAGCATAAGACGCGAAATTGGAGAATTGAGAGAAGACTCGCGAGGGGAATTGAGATAAAAAAACGCAACTATTCCTGTCCTCACTGATAACCCATTTCGCTGAAAGCAGAAAAAAAATGAAAGCGGACATCCAAGACTTTATCAAGCATTAACTCTCTACAAGTTCACATCTAAAGATCACAAACATGACATTGCTAATTATTCACAGATAACCTACACTGCTCATGGATGCGAATTTAGGAATCCCGACATCACTTAATCGGCCGGAATGAGTGACAAGCGATAAGCAAGAGATAATCAACAACTGAAGGAAGTTTTGCAGTTTTGTCGTAATACTGTGCTACTTCGGTGGACGGACAGGTGTTAGAAAATAGAGACTAAAGTTGATTTTAAGCAGAAAAAGCATGTTTATGTGGATGTATTTTTGTTTTGTTTTTATAGGTTGGAGAACGAGGTCTGAAGTTATCTGGTGGAGAGAAACAACGAGTTGCCATAGCGAGATCTATCCTTAAAGGCTCACCCATCCTCATTTTCGACGAAGCTACCTCGTCCCTTGACTCCATTACTGAAAACGTACGTACATTTACCTTAAATTACCTTAAATCGTACTTCCAGCGAGATAAGGTGGGGTGATCCTCCTGTAGAGTCTCTCGTTGATTAGTAGCTTGATTGGTAGATTGTTGTTGCTACATGGACTCACCTGCACTCCAGTGTGGCAGACATTCCTTGGTTGGCAGATGTTGTTGTTACATCTGCTCCATGGCATCCCAGTATAGCCGACATCATTATCAGCAGACAATTGCTGGAGTTTTGCCACCTATATAGTGGAGTTGTTCAGACCAGGAATGCTTTCTGGCCTGTTGCCAACGGCTACTAAAAGCTACCACCTCATTTTCAGTCTGTGTATCCCTCCTTGGAGTTGAGCGGTCGAAGCTTTTCTGTAGAGGCCAATGGCCTATTTTCCCCCGGGGACTCCCACAGCGATGTCCCTGCGCTTTTAACTCCAGCTGCATGTTTTCCCGTAATGCACTAGTGGTAATATTGAGGATTGTTTATACTTCATTACTGATACTGATACTTTATTGCAAAACGAACTTTCACAGCATTGGATTGCCGAACTTACCGTTTTTGTCAAGTACATCATAATTACGTAACATCTAATAAGGTGGAATACATAAAAAGGCAATAGTACAAAAATGACCAATCAAAATAAAACATTAAACGGTTAGAACATTGTGGGGAAAAGTTTGTCAGCTGGCCAAAACTTCGACGAACGATGGAATAAAACTCTTTTTGTAACGTTCGGTTCTTGTACTGACGCGGTTCATCTTCGGGGTTATCTTCTTTAATGAAATTAGAACTATGCCTTGAACCAGAAAAATTGCAGTATTGTCAGATAATCAAATTGATTCTTTTTTCTAGACGATCATGGACGCACTTAAAGTCGCCACCGCTGGCCGGACGTCGATTTGTATCGCTCACAGACTTTCGACTGTAGTCGACGCCGACGAGATCTTTGTTCTCGAAAAGGGCCACCTTGCGGAGAGGGGCAACCATGCACAGCTGCTAGCAAACCCCAACAGCGTTTATAGAAAGCTGTGGAACGCTCAGCATCAGGCAGCTTTCAAAAGTGCAGAGATCAAGTGAAAGGCAGCATAGAGCGCGTCAATCCAACTGATCCGTCTTCCCATTGTGTATCGGAATCTTTCGTTCGATGTGTTAGCGAGATTCGATTTCGTTCGCGAGACTCGTTCGATTCACCAAAGGATGCATTTTCGCACATTTCGAAAACGTTGTTTTTCATGCAGTGACGCCGTAGTGCAAGCTCTTTCGCACTTTCAGAAGTTTGACAACGTAACACTTGTTTGCGAATCCTAAAGTTAGACGTTTGGGGAATATGTCGGTTATGACCCTTTTAAGTTTTGTGTATTGCGAAAACATAACATTTAAAGTGGTCATAACATATCTGTTCTATAAGGTTTATTACAGTAGAGGTATGTTTATTTGAACGTTTATTGGCTTTGGACTTTGCCATTTTCATGCAGTTTCTGTGACTAAAGTCAACTATGAGTTAGCCAAAGTAGGTAATTAAGGGCCTCTGAAAATACCTAAATAAGTATTTCGGATTTGTATTCTACCAATTAGCCCAAAACTGCACTGTTCACATTTAAGTAACTATTCAAATAACTATACCTCTACTGTACAAGGATGCGCAAACATGTGTTATCCGTTATCAAACTTCTGATAGTGCCCGTTGACCTCTGTTCGCTCTCTGATGAACTTAACAGCTTCGTTTAGGTTCAAAATTTTATTTCAGCGATCGAAACTATCACCTATATCTCAAACAGTGCAGAGGAACTGTGCTTGCCTGATAAAGTCGGTGTGCAGCCAATCGTGCTGCTTTCCAGAAGCTTGTATTCAGTTTTGACCGCAAGCTCCTGGCAGCAGAGCCTGCGTAGTGCGATCTACTGTCCTTGAGCTTACAATATGTCAGCTGTGTGATAAACATGTTAGTTGGAAATATCCTTTGACAGTGATTTTGATTCAAGGATTTCGGGGCACGAGTTGAACATGGATCAGTTGTTGACGAGCTTAAACATGCGGAGTTCCTTTTCCAGCTTCCAGGGGGAAAAGGAAGTTACCTGCCCTGACAGTGATGGGTAAAGGCGGGGCTTAAGCTTTAAGGGGCGGTCACACGCGGAGACCAATCGGGGTTAAGCACGAAGTTGGTGATCTGATAGTTATTGAAGCGGACATTTACAGTGCGTTGTTAATGCGTACAAAAATGAGCACGGGTTTTAGACTGTGTATACTATTTTATTGTTGATATTGAGAATACGAGATTATTTTGTTCTAACATCCGTGCAGTTTGTATGAGAGGCACAGGTTTAGGTTTACTGTAGGCTGCCAAGGTGGTCCAAGTACGGAAGTCATCAAGCTCCACCGCTGGTGATACCTGGGCCATACAGTCGGGATGGGAAGAAACAGACTTCCGAAAGAAACAGACTTCCACTCGCAACCGGGAGGGTCCAGACCAGGGGTGGGCGAATCCTACCGATTCCGAATCCAGAGCTAGATATGAATCCGAATCCACCATTTCATGCTGAAGATTCAAATCCCAAATCGAATCGAACAAAAACCAAATCACGTACATATTTATTTTGAAAATCGTAGGCGACGAAAAAGCACTGTTGTAAGGCAAACGAGACAGTCATTTCTGGGTTATCATGTGGGGTTATCATTGCATGGGTTTCCTCTCAGCAATCAGGAATGAATTTAAATTAAAACTTCAAAATTTTTATAAATTTTCAGGTTTTTGGCCGGATTCCGGGCGAACCATTTTTCCGGGGACAAGATAATTTTCGTATACGAATTTAGCATGCTTCATTACCGCCACATCGAATTTCTAGTCAACTTCGGATAAAACTTTTACTTATAACAAATTTTCCGGTTTCACGCGGATTCTGGGCGAAAAATAGGTCCTGGTAGAAAATGATTGTTATTTAGGCTACGAATCCCGCATGTCTTTTTACCCCTTAATCTAAGATCTAATCAATATTGCCCACGGAATTTTTAATATAGTAAATTTTTACGGCTTGGCTGTCGCCGGATTCCGGCCGAACTACGTGACCGGCGAGAAAATAATTTCCACGTACGTGTTCAGCATGTCTTCTTACTCCGTAAATGACGATATCATTAGCTGTTAAAAAAACATATATTGTTCGCCTCTTAATTTGACCCCCCTCCACCGCTAAATGCAAGGCTACAGAGCCAATTTACGAACTCAACCTGTATCTTGACACAAAGAATCCTCGCGCCCACTTTTCGTCATAATATCTCATTACCTTCGAGAGTTATAGTGCTGACAGACGGACAACTTTTACGAAGTCAGGTATCCGTCCACTTACGTTTTAGGATCCCCCCAAAAATAGATGTCAACAAAAGAAAACTAAAATACGATGAGAAAATATTATTTTGTGAACTGCGCAATGTGGTGAATACCTTCGGCTCTAATGGCAACTGGTCGATTTGCGTGAGTTTAATCTTTCCTTTTGGACTTCGTACTGTTTAGCAGAATGTTAAGATGCGTCTGTTTTACGCTGGTGAAATCGCAGTCGTATGTGGGCTATTGCGGAAGTGACAATTTAGAACCTGGTAAAGAAACAAGAAATCTTTTAATAAGGTATGTGCAATTCGAAGCTGTTGTTCTTTTCACTCTGATCAGCAAGGACTGACACAAATCTCAGGATAAGTGATTCTCAAAAGATACGCGCCATCTGATGATAAAAATACCTCCAGTGATACGTATCTTCGTATCTGTTGTGACATCACAGGAGATTTTGCGACCTAGGCCTTTAGCTAGGCTTATGCTAAGTTAGCTAAACTGAGCTATGCTAACCTAAAATAAACTAAAACTTCAAGAGTATGTGGTGTCGTATAAACTATGTCGGAATACCATACTGTCATGACGCGCATGGTAACGTCATGAGATGAGGACCTAACATAGGATTCGATTGTCCCTAGGACGGTTTATAAATGTAAACGCGCTCGGCTCTATATATACATAGAATCAAGCATATTCACCGATAGGAATAAACTACAATATTTCGTGTTTTACATCCTCCAATGATACGATGAAACTAACGATTTTTATCCTTGGATGGTACATATCTTTTTATCCCTAGAGATGTACCTTTGAAGGACCTCGCGGTGTCAGAGTGCTCTGATAGTGGCCCCGGTCCAGGTGATTAGTACTAATATGTTCCCTTTGAGCACTTTGTTTACATTTCGAGCGATTCTGGCGGATCCTGCCCACTGACTTGAGCTTAATGCCCATATTTAGGCCTTCTGGTGAGATCCCCCCCCCCCCGATTCTGAGACTAAACGACACCCTATTGGTCGATTTTTACACTCTCAGTCAAAACGGACCGTTAGGATTCGAGATACACTGGGATCCACTCGCCAAGAGCTGGTTTGACTCAACACACAATTACATTTTTCAGTTCAGTTCAGTTTTATTGAATTCAAAATAAATGAACAAAATAAAGTTTCGATCCCTTCAAAGGTCCGTGGCCCGTTACATAGGGATTAAAACCAAAATAATCAACATTATAACGAGTCTCTTCACTATTAAATTAAAATAAATGAAGAACAGTTTGAAGATATTTGTTTTATTTTTACTTACCGCTCCATCCTCGAGGTTCACCGATCTCCCACAATCACTGAATTTAAAAAAAAAATTAATTAAATAATAAAAAAAATTCTCACGCCTAGCATCCAGTACCCTCATTATTGATGTTACCTTTACACATAATACTTAAATTAACAAATTCAAAACAAAAAATATATACCCGAATGTGTTTATTCCGCATTATATTTATCAACCAAAATATTTTTAGCTGGGAAATGTGCCAAACGACCGAATGCTACGGACATTATCTGAATTGCAGATTCACGGACGGACGGACTGAATAATAATAATAATAATTCGTTTATTTCCATTTTATCTTTTTACAAAAATAGTGGTGGATCGTCATACATGGTCATAAATAATCACATCATAATCACATATATGTTACAATTTTAAAATACAATCCGATAACAAACGTGTACAAAACATGTCAATTTAAATTCAGAATTTAGGATTTCAATCCGTTAAAATACTTTACAAAATAGGGAACAAATGAATTGAGATAACGCTCCGTGGATTTTACATGCGGTTTCGTCAGTTGTATCTTTGGTGCGTCTGTGCTACGGGTTGCCTTAACTTGCAGATTTGTGGTCACAGGGGGTAAAATGGACCGGTGCACATCCGAAGCCAGACATTTTTTGCCAAATTTCACCAGGAGCTCGTGTCTCCTATCAGAGAGTGTTTGCAGACGCAATGACTTTAGGCTTTCTTCATATGACTCGTATTTCTGTCCAAGAATGATGCAGCAAGCTCTCTTCTGAATCCCTTCCAACTTCTCGCTTTGCTGAACTGTGAGTCCAGCATGCCACACGGCACAGGCGTACTCCATCACGGGTCGGACGTAAGTTTTATAGCAGGTGACAAGCTCACCTGTAGAGAGACCAAATCTTTTGATGCTTGCAAAGGATTTGAGCAGAAATGACCCTTTTTTTACGAGGTTTTTTACATGGTCATCCCATTTTAGGTTGCTTTTAATAGTGATGCCCAGAATTTTTTCAGAGCTGACCACAAGGAATTGTGTCTCGTCTTCGAGGGGAGGAGGAGTTTGTTTGGTGAAGTTAATTCTTAGGGCGACGCTTTTTTCTTCACTTATGCCTAGCTTCATCTGACCACAGTCATAGGCCAGCTGCTTGGTTACCTCTTCCAGTGAGTTTTCCGGATCGTCCAGTGTGGCGATAGAGCGGGGCACCACTAGCGTTAGGTCGTCTGCAAACTTAGCTCTGTGAAAAAAGTTCACCATAAGCTTATTAACAACAATTGTGAAGGCCAGTGGACCTAAGCGGCTACCCTGGGGTGCTCCGCATGATATTGACAGGAGTTTAGATATGTTATCCTTACTCAACTGCACGCACTGCTGACGACCCGTAAGAAAGCTCGCAAGCATTCGAACGATGAATTTTCTGGCTCCCATTGTGGTTGCTTCACTGATGACGATTTGGTGGTCAAGGTAGTCGAATGCCTTTATTAGATCAGCGATTAGTACGTCAACAAAGTGGCCCGGTTCTTCGAGATGTAGAAGTATTTCGTCCAACACACGGACCAGGTAGTGTACAGTGCTGTGCCCAGGTCGAAACCCGAACTGACGAGCATCGATGTTGTCTTCAATATCGCTGTAGAGCCATTCGAAAAGAAAACCTTCGAATAATTTGGCGAACACAGGAGTTTTTGATATCGGTCTAAGATCTTTGACTGAAGATGCTGTTCCCTTTTTCGGTATGGGTGTGACGAAAGCGGTTTTCCAGACGTCGGGAAAGACTCCATCTACGAGGCACTGGTTCAGGATAGCGGTGAGGGGAAGAGCAAGTTCTCTGGCGCAGATAGCAATCAGACTAGTCGGTATTTCATTCGGACAGGAGGCTTTATTCAGATTGAGCTTACGCAGTCTATCTTCGACTTCGTGCGGTAAGATGACAGGGATGTTTTACGGGATGTCATTCTCCGGGAAGGTCGCTAGCGCCGGATGTTTATTGGATGTTTATTGTGGATGCTTATTAATAAAAGTGAAATTCAGATAAAACACCAACAAAAAAAGAAAATAAGGCTGTAGGCTACTAGATGGATGAAGGATTTTTTGTTCGTCTTCAAGACGAAGTAGTCCATTTTATTTTAATTTGACTTCTTCTTCTATTCATTTATGAAATCGGGACAGCTAGGAAGCACGACCCTTTCCGCCTCCCGTTTGGTCTTCTTCTAAGTTGCTGATGGTCGTCTATGGCACCTCGGCTGGGATCGCCGCTAAATTTGAACTTTCCGCCAAATTTTGACTCGAAAATCACATCAGCAATTGTTTGCCATATTTTAGCCACATTGCGAGCCACAAAAACTTGTTGGAAAACAGACTTCTGGGCTACACTCAAGGCCGTATCCAGGGGGGAGTTAGGGGGTTCGACCCCCCCCCCGAAACCCACAAAAGTAATAGTTTTTGTAGGCTTTAACCTTGATCTGTCTTTTTGGTCCGAACCGTGGCCAACCTTGATCTGTCTTTTTTGGTCCGAACCGTGGCCAACCCCCCCCCACCGAAATAAATTCCGCGGGCACCCCCCCCCCCCCCGAAATAAATTCCTGGATACGGCCCTGGCTACACTAACGAGCCACAGCTTCTTCATGAGATCGTGAAAAAACGTCTGTTATATCAAGAAACAAGACCAAAGGTTTCGACGGGATCCCAGAAATTCAATATTTAATCAAGACAATTAGGTTTTGTCTTCGCCAGATTCAGTCTTCGCCAGACTCCTTGAACATTTTTACTCTTAAAATTTAAAAACAGATTAAGGCCAAATAGCTAATCATCTGAGAAAACCAAGTGCAGATATGGATTCAGCATGTGTGTTTACCCCTATAAAGCAGGGACCCATCAATTTCCTTTACAGGGGGCTTGTCATTTCCTATGCTTCTATGTTGTTATGTTGACCGATCCAAATCTAGTTTCCAAAAATCCCCACTTGGGTCGAATCGGCATTCTTGTTTGCCTCATTGGACGAGCCAGCCAAAGAGACTCTTCCCTCAAGGCGCCAGCAGCCAATCCCAAATTTTGTCTATCTGGCCTTGGATCGACGTGATTGGACCGTAGGTATTTCTCGAACTATCTTCCGATCGGTCAACATAGCATCAGAAATCTCTTATTGACAAGCCCCCTGAATGGCGAGGCATTACAGGAAATTTATGGGTCCCTGCTATAAGTCATATCTATTTTGACGAAACCGATCGAAACGATCCTACCTTACCAGTTTTCCGGTTTCAACGAAATTCCGGAACCACTTGTCCGGCGAAAAATAAAGCTCAAAAACGAATTCAACGCATCTCCTTACCCCTATATCTAACATCTAATCAACTTCAAATAAAAATTTAACTTATAACAAATTTCCGGTTTCAGACGGGTTCCGGACGAACTATATGTCCGGCTACAAAATGATTGTCATATACGGATTCAGCATCTCTTCTTACCCCTGAATCGGACATCTAATCAACTACAAATACAACTTTTCCTTTTAACAAATTTTCCGGTTTGGGCCGGATTTCGGGCGAACTACTTGTCCGGATAGAAAATGATTTTCACATAAGTGTTCAGCATGCCTTCTTACCTCTAAATTGAACATCTGATCAACTTCAAATAAAACTTTTACTTTTAACAAACTTTCCGACTTTGGCCGGATTCCGGGTGAACTACTTGACGGCGAGAATATGGTTTCATATTCGTGTTCAGCAGCGTGTTCTTACCCCTGAATCGACTATCTCGTTAGCTGTATAAAAATATTTTGTTTTCCCCTTAATTTGACCCCCCTCCCCCACCCCTAACTATACGGCTACAGAGCCCATCTACGAACTCGACCTTTCCCTTGACCAAAAGGATCCTCCCACCAAGTTTCATCAATACATTTTTATTCCTTTCGAGAGTTATCGTGCTCACAGACAGACAGACAGACGAACAACTTTTGCGATGTCATAGGTATCCCACCACTTACATTTTGGGATCCCAAAATAATTTGATAGAACCTCCGTCTCCCTATTGCTGTAATACGACCGTGTGGAGTCGAACATATTCTGAAACCCTACCCGATGCAAACGAGCGGAGGAGTAGCTACAGAGAACATCATAATTTGTTACCTCTTCAACCAGCTACATCGCAGGAGAACCCCCGCAGAAGAATGCGAGCGCCGTCTCAGTCGTCCCTCACAGCTGATTGGTCGTCTATCATTGTGATGTTACTTCTAACTGGCCTAAGAACGGGTTCTCCATCCCAGCAGGAATCCTACGGTTTATCATTTGGTAGTCGCAGCGGCGAAGAGGGAAGTTGACTGGTATCAACTCAAGCCTTACAGGAAGTACCCCTATAGCTTCTCTCAGTTTTGTCGGGGTATCCATAGTCGCTGTATGGGACCAAAGACGAAGGTTCTATCAGATTATTCGTTCTTGATTGTATTCCCGTCTTCGATACTGACGTTATTTTCTTTTCAGACTCACTATCCATCATGAGCGGATTCCGCCTAGTTCTGATTATCTTCACGGCCCTTCTGTTTTGTCAACATGGCTGCTCTGCTCCTGCGCTACTGAACGGGTTGGAATTCCCCATCCTCAACCAGAATGAAACAACCCACCAGGACCTATTTTCAACGACTGTCAGCTATAACTTGACATTGAAAGAGGAATTCATGCTTTACAAACAACAGAACGAGGAGAGATTCTCCACCATTGAGAAACAGATGGTCTTCCTGGCGAAAGAGTTGGCAGACTTGAAGGAGACCGTACCGCACTGCAAGCTCGACTGGACAAGAAAGTGTATCGATCAAAGCTGCTTTTGCTACCGTGTGTTTCTGAACAATACATCCGAAAAAATAGCACGAGACAACTGTATAACCCACGGTGGCCATCTTGTTTCCATACACAGCCAAAACGAGAACGACGCAGTTGTAGAAGTAATGCGAGCTGCTGAAGTTAGTATAACTTACATTGGCCTCAACAGTTTAAAAACTGAGGGAGTTTTTCAGTGGGTGGATAGATCGCCAGTTGTGTATACGAACTGGCATATGTACGAAAATGGAGAATTATACGCCCACTTTCCTGGGTCTGCATGTGTCAGAATGTACGTAGATAGGTGGATCTTGAGAGATTGTGAATATAATTTACCATCCGTTTGCAAGGCCCCTGTATCGCTGTATTGATCTTCTGACCCTGAACGCTTTTCAATAAAATAATTTTCTTTTCTGTTTTAGCAGCTCCTTCGAATTGATTTTATTGTTTAGGTCTTTATTATTTGGTTCTCGAAAAGTCGTTTTAGTATCTATCTCCGTCGAGTTGATAATAAAATAAGAGGAGGCAGAAATGAAACATTTTAGCTTTCGGGACTTTCATGGTCAGTTGTGGCAACTTGGTGCCTAGCTGAGCTTGGCCACTCCCTTCAGCTGATCTTTTAAGGACCCCTTGTAATTATTCTGCCTTTAGTATTATCCCTCACTCCGTTAATGGAATTATAATATGTTCCAGAAATCCCTATACTCTTAGCCATTGTTTTTTTTTTTTTTTTTAATCTTACGACCTTTCAACGAATTTTCGGTCTAGCCGAGTTTGGCGGTCTGGCAGCGCAAACTTAGCCGAAAGCTTCAAGGTCCGCCGAGAACTCTTTAAGAAAAAGGGCATTAAAAGATTCAAAGTTTTTTTTTTCATTTTGGAAGACTTGGTGGACAGCAGATCTATGTTGTGCTTTGACTTTTCCCATGTTTTGACTAACGGTGGGGTGCAAATTGAACAATGGCGAAGCGCGGAGATTTCTGAAGTTTGTAATTCCATGGGGAGCTAGGGACAATATAAATGGCAGATAAGTAAGAGGTGTCCTTTAAGGAAAAGAAAATGGATTATTCTTCTTCCAAGGATCCTGGTTCAGTATGAAAAACGACTTTTCAGGTAAACTGTTTAGGCTTTACAGAAAATAGTTTCTTACACTTACAAAGATTTTGGCTCAGTATGCAGTTTATACACTATCAACATTCGTCACGGACCCGAGCAAACCGCTAGATAACAAAAGAATGTGGTTTTTCCAAAATCTGCTAAATGGCAATGCCAGTCGTGAATCTTGGCAAAACAGAGCTACTAGTGGTTTGCCTTGGAACACTTCGATGATTACCACATCAACGACAGAGGGCATAGAAAAGCTGCATATGGGACAGAAATCCTTAAAGCTTAAGTCAACGGTATGATTTTTTTATCCTTAAATTGCATCTTTAGGATTCACTGCCTTGCTGATTTAAGTATGAACTGTCTTATGACGAAACTTCAAGCATCGGTACTGGACTCCAGTGCATCCCATTCCAGCTCTCACTCGATGTCAGCCGACAATTCGAGAACGGATCTTTTGAAGGATTTTACTGTTTTGCAGTTTACTTTTTTCGGAGAGGGCGTTCCAAGGGGCTATAGGGCTCTTGTAGAAAAGAACTGATGTCGCATTCTTGTCGACGCATGAGGTTTCTAGAGTCTTCTTAGAACTATTGATCGAATTCGAGAACTAGTAGCACCTTCTGACTCGGCGCATCCTCTAACCCTTATTATATAAAGGTGGTACTTTGTCGTCCCTAAATTTCGAAGCTCCTCCCCCCCCCCCCCAAATAATAAGCTACTAGGATATTCTAGGAACTCGAGCTTGCCTTTAACTTGAAGATCTATACACCAACTTTCATTAAACGTCCCCGTTCATTTGGGAGTTATCGAGGTCACAGACAGACAGGCGGACAGATTTACGATGTATTAGGTATCCCCATTTTCGTTTGAGGTCCAAATAAGCACATGATTCATTTCCTTTAACTAAGCGAAGGCTCAGCTCGTGTTTCTTGTTTTTTTTTCTGGCTAAATATCGCCTAACAAAGGGAGTGGAATGTTAGAAGAATTTCAAGTTTTACAAGATCTGCTAATTTTTATAAATAAGAAATAAAACTTAAAAGCCGATTTACTCAGAGGTTTACTTCTTTTCGGAGTTTGGCGTTACTAGGCTACTGAAATAGAGGTCTTTATTATTTACGATTATATTGCTTTAATATATATATATTTTCTATTGTTTTTAACAGGCTTGAGATTAGTATGATTACGCATAGGCCTATGAGATGTTGTATTTAGTTCCGTGTGTTTCTTTTTCTAAATTACTCAACGAATTCAGCGAAAAGAAAATATAACAACAGTTATCTTCCCCGCTTCGATATAAACTGACGACTACTTCATTTTAGTCTTGCTACCCATCATGCTTGAAATCCGTCCAGTTTTGATCGTCGTCACAGCCATACAATTTTCTCAGTATGGCTGCTTAACTAAGACCATCCCAACGCCAGTGAAAGAGTTATGTCACCCTCCTGGACCAGAATGGCGCATCCCACCAGAACCCAAACTCATAGACTTTGAACTTTAACCTGACACTGAGAGACGAGTTCAGGCTTTACAAAAAAACAAAACGAAGAAAGAATCTCTACGCTAGAAAAACTACTGGCCTCAGTAGTGGAAGAGTTGGCAGACTTAAAGTTTAACCGAAAAGGGCTAGGATAGGACAATCTAGTTACCCATCACTTGTTCACTTAAATTGGCTTGAAGACCCGCTGAAAATGAGTTACTTCCTTGTTCCACTATTCACGAATAACCGATTCTCAAATAGTGGAATTTCCCGGTCGGATTTATGGTACATGTTATTGTATCCGCTTGTACCTGTGTTGTATGGTTCACGAAAAATTAGTGTCTACGCAGTGAGCTACCTTCCGCAAGATGATCACTGGCCGCTCAAAAGTCGCGTTTCGTTTGAGATTCAAATTTCCCGCGTCATAGTATAATTTTGCGTTGTGAGGACGGCTGTAAATGTTTAGACCGTCATACTGGAGTAAATAGTGAAAACTAACAAAAATTCTCTTAATACAATCCAAATAAAGCATTGTATTCAGTTGAACGATACAAAAATAAGGTAGCTTATCAGTTAAACTTTAAAGAACAATGTAAGCTACTGCAAGACCGACTGGACCAAAAAATGGAGCGATCGAACCTGCTTTTGCTACCGTGTGTTTCTGGAAAAAGACTCAGAAAAGCTGGCAAGAAATAAATGTTTAGCCCACGGTGGCCATCTCGTTTCTGTACATAGTCAATCCGAGAACAAAGCCGTTGGAGAGGTAATGAGTGCTGCTGGAGTTAAAATGGCTTATCTCGGCATCAACTGCATAAACACTGAGGGAGCATTTGAATGGATGGATGGAACGCCAGTTGGGTATACGAGCTGGTTGACGTCAAACGAACCAAAATGGTACATCCTTTTCCCCAGGAGCCACTGTGGCATGATTTCTTCTGCTAAATGGATTTTGAGAAACTGTGAATGGTCACTCCCATATGTTTGTAAGACCAGTGCTTCCTTCTTGGAGCTTCCCATCCGTTAAAAAGACCCTTACGCTTTAGCGATTCAAAGTGGCACAACATTTTTTCTTGGTCTCATTGTGTCTAATGGATAAGTATAGGCCTTCAGAGATTGTTAATGTGCGTATAGAGATATTGTAGCCTACAAAACTGGAAAGGGGCATGACAAATAGTTTAACATTATGAGCTATAGGATTTTCGACTTTAGGACTGAATTATCGACCTGTGGTAACTATTCGGAGCCTGAAAATATATTAGAAACGTTTTTTGGCTCTTTTTTTAAATTTGTATCAGAGATGAGAGTTTGATGGCTTCAAACTTTTGATAAAAAAAAAATCTAGCTTCCTACTGGTTTTTTGCACGACGCGTATGGCCGACCAATAGAATGCGAGCCTCCGTTTTTGTGTTCAAACTTTGAAGCCTTCAAGCTCTCATTTCCTATTTTTTTTTTTACAAACATATTATTACACAAACAAAAAAGTCAGCAATTTGCAGACTTATAATAGTTACCAAACGTCGGCAATTTAGTCCCGAAGTTCAAAGTCCTATGCCTCCAATTGACAAGCTATTTTGTTATGCACTATTGATGATCGTGTAGAAATATCCGTATACAGTATTTTTATTTTGCTATTTCCAGGATATAATGTGGCAATTATAGGTATCTAAATTTGGACAAAGCAGTCCTATTGATGTTTACTACACTTATCTGTCTCCACAAAGTTAGTACCGTAACAGAAGTAGGAGGAGAGAGAAAAATGAATGTTTTGAGATTTCAAGGTACTGGTGAGATTAACAGAACTTTGTGACAAGTCGCTTCAGTTGGTGGCCTTCCACTTCAACAACACCCTTTAGCTCATAATCCCAGGCGAAAAGCTAAGCAACGCCAAGTGCATTAATAAATAAAAAATGTAACAAACCGTTTATTGTGTCTTCTGCTATCAAAACTACAAGATCACTCATAATCACTACCGGATTTTCTTCTTTTCTTGAAATATTTTTCATAGGCATCATCATCGAGATCGTAGTAACTTCTTGGGGCTGAGTGGGTAGGGTAGTCTCCCCTACCCCTACCCCGGCCTCTAACCCTTCCACGCCCACGATAAGGTCTTCGAGGGTAGTACGAGTCTGTAAGTTCAAAGAATTACTAATCAATAAATAAAAATTTCACTCAAATGTGGTGTTCACTACAAACCAAGTTCAGTACAAATTATTTATTAATTATTATTCTTTAGTTTACTAAGAAATCATAGACTAAGCGATACAAATTTTTCGCAAACCGGGTTGTCCCCTGTGGTACTCCGTTAGTCAGAAGACAGTGATGGCAGAAACAACAGATACATTCAAGAGAAGAGTAGACGAAAAGTGACCTTGAAAAATAGTTACAGAGATCAAGTATCAACTTCCATACCGTAAGAACCGGCGACGTCAACAGGCTCCACAGCCTTGTCGCTAGCAAGTATTCCAATTTTCTGCTTGTCAAGTTGAAATCGAATCCGGATTCCAAACTCTGAATCTTACGAATCAATTTCTAATCTTCATCCTTCAAGTTTATGTTTTCCAATTTTTACGCACTGTGCTTAAGGAATTGTGCGTAGACGAGCCCCATTTTTCCCTACAACGGAAAACAACCTTCACAACCCCTCAACATACATGCCCAGAGAAAATAAGACTAACCTCTGTTATACGACCCACGGTAACTTCCACGATGCGACCTCTCCTCCCATTCCGACCTTCGATCAGAGTACAACCTTCTATCGTCGTTTTCTCGGGGCACATCCTTTTCCTCCTCATCCGGGGATAGACTAGGAGTTCTTTCCTTCTTTGATCTTTCTTTCTTCCTACTCTCATCTCTACTTTTCACCTTTTCGAGGTCCTTCTTATCACTTTTGCGAGCATGATCTTCTGATTCTTCCCTCACATTACCATTAGCCGTCCTCTCCTTGTTTTCAACCCTTTCTTTAGTTTCTGTGTTATTCTGAGTTTCGCTCCTACTTTCTTTGCAATCATTCTCAATTTCGCCGTTTCTACTTTCAGACCTTGCACTTTCACCCTGTTTCTTGTTATTATTCTTCTCAGCTTCACCCCGAGTTTCACTGTCGTTTCCTCCAATTTTCTCAGGACTTTCAATGTTGCTCACTTCCACTTCCGCCATGTTTTCTTGTTCACCTTGTCCCTGCTTTTCAGGTTCTTTCTCAATTTCTTCATTATTTTCCCTTTTCTCTCCGTTTTGCGTTTCTCGTTGTACTTTCTCAATTTTATCAATCTCCTTTGCCACTTCCGCCGCTTCTACTAAATTCATCTGAACTTGCTTTGCTCTATCCAGCTGTTGCTGAATTATTTCTTGGGTAGCGGGGTCGACGGTATTGGGTTTCAGGGGTAGGAGCCGTTTGCGCGGACGGCTCTGGGATCGAGAACGAGAACGGCTGCGGGAACGTCCACGACGAGACCTGGAAATAAAACGCAAATTATTGATACAATGTCGAAGACCCCACAAATAATTATTGTTTTTTTTAATAAATAAGACGGAATTTAACAGGGGTGGAAAAGGTACGAACAGTTCCAAGTAAAAAAAATATTACCAAAATTTTGTCATTGTAGAAAACTCAAAAATTCTTTCGAAAATGAACGAAAAGTTCCCAGAAAAGGTTTAAATGCAAAAACAAACAAAAAAAAGCAAAAGAGGGCAAATCTCCACCGCAAGACCTGGAAACAAAAATGTGAATTATTTAACACTTTCGCTACCTTAATTAAAAGCACCCAAGGTACTTTCACAGTGACTCTGTCACATTTTATATTTTATACGTCATATTTTACAATTTACGTCCCATTATTTTTAGCCGCGCGGCTCCCTTAGCTTTGGTGAGAAACACGGAGAAAATCGCATAACGCGTATTTCCGTCCAAAGAGCTCACCGGAAGCAATAAGCGGGACTCTGACCCGCTTCGAAAAGAGCCGAGCCAGACGCAAAAATTAGTGTAGTGCCGTTAGGATAAAGAAAACGACAAAAAACCTCGAAATCTCAAAGAACGATTAGGAAAGTAGAATAAATCAGTAATGTAGACAAGACAGGCCCTTTAAGACAGAAAGGTTGCCTGAAGCTTTGTAAACCAAATGCCAACTTCGGCTTTGAAAAATACTCTGCTGGTCTAAAGTAAAGAAACTTCAATAATTAATAAAAAAAGGAAAAGAACGTTACTTAAGATTTCGCGTTGAAAAAACTCACGAGGGAGGGGAAAAAACTTCTTTCGTACCGCGCACGAATTGCCCGTTGCCGTTTTGTTAGTAGCGTATAATACCGTACAAAATATTAAAAAAAAATAAAGATATATTGGCTGATTACCAAACTTACCTATCCCTTGAGCGGCTGCGACTTCTGCTATAACTCCTTGACCTGGAACTTCTCGAGCGCGATCGTGACCGCCGATGAGACCTGGACCTTCGCCTAGACCTTGACCTTGATCTTCTCCCGGATCTTGATCTATGCTTCGACGGGACGTATCCGTGATGGAAGCCATAAGGGGCGCTGCCAGGCCAGTCGGGTTTCCGCTTCCATGGCGGGAAGGGGCGACCACGGTAGGGACGAGACTCAAGTCCCCGGAGCCACCTTAAAGCACAAAAGACATTCACTTTATTGTGATTATTTCCAAGCTAACGAGCTAGTATCACAGCCGTTCCCCAGTGATTGACTTCTCTGGTTGTTAAGAGTTTCACTGATTAACTCTTGGATGATTCATTTAATTGTAATGACATATCCAGCACTATTCTTTTTTTGTATATACTATATATCAATAAACCGAATTGTAATTTGTAAAGTAAATTTAAGGTGAACGTGAGCCATTTGTTGCGTTTTTGCAGATACCATGGTATCTGTTACCACGGTAAAACTGGATCTGCAATTAGTCGTTTTTGCAGTTACCGTGGTATCTGATATACGGTTGCTCTGCAAAAACGACAAATGCCGAAATTGCGCTTTTCGAAGGCACCCCCCAAAAAAATAAACTTCTAAAAACTTCTCGGAGTTACTTTAACCAATGATCTAAAATGGGATGCCCACATTAAAAATATTTTAAAACAAGCCTCCCCATGTATTGCTGTCCTTAAACTACTTATGAAATTTTCTTGCCCTTCTAACGGCCTCCTCCAAATTTATGTTAATTTTCACATACCGTATCGAGAATATTAAAAAAAGGGCCCTCATGATTATTAACGGGGAGGGTAAAGTGCCCTACAGTTACCTACTAAAAAGGTTCAAGCTGGCTACCCTGGAAGAGAGGCGAACCCACCTTAGCATCGATTTCGGTATAAAAACCCTCTCTGTTCCCCGACTAAGTAATATTCTCCCTCCCCCCTATTCTCCTATACGTATTAGACCCCAGCGAGAGAAATCCCAGAAAATCCCTAAACTAGCACCTGTGGCCCCTCTCCATGAAAGATATAGAAGGAGTTTGTTCCGGCATTTGTTGAGTTGTACAATAACCGATAAGTTTCCTTTTTAGTGTTTTTTTTTTCTCTTTTGTAACAAGACTATAGAGTGAGAGAGTGTTATTTTATTCATTTTTGTATGACGAAAAGGTCAAATTCGGCGGCAACGCTGTGACAGCTACTTTTGAAAAATTAAATTCAATTCTAATTCTATTCTAAAAACTGACATCCAGTCACATCACTAAGTGCCAAAGTTCTTTCTCACCAATTTGACAAAAAAAGGATGAAAGTGAGATGACTTTCTCAGATACCACGATCAGTTACCACGGTCGGACAGTGCTATGTGAATATGAGATAACACCATATCTGACCAGATACCACGATAACTGCAAAAACACCTTTTGACCGTAGTATCAGATACCACGGAAACTGCGAAAACGACTTTATACCGTGGTATCAGATACCATGGTGCCATTATTACGGTAAATTTGGGCGTTGTTTTATCACAGACACGAACAAACCCAGCTTGAACGCCATATTTCACCAGTTATAACGTAACTATGAGCGTGTTCCACCCTACTTACCGTAGTTACGCCGTAGTTACTACGCTAGGCTGGAACGCTTTTTAATTTTTTCGGTCAAATATCAGGCCGCAGGCTGATCCGACCAATCACGTTACAGAGATGCGTAGTTACTACGCTTACCACGCTCCCGAGCGTGGTAAGCAAATAGTTACTATTAGTTACTATTTTGAGAAGGTTGGAACGGTCAGCGTAGTAACTTTTCGTGAGGCTGGAACGGAAATAGAAACTAATAGTTACTATTGGTAGAGGGGTGGACAGGGGGTGGAACGCGCTCTATACCCTTGACCTTTCGTTCTCATTTTCTCGCGTAGCCTCTCCGCGGGCGTGTACCCACGATAGACAAGGCAAAATCTTATAATTTCTGTAACGCGAACAAAACAGTTTGTAGTGTTTCTAGAATTTTAAATATTCATTTCTTTAACAAATAATATTTTTATAATCAGCCTGTTACGCCTCTTGGTTCACCATAAACCAAAATCATTACATGTATTTGACGATGCAAAACGGACACGTCAGCTACATTTTATTAGAGCTATATTCAAATTCAAATATTTTATTGACCTCCAAGATTGACCTCTAATAAGATAATATAGCTCTTATAAAACAATATATATATTTGGACTCTTTGCCAAGAATAAAAGGTAATAGATATTTGGACTCTTGTCAAGACGGGCCGAAATATAGCTCTAGTAAAATGTAGCTGACCTGTCCGTTTTGCATCGTCAAACATGATTCGCAGTCACCTTGGGCTGAAGGAATATCTAATATGCATTTGGCGACCAAGAGATCCCAAGGTTCCAGGTCCTTACACTTTTCAACTCGCTTGTACTCCCGTTCTCTCAATTTGGACTCTGCTGTTGGGTATATCCACAGTCTGAAATAACCTTTGCCAAACACTGGGCACCCCAAATAAATATTCATGATTTGAGTGAAATCCAGAAAATAACCATTCAAAATCCTTTTGAGTGCGTTAGGACAGGGTTAGGGTACCCAGCACTTAGCATAGGGAAACTAGCTCGAACATAAGGGGATACCCAACGTCCGTCATAGTCGATCCAAAACTCCGGGATGTTTGGTAGACTGGGGCCATACTAATTGCTTGTACGCCTCACAGGAGGGAAGTCAAACTGATTCCTGGTTGTTAAGCCAGTAAAAACAAAGTCCTAATTTCCGCTAGGGAAGGAAGGTCAAGTTGATTCCTCCGCCCATTGCCAGGCCTTATGTTAGGCCTTATGGTGGGGTCATAATGAGTTAATGGTGCGTATTATTTTTATGAATAAAACTGAACTGAACTGAACTGAACTAAGCCAGGGAAAACATACAAGGTCTAACTTTTCCAATATAGTTTTATCCGGATCTCTCCGCTAGGGATGAAAGTTCAAACTGATTCCTAGTTGCTCAGCTAGGGAACACACGCACAAGGTCTAACTTCTCCGTGGATCTTACCGCTAGGAAAGAAAGGTCAAACTGATTCCTAGTTAATCAGCCAAAGAAAACGAGCTAAGTCTTACTTTCCGCTAGGGTCTTCTGGTATCCTCGGCGGTAGTTTCTCCCCCTTCTCGACCTTATCCAGATAGTGCCTCAGGGGCATGTCCCGAACGTCTTTATAGGTTGGCTCTTCCCGTCTATATCCAGAGGAGGGGCTGTGGGAACGGCTGCGGCGTTTCTTCTTGGATTTTTTCTTGATTTCCTGCAAGAAACCGCTGATAAGAAAAGATGGTCTTTTGGGACCATTAAGAAACTGTCAGTGTTTGTCCAGGTGGGACTACGACGGTGGGACTACGACTTTTATCCTAAGACGTAGGCCTATTCTAACCTATACCGGATTATAAAGCTGCGAAGTAGCATAGTTTATTTGTTTTCGATTTGATTATTTTTAAAGCATACCTATTCCGACAGGAACCCTGCCTATACGAGTAGGCAGGGTAGGTAGGCACAAGACAATTGACTCATTAATTACAGCATTATTATTAAGTAACTACAACACAATTCCATCCTACCTCGTCGCTTGACTCTTCTTCTTCGGAGTACACCCGAGCGCTCTTCATTTTGGATGCGGACCCCTCAACTGCTCGACGTAACCGCTCTTTCTGTTGCTCTAATCGATTCTCTTCGAGTGACTTGTACTTCTGCATCAACTTCGAACGCATTTCGTGCTCCAGCTTTTTCATCTTTTTCTGCTTTTTTGCTTCTTTATCCTGCAAAAAAAAAAAAAAAATAAAGGACCCATCGGACTTGCATTAGTCTGAACGACCTACGTCCTTAAAGCATCACTCTTACTAGAAATGATCTGTTTACGATGGTTCGGCTGATCGGCTCAGAAATATCGGTTTTCAAAAATACCATTACTTGCCACGTGAAATGAGCGATTTTCTTATTAGCGTTTGTAGACTCTACCCAGCCTTCATGCTCTCCGACGCGGCGGCTGGACGCAAAATATTTGAAAACTGAATACGCAGTGGTTTAAAAAGTGGGAGAATCGAGCAAAACAAAAGAAGTCCAAAACAGAAGGATGGTCTACCATGTCTTCCAAAATGAAAACAATAACTGAAGCTTCTTATGTGTGAAAGTATTGTCGCCGGAACTTGAAGCTTCCAGCGAGGTTTGCGTTGCGTGACTGTCAAAACTCGGCTAGACTGAAAAAGCGCTAAAGAATCGTAGGTACAAAATGAACAAGACCAAAGGTTTCGATGGGATCCCAAAAATATTTGACCCAGACAACTACGTCTTGTCTACGCCAGGTCCAGTCTTCGCCAGGCTAATCATCTGAGAAAATTAAGTTCAGATATACCTGTATAAGCCATATTTTTTTTGACGATACTGATCGAAACTTCCTGCTTTACTTCTGCCGAATTCCGAGCGAACTACTTGTCCAGCCAAAAAAAGATAGTTCAGAAACGAATTCAGCGCATCTCCTTATCCCTATAAAGAACATCTAATCAACTTTAAATAAAACTTTAACTTCTAAAAAAATCCGGTTTCAACCGGATTCCGGACGAACTATATGTCCGGTTAAAAAATGATAGTCATATACAGATTCAGCGTCTCTTCTTACCCTTAAATCTATCATCTAATCAACTTCAAATACAAATTTTACTTTTAACAAATTTTCCGGTTTCGGCCGGATTCCGGGCGCACTACTTGTCCGGCGAGAAAATGATTTTCACCATCGTGTTCAGCATGTCTTCTTACCCCTAAATCGAACATCTAATCAACTTCAAATAAAACTTTTGCTTTTAACAAATTTTCCGGTTTCGGCCGGATTCCGGGCTAACTACTAGTCCGTCGAGAAAATGATTTTCACCATTGTGTTCAGCATGTCTTCTTACCCCTAAATCGAACATCTAGTCAACTTCAAATAAAACTTTTACTTTCAACAAACTTTCAGGTTCTGGCCGGATTCTGGACGAACTACTTGTCCGGCGAGAAAACGGTTTTCATATTGTTGTTCAGCATGCCTTCTTACCCCTATATCGAACATCTAATCAACTTCAAATAAGACTTCTACTTTTAACTAACTTTCCGGTTTTGGCCGGATTCCGGACGAACTACTTGTCCGGCGAGAAAATGGTTTTCATATTCGTGTTCAGCGTGTCTTCTTACCCCATAATCGACTATCACATTAGCTGTTTAAAAAAAATTTGCTTGCCCCTTAATTTAAACCCCCTCCCCCACCCCTAAATGTAAAGCTACAGGGTCCATCTACGAACTCGACCTTACTCTTGACCCAAAGAATCCCCATACCAAGTTTCATCAAAATATCTCACTGCCTTCGAGAGTTATCGTGCTTACAGACAGACAGACGGACGGACAGACGGACAACTTTTGCGATGTCATAGGTATCCCTCCACTTACGTTTTGGGATCCCAAAAAGCGGGGAAAGGCGGGGTTTTCAGAAGCTTATAATCCCACGAGAGAGCTAGGGATAATAAAAAAGGCAAAATAAGCAAGAGGGGTCATTCAACCGTGTCCATCCATTCGAATAACCGGACTTCCTATGTAATGTTCGTCCACCATAACGGCCGCCAGATTGCACACATCCAGGAAACAGGGGAGGTTGTGTCTTTTTTTGGTGTATTCGGAACATGGAGTCGTCGGAGCCAGCGCTGGTGAACTACTGATTGAGTTTCAGTAAGGACGCAACCTATCACTGTGCTAGTGTCGCTGCTATTCGAGTGTGTGTCACTTCTTCAAGTGTTGGCGCTACTCTGTAGTGTTATTTTGCTGTGGTGGACACCTGACACTTCTACAACTAAGAACTTACGGCTTTCTTCCTCGCCTCCTTTGCTTTTTTCTTCTCTAGGTTTTCGAGAGCTTTCAAGAGTTCCATTTCTTTTGTCTGAGCTTCCTCTCTTTCGATTTTTTCCTGTAAAACAAGAAATCAGGAAACGTCACAACAATTAATCAATTGGGTCCTAGGGTACCTGTTAGTCATGATGCTCGCAACCATTACTAAATGGACTGAAGAACGTTTAGTCAGTTGATGCAGGAACGGGAAACTGGTTTCATCCAGTAGAACACAAAGGCAACGACGCAAACCAACTATGAGATGAGATAATGGCGTTTATTTCGATTACAACCTATAATGTAGTTTCTAGAGATATTTGTAATTGTTGCCATTCGTGTTTTGTTTCTCCTCCCATTTTCTCGTTAACCGTATTAAACACTTAGTCTTCGTGTGCAGTTCTGTACGCGAACAAGCTTGCAGAATCAAGATTCCACAAGGACGTTTTTAAGTGGGGCTTTGGTAACAGAACTGATGATCCTTGGAACAACCTTACCGAAGATGTGGTTAACGCTGAATCGATCAATAGCTTCAAGTGTATTATTGATGGGATTCTTCAGTTCGATTACTCAAAATTTCTCAGAGTTATTTAGAAGCGAAAGCCTTTTCTGTTGCGCCGTATTATTATTATTTATTCCTCCCTACTCAGTGATTTCAGATTAGAAACTCTGGCAACCCGCCGCCTCAACATATCCCTCAAGTTTGGTACAAGTATTCTGGCCAACCCAATCCTAAGAAAAATCCTGCCACCAGATTACGAGACGACACGTATCCGACTTCCGCGATCAGTGGCTCAGCCAGTGCCAAGGCTACAACCGGTTGCATGTTCCCACACCCGGTACCTAAATAGTTTTGTCCCTTCTTTCGTCAAGTTTTTTAACAATGGATTTACAGTTGATTCCTAATATCTTCCCTTAGATTTTAAGGTCATTTATAGTTTGGTGATTTTAGCGTAATTTTGTTAATTGTAAATATGAATTTCGACACTAAGATTTAAGCGATATTAATAACTGTAATTTTATTGACATGTTATGTGACTTGACAGACAAATGGCCAGTTATAGGCCATAGTGTGATTTAGCTCGATAGGCTACATGTTATTCAGTTTCAAACATTACAATTTTAGTGTATACATTGTTGACGTAAAATCAACCAGTCGGCTTATCGCCGTTTCAAGATTTTTAATGAATAAACTAAATTGAATTGAATTGAAATTGAATTAATTATTGTGATAGGAAATAAAATTACGATACTAAACTATGTTTTGAAGGCAAAAGAAGGAGGCATATTATGTTTTTTGTTGATTTGTAGTTTGTACTCGATGTTTGTAGTTTAAACGCTACTCACCGGCTCTTTTGTACTCATCGTCGGTTGTTCGGTCGACCTTGGCATTCCTAACAAATTATTGCTACTCCAGCAAACTGTATAAATATGCGAACGTCAATTGGGATAAAAATAATAAATAATAAAAATAGTAGGCGTCATGTCCCTCTACGTCATAATATAGAGGAAGAGGGCCCTTCCCGCAAACCCGTCAGTTCTCCCATCCGTCAGTTCGCCCAAAATCCGTCACTATAACGCCAACTTATTCGGACAGTTCACCCAAAGTTAACACATCAGTTAGAGCCAGACGTCAGAGTCGAGCCGGTATCCCATTCTGAATCGATGCAGATCTTCTTTTGGTTTCAAATCTCCGTCCTCGAACTCAACCCTCGGTTTCGCACGGGATTTGATCCCTCGAGCTTGTGTGGTGACTATAGGCCCAACGGGGAGATCCGGGCAAAAGGCGAAGGATAAAACTATGTTCAACTCACTTTAACGCGATGAAGCAGTACATCCATCATGCGCAGAGCTTCAAGTTTGCGCTGCGCAAGGAGCAGTTTCCTCTCCTCAACAGCAATTTTAATCTCCATATCATATTCTTCTTCTTCAAACTGCTTTTCCAGGCGACGCTTGCGCTCTTTCTCTTCGCGCTTGTGATTTTTAATCTCTTCTTTCTTTTGGTGAATCATTCGTCTGAAAAGATTGAGTTAGTAGGAGCCAGGGCAACGACTGAAGTAGCGTCCACAACAGAGCAAAATAACGCTACGTAGCAGCGCCAAGACTTAGGTAAAGTGACACACCCTCGAACAGCAGCGATACTAGCACCACTAGCGCTAGTGAACGTCCCTACTGAAACTCAACAAGTCGTGCAACAGCGCTGACTCCAGTAACTTCATCTTATAAACACAGCAAAAAAAGATAAAACCTCACTGCTTTCTTAATGTGGGAAGACCGCATGTTAGATTTGCTAGAAATCTCTAAACCCGCAAGTTTGTCTTGCCTTGAATGTCGCAAGCGTAGTTGACTGCGCTATGAGTATGGCCTGTTTGCGAAGCACGGAAAGCATAGGTCTTGGCGCTACTCCCTAGTATTATTTTGCTCTGGTCCACAACTTTAGCCGAGGACGAGGGACTCCGTACCTACCTGCTAGTACCATCGACCCGGTAGTATCAGGGTGGAATTTACGACTTCCACCAGTTCCACCTACTCCCTCCATTACACTCCTTCAGACCCAAACCCAAAAACAAGGATACGACCAACCTCTACAAGGGCACATTATATTATTTAAAAGTTCATTGAATAGCGTATCGTTCCAAATTGCAGTTGTAGCATTCCATTTCAAAGTCCCCAGAAGAAAAAAACAGATCAGCCATCAGCTCCTATGCATTAACTTTCGCAATGTCTCTTCACTGCGAAAGCAAATTCTCTATTACGGAAATCTTGACTATCATCAACATCGAACGTCTCTTATTTGTTTGTACAGTCCGCACCTCCCACTGAACCAATCACAAAAGATGCGAGAGGCAGTTCGCCCCTCCCACTGAACCAATCACAACAAACGCGAGAGGCAGTCCGCACCTCCCAATGAACCAATCACAGAAGACGCGAGAGGCGTCCTTTTGTGAAATATGTGAACTTTATTGTGAAAAGAATACCCATGGGTAAGCTGGATTTTGTTAGAGGGCAAAACCATGGAAAAAAACAGTGAAAGAACAATCGGTAATTGCGCTTTTTATCCAGAACAAAAACAATGGAATTGAATCAATTCTCAGTTCTGCTTTGGCAATCAATTTCGCCAATCGGAGAACAGAAGTTGAGAGTTAGCGCCCCGGTACATCCAGGTCCAAATGAAAGGCAGTGGCTAGTTAGTCATGTAGAGTCAGGTACGAGTCACATACGTACAGACGGATTTAGGCGAGTGACTATAGACAAACTGGACACAAGAAACGAGAGGTTTTGATCTTCTTTGTCATTTTGCTGAATAGCCTACGAAGTGAGTAAAGTGACAGCTTTATCTCGATATTTATCTCGTGAGTACAAAGCATGATACGCCCCCAGATAATAAAGGTTAACTTCAGACATCGAGGCTGATATCGGAAAATAACAGCGAGATGGACATTGAAAATAACCTGTCCGAGCCGAAGGCGAGGCAGGTTATGGAAAATATCAGCCGAGCCGAAGGCGAGGTTGATATTTTGAAATGGCCGTCGAGCTTGTGATTCCGATATCAGTCGAGATGGAGGTATGTTAACTATTATAACTTTTTCGAACAGAATTTCCGCTTTCGGGGCTGAAAATAATCCAGCCAATCACGTTTCAGAATTATTCATAACAGCCTCCGGGGAGGATGATATGACAAATAACATCCTCTCCAGCAGGCTGTTATGAAGTAATTCTGAAATGTGATTGGCTGGATTTTCCGTGGCGTTTTCATTGTGAAGTTTATCGTAATATAACTGACCGTGGGTCATAGGAAGATATGCATTACACGCCTGTTCGAAAAAAGTTATATACTAATAACTTTTCTCGAACAGGTGTGTAATGTATATCTTCCTATGACCCACGGTCAGTTATATTACGATAAACTTCACAATGAAAACGCCACGGAAAATCCAGCCAATCACATTTCAGAATTAGTCATAACAACCTGCTGGAGCGGTTGTTATTTGTCATATCAACCTCCCCGGAGGTTGTTATGACTAATTCTGAAACGTGATTGGCTGGATTATTTTCAGCCCCGAAAAGCGGAAATTCTGTTCGAAAAAGTTATAATAGTTAACATACCTCCATCTCGACTGATATCGGAATCACAAGCTCGACGGCCATTTCAAAATATCAACCTCGCCTTCGGCTCGGCTGATATTTTCCATAACCTGCCTCGCCTTCGGCTCGGACAGGTTATTTTCAATGTCCATCTCGCTGTTATTTTCCGATATCAGCCTCGATGTCTGAAGTTAACCTTTAGTATAAACTAATAAAACCAACTAGAAGAGTTCACCGGACATGGCACAAACCGACTGCCAGTCTTCCTCTAAGACGAATGCACGGACGACGGAAGGGGGGGGGGAATGGCATATATAGGGACAGTACTACATCTTCGCATAAACTTTTAGATGCGTCTTCAATATCGCCGAATGCGTCTTCAATATCGCCGAAAACGTGAAATAAAGTAGCAAAGAACCAATCACTCACTTTTCCTCTTTTGCCTTGAGGGCCTCCAAGTCTTTTTTCCTCTTTTCCTGTAATCGTCTCTCCTCATCCTCTTCTTGAAGTTTCTGTCTCGCCTGATTTCTCTTTTTTATTGTCGAATCAGCCATATGCTTATGTTTATCAAAGTCCACCTAGGGGGCGAGTTGCTGTTGCAGCGATTCTGCGAAAGGCAGGTTAGTGCGGGAAATTATGGGGAAGGGGAATATGCCTATAAGCTAGACTAGATCCAAATGAACACAAAGAAGGAAGGTAACACAAAGGCGTTTTTAGTTGTGAACAAATATTTTTCAAAACCTCTACTGAAAGCAAAGCACTTTTTTAAACCTACTTTCTCAGAGAACTATTTCACCATACTCCAACTAAATCTGAAACATTTTCTTTTCAATTGTTCTTTTCAAAATCTGGAATGTTACGCTCAGATGTGCTGCGCCAAAATAATTCGACAAAGCATGCGGAACATGAAACAAAATTCAAGTACAGAGCAGAGATGGGCGAATCCGATCATGAAAGGATTCGAATCCGATTCCAGGGCTAGGTACGAATCCGATTCTGAATCCACCGTTTCCTGCTGAGGATTCGAATCCGGATTCAAATCCGATCTCAACAAAAAACAAACCATCTATATGGATTATCGTTTAAAAATCAGAGGTGACAAAACACATTTCCAAGGTAATCGGCCAACGTTGTAGATCACAGAAGATGGTTAGTGGTGGAGACCAAAAAGTTGTACTGCCTAAGGACTGTGTAAAAATTGGAAAAAGGGAAACTGGAAGGATATAGAATAGAAATTTGAGCGGATTCGCAAGATTAAGTTTGGAATCCGAGTCCGAATCCAGCCTAACAAGCAGAAGATTCGAATCCGACCAAAAGAAAGAATCCTGGATTCGAATCCGAGTCCAGATTCGGATTCGCCCATCTCTGGTACAGAGTAGCTCTTTCTAGCAGACATAAACAATGCTCTATCGGCTGGTGGATTCTTATCGAAGTCCGTGCACACAGTACGATTTTCGCAGTCGAATGCGAATTTGCTCCTTCGCTCCGAAATTTGTACGCATCGCATGCAGGTTTACCCATAGTGACGCAAATTTCACATTTGTATTTTTAGACGCGAAATCGTGTCGATCTACGAGTGCACGTAGCTTTACTGTTAATGTCACTTCAAGGTGTATAATGCTTTGATTTTTCACCCAATAGGCACCTCGGGCATTCTAACGAAAAAACAACAAAAAGTGTTTTGGCAAAATTTTCGTACGAAGAGGCTGATCATGTTCCCAGTATAGTAGGAGTGGAGTGATTATTTGTGTTACCTTTCATCTTCTTTTATATTCATAAAAATACACCTGTGGCACCAGGAATATTAACTGTTTGGTAAAAAAAAAAAAAAAATGAAAAAAGGCCTTTACAACATCGCCATGTTGGAATTTCTCGTTAGGCCTAGTACTAATATACGGGCTGACTGGAACATCCCGACATTATAATACAAAAACCTACACAGCGTAGGTACAGTGAAGGTATGTTTCTCTGGATTGGTCGCCACTTTTCTACCACTGGGCTACAGGGGGGTTTGTGAACACAGTTCGCATAGTTAGTGAACATAGTTCATAAACCACTACAATAGTCAGACAGAAACAGGCTACAGGATCCCGCCAAAGCCAAATTCGTCTAAGTAGTTCACACGCAAGGTAGATCAAATGCCTTTTTCGGCACTCTCAACTTTAACAGTTAGTTACGTAACAAAGGACGATTTGTCCTTTAACCCCTGCCACCTGTCTACCACGAAGCCGGATTTTCAAAACACCGGGTATACCCAGTGTTAGGCATAGCCCAGTATACCACAAATTAACGGTTTTTGGATAGGCTATGCCAAACGCTGCTTGGGGTGAGCCATTCCGATTCGTTGATTTCTGAACTTCACTCAAATCATTTTATTGAGTTACGGTACCCAGCATTTGATATCGGGTAACTAGCGTCGGGCACAAGCTACACCAAACGTTGGATAGACCCAGCGTTTAGCATAGATTATCCTAAAATCAGGGATGTGTGATAGACTGGACCCTAACACAGTAAAACTCAAAGAATAACCATTTGAATTCTTTGTCAGAGGTGCATGATGCCCAACCGTTTGCCATACACTACCCGGCGGTACCTAACCTACCCAAACATCAGGTGTTCGTGGTAGACAGTCATACCCCGGCTGCAGTATGCCAAACCTTGGGTCCGTCTAGCTGACTAAGAATAGGTATATTGGGCTATTTCGAAAAATTCACGAATCTTGTAGAATTTGTAGGATAAAGGAACTCCTATGGGCGTTAATTCTGCGGCACAGTTTTGTCCCACACATTTCTAAGTCTTTGTACCGGAAACAGAAATGTGTGTCACACAATCGACCCACACGTTGAACCTCGCGGAAATGCCGTTTTGTCTGTTGGCGGTAATTTCAAATGCCTAAACGTAAAAATAAAATCGAAAAAACTTAGAATAAACAGAATATCAGGCTTCCACCCTTGCCGTTCTGTACTAGACGGATCCTCATTTTCTTATTTATCTGCTTGACAAAGGTATAGCCTCTTTTATTATTTGGACTTTCCGCTTAATTTGATTTCCGCAAAATTCGCGACACAAAATAGAAAATCACCTCGAGGGTTGTTAGTCAAAATTAGTCAGAAACTATCAATCAATTTAAAGCAGGAATGGACCGTCATCTGGCTGACGTTCAAATTAGTATAAATGCTGTCGTGAGGAATGTATAGAGGAGAAAGCCTTTTTGCTGCACTTCTATTATATACAAACTATATCAAATCTGAGCCTAAAAACTAGTTGGTCGCGGAAACAGACTTTTGGGCCACACAAATTATAGTGGAAACTCACTTTTTGAGCCGCAGCCTCTTTGCGCACTGTCAGAAGTTTCATAACAGACAACACAAGGATGCGCGGTTTCAACAGACAGCGCGTAACAGACAACACTTGGGATGTTATCTGTTGTGTTGGAAAACGTTATACATAATATGTTATGCATAACAGGCACTGCCAGGAAGAGCCAAAAAAGCATCTACTGACTTTTTTTTGTCGTCATGATGTCAGGAAATTCAATAGAAGCTTTTTGGCGATTTTTTAGCTCTTCCCGATGGCGACGCTTGTTATGCATAACATTGTCAAACACAAGAGACAACATCCAAAGTGTTGTCTGTTACGCATTGTCTGTTGAAACCGCGCCTCCTTCTGTTGTCTGTAATGAAACTCCTGATAGTGTGGGATTGCGAAAAAACGGCTTATGTTTGGCATACCCTAACCGGGGTTTTGTGTAATCGGAAACTGGGGTAGACTGCTACCACTCCACTTAGTAAGAGTAAATCCACTGCCGATCTCCTCATTCTCAAACCTTAATAGCTGCGATCCACGCTTTCTCGTCGGACATCTTCACCAACTTCATCCCTCTGAGTGCAGTCATGCACTTCACAAAGCCTATATACTCTTGGTACTGCACATAGACTTCAAACAGGCTATCTTGTCCAAAGTTCACAGTTCTGATTCCTGAAAGGTCCGAGTCCATGCGAAGCCGAAAGGGATCGAGCATAGGGATGTCGATGACACGAATGGGGCCATATTGCTCGAATGCCTGAAATGATAGTTAACCTGTTATTTCCAAACTAAAATCAAGGACAAATAAGCACAAGAACCCCCGTCACCCTATCTCTTTAACACGACCATGCCGAGTCGAACAGATTCCTGATACCCTGCCCGACGCAAATGAGCGGAGGGTAGGAGCTACGCGGAACATCACAATCCGTTACCTCTACTTGCGCGCCTGCTACAATCTTTTCCTCTGGTATGCGGGTGTCAACTCGAAATTCAGCATGTAGCTCTAGCTCTGCTCAGTTTTGTCGGGGTATCCATAGTCGGCGCACGGGATCAAGGACGGAGGTTCTATTGGCTTATTTGTTCTTGCTAAAATGAAGCTAATATACAATCTATCTGGTATTGTAAATATGAAGAGCTGCTATGTACTTGAGTACTTGTACCCTTACATGAGCGACGGCTGTAGTCTGCATCAGAGCAAAATAACACTAGGGAGTACCGCCAATAAGACTTGACAAAATTGACACACACTCGAATAGCAGCGACACTAGCACCACTAGCAATAGCGAACGTCCCTACTGTAACAAATTCAGTCGTTCACCAGCGCTGGCTTCGATAAATTCATATTCTGAACTCAGCGAAAAAATGATACAGCCTTCTTTGTTTCCTTGGTGTGTGCAGACCGCAGCTTTGCTTTACTAGAAATTTCTAAGCCCGCAAGTTTGTCTCGCTGTAAACGCGGCGGCGCTGCGAATATGGCCCGTTTGGAAAGCCTGGAAAGCATACGTCTTGGGGCTACTCCCTAGTGTTATTTTGCTCTGGTCTGCATGGAATCTGGTGCTAAATTTTTAAATCATCCAATCCATAGGAGCCAGCTTTCTTCTGAAAAGCTGGCGAAAAGGCTCCCTTTTCTGACTGCGATCGAAAAATTGCAACCCATCCGATGTGCTAACTAGAGGTTTCAATCAATCAATCAGATTTATTTCCAAATAGCATAAAGCTAGAAGAGGAATAAAAAAATATTTACAAAATACACAGAAACGAAACAAATTAACTAATACGCTTACAAGATTCGAAATGATGGGATGAAACTATGTAAAAAGTGGGCAGAAGAATTAGCAGGATATGGAGAAAACTGACTCCCAGCGTTCCTCTCGGACCGACGCACGGACGACGGGAGGGGAGGGGGGAAAAGACGGCCCATATGGGACAACACGTTATCTTGGTTTTTGGTTTGCGAAGAGTTATGGTCCTTGGCCTCCCATACGAGGTCTTAGAAATAACCTAAACTAGTTTCGCGTCCAGCGGTACAGCAGTGCAACATAAACAATTAATTTTTTTTTTTTTTAAACCACACACGCACATACAGCCTATAGCAGGGACCCATAAATTTCCTTTACAGGGGGCTTGTCAATAAGAGATTTCTGATGCTATGTTGACCGCAAGGAAGATAGTTAGAGAAATACCCACGGTCCAATCACGTCCAAGACCAGATAAAAAAAAAATCTGGGATTGGCTGCTGGCAACTGGAGGGAGGAGTCTCTTTGGGGCGCACGTCCAATGAGGCAAAAAAGAATGCAGATTCGACCCAAGTGGGATTTTTGGAAAGTAGGACCGGTTCGGTCAACATAGCAACATAAAAGCATAGGAAATGACAAGCCCCCTGTAAAGGAAATTTATGGGTCCCTGCCTATAGTAAATTTGGCATTTAACATCATTGAGTGCAATTACCTGACGAATCATAGCTTCAGATGGTTTATCGGAACTACCCCCTTCGTCTCTGTTCCAGAACCAACGGCAGGGAAGGTTTGCTATGTGAACAGTGTCGGGTCTTTCTCCGGGTTTCATTTCATTCATGTTCTTGGCATCCCTGAAAAAAAAAAAAAATCAATTCATAGCCCACATAGATAGATAGATAGATATTTTTATTGATCTAACTCGTAGCTCCGACATGGCACTAAACACGTCGACTATTACATTTAGCGTGTTAAAATACTTGAACATTATATATTATCGCCCTTGCTGAGGTTGATAGCGGAAAAATTTGGGTTATATCTGCCTATGATGCTGCCCAAGGGCCAAATTTTCCGCTATCGCCCGAAGAACAGCAAGGGCGATAATAATTATAACACCAGTACACTTGAAAAATCGAAAAATCGAGTTATTCCGATATGAACCGAGATGGAGGTATGTTAACTATTATAACTTTTTCGAACAACTTTTTTTATAGAGGGCGATTCAGATGCCATCTAGCGGTCGTGAAAGCTACTATGGATCTTACTCTAGAAGTCGGGGTAGTCAAAGTCAAATGTAAACAATAATATCATCTGTGTTGGCTTTGTCTTTGTTGGAATTCAAGAGATATTTTTGAAGTGAATAAACACAGTGATCTATGCTGAATAACTAGCTTTTCGAAAGCAAGGGACAGTAGGATGTTGTTTCCGTTGACAAGCTGTATTTTCAGTGGAAATCTGATTGTGACAAGGTATGATCTAGGGCATAGGCTGGTTGTCTAAGAGAGTAAGATGTTCTTTCATTTTTTCAATGCTGAATAACTAGCTTTTGGAAAGTAAGGGATAGTAGGATGCTGTTTCAGTTGACAAGCTGTATTTTCCGTGGTAATCTGATTGTCACAAGGTATGACCTAAGGCATAAGCTGGTTGTCTAAGAGAGTAAGATGTTCTGAATTTTCAACTTTTTTTTTTTCTTTCATTTTTATAAAATTTTTAAAGAACTTTTTTTTTTACTGAAAGCATTGTTTTTAAATTATTTTTTGGAGATCAGCTTCTACTTTTCAGTATTTGATGGAAAAGTGCTCGTTGAATTCAGTATTTGAGGAAAAGTGCTCGATGAATATCGCAGGGCGATAACAGTTGTCGAAGGGCGATAACAGTTGTCGCAGGGCGATAACAGTTGTCGCAGGGCGATAACAGTTGTCGCAGGGCGATAACAGTTGTTGTTATCGCCTTCTGGAAATTTTTTCTTTTAACATCAGGGCAATACCAGAAAATTTTGGCACTGGGTAGGATAGGAGTAAGGACTGATATCATGGGACTGCACGGTGTATATTTCCTGAATAGCTCATACAATTACTCGCTAGCATCGGATCGTCACACAATTATTAACACGGCTAAAACTTAATAATCACTTCTCAATAATTGCATTCTTTTGCAGGTGGCAATGGAACAGAAGGATGACTCATTGCTCATTTTGGTCTTGTGAAGGCGGCTTCTCGTATCTGCACTTTATACCATGAATTATGCACAAAGACTGCGAATTAGATGCGTACATATGATATATAAGGCCTTCTTTCTTTACGAGTCTTGCTTCTTTTCTTACCTTACCAGAATTCGTACCTAGTGTTTTCACGGGGACCACTTTCACGGGGATAATTAACTAATCAATCAATCATACTGATTCTGTTTACGCCAAGAAACAATACACGTGCGTTTTATCTCAATCCTCCTCTCGACTCTCCTCACAGTTGTCCTATTTCGCTTTTTTTTTTTACTACTGAGATGAGCCAATTCTCCTTTTCTTGCGATTTTGTCATAATCGAGAAGGGGGAAAGCTTTGCAATTCTGCGGAATCGAGAATTTGCTTCGATAGTCTTCTCGATTCTCGTTCTCCATACTCCTTCCTCATTGGTCAAAAAAGGGAGGGTGTTCGATATGTATAAACAGGTATTAACGGGTGGCTAAATTAGTGTATTTGTCAGAAGTGAGAACTGAAAAGAGCAAAAAAAGTAATTTGTACGAGAATTGAGAAGCGGGAACTGTGAATTCAGATCAAAAACGCAACTAATAATGGAAAGGTTGCGTTAGGCTAGATTCCCGCTGCGTTCAAATATGACACCAGAACCAGAAATTCGCAGTTGCTTACCTAAAAAAGGAGTCCCAATCCTGCCTGGAAGGACCAGATGCTCGAGCCTCACATGCTCTAATCCTAAGTGCTTCTGGAAACCCACTCAGCTTGATGGAAGTCTGATCTAGCCTCTTAGTCACGAATGCCAGTAGATTCCTGTTCTTCAACTCAGCTTCAAATCGAATGAAGTTAAGAGTGCTCTGAGCCACCTAGCAAAACGAATACAGTTTAAAATTCACTCAATCCTCAAAGAAAACAAAAAAAAAATTTAAAACAAAATTGGGAGAAAGGTAAAATTTCTCTCGAGATGGAGTGCTTTTCCCATCTTTTAAATAAATACTCAAATACGGCTGTTACGCCACTGACTTTACAAGAAACCAAGTTTATTTGGAGACAAATTTCGATATCAAAGACCTAAATTAGTTATCTGCAAATTCTGAGACCAAAAACATGACGTCCAGCTGCATGCTATCTCGACGTGTTTTTTGAAGTCGTTCACCACACCGACTACATCCCCTGATACTGAATTCAACGGGACGGCCAATCTCTTCCCAATCCCCAACGGTAGATGTCTTTATCAAAACTTGAATGAACAATTTTACATTGTTGGCCTCTTCGCTTCACATTTTCACTGAACACAACCAAGGTCTCAGCGGGAAGGTTACCGTAGTGGCCATGGCACAATTAGTATATCTCGACCAGATCCCCCGTAAAAATCTGCAGGCCAGTGTGGGTACCATTTGGTACAGTCAGGGGCGATACTAGCCAAAATGTTTGGGCAAGAAATTTTACTGACTAGCCGGTCACTTTTACCAACTTTTTTCTACCAATAATTCATTATACATAATTATCGCTGCATTTACCGACTGAGATCGAGATTTTGCTAGATGTCATGTCAGTATTTTCATCTTCTTTATCTAACTGACTAGAAAACTGTGGTGCCGTCAGAAAGATTGCACAGCGATTTTACCGACTCGTTTTTTTTTAGATTGGCCGACAACGTTGGGAGTGATCGTCCCCCACCCCATACGTGACGCCTCTGTCTATAGTATATATGCAGTATCCTTTGCTACCACCCTCTGTTCCACATCTGATATGGGACTGAAAGAAACGACCATGCTCCCTAGTCCCTATATAATGAAACCCTACAGCCAGTTTTGAATTCACTTATCATTTGCTATTTTTAATTAATTTTATTTTTAATGATATCATTTGACAAACATGGCAGTTGCTATTTCTACGCAGGTTAACTGACCTGCTTAGTCTTGTATTTTACTATTTTGCTAAATATAATATGACATACGAATTGGACAGGGTACACACTAAAAGAAAATTGATTCTGTAGTCTATGGTATTTATGAACACCCTGATCGAACATTGGTGGGAAGTTCTATCTGATAAATTTGTTCCCCATTTAGGTCATAAGAAGGAGCTACTGTAAAATTTTCACTTTTCAGATAATGGTGCAGACACGCAATCATGTTTTTCAGCTGGATTTCTATGCTTCCATCCCAAAGCTGAAAAAATCTCAACTTTAGTGTACGGAACTGGTGATGCTGCTGACACCTTGTCAGTTATTCTGGTCCTCAACTACCAGATTGTGAGCTCATTGGTATTCAGATATAACCAGCCTTTTGGTGTTTATTTCATTGTCATCAGTTTTGAAATAAGGTGGTACTCTTGATACAATAAAACTTACTTTCAGAATTGTGAATTGCTCAGGGGCTACAACCGCCCTTAGCTTTTCCATGACTTCCCAATTGCTGATCATCTGTCCAGCTGTCTTCATCTGGGGCAGCTGCACAGAAATGTGTAATCTTGCTACAGGCTTGAGGTGCAGCCTGAGGTCTCGAGTGAAATCAACCACATCGCTAGTGTCTTCACAGACCTGAACAGCTACCATTTTCTACTCCACTGAAGCTGCAACACAGCTTTCTATAAACAAAACAAAGTTGGAGTGATTACGGGACAACAATGGAAACATAAACTGAAATCGTTAGCTGGGACCAATCAACTGAACGAGTGTCCACTCTGCAAGCACTAATTTTATGATAAACTTTACTAGACAAAGCATGGCCCAGACTGGCAGAGGCAGGTGACCATTTGGTTAATGGAGAAAAAAAAACGTTTAATTTCAAATACATTATAGGGTACCGTAGTGTTATCTGCCCTTCGACTACAGGATACCTTGCTATTTGCACCACTCCCCCCACCCTGTGAAAGAAATATATGCAAGCAATCCACTGCTCCTTTCCAGCCTCTACAATCTGTCTACAATTACCAAATGTACAAAATTAGGCCTTAACTGGAAGGTCTAATTATTCTCTACAACAATATTTTTTACATTTTCGTTTAAAGCTGTAGCATTGCCAGATGCCTTTGCCTTTCTTCTGAACACCTGCTGACCATGGCCAAAATATGAATATGATCATCAAGTGACCAATAGACTTATTGCTGCCACTGGCTGCTGACTTTTCCTCCTTGGTATCAATAAATTTTTGTAGAAAAGTTCAGTTGCTTTTTTTTACATGTAAATTTACATTGAATGTTAAGAAATAATACAAAATAGGTAGGACATCTTACTGTTAGCCTTATAAAATAGACAATTTTGTCATGAATGCAATGGTATTTTTTAAATATTTTTTGAAGATGTTTTAGATAGTTACAAATTAAAAACAGATAAGAAAAATTCACAGCAATTCATGCTCACATTACAGAAAATCAGCAAATTCTACTGTAAATAGCCATTTTATTCCCGGCGGACTACGTCAGAAGGTACCCTGAACAACTCTCTCCCTGCCTCACGCAGCGTACAAACTAGCGGGCCCGCTGGTACTCAGCGGGTGGCCCGCTAGCAAATAAAACAACTCCTTCCCAGTGTACGGCCCGCTGGAGAATAAAACGGCAACAGACAGTCCGCTGTATGATGAACTTCAAATAAAACGCAACTCTGAATACAATGTAGCCTAATAAACGTACAATCTGATATGGCAGTAATCGATGACCGGCGTTAGTTTTATGAGCAAGTTAAGGTTAAGACATTCTCAAACTCCAGATTCGAAATTCGGAAGCGTGGAACGTTTCAACAAACAGCACCTCAGAGGCTGTGCCTGTGTCGGTGACTAAAAGCTACACAGTTACTAGAGCATTGACCACCGAAAACTGTGAAACGTGACCATTCCGGGATTTATCCGACGAGTTGGTCGAGCGTGTCCGAAAGCTTTCACGACTGTAAATGCTGCATTTAATGCTGCATTTTTATTTTGGATTTCGTCCGAAAGCTCTTACCTTATAATGCAGCATTAAATGCAGCATTTACAACACTAAAAAGCTTTCGGACACATTCTTTATTTCTTCTCTGACACTTATAATCCCGAATGTAGCCTTAATCGCCAGCTCCCCAGTTTCTTCTTGAAAATTCAGCGTAAAATTTAGCATCTTCGCTGAATTTTTCGATGAATTTTATGCTGAATTAATGCTGCATTAACTGAGCGAAAATTTAAGTCCGAAAGCGAAATGCTGCATAAAATGCTGAATTAATTCAGCATTTTCGTTCGTTTCCGAGATTTCGGACACGCTCGGTTTGACAGTTTCCGCCGTGAGTTGAGCTTTGCTTTTGCAGTTAACCTTCCTGCTGGTCCTTCGTGGCTCATGCTAAACTTCCTGCTGGCTCAAAGCCGCGCCAAAGCATAGTTTGGTGCCTGCGACGGAGAGAATACTCTATGAGCGTATTCTTTCCGTTCCCCGGGGACTCCTCAGGGAATCGAAGGGAACGGCGAGAATAGAGGTAGTCACTCCCCGTGGACTCCGCATACGGAAAACAGCGAGAACACGGGGAATGCTTCTAAAATGGTTTTTGTTCGAAAAAAAAATATGCAGTTGACGAAACAGTTTGATTTGTTTATCCTGATTGTTTTTAGTTAATTTTACATTGCACCAACACTAGCAAAAATTGATTCCCCTCCGAATCTGAAAGGGAGTCCTTCTTGATAATGGTGATGATAATCGGAGCATTCGTCCGTGGAGACTCGCGAGAATACGGGGAGTGCGCTCCCGGGACAAAGAAAAACGCGGGGACTCCTCAAGTGGAGTCCTCGGGGAACGGCGAGAATACGCCTTATGACCAAGTCTGAACCACACCAGTGAATCTCCGGAAGAACGAGAGACTGAACCCAAACGAATCCTCAAAATTGATTCAAATAATATTTAAACCAATCAACGACGTTCGTTGTGGTCAGGTTGTGGTGATGTTTTTGGCTCTTCGTTAGGCACACGGCGATTCGTCATCGGGACGAAGAGTTAGTCGCCAAGAGTTTTATATTCAGTGGCGGCGAGCTGCTGATGAATCTGAGTTTGCTTTATTTTCAGCAATGAAGCACAAAGATGGGCAACAGTGTGGATAGAGACTCTCTGAGAGCTCAATTATTGGCGGCAATTCCGATTACACTATACAAATTCCGCGAAAGAAGAAAAATATAAAGTCAATTCGCACTTTCACAATACACGCGCTTGCGCATTTGTTCACAACCCTTTCCGACGAAGTGGTTCCTCGGTGAAACCACCTTTTCATAATTTTTTCCGTAGCCTACAAGTAAGATCTCCTAAAATGTAATTTCCGTTTTGGGATCCCAAAACGTAAGTGGAGGGATACCTATGATATCGTAAAAGTTATCCGTCTGTTAGAACGATAACTCTCGGAGGCGATGAGATATTTGTTCAAACTTGGCACGAGGACTCTTTTGGTTAACGTACAGCTGGCACGTAGGCAGCATGCATTTCGTCAAATATTTAGTACATGGGTTTTCGCCGGCTTTCAAGTTCCTTTCGGATCGAATCATGCGTTCGGCAGCTATGCCCCGTTTGCTTCGTCATAATCTCTCCATCCGTTTGGTTGGACCCTACGCATGTTAAAAAATGTCTGCCCTCCCTCCTCTACGACTCCCACGCTCATGGTCAGATGAGTTTCAGATCATTTGAGGCATCTTGTGCATTTATTCCCACATCCTTTACTCGACTTTACTCTGCTACTAAACTAATCTACTCGCATACCTCACTCACGTGCGCCCCCTTTTAGAATACTGCTGTCCGGTGTGGGGACCCCAAGTGCAGAACACAGTTTATCTGACAGAAGAGCTAGAAGCAGTACAGAAACGCGCGTCGAAAATTATCATGGGACCTAACTTCCAATCATACGAGCAGGCACTGACAGTGTTGAGAATCCCCAGTCTCTACTCCCGGAGAGAAGAACTGATACTAAAATTCGGCAAAAAGCTGTTAGAAAATGAAAAGTACCGAGTCTTGCTCCCCCCTGATGCCCCCAAAAACAGCAGGACAAGACGGCAAAATAGATTAATGCCTGTCAAAGGACGAACCTCGAGGTTTATGAACTCGTTTGTGCCCTTTTTTACAGAGATTTTTAACAAAGTGAACTAGTGTAAATATTTTATTTCATTATTGTAAGTGACCAGCATAATTTAGCATCTTCTGCTGAAGAAAGCTACGAAGTTGGTTTGTCAATAAACGATTTCAGATTTCATAATAAACTACTACTCTAATCGGGTTACCTGCCCGGAACATCAGTGGATCACAAAATATTGGATTTTCCTTCCCTCCATCCTCACACAAATTGTTAGGTCCATATTTCGTTGAGTATCTGATTGGGTTCTTCATGCGCCTGCCAAAGTTTCATACTCCTGAGGGGTGGTTCGAAATGCTTGGCATGGGGGGTGGATGACAACTTCAAAATATCCGATCGGCTGATGCCCCCGCAAGGCTCGGTTGGAAATAATACACGAAAAACGTACAGCACCACAGGCAAAACATAACTGTCTATGACCACTATAAGTACTAAGTGGGAAAATATTAAAGTAACTAAACAGTGGGCAATAAGCATAAAGCTGATACAAATGGTGTATTCTTGCCGTTCCCCGTTTACTCCTCGGGGAATCAAGGGGAACTGCGAGAATAGAGGGATTCACTCACGCGGACTCGGCGTACGGATAACAGCGATAACACCGAGAATGCTTCCCAGATGGATTTTCTTCGAAAAAAAATTACGCAGTTGACGAAGTTAATTAATTTTACATTGCAACAAAACCAGCAAAAATTATTCCCTTCCGAATGTGAAAGGGACTCCTTTCTGATAGTGGTGATGATAATCGAAGCAGAGTATACGGGGACTGAGTCCGAGAATAGGCCTAAAGTAGATTTGTTTACTGTACTTACGGTGATTTAATGCAAAACCAGTTGGGTTCAAACTTCGGATCACAGGGGGAAATTCACGATTTGTTAACTGCCTTTATAAGGTGTATTCTCGCCGTTTCCCGAGGACTCCACTTGCGTTTTTGTTTGTCCCAGAGACTCACTCCCCGTATTCTCGTGAGTCCCCACGGACGGCGAATCAGGCGAATGCTTCGGTTATCATCACCATCATCAAAAAGAACTCCCTTTCAGATTCGGAGGGGAATCAATTTTTGCTGGTGTTGGTGCAGTGTAAATTTAACTAAAAATAATCAGTATAAACAAAACCAAAAATAAAGTGGATCCAGAATAATTTCGTCAACTGCATATTATTTTTTCGAGCAAAATCCATTTTGGAAGCATTCCCCGCGTTCTCGCTGTTTTCTATACGCGGAGACCGCGTGGAGTGACTCCCTCTATTCTCACCATTCCCTTTGATTCCCCGAGGACTCCACTTGAGGAGTCCCCGCGTTTTTGTTTGTCCCGGGGACTCACTCCTCGTATTCTCACGAGTCCCCACGGACGGGGAATGCTCCAATTATCATCAGCATCATAAAAAAGGACTCCCTTTCAGATTCGGAGGGGAATCAATTTTTGCTGGTGTTGGTGCAATGTAAAATTAATCAAAAGCAGTCAGAATAAACAAAACCAAAAATTAAGTGGATCCAGATTAATTTCGTCAACTGCATATTTTTTTCGAACAAAATCTATTTTGTATGCATTCCCCGTGTTCTCGCAGTTTTCCGTACGCGGAGTCCGCTTGGAGTGACTCCCTCTATTCTCGCCTTCGATTCCCTGAGGAGCCCTCGGGGAACAGCGAGAATACGCCTATAAGGCGTAAAGATCAGGCGTAAGGATGTAAAGTTCAAAACACACGATTGTTTTGTAACATATGACTGGAGAATCTCTTCGAAACCATGCCACTAGTAACAGGTCAACTGAGGGCGAATGCACGATTTTTAACTGCTCCCCCCTCGAACCATCCCTGATCATCCTAACTGATTTGGAATTGCCTGAATTAACAAATGTAAGACGGAGGTACAAACCGACCGACAGACAGACGTTACGATTATTACCTTCAAAGCCGAGGAGTTGGTTTAGTAGCTTCTGGTCTTTTGCGACCCTTGAACTTCAGCGCTGTTGGGTCCAAAAACCAGTGTTGCCAGATGGTGCGCATTTGCGCCATTTGGGCGCTTTTTCGAGGCGGCTGCGCTTCGATTTTTTAAGGTGTGCGCATTGCGCCATTTTTGCGCATTTCCCTAAAATCTCGGCGCAAATTGGGCGCATTTTGCTATCCACAAATTTTAAAAGTGAAAACCAGATATTGACTTCTAGTAAATTCCACTTAGTCGTTTTATATTCAGATCTCGAGGGTTGCGGAGATTGAGGCCTTGAAGGGCGAATGTTAAAAAATTTCACTCGAGAACACTGTATAAAGGGCATGAGGGCTCGGAATCTGTTGTCCCTCTCTGCTGCTCCAAGTCGTGTATGCCGGCGAGCAGCCGCAAAGCTGAATGCTGCGAAATTTGGATATTAGTGTATTATTTTATATATTATTTGACTACGTGTGAGCAGTTAGCACTTCGGAAATTTGTTTTTTCCAAAAAATCTTCCCTATTTCTCCTGTCGCAAAAGACCAGACCTGATTAACTTTTCTCTTGCTGGGAACATAACCAGAGGCGTTTCTAGCCAAAATAAGTGCATGGGAGGGGGGGTAAGGTCTTTCGCGACTGGCTAGATGCTTTTCCCGACTTTTTCAAAATAAAAGACTATATTTGAGAAAAAAGATTACTAATTAAAAAAATCGTGGCGCTACGCGCCGACTTTTTTTTTATTTTTTTATTAACGGCTGACTGAAAAAATTTGGGGGGGGGGTACCTAATTCTATCCCAAAAAGCCAGATGGCAAAAATGCGCCGATGGCGCATTTTTGCTTCTCTTGCTGCGCGATCTTGTGTCAAGAATCTGGCAACACTGCCAAAAACTCTTATGTGAGACAAGTCAAAACAATCTCAAATGTCAAAGTGTAGTGAACTTTTAGTATTGGTTCAAGAAATATCACTTTATTTTGCAATATGATGCAGTTGCAGTGATAGTTTCCTTCTTGCCCAAACATTTTAATCTTTTCCGGCTCCATTGAGAAAAAGAACAGCGTGCAATGGCGTCACTAATCAAAAACCAGATTTTGAAGCACTTGTCCAAGTAAGTTATCATAGAGCGTGTTCCACCCCTATACCAATAGTAACTATTAGTTACTATTTCCGTTCCAGCCTCACGAAAAGTTACTACGCTAACCGTTCCAACCTTCTCAAAATAGTAACTAATAGTAACTATTTGCTTACCACGCTCTGGAGCGTAGTTAGCGTAGTAACTACGCATCTCTGTATCGTGATTGGTCGGATCCCCCCGCGGCCTGATATGTGACCGAAAATTCAAAAAGCGTTCCAGCCTAGCGTAGTAACTACGGTAACTAGCGTAGTAACTACGGTAAGTAGGGTGGAACACGCTCATAGTTTATACTCAGTCTAATATAGAATAAGTATAATATAGTAGAGGTATGCTTATTTCAGTGTTGTCCAGCTGTTTACGGCAAGTAAGTGTACAGTGAGTGTCAAAGTAAAGAATATGGTGAAAATAAATCCGATGCCATCAGTTTTATTTAAAAAAATGGATTTTTAGGCTATTTAAACTGTGCATTTTAAACTGTGGTCCAAAAAAATATTGTGGACAGTTTTCGAAACCCTACCTTGAGTAAAATAAAGAACAAATTGTAGCTGCAAACTGTTATTCTTCTGAATCTTTTGCTCTTTGCTTTGTTGATCTGTGTAATCTTTACCTTTTCTACGCCCTGTCTCTGCCAGGCAGCCACCTGACCAGGTCGGACCAGGTTAGATTGTCAGGCTTTTTGTATTACTTTCACTCACATAGCAATCCAAAATATTCCAACAGAACAAAAAGAATATTATACTACTAATGCTGAGGCCCTGTATCCTTACTTTGGGTTTATTCTCAAAGTTCAAAGTATTGTATCCCAACATTGGAGCTTTGTGTATGACTGGTAAGGTATTCTTTCTTTTGCAAAGCGTACCCTTTCTTGACTGTGTCTCTCAACCGAAATCAGCAATGCTGCTCTTTTTCTGAATAAGAGGCACTTGGACCTGCAAACTCCCTTGGCTTAATAGATTTGTAGTCTGATCCAAAGGTGGGGGAATCCGATCATGAAAAGATTTGGGCTAGGTACAAGTACGATTCTGAATCCACCATTTCATCCGGATTCAAATTCGACCTTAACAAAAATCAAATCATGTACATAGGTTGTAGTTAAAAAATTAGAGGTGACAAAGCAGGTAATGTGATAGATTACTGAGGATGGTTGGTGCCGGAGATAAAAAGTTGGATTGCCTAGGCCCACTGTGTAAAAATTGGGAAATGGACACTGGAAGGATATAGACAAGAAACTTGATCGGATTCATGAAGATTGAAGGTTTGGAATCCAAATCTGAATCTGAATCCAGCCTGACAAGCAGAAGATTCGACTCCGAACAAAAGGACGAATCCTGGATTCGAATCCGGATTCGGAGTCGCCCATCTCCTGTCTTTCCTGAGATACCAAGAATTGTCAAAACATCTTAAGACTGCTCCCATTCAGAATCGGAGAAGCCTTGCCAAATCTGGTAGGAACTTAGGTACAGGAAAGAAGTTGAGTGTACTAGACTAGTACTAGACCGCCAGGGTTAGTGCTAGGTTGGGGCTATGCTATGCTAAAATAATTGGTTGGAGCAAGTAATCAAGCCGCTGTACTAGACTAGTACTAGACCGCCAGGGTTAGTGCTAGGTTGGGGCTATGCTATGCTAAAATAATTGGTTGGAGCGAGTAATCAAGCCGCTATGTAAAATAGAATGGAGAGTAATTTCTAGCTTTCTCTCCCTAGAAATACCATAGTATTGTCTTCAGAACTGGGATAGGTAAATATTAAAAAATAAAATTGCAGAATTTCCAAAACTTCTTCATTTTCTATTGTGTCTTTGGTGTCCCATGTAAGTGGACACAAAAGGTGTGTGTAAATAGTGATGCTATAGGATAGGCCCACCTACTACATTTCCTGAATTGTACACTGCTTTAAACTCAATGTGTAGCCTAAGCAATATCTGTTATGTGTTATGTGATATTTATATTTAGTTATGTGACTGTCGCTTACCTCTTAGTAGCCATCCTTCTTGGCCGAAGGGGCAACATTCTTTGGCTATTGTAGTAATACCAAGTGATAGCACATACTATCACTTAGCTAATTTTTTATGGCACTTGCCCTTCGGCCAAGTGCCATATAGCGATCGCAATTTCTGTCCGTCCGTCGGTCGGTCGGTCTGTCGGTCGGTCTGTCACGGTTTTGCTAGTTCGGGCACTTCCACATAAGCTAGGACGATGAAACTTGGTACGCATATCAGGGACCCTAAATGATTAAATTAGAAATAGTCACTTACCCGATCCGACCATCGGGGGGGGGGGATCGGAGGGAGGTGGAATCCGAAAAATTCAGGAAAAGTGAGGTATTTTTAATTTACGAACGAGTGATCGGATCTTGATGAAACTTGATATATGCAAGGACCTCGTGTCTCACACGTCCCATTTTATATCCAGACCGGATCCGGTGACCACTGGGGGAGTTACGGGAGTCCGAAAAGTAGTAACAAGGCAAAAGGCAGCAAAAGCAAAAAGTGTCCAGTAGCGGACTCGAACCGGGGACCTTCTTGTTCTCAGACCAGTGTCGTATCCGTTGCGCCAGCCAGGCTTGTAATCAAAGCCGACTGCAGGACGTGATAACAGAACACGTACAGTTAAGTATTGAAATAAGAGCGACTCTAATCGAGATTATAGTTTTGCGAGAGCAACACGGGATGACAACTTTAATAGGAAGGTGCACACTGAAACCAAAAATAGGTAGTTCCAAATTGTGAGACATGTAGGAGACTTCAAGCTAGACTAGTAAGCAACAACAGACTGTTATACCATAATCATCTTCGGCAATGAGGGGTTAGCAATTTCGGCTACTTGGTGAACCTACAATTTGTTCCTCTTTAATATGGTACGAACAATATTATTTGGTACCACGTCTATTAAGGGGAGATGGACTTGTAAGTAAGAATCGGTTGCTAGAATCTTCGGTGATCAGGGGTTGGCAGCTTTTGCTAGTTGGTATACCTATCATTATTTTTTGCCAGTGTTTTTCACGAACGATACTGTACCATGTCTATCACGGGGAGATGGACTTGTAAGTGAGACGGTTGCTAGAAGATCTTCACAAGGGGCTAGAAACTTGTGAAAATCAATGCACATTTTATTTTATCTCTATAAATCTGAGGGTAAGAAAGCTGGTCTCTTGGGTCTATCACTGTAATACCTTATAATCTCTATCTTTAACCGAGAATTAAGTGGTAACGCAACGAATACAAATCGTATTTTGAAAGAATGACTTAGTTTTACAATTATCTGTAAAGTGGCATCTATGGTATTTTGATCAGGAAAAGCTACGGACAGCTTTGTGAGACTGTCTAGGTTATATAAGATAATGTTCTATGTTTTCTTTAGTCCCAAAGTCAACGATTGAAAAAGATAGATAACGTTCAACTGGTTGCAGAGTCAATTTAGTCCCTACTAGCGATTTTCTGTTTTTATGGCACTTGCCTACCGGCCAAGTGCCATATACCGATCACTTTTCCGTCGGTCTGTCGGTCAGTCCGCTGTTTGCGAGTTAAGGTACTTCCAGATGTGCTAGGACGATGAAACTTGGCAGGCATATTAGGGACCCGACCAAACTAACTTGGAAATAGTCACTTGCTCGATCCGACCATCGTGGGGGAAGGGAGGAGAGCCGGAATCCGGAATTTAGTGGCATGCATAACTTTCGAACGGGTGATCGGATCTTAATGAAACATGATATTTGGAAAGACGTCATGCTTCAGATGTCCCATATCAAGTTCGGACCGAATCCGATGTATGTGGGGGGAGGGAGTCGGAGGGGCGAACCGGAAATCATGTTAAACGCTTAGAGTGGAGCGATCGGGATGAAACTTGGTGGGAGGAACAAGCACAACCCCTAGGTACATCATTGACAGAACCGGACCGGATTCGTCCACTGTGGGGGGAGTTGGGGTGGGGTTCCGGAATTCCGGTGATACGGAGTTAAGTTACTTCCAGGTGAGCTAGGACAATGAAACTCGGCAGGTAAATCAGGGAGGCGACCAGATTAACCTGGAAATAGTCAGCTTCCCGATCCGACCATCGTGGGGGGAGTGGAGGGAGGGGGAATCCGGAATCTTGAGGTATGTACAACTTGCGAACGGGTGATCGGATCATAATGAAACTTGATATGTAGAAAGACAAAACGTCTCGGATGTCCCATTTCAAGTCCGGACCGGATCCGATGAAGCTGGGGGGGGGGGGGGGTCGGAGGGGGGTCAGGAAACCTTGTGACATGCTTGGAGTGGAGCGATCGGAATGAAACTTGTCGGGAAGAACAAGCACAAGCCCTATGTAGATCAGTGACAGAACCGGACCGGATTCGGGCATTGTGGGGGAGTTAGGGGGGGGGTCCGGAATTCCGGTGATCGCAAGTTAAGGTACTTCCAGACATGCTAGGACGATGAAACTTGGCTTGAAAATTGAAGACTTGACATGATTGGCTTAGAAATAGTTAGTTCCCAGATCCGACCATCCCTTAAAGTACTAATGCTAACCGCAAAGTGCAAAAAATACTTTTAAGCAAAATACACATTTTCGTGATCCCTATGAGCCGCTGATCATTTTTGCCTCAAGGGTTTTGCTTACAATAAAGTTCCTTAAAGTACAAACAATACTTTAGAGCAAAATATACATTTTCGTGCTCCTGATGATCATCTTTTTTGCTTCAAGAGTTTTGATTACAGATGATTCTCTCTATAACTTGGAAATAGTCACTTGCCCGATCCGACCATCGTGGGGGGAGGGAGGGGGAGCCAGAATCCGGAATTTAGTGACATGAATAATTTTCGAACGGGTGATCGGATCTTAATGAAACTTGATATTTGGAAAGACCTCATGTCTCAGATGTCCCGTTTCGAGTCCGGACCGAATCCGATGAATGTGGGGGGGGGGGGGGTCGGAGGGGGGAACCGGAAATCATGATTCGATGAATGTGGGGGGTCGGAGGGAGGAACCGAAAATCATGTGACACAGTTAGAATGGAGCGATCGGAACCTCCCGAGCGTCACCGTCGAAAAGGAAGTGCTTGAAAATTTCGCTGATTTTTCCATAAGATGTCAAAATGTTTAAAATAAATTGTTCAAATGTATTGTACAACAGCAAATATAACTAAGTGACCATTTCTTTTGCACGTAACTGTAGTACCAAACAACCCATCACACTGACAAAGCTACTATCCATTTACATCCTACTACGATAACTTGAATACAAGCTGAAAAGCTTGCAAGTGCCATATGAGCTTGCAGCTCTTGTTTTATCATTATCAGCGTGTGTTCACTGTGTTCAATAGTCTTCTTCAAACTTGCTATTGTAATTTGCTCAAAGCGCTATTACCGTGCCGTCTCCTGCAGGCTCATGTGCAGCCTGTAGCTTTGTCTGACATTCGACAGGCTTTAAGAAAAATAATATGAAAAAAACTTCGTTTTCTTAAAGAGTTAAAGAGGCTGCGTCCCAAAGTCGAACCTTAAAACGTACAGGAATTAGGAGAGGCAGTTGGGGGGCTGCCGCCCCCCAAACCCCCCGCTTTTAAAGACTCTTTTGTACAGGTTTTTTGTTGTGGGGGGCTGCCGCCCCCCTAACCCCCCGCTCTTGGCTTCGGAAAGGCCCTCTTTTAATTAACAAAAAATACAAAACAGGTTTTTGTTTGCTACCCTACCCCCACCCCCAGCTCTTAGCTTGTGTGCTCTGTGTCTGGGAAACAGTTTCAATAATTATGTTAAAATGTAAATGGAGTGGTCAACTTCATTGTTACTAATTACTAGTTTCGGCGCAATGGTTCTCCTGTCCTCTTGTGTTTAACATTTTTCGAAGTTATTCCATTATTCATTCATTTCAATTTTTTGTTAATTAAAAGAGGGCCTTTCCGAAGCCAAGAGCGGGGGGTTAGGGGGGCGGCAGCCCCCCACAACAAAAAACCTGTACAAAAGAGTCTTTAAAAGCGGGGGGTTTGGGGGGCGGCAGCCCCCCAACTGCCTCTCCTAATTCCTGTACGTTTTAAGGTTCGACTTTGGGACGCAGCCTCTTTAACTCTTTAAGAAAACGAAGTTTTTTTCATATTATTTCTGTACGTTTTTCTACAATCCATGGTGGATGTAAGTTAATAATTCCTGTACTCCTCGTACAGGAATTATGAGAGGAAGTTGGGTGGCTGCCGCCCCCCAACCCCCCCGCTTTTAAAGACTCTTTTGTACAGGTTTTTTGTTGTGGGGGGCTGCCGCCCCCCTAACCCCCCGCTCTTGGCTTCGGAAAAATTTAAGGTCATTTTTCTCAATTGATTTTCCAATTACATAATTTAATTTCTGGAATGGAGCTGGATTTTTATGATGCTTGCAGTCATTCTCGCCGTGCCGAGCTGATTATTTTGATGTACTTGAATGTTGATATTCGTAACTTTTAAGAATTTCAAAAATTAACATGGGCTCTTATGGGGAAATGGGGTTTTTCTAAGCTAGAAAATCGGGGGGTTAAGATTTTCCGACGAAACTTTCCAGGAAAATTACTCGGAGAATTCCGCGTCGAATGAGTCTTCGTACACCCAGATCCGATGTCGGCTGTGACCTGTAGGCGTGGCAGAAAAAAAAAAAGGGTTTCTGTCATTTTTCTCAAATAAAAATTTTACGGATTAAGACAGAATTTTTTGAAGCTTTCAGTCAGTCTCACCATGTCGAGCTGATCATTTTGATGTACTTGAATGTTGAAATTCGTAACTTTTAACAACAAAAAACTTAACATGGGCTCTTATGGGGAAATGGGGTTTTTCTAAGCTAGAAAATCGGGGGGTTAAGATTTTCCGACGAAACTTTCAAGCAAAATTACTCGGAGAATTCCGCGTCGAATGAGTCTTCGTACACCCAGATCCGATGTCGGCTGTGACCTGTAGGCGTGGCGAAAAAAAAACAAAAGGAGAACATGAACATTAAGTGGCTATGCGTGGTTTCTGGAAAACAGGGAAGGAGTTATCGGATCGAGTTGAAATTTCGCGGATAAGCTCCTGGGCCCTAGGGGACCTTAACTTGTGAATTTCAGCCCGATCGGACAACGTTAAAGGGGGGGTTGGGTTGGGGGGTCGAAACTTTCGGCCAGATTTTCCCCATGAAGGAAAAGTCGGAGGGGGATGAAATTTGGCAGGTTTCTTAGTTGGAGCTCGGGCTACGAAATGCATCCCTCCCCATCCCTCTGCGACCACTGGAACCGAAGATCGCTTAACATTGTCGTGGTTCGCCTCTTTAAAGAGGCACGAGTGTGCCTCCTTGATTAAGCGTTCAAATAACCTTGATGCTGATTTCTTACCGATTTTTTGCCCATGACTGTCCTTCTCTACTTGACCATTTACAAATACTTTTCCAGTCTTGCCTAGCGCAATCGCTTGTTCCTGATAGTTTTCTTTGCGGTCGTGTAACGTCAATCCTAAAACGTGGTAAGGATCCTACGTCATGTGCAAATTATCGCCCAATTACCGTATCGTGTTTCTTAAGTAAGCTGCTTGAACATTTATTATTACTTGAAATTGAGTCGAAATGGGATTTTACGCCTTTTCAGTTTGGTTTCCGGAGAGGTATCGGTTGCTCCCATGCGCATCATGTTCTAAGCCGGCTCATGAAAGATGCCGTAAAATCGAGGATGCCCTTATATTGTCTTACTGTTGACATTTCTGGGGCTTTTGACAATGTTGTGCATTCCCAGGCTTTATTTTCCCTTACGTCTTCAGGTGTTAATCTTTCCCTAGTACGTTTATTGTCTTTTTGGTATTCAAAGTCTGAAATTCGGGTGACTTGGAATGGCCAAACCTCTGACCCGGTTAAAATAAATAAGGGAGTTCGGCAAGGAGCCGTGTTGTCTCCTAGTATATTTAAATGTGTCCTTGCCTCGTGCCTGCGTCCCCTTAAATGTTCAGTTTTCTATGGTGATATTGGTTTGTCTCACGTTGCATATGCTGACGACGTTCTGCTTGTTGCCCGGACTCGCCGCGGATTGCTTGCTAACCTTAGTGTTTTAACGAATGAACTGTCTAAGATTGGATTATCAGTTAATGCGTCTAAATGTGAGTTTATTTGTTTTAATAGCCCTTATCCGGTCGCTCCACTTGTTGCTGGAGCAGCAGTTCTACCATGTTCTTCGTCCGTTAGCTGGCTTGGACTGTCTTTCGGCCCAACGCTTTCCACTACGTGTTCATCCCTAGTCAATAGAGCCGTTAAAAGCCTACGCGTGGCTTACGGGAAAATATCGCCAAACAAAAGCCGTTATAACCGCAATGGTCTTTGTATGCTTTACAACGCTTATTGTGCCCCTGTGCTTCTGTTTTTAGACGGCATGGCTCATCTGTTTCATAAGAAAGATCGCCTGACACTGCGGGTAGCTTATTTTAAATATTGTAAATTCCTCCTCCGGCTCCCTAGATGGCACCGAAACAGAAAAGTCATTGCTCGATTTGGACTCATAGAAGTGCCTTCTCGGATTCAGACTTCGAGTGCTGATCTATGTAAAAAGACCATCAACTTGATTCACGTTTACGACCCTCTGCGGCCCTTTCTGGGATCCCAAAACGTAAGTGGAGGGATACCTATGACATCGCAAAAGTTGTCCGTCTGTCCGTCCGTCCGTCTGTGAGCACGATAACTCTCGAAGGGAATGAGATATTTCGATGAAACTTGGTACGAGGATTCTTTGGGTCAAGAGTAAGGTCGAGTTCGTAGATGGGCTCTGTAGCCCTACATTTAGGGGTGGGGGAGAGGGTTCAAATTAAGGGGCAAGCAAAATATTCTTAAACAACTAATGTGATAGTCGATGATGGGGTAAGAAGACATGCTGAGCACGAATATGAAAACTATTTTCTCGCCGGACAAGTAGTTCACCCGGAATCCGGCCAAAACCGGAAAGTTTGTTAAAAGTAAAAGTTTTATTTGAAGTTGATTAGACGTTCGATGTAGGGGTAAGAAGGCATGCTGAACATGAATATGAAAACCGTTTTCTCGCCGGACAAGTAGTTCGCCCGGAATCCGGCCAAAACCGGAAAGTTTGTTACAAGTAAAAGTTTTATTCGAAGTTGATTAGATGTCCGGTTTAGGGGTAAGAAGAGATGCTGAATCCATATATAACAATCATTTTTTAGCCGGACATATAGTTCGCCCGGAATCCGGCTGAAACCGGAAAATTCGTTATAAGTTAAATTTTTATTGAAGCTGATTAGATGTTGGATATAGTGATAAGGAGATACGCAGAATTCGTTTTTGAGCTTTATTTTTTCGCCGGATAAGTAGTTCTGAAATTTTGCCGAAACCGGAAAATTCGCAGAAGTAAGGCATACCTACACATGCTGCATGAATCCATATCTGAACTTGGTTTTCTTGATGATTAGCTGTTTGGCCTTAATCTGTTTCTAAATTTTAAGAGTAAAAATGTTCAAGGAGTCTGGCGAAGACAAAACCTATTTGTCTGGATCAGATATTGAATTTTTGGGATCCCATCGGAACCTTTGGTCTTGTTTCTTATTGATGCTGGTTAGTTTGTTCTTGTTGTTGTGTTAGTTTGTTTGTTTTGTTATTTTCGCTGTTTATCATTTTGTCTTTCTAAAATACTCCGTATTTTGTGTTTTTCACTTTACGGGTATGGTAATAAAATTCATTCATTCATTCATTCATACCTTGTGAATCTTGTATGTGCACTTCTTTTTGAAAACCTTCTAATAGTAAAATCTGATTTGCCTTTACTGCTTTTATCATGGAGGATGAACACTGTGTCACAAAAGTAATTATAAAAACTAATATAAATTGAACTTTCGTTGATGTTTGTTTAGTAGTTGGTGTGTAAGATGCACAATTTTATGCATTAGCTGCTGCTATTTCTGTTGGCTAGAAGGCTTCACCCTTTGATTAGGGAGGGTAAAGAGGATGTGTACTTTAGTATATGCTTTCCAAGAATAGTTTTTTGCACTCACCACTTTTTCCAAACTTTGAAGGGCTACGAAATGCTGTATTTTTTTCACTCAGGAACAACCCCTAAGTTTATAAGTGCCTGCTATGTCCTACCTTTCTCTGAATCGTCACAATTGCAGGTTTGTCAAAAACTTGTCGGCAGACAAAATTAACATCTCAGCAATGAAGGGAGAAGGAGAGGTGAAGAACTTGGAGTTGGAAGAAGCTCTCCTAAGCGATTTGATGGAACTTCCCTCGTGGATGGTTTTAAAGAGGGCGTTTTGCAATAAAGTCTCAATCCAGATACCCTGGACAAAGCTGAAGACTATGCCTATAGTGCTGGTGAGTAGAGCAACAATACTGAAGTATTTCCAATTCTTTCGGTTCCTTGGCTATCAGGGTGAGAATATTTCGTTCCATCCAGGAACTTGGTTTCTCCTCAATGCTCTGCTCTTACAACTTATATGGCCTACAATTCCATGAGAATTGTGTGTGCCATCCGCCATCAGTTTTTAGTGGAGTGTTCCTTGGAACAATCCACTATTGCGAGCGCTGTAGCAGCTTTCGGCTTTCGGTTTCCGGTTTCCGGTTTTCGGTTTTCACCGTATTTTGTGGAGCTCATAACTCGTGAACCAGTGCAAGTATCAAGTTCAAACTTGGTACGCTGGTGGGGACTGGGGTCTAGTTGTGCCTTTTGTGGGTCCGACCCCCCCACACCCACCCGGTTCAGGGGCAAATGGGCCCAGATTGCCCAGTGAATAATGTTCATAACTTGACCAGAGTTGGACATAAAACGATGAAATTCCTTGTACATGTAGACCCTAGGGCTGGGACATTACTTTTAAAGTTGCACCTCCCCCACCCATCACATTCATGGGCAAATGGGCCCAGATTGCCCAGGAGTAAAGTTCGTTACCCGTGACAGCAATCAACAGGTATCAAGTTGAAACTTGGTAGGTTTGTGAGTATTGGGGTCTCTTTTTCATTTTTGCGGGTCCCAAACCCCACCCCCACTTGGTTCAGGGGCAATTGGGCCCAGATTGCCCATTTTTTAATGATTTCAACTTAACAATAACTGGAGATAGGGCGATGAAATTCCTTTGTGCTTTTGGATCATAGGGTTGGGGATTTATATGCGGAGTTGAACCAACCCCTGGCCCCTACCCTCCCCGTTCATGGGCAAGTAAGTGGGCCCAATTTGCCCATGAGTCAAGTTTTTGGCCCGTGACTGGAATCAAACTCTAAGCTGGTATAGTCGAGGATATTTAGGTCTAGATATGCAACTGATGCCCCCCCCCCCAACCCTCCCGTTCATGAGTAACTGGGCCCAGATTTTTCATGAGTTACGTTCGTCTATGACAGGTCTCAAGTTCAACTCTTGTATATTTGGGGAGATATATCTATGAATGAGGATTTTGGTGTATAGCAGCAAGAAATAAGACGACGCGACGTATCTTTAATGAACAGCTGGAAACTTTACGGTGTTGTCATATGATCGATGATATGCCGTTCTTAATGAATTGTGACAAAGGGGGTATTAGGCTACTACGATTTGGTTATTGCACTTGTTTTATTACCTTGCTAATGGAAAAGAGGTTTAAAGGGTCGGACTGGCTGGCAGACCATTCAGATTCAGTGTTCTGATTCTCTGATCTAGTGTTAGAACTCATGCTGTTCTTGCCAGATCTTCAACATTTCTTTGGATTTATACTTGCGGTTTGTTTATATTTAAAGCTTTTAAAGTGGGATGATTACAAATTAGGTTATTTCAATACTTGTTTGGTTATTGGGATGTGAAATGTCTTGGTTTTAACGCTGTTTGAATATAAAATATGATAAACATTTTACTTTCACACTCCACGTCTGAGCGCTTGCGCACTTGTTCATTCTGCGTGAATTTTTTCGCAATGCAAGCAATACAAGAGTGTTGTGTTCGCCCATCCAAAACATGGCTGCACCTTAGAATTTATTGGTAAAATATTGCACAGCTCTCAGAACTTACTAATTCAACACCAGGATAGCCATTCACCACCAGCCTTACATTTTGTTGTTGTTTTGTAGCTTTCAGATGAAAGCCTTCTATCTAAGTAGAACAATGAGAATTTCATAGAGCCTGGTAACTACCACCAAACAACCCGATGGAAAATTCTTTGGCTGTGTCTGTGTAGTTGTATGGTAGTTTACGAAAAAGTTGCATGTATTGGTATTTAGTAGTATGGAATACTCTAATTTAACATGCCTCCGACTGGGTTAATCTTAAGTAGTAGTATCCGATAGCATCCAATCTTGCTGTAGTAGCATCCAGTTGGCTAGTAGTAGCATATAGTGGCAACAGTAGTAGATGTGTCCCTGCTTATACTACCAGTCCTTATGGGACTACGATCCTACCAGTCCTTACGGGACTGATAGTACCAGCTCTTACGGGATTGATAGTACCAGCTCTTATGGGGTTGATAGTACCGGCTCTTATGAAACTGATAGTAACAGATCTTATGGAGCTGATTCAAAGGGAGGCTTATGGGAGGGTTCCCACGTTGGTCTTAGGACAGGTTCCTAGAGCGGCCATCGGTCAGGTTCCCACGATGACCTTAGAGCAGGCTTGGGCTTAGGTCAAGTTCCTATGGTGACCTTCGGTTCCCACTGGGACCTTAGGTTCATGCTTGGAGAGGGATATACACACATTTGTATGTACTAGTTCTAAGGATACTATTGCGCTAGTTCTAACCATCTCAATATTGCTAGTTCTAAGGATCTTAGTATTCCTTTAGCATTTACGAATATCAGGATTAGAGAGTTTCTAAGAGACTAGGTGCGACTGTTTCTAAGAGATACGGGATTTATATGAGACGCTACCAGCTTGCTAGGACTAGAGTATTGACTAAGGGACCCTTCCCCCCATACCATTTTTAAATTATTTTTTTTTCACCTTTTTTCAACTTTTTTTTCACCTTTTTTTCAACTTTTTTTAAAACTTTTTTTCAACTTTTTTTACAATTTATTTTTATTTATTTTTATTTTTTCTCAATTTTTTCAACTTTTCTTATAATTTTTTCTCCACTTTTTTTCAACTTAGCCTATTTTCAACTTTTTTAATTTAACTTTTTTATCGTTTTTTAAATTAGCTTTTTTTTGCTAGAGCATCCTTTCAGTTATTTTCTATTTTCCGTACTGCTTGTAATGTTTCTTCGTAAATAATCTGCTTTTGCTTTTCCATTTTCTTTCCGAAATGGTGAATCTTGTTTTTCATTTTTTTTTTCAACTTATTTTCAACTTTTATTATATCTTACGTTTTTTAGATTGATTTTTTTTATTAGAACATACTTTCAGTTATTTTATATTTTCCGCACTGCTTGTAATGATTCTTCGTAAATCATCTGCTTTTGCTTTTCCATTTTCTTTCCGAAATGGTGAATCTTGTTTTTCATTTTTTTATTTTTTTCAACTTATTTTCAACTTTTATTATAACTTTTTCTTACGTTTTTTAGATTGATTTTTTTATTAGAACATACTTTCAGTTGTTTTCTATTTTCCGCACTGCTTTTAATGTTTCTTCGTAACGCATCTGCTTTTGCTTTTTCATTTTCTTTCCGACCTGGTGAATCTTGTCGTGCGTACGAGATGGTGTATGAACAATAGGGTTTATTTGGATGAGACACATTAAGCGTATCCACATTTTAAGGGTGGAAACGGAATTGGTGGTAATTTGAGACACTCGATAGACTTGCAAGATGGACTTGCCATGAAACGAGTAGAATATAGGTAAAAAAAACAGATAGTTTCCAACAAGTATGGTTTATTTAGATGAGTCACATTAAACATCTTTAATGTTTAAGGGTGAAAACGAATCGGTGGTAATTTGAGAGTCTCGAGAGATTAGCAAGATGAACTTGTTATGAAATGTAGTGGGATATGGATACACAAGACAGAAGGCATATAAAGAGCAAGGTTTATTTAGATGAGGGGTATTAAACGTCTGTATTGTCTAAGGGTGAAAACGAATCGATGGTAATTCGAGAGGTTCGAGAGATTAGCAAGATGAAATTGTTATGAAATGTAGTGGGGTATAGGTACACAAGACAGAAGGCATGTAAAGAACAAGGTTCATTTAGATGAGGGGCATTAACGTCTCTATTGATTAAGGGTGAAAATGAATCGATGGTAATTCGAGAGGTTCGAGAGATTAGCAAGATGAACTTGTTATGAAATACAGTAGGATATAGATACACAAGCCCGATGACATAGAAAGAGCAAGGTTTATTTAGATGAGGGGCATTAAGCGTCTCTGTTGTTTAAGGGTGAAAATGAATCGATGGTAATTTGGGGTATCGATAGTTTTGAAAGATGGAGTTGTCATGAAATGTAGTGGGATATAGATACACAAGACAGAAGGCATATAAAGAGCAAGGTTTATTTAGTTGACGGGCAATAAGCATTTCTTTTGTTTAAGGGTGAAAATGAACGATGGTAATTCGAGAGGTTCGAGAGATTTGCAAGATTGACTTGTTATGAAATGCAGTGGGATATAGATATACGAAACAGATGATGTTCAATGAGTAACATTAAGCGTATCTATAATTTTAAGGGTGAAAACGAATTCGTGGTAATTTGAGGTAGCAAGACGGACTTATCATGAAATGTACTGGGATATGGATACGCAAGACAGATGGTGTATCAAAAGCAAGGTTTATTTAGATGATGTACAATAAGCGTATCTATTTTTCTTAGGGATGGAGGGGTGGTGAAAAAGGAATTGGTGATGATTTGAGAGATTGGATAGATTTGCAAGTTTGACTTGTCATGAAATTTAGTGGGATAGGTTATAGATGTACGAAACAGATGAAGTGTAATGAGTATGTTTTAGTTAGATGAGTAACATTAAGCGTATCTATAGAAGGGTGAATACAAATTGGTGGTAATTTGAGGGATTAGCAAGATGCAGCGATATATATATACACACATAACAGACGGAGTATTAAAAGCAAGGTTTATTTAGATGATACACAACAAGCGTACCTATTTTTCTAAGAGATGGAGGGGGTGGTGAAAAAGAAATTGTCGGCAATTTCAGACAGGACAGGACTCGATGCAACACGAACTTTTGGAGGGATAGGTTATATGTGCAAGAAGTACAAGAACAGATGGTGTAATTAATAGCCTCAGGATATTAGCCAATCATTGATGTGGTAATTTAAGGTATGAGAGGAGAGAAGTCGATGCAAGATGGACTTTTGGGGGGGTAGATACAAAAACAGAAGGTGTAACTTAGGGCCTTAGGACATTAGTGAGTCATTGCTGTGGTAATGTAAGATATGAGAGGTAGAGATGTCGATACAAGACAGACTTGTTACGAAATGTAGCGGGATAAAGGTATAGCAACAGATTACATATAAAGAGTAGGCTTTATTTGTACGAGTCACCTTAAGTGTATCCATTTTTCTTAGGGATCGAGGGGGTGGTGAAAAAGGAATTGTCAGCAATTTCAGACAAGAAAGGATTCGATGGAAGATGAACTTTTGGAGGGAGAGGCTATAGGTAGGAAAACAGACAACACAATTAATAGCCTTAGGGCACTAGCGAACCATTGCTCCGTGTTTTCAAAGAGAAGATAATGACAAAGGACTTCAGGACGGTGATGGAACTGGGAGACCGAATGGACCCAGGAGGAATAGGTTAAACACAATCTTACAAACAAGCCGATACTCATTTGATTAGAACGTTATTAAGTGGCGGGAGCAGACGAGTCTGATTAATGGAAGGTAAATGGGGAGACTGCGAGAAGAGTTGAAAATTTAAAATTATCATATTTTATTTGTGAAAGGCACTGACAGATGTTTATAGTTAAAGAGAGGAAAGGAGCTCAGTCAGGCAAATGTTTATTCTTTTGGCTAGAATTGTTTCTACATACCTCAGCGTATTGGTATATAGTCAGGGGTCTCCCACGAGTCCAACATATTTCGGGCAAGTTTTATTCAGGTCACAACATACCTTAACAATTTAACAATCTGATGTAACCATTAACCGTAGGTTTTTTTTCCGGCGGTGTATGAAGACTGGGAGGGGGAGGAGGGTATTTAGGGAACTATCTATTGTTATGGGCAAAAAACATAACTTGTGTCAATTTAAGATATGAGAAGAGATAAGATAGATGTTGGCCCAAGAAGAACCGTTGGGAGGGTTATAGGTATATTAGCAGACGGTATAATGAATAATCTTAAGATACTAGTGAATAATTGCTCCATCTTTTCAAAGAGCATAGAATGAACAAGGGCCTGAGGGGGGGGGGGTGATAGAGCTCAAGATTGTTTGGATCCACGAATACTTTGTAAGAATGCTTTGAGGAAAAGCTGAGAATTTTATTTGGACAGGCAACATGTCGACTCTGCCTGGGCAAATTTTGCAAAAAAAAAAGGTTTATATACATCTCAAGAGGCAGGGGTTATCTTTTTAGGTTATCTTTTTTACTGTAAGCAAAGTTTTTTTTTTTTGCCGGACAGCACTCTCTGGAGCTGATCGTCAGGGTCAATGGTCGAAGACCGAAAATCCTTACTCAGGATTGTTTACATTAAGAAGTCCAACAAATATTTCACAATACCTTAGGCTTCGTAATTTTGTCCGTCCGTCCATCGGTTTGTTAACACGAATACTCTTCAAGTCATCAAGATACCGTGCTCTGTCATAATGTAGTGTCCTTGGACAAATATCAGAAATTCGCAAGATCAAATTGTCTGTATCAAGAAAATCGACAAGATTTTTTAACCCAACCGAAACTTTTATATTGCTGGGACGCAACATGCATTTTGTATGCGTAAGAAATTTGCAATATAGTTAAAATGTAATCTCATTGCCAATCTAAGAATTATTAGTATCTCTGAATGTAAGCAAGACCAACTGCATGCGCACCTGACTCAGTATTGCTTACGACTCGTATTGATTTGGAGTAAGAAAAAAGACAAGTAGGTTTACTCGTTAGAATTTACTGTAGGTTTGTTTCAGTCCGGACTCTTAGGTAAAAATCAGTGTGCTTACGACTCGTATCGATTTGGAGTAAGAAAAAAGACAAGTAGGTTTACTCGTTAGAATTTACTGTCGGTTTGTTTCAGTCCAGACTCTTAGGTAAAAATCAGTGTGCTTACGACTCGTATTGATTTGGAGTAAGAAAAAAAACAAGTAGGTTTACTCGTTAGAATTTACTTTTGGTTTTGTTTCAGTCCAGACTCTTAGATAAAAGTTTATTTTACATTTTCTAGATTTCAAATGACTCTCTGCAAAAAAAAAAACACAGAAGTTAAAGTCAACCTCTTTTTCTTCAGTATTGATTTCCGAAGGGTGCTCTTTACGCTCAGCGCTAGTTGATACATAATAGAACCACTATCTATCCAAAGAAAGTGGGAAAGCTAAATATCTACTCTCTTCGAGTGTTGTAAAACAGGTTGGGTCGTCGCGGAAGATTCGCTGCTTCGAAATGTAAAGAAACTCCAATCAGACACACTAGTATATTTTAATATAGAGAAACTCTTTCGCGATAATATCGAACACAACTTCATTAACGAGAAACAAATGTTTATTTTCTTTTCAGGAAAAATTTGATTTCTCATTTTACGGAAAATACCAAGTTTGACAATGTTAGGCCAGCCACGGAGACAGTACAAACTTTGCAAATTCAATAGTTTCCAAGAACCCATCAGTTTAAAGTCCACATACAAACATGGATCTCTTACTTCCAATCTTACCTTCAGGTCATACTTCAATCAAATCCACCATATGTTGTGGGCCACATCAGGGAGAATAAAAGGAAGAACATATCCAGAATCTTATCAAGCATTAACTGTTTACAATTCCAAGTCTGAGAATCACAAATATACCATTGAGGTGTATTTGCTGCACATGGAGAAGATTTAGGAATCTCGACATCACTTAATTATTTCCAATAAGTGACAGGTACTGAGCAAGGGGGGAGGGGGGTAGAGACTCTGCGCCTTACAACTGAAGGAAGTGAATATACTAGTAGTTTGGTTATAATAGTTTGCTACTTCGCTGGAAGGAGGTTACAGGGGACTAGTAATATAGATTAAACTTGTGTTTAAGCAGAAACAGTCTACTTTGAGACAATCTTTATGATTACTACATCACGACAAAATTTACATATATTTCAATAACTATGAATAGTTTAATGGTGAATCAGCAAATGGCATTAAAGTTGGATTAGGACAGGAACAACAAGAAACGAGTTTTGGACCATGGGGCTGGTTTTCGAAGATCCGCGGGAGCCTCCTTAGAGTCGAGTGAACTGACCACTAGTCTGGTTCGCTTGGGAGGAGCTCGAAGAGACCACGATCTATTCTAAATAACTACATCATTTTTTTATTTTTTTATTTAAGTTGAGCATAAGTTTTAATATCAACGCAAAATCATTGAATACGAATTTCAGATGAATGGAATAATCGATTTAGGATATGACATCCCATTTTTGTTTCATGGTTCATTCAGAATCACTATTCACAGTTTTCCACCAGACCATTTTCCAAGATTTGGATGAAATCACTTTTTTTTATTACAATATTGTTGTTTGTCTGTTGATTAATGATCAAACTTGTTTACTCCTTGCAAAATACTTTCCGAAACGCGCTAAAATACCGAGATTACACAAATCAAGTAAGATAGTAGATCTAACATTCAAAGATAACTTAATTGAGAATACAAGAAGAATACGTCAAAGAATAGTAAAATACTTAATTGTTCTGTCAAAGTCATTTTCATCAGTTACATACTAGTTTGGAGGAAGATAAACTCTTACAACAACGAAAGATCACAGCTCTGCACAAAGTTCTGTCAGTATCGGTTAGTCACCGACCACACGTAAGAATTTCAGACATACAAATAGTAATCGCAACTAACAGTCAGAGAGAGAATCTACGATTCAGGTACAAACGATAATATTATAGCTCCGTTTCTTTTAACTTTTATCCATACCCTGGAATCCTAAGATTAATTAAAGATCAGAAAACCCCTTCTTCTCAGACAAGCTTCTATCATCATACTTTCGTAATTTATCCAACTAACCGTGCATCCTAGAGCCTGATACCGTGATTATCTACATTTTAATTAAAAGATTATGGTTAGTTTAATTTTAAGTAAATGCTAATGTCTAATTAATTAAGAATTAATTTGTTTGTTTGTTTGACCAGTATAAGTCCCTTTAATACACAACAAAAACATCAATTAGAGTTATTAACAGACAGATAGGTTAAGACCATCCAAATTACCTTTGGACGTCTAGGTTAACACCACGTGAGTTAGCTTCTGACGAATTTCCTAAGTTAGCTTAGGATAGGTTAGAAGTACAATTGCACTCCTAGGTTAGCTTAGACTAAGTTAGTCCCTATTTTCTAGGTTAGCTTAGACTAGGTTAGTCCCTATTTTCTAGGTTAGCTTAGACTATGTTAGGACTGCAATTGTACTTCTAACCTATCCTAAGCTAACTTAGGAAATTCGTCAGAAGCTAACTCACGTGGTGTTAACCTAGACGTCCAAAGGTAATTTGGATGGTCTTAACCTATCTGTCTGTTAATAACTCTAATTGATGTTTTTGTTGTGTATTAAAGGGACTTATACTGGTCAAACAAACAAACAAATTAATTCTTAATTAATTAGACATTAGCATTTACTTAAAATTAAACTAACCATAATCTTTTAATTAAAATGTAGATAATCACGGTATCAGGCTCTAGGATGCACGGTTAGTTGGATAAATTACGAAAGTATGATGATAGAAGCTTGTCTGAGAAGAAGGGGTTTTCTGATCTTTAATTAATCTTAGGATTCCAGGGTATGGATAAAAGTTAAAAGAAACGGAGCTATAATATTATCGTTTGTACCTGAATCGTAGATTCTCTCTCTGACTGTTAGTTGCGATTACTATTTGTATGTCTGAAATTCTTACGTGTGGTCGGTGACTAACCGATACTGACAGAACTTTGTGCAGAGCTGTGATCTTTTGTTGTTGTAAGAGTTTATCTTCCTCCAAACTAGTATGTAACTGATGAAAATGACTTTGACAGAACAATTAAGTATTTTACTATTCTTTGACGTATTCTTCTTGTATTCTCAATTAAGTTATCTTTGAATGTTAGATCTACTATCTTACTTGATTTGTGTAATCTCGGTATTTTAGCGCGTTTCGGAAAGTATTTTGCAAGGAGTAAACAAGTTTGATCATTAATCAACAGACAAACAACAATATTGTAATAAAAAAAAGTGATTTCATCCAAATCTTGGAAAATGGTCTGGTGGAAAACTGTGAATAGTGATTCTGAATGAACCATGAAACAAAAATGGGATGTCATATCCTAAATCGATTATTCCATTCATCTGAAATTCGTATTCAATGATTTTGCGTTGATATTAAAACTTATGCTCAACTTAAATAAAAAAATAAAAAAATGATGTAGTTATTTAGAATAGATCGTGGTCTCTTCGAGCTCCTCCCAAGCGAACCAGACTAGTGGTCAGTTCACTCGACTCTAAGGAGGCTCCCGCGGATCTTCGAAAACCAGCCCCATGGTCCAAAACTCGTTTCTTGTTGTTCCTGTCCTAATCCAACTTTAATGCCATTTGCTGATTCACCATTAAACTATTCATAGTTATTGAAATATATGTAAATTTGTCGTGATGTAGTAATCATAAAGATTGTCTCAAAGTAGACTGTTTCTGCTTAAACACAAGTTTAATCTATATTACTAGTCCCCTGTAACCTCCTTCCAGCGAAGTAGCAAACTATTATAACCAAACTACTAGTATATTCACTTCCTTCAGTTGTAAGGCGCAGAGTCTCTACCCCCCTCCCCCCTTGCTCAGTACCTGTCACTTATTGGAAATAATTAAGTGATGTCGAGATTCCTAAATCTTCTCCATGTGCAGCAAATACACCTCAATGGTATATTTGTGATTCTCAGACTTGGAATTGTAAACAGTTAATGCTTGATAAGATTCTGGATATGTTCTTCCTTTTATTCTCCCTGATGTGGCCCACAACATATGGTGGATTTGATTGAAGTATGACCTGAAGGTAAGATTGGAAGTAAGAGATCCATGTTTGTATGTGGACTTTAAACTGATGGGTTCTTGGAAACTATTGAATTTGCAAAGTTTGTACTGTCTCCGTGGCTGGCCTAACATTGTCAAACTTGGTATTTTCCGTAAAATGAGAAATCAAATTTTTCCTGAAAAGAAAATAAACATTTGTTTCTCGTTAATGAAGTTGTGTTCGATATTATCGCGAAAGAGTTTCTCTATATTAAAATATACTAGTGTGTCTGATTGGAGTTTCTTTACATTTCGAAGCAGCGAATCTTCCGCGACGACCCAACCTGTTTTACAACACTCGAAGAGAGTAGATATTTAGCTTTCCCACTTTCTTTGGATAGATAGTGGTTCTATTATGTATCAACTAGCGCTGAGCGTAAAGAGCACCCTTCGGAAATCAATACTGAAGAAAAAGAGGTTGACTTTAACTTCTGTGTTTTTTTTTTTGCAGAGAGTCATTTGAAATCTAGAAAATGTAAAATAAACTTTTATCTAAGAGTCTGGACTGAAACAAAACCAAAAGTAAATTCTAACGAGTAAACCTACTTGTTTTTTTTCTTACTCCAAATCAATACGAGTCGTAAGCACACTGATTTTTACCTAAGAGTCTGGACTGAAACAAACCGACAGTAAATTCTAACGAGTAAACCTACTTGTCTTTTTTCTTACTCCAAATCGATACGAGTCGTAAGCACACTGATTTTTACCTAAGAGTCCGGACTGAAACAAACCTACAGTAAATTCTAACGAGTAAACCTACTTGTCTTTTTTCTTACTCCAAATCAATACGAGTCGTAAGCAATACTGAGTCAGGTGCGCATGCAGTTGGTCTTGCTTACATTCAGAGATACTAATAATTCTTAGATTGGCAATGAGATTACATTTTAACTATATTGCAAATTTCTTACGCATACAAAATGCATGTTGCGTCCCAGCAATATAAAAGTTTCGGTTGGGTTAAAAAATCTTGTCGATTTTCTTGATACAGACAATTTGATCTTGCGAATTTCTGATATTTGTCCAAGGACACTACATTATGACAGAGCACGGTATCTTGATGACTTGAAGAGTATTCGTGTTAACAAACCGATGGACGGACGGACAAAATTACGAAGCCTAAGGTATTGTGAAATATTTGTTGGACTTCTTAATGTAAACAATCCTGAGTAAGGATTTTCGGTCTTCGACCATTGACCCTGACGATCAGCTCCAGAGAGTGCTGTCCGGGAAAAAAAAAAACTTTGCTTACAGTAAAAAAGATAACCTAAAAAGATAACCCCTGCCTCTTGAGATGTATATAAACCTTTTTTTTTTGCAAAATTTGCCCAGGCAGAGTCGACATGTTGCCTGTCCAAATAAAATTCTCAGCTTTTCCTCAAAGCATTCTTACAAAGTATTCGTGGATCCAAACAATCTTGAGCTCTATCACCCCCCCCCCCCTCAGGCCCTTGTTCATTCTATGCTCTTTGAAAAGATGGAGCAATTATTCACTAGTATCTTAAGATTATTCATTATACCGTCTGCTAATATACCTATAACCCTCCCAACGGTTCTTCTTGGGCCAACATCTATCTTATCTCTTCTCATATCTTAAATTGACACAAGTTATGTTTTTTGCCCATAACAATAGATAGTTCCCTAAATACCCTCCTCCCCCTCCCAGTCTTCATACACCGCCGGAAAAAAAACCTACGGTTAATGGTTACATCAGATTGTTAAATTGTTAAGGTATGTTGTGACCTGAATAAAACTTGCCCGAAATATGTTGGACTCGTGGGAGACCCCTGACTATATACCAATACGCTGAGGTATGTAGAAACAATTCTAGCCAAAAGAATAAACATTTGCCTGACTGAGCTCCTTTCCTCTCTTTAACTATAAACATCTGTCAGTGCCTTTCACAAATAAAATATGATAATTTTAAATTTTCAACTCTTCTCGCAGTCTCCCCATTTACCTTCCATTAATCAGACTCGTCTGCTCCCGCCACTTAATAACGTTCTAATCAAATGAGTATCGGCTTGTTTGTAAGATTGTGTTTAACCTATTCCTCCTGGGTCCATTCGGTCTCCCAGTTCCATCACCGTCCTGAAGTCCTTTGTCATTATCTTCTCTTTGAAAACACGGAGCAATGGTTCGCTAGTGCCCTAAGGCTATTAATTGTGTTGTCTGTTTTCCTACCTATAGCCTCTCCCTCCAAAAGTTCATCTTCCATCGAATCCTTTCTTGTCTGAAATTGCTGACAATTCCTTTTTCACCACCCCCTCGATCCCTAAGAAAAATGGATACACTTAAGGTGACTCGTACAAATAAAGCCTACTCTTTATATGTAATCTGTTGCTATACCTTTATCCCGCTACATTTCGTAACAAGTCTGTCTTGTATCGACATCTCTACCTCTCATATCTTACATTACCACAGCAATGACTCACTAATGTCCTAAGGCCCTAAGTTACACCTTCTGTTTTTGTATCTACCCCCCCAAAAGTCCATCTTGCATCGACTTCTCTCCTCTCATACCTTAAATTACCACATCAATGATTGGCTAATATCCTGAGGCTATTAATTACACCATCTGTTCTTGTACTTCTTGCACATATAACCTATCCCTCCAAAAGTTCGTGTTGCATCGAGTCCTGTCCTGTCTGAAATTGCCGACAATTTCTTTTTCACCACCCCCTCCATCTCTTAGAAAAATAGGTACGCTTGTTGTGTATCATCTAAATAAACCTTGCTTTTAATACTCCGTCTGTTATGTGTGTATATATATATCGCTGCATCTTGCTAATCCCTCAAATTACCACCAATTTGTATTCACCCTTCTATAGATACGCTTAATGTTACTCATCTAACTAAAACATACTCATTACACTTCATCTGTTTCGTACATCTATAACCTATCCCACTAAATTTCATGACAAGTCAAACTTGCAAATCTATCCAATCTCTCAAATCATCACCAATTCCTTTTTCACCACCCCTCCATCCCTAAGAAAAATAGATACGCTTATTGTACATCATCTAAATAAACCTTGCTTTTGATACGCCATCTGTCTTGCGTATCCATATCCCAGTACATTTCATGATAAGTCCGTCTTGCTACCTCAAATTACCACGAATTCGTTTTCACCCTTAAAATTATAGATACGCTTAATGTTACTCATTGAACATCATCTGTTTCGTATATCTATATCCCACTGCATTTCATAACAAGTCAATCTTGCAAATCTCTCGAACCTCTCGAATTACCATCGTTCATTTTCACCCTTAAACAAAAGAAATGCTTATTGCCCGTCACCTAAATAAACCTTGCTCTTTATATGCCTTCTGTCTTGTGTATCTATATCCCACTACATTTCATGACAACTCCATCTTTCAAAACTATCGATACCCCAAATTACCATCGATTCATTTTCACCCTTAAACAACAGAGACGCTTAATGCCCCTCATCTAAATAAACCTTGCTCTTTCTATGTCATCGGGCTTGTGTATCTATATCCTACTGTATTTCATAACAAGTTCATCTTGCTAATCTCTCGAACCTCTCGAATTACCATCGATTCATTTTCACCCTTAATCAATAGAGACGTTAATGCCCCTCATCTAAATGAACCTTGTTCTTTACATGCCTTCTGTCTTGTGTACCTATACCCCACTACATTTCATAACAATTTCATCTTGCTAATCTCTCGAACCTCTCGAATTACCATCGATTCGTTTTCACCCTTAGACAATACAGACGTTTAATACCCCTCATCTAAATAAACCTTGCTCTTTATATGCCTTCTGTCTTGTGTATCCATATCCCACTACATTTCATAACAAGTTCATCTTGCTAATCTCTCGAGACTCTCAAATTACCACCGATTCGTTTTCACCCTTAAACATTAAAGATGTTTAATGTGACTCATCTAAATAAACCATACTTGTTGGAAACTATCTGTTTTTTTTACCTATATTCTACTCGTTTCATGGCAAGTCCATCTTGCAAGTCTATCGAGTGTCTCAAATTACCACCAATTCCGTTTCCACCCTTAAAATGTGGATACGCTTAATGTGTCTCATCCAAATAAACCCTATTGTTCATACACCATCTCGTACGCACGACAAGATTCACCAGGTCGGAAAGAAAATGAAAAAGCAAAAGCAGATGCGTTACGAAGAAACATTAAAAGCAGTGCGGAAAATAGAAAACAACTGAAAGTATGTTCTAATAAAAAAATCAATCTAAAAAACGTAAGAAAAAGTTATAATAAAAGTTGAAAATAAGTTGAAAAAAATAAAAAAATGAAAAACAAGATTCACCATTTCGGAAAGAAAATGGAAAAGCAAAAGCAGATGATTTACGAAGAATCATTACAAGCAGTGCGGAAAATATAAAATAACTGAAAGTATGTTCTAATAAAAAAAATCAATCTAAAAAACGTAAGATATAATAAAAGTTGAAAATAAGTTGAAAAAAAAAATGAAAAACAAGATTCACCATTTCGGAAAGAAAATGGAAAAGCAAAAGCAGATTATTTACGAAGAAACATTACAAGCAGTACGGAAAATAGAAAATAACTGAAAGGATGCTCTAGCAAAAAAAAGCTAATTTAAAAAACGATAAAAAAGTTAAATTAAAAAAGTTGAAAATAGGCTAAGTTGAAAAAAAGTGGAGAAAAAATTATAAGAAAAGTTGAAAAAATTGAGAAAAAATAAAAATAAATAAAAATAAATTGTAAAAAAAGTTGAAAAAAAGTTTTAAAAAAAGTTGAAAAAAAGGTGAAAAAAAAGTTGAAAAAAGGTGAAAAAAAAATAATTTAAAAATGGTATGGGGGGAAGGGTCCCTTAGTCAATACTCTAGTCCTAGCAAGCTGGTAGCGTCTCATATAAATCCCGTATCTCTTAGAAACAGTCGCACCTAGTCTCTTAGAAACTCTCTAATCCTGATATTCGTAAATGCTAAAGGAATACTAAGATCCTTAGAACTAGCAATATTGAGATGGTTAGAACTAGCGCAATAGTATCCTTAGAACTAGTACATACAAATGTGTGTATATCCCTCTCCAAGCATGAACCTAAGGTCCCAGTGGGAACCGAAGGTCACCATAGGAACTTGACCTAAGCCCAAGCCTGCTCTAAGGTCATCGTGGGAACCTGACCGATGGCCGCTCTAGGAACCTGTCCTAAGACCAACGTGGGAACCCTCCCATAAGCCTCCCTTTGAATCAGCTCCATAAGATCTGTTACTATCAGTTTCATAAGAGCCGGTACTATCAACCCCATAAGAGCTGGTACTATCAATCCCGTAAGAGCTGGTACTATCAGTCCCGTAAGGACTGGTAGGATCGTAGTCCCATAAGGACTGGTAGTATAAGCAGGGACACATCTACTAACAGTTACTGCTGCGTGCTACTTTTTCGTACAATTCCATACGACTAATTCTCCAAAATTTTTAATCGGGAAGGGATGAAGGCATACTTCTATCCCTGTTTTGTCAACACGCGAAGCTATTTGACGTTTGTCAAGAACATGGAGGAGAAACCCTTATATTTAGAAACCATTAAAGGACACCTGAACAATGAAACCATACTTGAACACACCATGGAGAATGCATTTACAGACATGGCCACGGAGAGCATTCTTCTCCTGAGCGTGACGATTTCAAAATAGGGATGTTCGTTTCTGGAGGTTTGCAGATGCAGACTCCAAGACAAAAAGCGCAATTCATTCAAATCTTGTACAGCGCTGGCCGGAACGTATTAGAGTTTCTTCTAGATATACGGTTGGGCTTACTGGTAAAAAAATATTCCAGAAGAAGGGTTGATTGGAGACATTTGTTCATTTCTGAAATTGTTCGGTACTGAAATAAGGACAGATGCAAAATGGAGCAAAAATCGTAGCTTGGAAACACTATTTCGTATTTGGATTGGGTTTTCTGCAGGCAATGTTAACGGAAGGCATACAGATAGGGATGATACTTGGTACTCTTCATTCAGGTGTCCTTTAAAGTCGATTAATGACATCTTCACGGCATTTCCACGTCGACGTTGGTTAATTAGTTCACTTTGTTTTCGATAGTTTGGTATTTTCGCGTTTATTTTAATTTAATTTGTGTTACTTCGTAGGCTACTTTGTGTTTTTTACACTTTAGCGGTAGTAAATATCAGTCAATCAGTCAACTATTCACCAGTCGATAGGAATGTTTATTGTGAGCACCACAAATTCACCATTCACAAAAAAAACGGAAATACGAATTAACCCTTATGACCACGAGTTGGTCAATGTCACCGGCTAAGCGGGCACACCTTTTCTTCTTGGAAATTTGGATGATTGCTTGGCAGAATGACATGAAAATCTTAAAGTAAATTATTGAAAGAAGCAAATACTATCAAACATTTTTTTTGTCACTTCTATTCGTGAACCAGCTATATGTTTTTGGGATCCCAAAACGTAAGTGGAGGGATGTGTATGACTTCGTAAAAGTTGTCCGTCTGTCTGTCAGTCAGTCTGTCAGCACGATAACTCGAAGGGAATGAGATATTTTGATGAAACTTGGTGAGGATTCTTTGGGTAGAGGGACAGGTCGAGTTCGTAGATGGGCTCTGTAGCCCTACATTTAGGGGTGGGGGTTCAAATTAAGGGACGAACACATTTTTTTAACAGCTAATGAGATAGTCGATTTAGTGGTAAGGAGACATGCTGAACACGTATATGCAAATCATTTTCGCGCCGGACAAGTAGATCGCCCGGAATCCGGCCAAAACCGTAAGTGTGTTAAAAGTAAAGGTTCTTATTCGAAGTTGATTAGATGTTCGACTGAAGTGTAAAAAGACATATGTTGAATGCGCAAATGACAATCATTTTCTACCCGGACATGTCGTTCGCCCGGAATCCGGCTGAAACCGGAAAATTTGATAAAAGTAGAAGTTTTATTTGAAGTTGATCAGAGGTTCGATTCGGTGGTAGGGAGGCATGCTGAATCCGTGTATGAAAGTCATTTTCTCACAGGACAAATATTTCGCCCGGAATCCGACCAAAAACAGAATTTTTTCTAAAAGTCAAAGTTTTATCTGAAGTTGATTAGATGTTCGATTTAGGGATAAAAAGACATACTGAATTCATATAAGACAGTCATTTTCTACCCGGACATATATTTCGCTAGGAATCCGGCTGAAACCGGAAAATTTGTTAAAAGTTGAAATTTTATCTGAAATTGATTAGAGGAGATGTCTACAAGACCTAGATCAAATATTAAATTTTTGGGATCGAAACCTTTGGTTTTGTTATATTTGTCTGATTTTATTTTTTAAGATATGGTGATTTTGAGCTTGTCAGTTGTCCAGTCAGATGCCGCTGAATCGCAACACTATATGATCCCACAGCCAAACCGAGTCCTCGTTGGGACCCGTGACTTAGATGGGGGGTGATTCAGATATTGCAGATGCTAGAATACTTCCGATTTGACTCCCTTAATTCAAAAACAAATAAGCAGATAGATCTTCTGTCTTTAGTCGCACGCAGGGACTATGAAAACCCCGACAAAAGTGAGCGGACCTAGAGGTATTTACTCTAGCTTTGAGCTGATGTTGATACTACGTCGGGAAAAAATGTGCCTTAAATTTGGAGTTAATACGCTTGAGAATCCTCGTCTGCGAGACATTTTCCCGCCCGAGTTCGAACCCGTTAGACTAGACCTGCGCGAATGGTTTCGCAGCCCATTCCTAAGTTACATCCTGTTTCTGCATCTCATGACCGATACAAAAAAAGCTTCCTACCGTCATTCGTCAAAATGTATAACTCATCGTAATTCTTGCTTATTTTATAATTGTTTGACTCCTAAGGCGTATTCTCGCCGTTCCCCGAGGACTCCACTTGAGTAGTCCCCGCGTTTATGTTTGTCCCGGGGACTCACTCTCCGTATTCTCGCGAGTCCCCACGGACGGGGAATGCTCCGATTATCATCACCATCATCAAAAAGGACTCCCTTTCAGATTCGAAGGGGAATCAATTTTTGCTGGTGTTGGTGCAATGTGAAATTAATTAAAAACAATCAGAATAAACAAAACCAAAAATAAAGTGGATCCAGACTGATTTCGTCAACTGCATATTTTTTTTCGAACAAAACCCATGTTGGAAGATTCCCCGTGTTCTCGTTGTTTTCGTACGCGGAGTCCGCGTGGAGTGACTCCCTCTATTCTCGCCGTTACCTCTGATTCCCCGAGCAGTCCTCGGGGAACGGCGAGAATACGCCTCTATAGTTTTGATATATGTGTAATTCGTTGAAATGCATAATTCGTCGAACTCTTGTTTATGTTATAGTTATTTGATTGGTTATATATTGTTATAGTTAATGGATTATTAAAATGATGGGAAGTAAAGATTTTAAAGAAATAAGAAATGTAGGGAAGTTCCTCAAGTTAGCTTTGAAACACCGGAAAGATTTCTTTTGATGAGGAAGTTGTGTTTATAGTGTTTATAAAGTATTTAGTGTAATTTAAAAAATATTAAGCATGTGTTTGTGTGAGGATACGTATGTCAGATTGTTGATTTTTTTTTATTGTTTTGTTGCATGATGGCCTGGTGGCTTTAATGTGCAAATAAATCATTCATTCATTCATATAAGTGTAATTGTAAATGATCTCTTACAGTGATTCGAATTGTATCTAAGTTTATCATTCACGACAAAGTTATGACAGAGATGCTGATGTTATTATATTTACGACGAAAAATCCAATGTTCGGCTTGCCTTGAAGGAATTTGAAAATAAATTGAAAATTGAAAAATTGAAATACCCGTTTACTCCTCTTCGGTCTTCGCCGTCGCTTATCGCAGAAAAAAATATTGAAGGAGGCTGGCAGGAGCCTACACCGCGCGCTGACCCGCGCTGGAGCGCGTCCATAGAACCAATCAGCTTTGACTCCTACTTTTCCTCACTAGCGGCTTCGCAGCGATTTAGCTATTTGTAGAGGTAACGAAACGTGATATGGCGCGAAGCTACTAACCTTCGCTCGTTCGTAGCGGACATGGTATGGGAAAATATTCGACTCCGCGTAGTCATATTACAGAGATAGGGAGACGGAGGTTCTGTCAGATTATTTGTTCTTGCTTAATTTCAGCATTTAGACGAAGTACATATCCAAATCCACACAACTCCTTGCAGTGCTAAGAATGGAACGCACCCTGAAAGACCGGCTTACGCTAGCGGAGGGAAATATGGATTTATCGACCGAGTCATAGATGGCATCACTGTTCGTGTGAATAGCGTTATCGTGAGCTTCACTAGTGATAAATTCGAAGCATCCTTACAGGTAAGGCTATCTAGAAATCCAGTAGCGTATATTAGGGGGGGGGGGCGACAGGGGCGATCGCCCCCCCCCGAAATTCTTGAAAAAGGGATTTTTAGTGGGAAAAACGTGCGCGAAACACGGTCGACAGGGGCGATCCTCACCCGAAATTCTCGGAAAAGGAGTTTTTACGGTAAAAACGTACGCTAAAATACAAATTGAGAAGATCAATCGATAAGGTACGAGAGGTACCGCCCCCCCCCTACCCCCCGTCCCTGTGGGTATAAATTCTAGTACATTGTATTATTTTGATCATAATGCCTAAGGCAACCAAGAAGAGTGGACGCACCAAGCCTTATACACCCAGTGACGCTACAGAGTTTCAAACTCCTTTGGACGTTGTTAGACCTGGCTTGTTGTTTCCCGGATATAATTACCTTGGACCCGGCAACCCCGTACAAGGCCCCGCCCCTATTGACGAACTTGACGAGGCTGCAAGAGAACACGACGTATCATATTCTGCTGCATCAAACAGTGAACAAGTTCGGGCAGCAGATAGGAGATTTCTGCAACGGACATTTAATACAAAGGCATCGGGTTTCAAAGAGGCTGCTGCGAAGACCCGGATCCCAGAAACAGTTTTTGAGTCGTAATGTGAATGACTACAAGATTAAAAGGTGTTGTTTGCACCTTGTTTTGATGAAAAAATCGCTGAAAATTTGTAGGCCTTTCCGGCCGGAAAGGGGGTGGCATTCGGTCGCATATTTTCACTCAGCTGTGGCCCCTCCCGAAACAAATCGGAATATACGCTACTGTAGAAATCACAGAACAGACTACCTGAAGACAGAAATTGATTAGAGCCAATATGAAAATAGATATTTGTGCCTTCATTTTGTCAAGCTTTTTAATGCCGGGTCTACTGTGTAACCTAGGCTTATATTTGTCTCATCAGTATCAAATACATATTCATATTTACAGTTAGTTATTTTGGACTTATTGACTAAATTACTGTTATATTTATGACACAAAAAATAAACAATAATCGACTTTGTCCGTCGCATGTTTTTTTTTGAATAAAGTGAAACTGAAGTTGGATTCGAGTTCTTGTTGGCGCTTGCTGACTTCCCGCTCTTCAGAATCCAAAAATGTGGATTTTGATTTGGCGCTTCTTGTCGGCGCTTCCAGACTTCCCGCTCTTCAGAATCCAAAAATGTGGATTCTGATCGGAGACGTACAGTATTTGAAAAGTGTGCGAGCCATGGTTAAAAATGGGAAAAAGCCAACCCACAGAAAAGAAGTCCGAAACAGATTATAGACCTGCTGGCCTGCCAAGTCTTCCAAAATAAAACACACAATTTTTATGCTTATCATGCCCATTTTCATTTAACTTGAAAGAATCGTCGGCGGACCTTGAAGCTGTCGACGAAGTTTGCGCAGCTTGACTGGAAAACTCGGCTCTGCCGAAAAAAATTGCTAAAAAGTCGTAGGTGCTAAACGAAACAATGGCGAGGGGCGGGGTTTCTAAAGCTTAACATTCCATAGGGGAGTTAACCATGCATGATATGAATAACAAATAAGCCAATAGAACCTCCGACTTCAGTCCTATGCAGCGACTATAGATACCCCGACAGAACTGAGCGGAGCTAGAGGTATTCGCTGACCTTTGAGTTGATGCCCGTCTACTTCCCTCTTCGCCACTGCGCATATGAGAGGAAAAAGTGCAGGAGGTGCTCTGACCCGCTCTGTAGCGCGTCCAGACAACCAATCGGCTTTTGCTTTGGAAATATCCTCTTGGGCTTTACTGCGATATAGCTATTTGTAGAGGTAATGAATTGTGATGCTACGCGTAGCTCCTACCCTCCGCTCGTTTGCATCGGGCAGGGTATAGGAATTTATTTGACGGAGACGGAGGTTCTGGTGCTTATTTGTTCTTGATGATCTACAAGACAGAACAACGAAGGGTCCTTTAACAGCGATATGCCACATATGACCACTTTGATGATTAATTTATAACTGATTTTTTTTATTTTACTTCCAGCTTTCCAAAATCTCTCTCGAGTTTCGAGGGTTCTCGTCCAGACAACCAATCGGCTTTTGCTTTGGAAATATCCTCTGGGGCTTTACTGCGATATAGTTATTTGTAGAGGTAACGAATTGTGATGCTCCGCGTAGCTCCTACCCTCCGCTCGTTTGCATCGGGCAGGGTATAGGAATTTATTTGACGGAGACGGAGGTTCTGGTGCTTATTTGTTCTTGATGATCTACAAGACAGAACAACGAAGGGTCCTTTAACAGCGATATGCCACATATATATTCCACTTTGATGATTAATTTATAACTGATTTTTTTTTATTTTACTTCCAGCTTTCCAAAATCTCTCTCGAGTTTCGTGGGTTCTCGTCCAGACAACCAATCGGCTTTTGCTTTGGAAATATCCTCTGGGACTTTACTGCGATATAGCTATTTGTAGAGGTAACTAATTGTGATGCTCCGCGTAGCTCCTACCCTCCGCTCGTTTGCATCGTGCAGGGTATAGGAATCTATTCGACTCCGTATGGCCGTATTACAGAGATAGGGAGTCGGAGGTTCTGGTGCTTATTTGTTCTTGATGATATACAAGACAGTATAAGTACGAAGGGTCCTTTAACAACGATATGCTACATATGACCACTTTGGTGATTAATTAATAACCGATATTTTTTATTTTACTTCCAGCTTTCCAAAATCTCTCTCGAGTCTCGAGGGTTCAACTGGCTACCCTGTGATTTGAAAATCAGTCGACTCAAAGACACAGATCGAGGGGAGATTTTGATTTTCAAAGAACTTCAGTGGCAGACAGTGCGAGTGGAGGCCAAGTCCCTTGAAGACCCAGACCTGATTCCCCTGCGACTGCTGACTAACGCAGCGAAAGTACGGATTACTATCAAGAAGAGGCTGTCAGGTTAGTTTTCTAGGCTAGTAAACTGTCGGCGTATCTTAGACATCCTCCGTCATTCGGCCGATCGTTCGCACGATATTCTTCACGAATTCTTTAATTCCTTAATTCCCCCGTTTAAAGGATTGAAAAAAAAGGACTAAAGTTTGAATTTACTGTGACTTTAGGCTATTGACTGTTAGTGGGAGATTGTTTCTTTCTTCAAGACTTCGTTGTGATATAGTAAAGTTCGTTAAAAAACAACAATCTCAGTACAGTTGAATCTCACTCGTGGAAGTTATTCATGACTCCGGTCGGGTGTAATTACCTCCTAGGGTTGGGGAAGGGACAACCCGAAATGTGCCGACTACAAGTTTCTGTGGTTTCCGGATAAGTTTCCGACTAAATATCGGAAAAGTGAGGGACGCAGAACGCCGGATATATATCACTTAGGCTATAATTGCTACATTATAACACAATATATAGCTAACGACCGATCACTGCAGTTATACCGAATCGAAACACTGGTCAAGAAAAGCAGCACCACAGGCGAAAATTTTTACGAATTTTAAGAAACATTGATACGAGTTTTTATAAGATTAATTAACATGTAGCCGACCGGTAATTTCAGCTTTTGCTACAGTGAGCGAAGCCACGACAGCAGTAACTAACTGTATTTAAAAGCGTATTGATTTGCAAGTGTATTATACCTCGTTCTTATACTGACAATCCTATGCTATCACTTTAAGAGATATTTGGGAATATATGATTGATTGATTGATTGCTAGTGCCCAAGAGAAAATTAACCTGAGAGAAAAAAAAAATTGTGTACAAGCTATGGTCTTTTTGATGACTTCAGTTTGTGTCCACGTGTGGAAAATGATGAAAAAAGGTAAAAGTATCAATGTCCCGAGGTTCTACAGTAGGATCCACAGTCTGGTTGGAGTAAATTCGCAGAGTGAGTTATGGAATAGATCCGTGGATGTGGAATGGTTGAATGATGCGTTAAAAATCCTATGATTTAAGTGTGGGTGATTAGTGGGTTTTATTTGTTTATATAATAAAAAATTTAATTTTAGTTTTTTTCTTTGTTTTTGTTTTGAAAAAAAAAGAGCCGCGAGCGAAATTTTTTAATTTCGCCTTTTTTCTCGCAGAATTCAGCTATTTCACAAACAAATTTTTAGCTTTTTATGTGACTTCAACCCTAAAATCCCCACCTGATCACATGTGTCCTCGATCAAGCAGTTTCAAAATGGACGTCTCTTTTTGTCTTCATCCCAAAGGAATGACGGCTGTTCAACCGATCAGATAAGATAATAATTTGTTTAAATACCGTATCCCATCCTGGATTTGTTTATCCTAATCCAATTTTCAGGCGTTTGTTTTAGGCAAACCACCCTCTGTTTTTGCAGTTTCACCATCACGACGAGATAAGAGTTCAGGCCTCGCACATTCTTGTTGACATTGCAACACACTTTGATCAAGGCCGAAAATAATGAAAGAAGACATTAGAAATATTCCCAGTTGTTGTTTACAAGATGAAATTTACAGATATGCCCTTGCTTCGAATGATTCTTTGTGCTCATGGAAGGAATTGAATCCCGGCATGTCGGAATCGGGCAAAAAGACTGACAGGCGATGAGTACGGGGTTAGAGACAAACCCAAGGAATGAAATGCATCTACAGTTTTATTATAATTCATGACACCTTGGCAGAAGGAGAAGTTACAAGTATCAGGAGACAGAGGGTAGATTTTTTTTTTAACGCACAACTCTTACTATAGAAATGATATTTTCACAATAAAGTGGTCCAAATTGTCGTTTTTCGAAAATGCCAAGACTTGTCCCAAGCGATTTTCTTGTTGGCGCTTGTCGACTCTTATCGAGGCTTGCCGCTCTCTATAGCGGAGGTTTGACGCAAAATATTCAAAAACTGCCCGCCGTGGTTAGAAATTGGGAAAAGCCAAGCAAAAAAAAAGTAATCCGAAACATAAAATAGATCTGTTGCCTTACCACGTCTTTTTAAAGAATTGTCGGCGGACCTTGAAGCTTTCAGCGGAAGTTGCCCTGGTTGACTGGCAAATTCGGCTGGCCCAAAAAACGCTAACAAGTCGCAGGTGCAAAACGAAACAGTGGCGAATGTTAGGAATTTTTGAAGCTAATAGTTGCATTTTTGATCCGAAATTCGCGTTTTCAGACTATTCATATGAAGTGAATTCTCCTTTTCTAGTGTTTTTGTCAGAATCGAGAACGGGGAAAGCCTCGCGATTCTGCAGAATCGAGAAGTTGCTCCGATAGTGAATTCTCGATTCTCCTCTCTCCGTTCTCCTCCCTGATTGGTTAACAGAGTGCGGTGTTTAATATGCACAAACAGGTATACCGGGTTGCAGACGAGCTGACAAATTAGTATTTTTGTCAAAAGCGAGAATGGAGAAGCGAGAGGAGCCAAAGCGGTAATTTTGTACGAGAATCGAGAATTCAGAACGGAGAATTCGGATCAAAAACGCAACTAATATAAAAGGTAGAATGAGTACGATGGGTCCTTTAAGCCGTAACTGCGTGTTTTAAGCCTGTTTTTAACATTTCAGATTGCGCTGTTTTGGGTGGTCGGATTGTCATATTACTAGAAGACCTACTGTGGGTCCTGACTGACGCGCAGCTCCGGGCGGCCATCTTGTTTGGAACGTCTCTCCTTACCATGATTGAACAAGAGAACGAGGTGAACAAGAAGTTCAAAGCCGTGAGAAAACTTGAGGTAGGTCCCCGAAAAGGTTAAAACTATTCTTTTAGTCCTACTGAAAATAATACTAAATTATTTTTTAGATAGATAGATTTAATATTCAGCTTTCGCCATAAACAATACACCACAAAAAGAAAATAAAAGTAACAGGACTAAACAACAGCATCCTAACCATCACTCGAGCAGTGCTTGGTTTATCTTCAGGTTTGAGAAGAATGGGTCAATTGCATGTTTAACTAGCACATTATCTGACTTGTGGAGTCTCAAAAATAGGCTTGACCTAGCCTTACGTTTTATCTCATCAAATGTAAGACATCGCCTTGAGACCATTTCACCAGAGACACTGCAAATTGTGGGCAGTCGGAAAAACCGCCGAAACACTTTGTTGAATCCCACTTTGGCGAAGTTGAGGGACACAGATTTGCACCGAGAAACCAGCGCAACTGCGAAGAACTGATTGGAGTAACATTTAAACAGACGAATCTTTACTGCTACACTACAGTCCCCGAACTTCCAGATCAGCAGATTAGCTCTTTTAAAGAGGCATTCTAGCGACTTCTTCAGGTGTAAATCATCACAATGGGAGTCGGTAAGTATGGAGCCTAAGTAACGGAATTCAGGGACAAACTCTATTTCTCTACCAGACAAAAACACTGGTTGCAGACCAGCTCTGAATCCACGTGGGAGGAAGGTCATACAGAAGGTCTTTTTCGTATTAAAAAGGACATCGAATTCACTTCCATATTGCTCGCATACTTTAAGCAGCTGGTTAAGACCGTAAATTGTTGGTGCGAGGATTGCAAGGTCGTCGGCAAATAGTTTCTCAGCTAGTCTCCTAGACAGTTCGTCGGCGTATACAGAATATAATAAAGGTGAGAGAACTCCTCCCTGCCTTCCCAATCCCATTCAGGATTGGGATTAATTAACTAGCAACAGGACTTGAGAATGAACTGGGATTAGGCAGCCAAGATTTTGCTTTGATGATAGTTCTGCCATTCTTCGATTTAGCAACACTGTGTTGACATTATTATGATTATTATTATTGTTTATTATCCCTCGACTCGAAATATGCTAAAGGAGTCTAAAAAATAAAATACATAACATAGACGAGAAACTACGTCACAGACAATCTACATGACAACGTAAGATTGCAACAGTGCAACCAAAAAATTAAAAGTCCAAAGAACAGAAAAAAAGACAAACATTGGCATGAGAAAATTACTAAACATAGTCAATGTTAATAGTTGCGTTTTGCAGATACCATGGTATCCGATACCACGGTCCAAAGTCGTTTTTGCAGTTATCGTGGTATCTGCCAGTTACCGTGGTATCCGGTGTTGGATCGTGGTATCTGATCGTGGTATCTGAAAAAGTCATCTCACTCTCATCAGTTTTGTGTCAAATTGGTGGGAAAGAAGTTTGGCACTTAGTGGTGTGACTGGATATTAGTTTTTCTTTTGGGATGACTCTGAAAAGCGCAATTTCGGCAATTGTCGTTTTTGCATAGCAACCATATATCAGATACCACGGTAACTGCAAAAACGACTAACTGCAGATCCAGTTACCGTGGTGACAGATACCATGGTATCTGCAGAAACCCAACTAATGTTAACGAATGGTCTGAGGGTATAAGTTTGAAGTGTAAGTTTCTGTGAGATAATCTGGATTGAAGTGACATTTGGTTGGTTTTCGTATGTTTCTCGTATTATTACTCTGTGGCTTGTTCTTTATGTCAGTAGAATGAATGAATGATTAATTTTTTTCCGCAGCCTACTAATTAGGCATTTGCACAGTATACACAAAAAAGAGAAATAAACGCATAATTAGGCTACACAACGAAAACACTAAATTTGCTGAATTAGCTGGCGCATTGGGCAGTGGGCAGGAAGTCAGCTGGATCAGGACAAAAGCTGTTCACTTATTTCTTGTAGTTTTCATAGTTGGGTGTAAGACAGAAAACTTCTAAAGGAAGTTTAGGGGTAAGTGTACCCAGGTTCAGGAGCAGGTGTATCAGGGGGCAGAACTGATCAGCCTTCGTATCCCTCTGCCGATACGAACACCTCGACAAAAATGTTCTGCGTCAGTTTTGTTTGTAACGTTAGTGCGCTGTTTTGTGGTTTTCTGATTTTTTTTTCTTGAAGTTTACTCGTCGATTTGAGTGAACAGAAATATAATAAAAATGAAAATTCATCCTTCCAGTCGTTAAGGGATGCGTCACATGCCGGACACCACCAGCGACGCCCTATGGACGCCCACCAATCATCGGCGTCTAAGATCTTCGCAAGGTATGACGTCATTGAAACGTCACATCACTTGTACGCTGAAAAGATCGACCTTCATTTCTGCGACGATCCAGGAGGTAAGGTTTTCGTCAGTTGCTCCATAATGGTATACTACAGAGGTATTTTACTCTGAATGTCGCCTAACCTTGAACCGGAGCAGAAGAATAGGATTAAAATCAAACTTGGCCTACTTGGACCACCTACACCTCCTTGCAGTCGGGGTGACGTGAAATTTAATGTCAGAGTTCTGAGTGAAATGTGAGAGATAGATATCGCTTTTATTCTCGTCGAAACTATCATGGTAGCAGAGATCGGCGAATCCGAATCCGGATTCGGATTCGAATGCAGGATTCGTCCTTTTGGCCGGATTCGGATTCGAATCTCCTGCTTGTCAGGCTGGATTCAGATTCGGACTCGGATTTCAAACCCTCCATTTACGAATTCGCTCAAATTTCTAGTCTACATCCTTCCAGTTTCCGTTTCCCAAAATCAATCACAGTGTAGGCTTAGGCAATCCAACTTTTTATCTCCACCACCAGCCATCCTCAGTAATCTATCTATCACGTTATCGGATTACCTCAGATATCAGTGTTTTTGACACGTCTGATTTTTTAAACAATAAATTACGTACAGGATTTGATTTTTGTTAAGGTCGGATTCGATTCCGGATTCGAATCCTCAGCATGAAATGGTGGATTCGAATTCGGATTTGTACCTAGCCCTGGATTCGGATTCCGATTCAAATCTTTTCATGATCGGATTCGCCCATCTCCGCATGGTAGAATACAAATTTGTCGGTTTTGTCGAAATTCTCACGAATGACGAGACAAAGTTTGTTTCATACCGCACAAGGTCACATTTTATCTGTTGACGTTTTGGGATCGCTACTGAGGCCACACGTGAAGGTCGTAGTGTTAGTTTTACAAGTTGCCCCGTTCCTGTATCTATTCACTGGTTTTCAGACGGTCGCTCCTCACACCCCAGCCTCAAAGATGGTGGCTCCCTCCAGGTCACTTTCTCCAAACTCCAGCTGGACTACTACCCTTACCATCTAGCGACAGGAGACAAAAGCCACTGGCTCAGATACCAAGATGGTCCTGCTAGTCAATGGCTACATAAAGGCTTGCAGGATTTGAGATCGAAAATCTTTGATTATGTTGGAGTTTCTGGAAATTCGGAAAAGCAAAAAGTGACGCGTAGTCAGCCGATGGGACCAACGACAGATGCGCAGGTAATCACCTGTCAAAATCATTGTTTCCTGACGGATTGAAAATGATATTTTAATAATAGTAATAATAATAATATAATTGCAATAATAAGGCTTTCGCCTCTATAAATTTCTCGGGACACTCTACACTCTAAACTGAATTTCAGCCAGGTGGTAGTCGACACCTGCTTTGAATTGGTTGATATTTTCGGCATTCACAACACTTTCTGGGAGATTGTTCCAATGTTCTACTATTCGGTTTCTAAAGCTTCATTGTCCAACGTCTTTTCGGAATTTCTTGCCACTCAGTTTCAAGTTGTGTCCTCTGAGACCGTTGTCACTGAATGTGAGGATATCATCAGGCCTTATGTTATCATAATAACTATGGCAAATTTTAAAAGTTTCAATCAAATCACCTCGTAGAAATCTGTAAGATAGACTGGGTAATAGTAATTTTTGAAGCCGGTTTTCATAAGACAGATGGCGAATGGCTGGCACAGTTTTTGTAGCTCTTCTTTGAACTTGCTCAATGGCGGTAATATCCTTGATGTAGAAGGGTCTTGTTCTTGCGTGGCCATATTCAATTAGTGGGCGAGCTAGTGCCTTAAATAAAATAGGAAATAGGGAATTGTCCTTAAATGTAAATGTCCTTCTCATAAGATTCACAATTCTTGTAGTTTTCTTGATGACAGTTTCGTAATGCGTTGAAAACTTTAGATCTGCTTCCATAACTACCCCGATTTTTTTAACTATTTCCTCATTGTCTTTTGTAGGCGGGTCATAAGTAAATTACTTCCTTATACAAAATAATATATTTACACAAAAGCCCAAAGACCATGGCTAAAAACAATTTTAACACTGATTTGAATAAACCAGTAGGCTAACGACAAAATATAAATAAGAATGACCCCATTGAATAAACAGTTCGGGGGGGCGCAAACCAATCCGGAAGAACATTCTTAGAATTCGAACATTCTCATATTACCAACTTGTCTAATTTTATATATCTTAAACATCCACTCTTTTCCAAACACTCTTTTACCGAATACCTCGGATCTTAATTCATCAGCTCCCTGCACCCGCACATATAAAATGGCCCAAATCATCATATTGAGCTTTTTTCTGAACGGTAAACAATCCCCCCGAAAACTTAGTAATAACCTATGCAACTCAAGTGGATATCATGAAGTTCATCGCAAACATGCTTTGGCATCAAATGTCACGAACAAATTGCTAACTGTTGTACTGAGCAGAGTTCAAAGTCTCATCTTCAATTCAGTTGTGCTGATAATTAAGCTTCTTCGATAACTCTGTTCCGTTGTTCAACAACTCCGCTCTAAAACTCTCTTGAGTACGTCCTGGTAGAAACGGGATTTCGCAAGCTCAGGTATGCCTCTCCTCTGATGATGGCTGATGGTAGAGAAGCTCACCATATCCTTCACGTGAAAGTTATCATAATTGCATTTGGACATTTTTAGTTTCAATTATCCCGAAAATCTGTAAGGGGTTTTATGTGACTTTGCTTAGATCGGGTACTAACATAGAAGCTCGTCTTTGGATTTGTTAGGGCCTTAATACGAAATTGCAGTTGTTGTATCATCGATGACTTGCCTTAACTGGAATTTGTTAGCTTTTCGCATTGCGGAAGCCAAAGGAATTTGACCTACCGAGCTCGAGACCCTCCCCCCAAAAAACCCTGACAATACCCTTTCATTTTTCAGTCTCCAAAAACGGGAGAAGAACCGTCTCCTGCCCAGACCCCGACTGACGATGCCCGAAAATCATCGCTTCGATCGGCTGTTGACAGCCAGCTTCGGAGACTCATGTCCTCATCCATGGTGCTAAGAATTCATGACGTCATTGTCTACCGCGTAGCCTTAGCCGGATCCAAGGGAGTGCCTAAAGAATTCTTTTCAGGTTGGTTTTTATGGCGTTCCGTCATCTTCAGTCTCATCTCCAGCTAGGGCACTTTCGGATAGGCTAGAAAGTTAAAGGACCTGTCTTACCTATAATACTAATGCAACCTATTTCCATAATAATACCATATATTTCTAAACCCGGAGACCCCAATTTCTTACGGTACATTCTACCCCCTCTAACAAGTCCACACTGATTTTCTCACTTGCCGTGTTTTGTTACCTTCGATGTGTATCACGCTGTCGACGGTTGTCTGCGAGAAGTTTTCCATCAGAAAACCGGTTATGTAAATTGTTTCCCTGTTCTCGCTACAAGTCAACGGGTCTCGGAAAAGGCTTAAAACAGCCAAAACCGTGGGTTATTTGTTGAAAGTACAGCACGGTTTTAAAGTATTCAGATATTTTAAGATACTGTAAGTTGAAGAGTAAATAGTGCGAGGGGTCCTTTAAAGGTTGTTAGATGTATTAAGTACCTGACGGAGGTTCTTCTACTTCTTCATTTCCGCATTCCACCATCCGTATGCAGGGTGGGAAATTTTGAACGTTGTTGACGCATAACTGATGAAAGTTGATAGTCTGCGAGAGCACATATTCTAAATGTGACATTTACGTTCTCCACTGTGATATTTACATATTTCTGTGAGGGTTCCAACCAGTATGAGGGGAATTGAAGGGGGGGGGTCAAGGAGATCTTTTAGCTCGTGAACGCCGACATTTTAAAGGAACAGTAAACTTGACTACGCAACTTTCGGCCATCGAATCGCCCGGGGGGCTTTCTTTGTCATCTCGAACCGTCTCGAACCCCCTCCTTAGTGTTCCCAAAGCTAGCTGGCAGTCCCTTGCCCCTTATGTACTGTAATTATGCACTCATGTACTGTAATAAGTTCGCCTTTTTACATGTAGACTACAGAGTAACGACCGCCCCGACTAGACGGCCGGGGTTCGATTCCTAGTCGCGGCACACAAACCTTTTGCGCCTTTTTACATGTAGACTACAGAGTAACGACCGCCCCGACTAGACGGCCGGGGTTCGATTCCTAGTCGCGGCACACAAACCTTTTGCTCAAAAGTCGAATTCTCGGAAACTGCCCGGGAACTGCAATGGTCGTAACGAGAATTTTTCTTACTCTCAATATCGACTCAGGGTACATTCTTGATATGTTAGCTAGCTCCCCGAGTCAAGTTTGAGTCAAGTTTTCTGTTCCTTTAAGTATTGACCTGTCGATTTGATTGATAAGCACAGAAGTGTCCTTATTCTGATCCAAAGCTAATTTTATACATTTAAAGATATTACGGATTAAATCATCATTCATTCATTCAAATGATGCAAGGATAGAGAGATGGGAAAAAGTTTATAGGCCGGACGTCATAAAAACGATAGGTATGTCAGATTTAGACCCTGCCTGGATCCGGTCAATGTGAGAGCAGGGGATCCCGGAAATCTGACGGCAGGCCTAAGTATCGAACGGGTTAATGTGTTTTGGTGAAATTTGGGTGGCAGGACGACCACAAGCCCTATAGAAATGCTGTTTATAGATCGGACAGGATCTGGCCACTGTGGGGGAAGTTTGAAGGGGTCGAGCACATCTTGTTGGACACGTACACACTAAACGTGCGATCTTAGCGTGGTAGATAATTGATTAATCGCAAGTTTAGATTTCTGTAACCATAGCCTGAATTGGACCAAGAAGTACACAACGGAGTTCAGCTGACCCATCCGTTTAGCACCAGTCATACACAAATCCTCATTTTTGGGCATGGTGCCCCAACGTCTGGGCATGCCCCAACATATGGGCACAGGGTTCATATGTTGGGGCACCATGCCCTGCAGCAAATGCATGGCACCCCCATAAAAATCTGTTTGAAAAGCTAATTTCCATTTCCTATTCTCAGTTCAATAGATTTTCATGTGGGTACCATGCCCTTACTGTAGGGCATAGTGTCCCAACGTATGAGCACCATGCCCATACGTTGGGGCACCATGCCCAAAAAATGAGGATTTGTGTAGGACCGTTTAGCACCACCAAACCTGATTCGCAAGAAATACTTATGATTGTATGATTTTGTTGTTTATATTTACTTGTGTTCTTTTCTTAGGTGATAGGCGACGTTTTGCTACCGACATTGATACCCCTCTAGTACACCTGGAATATACTCAGTATTTCTACGCCGGCGGAATAGATTTTCCATGTAAGTATAGAAGAGTAGTGAATAATTTGAAACGCACTGCCTGTGGGTATATTTTAGTCAGTCACTTAACATATTTATTTCTTGGCATTATACCTACAGAAATCTGGGAAGGTGACAGGAAAGGTGTGCGAAAGAACCAGGATGGGTAGCCCGCAACCGGCCATTGCACTTCCTCGGTGAGGGCAGGAAATCGAAGATCAGCAACGCCAGTTAAGTCTGTATTATATATATACAGATAATGACTATAACACTAGTATATTTGTTTTAATTTTCTGGTATTCCCCTGATGTTAAAAGAAAAAAATTCCAACCGTGCGTTTTGACTTGATATGGCATGGCTGGCCGGGCGTTATCAAAATAAATAACGCCCGGGCGTTATTTATTTTGATAACGCCCGGTTGTAACTTTTTTATTTTAACATCAGGGGAATACCAGAAAATTTTGGCACTGGGTGGGATAGGACTGATATCATGGGACTGCACGGTGTACTGGTGTTATTATATATTATCGCCCTTCCTGAGGGTATCGCCCGAACGCAGCGAGGGTGATATCTGCCTATCATGCTGCCCAAGGGCCAAATTTTCCGCTATCGCCCGAAGAAAAGCAAGGGTGATAATGATTATAACACTAGTACACTTGTTTTAATTTTCTGGTATTCCCCTGATGTTAAAAGAAAAAAGTTCCAACCGTGCGATATCACTTGTTATCGCATGGCTGGCTGTGCGATAACAATTGTTATCGCACGGTTGGAACTCTTTTATTTTAACATCACGGGAATACCAGAAAATTTTGGCACTGGGTAGGATAGGACTGGTATCATGGGACTGCACAGTGTACTGGTGTTATAGGCTGATACCTTTCCCTACCGTTTATTAGCCTTCAAGAACATGGTTCTGTGAGTCGGGGCTAACTGCATAATAATTGAGTTTATGTCTGTTGAAGTTACGCATACTTGCGTAAATGATATGATTTGTTATTTATTGCAAAAACCTAGGTTAGACAGGTTTTAAGGTAAGAACGCGATTTAAAGCGGTAGAATGAGTGATGTTTGTATCAATTGTTTTTATAGAGTGATGTTTTCATCAATTGTATCGTAGAGTGATGTTTCACCATCAATTGTGAATTGGGGGATTGAGACAATGAGCCTTTTGTGGCCTGAGTTTCGGCCAGTGTGTTTGGCCTACCCCACAGAATAAATAAATTGCAAAAACCTGAGGGCCATGCCAAAAAAAAAGAAAATACAAAGTGATAAGCCACCATTACATAAAATAAGTTAAGTCCAGCAGTCTTAGCCTACATGAAATTCTCAAACTCTTCCCAAACTCTTCATCACTGCAAAACAATCACTCTTCATCATTCTCACTATCCATTCCTCATCATACACTCTCATGCCAAAAATCTCATGCCTCAACTCATCCAACTCGCAACACGTACACATCAGACGGACCATATTCTTCATTCACATCTCCACACATAGGGCAGAAGTAAGGACCAGTTCTCCCACCTAAACGACCTATATACGTTCTCTGGTTCCCCAACGGTAGACTATCGGCCCGTAAACTTAGCAATAATTTTAATTCTTCCTTACCACCCATTCCCACTTTAAAGTAGATGACACTTCTGACATTCTACCAATAACTTTTTTTCAGTGCCACCAACGAAGGTTTTTTTGTTCGTGACGCCATCTAGAGTTAACTTTCACGTGCCAACCCTGCTGTGGTTAAACTCCTTTGGCCTCGCCCTAGTCAACTCTCTACCCAAGCCTGTGATGAACCAAGCTGTGAATTATATGGATGTTAGAGTGGAAGCGCTTATGTTTAGGGTAAGTCCGACCATTCGTTACTCGCACGATTTGACCCTTGACAATTTAGGCCCTACAAACAAGAGCTACGAGCTCGTATGGCACTTGTTACATACCTGTCCATTTAGGAAAGCTAAGAATTAAGATGCTAAGGCCCCACAACAAGAGCTACGAGCTCATATGGCACTTGTTACATACGTAGCTGTGGTAAATTTCCGGAAACGCCCCACTCGTTCGAGTCTCGATGGTGCCTACCGTTTGGTTTGAGTCGAGGGCTAGTGTTGTTTCCATGTGAGACAAGCCAAAACAACCCATCTTCAAACAGGTACCTAGAGAAATCTAGGGAACAGCTCTGGAAGGGTCCGGTTATTTCAGTCATGGACACTAGCTCAATTTTGGGGTACTGATACCCCATATGAGGGGTACTACCAATTTGGGGAGTACTACCCAAATATGGGGGAGTACTCCCCACATGTGGGGTATCACTACCCCCTATATGGGGTACCAGCCTAACTTTCCACTAAGTTTCTCACTTTTGGCACTTGTCTTGGCTAAACGACAAGCAGCCGTGGTTCCTTACTTTCACAGGGTATAGGTATGAATCTTACCTATCTTTTGGTATACTATTGTCCAGATTGTGACGTGGTTTTGGAAGCTTTTGCCAAAAAGGCAGACCCTGTCACGAAAGGTCCAAAACAAAAATACCAAAAATACTTCAAATACTTCAAAATACAAAAGATACTTCCAAAACAAAAATGTTTTGGAAGACCCTGTCTTCCCCTAGTGATTACCCCACATGTGGGGAGTGCTCCCCCATATTTGGGTAGTACTCCCCAAATTGGTAGTACCCCTCATATGGGGTATCAGTACCCCAAAATTGAGCTAGTGTCCATGACTGGGTTATTTGGTCAAAACCACGCATCTTACTCCGAGCCGAGGGCAGTGGATCAGGAGAGGGGCACAATTTACAATTTACAATTCGGTTTATTTTATCCATAAATATCTTTACAGACAAAAATAGTGCTGGACATGTCATTACATTTAAAAATCTGCATTACATCTCGAACATCTGCGTTACGCAGATGTTCGAGTGTTCCTCTCTATAGGCCTAGCCAACTATGTGTTGATTTGGTGCACCAGTGAAACGAACTTGAACGCGAACCTTCAATTTTTTGTCCCTACATGTGAACACAAAATTTCGCCCCCACCTCTCCCCCCCCCCCCAACGTGGTCGGGTGTGGTTCAGACCCACGAATGGAAACATCTAGAGAATCTACTCGTACCGCTCGCTCATAAACAGGCTGGCTACCTAGAGAAATCTAGGGAACAGCTCGGGAAGCGTCCCATAATTTGCTCCAAACCACGCATCGCACTCGAGGGTAGTCAATCAGGAGAGCGGCACCTATGCTACGTGAACCTTTTTTTGTCCCGTCGTGCGAAAGAAAAACTTTATCCCCTACCTCTCCACCCCCACCCCCCCTCCCCCACCGTGGTCGGATGCGGTCCAGTCCCACGAATGGAAACATCTAGAGAATCTACTCCTACCGTTCATCAAGTTTCTAGTAGCTCTATGGCATCTAGGGAACAGCTCGGGAAGTGTCGGATTAGTTGCGCTAAGCCCCACATCGCGCCCTTGGCCGACGGCAGTCAATCAGGAGAGCGGCACCTTCGCTGCGCGAATCTTCAGTGCTTTTTGGGGTCCCTACGAGTAAAAACAAATATTTTCTCCCCCCCCCCCCCCCACCGTCGTCGTATGTGGTTCAAACCCACGAGTGGAAACATCTAGAGAAGCTACTCTACCGCTCATCAAGTTTCGCTCGAAACGGATTATCTTTTTGTATCGGAAATTGCATTCTCGGTCCATGTCTGTCAGTGCCCACCTAAAAAGTTTCCCTCTTTTAAGGTCGTGATTGAAGTGGACCCACCGCCTCTCCCGGTACACATGGATCGCCCCCAAAGTATCCACCTCCAAGTCGCCCGTGCCATTTTGACCAACAGACGTAGCCAAGACTGTGGATCAAAAGCGGACCTTGCAAAGTGTTTGGAGTCGTTGCAGACGGGGGGATATCTTTTTTTCGCCACTGATTTCCCGATGAAAGCGGATGACATACCACCGATATCGGAGGATTTGATCCGACATGCAACGGAGGTGGAAGGTAATTATTCCTTCAGCCGAAGCTGAAAGCTGAAAACCGAAGAATGTTTAGGATATTAACTCGGACAAATAAATCATCTCGGATATTCTTCAGGGATATTTTGTAGGTTCTATTCTTCCAGCTTCTGCCTGAAGAGGGCCCTTGCCAATAAGGGTCGAAATGTTGCTCTAGGTGAAATATCCGTTTTGATTCATTTTGTAAAGGTGGAAGGTAAGGGGGAATGTTGGGAATAAGAAAAGCCCTGTTAATTTGTTCACGGGCTTATTTGTTTATATAGACTACTTAATATACCAAAGTAATAATAATATATTGCAAAAAATAGGCCATTGGCCTCTGAAGTGTACGGTAGGCCTAAAACGCCACAAATTTTTCAGCGTAGCCTACAGGCTGTCCAGGATTTTCTTTAAGGCGTTGATGGATTCACTAAGAACCACTTCAGATGGGAGGGCTTTCCAACAATCCGCCGCTTTGCTTCTGGAAGACCATCTTCCAGTGTCTTTAGTAAATCGCTAGCCACTCGTCATCTTGAAGAAAAAACTAATGATATAATCAGAACAACTTTAAGCACCAAAAGATGGAATTTGACAAACAGTTGTTGGTTATGTTGGTGTGTTGAATCATTTATTTGTTATTGCTTAATGAATTTGTATAGTTTTCTGTGTCTGTTATCCAGATTTTTAACTCATAATCCGAAAACAAGAACCAAGTACCTTAACTGTAAGCAATCCAAAGATTTTTAAAGTAAGACATTCCTACCACAGAAATGCCAGAGTATTATCTTCGCATTAAAAAATTGAAATCAGAAGATCGTATACTAACTTTGTTTTTTGAAAATGTACCTCGTTAACTACTGAGTAGCCCACCACTCGGTTTTTGTCGGGTGAACCCGGTGCCTGCCATTGTCTAGAAAATTCCCAGTTCATTCTTCGGCTGTGGGGTTGAGAAAACCATCGCTGTAGGCATATGTTTGAAATCCTTTTTTTTTTTTTTCCAGGGGAACCAGCAACTACTCCAGACCCCAACCGATCGGGTCTCTACCAGAAAGATTTGTTTTGGACAGACAAAATCGATGTGTGGTACATCACACTTGACCCTTGCTGGCTGGACTTCGTGGGCCAGAGCAAATCCACCCCCGTCCCGTTCATCGCCCCCCTGCCCCTTTCTTTATGGGTATACCCCAAACCCGAGTGTATTCATATCGTTAGCCATATCAGTAGCCTGTTGAGTGTTCAACTAAGCCATCACCAGTACCTGTTCTTAATGCGACTGCAAGAGACCATGAGTGAAATGAATGCATTCCTTAGTGAAGATACCCTACGTTTAGTGAAAGAGTTGGGCAGTGAAATGTGCGTTGCTGTTGTGTTACCCCAAATTGACGTCTCGCTTGTGATGAGCCCTAGTGCATTTGATTATGGATCTCCGCCGTTGGAGACCGAAATTCCGGAGACGGCATCCGTTTCCGAATTCCGGGCATCCGCTCTGTCCCGTTTCCGAGAATCACGTTCAGAGCAACAATTTAGTACGTTTTCGGATAACGAAAGCTTTGATGTACCCCCTCCCCGTGTAATAAAGGGGGGAGACCCAGGGGTTGAATCACCTTTGGAGGCCCCCCTATCTCCCGGTTTTAACGGTGAAACGCCCCCCACACACCGACGTCTCGATAGCGAAGGCCGGAAATCGATTCAGTTCCAACTTCCGAAATCCGAGACGTTTAACAGCGTGAAACGCGGATTCGCCTCCGGATTCAACCAGATGTTCGATACGGTTATGAAGATCACGGACGAGGCGTCGGATACTCTTTCCGTCCGGTCGGATAATAGTGATGAAAGTGATGCTGCGTTTTCGGCCATTGTTGTTGAAGAGAGGGAAGGGACAGATTTCCTGTTTTGTTTCAATACGGATCAGGCGAACGTCGATGTAGGGGATGAGGTTTCGGAGGAATCGAGTGATCAGTTGTCGTCTGTTTCGTCGCCGAAAGCAACACAGTCGACGTTCAACCCCGGTGGGAAGAAGATGGTATGTTGAACTTCCTTTACTTACTTAGACTTAGGTGTTCTCGTTGTTTCTAGTTTCCTCCATTTTTACCGATCTTCGGCCTCCCCCAACGTGCAGAAAAGGTTAGCAAATCTTAAGGCCATGGACGCGAAAATTAATGATGAGGAATCAGCCTGGTTGTTAGAGTTATTGTTAGAGTTAGAAATTAGAGACAGTCAATCCCTCGAAAGACCCTTCATTCTAGCCTCCAATTAAAAGGCAAAAGATTATGCTACCTTCGCATGGCTAAAATACCACGGCACTTCAAATAATCAGTGGGCAGGCCAGGCCTTACATAAATACAAGTGAACCCCTACTACACTGTCATGAATTTGATAAAAGATAACACATGGTTGTGCATCCTTGTGTTAGTGTTATGTTGGATGGCGAGGATATTTCTTCTATGACCCTTTTAAGTGTTATGTTTCGCGAAAAGACAACATTCAAAAGGGTCGTAACAGATACTTTATCATAACGTTCTGAACAACTTCTTCTGAGATAAATCTGCTGCTGTCCGAATACGCCATACACATCGAGGAGCTCTTTCGTTGCGAAATGTTGGTGTAGAAGTATGGAACATGTTGCCGAACTGTATGAAAGGATCGGTGTCTTTGAGCTCTTTCCAGAAAAAAATGAAAAAATATCTTTTATAGAGTCTTGAGAGTTGGTGTCTTTTATTTTATATATTTCTTGCTCTTTACATTTGGATTCTTGTCGTGTTTGACGTGGATAAGGTTGTAACAAGTGATTTTGTTAAGAGATGAAATTATTTTCAATTAGAGGTATTAATTATTTTGAGTTCCTGAACTGGCCGCTTAGAGCCTTTGGCATGTTGGCAGTTCAGGAATTCATCTGTTGATTTTTTTCTTTTTATGGCACTTGCCTTCCGGCCAAGTGCCATATACCGATCACTTTTCCGTCGGTCGGTCTGTCTGTCGGTCGGTCGGTCGGTCTGTCGGTCAGTCCGGTGATCGCGAGTTAGGGTACTTCCAGATGTGCTAGGACGATGAAACTTGGCAGGCGTATTAGGGGCCCGACCAAACTAACTTGGAAATCGTCACTTGCCCGATCCGACCATCGTGGGGGGAGGGAGGGGAGCCGGAATCCGGAATTTAGTGACATGCATAACTTTCGAACGGGTAATCGGATCGGATCTTAATGAAACTTGATATTTGGAAAGACACCATGTCTCACATGTCCCAACTCAAGTCCGGACCGAATCCGATGAATGTGGGGGGGGGTCGGAGGGGGGAACCGGAAATCATGTTAAACGCTTAGAGTGGAGCGATCGGGATGAAACTTGGTGGGAGGAACAAGCACAACCCCTAGGTACATCATTGACAGAACCGGACCGGATTCGTGCACTGGGGGGGGGGGGGAGTTGGAGGGAGGTTCCGGAATTCCGGTCATACGGAGTTAAGATACTTCCAGGTGGGCTAGGACGATGAAACTTGGCAGGCAAATCAGGGACACGACCAGATTAACCTGGAAACAGTCATCTTCCCGATCCGACCATCGTGGGGGGAGAGGGGGGAGGGGGAATCCGGACTCTTGAGGCATGTATAACTTCCGAACGGGTGATCGGATCATAATGAAACTTTGTATGTAGAAAGACCACGTGTCTCGGATGTCCCATTTCAAGTCCGGATCGGATCCGATGAAGCTGGGGGGGGGGGGGGGTCCGGAAACCTTGTGACATGCTTGGAGTGGAGCGATCGGAATGAAACTTGGTGGGAAGAACAAGCACAAGCCCTATGTAGATCAGTGACAGAACCGGACCGGATTCGAGTATTGTGGGGGAGTTAGGGGGGGGGGGGTCCGGAATTCCGGTGATCGCAAGTTAAGGTACTTCCAGACATGCTAGGACGATGAAACTTGGCTTGAAAATTAGAGACTTGACATGATTGGCTAAGAAATAGTTAGTTCCCTGATCCGGCCATCCCTTAAAGTACTAATGCTAACCGCAAAGTACAAAAAATACTTTTAAGCAATAGATACATTTTCGTTATCCCTATGAGCCCATGCATTTTTGCCTCAAGGGTTTTGCTTACAACTGAATTCCTTAAAGTACAAACAATACTTCTGAGTAAAATATACATTTTCGTGCTCCTGGTGATCATCTTTTTTGCTTCAAGAGTTTTGATTACAGATGATTTTCTGGCGCCCTTAAAGTGCGCACAGCCAAATGCATTGCCAAACGATACAGTCTCGTGATTTCCAAGGACCCATGATCATTCTTATATCAAGGGTTTTGCTTACAAATGATCAAAAGAAACCCACGAATTGACGAATTCCTACTTTCATCCTCTGACCTAGCCTTGCAAGTGCCATATGAGCTTCCAGCTCTTGTTTACAAATAAAGCAATCTCAATCTCAAATCTCGTTTAACAGAAGGATGCGCAAACATGTACTATCTGTCACTAAACTTTTGTGAGTGTAGGGTCGTGGATGCCCTTATATTATAGTAGAGGAATCAGCCTTGATTTAGCGTACGTGCAGAAACAAAAGTTAACGAAGTGCTCTTTGGAATTTCTTTGTCTTAATAGGTGTCGGTAATAACGTGGCGCCTTGGATGTACGGAGCTGATGATGCAATCTCGAAAAAATGCAATAACTGCAATATGTGCCCAGATTTCCTCGTTTTCGAATGAATGCTGTTCGTCCATTTCATTGGAAGAATTTCAGGTATTTAAAACTTTCTTCCGTCCTTTGGCTTTTACATTCCCCGCCTCTTGTTTGTTTGTTTTTGTCTTCTTATAACTGACTCCGCGAACAAGTATCGCAAATAAAACGCAGTCGAGAAATCTTCCTGAAACAGGGCTGAGACAAAGGCTGCTCGATCAAGTCATCATTAGCGGGAATAAATTTGCGAGAGAACTCGAACCATCTAGTAGCTCGTTCCTCCGCGCAAGTTTCCTCATGGTAGGTAGATGCCGGTTGACACTAGGCAGTAAGTGGGGTTGTTGGAGACGTAGAACCTTTGGGCTCAGGCTCATCATAGGCGTTTTTTAGCGGTTCAACATTGGGCCAATGTTGATCAACAGCGCGTTCTAGCGACCAACAGAAACCTCTGTTGCCAACATTGTTGGTCAAAAGTGTTGTTGGTCAAGTCTGTTGGTCAATTTGTGGAGTAATCAGCAAGCTTTTTCAAACAGAGCGTTCTGGCGAAGATCTCTGTTGATCAACAGGGGCGTTTTGGCGGTCAACGGTAGTTTGTTGGTCAACACTGTTGATAAACAGAAGAATCGCTAAATAAAACGCCTCATATCTTAGTAATCTTGCTTTTTTCTTAGATGAAATTTTCTGTGCGGACAAGGGGTTGGCACGACTCTCTTCAAAACCAAACCTGCTCCCCCTGTCTCCGAATGCGGCTTGACTCCCGCTCCACTCTTACTCCGTTCCAACTACAAACTTTCGGGAGAGGAGAGCAAATCTTCAACTCCCGCTCCCCTCTACACTCTCTTATACTGAGGAGTAAAGAGAGTCATCTCAAGTGCAAAATTGAAGGCTTGCATCTGGAGTTGCCAATGAGTGTCACTACTAGTCTTCAGAAGTTGTTTGAGGATGAATTCGAGCCGATATCCTACCCTATGGAGGTAAGTGAAGACTTCTTGCTTTGATTGTGCTGTCCGTTACGTTTTTTTTTCATGTTCCAGCTCATGAGACACCATGCGGTTTAGTTCCTATCAGTCTCCCGATGGTCATCACCATCATCAGCGTTTAACTAAATCTTTGCCAAGAGGCGTTTTTTCCGCGACAATCCCGGAAATAATCCTAGATAGCTGATTCATCAGAGAAAACAGCGAATCGACCATCTCAGATTACAAAACGACAATCCGACGATCTTGCTCCTTTGCAAGATTCCCGAATCGACGATCCAAGAACGAATTGTCAGATTGTCAGAGAAAAAGATTTTTCATAATCTGGATTGTCGGAGAAAATGCATTTTAGAGAATCCGGATTGTAAATCGTCAATCTGGATTGTCACGGAAAAACGCCTGAGGTGTGTTTTTAATGTTAGTCCTTCAGCCGCAAAAGGTGTGAACGAGAATATTCCACTACTCTTCCGTTGAAAAAGTGAAAGAATCTCGTTTCTTTGTATCAACTTGTGGTTCTGTTGTATTTTACCAAGAACAAATAATCAGATAGAACCTCCGTCTTTGGTCCCATGCAGCGACTATGGATACTCCGACAAAACTGAGCGGAGCTGGAGATATCTGCTCTAGCTTTGAGATGATACCCGTCTACTTCCGTCTTCGCCGTTGCTCATCGCAGAGCAATAAGTGCAGGAGGCACGCTGACCCGCTCTGGAGCGCCTCCAGAGAACCAATCGGCTTAGACTTCGAATGTTTCTTCTACGCGGCTTCACAGCGATATAGCTATCTGTAGAGGTAACGAAACATGATGTGGCGCGTAGCTCCTGACGTCCGCTCGTTTTATCGGGCTGGGACTCCGACTCCGCATGGTCATATTACAGAGATAGGGAGACGGAGGTTCTATCTATTATTTGTTCTTGGTTGTACTATCTCTGTCTGATTGATGCTGACAATGAGGTGAGGTGGGTCGAACAGAGGTACATCCCCTTGGAGCGCTGATAACTGGTATAAGGGCAATTAGCTGCAAGGAGATCTGGTGGGACGGAAAGTCGTGAACGACCCCTAAAACACAACTCTTACTTGAAATGATCTTTCCACGACGAAATGGCATAGAAATGTCGGTTATCGAAGGTATCAATATTTTCCACTTGAAATTAGCGATCTTCTTGTTAGCGCTTGTCGACTCTATCCAGCCTCCCTGCTCTCCGACGCGGCGGTTGGACGCAAGATATTTGAAATTGAACGCGCCACGGATAAAATCTGAGAAATCATAACGAACCACGGTGCCTGCCTCCGCGAGAAGCGACGATATGAGATTTGGCAGCGCCTACTCGCTCACATCTCAAGCCAAAAAGAGAGTTATTGTCTGGCAACCTAGGAAAATCTCGGGTAGCGCTGAAAAGCGAAAAATTCAAACAAAGTAATTCACAAGGATTTTGTAAAGACGGAGATTTCAGAGGTCAGTAGACCCCGTAAGTTGCCACTGGAAAGTGCGAAAATAGTGAAAAGCCAGAGGGGTCCTTTAACCCTGGTTGTCACTACCCAGCAGGGCTGCCACACTACAGAAAATTTGCTGTGACAAAGGATTAATTAGCATAGCACACGTAGAACACTGTAACACACCCGTAAAACACAAAACAACAAGTTCTATTCGACGTCAGAGTTTCAAAGAGCCATATTTTTCTTATCAGTATTTGCATTCGTGTTTATAGAGTATTCGAGGAACCCAAACATGTTTAATTTTCTTGGTCTGTTTACTGTTTTCATTCTTGCTTTTTATTTTGTGTTTTATACTTCGCTCTAACTAAAAACTGAGTACTAAAAAGCGGATTGACAAAAAAAATATATTCGGTTTCAATAGGCCATTGGCCTCTCATTTACGTCTTAAACACTTTCATTGTAAATATTGTTCAGCTTACAGGCTGTCCAGGAATTTTTTAAGGTGTTAATTAAGTCACTTGTAGGCCTATTGGTCTAGGTTAAGAGCAAAGCAGGCAGCTCTCAATTAAGTTGCTCATTTCATTTCAGATCGAGGTGAACAACGTCGACCTCACGCTTCTCAACGACCGCCAACAATCAACCCCCAATAAAATGAAGATCGCAAGCTTAACCCTCTACCAAGACTCGGAGGGGTTACTCACAGTAGGAGAGAGTTCATCTCCACTTCTGAATTCCGTGTTCCACGATGGCCTCTTAGAACAGCAGGTCGTGTTAGAAAGGCTGAGAAGTTTGGAAGTAGAAAATTCCAGGCTTAAAGCGGAACTGGAAGGTTCCAGTGGAGTAGAACATTTAAGAGCAGAAAATGAGGATTTGAAGGCCGAGAAAGAGTCGCTTCTGCAGACGCTTCAATTTTTGCAAGATGAGCTGTTAAAGTCAGAAAACCTGCGTGGTGTTGCCACGAACTGAGTTGTTGTTTTGTCTTAAAAGCATACAGAAAAAGATCGAGTGAGTAAAAAAAGATCTCCGAGTCGAAAGTGAGAGCGTGAGCTTAAATAGCTTCATCAGGACAAGTAACGACTGATCCTACTCAGTGTTGCCACGAATTTGTTGGTTTGTGAAGGCTTAAAGCGCATCTGATAGGTTCAAGTGGCATAAAAATCGAGTGTTGAGTGTAGTAATTTGAAAATAAGAGCCGCTGATAGTTTTTTTCCTTGGAAGGGACGACTTTTGACGCTGTTCAAACATCGTAATAGGAGGTCTTAGGTTGGGGAGGACTTCCGCTTGTTCTAACGTCCCCACATCGGGAATCGTTCATTGTACTAAAGGAGAATTCAGCTCACAAATCACAAACCTTAGAATAAATACGATAATCAAACCTAATTTATTGTGCGTTCAGTAGCCTATACAATCAAAACGTATAACAATATAATTTACTTTGAATTTGTGGCATAATGTCTTTAGCGCGGAAAATTCGAATCAGCTTGTGCGAGGGAGCGAAAAGATTGGGTTGGGAAGGACCTCAGCTTGTTCTAACGTCCCTACACCGGGAATCGTTTATTGTACTAAAGGAGAATTCAGCTCACAAATCACAAACCTTGGAATAAATACGATAATCAAAACTAAGTTATTGTGCGTTCAGTATACAATCCAAATGTATATAACAATATAATTTACTTCGAATTTGCGGCATAATGTCTTTAGCGCGGAAAATTCGAATCAGCTTGTGCGAGGGAACGAAAAGATTGCTAAAATAGGTGATCGGGTAAGGGGTGGGGGGTCATGGCCAGAAGAGTAAGTTATTAGGATCAGCGTCAAAGGTCGGCACTTCAGAACGAAAACAATCAACGAGTCGCTTTTGCTAAAATCCCTTTTATCAGGGGACACGCACAGTGTTGCCACGTCCGACCTATGACTTTGCCCATCAGCTTGCTTCGCTAACGTCACACGATTTTTCTATTTTTTTTATCACGATTAATTTCTGCTCAACTACCTTTTGAAGGCAGGAAACCTGAGCGGTGTTGCCAGAAATTCACCTCTTGATGTCTGAAAGGGCCATAATATTATTTAATTTGTTGTACTCTCTTTGAGGGCAAACAACGGTGTTGTTCGCTCTGGATATTACTGTGTACCGCGTGATAGCAGTATGTGAAATTTGGAAAGTTCGTGTTAATCTGCGCGATGTTGCCACTGATTACATCATTTTTTTTGTTTGCTCTATTTTAGGTCTCAGAGTAGTGTTTCCTCTGTTTAACATCCTTAGAGCCTCTGTTTGCAAAATGTGACCGAACTTGTGAAAAGTTCGCTTTAGTTTCGTAGCATGTGCGCTGCTGCCACAGATTGATTTTTTACATTTCAAAAGGCCATAGTACTTTTTCATTCGCTATTGTCCTCTGGAAACCGAACTCGTGCACTGTCAGAAGTTTGGTAACTTTTAGCACAGGGATGCACATCCTTGTGTTAGATGTTGTGACGGATGCCGAGAGTATTTATGTTGTACCCTTTCAAATGTTACGTTTCGTGAAGACAACATTTAAAAAGATAATATTTAAAGGGGTCATAAGATATTTAAAGTTCAACTGAAAAGCCAACTCATTTGTGTGTCATTTCATTGGATACACTGAATTATTTGGATTCTGCAAAGGGATTTTTTTATTTTCCACTATCTGCTCTAGTTATGAGGCTCAGAATATCTCCAGCCGTCCCCACAGCGTAAATTCTACTATGACGCGGGAAATTTTAATCTCAACACAAACGCAGCTTTTCAGTGGACAGTGGTGAGATTGGTGAAGATTGCTTAGTGCCTGAACAAAAAAAAATCATAAATCTTTCTCGTAAAGCATACAACAAAAATTCAGTACTATAAATCACAAGGAAATTCCACTATTTGAAAATCGATTATTCGTGAGTAGCGGAACAACGAAGTAACTGATTTTCAGCGGATCTTTGAGCCAATTTAAGTGAATAAAAGATGGGTAACTAGATTGTCCTATCCCAGCCCTTTTCGGTTAAACTTTAAAGATGGTCATAAGCAACCAAATTTGGCCGATACATTATGTATGTATGTATTGCAAATGGAAAGCCCAAAGGGCCGTGGTATAAAAATGAAATGTCAAGCAAATATTAACTATGTCTACATAACTAATCACACGTTCGTACTAAAAGCGGGCGACAGAGAGGTTTTAAATAAAAAGCATTTTTCTTGAAAGTAGTTTTAAGAGGCACTTTTATTAAAGTAGTTCATTGTTCTTGTATGGTTGACAAGGCGTATTTAAGGCAAACACCATCTAGGATTCAGGGGTGAGTCAAACGTCAGTGGAACAATAAACTATATGTAATTTGACTGTGTCAAACGGATGCGTCAGCGAGTTTTATTTTAGCAAAATTTCGGCCTTTCTTGGCAAGGGTCTTCTTGCACAGCTTTTACACGGACAAGAATATCCCGTCGAGTAGAAAGGAATTCCGGTCGACTTGAAAGGATTCCGTTCGTGAAGTGACTAGAAAAAAGTCTAGCGGGACGGGAATTCCTTTCGTGATGAAAATAATTCCGGTCAGCTTGAAAAGAATCGTGTCGGCGACCCTGGTAAAAAATACAAAAAAAAAGTCTAGCTAGCTTTCAAAAGCAGCAGTCACCAGCACTGATGTCATAAATGCTGTCAGAACATTATTTTGTTGGCTGGTGAATTTATTTTTCAGATTTTCTGGTTTGAAGAATTATATTTTTTTTTTCCTCTGTGTGTAAACATAATCTTGTCACCAAGAACGGATTCTGATCAAGTTTTCCTCTACTTGTAAACGCTACATCAGCCTGAAAAACAAAATTGTGGTTCGCTTTATCGCTAGATTAAGAATGAGATGACGTTCTGTTTAGCGCAGCCAAATGTGGAACCTGTTCTACCCTTCTAACAATAGTAACTATTAGTTACTAGTTTCGCTCCAACCTCGTGAAAAGCTACTACGCTGACCGTTGGAAGAATAGTAACTATTTGCTTAACACGCTCGGGAGCGTTGTTAGCGGGGTAACGACGCATCTCTTTGACGTGATTGGCCCGATCTGACCGCGGCATGATATTTCGACAAAAATCGAAAAATGTGAGCCTTGACGCCAAGTAGCCAATATTCGTGACGTCGTGCAGCCAATGACGTAAGCGCATTTAGCTTGGGCTGAAGGAATATTTAAATAATATACCTAGAGCGTGTTTCACCCTACTTACCGTAATTACTAGGCATGACCTCACGAATATTGGCTTCTTGGCGTCAAGGCTGGAACATATTTTTCGATTTTTGTCGAAATATCGTGCCGTGGGCTGACCGGGCCAATCACGTCAAAGAGATGGTAGTTACTACACTTACTACACTCCCGAGCATGGTAAGCAAATAGTTACTATTAATTACTATTTCGAGAAGTTTGGAACGGTCAGCGGAGTAACTTTTTACGAGGTTGGAACGAAGATAGTTCCTATTGTTAGAAGGGTGGAACACGCTCCGAATGTAATCGTGGTATTCCAAAGAGATTAGCGAATGACAAAAGATCTTGTTTGGTCTATATTTGTGTGGGATGTTGCAAATAACTTGTCTTGTTTGGGCTTTGTAATATTTATTTTTTGTTGCGTTTTGCGTGAGAGTAAGTAAACGTTATTTTATTATAATGACTTTATCCGTATGAAAACCTGGCTCCGTCTAGTGACCGAGTCAGAATTTAAAGTGCGGATCCAAACCTGGACTTCATAATCCCGTTCCAGTCTTCATATAAGCCCACCCTCTGTTGTTTTCGATGATAAAGTTGACTTCATACTTCATTTCAGAAAAAAAACCTATTGTTTTGACGAAAAATCGACTGATTTTGAGAAAAACCCACTGTTTTCATGAAAAAATCAACTGTTTTTACGATTAAATTTACTGTTTTTTTTTGTTTTTTTAATTTACTGTTTTTTCTGCACTAAATATTCTCATCCTAAAAAGCAACTGCTTTCGTGTAAGAAAGATATTAAATATGAAAGAATACATTCGAATTACATAATGAAGTTTCATGAAGTATTTACGGGTCGATACCTAAAACTCAAAAACACGTCACCAGGTTAATTTATTGAATTACCAGTTCTACAAAATAAAAATTGCACAAATCCGGGAGAGTGCAGAGCACGAAAAGGCCGGATCTTAGAAGTCAACAAACTACTGATCTACCTACAAATACAAATAATTAATAAAGATACAACGTATAAAAAATAAGAGCGGAATGAAGGGAGAACGGACGACCAACGCATTCTTTCGAACTTTTGGTGTCATTTTTATCCCCCCCCCCCCCACCCCGAAATGCAAAGTTCCTTGCACTTGCCTAAATTACTTATTATGCAATGATTACTCGTTACGCTAATGGAAGGAACTTGAAAATCACGGCGTCGCAGCGCTGCAGAATAGAAGCTAGCAATGAGAAAGTGTTTAGATCCTCCGTAAGGCGTATTCTCGCCGTTCCCGACGACTCCTGGGGGAATCGAAAAGAACGGCGAGAATAGAGGGAGTCACTCCACGTGGACTCCGCGTACAGAAAACAGCGAGAACAAGGGGAATGATTTCAAAACGGATTTTGTTCGAAAAAAAAATATGCAGTTGACGAAAGTAGTCTGGATTCCACTTTATTTGTGGTTTTATTTATTCTGATCGTTTTTTATAAATTTTACATTGCACCAACACCAGCAAAAATTGATTCCCCTACGAATCTGAAAGGGAGTCGTTTTTGATGATGGTGATGATATTCGGAGCATTCCCCGTCCGTGGGGACTCGCGAGAATACGGGGAGTGAGTCCCCGGGACAAACAAAAACCCGGGGACTCCTGAAGTGGAGTCCTCGGGGAACGGCGAGAATACGCCTATAATAAGCAAACTTTTTTAATAATAATAATAATAATATCCTTTATTGTCCAAAACATCATACGATGAACGCTAGACAAAAACATGGCACTAATTTACTTATTCATACACTCTGTAAAGTACTGGCGAAACGATTTACGGTACCGATTTGTTGCATCAGCGTGACAGGGCTGGAGCTTACGCTTTTGCCGTGTCACATAATGCTTAGCGGGAGAAGAAGGGGGGAGCCATTCCCTGTACCTTTGAGACTGGAGCAACCGATTTCCAAACTTAATTAGTAGACTATGTCTTCTATCATGTAGCGACTCCAGGCCCAGAAGTTCCAGCCGCTCATTGTAGCCCAGTTCATTTTTGCCAAGAATGATTCGGGTCGCTCTTCTTTGGACAGACTCAATATCATCACTCTGGGCTTTTGTTAGGCCGGCATGCCAGGCTGGACATGCATATTCTAAAATCGGGCGAACATACAGTAGGTAAAAATTAAGTAGACTTTTTGAAGAAAAACCAAACCGGCGCGGTACGCTTAAATTTCGGACCGTAAAACTCGATTTCTGCACAGTTACACTGACGTGATCTTCCCAAGTCATTATAGAATTAAAAATTATGCCTAAAATTTTTGTTTTATTTACAATTGGAATTTCTTGGCAATCAATATCAGGTACTGTTGATTTTAAAAACGAAATTCTCATGACAGAAGACTTCAGTCGATTTATCTCCAATTTCTTACTTTTATACTCTTCCTCCAGCTTAGTGGCAATACATTGTAACGAAGTGATTTTCGTCAACGTCTGGGGCAGAAGAAGAGTGAGGTCATCGGCAAATTTAGCCTTATCTTTATGCCATGAAGCTATCATGTTACACAAAATTAAAAACAATATGGGCCCTATTACAGTCCCTTGTGGGATACCACACGTAATCTCAAGTACGTCCGACAGTGCCGTTCCCAGTTTTACACGTTTACAACTGGACGAAGTTAAGGTTTGCGCTGTTAGTTGCGTTTGCGCCGTTACTGCAGAAACGACTAATTGCAGATCAAGCTACCGTGGTAACTGATACTGCGGTTGCTCTGCAAAAACGACAATTGCCGGATTTGCGGTTTTTAGCAATCATTCAAAAAGAAATTCTGATATCAACTGACAATTGAGAGTGACATAACTTATTTCCTACCAATTTGACAAAAAAAGAGACTCTTCTGTCAGTAGAGGTGCTGCGAGTCCAGAATTTTCGAGTCCGACACAAGTCCGAGACCGAAGTCATGCTCACGAGTCAAGACGAGTCCGAGAGTCCTGGACACGAATCGTTCGAGACGAGACCGAGTCCGTGAAAAAAGCGTCTCGAGACCGAGTCAAGCCTCGAGTCCTAACAATTAATCTGTACTTCATGCAATGAACTACATTCTAAAAATACAGATAATCCGCCTGACAATTAGCCAGGCAAAATAAATCACCCGAAGGTTGTTTTATGGAAGAAAATGTAGAAGAATAAACCACCAACCCTCATTGTTAGGTTCTCGGTGTGCTGACTCGGTGTATATAGAAGTTCTTAAAAGTTCGGCATCAAAATACGAGGTTTAACAGAAGCCGAAACTGACCCAACCAGTAGATAAGCATTGAGTGGTAAGATCAGACGCTTTTGATAACGTATTTACTTGCTCGAGTCGGACTCTCACTGTGCTGTGAGGCTCAGCTAAACTATCTGGATCGCTCATTTTCACAAATGTGATTTTTTTCAGAAATCTCCAGACCCTTGTTACCTATGGTTCTTAGTTGTATTACTTATTCCTCTAAGGTATTACTTGACCTAATCCTGTGAAAGAAGGTGTGACATAACCAACCATTGGGCAATCTCTTTAATTGGTCGCTGGAGAGTTCGTTTTGTTTAAAATGACCAGGTCGAGACGTTTACTTAGACTCGTGACTCGGCTGGATTTCGAGACGAGACGAGTCCAGCTCCGTGAACTTCGAGTCCGAGACGAGTCCGAGTCCATGGAAAAGGCGTCTCGAGACCGTCTCGAGACGAGTCCAGAGTCCGAGTCCACCACCTCTGTCTGTCAGTGATGACGAAAGTAAGATGTTTTTCAGATAACACGATCAGTTACCACGGTGTCTGGCCGGATACCACGGTAACTGCAAAAACGCCTTTTTGACCGTGGTATCAGATACCGCAAAAACGCAACTATTATTTACGACACTTTGGTGGAAGAAAGAGCTTGCGTGTATCACGAAGCATGCAGAGTATACTTGGTTTATAGCAGAGACAACACATTTTAAGGCCGTCTTTAAAGGGCTAACACTCATAATACCCACGACTCTAATGCCCACGGCTAAAAATGCCCACGGTTCAAAATGCCCACGACTCAAAATCCACGGTTCAGAATGCCCACGATTGAATAGTTAGAGGTGGGGTTAACTGTTCAGTGACAATGTAATACCAAATTTTGAAGAAAAAAAACAAACTGGATCACAAACAGCGATCTCAAAACTATTATTTTTAATTAATAACAATTCTTAACTTCAATGTGCAAGAAATCGCGTAGTTGCGCTTTGTGCTGGAACAATATTTATATGGCATCTCTTCGTACTTTTACGCACGCAAATAATTATCGAGATAATTATAATTTGATCAACAATAAAATATTCCCTTTCGGTAATCCTGTCTGTGGGCATATTGAGTCGTGGGCATTCTGAACCGTGGGCATTTTGGTCATGGGCATTCTGAGCGTGGACATTGTGAGAGTGGGCAAAAAGATCGTGGTGATTTTGGGAACCACCCGAAGGACCTGTTGTACTTACATTACTGATGAACGTCTCTAATCGTTTCATCTGTTCTTACTTTTGATATTTCGACCTTTCAGAGTGGTTTTTGCCCCCCCCCCCCCATCCTGAAACGCAAAATTTGTTGCACTTATAATTTGCCTTTTCCACGGCTTGAGTGGAAAGATTTGGCGATATTCGCTTGTTCGATTAGACGGGGGTTCACCAGTCGGACCTGCAGGATGGCTATTGATGTCGGATAAATCTAATACCATACAGTCAGGACGTACATTGTAACGTCATATCATTGAGGAGCTAACATAGGATCTGACTGTCCCTAGGACGGCGGTTTAAAAATGTAAACGCGTCCGGCGCCTCGCTAGCCGCTCGGCTCCATATACTTATATAGATTCAAATATGATATGATATGATATTTATTGCAAAAAGCCAACTGGCCATAGCAACTGCCACAAAACAAAATCACTCACAAAAATGAAAAGAGAAATAGATATAACTTAATAACACTTACATTAGATCCTCCCGATGCTTTGCTGCCAACCGGACGAACACCGCCAAATTTCTTATTACTACAAAACACTTGTCTCCAGTCAAATCTACTAACCCTTCCTCCCCTAAAGTACTCCTCCCAAACATTTCCTCCCTTAGTCCCCCCAACTCACCACATTCACACATAAAATGAAGCAGATTCTCATCGATTTTACCACACACAGGGCAAAAATAAGGGCCAACACGTATATATTCAACGATACTAACAATTACTTTTTCTTGTGTTCAGAATTTAAATAGCTGTCACGTCACACTTGTAAGAAATTCAGACCAGATCAGACAAGACCATCTCTACACCGTAAATGAAAAGGTGAACGTCATCTATGGAACAAAGTTCAAGCTACAGTTTTTCGCCCCTAGGTAGCACGTGCTGCCTCTTTTTGACTTGCCAATGCTGGAACGTGATTGGTCGAGGATATTTCCGCTATTGGTTAGACAAAAGCAATTCTGGACTGTTTCGTCACGTGATTAGCAAAGTTGTTTATAGTTGTGGTAAGTTGAAAGTTGAGAAGGGAAAAAGTTTCTTGCCAGAAAGAGAAAGTAATACATGGCGCGTGCTTAGAAATTTGAAGTGAACTGACCAACTAACTCCAGCGGAAAAGAAATATAGGTACGTGAGTAGGATCAAGTTGCGAAATAGTCGGACACCAGTGACCTAACTTAATTAAAGATATATTTACTTGGGATGGTGTAGCGTAGGATGGTGGATGGTGCCCGTAGCTCTTAGATCGGGTATTTCCGTTGCTTGCCAGTTTCTAGCCGTAGTTTGGACCAATCATGAAAACAAAGTCAACTTGTCTAGAGGTTTTGATGAAACCAGGAATTCAAACCAGTTTCTGTCTGATCGGGATGTTACCGACAGGAATTCGTCCCTCTTCATATCAGTGTCAAAGTGAAATCCTAAGGAGTGAGGGTCTACCCCACTCCCTGGCAACTGCTGTACACCCTTTACTGGCACCGACCCAATGTTCTAACACGTTTCGATCTGTGCCGGCTGGTGTCAGCCAGTGATGGCACCGGGCACTTGTTGTAACAGTACACCGTTACCAGTCGATAAGACTGATGAATTGCGAACAACGTCTGTACCTTTTTCTTTTTGCAAGTAAGAATACAGTAGGCATTATTCCAAAACAGAAAATCGAATTTACTCCTTTCAGCATAGTTCTGTCAATGGCTAACACTAAAAATGCCCACGTTCACAATGCACAAGGCATTTTGAGCCGTGGGCATTTTGAATTGTTGGCATTTTTAGTTTAGTGGGCATTTTGAGTCGTGGGCATTGTGATCGTGGGCATTTTGAGTGTTAGCCCTTCAGAGTGTGCATTACAGATGTGGGAACGTTCCTTATAAGCAGGAAAGATCGGACATAGGACCGGTTGCTTCATAAATATGTTGTTTGTATTCGCACTTTACTTTTCTTAATCGTTTTCCTGTTTTTACTAAAAAATCGGACAGATCACAAATCTATGGTTAGGAAACTTTCTTGATTCCATTTTCGGTCAAAGCTCGTGATTCTATGTCCGGATCGCACTTTCATTCAGGAAAATCGGGCCACGTAAAAAATTGAGCTTTTTTGTGAAATAGGTCGAAAAAATAACATTAACTTTTTTCTGGTGCTTTATACTGACTTGCAAACGTGCTTAAGTGCAAATCTGACTTAATTTTCGGTTTCAGCTTGCCATTTGCATTTGAATCGTACTTTCAGTTCAAGACTAGCGGACAACCACGAAAATTTTTTTTTTTTTTCAAAATACGTAAAAAAATGGTATTAAAAGCCAAAAAACAATTATTTTGCGTCGAGCGAGGATATGCAAAAATGGATATGTTGTTCAGCTTTTTTTTCTCTACAAGATGATGTAAAAATCATTTCTGTTGCAATTTGTTTCGGGTCAAACCTCCATTTGCCTGTAGCCTACTATTGTGAGAGTGGGCAAAAAGATCGTGGTGATTTTGGGAACCACCCACGATTTTTCGTCAAAACAGTTGAATTTTTTCTCGTCAGTTTTTCTTCGTCAAAACAGTCGGTTTTTGGGATCCCAAAACGTAAGTGAGGGATACCTATGACATCGCAAAAGTTGTCCCTCTGTCAGTCCGTCCGTCTGTGAGCACGATAACTCTCAAAGGGAATGAGATATTTTGATGTGGTGTGAGGATTCTTTGGACGAGTTCGTAGATGGGATCTGTAGCCCTACATTTAGGGGTGGGGGAGGGGGTTTAAATTAAGGGGCAAACAAAATATTTTGAAAAGCTAATATAATAGTCGATTATGAGGTAAGAAGACATGCTGAACACGATGGTGAAAACCATTTTCTCGCCGGACAAGTAGTTCACCCGGAATCCGGGCAAAACCGGAAAGTTTGTTAAAAGTAAAAGTTTTATTTGAAATTGATTAAATGTTTGATTTAGGGGTAAGAACACTTGCTGAACACGATGGTGAAAACCATTTTCTCGCCGGACAAGCAGTTCGCCCGGAATCCGGCCAGAACCGGAAAAATTGTTAAAAGCAAAAGTTTTATTTGAAGTTGATTAGATGTTCGATTTAGGGGTAAGAAGACATGCTGAACACGACGGTGAAAAACATTTTCTCGCCGGACAAGTAGTTCGCCCGGAATCCGGCCAAAACCGGAAAGATTGTTAAAAGTATAAGTTTTATTTGAAGTTGATTAGATGTTCGATTTAGGGGTATGAAGACATGCTGAACACGGTGGTGAAAATAATTTTCTCGCCGGACAAGTAGTTCGCCCGGAATCCGGCCAAAACCTGAAAATTTGTTAAAAGCAAAAGTTTCATTTGAAGTTGATTAGATGTTGAAAGAAGAGACGCCGAAGAAGAGACGCTGCATGGATTTCGGAAGAAAATCTCTGATCCACCCAATCCACAAATCCCTTTTCCCCCCTCAATCCACAACAAAACGACTCCCGCGCAGGGTTGCAGTGCCTGTTGAGAAACTTCAGCCGGTACGCTGTGCCCATCAGCGGTCGTGAAGAGTTTTATACCTAGTTTTGTAAAAATGTATAACGAAAATCAGGAGGATTGATCGTTTTTTAATGTGACTATACCAAAGAAATTTGGCAGTGCCGTGAAAATTTTGGTGAAAATAAAAGCTTATCTATCTATCTATCTATCTATATGACAATCATTTTTTACCCAGACATATAGTTCGTCCGGAATCCGGTTGAAACCGGATTTTTTTTTTATAAGTTAAAGTTTTATTTGAAGTTGATTAGAAGAGATAAGGAGATACGCTGAATTCGTTTCTGAACTTTCTTTTTTTTGCTGGAGAAGTAGTTCGCTCGTAATTCATCCGAAACCGGAAATTTGGCAGAAGTAAAGCAGGAAGTTTCGATCAGTATCGTCAAAATGGATATGGCTTATACAGGTATATCTGAACTTGGTGTTCTCTGATGATTAGCCTGGCGAAGACTGGATCTGGCGAAGACAAGACCTAGTTGTCTGGATCAAATATTAAATTTTTGGGTTCCCCTCGAAACCTTTGGTCTTGTTCCGAAAATCAGTAAAAAAAAATTTCAAAACTGGCGGCTCCACTATCAGCTCCGGTCAGATCGGCCCGTTTTCGACCCTTAAAAAGTCTAGCTTTAGAAAGTTTAGACCTTCACAGGCTAAGCTGACCCACCTCCATATTCATAGGCTTTTTTGCCATAGCCCGTTCTTCTTTAAGGGTTGAAAACGGGCCGATCTGACCGGAGCTGATAAATCAGCTACCACACCCCAAATGACCTTACTTATTATTCTGCTACCTGTAGTAATACGGAGGAGCAACTGATTATTCTAAAGCTAGTGACGTCAAATAAAAATTCAGTTAATCCCCGACCTCCTCCCCCGCCCACCTATATGTCCCAAATTTGTTTTGTTTTTTATATTTTGTATTACGATGTTAATTTTCGTACAAATACAAATTATGTCATGTCGAGTTGACTTATCAGCTACGCTTATATGTACTTATCAAGTAAGTAAAAAGGTAACTAGAAATGCCTTATGAAAGGATACATGTTATCAAAACAACAGAAACCAAGATATTGGTCAACCAACAAATCGGATCAGCCGCCAAGCTATCGCATATGACTATGCTTATTTGTCTGCCACCTTGAAAGCTTTTGAACGTCCAGACCACTTTATGCTTAAACCTTAAGGCCCATTCACACCGGGTTTTAGCTAATACTCGATACCAGCCAGTTCCTGAAATCGCTCTGAGACCGAGAATTAGCTGGGATTCTGCCGTTCGCAATTGATATTAGTGCCAGTTTCGGGTATCAGCTAGTCTCGCACCCAAGTTGAAATCAGTTCAACTTATGAGGGTACTAGCCAATCAGATTATTTTGGGGAGTATTGAGGAATATTCTGATTGGCTAGTTTCGAACCAAGCCCAATAGATAAAATCACATCCACTCCTTGCGGTCTTGAAAACCGAAAGTGAATTAGGTCATTGCTATTCTGTATGACGTGGTTCAGCATTAGCCAATCGGAATATTCCTCAGAATTCCCCAAAGTAATGTGATTGGCTAGTACCCTCAGAAGTTGAACTGATTTCAACTTGGGTCCGAGACTAGCTGGTACCCGAAACTGGCACTAATATCAATTGCGAACGGCAGGATCCCAGCTGATTCTCGGTCTCAGAGCGATTTCCGGGACTGGCTGGTATCGAGTATTAGCTAAAACCCGTTGTGAATGGGCCTTTAGTCGGCATGGTTCTAGGACCCGCAGGCTTTACAACATTACTTGACCCCTAAGGGTTAAATAATTTATTAAACCAATGATTGGTGATTTTGCTGGGATGATCATTTTATGTCTTGTACGGTTGTGTTTACCTGCCTGTTGTCTTGTGAGTTCTAAGGGTAGGACTTACGGACTCCAGAACCCCCCTACCCACTAAAAACACCAACAACTCAAAATGCCCACGACTCAAAATGCCCACAAGATAAAATGCCATGATTGGATTATTTGAGGTGTTCACTCCGTAATAAACTTGAATTAGGGTTGAGTAAGCAACGGGAGGAAACCGAGTATCGGAATGATGTGATCGTATGTTGAACCTGTATAATCTCAGTTATAATATAATACTGGTAAAATGTTTACAAGAAGCATGTGTATTGCCTCGTGGTTAAAAGCGCTCTGCTTTCTTGATGAAGCCTCTGACTGATAAGGAACCCCGCAAACTGCACCTGTACACTGACGAAAGGCCTTACACGAAGCCTGATCAGACTATGTAAACGTATCTGAGTGTTAGTTATCTTTCTAGTATACACACGGTACGCTAGTATACACACGGCAGACTTTACGAATTCAGATGCACCCTTTCAGTAAAGTTTCAGACTCCCAAAATGCAAGGTTAATTCTGAAATTGAAATTTTTCAGACATGTACTCTGCCGAATTCCCAAACAGCGAGATTAAAACTGTTATTTTTAATTAAGGAACAACTCTTACCCTCATGATGCAAGTTAACTGGAGGATTTGGATAGCCTGGTTTTGCTTTTTGTGTTGGCACAATTTTATACGAAATTGCTTCTATACTTTCAAGAAAAGAATTCTGAACCGGTCAAGAAACAATAAAATAAATCCTTTCAAAACATTTTCGTGGTTAATCCTATCCCTTATAATCTCCTGTTTTGTTGTCCCAGGATGGTTTTGGGCCTACCCTGCGGACAGTTTAAGCCGTCGGCATTTTGAACTAAGACGATATTGGCCATCCCTGTGACTATTTTGAACTGTCGGCATTTTGAGTCGCCGGAATTTCGGACGATTTCTAATTCGGGTGTTAGATCTGAATCGTGGGCATTTTGAGTCGTGGGCATTTTAATCGTGGGCATTTTGAACCGTGGGCATTCTGAGCGTGGGCATTGTGAGAGTGGGCAAAAAGATCGTGGTGATTTGGGAACCACCCCACCCATTAGAGGTTCGATGTAGAGGCAAGGATGCGTGCTGAATTCGTTTTTGAGCTTTAGTTTTTCGCCAGACAGGTAGTTTGTCCGAAATCCGGCCGAAACTGCAAGCTCGGCAGAAGTAAGGAAGGAAGGAGATACGACGTAGGCTGTAGGGTAAACCCATATCTGAACATTTGACAGCTCAGAATGGATATCTGAACTTGCTGAAATTCAGCTGGCGTATCCGTTTTGCGCTGTAAAATACAAACTTGGTCTTCTTCGATTATTACCATTGGCCTCAATCTGTTTCTAAATTTTCAAATAAAAAATGTGTAAGAAGTCTGTTGAAGACTGAGTATTTACCAAGACCGAATTGTCTGGAGCAAAAATTAAAATTTTGGGATCCCATCGAAACCTTTGGTCTTGTTAGTCTAGCGATGGGCTGGTTTGGGTTGGGTGATTGGTAATCTGGTAGAATGGATATGTGATCATCTGAAGATAGACATTTCAGTCCGAAATCCACAGTAAGCTTCTGTCTACGCACTAATCTTGCCCGAGGATAATCTTGCAAGCCCGCTTCGGTATCCCCTCTAGTTTCTCCTCTGACTTTTAGTGAAGCCTGGATGCCTAACAGGACACGAGTATTCCGTTGCAGGGCGTACATACGTACAATGTAAGGATCTCATGAGTCTGTTGGTATCCCAATTCTTCGGAGCATCGCAAGGATTTCAGAAGTGGAGAAGATTTGTGTAGGATAGTGTCAACGCGAGAATCCCATTTTCCGTGAAAAAAAATGAACTTATACTTTTGGATTTGTGGTACCTGTATAGGCTTATCCATCTATGCTTGAGATTAGACCCCGACGCCGCGCTAGCTCGAAGAATCGGCGGCGGCGAGGGGAACGCCATCGGCGTGCCAGAAGCGGCGCGCCGATGATTGATTGGTGTTTTCCGCAGTTTAGCAACTCGAATCTGCCTCGAATTTGGCTTTTATTGAGTTATTTTATCTTCATAAAATTTTAATAGTTGTTGGGATTTGTTAGGTAAAAAAATTGTAGGCCACTTAAAGGTTAAACGAACAGGGCTGAGATATGACAGTCTGACCACCCATCCTGTTCTTATCTAAATAGGCTAAAAAACCGGACAAAACGCGTAACTTCATTGATTTGTTATCCACGAATATGGAATTTTAATTGAAGATTTTATTCTTCAGCAATTATGGACGTACCTCTATGTTTCACATGTTTAGCAACTAAAGCGGCAAATATTTGCCGAAAATAACCAGCAATGGCGGATACTCATTATTCAAGCCAGGAAGTTGAAAGTGACTCGGAATATGGAAAGTGACCACTCGTGACCAGGAAGCACTTGGCATTCGCCCATATATGTTGATTCTGATGTGATTCTGCAGTCTGGAATAGAATATTTCAGAATTTTCACTGTGTCGGCTATTGAGACGCAACCAAACGTTTAACCAGTGGAGATTCCCATCGTCACTACTAGACTACGCGACGAAAAAAACACACTAAAAATCCCTTCGAGGAGTCAAAATAATTCAGTGTGTTTAAATCAGAGTTATAAAAATAAGTTAACCTTTAAATGATGAAACATTATTCCATGCAAAATCGAGCTTTAAAAAAGTGTGCACAGGTGCCAAACAAAATCATCAAATAATAAATAACAGCCTGACTGGAATGGGTGCTTTACTGAAATTGTACTATCTTGCTGGCCAAAATCTGTTCTGGTGTGGTCTGGTATTTCGACGTTGAGTTGAGTGATTAAATGTTCTTATTTGATGGCTGGTTATATAGGCTAGCTTGGGCAGAAGGCAAAACCAACTTCCCAGTAGAATTTCAAGAAAAGTTCGAATCAGAAGTCTTGGGCCTGAATTCACCTTCAGTGTCATGTTCCCTGCGTCTGTCTAAAGTTATTGGAATATGAAGTGAAGTGTAGTTTTGTAGTGTATGTCAGAGAGGAATACCTGAAGTTATGCAGCCAAGATTTCGTTTCTTCATAAAACGTTTCCGATTTCGAGTGGAAAGCTCTGTTCTAGCAGGCAGGAACCAGTTTCAAACTGAAGATTGACTAAAATAGCCAAATAGGCTATGTGCGGAGGTTCCGTGGCCCCGTAACAAATAATTCAGGTCGATTGACGAATAGAATGAAGGATTTAAGACGCACTGTCGAAGGGCGTAAGTGCAGTAAAAAAAGGACGAAAAAATATAAAATAATTGCAAAACACTCGAAACTAATTTCCATAAAGGTTCACTGATTTAGAATCACATTGATGGGATCGTGGACAGGTAAGTTTCCAATGGGAGAGCACAAATAAGAGGGGGTCCCGTCACTACCCCCACACGTCATAAGCCCCACACGTCAGAACCCCCACAAAATCCGTCACTACGCCCACATTTTCCGACAGTTCACCCACACGTCACAAGGCCCACATTTTCCGACAGTTCGCCTACACGTCAGTTCACCCACACGTCAGTTCACCTACACGTCAGTTCGCCCACACGTCAGTTCACCCACCGTCAGTTCGCCCACACGTCAGTACACCCACTCCTAAAATCCGACAGTTCCCCCACACGTCAGTTCGCCGTCATAACCCCCACACGTCATAACCCCCACACTTTCCGACAGTTCGCCCACAATAGAGACCCACCGCCAATTAATTAAGAAAACCCGACTGAGTCAGCGATCAAAACCCAGGGGACTAATTAGAAGGGGCCGACGTTTGGGCATTTTAACGAAGGCAAAAAATTCATTCAGAATAGCCGGAAGCTTGCTGTCAGATCTGATAGCTTTGATTTCCTTTACGAAAAGAAAAAAAATGGACGAAAGAAAACACGCAGGGATCAGAGAAGGAAGCTTTCGGAATACTGTCTCGCTCGTTAAAGTACGTATGAGGACCTGGCGGGTTGTAATTCAATCCCTTAGGACACGTCGTACTTATTATACCATCCATTCTCGTTCTAGAGATACTCAACTTCATAAGTGTATCCTATTTCCTCTATTAGCAACACAGTGATTATCACGCTTGCCATGTTTCTTCTCTTTGCGTGACGTATTAGGCGCCCGATCATTGTTTCCGAGGAGCATGTTCGTACGAAGACCGGTTATGCAAATTTTGCCAAGATTGCCGTTTAAGGCAAGGGAGATGGAAAAAGGCTAAAAACAGCCGAAGCCATGTGTAATTTTCTGTTAGCATAGCTTAGTTGTAAAGTGCTCAACTACATCTGAGCAGAAACACAATGTAGTACGAGGTTCCTTTACATCTACATCTTACTAAAATTTTGCTTCGCTATAGTAGATATGATCTTTCACTGCGTGAAGTCGAGCTTTCCATGCGATAAGGCTGCGCTTCATTTGAGGCCGGTTTGAGGCGGCAAAGTCATTCCTGGTGCGCGAGAAAAGTAAAGAGGACTTGCCACCTCCAACAGGTCGCAAGTGAAGCGTAGCCTTATCGTATGAAAACGCTCGACTCTATGCAGTGAAAAGTCATAACTCCTCTACAAAATACAAATAAAAATTTCCCTTTTACTATTTTAGTTTAGGCTACGATTAAAGGGGTAGCATATGCAACCTGTCAGGTGCGAATACGAACTTTAAATGTTTGTACATCCCTTTTTTCCGGTTCGTGTTCTAAACACAACAGTTGCTGTACTAGAAGCTTAATTGTTCGTGGACGGCACTGAGAGAACCGAAAGCTTTTATTCCTTTCCGAACAGATCAATTCTGTTAGCAGCGTAGTCTTTCTGAAACTCATCTTCTTTCTTTAAGAACAAAACAGAAAAGTTATAGGACCTCTCATACTTACTCTGCCTTTTCGATTATCCCTAGCATACTTGTGGAATTACAAGCTTCAGAAATCCCTACCCTTCGCCCGCTTCGCCAATGTTTTCTTTTGCACCTACGGCTTTTTAGCACTTTTTCGACTTAATTGAGTTTGTCAGTCACGGAGCAAAGCCTCAACGATCCGCCAATAAACCTTTTAAAAATAAGTCTTGATGTTAATATCCAAAAATGTAGCCGAGTAATCTAACAACCAAGAACAAGAGCTACGAGCTCATATGGCACTTGTTACGAGTAGTGGTACGAGAAAGTAGAAGAGAACTTCACAATAAACACCCCGCCACTCAAAAATGCGCTTCGGACCTAGAATTAGGATAACTAGGTTCATTCAATCTGAAAGCTCTAGATGACGTATTTAGAACTTATGCTTGTTCTTCCCACCAAGTTTCATCCCGATCCCCCTCCACTCTAAGCGATTTCAAAGATTTCCGGTTCGCCCCTCCAACTCCTCCCAATGTCACAGGATCTGGTCGGGATTTAAAATGGGACGTCTGAGGCACGAGACCTTTCTAAATATCAAGTTTCGGTTAAATCCGATAACCCGTTCAATAGCTGAGCTTGCCACTGGATTCCGGATTCCCCTTCCGTACACTCCCCCTCGACGGTCGGATCGGGGAAACGACATTCTCAAGTCAATAGTTCGGGTACCTGACAAGCCTGCCAAGTTCACTGTCCTTGCACATCAGGAAGTACCGAACTCGCGGGATCACTAGAAATTCGGATCCCCCCCAACCCCCCCACTGTGAACGGATCCGGTCCGGTTATGTCAATCACATATCTAGGGCTTGTGCTTGTTCTTTCCACCAACTTTCATCCCGATCTCTCTACTGAAAGCGTTTCCCAAGATTTCCGGTTCCCCCCTCCAGTTCTCCCAATGTCACCGGATCCGGTCCGGATTTAAACTGGGATGTATGAGACACAAGGTACTTCTATAGATCAAGTTTCATTAAGATCCGATCACCCGTTCGTAAGTTAAAAATACCTAATTTTTTCCGGATTCCCCTCCCTCCAGCCCCCCCCCCCCCCCCGTATGGTCGGATCGGGGAAACGACTATTGTTAAGTCAATCTGTTCGAGTCCCTGGCATGCCTGCCAATTTTCATCGTCCTAGCACATCAGGAAGCACCGAACTCGCGGGATCACTAGAAATCCGGATTCCCCCCGGACTCCCCCAAAGTGAGCGGATCCGGTCCGGTTATGTCAATCCCGTATCTAGGACTTGTGCTTGTTCTTTCCACCAACTTTCATCCAGATCTCTCCACTCTAAGCGATTTTCAAGATTTCCGGTTACCCCTCCAACTACCCCCCATGTCACCGGATCCGGTCTGGATTTAAAATGGGAGGTCTGAGACATGTGGTTCTTCCACATATCAAGTTTCACTAAGATCCGATCACCCGTTCGTAAGATAAAAATAAATCATTTTTCCTGTTTTTTCCGGATTCCCCTTCCCTCCACTCCCCCTCAGGTGGTCGGATCGGGGAAGCGACTATTTCTAATTTAATCTGGTCCGGTCCCTGATACGCCTGCCAAGTTTCATCGTCCTAGCTTATCTGAAAGTGCCCGAACTAGCAAAACCGGGACCGACAGAAAGACTGACGGACAGAAATTACGATCGCTTATAAAAACCTGAAGAAAAAAACGTTTTTCTCGTCAGTTTCCCAGACTTGTTGGCACAACCCGGAACGTACCCCCCCCCCCCCCTAAAGATAAAAGGCTAGTGACGTTTGTTTTTATCCAGCGTAAAACCTTCACATTGAAACATAGCCTACAAACAGTAACTAGTCTCCTATCTGGGTACAGTACTGTACTGAACAACCCAGGACCGATTAGATTCGTCGCTAAGCATTAATTTCGGTTATTGGACCCTGTCTCTAAGGTTCAGATAGAATATACAATATCTGAAGTCAGGCGAAAAACTATGCATCCTTCTTCATTTCCGGTATCCTGCGTCACTCAATGAGATTTATCGGCAAACTTAGGGCGCGTTGTTGAAAAAAGAGTAAAAAAGCTGGCCAACAAAAGTTAGAATTCTTATAATTTTCATTTCCAAATGAACTAGCCCCAATCGTCAACCTTCGTTACAACTTGTTACGACGCCTTTCTCTTGCACATATTCTTCTTTTTGTGTCCTTCCCTCTCATAAAACAAAAGTATCGAATCAATTAGCAAGCTTCTGACGATACTGAATTAATTTTCGCCCTCATAAAAACGCGCAGAAGTCGACTTCTTCTTATGAATCCCCTGGGTTAAGATCCCTTTCTTTTAATTGCATTCACTCGAGGTTATCAAACTGGCGGATGGGTCATTATATGTGGGTGAACTGTCGGAAAATGTGGGTCTGCTTACGTATGGGGGTTATGACGTGTGGGGGTTATGACGTGTGAGGGTTATGACGTGTGGGGGTTATGACCTGTGGGGTTATGACATGTGGGGGTTATGTCGTGTGGGGGTTATGACGTGTGGGAGAACTGACGGATTTCTGAAGTGGGCGAACTGACGGTGGGTCAACTGACGGTGGACGAACTGACATGTGGGCGAACTGACGTGTCGGTGAACTGTCGGATTTTTCTTGTCGGGTTTATGACGTTTGGGGGTAGTGACGGCGACCCAATAAGAGGAGAGGGCTTCAAGCGTCAACAATGGTTCAGAAATTAACAAACGGCGGATCAGGCAGCGGTTCGTGCAACGTGGTAGGTCGAGAAGAAATCTCAGATATCTGAAGTGTTTCGAGCGTATGCGTCGAAGGTCTTTTTTTCCGAGTATAGAATGTGATCCAGCAATGAAGTTAAGATACGGTGCGCAAAAGGCAGTATATAACTTCCCAAGCCCAGGTCCGCTATACCTCGAACGGTTTGGCACAATTTTGCAGTAACCAAATCTAATTCCATTGGCGGTTGATTTGACTGCTTCCTCGCGAATCTTTCGCATAGTTTGGCAGTTGTTATCCGCCCAATCCATCGAATTTTTTCCTCGGTTAGGAGAACATTGCCTCCAACATTCAGAGAGGTTTCAGAGGAGTAGTAGGGGGTTGAAACATTTACTGGCGTTTTGTATTTTAATAAATCAGAGCTCTGCTCAACAACCTCCCCAACAGTAGAACTGTTGTTTTAGCAGCCTCTGAAGGCTCATAAAAAGTGCAAAGCTCCCGGGAAAGAACTGTCAACCTCATGGAGAAGTTCTGCTGACTTTCGCGTAGCCTAGTTTCTAATGTCCAGTGACCAAATGCATTATTCTTTCCAGACCAGAATGACGACTGATTTTTCCTTGGGCGAAATGCAGAAGTTGATCGACGTGCTCAACGAGATTCATGGTGACACATACAATGTCACGATCGTTTGCTCTGATGGCAGTGAGATGATAGCAAATCAGATCATTTTATGCTGGGCAAGTGAAGTCTTTGAAGCTATGTTCCGGAGCAAGATGGAAGAATCCAGGACGAAAACTGTCAACATTGAAGACATCAGCAGCGAGACAGTGAAGATGATCATTGACTTCCTGTCTTCCGGACAGTTGCCAAGTCTAGACACGCTTTTAAAGGACGAGATGAGCTATGCCTTGGACAAGTATGACTTCAAATGTATGAAGAATGCAATTGCTATCAAGCTTTTAGATGTTGACGTCAAGGATGTGTGCGTTGCTTACGAGCTTCTCAGGAAGCTCAACATGCTGGAGGAAAAAAAGAAACTTGCAAGTCGAATGGCTCTTCATTTCCGTTCTCTTCCGCTGGACCAGCTGGAAAATCTAGACTCAGATGCCTTCTTGTGGATTGCAATGTCGCTTAAAGACCAACTTGGGTCCAGCGATCTGAAAGCAGGAAACGAGGCTAGAAAAGATGTTTGGACGAACTTTGTGAAATTATATCTTGGGTGGTTGAGCAGTGCGCCTGTCGACGCAGCTAAAACTGCAGATACAGTCATGATGACCGTCGAATTTCACCTCCTTGATGTAAACGTCATCCTAGACCTTTTCTCAAAGTCACATTTGTTGGACTTTATTTCCCCTTGGGCGGCTGCTATCATTAGAAGGCTCATGGGTCTAGATTCGAATCGAGAGATAAAAAGCCAAATTCAAGAGCACAGGGACCGGTGCAGCACAGGAGTTTTGAGATGTCCTGGTTGCGCGTTTGACATAACAGGTACCCAGTTGCACCACCCGGGCAGGATCTGCCCTGCTTACAATGCCCAATGTAACACCTGCCGTCAGGTATACCTGATTCCAGGTTCCGGGCCGAATTATCCTGCTCAAGCTGCGATACTAACAGGATTGCCTTTTGACTTTGGCAACTTTTTCAAGCTCGATTGAGTTCTTATTGAAAATTTCATCTCAACCGAGCCTAGTCGGCTGCTTACTAATTTGAGTTCAAAGTGCCCTTGGTTGAAATTGAAAGCGAGCCGTTTCTCTGCAAGATGGAAAAAGGACTGAAGTTGATGGTGTCTGTAGTCGTTCTTTGTATAATACAATTTTTGCACTTGTCAAATTTCGTTCAGTTCTCCGTTCCAACCAGGTTCCAACTATGAAGTTCCGTTTTTGGGCAGTTATATTTTGGAAATCGCTGTTAGGAAAAACTGGCGCTGACATTTCGCCTTTGACATGGCTGCTGGTCTGCTGCTCGATTTGGGCGATGACAGGAACGGTTTTTTCCCCATTTCAATTAACTTCGTTTTTTTTATTAATAAGGGCCTGAGGTTTGGAACTGCCCTGAAAGAACAAGACCAAAGGTTCCGATGGGATCCCAAAAATTCAATATTTGATCCAGACAATTAGGTTTTGTCTTAGCCAGACTCCAGCATTTTTACTCTTAGGATTTAGAAATAGATGAAGGCCAAATAGCTAATCATCTAAGAAAACCAAGGGCAGGTATGGATTCAGCATCTGTGTTTACCCCTGTAAGCCGATCGAAACGATCCTGCCTTACTTCTGCTAATTTTCCGGTTTCGGCGCAATTCCGGAACTACAAGTTTAAAAACGAATTCAGCGTATCTCCTTACCCCTATATGCAACATCTCATCAACTTCAAATACAAATTTGGCTTTTAACAAATTTTCCGGTTTCAGCCGGATTCCGGACGAACTATATTTTCCGGTTTCAGCCAGATTCCGGACGAACTTTATTTCCAGCTAAACAATGATTGTCACATACGGATTCAGCATCTCTTTTTACCCCTAAATCGGACATCTAATAACTACAAAATAATACAACTTTTGCTTTTAACAAATTTTCCGGTTTGGGCCGGATTCCGGTCGAAGTACTTGTTCGGGTAGAAAGTGTTCAGCATAAGTGTTCAGCATGCCTTCTTATCCCTAAATCGAACATCTAGTCAACTTCAAATTAAACTTTTACTTTTAACGAACTTCCTGCTTTTGGCCGGATTCCGGGCGAACTACTTGTCCCCTTAATTTAAGCCCCCTCCCCCACCCATAAATGTAGGGCTACAGAGCCCATCTACGAAGTCGACCTTTCCCTTGGCCCAAAGGATCCTTTCACCAAGTTTCATAAAAATATCTCATTCCCTTCGAGAGTTATCGTGCTCACAGACAGACGGACAACTTTTGCGATGTCATAGGTATCCCTCCACTTACGTTTTGGGATCCCAATAGTAAGAAAAGAACGGAATGCAGGGAGACACGGACGTACTAATGCATTATTCGAACTTCCGGTATCATTTTTATTCCCCACATCCCAAACGCAAAATTCGTTGCACTTGCCTACATTACTTATAATGCAATGATTACTCGTTACGCTAATGGGAGGACCTTGAAAATCATGGCATCGCAGAATTGCAGAATAGAGAAGCAAACAATAAGAAAGGGGTTAGATACTCCACAATAAGCAACCTGAACGAAGTGAAGTATACTCTGTTTCATGAATCACGCAAACTCTCTCTTCCACCAAAGTGTCATAAACATTAGTTGTGTTTTTGCAGATAACAAGCACGGTCAAAAGTCGTTTTCGCAGTTACCGTGGTATCCGATACCAGGGTCAAAAGTCGTTTTCGCAGTTACCGTGGTATCTGGCAATGTACCGTGGTAACTGCGAAAATGACTTTCGACCGAGGTATCAGATACCACGGTAACTGCAAAAGCGACTAATTGGAGATCCAGTTACCGTGGTAACAGATCCCATGGTATCTGCAAATACGCAACTATTGATTGTGACACTTTTGGTGGAAGAAAGAGTTTGCGTGTATCAAGAAACAGAGTGTACTTGGTTTCAAGCAGAGACAACAGTTGCGTTTTTGCAGAAACCATGGTATCTGTTGCCACGATAACTGGATCTGCAATTAGTCGCTTTTGCAGTTACCGTGGTAACTGATACTACGGTTGCTCTGCAAAACGACAATTGCCGGATTTGCGGTTCTAGAAATCATCCAAAAAGAAATTCTGATATCCACTGACTTTTAGAGTGACATAACTTCTTTCTCACCAATTTGACAAAAAACTAGACTCTTGTGTCAGTGATGATGAATGTGAGATGAATTTTTCAGATACCACGATCAGCTACCACCAGGGGCGGTTCGAGGGGGGGGCGTGGGGGGGTGACTCACCCCCCCATGCTTCAGAGAATCGTACACTGAGTCGTATGTTTTGAGCTTGTCTGAATGACAGTCGTATTTTTTGAGCTTGCCAGAATCACATAAAGGCAGTTACAAAACGTGAATTTTGCCCACAGATGACATTTTGTAGTCGGATGGCTACGAAGAGCTTTCCTAGTCGTATGTTTTAGGCCTGTCAGATTCACAGTAGTTGTATCTTCTGAGTTTGTCAGAATTGCAATCGTATATTTTAGTGTGCCAGAATAACCCCAGATCGAGAATTTCGCCAGACGCAAATCGCCTGTTCCTTGTCGCATTTACGAACAGATTTTATACTCGTATATTAGAGACAGTCGTAAGTTTTGAGCTTGCCAGATAAGGCACCTAATCCTGAATTTTAGTCGGAGATGACCTCGTTCTGGTCGTATGGTTCTGTATAGTTTTGGCTGAGCTTGTTAGAATGACGGTCGTATGTTGCGAGCCTGTCAGAATGACATAAATACGGTTACCGAATCGTGATTTTCACCCGGTGGTGCAAAGTGTGGACACAACTGGTTTTGTACCTAAACCTCTGTATTTTAGCAGAAAACACGTAGCTGATTTTTGAAATTTCAACAGTAGCCTATCTGGTTTTGTGCAAAAGATCCTTAAAAAGTTCCGCCTGCGGCGCCTTTCGTAGCAACCCTTTCACTATTTACTTGAAGCGTGCGTCATTCAGGTGGGTTTTATAAGCTTGCTTGAGATTTTGGGGTTTGAGCAACATTAAAAACTATAAATTGGATGGGAAGTAGTTGAATTTTGCCAGTAAAAAGTCAGATTAAAAAAATTTCCCCTGCGGCGCTCAGTTTTTATTTAGTAAATACGTTAGAGGCTGCTGCTTGGGATCTAGCCACGTTACAGGCAGAATTTAAATGGGAAGTAGTTAAATTTTGCAAAAGGCTGATTCCAAAAAATTTATACCTTTCCTACTATCCTATTAGACATTTTTTTTTTCAAAGGTGCGTCAATTAAGTGGAGTTTTAAGCTTCAGATTTTGGGATCTGAGATACATGAAAAGCTAAATTTGTAGGGGAAGCAGTTGAATTTTCGGATTAAAAAAATTTCGCCTGCGGCGCTCAGTTTAACTTGTCTTGAGGACATCCGTCAGAAGCTGGTACCGAAGATTGCCTGTTTCCTGCGAAAGTTCAACTGAACGTCACGCTGAAACTCATAACCTTTTAAAAATCTATGTTTATATTTCTTGAGCCTGTGGTACTGTGCTTTTTTATTTAAATTTTTTTAATCGACATAATTGCCGATTACCTAGTCGTATGTTTCGAGGTCGTCACCCCCCCATGCCCAAGCACTTCGAACCGCCCCTGGCTACCACTGTCCGACGGTGGTATCTGAATATCAGTTACCACGGTGACCGGCCAGAAACCACAATAACTGCAAAAACTGCTTTTGACCGTGGTATCAGATACCGGCGAACACGACTTTTGATCGTGGGATCAGATACCATGGTAGGCCTATCTGCAAAAACGCAACTGACATATTTTAAGGCCGTCTTTAAAGGAAGGGTTTCGAAGGGTCGGAGCCCAAGAGCCAGAAGTTATTTGTATTGGATTGGATTGGATACTGATGAACCCCTCTGCAGTCTGCATCCCTATTGTTTCATCCGTTGACATTTCGAACTTCCGAAGTCATTTTTATCCTACATCCCTAAACGCAATATTCGTTGCACTTTCCTTGCCTTTCCCACAATTTGAGAATTTGAGTGAAAAGATTTCGCGATGTTCGATTAGGTGGGGGTTCACCAGTCGGAACTGCAGGGTGGACAATATTGACATGTACGATGTCGTATAAATCTAGTCGGAATACCATACAATCGGGACGTACATTGTGACGTCATGTGATTAAAGCACAACTCTTACTAGAAATGATCTTTTCCCTATGAAACGGATCAGGAGAAAAATGGTTTTCGAAAATACCATTACTTTCCACCTGAAATTATCAATTTTCTTGTTATCGCTTGTCCAGCCTTCCTGCTCTCCGAAGCGGCGGCTGGTAGCAAAACAATTGAAAACTGAACGCGCCGTGGTTAGAAAGTTGGAAACTAAGCAAATATAAGAAGTAACAAGAGCTGAAAGCTCATATGGCACTTGTAAGAATAGGCGAACTGTAGGCGGGAGTTTTTTGCTTGAGAGTCGAATATCATTGTGTTGCGGAGCAACACTACTGCTTTCGTAGTTTTTTTTTGTTTTGTTTTTTCACCGTGATCAGCGACCGGTAGCTCCGAAGTGGTAAGAGTTAAAAATTTGAGATTTTTCAGAGGGAAGGGAAACGTGAAACAGAGTAAAAAAGTTCCAGAGAAGTTCCTAAGATTTCTAACAGTTTTCCAGAAAAAAAAATAAAACCGTTTTTTTCTTAGAAACTCTGCGTTCGATGTTTGGCGTCAAGTTAAGACGACCCTAGCTTCGGAAATAAACTCGTTAGAAATACAGTTATGCTGAACTCATGTAGAACTTTCATTTGTCTCTTCGAGAACCGGAGCACAAAATTCCGTAGCTCTTACAGATTTCCCGGAAATAATTCCGGAAAAGTCCATCTCGTTCCGATTTTTTTTGGAATTTTCTCAAATTTTCGATTTTGATGTTTCTTATATTTCTATCGAGTAGTGCTATGAAAAGTATGCAAGAAGAAGTGAAGTGTTCTATATACCAAGTTGCTTCGTTCTCTAAGAAATAATTTCCGAAGTTTCGACGTTCTAGAGGTAACTTCTGTTCTGGACCAGCTAGAATTTTTTTTCCAACGCGGTTCGACAGGTCTCGATCTCCTAACAACTGGAGCTTACAATAGTTTCTCCGAAATAAAATTCCTTCTTTGGGTTTTTCTATTTGGAAGTTTTGTCATGCCCTCGGGGCAATTTAAATTTTTTGGTGAATTTGGTTTGTTTTATATTTTCCTAGCTTAGACCATCAAAAGTTAAGCAGAAAACTATAAGACGTTATTTCCGTATCTCTTTCAGATTTACCGGAAATAATTCCCGAAATGTGCGTCTCAAAACATAATACTTCGAATTGGCGTCAAGTTAAGACGGCCCTAGTTTCGGAAGTAAACGTTTTAGAGATAAAATAATTATGAACTCATATAGAACTTTTATTGATCTTTTCGAGAACTGAAGCATGAAATTCCGTAGCTCTTACAGATTTCCCGGAAATAATTCCGGAAAAGTCCATCTCGTTCCGATTTTTTTGAATTTTCTTAAATTTTCGATTTTGATGTCTATTTTATTTTTATCGAGTAGTGCTATGAAAGTTATGCAAGAAGAAGTGAAGTGTTCTTTATACCAAGTTGCTTCGTTCTCTTAGAAATAATTTCCGAAGTTTCGAGTGGTTTAATTTGTATCGTATTATTCTGTTGTACAGCACAAATTCTAAAAGTTGAATTTGATTTCTAGTTTCAATTATTTAAAGAAATTCTGGTTTATCTTGAAATTGTAATTATCCATCCTATAAATATTCAGAATTGTCAACTGTGTTATAGTGTTATTCTCGTTTATTTCTGGACCAGCTAAACATTTTACCAAACTCAGTTTAGTAGGAGCTCGAAATAAAACCATATCGAAGATGCTTCACGAAAACAATCGAAGCCGCATTAGAGAAATGTCCTCTGAAGGACATACTGGAGACTGACAGTTGCTCCGCAACTGTGTCCCGTAGGGCACAGTTGCTGCAACACTTCCCGTTGCACAGGCAACGGAGGTCTAGTTTTATTTTACACTTATTGAAGTAAAAAGAAGTGGAAAAGGCAGGTCTACAACTCCTCTTCTTCCTGGGAAGGTTCGAACCTCTAGGTCCCCCCCGGATTTTAAACTGAACATCTGAAACACTTGTTCTTGACACTTGTCAAGTTTCATGCATGTCCGATTACCGGTTCCAAAGTTATTCATGTTACTAGTTTCCGGATTCCGCATCCCTCCACTCCCATCACAGTGGCTGAATCGGGGAAATGATCATATCCAAGTCAATCTGGTGGGGTCCCTGATACGCCTGTCAATTTTCCTCGTCCTAGCTTATGTGGAAGCATTTCACGAGATTTCCGGTTCCCCCTCCAGCCCCCCCCCCACCAGTTATCGGATCCGGTCCGGATTTGAAACTGAACATCTGAAACACCTGTCCTTGCAACTTGTCAAGTTCCATGCATGTCCGATTACCCGTTCCAGAGTTATGTATGTTACTAGTTTCCCGACTCCGCATCCCTCTGCTCCCCCATGATGGCCGAATCGTGGAAGTGATTATTGCTAAGCTAATTTAGTCGGGTCCCTGATACGCCTGCCAAGTTCCATCGTCCTACCTTATGTGGATGTGACAACAGTAGCAAAACCCGGACAGACCGACAGACATTATAATTACGATCGCTATATGGCACTTGAAAGCTCAAGTGTCATAAAAGACGGCAACTAGAGGAAATCTTCAAACGGGAGTAACTTAAAAAGTAACGACCATCTCTTTTCTTATTCCTCGGAGAAGTCAAGTATAAGTCGAATTGTCTAAAGACGCATAATTCAAGGACCAATTATACCAAAAGATTCTTTAAAACAAGTAAATTTCACGGAACTGCAATTCAAATAATCTCTATTAGAGCCGGTCTTCTTTTAATCCTTAAACTGTACCTGTTCCCGCAGTCGGTCGAATCACAAATACGATTAGCCTAGTGGTCTAGGACACGGTCGGGTCCCTGATACGCCTGCCAAGTTTCATCGTCCTAGCTCCCCCTAATCTATATCAACCCCTACTACGCTTCAACAACATGTACCAACCCCTTCGACCTTCGATTAGATTTAAGCAAGAATGACTCATCCATGCAAAGAGTTATTACTAGCGTGAAGAAGGGGTAGGGATTTGACAAGAACTAGAAAAAGCGTTTCAAGATATTGTGCGGATTCCCGGTAGGATCGGGAAACTGATTATTTCCAGGATGGTTTGGTCGGGTCCCTGATACGCCTGCCAAGTTTCATCCTCCTGGCGCCCCCTAATCTATATCAACCCCTACCAACATTCAACTACATATCCCAACCCCTTCGACCATCTTATTAGACAAGCTCTCTCCGAACACCCAAAAGATTTGAGTAAATAATGACTCATCCACGCATAGAGCTTTACTAGAGTGGGGTAGGGGTTTGACACAAACTAGAAAAGTGTTTCAAGAGATTTCCGGTGTCCCCCTCCAGCTCCCCCCCCCAATTATCGGATCCGATCCGAATTTGACAGTGAACATCCAAGACACTTGTTCTCGATACCTGTCAAGTTTAATGCACGCCCGATTATCCGTTCCAAAGTTATGGATGTTGCTAATTTCCGGATTCCCCATCCCGCCACTCCCCCACTGATGGTGGGATCGGGGAAGTGATTATTTTCAAGTTAATCCGGTCGGGTCCCTGATACGCGTGCCAAGTTTTATCGTCCTAGGTCATGTGGAAGTGCCCAAACTAGCAAAATGCGGACAGACCGACAGACAGACATTACGATCGCTATATGGCACTTGAGTAAGCTCAAGTGCCATAAAAACAGAAGATTCTCATACCCTTATGTGTGAAAGAGTTGTCAGTGGACATTGAAGATTCCGAGAAGCTTTGCGTTGGGTGACGGACAAAACTCGGCACGACCGAAAAAGCGCTAAAAACGAAGCAATTGGAGAAAGGTGGGGATTTTAGAAGCTTATAATTCCACAAGGGAGCTAGATACATCATACAAGGCAGAATAAGCAAGAGGGGTCCTTTAAGGAGCTAACATAGGATCTGATTGTCCCTAGGACGGTTTATAAATATAAACGCATCCGGTGCCTCGCTAGCCGCTCGGCTCCATGTATATAGAATCAAATATATATTCAACGATAATAATAAATTACATTTTTTTGTATTCAGAGGTTAAATAGGTGTCACGTCACACTTGTGAGAAATTCGGACCAGATTAGACAAGACCATTTCTACACCGTAAATGAAAATGTCAACGCCATCTATGTATCAAAGCTACAGTATGGTTTTCGCCCCTAGGTGGCACGGGCTGACTCTTTTTGACTTGCCATTGCTGGAACGTGATTGGTCGAGTCCATTTCCAAAACTTGGTTAGGAAAAGCAGGATTGTTTCGCCACTTGATTGTTTTGTTTGTAGTTGAAACCAGTGTTGCCAACAGCGGTACAATTGTACCATTTTGGTACATTTCAGCTCAGCTGGTACAGTATGGCACAATTACACTTTTTTTGGTACATTTTCCAAAATTTGGTACAATGTGGTACATTGACATATTTTGTGTAGAAATATCAAGGAAAACTGACTGTCGGAGCAAGCAGAGATATATTTTTTTGTATTATGAATATAGTAACATGTCTCAGTCAATGGTCAGTTAAGTCTTTTTTGGAATGCATTTTTCCATCTCCGTTAGATGCACTGAATACTTTATTTATTCTGCGGAATATCAAATCATATGCGTAATAAACTCAGCTTAACTATGCCTCGTGCTCTTCGGGGTGCTCCGGTAGTTGCTGTGTGCGACTGGAAGCTCCCCGTGCTGGGCAGTGTTGCCAGATGGTGCGCATTTGCGCCATTTGGGCGCTTTTTCGAGGCGGCTGCGCTTCGATTTTTTAAGGTGTGCGCATTGCGCCATTTTTGCGCATTTCCCTAAAATCTCGGCGCAAATTGGGCGCATTTTGCTATCCACAAATTTTAAAAGTGAAAACCAGATATTGACTTCTAGTAAATTCCACTTAGTCGTTTTATATTCAGATCTCGAGGGTTGCGGAGATTGAGGCCTTGAAGGGCGAATGTTAAAAAATTTCACTCGAGAACACTGTATAAAGGGCTCGGAATGTGGGCTCGGAATGAGGGCTCGGAATGTGTTGTCCCTCTCTGCTGCTCCAAGTCTTGTATGCCGGCGAGCAGCCGCAAAGCTAAATGCTGCGAAATTTGGATATTAGTGTATTATTTTATATATTGTTTGACTACGTGTGAGCAGTTAGCACTTCGGAAATTTGTTTTTTCCAAAAAATCTTCACTATTTCTCCTGTCACAAAAGACTAGACCTGATTAACTTTTCTCTTGCTGGGAACATAACCAGAGGCGTTTCTAGCCAAAATAAGTGCATGGGAGGGGGGGTAAGGTCTTTCGCGACTGGCCAGATGCTTTTCCCGACTTTTCCAAAATAAAATACTATATTTGAGAAAAAAGATTACTAATTAAAAAAATCGTGGCGCTACGCGCCGACTTTTTTTTTTTTTTTTATTAACGGCTGACTGAAAACATTTGGGGGGGGTACCTAATTCTATCCCAAAGAGCCAAATGGCAAAAATGCGCCGAAGGCGCATTTTTGCTTCTCTTGCTGCGCGATCTTGTGTCAAGAATCTGGCAACACTGGTGCTGGGGCGATTCAAAGGGGTGCTCGGGGGGAGAGGGGGCGGGGAGACTCAATCCTCCACGCTAAAGAGAATCGTACTGACGCATGTTTGACTTTGTCATTCTGACATTCGTATGCTATGTGTGTGTTTGCCTTCGGTATATATGTTAGTATCTGTTAACGAGGCTTCTCTCTCTGAAGCGAAAGCTGCAATGAACTTGTACTGGAATTCCTGTGATTTATTCGTATAGGCTATTATTTCTGTCCTTTTCTCGAACCTTTTTTTTGTTAGAATCTCTTGAAATTTGTACTGCTTATAGTCGGTACATTCGCCGGGCATTAGCGCGACGCAATTTTCGAAGTCGTCATCCCTCCATACCCAAGCACTTCGAACCGCCCCTGTCCCGATGAGCATGGTGACGTGACCCATAGTAACTGGCGAAATACTAACTATAAGGACGTATCGAAAATCTGAAACTGCGAGTGCCGTCTTTGTTTGTAACTCGGATAATAACTTTTGATGCACTTTTTTATCGTTTTCCTTGTGTAGTTGCCTAAAAATAATTTACACAATCGATCTTTGGTTGGGGAAAGAAAGGTCTTACAATTTATTTTCCGCAACGAAATGGTGAAAATGCTACATGGTTTATTGTTCATCTAAAACGATAAATTTTTTTGGACATGGTACAATTTTCAGGTCAGTTGGTACATTTTTCGGGCGTTTTTCGGTACCTTTTCTTTCGAAGCGTTGGCAACCACAGCTTACGTATCTAGGCAGTTCTGCAAACTCGGTTTATTTTTGGGACACAGTGTCGCGGGAGCAACAACCATGCGAAGTGCAGTGACGTCGAGATTAGATAGGCAAGTTGAAGCAGCCGAAAAAAATTGCGCTCCCGCCTATGGTGTTATGAACGAATCTACGCGTTAGGAACACAGTGGCGCGGGAGCAACAGCCATGCAAGTGCAGTGACGTCGTCAATAGATAGGCAAGTTGAAGCAGCATAACAAAATTGCGCTCCCGCCTATGGTGTTAGGTACGATCTACGGAGGCGCCAAGTTCAGAGCTGTGTACCAAAAGCTTCTCATGGGGAAGATAGGAGCTTGCTTAACTGCCTAGATACGTAAGCTGTGTTGGCAACACTGGTTGAAACTTGTTAGTAGTTCACACGTAGTTCAAAGTAGTTGTTTGGGGTCAGTTGGAACAAAGATCGTGTAAGTAGGTAAGCCCTGGGTAAGCCGAAGTAGGTAAGACACAGTAGAGGTATGCTTATGTGAACAGTTACTTTCATGTGAACACTGCAGTTTTGGGCTAAATGGTAGACTGAAGATCCAAAATACCTGTACGTGTGTTTTCAGCTGCCCTTCTTACCTACTTTGTCTAACTTGTAGCCTAGTGAGCTTTTAGACACAGCAAGTGCATGAAAATGGCAAAGTCCGAAGTCAACAAACGTTTAACTTGTAGCCTAGTGAGCTTTTAGACACAGCAAGTGCATGAAAATGGCAAAGTCCGAAGTCAACAAACGTTCACATAAGCATACCTCTACTGCCAGGGGCGTCGCAAGGGGGGGGTGCGGGGGGTGCAGCACCCCCCCAACTTTTTGAGATTCGGTAAAATTTTGGGCCGGAGGCCCAAAATTTCACTAAAATTGTTCGGTATATTTATGGGGATTCGGTAGTTATACAGAATCCCAAATAGGCTGTCGGCACAAATCTATTCGGTATAACGATCGGGATTCGGTATAATTGCCAGTATTCGGTAGTTATCACGAATTCGGTGAGAGAATTTCCTGAAATTATTTGGTAATTTTTCGATGCCAGAACTATTCGGTATATTTATGGAGATCCGGTAGTTACACAGAATCCCGAATAAGCTATCGGTCCAAAATTATTCGGTATCATGATTTGGATTCGGTAGTTTATTCGGTATGATATCCAAGATTCGGTAGTTACCACGAATCCAGCTTCGACGAAGTTATACCAAATCCGAATATTATTCGGTAGTCTTTCGATCCCAAAACAATTCGGTATAAAAACCGGGAAACGGCAGTTATCCAGAATCCCGAACATGCTATCGGTCTAAACTTTTTCAGTATAATAACTGGGATTCGATAATTTGTTGGGTATAGTTGCCGGGATTCGGGAGTACCACGAACCTCGAAACTCGGAAGAGGTCGAGTGAAGCACTGGTCGCAGACAAGAGGACTGATCTATGATTTCATCGATAGTCCTTACTTTTATCTTTGATCCCCCCAAAGAAATCGAATCATAAATGTTTCGAAAATTCCGCCTTCGGCGCTTTTTGTAATATTCTCTATTTTGTAGAAGGGTGCGTCAATTAACTGGGGTTGTAAGCCAGTTTTAGGATTGGGATTTCGAAGCTAGAATCTGGATGGAAATAGTTAAATTTGGCAGGAAAAGCTAACTTAAAAAAATCTCGCCTGCGGCGCTATTGACTAGACTATAGCAGCTGCTGTTGCCGGAACTTCTTAGAGCCTCGGTATTTAGTTGACGGTAAATGATGGAATTTGTAAGAGAAGCAGTTAAATTTTAGCATACAGAAAAAAAAAATTTCGCATGCGGCGCTCGATTTAATTTTCAATTGGGTATAATAGATAGTAGCTGTTACTGCAATCGTGCCCGGCAATATATTCTCCAAGTGGGCAAAAAGCCGCCTAATAGTTGGCTTATCGTCTTTCATGCTGCCCTGTAATGTTATTCTTCCTACGTAATCATTTCATGTTCTATAATTTAAACCTCGAATTCTCAGTTTCTAGGATTCGGTAAAATTTTTGAGAGATTCGGTAAAATTTTGGCTCTGCACCCCCCCCAACAAAAATGGACTTGCGACGCCCCTGTCTACTGCACCTAAGAAGGTTCTTGGTTCGCAAACCTAGCCGACCGTGATGGCGATTTACTATTGAAAACAAGTACTTCACTTTTAGAAGGGTTGAACGCAAGGCCGACACGGGCGTACTCAGTACTTAGAAATCAGAATACAGCAATCTTCTTGAATATGGGAGATGGATCTACTCAAATTCAAAATGTCGGTATTTCCGTTGCTTGCCAGTTTATAGTCGTAGTTCTGACCAGTCATGAAAACAAAGTCAACTTGTCTAGAGGTTTTGATGAAACCAGGAATTCAGACCAGTTTCTGTCTGATCAGGATGTTACCGACACAAATCCGTACCTCTTCATATCCAGTGTCAAGTAAAATCCGAAGGAGCGAGGGGTTGCCCACTCCCCGGTGACTGCTACACACCCTCTACCGGCACCGGGACCTAATGTTCTAACACGTAGCAACCGGTACCGGCCGGTGTCAGCCAGTGACTGCATCGGGCACATGCTGTACACTAAAATTGAGAGTGGGCAACCCCTCGCTAAAAGTTGATTAGTATAGCCTAGCGGAAAACGGTGTAGAAAAATCATTACCAGTCGATAGGACTGATTATTGTGAACACGACTGTAACTTTTCTTTTTGCAAGTAAGAACACCAGTCGTCATTATTCAGTAACAGAAAATCGAATTTACTCTTTCCAGCAACGGTTCTGTCAATTACGTTCGCTCCCTGTTCGCTCCTTAATTATTCAGCAAGTCATTTTACATTGACTAGCTTGTCTTGAAAATATGGTGATCTTAGAAATAGCAGAAAACCTAAAAACAAAACATCATATGAAATAGCATAGATACTTCCAACTATTAAAAAAAAAAAAAAATAATAGGCTGCCAGCTAATTGTTTTTCTGTTTTCTGATTTTCATGATCAGATTTTTTTAACTTACCCATTCAGGTGCTTTCGAATCCCGCAGCTAGATAATCCAACGGCTGGGTCGTCCGGGGGGGGGACAGCCCCCTTTCCCCCTACGTTTTGGACATTCGGTAAATTTTTCGCCGAAGGAAAAAATTTCGGTAGTAACGTGCATCCCGTTTTATAAAATCTATTTTCCGCACATTTCCAAACTGGGTGATTTACCATGTTTATTTGGTCCCGTTCGTTATCGAATTCGTACTCAGCTCTACAAAACGATTTCAATAATCAGCAGACCTTCGTTTAGTCCCCGTCTGTTTCACCACATTCGGCCCGCCCCTTTGTAAATTCGGTGATTTAAGGTGTTTATTTGGCCCCATGCATTCGGTACCGAATTCGGTAATTCACCAGACTAGGCTATCTCAAGTCCGTATCTGTCCCGTCGCATCGGTCAGTCCATTTCAGTATTCAGTGACAAATCAGATTCATTTGATTCTGATTCGTTACGAATTCGGTAATTCACCGGCTTTTCCTTTAGTACGTATCTGTTACCTTGCACATCCGGTTAATTTACGCGGTTTTCTTCCATTACGAAATTCGGTTGTTACACCGATCCCGATCTGTTCCTTCTTTATTTAGTTTAGTTTCTCGGTAGTATGAATCGATTATTTGGTTCACCGCAGTTACTGAGTTCGAAAATTTTAATTGGCATTTATTTACCTACTGTTCTTTACCAGTTAACGGCAGCTTCAGCTGGTTATGATGATTGCAGTACTTTAGGAATAAGCACGTCTCTTGACGTGAAAACGGGAACGCGCCCCTACATCGACACGACGCTACGTCGACACGTCACAGAGTGGACAAAATCCGACACTACATAGACAAATTTCCCGACACTACGTCGACAAGCAAAAGCCGACACTACGAGGACACGACGGTACATCGAACGACGCTACGTAGACACGACGGTACATCGAACGACACTACGGAGACACGACGGTACGTCGAACGACACTACGTCGACACGTCACTCAGAGGACAAAATCCGTCACTACGTCGAAAATCAAAGAATTTCGATGTAGCGTCGTGTCTCTGTAGTGACTGTCCATGTAGCGTCGTGTCTATGTAGTGACTGTCCATGTAGCGTCGTGTCTACGTAGTGACTGTCCATGTAGTGACGTGTCGATGTACTGACGGTTTTTTCGTTTCGGTGTAGCGTCGTGTCTCGGTAGTGTCGCCTGCGTGTTCTGTCTCTGTAGTGTCGCCTGCGTGTTTTGTCTCTGTAGTGTCGCCAGTCTGTTGAAATTCTCCAGCGCTTCTATTTTGACGAGCTTCGGCTGGTTTTACTTCTTGGTTTGAGTCCGCCCATGCTTGTAGTCATGTTCTGCGTACGGACACTAGATGGTGCTATAGGTTTGCGGAAGCCGTTTCGACGGAGACACGACGGTACGTCGACACGTCACTCAGAGGACAAAATCCGTCACTACGTCGAAAATCAACCAGTGCTTCTATTTTATGTTCTGCGTACAGACACTAGATGGTGCTATAGGTTTGCGGAAGGATTGTATGGCTTTGAACTTGAGTAGACGTGGGTTAGTGGTTGGGGGTGGGAAGGTGGGATCGTTGGTCTGTAGAAAGGAAGGGAAGGAGAAAGTCGGGCGAAACCATGATCGGCCGAAGCTGACTTCTAATCGACTTAAAAATAAAGGGGAACAGTTTTAAATATAAGATAGTATTTTATCGAATTACCTGTTCTGCCCGGACTGAGGGCGAACCACTTATCCGGCAAGAAAGTACAGTTTAGAAACTAATTTGGCATTTTATGTATTGCTGCAGCATGTCACCTTATCTCTGACTCGAACCTCTAATCAAATTCAGCTTATGTTTAACTTTTGCAACCCTTTTTTTGAACCCGTCCCCACCCTAAATCTTTGCTACGGAGCCCATCTGGACCTGTTTTTATGGCACTTGCAGCTTCGCTCAAGTGCCATATACCGATCACTTTTCGGTCGGTCGGTCGGTCTGTCAGGCCACTCATCTCGAGTTAGGGTACTTCCAGAAGTGCTAGGACGATGAAACTTGGCAGGCATATTAGGGACCCGACCAAACTAACTTGGAAATAGTCACTTCCCCGATCCGACCACCGTGGGGGGAGAGGAGGGATGGGGAATCCGGAATATTGACGTATTTATAACTTTTGAACGGGGAATCGGATCTTAATGAAACTTGATGTTTGGAAAGACCTCGTGTCTCAGATGTCACATTTCAAGTCCGGAATGGATCCGGTGACTTTGGGGGGAGTTGGGGGGGGAGTCGGGAATCATGTGACATATTCAGAGTGGACGGATCGGGATGAAACTTGGTGGGAAGAACAAGCTCAAGCCCTAAATACATAGTTGACAAGACCGGACCGGATCCGAGCACTGTGGGGGGAGTTGGAGGGAGGGTTCCGGAATTCCGGTGATCCCGACTTAAGATACTTACACATGTGCTGGGACGATGGAACTTGGCAGGCATATTAGGGACCCGACCAAACTAACTTGGAAATAGTCATTTCCCCGATCCGACCACCGTGGGGGTGGAGGGAGGGGGAATCCGGAATGTTGACGTATTTATAACTTTTGAACGGGGAATCGGATCTTAATGAAACTTGATATTTGGAAAGATCTCGTGTCTCAGACGTCACACTTCAAGTCCGGAATGGATCCGGTGACTTTGGGGGGAGTTGGGGGGGGGGGCGGAAATTGTGTGACATTTTCAGAGTGGACGGATCGGGATGAAACTTCGGAGGAAGAACAAGCACAAGCCCTAAATACATAGTTGACAAGACCGGACCGGATCGAGTACTGTGGGGGAGTTGGAGAGAGGGTTCCGGAATTCCGGTGATCCTGACAAGACGCTTAGACATGTGCTAGGACGATGAAACTTGGCAGGCATATCAGGGACTTAACAATTTTCACTTAAGAACAGTCGGATTTTGCTTACAGATGATCACAGCAAACACACGCATTGGCGAATTCCTACTTTCATCATTTTACCAAGCCTTGCAAGTGCCATATGAGCTTACAGCTCTTGTTCTTTGACCTATAGAAACCTTTTACCAAAGGTTTTAAGAACACATCTCATCCCTTTCGAGTGTGATCGTGATGATATACGGACATAGTAAGACAGGCAACTTTTGCGAAGTCATGGGCCGTCACCTACGTTTTGTCCCAAATATGGCCCACACGACCCCGCAATTAGTATTTATGAGAAACAAAAGAAGAAATAAGGAGATAAATAAGTTCTTTGGCTGCAACGTGTGGAACCCTGGTCTGGCTAGAAAGGAGTAACATTATGAGGATCCATCGACCAAAACGCCTTCCATTGCAATTTCTGTCTAAACACACCTAGTAAGGTTTGTCATTTGCCAATTGATTTCTTCTGCTTCTGCAGCCGGCATGTGCCTTTCAAGGGTAGCATTTCGAACCTTAGTGTGCGAAAGCATTCCGTCCGAGCCCTTCCTTAAATTCAGACACAGATGTAGTTGTATACCTTAATAAGGGGAATTAGGTCAAACTTAGTGAGTTTTCGGTCAATCCAGATGCAATTTTAGCTGTGACACATCCAGAAGATGTTATGTGTTAATTTTTTGTATTCTGATAAAAAAAAAATATTCGGAGTTTTCTTCATCCTCCCGTCAACCCCAAACAGTTAGATCCGTCGTTTGGACAGTTCAACCGCTGTTTACGCGTTTATTTGGTTCCCGTTCGAACAAGCTTGCAACCCCTTATTTACTGTCTGCTCTTTGTCCCCAGGGTCATCAAAGTTCATATCCCAAAGAATTTATAATCCTCACTGACATACCGCAATAAAAACACGTACATGGATCTTTTTGGATTTTTACCCGCTAATTACGCGCGTATAATCTTTGAATTCCGCCAGCGCTCCTATCAGGTAGGCTGATGGGTAGGTTCGGACCCCGAAAAGAGGCACAACGCTAACATCCCGACCATTATTTCGGATCTATGTGCTGATGATAAAACTGAGGAAAGCCCCCTCTCTACCCAACCCAAAGCTCGGATAGCAACCGAATTGTTTCGATCTACTACAGGTCCTAAGCTTTATTCGCGTATCAAATTTTAAAGTCCTCGTTTTCGTACAAGTGCCCGAAATCGTTGGAACGCACAAACCGAAGCCAAATTTGAACAGACAAGGCTGGGGTGTCATCTAGCGTCCATGCTTGACTTTAAGAAAAGTGTTGGGGATACCGAGGGATACCGAGGCAGAAACTTCATTGTTAGTTTGTACTTCAACATGTCAAAAATAAATCCTGGACAATATCTTAAGCTGGAATTTCCAAATGGAATAGACACTAATGTCCGACACAACAGAGACACGACGCTACATGGACACGTCAGAACGAAGAAAAACGAAGGCCCGACAGTACGAAGACACGTCACAGCGTCGAAAACGAAAAGGCGTCACTACATAGACACGACGGTACGTCGAACGACACTACGTAGACACGACGGTACATCGAACGACACTACGGAGACACGACGGTACGTCGAACGACACTACGTCGACACGTCACTCAGAGGACAAAATCCGTCACTACGTCGAAAATCAAAGAATTTCGATGTAGCGTCGTGTCTCTGTAGTGACTGTCCATGTAGCGTCGTGTCTATGTAGTGACTGTCCATGTAGCGTCGTGTCTACGTAGTGACTGTCCATGTAGTGACGTGTCGATGTACTGACGGTTTTTTCGTTTCGATGTAGTGTCGTGTCTTCGTAGTGTCGTGTCGACGTAGGGACATCATCCCGTGAAAACTACTTTTTTGTTTGCTGTAAATTCAGAACAAATGTAGTGTCTGCTTTACCCTGGATGGCCACTACTTTTTTCGACGGACAGCTCTTTTGGTTGGTAGTTTCACGTGGAGTTGCAAAGAGGCACTTCGATCATCAGTGTTTCTAAAAATTTCGCCTGCGGAGCATTTCGTAGTAGCTTATTCATTATTTAGAAGAAGGTTGCGTCATTTACTTGGCGTTCAAGGTTGGGGGTTTGAAACATAAAAAGATAGAATTTGCATTGAAAGTACTTAAATTTTGCCAGAAAAAAAGAGGATTAAAAAAATTTCGAATGTGGTGCTTAGTTTATTTATCCTGGGTACAGCCGTTAGCGACGTTGCCGCTTCGCAGCAACGTTTTTTTTTGTCGGTATATATTAGTCCCGTCGGCAAAACTGGACGCCCCCCCTCCGCCAGAAAAAGGTAAATAAACTAGTGACTCTCCTGCGCGTCCCTGATAGTACAGAAGTGGAAGGATGTAAAAATGCGTCGAATTTTTCTTTAGACTTGATCTTGTACATATACCATGTATAGCTTTACACCATTTTACATACATCACAGCTTTTTGAAGGAAACTCGCTGTGTTCTTTTTGGAAAAATAAATTAATAGATTCGGTAAAAATCAGTTCGGTAATACCAGGTTCACCCCCCCCCCCAAAAAAAAAAAATGAAGATAAAGGCTCGGGACGCCCCTGTCCAACGGTCATACAGTGGGTCGTATCACGATTATCTAACGGTTGCACCGAGTCCTGGTTTTACTTAGTGACTTGGATGAGGTGATCAGATATTGCAAATGCTGGAATGGTTCAAATCTAACTCTCTAATCTGATCAGCAGCGTCCATCTGACCCGTGAGACTCAGGTATGTGACAGGTCGGGGGGGGGGTTATAGCAGGGATGGAGAAGCCCTGTGACCCATTTATGGGTATGGGTCACTGTGGGACCAGTACGGTTTTGATTTTTTTTTTGCTTCTGTATACTCCTACTTAAATTTGAATTGGTTGAACGATAGAATGTGTTTTTGTCGGCCGGCCGATTTCAGCTTCGCCTGGATGTGACTATAACAGTAAGTTTTCGCCATTGGCAATTATTCAGCAGTTATGGGTTTGTGGAAACGTACGAAATGGTCGAGAATTGTACGCAGAAAAAGTCCGTTGTGACAAGGCTCTAACAAATTTCAAGCGGACATTATATATATTTTACGTTTAATATATATTTGTATTTAAGACAAATTTTGAAACCTATCTACAATGCCAGCCTGTGCATACTTTTCAATTCATATTTTTCCAGGCCAGAATGTCGACCGATTCTTCCTTGGGCGAAATGCAGAAGCTAATGGATGTGCTCACCGACATCCATGGTGATACGTACGATGTCACTATCGTATGCTCCGATGGCAATGAACTGACAGCAAACCAGATTATCTTATGCTGGGCAAGTGAAGTCTTCGAAGCCATGTTCCGAAACAAGATGGAAGAATCTACGACGAAAACTGTGAATATCACAGATATCAGCAGTGGTACAATGGAAATCATACTCGACTTCCTGGCTTCTGGTCAGTTGCCAGGTCTAGACGAACTTTTAAACAACGAGATGATCTATGCTTTAGAAAAGTATGACTTTAAGTGTATGAAGAAAGCAATTGCTACCAAGTTTTTAGACGCAGACGCCGAGCATTTGTGGGTGTCTTACGAGCTGCTGATGAAGCTAAATATGCAAGAGGGAAAGAAGAGACTTGCCAATCGTATGGCATTGCATTTCCGTTCTCTTCATTTGGACCAGCTGAAAAGGCTCGACTCGGATGCCTTCTTATGGATTTCTCAGTCGCTCAAGGATCAGCTGGGATCCAGCCATATGAAAGCAGGAAATGAGACGAGGAAAGATGTCTGGACGAACTTTGTAAAGATCTATACTGAATGGCTGGGCACTGTCCCTGTCGACGCAGCGAAGCATGTAGAGAAGGTCATGCAAACTGTCGAGCTTCACTTGCTTGATGTGCAGACGATCCAAGATCTCTTCTCGAAATCCCCCGTGTTACACCTGATTTCCCCCTGGATGTCCGCTATCATAAAAAGGCTCATGGGACTAGAAGCAGATCAGAGGATACAAAGGCATATGAGGGAATGCACAGTCGAAATTCAGTGTCCCAGTTGCGCACACAAGCCGGACCACATGGTCCACGTACCGGGTAGAAACTGTCCTGTTCAAACTGTACGATGTCCCGGATGCAATAAGGAGCTAACATATCCGCCGTCGACAGGGCAGAATAGCGCTACCCAAGCCGGGGTATTAAGAGGATGGTCCTTCGATCTTGACAGCTTTTCAAGCTAGGTTGTGCTCGCAGTGATAGTAGTCCCATCGTGTAAAAGGTGAAATTACTAGATGGCTAGTTACTAGTTTAATTGGAAGTGACAGTATGTGAAGTTGAAAACTAGCTTCCTCCACACAGTGTAAGTGTCTTAACTGAAGTTGAAAATGTTCCTAGTTTTGTATTTGAAATCGAACTTGCGTCCTATTTGATTAAAAAGTTTTTACTGGATCAAACTCATTCGTTGCTTTTCCTCAGGATATAAGGTCACAGCCCACCAAACAATAAGCCATACGCAAGACTAGAATAGAGACGGGCTCTGAATATACCACGTCAGTTATACAGTTATGCTTTTACCTCGGCTTTTACTCACCAAAGTATCAGAAACAAAGACACAACTGCACAAACATTCACTTCTTTTAGGTTGTAAACTACATAATTTCTGACCCCTGTCCACATCTCCCATCATTCCTTTCGGTTGTTCTGTGACGATGGGATTCCCAAATTCTTTCCAGTCATCGGCGAACAGTTTTAATGGCATATTAGTGATTCAGATAATACACACTAACTTTCATCCTCACGAATAATTGAATTTCTTCTTTCCTTTATTGTCTTTCTTGCTCGATCTTAGTTGCAACCCAGATAGGAATTTCGATGCCTGAAATCTTGTCTCGTCTTGACTATTGACGACAACAGGATGGGTTGGTAAAGCAAAGGCTGAAAGTAAAATTAGGATTGAGAATTCCATGTTTTATATCGTAGAGCTGGAACCACCAGCTTTAAGCTGGAACCACCAGCTTCGGTTTCACAGTTCAACAACTATTGTTATTTAAACAGTAATCTAAAAAGCATACGGTAAAAAAATATATCGCAATATGTGGTAATTTACGATTATCAGGGACTCTTACATAAGAGTAAATTTAAAAACTAGGCCTAACACAAAATAAGAAATCTTCCATGTCACGGTAACATGTACGTCCATTAGTTTAAAGAAAGGATTAATTAAGAGGAACCTTCGAGCAAGAGCTAGAATATCATTCTCATATGGCACTTTGCAAGAGTTTGGTGAGAAGATTTTTATATTGTCGCCAAAGCGAAGCTTATTGGGGCTTTAAATGCTGATATAATTTTGTCACTTCCTCCACCTCCCCCGTGATGGTCGGATCGGGGAACTGACTTTTAATCTGGTCGGGTCCCTGTGGCGGCTGTGGCATCCCAAAAAATCTCCGTCAACTAATGAAATACAACTACCAAGCCAATTGAAAGCTGCCATAATGAGATTACTGTTATATCGTGAGATCAAAAAAAGAATGAAACTGAAAAAAAAACATGAGATCTCAAGTGAAACCATGAGAGGTTGCAACACTGAGCTCGACCCCCTCCCCCACTCACACAGTGCCAGGATCCAGTCCGGTTCTGTCAATGGCCTGTCTAGGACTTCCGCTTGTTATTCACACCAAGTTTTATCTCAGTTCCTCCACTCTAAGCGTATCACAAGATTTCCGGTTCCCCACTCCAGCTTCTCCTTACATTCATCGGATCCGGTCCGGACTTGAAACAGGACATCTTAGACACGATGTCTTTCCAAACACCAAGTTTCATTAAGATCCGATTACCCGTTCGAAAGTTTGTAACCTCAAGATTCCGGATTCCCCCTCCCTTCACTTCCCCCACGATGGTCGGGTCGGGGATTATTTTCAAGTTAATCTGGTCGGCTCCCGGATGTGCTTGCCAAGTTTCATCGTCCTAGCCCTGCTAGAAGTACCTTAACTACGGATCACCGCAATTCCGGAAACCCCTCACAGTACCCGAATCCGGACCGGATTCTGTTGCTGATGTACCCAGGGCCTGTGCTTGTTCTTGCCACCAAGTTTCATCCCGATCGCTCCACTCTAAGCGTGTCACAAGATTTCCTGTCCACACCCCCCACGTTCATCGGATCCGGTCCGGACTTGAAATGGAACATCTTAGACACAATGTCTTTCCAGGTAGCAAGTTTCACCCGCTCAAAAGTTACACATTCCTTAGATTCAGGATTCCCCCTCCCTACACTCCCCCCACGATGGTCGGATCGAGGAACTGACTATATGCCTGCCAAGTTTCATCATCCTAGCCTACCTGGAAGTACCTTAACTCCGCAATCCCGGACCCCGCACCAACTCCCCCACAGTGCCAAAATCCGGCCCAGTTGTAACGACGCGTAATATTTAATTCCAAATGTTTATAACAACTCTCGAAAAGTGCCTTTCTCTCGAAGCACCTTATTCTAGAAGTGGCATTTCCTCACAGCTGTTTTATCCTTTCAAGAGCGAAACGATTTAAAAAATGACAGCGATTTAATCAAAGAATAAAAGCAGGTATATAATGACCAATGTAAATGTATTAAGGAAGTCAGTCTCTAGTGAGTAACAAGTCAGTAGTGATTAAGGATGGATTAACAGATGTATTCGATGTATGCAGAATTTCAATATGAAACGTAAGTGTGTTTTCTAAACACTGTTTACCAGACCTACCGTCCGAACTTCCCCCTCCACAGTCACGAACCAACCCTTCGAGGATTAAGATCTGAGTACCGGTATAGTCCAATATGTACCAACCGCTCGGGTATACGCTACAAGTATATTAGGTACTCGGTTTCGGACAGGTATCACAAGAGTCATAACCAGAGCAAAATAACTCTAGGGAGCAGAGCAAAATGTTATTTTGGTCGCCCCTGGCAATCGGGCCCAGATTTACCGTAGAATGGAGTTCATAACTTTCATTTGGGATTCGAAAAGACGTTCTTAGCCTACCGACTGCAAAAAAATTTTGCCTGCGGCGCATTTTTTGGCGTCTTGTCATTCGGGTTTGCTTGGAATTTCGCCGCTTGGGCCATATTAAAAGCAAGATTTTGTTGGGGGGAAGTAGTGTTTAACCCGAAAAAAGTCATAGGTTACTCCAATAATTTCGCCTGCGGTGCTCATTTTCATTCTGTCTGATATGCATTCGTCATTCTGTCCGGTATTAGCGGGCTGTGGGTTGAGCTTTTACGAAAACGAATTCCTCTTATTACGAATGAGCCCAGTCTAATATTTTGAGGTAGTCACCTTCCATGCCCAAGCCGTTCAAACCGTCCCTAAGCTCGGAGATACGATTAGCCATTTCAGTCTTCAACGCTTGCAGTATCACGAATTTTATCAATAGGCTACATTTGCGAAGAAAAGCTGAAACGGGCGGCAGGGCGCCGGGAGGCGCCCAGCCACCCCCCCCCTCGAGTTTTGGCTAGCGACGCCCCTGACCATAGCTGATAAAAATTGTGCGGCACAAATGTCGGGGAGTGGCGTTAGACTCTTTCAGGCTATGACGGAAAATTCACAACTTTCGCCGCACTTCGGGCGGCATTTAAGGAACGTTTCCAAAGCAAGTCAAACAAGACCAAAGGTTTCGATGGGATCCCAAAAATTCAATATTTGACCCAGACAACTACGTCTTGTCTACGCCAGATCCAGTCTTCGCCAGGCTAATCATCTGAGAAAATTAAGTTCAGATATACCTGTATAAATAAGCCATATTTATTTTGACGATACTGATTGAAACTTCCTGCTTTACTTCTGCAAAATTTCCGGTTTCGGCCGAATTCCGGACGAACTATATGTCGGGGTAAAAAATGATTGTCATGTACAGATTCACCGTCTCTTCTTACCCTTAAATCCATCATCTAATCAACTTCAAATACAAATTTTACTTTTGACAAATTTTCCGGTTTCGGACGGTTTTCACCATCGTGTTCAGCATGTCTTCTTACCCCTAAATCGAACATCTAGTCAACTTGAAATAAAACTTTTGCTTTTAACAAATTTTCCGGTTTCGGCCGGATTCCGGGCTAACTACTTGTCTGGCCAAAAAATGGTTTTCACCATCGTGTTCAGCATGTCTTCTTACCCCGAAATCGGACATCTAATTAACTTCAAATAAAACTTTTACTTTTAACAAACTTTCCGGTTTTGGCCGGATTCCGGGCGAACTACTTGTCCGGCGAGAAAATGGTTTTCACCATCGTGTTCAGCATTGTCTTCTTACCCCATAACCGACTATCATATTAGCTGTTTCAAAATATTTTGTTTGCCCCTTAATTTAAACCCCCTCCCTCACCCCTAAATGTAGTGCTACAGTACGTGTCCATCTACGAGCTCGACTTACTCTTGACCCAAAGAATCCTCACACCGAGTTTCATCAAAATATCTCATTCCTTCGAGAGTTATCGTGCTTACAGACATACGGACGGACAGACGGACAACTTTTGCGATGTTATAGGTATCCGTCACTAACGTTTTGGGATCCCAAAAAGATCGGCTTTTATACGAAAGCTTGTATTTAGAAGAGGGGCAGGAACCTTTCAAATTTGTTTAAAGTATCGAGCTGAAGGCTCTAAACCAACTCGGTCTAAATGCTATGTCAGCAGCGAGCAACGCACCAGGGTCTTCTTTTCAGCTTTTGCAGTCGCTCCTGAAAACAATGGTTCACGAACACTTGGCAAGGAGTTTGAGCGAAAAGGTTTATTTGCGCGACCCCGATTTTTGGGAAGTCACTAAGGAGTGCTTGATAAAATGGTATCGCGCTCAGGGAAAGGTTAAGTTGCAACAGGAAAGCAAGAGCGATACGAGGGTGTACTATAACAATAACAGGTCACTGAACGGTGTCTCAGGAACTAGTTCCACAGCGGGCACAGTTAGGTCCCAGAAATCAGAAATACACTCCGCACCATACACCTGACACGAATAGTAATGACGGAGGCCAAATTACATGGCAGAAACAAAACAATAAAACTCGTACCCACAGCAGGCAAACAGAACACAGAAACGCATACGCCTGGGACGCTAGGGGGAAACCGATTTGTGTGAAATGTCCGAAAGTCGGGCACATCGCAAGGAATTGCTGGTCAAGAGGTCTTGAGCCAGCAAATCATTTGAGAAAATTAAGTTCAGATATACCTGTATAAGCCATATTTATTTTGACGATGCTGATCGAAACTTCCTGCTTTACTTCTGCCGAATTTCCGTTTTCGGCCGAATTCCGAGCGAACTACTTGTCCAGCCAAAAAAAGATAGTTCAGAAACGAATTCAGCGCATCTCCTTATCAAGGAGGCACACTCGTGCCTCTTTAAAGAGGCGAACCACGACAATGTTAAGCGATCTTCGGTTCCAGTGGTCGCAGAGGGATGGGGAGGGATGCATTTCGTAGCCCGAGCTCCAACTAAGAAACCTGCCAAATTTCATCCCCCTCCGACTTTTCCTTCATGGGGAAAATCTGGCCGAAAGTTTCGACCCCCCAACCCCACCCCCCCTTTAACGTTGTCCGATCGGGCTGAAATTCACAAGTTAAGGTCCCCTAGGGCCCAGGAGCTTATCCGCGAAATTTCAGCTCGATCCGATAACTCCTTCCCTGTTTTCCAGAAACCACGCATAGCCACTTAATGTTCATGTTCTCCTTTTGTTTTTTTTCTGCCACGCCTACAGGTCACAGCCGACATCGGATCTGGGTGTACGAAGACTCATTCGACGCGGAATTCTCCGAGTAATTTTCCTGGAAAGTTTCGTCGGAAAATCTTAACCCCCCGATTTTCTAGCTTAGAAAAACCCCATTTCCCCATAAGAGCCCATGTTAATTTTTGAAATTCTTAAAAGTTACGAATTTCAACATTCAAGTACATCAAAATGATCAGCTCGACATGGTGAGACTGACTGCAAGCTTCAAAAAATTCTGTCTTAATCCGTAAAATTTTTATTTGAGAAAAATGACCTTAAATTTTTCCGAAGCCAAGAGCGGGGGGTTAGGGGGGCGGCAGCCCCCCACAACAAAAAACCTGTACAAAAGAGTCTTTAAAAGTGGGAGGGTTGGGGGGCGGCAGCCACCCAACTTCCTCTCCTAATTCCTGTACGAGTAGTAGTACATCCACCATGGATTGTAGAAAAACGTACAGAAATAATATGAAAAAAACTTCGTTTTCTTAAAGAGTTAAAGAGGCTGCGTCCCAAAGTCGAACCTTAAAACGTACAGGAATTAGGAGAGGCATTTGGGGGGCTGCCGCCCCCCAAACCCCCCGCTTTTAAAGACTCTTTTGTACAGGTTTTTGTTTGCTACCCTACCCCCACCCCCAGCTCTTAGCTTGTGTGCTCTGTGTCTGGGAAACAGCTTCAATAATTATGTTAAAATGTAAATGGAGTGGTCAACTTCATTGTTACTAATTACTAGTTTCGGCGCAATGGTTCTCCTGTCCTCTTGTGTTTAACATTTTTCGAAGTTATTCCATTATTCATTCATTTCAGTTTTTTGTTAATTAAAAGAGGGCCTTTCCGAAGCCAAGAGCGGGGGGTTAGGGGGGCGGCAGCCCCCCACAACAAAAAACCTGTACAAAAGAGTCTTTAAAAGCGGGGGGTTTGGGGGGCGGCAGCCCCCCAAATGCCTCTCCTAATTCCTGTACGTTTTAAGGTTCGACTTTGGGACGCAGCCTCTTTAACTCTTTAAGAAAACGAAGTTTTTTTCATATTATCCCTATAAAGAACGTCTAATCAACTTCAAATAAAACTTTAACTTATAAAAAAATCCGGTTTCAACCGGATTCTGGACGAACTATATGTCCGGGTAAAAAATGATTGTCATATACAGATTCAGCGTATCTTCTTACCCTTAAATCTATCATCTAATCAACTTCAAATACAAATTTTACTTTTAACAAATTTTCCGTTTCGGACGGATTCTGGGCGAACTACTTGTCCGGCGAGAAAATGGTTTTCACCATCGTGTTCAGCATGTCTTCTTACCCCTAAATCGAACATCTAATCAACTTCAAATAAAACTTTTACTTTTAACAAACTTTCCGGTTTTGGCCGGATTCCGGGCGAACTACTTGTCCGGCGAGAAAATGGTTTTCACTATCGTGTTCAGCATGTCTTCTTACCCCATAATCGACTATCACATTAGCTGTTTCAAAATATTTTGTTTGTCCCTTAATTTAAACCCCCTCCCCCACCCCTAAATGTAGGGCTACAGTGCCCATCTACGAACTCGACCTTACTCTTGACCCAAAGAATCCTCACACCAAGTTTCATCAAAATATCTCATTCCCTTCGAGAGTTATCGTGCTTACAGACAGACGGACGGACGGACGGACAGACGGACAACTTTTACGATGTCATAGGTATCCGTCACTAACGTTTTGGGATCCCAAAAATCTTATTATCATTTACTGTGTAATTTGTGTATGCCACTGGCATGTCTGGCCGTCTGGCACTTTATGTATCCTACTGCTATCTCCATTTCAGTGAAATTCTACCTACCTATGGCAATGGGATGAAACGTGCTTTCGTCATTGTTGGTACGCGGTATAAAACTATTTCGCTGACTGGTTTTTGAGCCAGGCGAATCGCAAAACGATGTTCAGTCATTCTGCCATTGTTGACAGATTCAGTTGCTGACCGGCAGACAGGTATAATCGAATAAGAAGGGCGATCAAGGTAGATTAGGTAAGGAATGACTTTTATTGTTTAAAGTATTCGAGAGAAAGAGCGGCCTCAGTGGCGATCCCACAACTCCAACAGGTAAAATGTGACCATGTCCAGTATGAACAGAACATTATATCTTATCGCCCTTCCTGAGGGTGATAGCGGAAAAAAATTGGCCCGCGGGTAGTATGATAACTTTGGGCAGCATGCCTATCATGCTGCCCAAGGGCCAAATTTTCCGCTATCGCCCGAAGAAAAGCAAGGGCGATAATGATTATAACACTAGTACACTTGTTTCAATTTTCTGGTATTCCCCTGATGTTAAAATAACGAAGTTCTAACCGTGCGATACCACTTGTTATCGCATGGCTGGCTGTGCGATAACAATTGTTATCGCATGATTGGAACTTTTTTCTTTTCACATCAGGGGAATACCAGAAAATTTTGGCACTGGGTAGGATAGGACTGGTATCATGGGACTGCACAATGTACTGGTGTTATTAATTAATTAATTAATTTTATTTTTCACCCATCAAAAAGCACATGGCATAGACGGAGTAGAATAAACAAGAGCTGAAAGCTCATATGGCACTTGCAAGGCTGGGTCAGAGGATGAAAGTAGGAATTCGTCAATTTGTGGGTTTGTTTTGATCATTTGTAATCAAAACTGTTGAAGTAAAAAACATGACGAACTCATCGGGAGCACGAAAATGTATATTTTGCTCAAAAGTATTGTTTGTACTTTAAGGAAATCACTTGTGAGGGATCATAGGGATCAAGAAAATGTGTATTTTGCTAAAAAGTATTTTTTGTACGTTGTGGTTGCGATTAGTACTTTATAAGCAATTATTAAGGAATTCAGTTGTAAGCAAAACCCTTGAGGCAAAAATGATAATGGGCTCATAGGGATCACAAAAATGTATATTTTGCTTTAAAATATTTTTTTTGTACTTTGCGGTTAGCATTAGTACTTTAAGGGATGGTCGGATCAGGGAACTGACTATTTCTAAGCCAATCATGTCAAGTCTCTAATTTTCAAGCCAAGTTTTATCGTCATAGCACGTCTGGAAGTACCTTAACTTGCGATCATCGGAATTCCGGACCCCCTCCCTCTAACTCTCCCACAGTGCCCGAATCTTGTCCGGTTCTGTCACTTACGTACATAGGGCTTGTGCTTGTTCTTTCCACCAAGTTTCATTCCGATCGCTTCACTCCAAGCGTGTCACAAGTTTTCCGGTTCCCACCTCCGACCCCCCGCCCCCACCTTCATCGGATCTGGTCCGGACTTGAAACTGGGCATCCGAGACATGTGATCTTTCTACGCATCAAGTTTCATTATGATCCGATCACCCGTTCGGAAGTTATACATACCTCAAGATTCCGGATTCCCCCTCCCGTCACTCCCCCCACGATGGTCGGATCGGGAAGTTGACTATTTCCAGGTTAATCTGGTCGAGTCCCTGATTTGCCTGCCAAATTTCATTGTCCTAGCACACCTGGAAGTAACTTAACTCCGTATCACTGGAATTCCGGAACTCCCCTCCAACTCCCCCCACAGTGCACGAATCCGGTCCGGGTCTGTCAGTGACGTACCTAGGGTATGTGCTTGTTCCTCCCACCAAGTTTCATCCCGATCGCTCCAGTCTAAGCGTGTCACATGATTTCCGGTTCCCCCCTCCGACTCCCCCCCCCCCACATTAATCGGATTTGATCCGGACCTGAATTGGGACATCTGAGAAATGACGTCTTCCCAAATATCAAGTTTCGTTAAGATCCGATCACCCGTTTGAAAGTTAAGCATGCCCCTAAATTCCGGATTCCGGCTCCCCTCCCTCCACCCATGATGGTCGAATCTGGGAAGTGACTATTTCTAAATTAGTTTGGTCGGGTCCCTGATATGCCTGCCAAGTTTCATCGTCCTAGCACATCTGGAAGTACCCTAACTCGCGATCACCGGACTAACCGACCGACCGACCGACAGACCGACCGACCGACGGAAAAGTGATCGGTATATGGCACTTGGCCGGAAGGCAAGTGCCATAAAAAAGAAAAGAAGAAGGAAACACTAGAATAAGAAGAGACCAAAACAAACATAGAGACTACAACAGCATTATCCTATCTACAAAACTATATTAATATATTGAAATACGAATATATTGACTATACGAATATATTGACGATTTCGACGAGTTTGGATTTTACCACGATAGTTCGAGAAGAATAAAAGCGATATCTACCTTTCTAATAACTCGGTCATAGCCTGAACTTCCGAATTGGGATTTTAGCAGTTGGTTATAGTTTGTCGGGGTTCCAAAACGAAAGTGACGGGATACCTATGATTTCGTAAAAGTTGTCCGTTTGTTAGCACGATAAATCTAGAAGGGGTTGAGATATTTCGTTCAAACTTGGCGTGACGACTCTTTAGGTTAAAGTACAGGTCAAGTTCGAAGATGGGCTCTTTAGCCGTACATTTAGGGGTGGGGGAGTGGTTTAAAATTAGTGAACGAAAATAAATTATTTTTAAAAGTCGATTTAGGGGTAAGGAGACATGCTCAATCCGAATAAGAAAATTATTTTTCTGAATCCGGCAAAAACCAGAAAATTTGTGAAAAGTAAAAGTTTTATCTGAAGTTGATTAGAGGTTTGATTAAGGGTTGAGAAGACATGCTGAACCCGCATCTGAAATTGATTTTCTTGCCGTAAAAATGGTTCGCCCGGAACCCGGCAAGACCGGAAAATTTGTGAACACCTAAAGTTTAATCTGAAGTTGATTAGGGGTTTTATAGGGGTAAGGAGACAGGCTGAATCCGGATATAAAAATTATTTTCTTGCCGGACAGGTAGCTGGACCGGAACCAGGCCACAATCGGAAATTTAACATGAAGTTTTGAAACAAAACAAAAAGTTATAAGCACAACTCATACAAGAAATGATCTTTTCATGATTAAGTGGCTCAGATAACCAATACTTTGCGCGAGAAATTAGCGATAGCAATACAGTCGATATCTGGTGAGGAGACATGCAGCTTTCGGTTAGACTAAAGATCGATTAGAGAGTCGGTATCGGGGTAAGGTGACATACTGAATCCAGTTTTGAACATGTCCTTGACAGATAGCTGCAAAATTTGCCGAAACCCGGAAATTTGGATCGAAAGGTTAGTTTTCAGTACCACCAGCCAGGCCCGTATCCAGGAATTTATTTCAGAGGGGGTTTTGCCCACAGGTCGGACCTAGTCCATACGAAGATTTAAAAAAAGATACAGATCAGATATTAAAGTTAAAAAACGATTATTTTGTATGTTTCGGAGGGGGTTCGAACCCCCACCAGCTCTTTTGCTCTGCATGAAGTTCGCCGAGAGTGGCCTACTTTGAGCCTATACTGCTAAAAGGAGGAATTTGGTCAAGTTGGTCTGAAGTCGATTAGAGATTAGGTGTTGAGTAAACATGGATGCTGAACCCATATCTGAACTTGTCTATGGGTTATGCAAAATCTTAAAGGGATTTGGCGAAGACCGGAAATCTACAAGATTCGCTTGTCTTGGTCAAGTAGTCCAATAAATATTCAGTATTTGGGATCCCATCGGAATCTTTGGTCTTATTTATAATATTGGCGATATTAATTTTTCTTGCTTACAATTCCGTGGCTATAGGCCTAATTATGTTGCGGGTCGAGCCACACTCGAGTTTTGTTTTGTCTTGTTTTTTGTTTTTGGGATCCCAAAACGTTAGTGACGGATACCTATGACATCGCAAAAGTTGTCCGTCCGTCCGTCCGTCCGTCCGTCTGTGCGCACGATAACTCTCGAAGGGATTGAGATATTTTGATGAAACTTGGTGGGAGGATCCTTTGGTTCAAAGTACAAGTCAAGTTCGAAGATGGGCTATGTAGCTCTATATTTGAGGGTGGGGGAGGGGTTTCAAATTAAGGGGCAAACAAAATATTTTGAAACAGCTAATGTGATAGTCGATTATGGGGTAAGAAGACATGCTGAACACGATAGTGAAAACCATTTTCTCGCCGGACAAGTAGTTCGCCCGGAATCCGGCCAAAACCGGAAAGTTTGTTAAAACTAAAAGTTTTATTTGAATTTGATTAGATGTTCGATTTAGGGGTAAGAAGACATGCTGAACACGATGGTGAAAACCATTTTCTTGCCGGACAAGTAGTTCGCCCGGAATCCGGCCAAAACCGGACACAAAATGTGTCGACCAATTTTCGGCTACCCCTTTTCTTCAAAATAGTATATAAGCTCTGCATAATAGTATAGCTCTGCGCAGAACGCGTACTCAATGAACCTAAGAGCTAGTTGTTTTCGAAGGTCGAAGGGGTTGGTATGTGGGGTTGGTAAAAGAGAAGGTGGTTGCGGGCTATATTAACAGTTGGAAAGTTTAGAAGGATTGACAACTTCAGTAGAAGGGTGAACACTGAAACCAAAAATAGACCGATCCCAACTGTGAGACAAGTTGGGGATTTCTAATGGTTTTATGGTCTAATAATAGGCTGTTAGACCATAATCATCTTCGGCAATGAGGGGTTAGCAGTTTTGTCTACTTGGTGTACCTACAATTTGTTTTCTGTGCTTTATACGGTACGAACAATTTGGTACCACGTCTATCACGAGGACATGGACTCGTAAGTAAGAATCGGTTGCTAGAATCTTTGGTGATGAGGGGTTGCCAACTTTTGCTAGTTGGTATACCCTTTATTTTTTGCCAGTGTATTTCATGGTAAGAACGATACGGTACCATGTCTATCACGGGTAGATGGACTTGGAAGTAAGAGTCGGTTGCTAGAAGGCATTCGTGAGGGGCTTGAAACTTTAAACTTTGATCTGTTTCTAAATAAGTTTTGATCTATCAACATCATATATTAGATTTTTGGGATCCCATCGACACCTTTGGTCTTGTTTTTTATCCCAGAACGTAAGTGACGGGATCAGTCATCAGATGGGATGTCACTGATTTCGTAAAAGTTGTCCGTCTGTTAACACGATAACTCGCGAAGCGGTTGCGATATTTTGTTGGCATGAGGACTCTTTGTGTCAAAGTACAGGTAAAGTTCAGTTCAGTTCAGTTCAGTTCAGTTCAGTTTATTAAATTTAAAAATAATTGAACAAAATAAATTTTGGACCCCTACAAAGCTCCGTGGCCCGATGGGCTCTGTAGCCCTATATTTGGGGGTGGGGGAAGGGTTTCAAATTAAGTGGTGAGAAAGATAGCTGATTTAGGGGTAAGGAGACATGGTGAATCCGAATATGAAAATTTCATATTTTCTCGCCGGACAACTAGTTCACCCGGAGTCCGGCAAAAACCTGAGAATTTGTCAGAAGTTAAAAGTTTAATCTGAAGTCGTTTGAGTTTCGATTTCGGGGTAAGGAGGCATGCTGAATCCCTTTTTGGGATCCCAAAACGTAAGTGGAGGGATACCTATGACATCGCAAAAATTGTCTGTCTGTCCGTCCGTCCGTCTGTAAGCACGATAACTCTCGAAGGGAATGAGATATTTTGATGAAACTTGGTGAGAGGATCCTTTGGGTCAAGGGAAAGGTCGAATTCGTAGATGGGCTCTGTAGCCCTACATTTAGGGGTGGGGAGGGGGCTCAAATTAAGGGACAAATAAAATATTTTTAAACAGCGAACGAGATAGTCGATTATGGAGTAAGAAGAATGCTGATAACGAATATGAAAACCATTTTCTCGCCGGACAAGTAGTTCGCCCGGAATCCGGCCAAAACCGGAAAGTTTGTTATAGTAAAAGTTTTATTTGAAGTTGATTAGATGTCCGATTTAGGGATATTTGACAGTGCGAAAACGGATAAGTCAGCTGAAATTTATTGTTGCTATATTTCGGCCCTTCTTGGCAAGGGTCCTCTTCAGGCTCAAAGCCGCTGAAGATGGAAAAAACGAAACTAGTGATAACAAATTTCGTTTTAGGTTATCACAAGTTTCGTTTTTTCCACCTTGAGCGGCTTTGAGCCTGAAGAGGACCCTTGCCAAGAAGGGCCGAAATATAGCTCCAATAAATTTCAGCTGACTTATCCGTTTTCGCACTGTCAAATATGATTCGCAGTCAGCTTGGGCTGAAGGAATATTTACGATTTAGGGATAAGAAGAGATGCTGAATCCGTATATGACAATCATTTTTTAGCCGAACATGTAGGTCGTCCGGAATCCGGCTGAAATCGGATTTTTTTTTTTTATACGTTAAATTTGTGGGTGGTTCCCAAAATCACCACGATCTTTTTGCCCACTCTCACAATGCCCACGCTCAGAATGCCCACGATCAAAATGCCCACGGTTCAAAATGCCCAAGATCAAAATGCCCACGATTAAAATGCCCACGGCTCAAAATGCCCACGACTCAAAATGCCCACGACTCAAAATGCCCACGACTCAAAATGCCCACAATTCAGATGTGGAACACCCGAAATCGAAATCGTCCGAAATGCTGGCGGCTTAAAAATACCGACAGTTTCCAAATGCCAACTCTTCAAAATGGTCACAGGGGAGGCTAATATCGTCTTGGCTCAAAATTCCGACGGCTGAAACTGTCCACAGGGGAGGCCAACATCATCCTAGGAATGCGGACTACGAGATTACAAGGGGTAGGATTAATCACGGAAAAGGTTTTGAAAGGAATTATTTTATTGTTTCTTGAAGAACGATCCAAAAAGACCAGCAAGTTAAAGCTCTCAAAGAAAAGTTCCAAGGGGGGTTCCTTATCGACAGGCAGAGGCTTCCTCAAGAAAGCACAGCGCTTTTGCGGCAACTAACCACGAGCAAATACACATGTTTCTTGTAAGTATTTTACCAGAATTGTGTTATAATTGACGTTATACCAGTTCCACATACGATCATCGTCATTCTGATACTCCGTCTATTATACTCTTCCCGTTGCTCACTCACACCTAATTCAAGTTTACTACGTTCTGAACACCTCAAATAATCCAATCGTGGGCATTCTGAACCGTGGGGATTTTGAGTCGTAGGCATTATGAGTCGTGGGCATTATGAGTCGTGGGCATTATGAGTCGTGGGCATTATGAGTCGTGGGCATTTTGAGTCGTGGGCATTTTGAGTTGTTGGTATTTTTAGCGGGCATTTTGAGTCGTGGGCATTATGATCGTGGGCATTTTGAGCGTTAGAGCCAAATTTGTATGTGAAGTTGATTAGATGTTGGATATAGGAGTAAGGAGATACGCTGATTTCGTTTTTGAGCTTTATTTTTGCGCCAGACAAGTAGTTCTGGAATTTCGCCGAAACCGGAAATTTCGCAGAAGTAAGGTAGGATCGTTTTGATCGGCTTATAGGTGTAAACACACATGCTGATTCCATATCTGAACTTGGTTTTCTTAGATGATTAGCTGCTTATCAGAAGTTCTGCTTACTTTCGCGTAGCCTAATTTAAATATGTCCACAAGCCCAATTACAATCTCCTTTCCAGGCCAGAATGACGACTGTTTCTTCCTTGGGCGACATGCAGAGGCTGATCGACTTGCTCAGTGAGATTCATGGCGACACATACAATGTCACAATCGTTTGCTCTGATGGCAATGAGATGGTAGCAAATCAGATCATATTATGCTGGGCAAGTGAAGTCTTTGAAGCTATGTTCCGGAGCAAGATGGAAGAATCCAAGACGAAAACTGTCAACATTGAAGACATCAGCAGCGAGACAATGAAGGTGATCATTGACTTCCTGTCTTCTGGACAGTTGCCAAGTCTGGACGAGCTTTTAAAGGACGAGATGATCTATGCTTTAGAAAAGTATGACCTCAAGTGTATGAAGAATGCAATTGCTATCAAGGTTTTAGATATGGACGTCAGGCATGTGTGCGATTCATACGAGCTACTCACAAAGCTAAATATGCAGGAAGCACAGAAAAAAATTGCGAATCGAATTGCTTTCCATTTTCGTTCTCTTCCGATGGATCAGCTGAAAAAGCTCGACTCAGATGCCTACTTGTGGATTGCGCAGTCGCTCAAAGAACATCATGGAACCAGTAATCTCAAAGCAGATAACGAGATCAAGAAAGTCGTATGGACGAAGTTTGTTATGGTTTATACTGAATGGCTGGTCAGTACGCCTGCCGACGAATTGAAACATGCAGAGAAGGTCATGCAAATCGTCGAGCTTCACCTCCTTGATGTGCAGACGATTGTAGACCTCTTCTCAAAGTCTCCAGTGCTGGATCTTATTTCCCCCTGGATGTCTGCTATCATTAGAAGGCTTATGGAACTAGACTCGACACGAGAGACGATAGAACGTAAAGTTCAAGAGCACAGGAACCGATGCAGAACGGGAGTTATAAGGTGTAGTCAATGCGGATTTCTGCCAACCAGTACCGAGTTGCACCATCCGGGTTACAACTGTTCTGCTAATAACATTAAATGTTCCTCCTGTTCTCAGCAGCTAGTTATTCCACCCTCCGTTGAGGCGCATACCTCTGCTCAAGCGGGGTTACTAAAACGATTGCCTTTGGATTCGAACAACTTTTTCAAGCTGGAATAAGTTAGTAGTCTTGTTTTGGTTTCACTTCAGCTCAAAGTTACCTTGTTCTGACCTTAGTTTGAAATGACATTTCGTCAAGTTGAAAACAAAAAGCTGTGTTTAGTGTTTAGCTGAAGTGTGTGTAGTAGTTAAGGTAGTATTACGTATTATGTTGTGACATTCTCTTTGATTAAAATTTGCTGAGAGGCACATACACACAGTCCGATTTTCACAGTCGGATGTGAATTTCCTCGGTCCGAAATTCTGATGATTTTTAAGAACCTTTTGGGCTAACTAAGGGACCTAAATCGAATAGGCAGTGAGTTATCCTATAAAGGCTCACCAAAAAGGCTCACAGTCCTCCAAAGGCATACGGTTGCTGCATTCTTCTTCAAAGTCCCTGGAAGGAACAAGGCCAAAGATTTTCGATGGGATCCAAAAGGGGATGTTTTTTGTAACTTCTTCATCCAGGCCATCGGGTCTTGTAAGGGGACGTTTTCGCGTGGATGGCTGTAGAGCTGAACGGGTAATCCCGTTCACGCGAAAATGAGCAAAACGATCAGGCGTTGAACGGCTGAGGAAGATGGGTTCCGTTCACGCGAAAATGCCCATCCAGCTGGATGGGAGCATCTGAGTGGGAAGGTCCACACAATATCCCCGTTCAGCTCAACGCTGCCCTCGGAGCGGTGTTGAACGGGAGACGCCCGTCGAGCTGGATGGCCCGTTCACCTGTTCATCCGTTCACGCGAAAATGACAAAAAGACCGACGGCATCCACGCGAAAATGTCAGTCGAGCTCGACGGGAGGTCGACAGGACCAGAGCCATCCACGCGAAAACGTCCCCTAAGTTTCGATCTTGGTACTATTTTTTAATCCATAAGCTTAACCCAAACATCCAGTTTTGTAACGCCAGGATTCTTCAATTCCTTCTGTGCGCATGACGAATTATCAGTGAACTATCTGTAATGTCCCCGCCGGTGTTGCCACGTGTTAAAGAATTAAAATCAGAGATAGACAAGATAAGATTTGATAACTTAAAAAAAAGTCGAAAGGCCATGACAACATATTTAGAAGCATTGAATACATTGCCGGCACCGCTGGTGCCCGGAAAGGTATGCACCATACCGGGAGTGGATAGCCCATCTCTGGGAACCTGGGGCGTGAACGCGATCATTCTCCGAAAGGGGAGCCAGTCTGATTATTCCAACTCGGATTTATAACGAACACACACAAAACAAGTGGTACGAGCTCATGTGGCACTTGTTACGTGCAAGAACGTAGATAAGAACATCACAAAATACCCCTAGATTAGACCTAGAAATAGACTAGCATTCAACCAAATGGATCTTCTGTAAATGATCCATTTGGGTGTGAGATCTTCTCTTACCGCCTGTCTGCCATGAAACTCGGTACTGTCCAATTTGTATCCCATTCGGCCCATTCGTTTTTTTTTTTGCATGTTACAGAGTTTCCGGACCCCCTTCCAACTCCCCCAGCCGTGGTAGCATGTGGTTCGGACATATGTTTTCTATATCCGGGTCATCAGTTCTTGTCACCCATAAAGTTTCATTCGAATCGGCCCACCCGTTCGCAGCCTACACAGTTCAGTAATTTTTGGATTCCCCTTTCCTCAACTCCCCCCAAAAATGGTCGGATCCAGGAACAGAAGTCTTCCTTGGGCTATTTGGTCGGGTCAGTAATATGCTTGCTAAGTTTCATCGTCCATAGCACATCTGTAAGTATCCTAACTCGCGATCACCGGAATTCCGGAAACCACCTCCATATCCCCCCAAAGAGCCCCGATACGATTCGGTATTCTGGTTCTGGCAAGAACGCATCTAGGGCTTATGCTTGGTCCTTCCACCGAAGGCCATCCCGATCCCTCGACTTTAAGCATTTCAGGTGCCCCCTTCCAAGCCCCTCCCAATAAGTATCGGATCCAGTCCGGACTTGACGTGGAGCATTTGAGACGATAGATCTTCCAACTTGCCAAGTTTCATTAAAATCCCATCACCCGTCCAAAGATATGCGTGCCGGTAGATTGCGGATTCCCACGATAGTCGGATCGGGGCAAAGACTATTTTCAAATTTTCCGGCTTCAGCCGGATTCCGGACGAACTAAATGTCCGGATAAAAAATGATTGTCATATACGGATTCAGCATCTCTTCTTACCCCCAACTCGGACATCTAATCAACTACAAATACAACTTTTGCTTTTAACAAATTTTCCGGTTATGGCCGGAATCCGGGCGAACTACTTGTCCGAGTAGAAAATGGTTTTAATATTCTTGTTCAGCATGTTTTCTTACCCTTAAGTCGAACATCTAATCAACTTCAATAAAACTTTTACTTTTAACAAACTTTCCGGTTTTGGCCGGATTCTGGGCGAACTACTTGTCCGGCTAGAAAATGGTTTTCATATTCGTGTTCAGCATCTCTTCTTACGCCTTAATCTACTATCTACTATCTCAGTAGCTGTTTAAAAATATTTGGTTTGTCCCTTATTTTGAACCCCCTCCCCTAAATATAGGGCTACATAGCCCATCTACGAACTCGACCTTTCCGTTGACCCAAACGATCCTCCCACCAAGTTTCATCAAAGTATATCGTTCCCTTCGAGAGTTATCGAAACACCAGAATACTTCCGTATTTGAGGAAAGCATCAAAATTGGCTGAGATGTACTTTCGAGTATGCTCTTTAATATGGCTCGATTACGCAAGCGAAATTTTTCCTCGGAACGCCGCTAGGTGGCTTGAAATCCAAGATGGCGGACGAAAATACGAGTTTGTCAAAATGAGAAGACATGGCCGTTCAAACAGGCTAGTATGGGGTAATCGATGGCACAGGTTCCGAATATGAGCTTAAAAATAACCTAAGTTGTACCGTAGTGCCGCTAGGTGCCTCAAATCCAAAATGGTGGACGAAAATACGAGTTTGTCAAAATGAGAAGACATGGCCGTTCAAATAGGCTAGTATGGGTTAATCGATGGCATAGGTTCCGAATATGAACGCAAAAATAACCTAAGTTGTACCGTAGTGCCGCTAGGTGCCTCAAATTCAAAATGGCGGACGAAAATACGAGTTTGTTAAAATGAGAAGACATGACCGCTCAAATAGGCTAGTCTGGGGTAATCGATGGCACTGGTATATGAAAGTAAGAGTGGACTAAAGTAATAATATCTGGAATTCCGTCTATTGCTCTGAATAATGATAAGAAGCATTTTGATACTAAACTAACTAAAAAAATACAACCAGTTTGCATGAAAAACCCGATATTCACAATAAGAAAACAACAAAAAAACAACGCTCGTTCGTCCAAACATGACACATCGCAAACGGCTTAAATTTGCCTCCATGTCGACTGCTTTCGTTCAACCTGTCATCTAGCGGTCAGTTTCATCGTTCACGCTTGTGACGCAGTCTTACAAGGACATGCGTCGATTCTCATACGAACGGTGGACACAGACGTGATTGTGATTGCGACCTCATGCTTTGATCGCATTGGAGTATCCGAATTATTTATTGCGTTTGGTGTCGGTACACACCTAAAGTACGTTCCCATTCACGAAATAGTTCGATCGCTCGGGCCGACGAAATCACAGGCACTTTCGTTCTTCCACGCGTTTACATGATGTGATCCCGTTTCTTCTTTTATCCACCACTCAAAGAGGCAGTTCTTTGCGACTTGGCAAAATATGCCAGGACTGACGGAGACTTTCCTTCAACTGACAAACCAGCCTTCCCAAGTGACAGAACTGCAAGTACACGACCTTGAACGCTTTGTCATGAAGACATACGACGTAAAACAAGACTGCGACGACGTGAATGAATTTAGGAAAGAAACATTTCTCCGACAAAAGACCAAGAACATGCAGAGACTTCCTCCAGCTAGTGCTTCGTTTTTACAACATATCCTTAGAGCTGCACTACAGTCAGGTCATGTGTGGAGTCGCAGCCTGGAATCAACACCCACCCTTCCCAGTTTTTCTGACTTTGGCTGGGTCAGAGGCACCGATGGAAAGTGGCTTCCCAATTGGTTAGGTTCCCTTCCGCCAGCGTCAAAAGTCTGTAGCGATACAGTGCGTTGTGGTTGCAAAAAAGGGTGTGAAAGAAGGTGCCGCTGCAGAAATTTGACCTTAACTGTAGCCCACTATGCTGGTGCAAATCAAAGTGCTTTAATTGTTGAACATGTGATTATTCTTTTTACCTGAAGATTCGATTGATCTCTTTGTGTTCCTGATAAAATTATAATTCTTAAATGTTTTAATCCGTCCGTTTAGCTTATGTTGATTCATTTACAATAAATAAAGAGATGAAGAGTTAACAAGTATTTAACTGATTTTGGTTTAGCAAATGTAAACAAAGGCCATAAATTGGACGCGTCTTGGTCTCATACTTAGGCAATTTGTACTGTACAGACTGTATTACTATTAGGCGTATGTCGGAATGACAGAACGATATTTAAAACTGCTGCATTAATTACTCCACTCCAGCCTGTTATATCGGGATCATGAACCTCGCGCGATTCGGAAAACTGACATTTTCTTCCGCCATCTTCGATTTTAGACCCCAAGCGGATCAACGGTACAACTAAGGTATATTTATGTGAATATACGTGCGTTTTCAGAATCTGAAGTATCGATTGCTCCTAATCCGCCCATTTGAAGTCATTACTTCTTGTTTTAACGAAACTTGTATTTTTCGACCGCCATCTTGAATCTGAAGCGCCTAGCAACACTACGGTACAACTTAGGTTAGTTTTACGTTCATGTTCGGAACTTCTGCCGTCGATTACCCCATACTGGCCTATTTGAGCGGTCATATCTTTTCATTTTGACAAACTCATATTTTCGACCGCCATCTTGGCTTTGAGGCACCTAGCGGCACTACGGTACAACTTAGGTTATTTTTAAGCTCATATTCGGAACCTGTGCCATCGATTACCCCATACTAGCCTGTTTGAACGGCCATGTCTTCTCATTTTGACAAACTCGTATTTTCGTCCGCCATCTTGGATTTCAAGCCACCTAGCGGCGTTCCGAGGAAAATTTTCGCTTGCGTAATCGAGCCATATTAAAGAGCATGCTCGAAAGTACATCTCGGCCAATTTTGGTGCTTTCCTCAAACACGGAAGTATTTTGGTGCTTTTCGCCCGCACTTCGGACGGACAGATGGACGACTTTTGCGATTTCATAGGTATCCCTCCACTTACGTTTTGGGAAGGAACTAAGATCCGATCACCCGGTTGAAAGTTATACATACCTTAATTTTCCGGATTCCCCTTCCTCCAATACACCCCCCCCCCCAGATACTCGGATCGGGAAAATAACTTTCAAGTTAATCTGGTCGGATCTCTCATCTGTCTGCCAAGTTTCATCTAGCTTATGTGGAAGTGTGGAACTAGCATAACCCGGATAGACCGACGGACGGATAATCGTTATGGATAATCTACGCCCCTTCTCGGAAAGTTAGGTCCTCAGATTTTCGGGTCTTGGTGTTTAGGCCCAGAAAGAGAGATAACACATGTTCGCGCATCCTTTCGTTAAAGTTTAACTGAAAAGCCGACTTATTTTCGTGTCATTTAATTGAACAAACTGAATTAATTGGATTCTGCAAAAGGATTTTTTTATTTTCCACTATCTGCTCTAGTTATGACGTTCAGAATACCTCCGGCCGTCCCCACAGCGTAAATTCTACTATGATGCAGGAAATTTTAATATCAACACAAATGCGGCTTTTCAATGGCCAGTGGTGAGATTGATGAAGATCACTTAGTGCCTGAACAAAAAAAAAATCATAAATCTTTCTCGTAAAGCATACAACACAAAATACAAGCGCATAGAGCACCACGAATCACAAGGAAATTCTACTATTTGAAAATCGATTATTCGTGAATGGCGGAACAACGAAGTAACGCATTTTCAGCGGGTCTTCAAGCCAATTTAAGTGAATAAGTGATGGGTAACTAGACAGTCCTATCCCAGCCCTTTTCGGTTAAACTTTAACGTTATGAAAATATATCAGTTGTGACCTTTTACCTGCAATGTTTCGAGACAAAATTTCTGTTTGACCGTTTTAAGTGTTACGTTTTGAAAGAAAACATTCAAAAGGGTTTTAGCATGTACATTGTCATAACGTTTATGATTAAATAGGCCTAAGTTTTATGAACTGGAGCCTTGTTCGTCAACGAGGCTACTGTTGTTCTGTGCTTTCACTGTCAATCAAAATAGGGCTCCTTCCCTTTCAAAGTACAAGGCACGAAACAGGTACGCTGAAAAGCTGGCTCATTTACTGCAGACGTGTTCTTCTTTGTTTAATATTACCTTCCGATCAGAATGAGAACAGAAATGATCGTTTTCGACCAACCTTTTGTTAAAAACTTTGGCTAACACTCATAATACCCTCGATCACAATGCCCATGACTCAAAATGTCCACGACTCACAGTGCCAACGGATCAAAATGCCCACGATTGAACTGTTTGAGTTGGTCGGTCCAAGTAAACTGAAACTATAGTGATGGGTGAGAAAAAAGGAGCAGACCGAGTATCAGAATAGCGATAATCGGATATTGAACTGGTTAATTACAATGTAATACCAAACTCTGAAGAAGAAAAAAATGAATGACGAACCACTGTTCTTTTTTATGGCACTTGCAGCTTCGCTCAAGTGCCATATACCGATCACTTTTCCGTCGGTCGGTCGGTCCGGTGATCGCAAGTTAGGGTACTTGCAGATGTGCTAGAACGATGAAACTTGGCAGGCATATCAGGGACCCGACCAAACTAACTTGCAAATAGTCACTTCCCCGATCCGACCACCGTGGAGGGAGTAGAGGGCGGGGGAATCCTGAGAATTTAGTAGTTTTTATGGCACTTGCAGCTTCGCTCAAGTGCCATATACCGATCACTTTTCCGTCGGTCGGTCTGTCGGTCGGTCTGTCGGTCAGTCGGTCCGGTGATCGCGAGTTAGGGTACTTGCAGATGTGCTAGGACGATGAAACTTGGCAGGCATATCAGGGACCCGACCAAACTAACTTGCAAATTGTCACTTCCGCGATCCGACCACCGTGGAGGGAGTAGAGGGCGGGGGAATCCTGAGGATTTAGTAGTTTTTGTAAAACCCCTACCCCTTTCTACACACTAGTAGGTCTGCGCGTGGCGTGACGTCACTCTTTGCATCGGATCACTCTGTTAACATTGGAAAGAGCTAGTGCATTCGAGGGTCAAAGGGGTTTGTATATGTGGTGCAGTGCGGGGGAATATGGAAAATTGAGTGTTGTGTAACTTTCGAACGGGTGATCGGATTGGGACGAAACTTAATACCTGAATGAATGACATATCACTGATGTTCCATTTGAAGTTCGAACCGGATTCGACGGCTATGGGGGAGTTGGGGTGGGGGAAGACCGGAAATCTCGAGAAACGGTTATAATGGAGGGATCGGAGTAAAACTTGCTGGGAAGAACAAGAATCTGCTCCAGATAAATCGTTTACACGTTTGGACTGGACCCGGACACTTGGGGGGGGAGGTGGAGGGGAGTTTCCCGGAATTCTGGTGATGACGGTTTTGGGGATTTTCACGACGAAACTTGGGAGGCGTATCAGGGACCCGATCAAACTGACTTGTAAATAAAAATTCACTCGATCCGATAGTCGTGGGGATATCGGAGGGAGGGGGAATCCGGAATATTTAGCCATGCGTAACTTTGGAACGGGTGATCGGATTCGAGTGAAATTTAATAACTGAACAGAGGGCGTGCATGTGGTGATCTTTTTCATGTCCGGACCGGATCCGACAACAATTGGGGGGGGGGGGAATACGTGACCGGATTCGACTGGAGAGATCGGGATGGAACTTTGTGGGAATAACAAACAAGTCCAAAACTGAACCGGATTGGCTCCGGCGACTGTGGGGGGAGTTTGAGGGGCGGGTCCGGAATTCCGGTGATCGCGAGTTAAGGTACTTCCAGATGTGCTAGGACGATGAAATTTGGCTGGAATATTAGAAATTCGACAAGATTGGCTTAGAAATCGCCACTTTTCAAATCCGACCATTCCTTAAAGTACCAATCATGACCGCAAATTAAGAAAAATACTTTTAAGCAAAATATGCATTTCCATCATCCAAATGAGCTCATGATAATTTTTGCCTCAAGGGTTTTGCTTACAAATGAAGTTCTAGCTCCCTTAAAGTGTGCATCTTAACCGCAAGGTCGAAAAGTACTTTTTGTCAAACGATACATCTCAACCCATGATCAGTTGTCCCACAAGTGTTTTGCAAAAAATAATTTCTTGCACCCTTAAAGTGCGCATTTTACCCGCATTAGTGGAAAAAAAATACCTTTGATCATACGTATAGGCGTATATCAATGATCCCTAAGAGCCTGCTATCGTTTTTGCCTCAAGGGTCTTCCTTACAGATGAATTTCTAGTGCCTTTAAAGTGCGCATCATTACAGCCAAGTTCAACGATAAAATACTTTTTCTCTAGCTCCCTTAAAGTGCGCATCTGAACCGCACAGTCGAAAATTACCTTTGATCAAATAATACGTCTCAACCCTTGCAAGTGCCATATGAGCTTACAGCTTTGTTGTAAAACCCTTACCCCTTTCTTCACACTAGTAGCTCTGCGCGTGGCGTGACGTCACTCTTTGCATCGGAAAGAGCTAGTGCATTCGAGGGTCAAAGGGGTTTGTACATGTGGTTCAGTGCGGGGGAATATGGAAAATTGAGTGTTGTGTAACTTTCGAACGGGTGATATCGGATTGGGACATATCTCTGCAAGTTGACATATCTCTGATGTTCCATTTGAAGTCCGAACCGGATTCGACAGCTATGGGGGAATTGGAGGGGAAAGACCGGAAATCTCGAGAAACGGTTATAATGGAGGGATCGGAGTAAAACTTGCTGGGAAGAACAAGAATCTGCTCCAGATAAATCGTTTACACGTTTGGACTGGACCCGGACACTTGGGGGGGGGGGGTGGAGGGGAGTTTCCCGGAATTCTGGGGATGACGGTTTTGGGGATTTTCACGACGAAACTTGGGAGGCGTATCAGGGACCCAATCAAACTGACTTGTAAACGAGGGGTTGCCCACTCAGTTTTTGGGTGCACAGCAGGTGCCCGGTGCCGGCGGTGCCGGCTGCCGACTGTGCCGGCTGCCGACTGTGCCGGCTGGTGCCGACCGGTGCCGTCTGGTGCCGACCGGTGCCGTCTGGTGCCGTCCGATACTGGACTCTATTGAACTTATCAATTCGAAAAGGGGAGCGGCTTTTGGAAACGAGAGGGCATTTTGATTCGTGGGCATTTTGAGTCGTGGGCATTTTAATCGTGGGCATTTTGATCGTTGGCATTTTTAACCGTGGGCATTTTGATCGTGGGCATTCTGAGCGTGGGCATTGTGAGAGTGGACAAAAAGATCGTGGTGATTTTGGGAACCACCCTTCGCCAGGCTAATCATTTGAGAAAACCAAGTTCAGATTTACTGTATCAGCCATATATATTTTGACGATACTAATCGAAAGTTCCTGCTTTACTTCTGCCAAATTTCCGGTTTCGGCCGAATTCTGAGCGAACTACTTGTCCAGCAAAAAAAAAGAGAAAGTTCAGAAACGAATTCAGCGTATCTCCTTAACCCTATAAAGAACATCTAATCAACTTCAAATAAAACTTTCTTATAAAAAAAAAATCCTATTTCAACCTGATTCCGGACGAACTATATGTCCGTGTAAAAAATGATTGTCATAATACAGATTCAGTGTCTCTTCTTACCCTTGAACTGTCATCTAATCAACTTCAAATAAAAGTTTTTCTTTTAACAAATTTTCCGGTTTTGGCCGGGTTCCGGGCGGACTACTTGTCCGGCGAGAAAATGGTTTTCACCATCGTGTTCAGCATGTCTTCTTACCCCTAAATCAAACATCTAATCAACTTCAAATAAAACTTTTACTTTTAACAAACTTTCCGGTTTTGGCCGGATTCCGGGCGAACTACTTGTCTTGCGAGAAAATGGTTTTCACCATCGTGTTCAGCATGTCTTCTTACCCCATAATCGACTATCACATTAGCTGTTTCAAAATTTTGTTTGCCCCTTAATTTAAACCTCCTCCCACACCCCTAAATGTAGGGCTACAAAGCCCATCTATGAACTCGACCTTACTCTTGACCCAAAGAATCCTCACCCAGAGTTTCATCAAAATATCTCATTCCCTTCGAGAGTTATTGTTCTTACAGACGGACAGACGGACGGACGGACAGACAGACAACTTTTGCGATGTCATAGGTATCCCTCACTTACGTTTTGGGATCCCAAAAACCGTTCGCATAAGCATACCTCTACTGCAACCTTAACAGATGAAATGACACTTGTTTCAGTACCTTATAATACTTAGTCCTTCAAATTAAACAGGCTAAAGGACGGCTCAGACGGCGTTCGTAAAGTGCGTAAAGTCTCTCGTAAAGTTGCTCCGCTAACCAGTGTAAAGTACTTTACGGAGGCAGGCAAGAAGTCAAACGTTAGTTAACTTTTTTCGTAAAGTTCGAAGGTTGACCAATAGGACAAGAGATCGAAAACAAGTTATGAAAATAAATTTGAAAATGATGGGATGATGACTCTTGTGGTTTGTATGATAATAATAATAATAAGGTTGAATAACTTGAAACTTGTTTTTTGCAAGAATAATTAGGAACATTTTTTTTTTAAATTAATTTTGTTCTTGTTGATTTTGTCAGGTGAGTTGGGAAGAAAGAATTACTTATTGGATTAAATTGTTTAGAACTGACTTATTTATTTATATTACTTTTGTTGTTGGATTATTCTAATTTATTTTTTGGAGTTTTTTTTTTCTATCTGGATATTAACCATGGTCAATTATGGCTTTCACTGCTAATAAATATCTACCTATGGTGTGGTTCATATATGATAAAAATAATCTCTAATAATTAGAATCTTTTTCTTTCTAGAACAAATCGCCATAAAAAATTCTCATAATGTCATCTAAGTCAAATTCCCGTCTAAGCGGCGACAAGTTTACGGAGCATACTTTGCGAAAAACTTTACGAACTTTAAAGAAGTCGTCCTTAAAGTTGTCAATACTAGGTCCCATTTTAAAGTTCACGTTTCTTCTGTTTCTAATGAAACAATAAGACTAAAGGTTTCGGTGGGATCCCAAATATTTAATATTTGAACCAGACAACTAGGCCTTGTCTTCGCCAGATCCAGTCTTCGCCGGGCTAATCATCTGAGAAAACCAAGTTCAGATATACCTGTATAAGCCATATCTATTTTGACGATACTGATCGAAACTTCCTGCTTTACTTCTGCCAAATTTCCGGCTTCGGCCGAATTCCGAGCGAACTACTTGCCCAGGAAAAACAAATATAGTTCAGAAACGAATTCAGCGTATCTGCTTATCCCTGTAAAGAACATTTAATCAACTTCAAATAAAACTTTAACTTCTGAAAAAAAAATCCGGTTTCAACCGGATTCCGGACGAACTATATGTCCGGGTAAAAAATGATTGTCATACATAGATTCAGCGTCTTTTCATACCCTTAAATCTATCATCTAATCAACTTCAAATAATAGTTTTGCGTTTAAAAAAATTTCCGGTTTTGGCCGGATTACGGATTTACGGATTACTTAATTTGAAACCCCTCCCCCACCCTCAAATATAGGGCTGCAGAGCCCATCTTCGAACCTGACCTGTACTTTGACCCAACCAATCCTCCCGCCAAGTTTCATCAAAATATCTCAATCTCTTCGAGAGTTATCGTGCTTACAGACAGACGGACAACTTTTGCGATGTCATAGGTATCCCACCAGTTACGTTTTGGGATCCCAAAAACCTGCAGTCGCTATTTTTCAAAATTAAATCCTGAATTCTCATGGTGAACGAAACATTTTTAGTGAAATCATTTTGTTCTGAACAGGTTCATAAAGCCAGTGCCGGCCGGTGCCGACTGGTGCCGGCCGGTGTCGACTGGTGCCGGCCGGTGCCGGCCGGTGCCGACTGGTGCCGACTGGTGCCGGCCGGTGCCGAGTCGGGGGTGCACAGCAGGTGCCGAGGAGTGGGCAACCCCTCGCTTGTAAATAAAAGTTCACTCGATCCGATAGTCGTGGGGGGATCGGAGGGAGGGGGAATCCGGAATATTTAGCCATGCGTAACTTTGGAACGGGTGATCGGATTCGAGTGAAATAACTGAACAGAGGGCGTGCCTGTGGTGATCTTTTTCATGTCCGGACCGGATCCGACAACAATTGGGGGGGGATACGTGACCGGATTGGACTGGAGAGATCGGGATGGAACTTTGTGGGAATAACAAAAAAGTCCAAAACCGAACCGGATTGGCTCCGGCGACTGTGGGGGAGTTTGAGGGGCGGGTCGGAAATTCCGGTGATCGCGAGTTAAGGTACTTCCAGATTTGCTAGGACGATGAAATTTGGCTGGCATATTAGAAATTCGACAAGATTGGCTTAGAAATCGCCACTTTTCAAATCCGACCATTCCTTAAAGTACCAATCATGACCGCAAATTAAGAAAAATACTTTTAAGCAAAATATGCATTTCCATGATCCCCATGAGCCCATGATCATTTTTGCCTCAAGGGTTTTGCTTACAAATGAAGTTCTAGCTCCCTTAAAGTATGCATCTTAACCACAAGGTCGAAAAGTACTTTTTATCAAACGATACATCTCAACCCATGATCATTTGTGCAACAAGGGTTTTGCAAAAAAAGAAAATTCTAGCACCCTTAAAGTGCACATTTTACCCGCATTAGTGGGAAAAAAAATACTTTTGATCATACGTATATATCAATGATCCCTAAGAGCCTGCTATCGTTTTTGCCTCAAGGGTCTTCCTTACAGATGAATTTCTAGTGCCTTTAAAGTGCGCATCATTACAGCCAAGTTCAACGATAAAATACTTTTTCTCTTGCTCCCTTAAAGTGCGCATCTGAACCGCACAGTCGGAAATTACTTTTGATCAAATAATACAACTCAACCCATGCAAGTGCCATATGAGCTTACAGCTCTTGTAATTAAGAACAATTCTTATCTGAAGGGTGCAAGATTTGAGTCGCCTAATTCCACTTTATGTTCTGGAAAAATTTCATATGGCACTTCCTCGTGCTTTCATGGAAATTATTCTGTTTTTATCAACAATAAAATAATACCTTTCAACGTCTTCCCGCGGTAATCCTGGCCCTTGTAATCTCATTGTCCGCGAGATTGTCCGTTGTCTCTGGAAGTTTTTACCTCCACTGCCGACGGTTTTAGTCACGGCACTTTCAACGAGGACGATTTTAGCCACCCATGTTAACATTCTAAACTATCGACATTTTGGGCCACTGACATTTTTAATGATTTCGGGTCTTCCACCTCGATAACGGGCATTTTGAGCCGTGGGCTTTTTTTTCGTGGGCATTGCGAGAGTGGGCAAAAAGATCGTGGTGATTTTGGAAAACGGCCTAAACTGCTCTTCCTCTGAAGAAACTTCAAAATATCAGAATCGGCTTTTTCCAAAACCGGGGTACAATAATTAAGAAATAGGGACAGTGCGCGGTCTTCGCAGAAAGAAAAACGCGAACAAAAACGAGCGGTAGCTAAAACCACGACAAAGCAAATTCAGCGACAGTAAAAACGCGAGCTGTATTACACTGTACTGTTAAAAAAAACTCGAGCAAAATCAGTCATCTCGTATGCTTGGTTAGGTGCGCTTTTGACCAGCCACGATATCCAGAAGCAGGACCTTATTGGCATAATACACGTGTTGCCATGTCGGATCATCGTGAGAAGACAAGGCCCACGTTGAGGGCTGCGCCATCTATGTAAGAATCTAGCTGTACAGTATTTGTCCCTAGGTAGCAGAAGCTTGGGCTTTTCGATGTGCAAATTCTTGAACGTGATTGGTTGAATCTTTTAAGTTGTTTGTGTCTTTACTATTCTGTACACGAATCCTTTTATATGAATCATTGGATGTTTGTGGATGCTCCTTTACGGAGGTACTGGATAACAACTAATAATTTAACGTGGGCCGATTGACAATTAAGCAGGTATGTTTCTATGAATAGTTTCTTAATTTTGCTGGTGTCGACTATATTGTCCGGGCCTCGTCACTTGGCCACTGGCCAGATATGTTGAAACATCCTAAGTTATAAATAATCCCAATAATTATACAGCAAAGAAGTTCCTTGATTGTCCTAGGTCTTTTTTATGTAATTTAAAACACTATTAATTCCCACTTACAAAGTTTTACATCACATCAGTTTTGACTGCTGGAGTCGAATTTGTGTTTCAATCGAACTTGTGTTTGGGCTGAGCAAAATGGTGGAATCTAAGTTATATCGGAATTCCGTAAAAGCGTGACGTCACACCTATTTGATGTACTTTACCTTAAAAAACAAAAAACTTTAATTTATTCCTAACGGTGAATATATATTTGAATATATATATAGAGCCGAGCGGCCAGCGAGGCGCCGGTTGCGTTTACATTTATAAACCGTCCTAGGGACAATCAAATCCTACTTTGGGTCCTCAACCAAATGACTATTTACGTCATGACTTACGGAATATACAATATATTCTACACCATAAATTCAGAGCCTCTAGACAAGCTCTAGACTGCCCTAGGCAGTTAAAGGTAGCGTTCCAGCGACTTATTATTAGTTACGATCGTTACTATTCTTGTTATTATTAATAACAATAATAATAATTTTATTACCCATCACAGTGTTTAAATACACAAAAGATGAAGTACGAAAAATAAGGAAAAACGAAACATTAAATAACACTACAGATCAACAACAAATAAATGGAGTACGAAAAATAAGGAAAAATGTAACATTAAGCAACACTAGAGATCAACAACGAATCATCAACTATTGCAGGAGTCTATATACCGAGGGGTTACCCACTCCCCGGCACCTTCTGTACACCCTTTCCCGGCACCGGCCGGCACCAACCGAAATAGGCGGTGCCGGCACCGGTGCCGACTATTAATTAGGCGATTCTTCTTTCAAACGCTTCTAAAAATGATTATTTTGATGTTTTAACGCGTGACAACCGGTGCCGGCTTGTTTCAGCCGGTGCTTGCACCGACCGGGCATCGCGGCACCGAGCACTTGCTGTACACTAAAATCGAGAATGGGCAACCCCTCGCTATATACAGTGTGTCGCTTGTCTGATCGAGATTTTTCCTATACTCCTGTAAACGCTTGTGCACCGCAATTACAGGCTGGGCTAGGCCTACTCCATACTTCCTTGATATGCTGCTGTTGCTTGACCAAGGGGGAAGTCTCAACAAATATTTCGCAAACTTATAAAAACACTTACATAATGATTTAATATCTGACTTGGCGAATAAAGACCATTTTGTCATGGGGACGTTTTGACACGGGGACGTTTTGTCATGGGGACGTTTCGTCGGTAAGCCAAGAACACACTGTTACCTTGGTTTTCTTCAAAATTTTCACGGTAGCCAACGTTATCCACGAATTACTTGAACACAGTTCACTTTTGAAAGCAAGGTCGCCATTGCTTTCAAAAATTCATTGATCTCCGCCGGAGGTCAAAAGAGTTGCTAAACCTTCGAGAAGAGCGAGTGGCGTGTGCGAGGATTAAAACAACTAAGTATATTCCCATGTGAACGTTTAGATATGTCGAAAGAGGAAGTCATCGGCCAGTTTGACATTTCTTGGTCTCAGAAGCTGAACATTATTTAGCTCAGTTTCAGAATATTCAAGAAATCAGTATAACGAATTTAGTGTAATATACAGCGTTTGTTTATTGTGATCTAGTTTACATCCTTTCTTCGTTGGACTTACGGGAATTCACAAGAAAAAAAAAACAAAATACTAAAAGAAATCGATAAAGCTAATAATTGGTTTGGGTTTTCGAAACATTTTCCATTTACCTGCTAAAATAACAACAATTGTAAGCTCGTATGGCACTTGCAAGGCTTGGTAAAATGATGAAAGTAGGAATTTGCCAATTCGTGGGTAAGTTGTGATCATTTGTATGCAAAACCCTTGAGATAAGAATGACGATGGACCCTTGGAAATCACGAGAATGTATCGTTTGGTAAAAAAGTCTTTTTTCGCACTTGGCTGTGATGATGTGTACTTAAAGGGCGCTAGAAATTCATCTGTAATCAAAACCCTCGAAGCAAAAATGATCCTGGGCCCTTTAGGATCATGAGCATATCGCTGATGGACAGGCAGAAACGCGTAACTCATTTTCGTGAAAATGAGTTATGGTCAAATCATTGAATCCGAGGCCAAGGCGCACATTTTGCTATAGTCAGCGTATCTCTAGCATGCATAGAGACCGAGATACAGTTAGTGTAAAGTGCAGGTTAGTGCAGGCGTTGCGCTTGTTTTTTTAGCCTCCTGAAAAAAAAGAAAATTGACTCACGCGTTTCTGCCTGTCCACCAGCGATATATGGTTTGGTCAAAAAAAAAATTTTTCGGTTAAGATGCGCACTTTAAGGGTGCTAGCAAGTCATTTCTGAGCAAAACCCTTGATGCAGTTATGATCATGGGCTCATCGGGATCGTGAAAATGTAGGTTTTGCCTAGAAGTATTTTTTTGTACATTGCGGTGAAGATGAGTACTTTCAGGGATGGTCGGATCTGGGAAGTAACAAATTCAAAGCCAATCTTGTCAAGTCTCTAATGTTCAAGCCAAGTTTCATCGTCCTAGCACATCTGGAAGTACCTTACATCGCGATCACCGGAATTCCGAACCCTCCTCCAACTCCCCCCAGAGTGCCCGAATCCTGTCCGGTTCTGTCACTGATGTATCTATGGCTTACGCTTGTTCTTCCCACCAAGTGTCATCCCAATCGCTACACTTTAAGCGTGTCACAAAATTTGTGTTCCCCCCCGACTACCCCACATTGATCGTCCTGTCCGCACTTGAAATGGGACATCTGAGACATGAGCTCTCTCCGAATATAAAGTTTCATTAAGATTCTATCTGCACCCATTCAGAACTTAGACATTTCTCAAGATTCCGGATTCCCGCTCCCTCCACTCCCCCGACGATGGTCAAATCGGAGAAACTATTGTTCTTAAGTTAAAATTGTCGAGTCCCTGATACGCCTGCCAAGTTTCATCGTCCTAGCACATGTGCAAGCATCTTAACTCGGGATCACCGGAATTCCGGAACCCTCCCACCAACTCCCCCACAGTGCTCGGATCCGGTCCGGTCTTTGTCAACTACGTATCTGGGGCTTGTGCTTGTTCTTCCTACCAAGTTCCATCCCGATCCGTCACCTCTGAACATGTCACACGACTTCCTCCCCCCTTTCAACTCCCCCCAAAGTCACCGGTTTCGTTGCGTACTTAACGTGTGACATCTGAGACACGAGGTCTTTCCAAATAATAATAATAATAATTCTATTTTTCACCCATCAAAAAGCACATGGCATAGACGGAGTAGAATAAAGAAAGAAAAGAAGAAGGAAACACTAGAATAAGAAGAGACCAAACAAACATAGAGACTACTACAACATTATCCTATCTACAAAACTATCCTATTGTCGAAGAATGCTTTCCCAGTCATGCTTAAGGTTATTATTGTACTTCTGTACAGTTTTTCCAACTGCCGTTAGTGGGTCAGTGATGTTGTACGTAGCGACGATTTTACTATTTCGGGTCCAAGGATGGAGGCGGAGCAGGAATTTACAAAAACGAAAATAAATAGACCAAATTCCGGAACATTGACGTAAGTATAACTTTCGAACGGGGAACCGGATTTAAATGAAACTTGATATATCAAGAGCCGAACAATTTTGCAGAATCGAAAAGTTGCTTTGATACACTTCACGATTCTCGTTCTCAGTTCTCTTCACTGATTGGCCAGCAAAGGGTGGACGTTCAATCCGTATAAACAGGTATTAAAGGAGCTGACATCGTAAGCATTCTAGCACTTGCAATGTCCAGAACCCCCCCCCCCCCCCACCTAAGACCCAAGATGAAGCCGCGACTCGATCCGACCGCTGGAATCATCTAGTGGCGCGGGTCAAAAGCGCCCGACATGGGGAGACTGGGATCATGGTTTGACTATCGATCTAACAAAATGATTTTACGGCACTTGCCTTCCGGTCAAGTGCCATAGACACTTTTCCGTTGTACTGTCGGTCAGTCTGGTGTTCGCGAGTTATGGCACTTCCAGAAGTGCTAGGACGATGAAACTTGGCTATTAGGGACCCTAATCACTTCCTCGATCCGACCACCGTAGGGGGAGTGGAGGGAGGGAATCCGGAACATTGACGTAAGTATCACTTTCGAACGGGGATCCGGATCTTAATGAAACTTGATATTTGAGAAGATTTCCCCGTTCGGCTCTTGATATATCAAGTTTCATTTAGATCCGGTTCCCCGTTCGAAAGTTATACTTACGTCAATGTTTCCCCCGTTCGGCTCTTGATTCTCACAAAAACGCAAGAAAGGGAGAATTGGCTTCATCTCAACAGTCCAAAAATTCGAAATAGGAGGATTGGGATAAAAAATGCAACTAATGTGTGTTTTCGTGTCTGCTGACTGGTCTTTGTGGTCTCAGAACAGTGTGACCTGACACCTCTGACAGCTGTTCATGATAGCTCGCGAAGGGGTACAGATATTTTGTTCAAACTTGGTGTGAGGATTTGGGGGCCAAACACAGGTCAAATTCTTAGCCGACCATATTTAAGGGTGGAAGAGAGGGTCTTTCATATTAAGGGGTGATAATAATATTGTCTTCAGAGATGGTCAGTTCAATGGTAAATAAACATGCCGAATCCATGTGTGCTTGTTGTCTAAGCTTTTTGGGATCCCAAAACGTAAGTGGAGGGATACCTATGACATCGCAAAAGTTGTCCGTCTGTCCGTCCGTCCTCTGTCTGTCTGTGAGCACGATAACTCTCGAAGGGAATGAGATATTTTGATGAAACTTGGTGTGAGGATTCTTTGGGTCAAGAGTAAGGTCGAGTTCGTAGATGGGCTCTGTAGCCCTACATTGAGGGGTGGAGGAGGGGGTTTAAATTAAGGGGCAAACAAAATATTTTTAAACAGATAATGAGATAGTAGATTATGAGGTAAGAAGACATGCTGAACACGAATATGAAAACCATTTTATCGCCGGACAAGTAGTTCGCCCGGAATCTGGCCAAAACCGGAAAGTTTGTTAAAAGTAAAAGTTTTATTTGAAGTTGGTTAGATGTTCGATTGTGGGGTAAAAAGACATGATGAACACGATGATGAAAACCATTTTCTCGCCGGACAAGTAGTTCGCCCGGAATCCGGCCAATACCGGAGAGTTTGTTAAAAGTAAAAGTTTTATTTAAAGTTGATTAGATGTCTGATTTAGAGGTAAGCAGAGATGCTGAATCCGTATATGAAAATCACTTTTTAGCCGGACATATAGTTGGTCCGGAATCCGGCTGAAACCGGAAATTTTTTTATAAGTTAAATTTTAATTTGAAGTTGATTAGATATTGGAATATAGGGGTAAGGAGATACGCTGAATTCGCTTTTGAGCTTTATTTTTTCGCCGGACAAGTAGTGCTGGAATTGCACCGAAACCGGAAAATTGGCAGAAGTAAGGCAGGATCGTTTCGATCGGTTTCGGCAAAACAAATATGACTTATAGGGGTAAACACACATGCTGAATCTATATCTGAAATTGGTTTTCTCAGATGATTAGCTATTTGGCCTTAATCTGTTTCTAAATTTTGAGAGTAAAAATATTCCAAGGAGTTTGGCGAAGACTGGATCTGGCGAAGACAAAACCTAATTGTCTGGATCAAATATTAAAGTTTTGGGATCCCATCGAAAACTTTGGTCTTGTTTTTCTCGACGGCAAGTAATTTCCCCCGTAATGGCCTGAAGTCAGCTGGATTGTGTCGATGTAGGGTTCTGTTTTTCGTGTCGAAGAAGTAGTTTGCCCGGAACTCGGCAAAAACTGGAAATATGCGGGGAGCTAAAGCTCTGTCTGAATTCTGTTATTAGATAGTCGACATAGGGATGAGGAATGAACATAGTACTTCGTTTTTTTTACTGCTGGGACGATATTCGGCCGGAACTTGCAAAAACAGGAATGTTAGTAAAGCTTATAATTTCTTGATCAAGGGGTTCTATAGTGGGGTAAGCTGCCCTGTTGAACTGGCATGTATATTTAGTTTTCTTGCTTCGTTGAGAGTGGGGACGCAATCCGGTAAAAAAGACGGAAATTCAGTATATACTGTGCTAAGTTTTTTTTTTACCAGGGATAAGGTGACACAGAAAATTGATCTTTCAGCTTCGTTTTCGGGATCCCAAAATATTAGTGACTGGACCTATGACTTCGCAATCCGTCCGTCGTGTCCTGTCCATCTGCTAGCACGGTAAATTCCGCTTCCATATTCCAGCGCAAATATCTACTTTCAAGACCAAAATCAACCTTCTTTCCAGGCCAGAATGACGAGCGATTCTTCCTTGGGCGAGATGCAGGAGCTGGTCGATGTGCTGGCTGAGATTCATGGCGACACATACAACGTCACGGTTGTTTGCTCTGATGGCAAAAAGATAACGGCAAATCAGATCATTTTATGCTGGGCAAGTGAAGTCTTCAAAGCTATGTTCCGGTGCAAAATGGAAGAATACAAGACGAAAACTGTCAAAATCGAAGACATATGCAGTGAGACAATGAACATGATTATTGACTTCCTGTCTTCTGGGCAGCTGCCAAGCCTTGAAACACTTTTAACGGACGAGGTGATCTATGCTTTAGATAAGTACGACTTCAAGTGTATGAAGAATGCAATTGCTATCAAGGCTTTAGATATAGACGTGAAGCATTTGTGCGTTTCACACGAGCTGCTCACAAAGCTAAATATGCAGGAAGCACAGAAAAAAATTGCCATTCGAATTGCTTTCCATTTTCGTTCTCTTCCAATAGATCAGCTGAAAAAGCTCGACTCAGATGCCTACTTGTGGATTGCGCAGTCGCTTAAAGAACATCATGGACCCAGTGATCTCAAAGCAGATAACGAGATTACGAAAGTCGTCTGGACAAAATTTGTTATGGTTTATACTGAATGGCTAGTCAGCACGCCTGCTGACGAATTGAGACATGCAGAGAAGGTCATGCAAATCGTCGAGCTGCACCTGCTTGAGGTGCAGACGATCGTAGACCTATTCTCGAAGTCCCCTGTGTTGGATCTGATTTCCCCCTGGATGTCTGCTATCATTAGAAGGCTTATGGGACTAGATTTGACACCAGGTTCATATGAGACAATAGAAAGTAAAGTTCAACAGCACAAGAGCCTATGCAGAACAGGAGTTATAAGGTGTTGTCAATGCACATTTCTGCCAACCAGTACCCAGTTGCACCATCCGGGTTATAACTGTCATGCTCAGAGCATACGATGTACCGTCTGCGCTCATCAGCTAGTCATTCCGCCCTCCGTTGATATCTCTGCTCAAGCTGGGTTACTAAAACTATTGCCTTTGGATTCCAACAGCTTTTTCAAGCTAGAATAAGTCAGTTTTATTGTTTTGTTGTTTTCTTTACACTTCAGCTCGAAATTACCTTGACTATAGTTACCAGCTTTTTAAGTTCTGGCTTTAGTTTCAAGTGGCTTTCCATGAAGTTGAAAAAAAAACTGTATCACAGCTTAAGCTGTGCTGTTTAGCTGAAGTTGCACGTAGTTAATGTAGTATTACGGATTATGTTGTGACATTCTCTTTGATTAAAATTTGCGAAAGGCACTTGCACACACAGTCGGATGTGAATTTTCTACTTCGGTCCGAAATTCTGACGAGTTTTTGATACAGTTGGAACTGGAAGAAACAAGACCCAAGATTTCGATGGAGTTTTTGATACAGTTGGAACTGGAAGAAACAAGACCCAAGATTTCGATGGGGTTGAAAAGGGGAATTTTGTTGTAACTTCTTCATCCAGGCTATCGGGTCTTGCAAATTCTCGGTCTTCGTATTATTTAATCCAAATATTCCCGGTCTTTGTATTATTTTGTAATCTGAATACTTACCCGAAAACTCAGTTTTGTGACAGGGATTCGTAAATTCCTTCCGTGCGTGCTCATGACGAATTATCTGTGAACAATCTGCAATGTCCCCGCCGGTGTTGCCACTCGTTAAGAATTAAAATCAGCGTAAGATAGACAAGATAAGATAAGATTGAATTGCTCAAAAAAGACGAAAGGCCATGACAACATATTTAGATGCGTTGAAAAATGAATCGCCTAGTACATGGCCGGCACCGCTGGTGCCGGGAAAGGTATGTACCCAGTACCTGGAGTGGATGGCCCCTCGTTTGGAACCTGGTATGTGAACGCGATCGCTTTCCGAAAGGGTAGCCAGTCTGATTATTAAAGATGCGAATTAAAAACACATACAAAACAAGAGGTACGAGCTCATATGGCACGTGTTACGTACAAGTAAGAACGTAACTAAGAACGTCACAAAATACCCCCTAAACCGGACAAATCTCTAGCATTTCCAGCTTCATCTCGGATCATCTAGCTAGGGCAATGATTTTTCTACCTACAGAACTTAAATCGACTCGTTGATCCGTAGACGTGCCACACTATTCCCGGTATCCCCGCTCACCCTACAACTCCCCCTACCGCAACCGAATCTGGTTCGGATACACGAATGGATCATTTAAAGCATCTTCTCTGATCGCCTGTCTGCCATGAAACTCGGTACTGTCCAACTTGCATCCCATTCGGCCCATTCGTTTGTTTTTTGTGCTTGTCACAGAGTTTCCGGACCCCCTTCCAACTCCCCAGCCATGGTCGCGTGTGGTTGCATGTCCAGGTCTTCAGTTCTTGTCACCCATAAAGTTTTACTCCATTCGGCCAACCCGTTCTCAGCCTACGCAAGTCAGTAATTTTCGGATTCCCCTTTCCTTGACTCCCCCAAAAATGGTCGGATCCAGGAACAGAAGTTTTCCTTTGGTTTTTTTGTCCGGTCACTAGTAAGCCTGCAAGTTTCATCGTCCATAGCACATCTGTAAGTATCCTAACGCGCGATCACCAGAATTCCGAGAAACCTCCTCTATATCCCCCCATATAGCCCAGATGCGATCTGTTTCTGGCAAGAACGCATCTGGGGCTTGTGCTTGGTCTTCCCACCAAAGTCCATCCCGATCCTTTGACTTTAAGCATTTCCGGAGATTTCAGATGCCCCCTTCCAACCCCCCACCCCAACAAGTATCGGATCCAGTTCGGACTTGGCGTGAAGCATCTGAGACGATAGCTCTTCCAACTTTCCAAGTTTTATCGTCCTGGTCGTAGCATTTCAGGAAGTACCGAATTTGAGTCGCCTAGTTTCACTTTACGTTCTGGAACAATTTTACGTGCATTCCTCATGCTTTCACGGAAATAATTCTGATTTTGTCAACAAAAAAATAATACCTTTCAGTATCTTACCGTGGTAGTCCTGACCCTTGTAATCTCATTGTCCGTTGTCTCTGGACACTTTGACCTGCACTGCCGACAGTTTGAGTCACGGTACTTCCAGCGAGGACGATTTTAGCCACCCATGTTAACATTCTAAACTGTCGACATTTCGGGCCATTGAAATTTTTGATGATTTCGGGTCTTCAACCTCGATAACGGGCATTTTGAGCCGTGGGCATTTTTTCGCGGGCATTGTGAGCAATTGTGAGAGCGGGCAAAAAGATCGTGGTGATTTTGGAAAACGGCCGAAACTGTTCTTCCTCTGAAAAAACTTCAAAATATCAACATCCGCTTTTTCCAAAACCGGGGTACAGTAATTAAAAAATAGGGACAGTGCGCGGTCTTCGCAGAAAGAATACCGCGAAAAAAACGAGCGGAAGCTAAAACCGCGACAAAACAAATTCAGTACAGTAAAAAACGCGAACTGTATTACAATGTACTGTTTAAAAAACTCGAGCAAAATCAGTCATTCCGTATGCTTGGTTAGGTGCGCTTTTGACCAGCCACGATATCCAGACTCAGGACCTTATTGACACGTGCTGCCATGTCGAATCCTCTTGAGCCAAGACAAGGCTCACGTGAAGGGCTGCGCCATCTATGTAAAACTCTAGCTTTACCAGTTTTCGCCCATAGGCAGCAGAAGCTTTGGCTTTCCGACTTACAAATTCTTGAACGTGATTGGTTGAATCTATTAAGTGGTTCGTTTCTTTATTATCCCGTACAACAATCCTTTTATGTGAATCACTCACTGGGTTTGTGGATGCTCCTTTACAGAGGTGTTGGATAACAATTAATAATTTAACGTGGACCGACTGACAGTTAAGCAGGTATGTTTCTATGAATAGTTTCTTAACTCTGTACAGTGCATTTTGCTCAGCCCAAACAGAGATTGAAACACAAATTCGACTCTAGCAGTCAAAACTGATGTGATGTGAAACTTTGTAAGTGGGAATTAATAGTGTTTTACATCACTTAAAATAGTCCTAGGACAATCAAGGAACTTCTTTGCTGTATAATTATTGGGATTATTTATAACTTAGGATGTTTCAACACATCTGGCCAAGTGACGAGGCCCGGTAGATTCAGAGCCTCTAGACTGCCCTATAGGTGGCCTAGGCAGTTACAGTTAGGGAACTGATTAGTAGTAGAGTAGTAGGCTAGTTCTGTCTCGTTACCGATAAACTGCTCACACTAAACAAGTAGAAGCCTGATCTGGCTAAAAAAGAGTCCAACAAGGAGAATGCAAAAATCAGCGTAGTGCCTTTATGATGTATAAAAATGGGATGGGAAGTTCACGATCACTTTTAGTGAATCTTGTGTTGCTTGGGATGATGTTTAACTTGCACACTTAGGCGATTTTAATCTCTTGCTTCCATCCTCTTGGTTTTGGACTAATCCGCTTTGAAAAACCGCCGGGTCTAATATCATGAAATCCCCCCCCCAAAAAAAAAACAAGAGCTGTAAGCTCATATGGCACTTGCAAGGCTTGGCAAAAGGATGAAAGTAGGAATTCGCCAATTGGTGGGTTTTTTGTGATCATTAGTAACCAAAACCCTCGAGATAAGAATGACGACGGACCCGTGGAAATCGCGAGAATGTACCGTTTGGTAAAAAGTTTTTTTGCACTTGGCTGTGATGATGCGCACTTTAAGGGAGCTAGAAATTCATCTGTAATTAAAACCTTTCAGGCAAAAATTATCCTGCGCCCTTTAGGATTATGAATATATATGTTTTGGTGATTATTTTTGTAATTTTTTATATATATTTTTTTTATTACTTTTCGGTTAAGATGCGCACTTTAAAGGACACCTGAACAATGAAACCATACTTGAACACACCATGGAGAATGCATTTACAGACATGGTCACGGAGAGCATTCTTCCTCCTGAGCGTGACGTTTTCAAAATAGGGATGTTCGTTTCTGGAGGTTTGCACATGCAGACTCCAAGACAAAAAGCGCAATTCATTCAAATCTTATACAGCGCTGGCCGGATCGTATTGGAATTTCTTCTAGATATACGTTTCGGCTTAACTGGTTAAAAATTATTCCAGAAGAAGGGTTGGTTGGAGACGTTTGTTCATTTCTAAAATTGTTTGGTGCTGAAATAAGGACAGATGCAAAATGGAGCAAAAATCATACCTTGGAAACACTATTTCGTATTTGGATTGGGTTTTCTGCAGGCAATGTTAACAGAAGTCATACAGATAGGGATGATGCTTGGTACTCTTCATTCATGTGTCCTTTAAGGGTGCTAGAAAGTTGTTTCTAAGAAAAACCCTAGAGGCAAAATGATCATGGGCTCATGGGGATCACAAAAATGTAGATTTTGCTTAAAAGTATTTTTTGTACTTTCCGGTGAAGATGAGTAGGCTACTTTAAGGGATGGTCGAATCTGGGAAGTGACGATTTCTAAGCCAATCAAGTCAAATCTCTAAAGTTCAAGCCAATTTTCATCGTCCTAGCACATCTTAAAGTACCTTAAATTGCGATCACCAGGAACCCCCCCTCCAGCTCCCCCAGAGTGACCGAATCAGGTCCGGTTCTGTCACTGATGTATCTAGGACTTACGCTTGTTCTTCCCACCAAGTTTCATCCCAATCGCTGTATTCTAAGCGTGTCACAAAATTGCCACCGCCGACCCCCCACATTGATCGGATCCTGTCCGCACTTGAAATGGGACATCTAAGACATGAGTTCTTTCCGAATATCAAGTTTCATTAAGATCTGATCACCCGTTAAAAAGTTGGACAACCTCAAGATTCCGGTTTCCCCCTCCCTCCACTTCCCCCATGATGGTAAATCGGAGAAACGACTGTTCCTGAGTGAAGTCCCTGATATGCCCGCCAAGTTTCATCGTCCTAGCACATGTGTATAAGCATATATCTTAAGTCAGGATCACCGGAATTCCGGAACACTCCCTCCAACTCCCCCCACAGTACTCGGATCCGGTCCGGTCTTGTCAACTATGTATCTAGGGCTTGTGCTTGTTCTTCCCACCAGGTTTCATCCCGATCCATCCACTCTGAACACGTCACACAGTTTCCGGTTCCTCCCCCCAACTCCCCCCAAAGTCACCGGATCCATTCCGGACTTAAAGTGTAACGTCTGAGACACGAGGTCTTTCCAAATATCAGGTTTCATTAAGATTCGATTCCCCGTTCAAAAGTTATAAATACGTCAACATTCCGGATTCCCCCTCCCTCCACTCCCCCCACGGTGGTCAGATAGGGGCAGTGGCTATTTTCAAGTTAGTTTGGTCGGGTCCCTAATATGCCTGCCAAGTTCCATCGTCCTAGCACATCTGTAAGCATCTTAAGTCGGGATCACCGGAATTCCGGAACCCTCCCTCCAACTCCCCCCACAGTAGGCTACTCGGATCCGGTCCGGTCTTGTCAACTATGTATCTAGGGCTTGTGCTTGTTCTTCCCACCAAGTTTCATCCCGATCCGTCCGCTCTGAACATGTCACACAATTTCCGGTTCCTCCCCCCAACTCCCCCCAAAGTCACCGGATCCATTCCGGACTTGAAGTTTGACGTCTCAGACACGAGGTCTTTCCAAATATCAAGTTTCATTAAGATCCTATTCCCCGTTCAAAAGTTATAAATACGTCAACATTCCGGATTCCCCCTCCCTCCACTCCCCCCACGGTGGTCAGATAGGGGCAGTGGCTATTTTCAAGTTAGTTTTGGTCGGGTCCCTAATATGCCTGCCAAGTTCCATCGTCCTAGCACATCTGTAAGCATGTTAAGTCGGGATCACCGGAATCCCGGATCCCCCCTCCAACTCCCCCACAGTGCTCGGATCCGGTCCGGTCTTGTCAACTATCGATGTAGGGCTTGTGCTTGTTCTTCCCACCAAGTTTCATCCCGATCCGTCCACTCCGAACATGTCACACGATTTCCGGTTCCCTCCCTCCAGCTCCCCCCAAAATCACCGGATCCATTCCGGATTTGATGTGTGACATCTGAGGCACGAGGTGTTTCAAAATATCAATTTTCATTAAGATCCGATTCCCCGTTCAAAAGTTATAAATACGTCAATATTCCGGATTCCCTCTCCCTCCACGGTGGTCGGATCGGGGAAGTGACTATTTCCAAGTTAGTTTGGCCGGGTCCCTAATATGCCTGCCAAGTTTCATCGCCCTAGCTCATCTGGAAGTACCCTAATTCGAGATGAGTGGCCTGACAGACAGACCGACCGACCGACAGACCGAAAAGTGATCGGTATATGGCACGGTACACGGGATCACTGGAATTCCGGAACCCTCCTCCAACTACCCCCGCAGTAGCCTACTCGGAGCCGGTCCGGCCTTGTCAACTATGTATCTGGGGCTTTTGCTTGTTCTTCCCACCAAGTTTCATCCCGATCCGTCCACTCTGAACATGTCACAAAATTTCCTGTTCCCCCCTCCAACTCTCCCCAAAGTCACCGGATCCATTTCGGACTTGAAGTGTGACGAAGATATGGTTTGAAGCCACACTGACCGTCCATGACGACGAGAACAAAAACGAGATTTTCGGGTTTTTTTTATCGATCAGTGCATTCTCGTTTTTCGGAAATCTCGTTTTTGTTCTCGTCGTGAAGTGCGACATCTGAGACGAGGTCTTTCCAAACATCAAGTTTCATTAAGATCCGATACCCCGTTCAGAAGTTATAAATATGTCAATATTCGGGATATCCCCTCCCTCTACTCCCCCACGGTGGTCGGATCGGGGAAGTGACTATTTCCAAGTTAGTTCGGTCAGGTCCCTAATATGACTGCCAAGTTTCATCGTCCTAGCGCATGTGTAAGCATCTTAAGAAGGGGGATCACCGGAATTCCGGAACCCTCCCTCTAAATCCTCCCACAGTGTTCGAATCCGGTCCGGTCTTGTCAGCTGTGTATCTAGGGCTTGTGCTTGTTCTTTCCACCAAGTGTCATCCCGATCCGTCCAATCTGAACATGTTGCACGATTTCCGGTTCCCCCCTCCAACTCCACCCAAAGTCACCGGATTCATTCCGGACTTGAACTGTGACATCTGAGACACGAGATCTTTCCAAATATCAAGTTTCATTAAGATCCGATTCCCCGTTCAAAAGTTACAAATACGTCAATATTCCGGATTCCCCCTCCCTTCACTCCCCCCACTTTCCAAGTTAGTTTGGTCAGGTCCCAATATGCATGCCAAGTTTCATCGTCCTAGCACTTCTGGAAGTACCCGAACTCGAGATGAGTGGCCTGACAGACCGACCGACCGAAAAGTGATCGGTATATGGCACTTGAGCGGAGCTGCAAGTGCCATAAACAAAAAAGGAAAAACAACAAAACACAATTAGAACAGAAAACCCTCCAAGGGTGGTTCAAAAGATTTTCCGATATCGTAGAGTAAAGATTTTCCGATATCGTAGCCCGATGAAAAATTCTCTCAAAATAGTAGTATGTAGTAGTACGAAAAAGTAGCATGCAGTATCGACTGTGCTACTACATGCTTCTATGTCAAGACTACCGCGTTACTGCATGCTACTACATACTTCTAGGTCAAGACCACCGAGTTGCAGTATGCTACTACATGCTTCTATGTCAAGACTACCGCGTTACTGCATGCTACTACATGCTTCTAGGTCAAGACTACCGTGTAACAGCATGCTACTGCTTAAGATTATCCGACGCTAAATGCAATTGTATGAAAGTAGTTATACTACTACATACTACTGAGCTTGTTGAAGCAGTTGCTTAGAGTAGCACTGATAGTCTTTCATACTCTTGATAAAGTCGCTGCGGTGTTGCACATATGATTCTTTACTACTACATACCACTATGTTTTTCGGAGCTATAGCAGTATGAGTGATATTCCATGGTACTGCATATACTTCGTAAAAATATATGACCTGCGTCTTAGTCAGCAATCGTAACAACCCTGGAGATGCTAGAAATTTATCATTGCCTTCCACTGTTTAGCATATGCCTTTTTTCTGTAAAGTTCGAAATATTTCCTAAACCGTTTGCGCAATTATCATACTAAAGCATTACCACGCAAATCTTGAGAGTCCCTGCCTTTGACCGATCAATTTTTTTAAGAACTATAGTCAAGTTTTTATATTAAGAATAATGTAAAGCAATAATTATCTAAAGTCAGATATACAACTTAACATGGTTTGGAACAGAAGGTGAACGTAGTAAAACAGTAAACCATGAAGGTGTGATTTTAAAACAATTTCCCCAGTTACTGGAGAAATGCGACGCTAGCCCACCGAGCTTCTAGACAGTTCCAGGATTGCCCTCTCCAATTCGCACAGAACTGACCTGATCCGATTTTGAACTATGAATGGCATTATTGCCCTGCCGGCAAAAATCCGCACGGTAGGTCACCGGTGAATTATTTTTATTACTATATTTAGCTACTTTAAGAAGTAGGCGGAAGTAGGTCGAAATGTAATGAGAACAATAGCATGGAATCCTATGCAGTGGTATGGAGTACAGGCGCAGCGATAGCATGGAATCGCACGTAATGGTATGGAGTACAGACACAGCGATAGCATGGAATCATATGCAGTGGTATGGAGTACAAACGCAGCGAGTTCGGAATAGATTTCCCACGTACCATGTAGTAGCATCGAATAGTACCGTGGCGCTTCATGCTAGTAGTATGCAGGAGCATGAAATACTACCTTCGGACTCAGTAGCATCCGAATACTATGAAGAAGTATAGTAGCATAGAAGTCTACGAAAAAGTTGCATTACTACTACATACTACTACGGGGGTAGTAGTATCATGCTACTACAGGCCCCAGAAATTTTTCATCGGGAGAGTATCCGCAGCATCAAGAGGATCCGGTAAGCTGTATCTACCCCGCAGTCTACCGTTCCTTGTTCAAGGCGGTACCCAAATGAGGAACTATGGAATATTTGAAATAAGCCCTTCTATTTTGTGGCCATATACCGATCGCAATTCCGTCTGTCGGTCGGTCTGTCCGATTTTTTTTGTCCCACATGTTCGAGTTAGGGTACTTCCAGATGTGTTAGGACGATGAAACTTGGCAGGAAAATCAGGGACCCGACCAAACTAACCTGGAAATAATCATTTTCCCAATCCGACCACGTGGGGGGGGGGGTGGAGGGCTGGGGAATCCGGAAAACTGGAGTAGTGTGTAACTTTCGAACGGGTGATCGGATTGGAATGAAACTTAATAACTGAATAAAAGGCATACCTCTGATGTCCCATTTGAAGTCCGGACCGGATTCGACAGCTATGGGGGAGTTTGGGGGGGGGGTAGACCGGAAATCTCGAGAAACAGTTAGAATGGAGGGATCGGAGTGATCGGAGTGAAACTTGCTGGGAAGAACAAGCATCTGCTCCAGATAAATCTTTTATACATTTGGACTGGATCCGGACACTAGGGGGTGGTGGAGGGGAGTTTCCCGGAATTCCGGTAATGGCGGTTTTGGGGATTTTCACTACGAAACTTGGGAGGCGAATCAGGGATCCGATCAAACTGACTTATAAATAAAAATTTACTTGATCCGATAGTCGTGCGGGGAGTAGCGGGAGGGGGAATCCGGAACATTGAGTCATATGGGTAACTTTTGAACGGTTGAACGGATTTGATTGAAATTTGATAATTGATCAGAGGACATGTCTCTGGTGATCGTTGTCATGTCCGGACCGGATTCGACAACAATGGGGGGGGGGGGGAATACGTGACCGGCTCAGACTGGGGAGATCGGGATGGAACTTTGTGGGAATAATAAAGAGATGCTCTGGATAAATCACTTACAGAACCGGATTGGCTCCGGCGACTGTAGAGGAATTTGAGGGGGGGGGGGGTCCTGAATTCCGCGGTGATCGCGATTTAAGGTACTTCCAGATGTGCTAGGACGATGGAACTGGGCTGGAATATTAGAGATAAGATTTGCTCAGAAATCGCCACTTTCCAAATCCGACATTCCTTAAAGTACCAATCTTGCCCGTAAATTAAAAAAAATACTTTTAAGCAAATTATACATTCTCATGATCCCCATGAGCCCATTATCATTTTTGCCTCGAGTGTTTTGCTTACAAATGAAGTTCTAGCTCCCTTAAAGTAACCGCAAGGTCGAAAACTACTTTTTTTTTATCAAACGATACATCTCAACCCATGATCATTTGTGCCACAAGGGTTTTGCTTAAAATTTTATTTTATCACCCTTAAAGTGCACATTTTAACCGAAAAGTGAAAAAAAATACTTTTTACCAAACGGTATATATCAATGATCCCTAAGGGCCTGTGATCGTTTTGTCTTAATAGTTTTTTCTTTCAGATGAATTTCTAGCGCCTATAAAGTGCGTAGGCTATCATTACAGCCAAGTTCTAAAACAAAATACTTTTTCTCTAGCTCCCTTAATGTTTGCATCTGAACCGCAAAGGTAACCTTAAAAGTACTTTTGATCAAACACTACATCTCAACCCATACAAGTGCCATGAACTTACAGCTCTCGTTTATTTTATTATCTTTTATAATCCTTGGGACGCCGGTGGAGACACCAGGAAGAGCAACGTCCCTGGAATTCTGTCTTGGAGCTTTATTGACTGGATATATTCATATAATATATAACAAGAGCGGGAAGCTCATATGTCACTTGCAAGGCTGGGTCGGACGATGAAAGTAGGAATTCGTCAATTCGTTGGTTTGTTGTGATCATTTGTAAGCAAAACCCTTGAGATAAGAATGATCATGGATTCTTGGAAATCACTAGAATATATCGTTTGGTAATGCATTTGGCTGTACGCACTTTAAGGGCGCTAGAAATTCATCTGTAATTAAAACTCCTTCAAGCAAAAATTATGATGCGCTCATCATCGGGAGCAAACAAATATATATTTTACTCAAAAGTATTGTTTGTACTTAAAGGAATTCAGTTGTGAGCAAAACCCTTGAGGCAAAAATTACCATGGGCTCATAGGGATCACGAAAATGTATATTGCTTAAAAGTATTTTTTTTTTACTTTGCTTAGGATTAGTACTTTAAGAGATGGGTGTAAAATTTCCAAGCCAAGTTTCATCATATTTGACAGTGCAAAACGGATAAGTCAGCTGAAATTTATTGGAGCTATATTTCGGCCCTTCTTGGCAAGGGTCCTCTTCAGGCTCAAAGCCGCTCAAGATGGAAAAAACGAAACTTGTGATAACCAAGTTTCACAAGTTATCACAAGTTTCTTTTTTTTCCATCTTGAGCGGCTTTGAGCCTGAAGAGGACCCTTGCCGAGAAGGGCCGAAATATCGCTTTGAAAGCACAGCAGCGGACGGATCCGTTTTATATATTATATCAATATATGTCTCTAAGTCAGCTTGGGCTCGAGGAATATTTATTGACTGTATACCTATGACTTCGTTATCCGTCCTTCATGTCCTGTACATCTGTTTGCACGGTAATTGATGCTGACTTTCGCCTAGTCTTTCATCTGCAAATGCCTCCTTTCAAGACTAAATTACAACCTTCCTTCTAGGAAAATAATGACAAGCGATTCTTCATTGGGCGAGATGCAGGAGCTGATCGATGTGCTGACTGAGATTCATGGCGACACATACAACGTCACGATTGTTTGCTCTGATGGCAGTAAGATAACTGCAAATCAGATCATTTTATGCTGGGCAAGTGAAGTCTTCAAAGCTATGTTCCGGACCAAAATGGAAGAATCCAAGACGAAAACTGTCAACATCGAAGACATAAGCAGCGAGACAATGAACATGATTATTGTCTTCTTGTCTTCTGGACAGCTGCCAAGTCTTGAAGCACTTTTAAAGGACGAGATGATCTATGCTTTAGATAAGTACGACTTCAAGTGTATGAAGAATGCAATTGCTATCAAGGTTTTAGATATAGACGTGAAGCATTTGTGCGTTTCATACGAGCTGCTCACGAAGCTAAACATGGAGGAAGGAAAGAAAAAACTTTCCAATCGAATCGCTGTTCATTTCCGTTCTCTTCCAATGGATCAGCTGGAAAAGCTAGACTCAGATGCCTACCTATGGATTGTGCAATCGCTCGAAGTCCAACTTGGGTCTAGCGATCTGAAAGCAGGGAACGAGGTAAGGAAAGATGTCTGGACGAACTTCGTTAAGATGTACACAGAATGGTTGAAAAGTGCGCCTCTTGACGCAACTAGACATGCCGAGAAGGTCATGCAAACTGTCGAACTTCACCTCCTTGACGTACAGACGATCCTAGGCCTTTTCTCGGAGTCACCGGTGTTGGATATGATTTCCCCCTGGACTGCTGCTATCATTAGAAGGGTATTGGAATTGGATTCAGAAAAGACGATAAAAGGGAAAGTTCAAGAGCACAGGAACCGATGCAGCACAGGGGTTTTGAGATGTTCTTATTGCAGCTTTCTCATAACAAGTACCCAGCTACACCACCCGGGTCGGAACTGCCCTGCTCACAATGTATTATGTTCTGTCTGCAGTCATGTGCTTATGATTCCAGGCTCTATTGTGCCGGGTCAAACTCAAGCTGGGCTTCTAACACGATCACCTTTGAATTTTGGCAGCTTTTTCAAGGAAGGTTAATAAGGTCGCTGATAACTGTGAAGTTGAAAAGTAGCGAGTTTTCCACAAAAAAGGGAATATTTGAATTGCCTATGATAGCATCACTAGTATTGTATCAGTATGATGTTCTTACATTCTGTTTGATCAGCTTTCTTATAACAAGTAGCCAGCTACACTACCCGGGTCGGAACTGCCCTGCTCGCAATATATTATGTGACGTCTGCAATCACCTGCTAAGGATTCCAGGCTCTATTGTGCCGGGTCAAACTCAAGCTGGGCTTTTAACACGATCACCTTTGAATTTTTGCAGTTTTTCAAGCAGGTTAAGCTGGCTGATTGTTGTGTAGTTGAAAAGTAGCGGGTTTTCCACAAGAAGGGACAATTTTAATTGCTTATGATGGAGCCAGTAGTATTCTATCCGTACCATGTTGTTACATTCTATTTGATTAAAAAGTTTGCACTCATCAAAGTTACTCGTTGCTTTCTCATGAATCAAAGTCTACGAAAATTCAAGCCATACTCGGGTGTCTCTTCTGGCTGATAGAAGTCTGCAGGGTCATTAGCTCGCAATTTCTAGTCGCGTCCTTTGTAAACAACTCCTTCTCTGTTCTCTATCCGTTTTTTGTGTGTAAAACGTCGTAGTGCTATTGTCCGCTTTTAGCAGAACGGAAAACGAGTTGTATCCCATCCTTAGTTCCGTTCTGCTGGATAACCGACGATATAGGAACCTCGGTTGTGCATACCGCGTGCAACACGTTCTGGTACAGTCACCAAGTATTGGGAAACAGGTCCTGCAGCAAAAATGTGACGAAATTGACAGAAAGTAATGAAGAAAAAGGGCCTCATGGAATGGACCCTCCTATTTTCATTGACTCGGGAAAAAAAGGTTCAAAAAATTTGGTTTTGGGAGCACAACTCTGACTAGAAATGATCTTTTCAACATGGAATGGGTCAGAAAAAACGTTTTTCGAAAATACCGTTACTTTCCACCTGAAATTAGCGATTTTCTTGTTAGCGCTTGTCGACTGACTGTATCCAGCCTTCCTGATCTCCGACGCGGCTGGGCGCAAAACAGTTTGAAAACTGAAAGCGCCGTGGTTTAAAAAGTTGGAAAACTAACCAAATAAAACAAGTTAAAAACTGAAGATTCTCATCCTTATATGCGAAAGAGTTGTCAGCGGACATTGAAGATTCCGGCAAACTTTGCGTTGTGTGACGGGCAAAACTCGGCACGGCCGAAAAAGCGCTAAAAATTCGTAGGCACAAAACGAAACAAAGCTAGGTATGTCATTAAAGGCAGAATAAGCAAGAGGGGTCCTTTAAATGCTGAAGCTGTCAACCCATCGAAGCTTCAAAACGGTATGTTCCAAAAAGAACACAATCGGTTATCACATGACCAAAGGCTATTCTGCGGTGATGAAAAAAACAACAAATGAATATCGTAAGAAGGGACTAAATTGACTTTGCAGCCAGTTGAACTTTATCCTTCTCAATCGTAGACATCGTGACGAACGAAAACTTGGAACATTATCTTTTATAACAAGAATGACAATGGTATTTAGTTTGAATTTCCTATCAAAATGGTAGAAAAAGTGATTGCATCTACGAAAGCAAGAGATGAGATGGTTGCTTGAAGGAAAGCAAGAGTAGAGAAGGCTAAAACAGAAGAGGAAAGAAGAATGAAGGCGATGCGATATGGGACATTCTTGGTTAAGGTCAAAAGAAGAAAATATCAGTCCTCTTTTCAGGCTTACTTAAGTGTTCGTGTTACAAAATATCTTTTAATAAACACATTTTAAGAGCAGTCTTAGTGTAGCTGACAGTAAAATTTATGTTAATTAATTACAATTGACTGGCTAGGTGAAATTGTCGGCTTTGCAAATGCTGATTTTCTTTTCTAGCCCATCTATTTAAAATTGGTGCAATAGATGTTTTTTTGTAAAAACATCAACGGAGGACAAGTTTAAAACTCATTCAACAACAAGACCAAAAGTTTCGATGGGGTCCCAAAAATCTAATATAGGATCCAAACAATTGGGTCTTGTCTTGGCCACCCTCCTCTGCCTCTAAACATAGAACTTAAAGGACCCATCTACGAACTTGACCTGTACTTTGCCAGTGAATCCACATACGAACTTTGAACAATAAATATCAACCCCTTCGACGTTCGATTACACCCATCTCTGCCCGTTATACATGCGACTGACCTCCGACGTTCCGAAACAAAGAATGACGTCATCCACGCTCAGAGCTTTTGATTGTCTGAACAAAGGGGTAGGGACTGCTATAGCCGAAAATCGGTCGACAAATTTTGTGTCCGGTTTTCAACGGATTCCGGGTGAACTACTTGTCCGGCGAGAAAATAACTTTCATATTCGGATTCAGCATGTCTCCTTGCCCCTAAATCAACTATCTCAATAGCTTTTAAAAAATATTTTGTGTGCCCCTTAATTTGAAACCCCTTCCCCACCACTAAATGTAGGGTTACAGAGCCCATCTACGAACTCGACCTTTCCCTTGACCCAGAGGATCCTCCCACCAACTTTCATCAAAATATCTCATTCTCTTCGAGAGTTATCGTTGGTTTTGGGTTGTGCAAAAAGTGCTGCTACTATTTTTGTTATTAGTCGATAACACTAGTACATTGTGCAGTCCCATGATACCAGTCCTATCCTACCCAGTGCCAAAATTTCCTGGTATTCCCCTGATGTTAAAAGCAAAAAGTTCCAACCGTGCGATAACAATTGTTATCGCACAGCCTGCCAAGCGATAACAAGTGATATCACACAGCCAGCCATGCGATAACAAGTGATACCGCACAGCCAGCCATGCGATAACAAGTGATATCGCACGGTTGGGACTTTTTTCTTTTAACATCAGGGAAATACCACAAAATTAAAACAAGTGTGCTAGTGTTAATCATTATCGCCCTTGCTTATCTGCGGGCGATAGCGGAAAAATTTGGCCCGCGGGTAGCATGATAGGCTGATATCGTCCGAGCGCAGCGAGGGCGATAATATATTATAAACTCTTTACTAACATTAGTTACGTCAGGAGGACAGAGAATGAATAATTTACCACAGATTGCATAGTAACGGTGAACTTTCGACATCGAGATTGATATCGGAAAATAGCACCGGGACGGCCATTGAAAATAACCAATCTGAGCCTAAGGCGAGTTAGGCCATGAAAAAGATCTAACGAGCGCAGCGAGGTTGATAATTTTAAATGGCCGTCGAGGTTGTTATTACGATGTCACCCGAATACAGGTAAACTAACTATTAAAAAATGTTCGAACATATTTTTTTGTAGGTACACTGTCAGAAGTTTCATAACAGATAGCGCATAACACTTTCATGAATAACACCTTTTCACTTAGAAATAAATTGTTATGACCAATTAAGTTTACACTATTTCGTGCCTAGATCACCAACAACACCTTCAATTGGTAAAAATACTAACGGGAACGAAAGAAACATGACAGATAACATCTCAAAGTGTTCTCTGTTGAAACCGGGCATCCTTCTGTTGTCTTTATGTAACTTCTGACAGTGTAGTATTTTTACCAACTGAAGGTGTTGTTGGAGATCTAGGCACGAAATAGTGTAAACTTAATTGGTCATAACACGTATTTCTAAGTGAAAAGGTATTATTCTTGAAAGTGTTGTGCGCAATCTGTTATGAAACTTCTGACAGTGTAGTACTTCTTCTTTGACAATTCTTTTTTGCTACTACTTGAGCAGTGAAACAATACAGTCTTTACAAGAGCCATTTTTTAAATTTGTGGTGTGGTGAAGTAGAAGCCATCTATAGCAGTGGATTTTTTCAACAGTACTGACGGATCTAATTAAAATCAGCGTTAAATGAGAATAGTGTTGAATAAAAAAAGCAAAAGTAGAGAAAAAAGACAATTTTAACTTTCGCAAAGTACGAGGAAAGTAAGATATTGTTTCAGTTGACAAGTCGTAGTTTCCGTTGAAAAGTGGTTGTAACAAGCAGAGGCGTTACTGGCCAAAATCTTATTTTTGGGGGGGGGGGGCAAGGTATTTACCGACTGGCTGGTAATTTTTACCTTTTACCGACTTTTTTTGCAGTAAAAACGGTTGTTTATGCAAAAAACGACTACTTAAAAAAAACGACTATTTTGAAGACAAATCGACTGATTTTCAGAAAAAACGGCTGTTTTAAAGACAAGAGCTGGAAGCTCATATGGCACTTGCAAGGCTGGGTTAGAGGATGAAAGTAGGAATTCGTCAATTCGTGGGTTTGTTGTGATCATTTGTAAGCAAAACCCTTGAGATAAGAATGATCATGGGTCCTTGGAAATCACGAGAATGTATCGTTTGGTAATGCATTTGGCTGTGCGCACTTTAAGGGCGCTAGAAATTCATCTGTTATCAAAACTCCTGAAGCAAAAATGATGATGAGCTCATCGGGAGCACGAAGATATATAATTTACTCAAAAGTATTGTTTGTACTTTAAGGAATTCAGTTGTAAGCAAAACCCTTGAGGCAAAAATGATCATGGGCTCACAAGGATCACGAAAATGCATATTTGCTTAAAAGTATTGTTTGTACTTTGCGGTTAGGATTGTACTTTAAAGGTCATCTGAATGAAGTCTAACACCCTAAATTGCCACTTTTACATACTGCTTACCATTTATCTCTCGAAAACCGGACTAAAATCGGATGAAGTTTCACCGTGAGTAGTATAGAAAGGGGGGAGCTGGCTCAAAAGTCCCCCCCAGTTCAAACCCCCATTTTAACACCAATTTCTTAAATTTTAACATGATTTTTTCCAAATAATCCCCCTTTTTATAGATATTTTTATTTTCTTATTTCCCAAATAAAGGTCCCAAGAAATAGGAAATATTACCCTCTACTACATATAAACTACTACTTTTTTATTTTTACATTTTTACTGAGTAAACAGTTCTACATCAACATATTGGTCAGAGTTCTTATTCACTCTCATAATAGGCTGCAAAACCAGATTTTTCTTTAAAAGTAACTCATCAGCAATTGCATTATATCTCTGTGGTATAAACAAATCACAGGCTTTGTTATTATGATTAATAACCACAACCAACTTATCACCATATTTTGTCTTAGCCATTCTCATTTTAACGATAGCATATTTCAATCCTAGAACTAGTTCTTCCTTCCTGATAGTATCATTGAATTTATTCATTCTAATTGTAGACAAGACTTCTCTGATCGACTCCATTTATTAGCGGCTGATTTTATTTAATAAAAATCCAAACTCACAAACTCACATACATATTTTTATTAATAATATCTAACGTAGCTTTTCTTTCATAATATATTACACAGTAAACATTATATGGTACGGGTTGATCATCTTTTAGTGTTAAACTTATTTCAATATCAGCAGTTGTTCCATTATAAATATTTGACTCGTGTTTGGAAACATCTAAACAGAATAGTGGATACACTGATTTAAATTCTTCTATACTAACAACACTACCAGTATCAAATGCTAATTGTTTATAACCCAAATGTATGAACCTATTGTAAAGATTCGAGTATTTACATTTCTCATCGCTAAAGTCGCACTTGAGTGGTTCTTCAGGATATTTATCCCCATTAATTCTAAGTTCGATGTCTGTTAAATTCATATGATCAAACACCATATTATTCTTTTTTTGGTTGTTATGCTTGTCATTTTTCTGTAACATCACAACAATTTTGGTTGGACTATTTCTCTCAGACACAACTTTCCAGGTGTGCTCCTTATTCTGACTAACATCACTTTTATAAGTATTACAAGCTTCCCACATTAAATTATACTTTTTATCCTTTGCAAGACCCTTTTCCAATTCACTCATCATTTCAATACTAGGAGATATGATAGGGATTTTCCAGGATAAATACTCAATGACCACTTTAAAATTAGTATTTCCAATTCCAGTTCTTATAATCATATTATTATCATCATTTCTTCTTAAAAATATTTTGTGCGATGCACCTCTGAAAAACCGTTTGTTTCCTTTCAAGAATCCAAACAACTCTGATAATGGTAAATACATATTTACTAATTTACTGCTTTTAGTTCTGTTATATCTCTTTTCAAAACCCTTATTATAATTCGGATTAGATTCAGAACTGACATTTACATTTCCTGCTGCTGCAGGTGCGGTAAATGAACATATTATAGGGTTGATATCTGTTCCTTGATTATAATCCTTATACCAGAAATGATTTCTAGCTGCACTTCTAGAATAATCATCAGAATATTCAATCAACTTTGTAACGGTAGTTGTAATACCAACATGATTGATTTTTTCAACCGATTCATCATTTATTACATACTCAGCGGTACTGAATAAATTAAATCCATTATTAGTTAAAGTAGCAACATCGGTTGCAGCTAGGTTAGTTCCATCCTCTTTTACAATTCTTACACTAACATCAAGATAACTTTCACTTGGATAGAACCAGGAATCTAATTTCTTCGTTACGAATTCAAACTCTTGTTTATTGGAAACATTCACATCTGTTTCTCGAATTTCTTTAAATTCATATTTAACCACTGTATCATCAACAAGCGGCTCATCAAAAATATTCCATTGCGGACTGATAACTTTATTTACTGCCATTTATATAAGAAAGAAATTATTCGATAAAAATTATTTCAGAATCTTTAAACCACTTCCAGTTATTATCGTGTTGATCAAGTCCTGACTTTTTTGATTTAAAAATCTCTTATTTGTACCTATAAGATCCTTCATCGATTTCTTCTTTCCAATCACATCAATGAGTTCTTTCCTGTTTACATCAATCAGATCTTTTCCGTATTCTATTGCTCTGTTTTTCAACAACTCGAATCTCGGTTTAATAATATTATTATACATTGACAATGCTCCATCTTTTATTTGTTTTGCTGACGTTTGAAATAACTGGGAATTGGCAATATTTTTGAATATACTACCGATTCCACTTCCGTACTGCTTTTTATAAAGTAAGCGCTTATTATTAATCAACATTTATAGGTAAATAATTTTATTTCACTAATCCTTTAAGCTTTTCTTAAATGCAGAACGTATCCAACGTTATCACCGTTCAAATCGATAGGTCTTCCCAACTGATCAGTAATTGTCATTCTCAAGGAGTAAATAAAGTCTTTTGTGTTAATAGGAAGGTAGATTAATTGTCTAGGATTCTCAACAATTTGACAACCAGGTTCTGTATTCGGAACAAATGTCCAAATGACGTCTGATTTACTTTTGTTTACGATAGAACTGTTTACGAGAGAGCAGTGAATTTGAATTTTATCAACGCTTCTTGTTATATTCGGAAGCTTTGTACCTTCATTGATTTTCTTAGATAGCTCACTATCCTTCTCAAAGCCTAAAATCTGACACAAGTCACTATTAAATCTAAACACATATTTTTCTTGTAATAGGATGACAAATCTCATAGATGCCAGATTGGATGAGATTACAATAGGACATTTATCTTTGGTAGTATCAAAATACTGACCCAAAAAATAATTCAAACAATCATCGTTATACATCCCATTAGGAATAGTAACATTCACCCATCCCCCCTCTTTCCTATACTGAAATGTATTATTTCCAAATTTATCACTTATATTATGCCACGAATACCACAAAGTACACTGATTCAAACCTATTTCGTAATCCGAATGACGATTCAGTTCAATCGGTTGACTAAATGTTATATCAATGATACTTTCATTACCTTCAATGTTTAACAACACCATTTATTAGAAATATTTTTTATATATTGAATTGTAATCTCTCTTCGTAAGAAATTTATTTCGCATTAACGAATCCAAAATATCAATAGCTTCATTCCTCACCTCATCAGATGTATTCCCGTTTACTCTACTACCTATTAAAGTGTATAATTTTGAAATCATTTCATTGCAGTTCATAAATATTCCAGTTCCTTGTTGTTTGACTAATCCCATATTATTTTGAATGGTTCTTAACCTATCCTTGTAAACTCTTATAAATTCAATAATTTGATTATGGCTAGAGTAACCTTTACTCTTTGTCCCACCATAACTTTTACTTATAGTTGTTAAATGATCCAGAGCCTCCTCTATATCCATAGAATTATTAATGTAATACATAGGCATTTTAAAATAAGGATCATTGCCATCCCAGGATTCTGCATGTTTTGAATTAATCTGATTTAAAAACTCTTGGGTAATACCTTTATTCATTTCAACGGATAATGAGCCTAAAGCGGGAGTTGGTTCTAAAGCAGGAGTTGGCGCTCTACTCGATTCCTTTGAACTCGATTCCTCTGAAGCAGTGATCTGGTATGGATGAGTTGCTTTAAATGCATTACCTAATCTTTGAAACCGTCTGCTTGAACTTTCATCATTCTTCTGTAATTTCGTCATGATCGCTTCAGTGTAATCTTTTTGTGTCTTCATGTTTTCTTTTTGTGCCATAACAACTGGAGCGTTAAATTCTGAAGCCATTTCCCGAAATCCTGCTTTCTCCATCTCATATTCTTGAACCTTTCTTCTCTGAATTTCTCTATTCTTCACTATACCCGATAACATATCACTCAAGCGTCTTGAATCCATTTATATACAAGTAATTTTATTTCATAATAAATTTTGAAAGTTCTTTTTCATAAAACCCTCCTTGAATTAATTCCCCACTTTTGTCAGATATTTCATAAGTAATGGGGATGGTAGGTCGAATGGTTGCTATCTGGAATACTTCATTCGTATAATTAGGTAAATATCCTTTATCAAAAATACTTTTTTCTTTTTTTATTCTGACTAAATCTCCTACTTTATAATGTCCTGTAATTGTGTAATTATCAGCTGGAGGAAACAAAGCATTGTAAACCTTTTTCTGATTCATTTTTTTACTAGCATCAATGGGTTTCATTTGTATTGAACGATGATAAGAGTTATTATAATTACTAACAAATAAAGGTAAAATATCAATCCATTTAGTAGTGTTATTGTGAGTAAAATATTTCCATAACTTTTCTTTCAGTGTTCTATTGAATCGTTCAACAATTTGTGCTTTCAATTCACTTTCAGATGCAAACCAGTGTATGTTGTTATTTTTCAAAAATGTTTGAACATTTCTCATTACAAATTCTTTACCTTTATCAGTTTGTAGTTTCTTAGGAATTCTTTCTTTAAATATATGACTGAATGCCTTGATAATTTCAGCACCCGTTTTATCTTTCAAAGGGGCACACCAAGCGTATTTACTAAAGCAATCAATTACAGTTAAGATGTAATTTGTTTTATCATTCACTTTTTTATATTTCTGCATGTCAACTAAATCAGCTTGCCATTGCTCATCCACATAGTGAACATAGACTCGCCTCCTTTCAAAGTTATGATAAGAAGGTTTGTGTAAGGTATATACATTCTCATTTTGCAACACATTTTTTATTTTATCTTTAGAAACGTTCACTCCATTTTCTTTTAATTTTCTATGAATATCATCCACACCTGAATAATTAGAATAATACGTATTTAAAATATCTTTTTCTGCGTCGAGGTTTTTTTTAAAAACAGATTTTTCCTTGATCCGCAAAAAACACAATTACCTTTTAGCATTGGAACATTATTTTTCTGTGACACTGCCTTAAACATTGCTTCAGTGTCAGTTTTCTTTTTACACTTCATACAATAAATATCCATTTATTAGAAAACAATTTTTATAAACGAAAAGCTACCAACTTCATTTTGCGCTGAATGTAGGAAATACAGTGAAATCCACAGTTTAATTCATTTAAATTTTGAACAGCAAGATTTTCATAAGCTATTTTTTTCTTTGAAGTTTTAAGATATTTAATTATTTCTTTTCCTGGGGGTATACCGAAAGAATCGAAAAATTCTACATAGGGTTGATCAGGCAGATTAAAATACGCTACCCAGTGAGTTCCAGGCATTCCAAGTTTATCATAGTTAATGACACCACATTCTAGGTTATTTATTTGTTTAGGTAACGTATCTATAGAGAAAACACCTCTAAAATATGGTATATCCCCTAATGAATCCATAATATCAAAATTGGTTAGAGGTCCTACTTTACTTTTGCTTCTTTTTTGATGTCCCCGTTTTTTGACTTCCTAGGTCTTCCCCGTACCCCATGACCAACCACTCTTTGTGTTCCAGGAAGTGTAAGCGCCCCACCTGTGTTGACATCATCGGTTATCTTCTTAGGCCTTCCCCGACCTACAACTTTTTGTGTTCCAGGAAGTGTAAGCGCCCCACCTGTGTTTGCTATGTTATCCACCAATTTCTTACCAGCGAATGTACCCAAAGCAGCAGCACCACTTGTTAAAGCTGCCTTACCAAGCGTAATTGCTAACGGTATTAGGAAAGGAAGTAATCCACCCTTTTGAATCGCTTCTTTCATCTGTTTATATGATACATCAATGTCACAACCCTTATTATTCATTTTACATGTTTCAATTTTATCAATTTGTCGTTTACTTAATAGTAACTTTACTGGTTCTCGTTCATTCTGTCTGCTATGACTAACACGTATCTGACATTTTTGTTTAGCACCAAAACATTTCTTCAGCTTTCCTTTCTGAAGCTTTGACAAATAAACTGTATACTCCATTGTTTCAACCATTTATTAGAAAATTAATTTATCATATAAATTTTATTTCTTTAGATTAGTTTAGTTTTCATAAAGTCTTCTGTTTGCGTAACAAAATCTTGATCAACAGGTTTTTGCTCTAAAAGCCTTTTTAAAATGTATACGATTGCTCTTTCAATACCAAAGATATGGGCTTCTTGGTCAAAATCATTTTTCCTAAGGTCAAGAACCTTTTTGTCAATACTTTTGCTAAGGTCAAGAGCCTTTTTGTCAATGATTTTCCTAAGGTCACCAATCTTTGTTTCAATACTTTTGCTAAGAATTTGTTGGTTAATAAGCTTTTGATCATATTTTAAAAGGTCTGTTGTTAACCTATCTAAATTAACAGCATCCTTTTTGTTTCTAGGGTCTTGAACATTTGTGATTACTTTATCCCCAGCATCAATTTCTTTATCAGTAACTCGAATTGTTTGTTTTACAAATAACCCTTTATCTTTGATCCTTATCAATTCATTCTCAGGAGAATCATCTACCGCAGTTAATCTGTTGATATCTTCACTAAAATATTGATTGGCTTGCACTTGTCCTGCAGTCATTTGTTCTTTAAATTGATTCAAAATCACAGTCATAGATCTTAAGCTAATAGCATCTTTATCTGTTTTCGCATCACCTAAATTTATAATTCGTCTATCGTGTAGGTTAATGTTACCATTTTCGTCAGTAACTTTCGATTCGTTACCAACCTTTTTTCCAACACTACCAAATTTATTCATTTATTATAGAAATAAATTATCCAGTAAATTTTTCAAAGTTTTTCCTATACTTCAGGGTCTTATCTTTTGTTTTTAAATCTATGAAGAAAAACCCATAGCCCTTGGTTGCAGCCTCGAATTGTTTGAGAAATTTTTCATTGTCTATACTGGATACATGGCTTTGTCTAATTAATTTTACTTCTTTTGGATTAGAACACTGAAAGAATGCAAAGTAATTACACTGAAGTCTTACCACCTTTGGCGTTTTATGATAGCTCTGAGACAAGTAAACAATTGAAGCATTTTTCTTTCTTCCTCTTATGAATAAATCTTCTATTTTCTTCTGGTCTTTTTCAGTTACAAAATCGTCAAAGATAATCAAGTTCTGATACTGGGGGTCTAGGTCGTCAACATCGATAATATAATTAAGGTCATTACTTACGGTTAAAATATTCGTTTTACATTCGGATTCTAAAGTGTTTAAATTGTCTATAAGGTCTTTATATTTGTCTTCTTCAAGATCTTTTGCATACAAGTATATTCGGTTGAAACAGATGTATTCATAAATTAAATTCAAGAGTAAATTGGTTTTTCCTGTTCCTGAACTTCCACAAATTAATAATCTAAATGGCCACTGAGGTGCAAGTTCGTGTTTGTTCTGATAGTTATTCTTTTCGCTAAAATCATACACTTTTATTGGTGCCTTTTCATTCATTTATTTAGGAAGAATTTTTCATTATAAGATTTACTGAAGTAGGTACTTGAATTTTTTAACTAGGTACTTGAATTTTTTAACTAGGTACTTGAATTTTTTAAGTAGGTACTTGAATTTTGAAGTAGGTACTTGAAGTTTTGAAGTAGGTACTTGAAGTTTTGAAGTAGGTACTTGAATTTAATGTTTATAACCTAAAGGTAAAGTTGTGTATTTATCGCTTGTTACTATCCTTTTATCATCCTTAGGATCTAACGCTTTCTTATTCTGTTCTTCTAGAAACATACGGTGCTTGTATGGTCTTAAGTTATACTGGGTTACAGATAGGTTTTCAATTTTACCAAACAGTACATCCTTATAGTTTTGAATCGTAATTTTATCTTTCACTATGTTCGTTTTTATTCCTTTTAGTTTTTTGCTAGCCTTTGAAGGGTCTTGGTTGTCCTTATCATAAGCATATACTTTTGATCGTAATCCAACAAATTCTGTCATAATTTGTCCTGCTAATTCATCTTTCATCATTCCTATCACTTTCTTATTTACACTAGGAAACCCATATGGATTATCTTTCGCATAATCAGATGTATCGAACCTCTCGTTCAAATCTTGTTTGATATCTTCATAGAAATCCTCAGTTCTTATGTCATATATGAACGAATCTGTATCCATATAACATAAATCTATTTTATCCTCATATTTAGGTTTCATATAATCATAATGGAATTCATACATCAAGAGCTTGGAGAGTTCCAGTACAGCAAAACCGATATACATTGGTTTGTCTAGTTTTATCTTTTCCTTCGACATTCTTGCTACAGAAAAGTTTTCACTGAAAATAATTTCAGATTTAAAGTTGGGTTTCTTTATTATTTTTTCTCTTGTTTTATCGTCAGTTATTATTTCCATATCAGCTCGTTTCCTTACGTTCTCCATGGTTTTTCCAAAGCAAGCGTTATTCATCAGCTTAAAAAAGTCCTTTTCAAAATCGTTAGTACCTTTAGTTCTCAGTGCTGTGTTGTGGTCTATGTATCCTTTTAAGTAAGCACTCTCAGTGAATCCTAGTATTCTATGTACTTTTTTCAGTATCAGACCTTTTTGTAAATAGAATTCTAGGTTTCTGTGATGAACTACGTAGTTATTTTTATCCAGTAAGGTCGTACATAGTTTTCCATTGAAATGTTCTGGTGCTAATGGCAGATCTTTTTGTAACTTGTGTAACTCTCTAGGATAATCTAAATCAACTTCATAAATTGCCCCCACATTTTCCAAATTCATTTCTGTTTGAACATGATTTTTTAATAGTTGATAATAATCTAAAGAATTAATTTCAGTGTTCTCTTTCATTTCATCAGGTACTGGAATGAATTTAAAATTATTCGCTGGTAATTTTTGTGACATCGCCCACCCATACAAATTATTCTTATCGAAATACATTAAATAGTTAGATGGTTTATTCTTATTATAACCGCTCATATATTTATTATTTGCTTTAGCATACCTTTTTATACATTGAGATACACCGCCTCTTATTCCCTTTTCAACGAATGTATACATGTCTTCCTTTGAGAATAACGGTAGTTCTACTTTCGAATGCTTTAGGAAAGAATCCCATGTTAGTCCTGGAGCTGAGAAGTAATGTAGTGGATCCAAATCATAATTATGTATACATACATTTCTGAAATTCTCTACAACATCTGATAGAATTAACACATCACTTTTTAGGTACAACTTGGTATAGTCAAGTAATGTTTCACAATTAAACTGCTCCCATATAGAGACCGCTCTCTTATAGTCACTTTTGCTAATACCTTTTCCCGTTAACCTAGAATAAAAGCTTTCTATGGGTGGTAAATTTGTACAATCCATTTTACTGAAACTGTCTACGAATTCATAAGGATACACCCCTTTCTTGATTATTTCTTTGAACTCTTCGTCGTTTTTGAAACTATTCGATGTGTACTTGAAATTCTCCCTCAGATGATTACAGGATTCTTTGCAATCACATTTTGCTAAATTTGCTGATAGCTTGTCCAACGATGAAGCCATGAACCTGATTGAATCTATGAATCTGATTTCGTATTTTATTTCTGTATCCTGTTTAGGAATACTTATCGATTTCGAGAATGATATAAAACTTTCTGCTGATTCAAATATTCCGTTATCAGGTATCAACTCTTTCACAAATAGATGCGAATCATACTTTGATAAGTTATGTAGGACTACAGGGATATGCTTGGGAATTCTGTATTTCATGTTACATTCAGCGTGTGTGAAACCTCTGTCTTTTCCGGTCATGTGGTCATGATCAAAGTGGGGATTTTCAGTGATTTCTGTGTTACAGATATGGCAAGTCTTGTTCTTTAGGGTCTTCCATTTTTCTTTAATTTCATCATCAGTATAAGTGTGATTTCTTTGTCTGTTTTCATACTTGTATGCAATTTCTGTGGACACCTCTTTAATTGTTTTCACAAAATGCTGAGCAGCGTCTTCCCCGAAATAGCAATAATATTTATTTTGCTTCGTATCAAACGAGCAACAGACTTGAAAACCGTATGCAAATGGTTTCTGTTCAGCTACTTTTATTGTTTTCTTTCCTTTTACCTGATTGTATTCTTCGTTATAGGACTCAAAGTCAGCTATTATACAATAAGGTACTTTCATCTGTTTTGCAATATTTTTATAGTGTATACTTGAGCCTTCAGGAGGCATTATGATATCGGGGTCTTCACAATTATTTTTAAGTTCGTGTTTTTCAAATTGTTCTTCCTTTTTAAAATGCCTTCCACAAAAAGTGCAGAGATATGTCTTTGTTTTCTTTTTAGAGATTTGAGTACCGACTAATTTGCTCAGATCTTTCACAAGTACATAGTGATTATCGAAATATAATAAATGAATGATATGTTTTGCTGTTTTCCCATTAATTGTACTTTTTAATATATGACTTCTGATTATTTTCTCTTTATCAATTTGGAATAAGCAAATCTTAATGTTGTATTTATTTTCAAATTTGTGGATGTCTTGTGTATCCATCGGGAAGTTGGTAACCCCTTTGAAATCAAATTCATTCTCATACTGTTTATATTTCGAAGTTCTCTCAGCGTTGTCCTTAGCTGGGTATAAATGTGCTAAGATACACCAAAGAAAGCATTTTTTATCTTTATTTTTTATATTTATGCACGCTTTTTTATTTTTTACGAAATCTGGCAGTATCTTAAACGTTCCTCCCATATAAGATTCGATTCGAGTCATCCTATAATCAATTCCTTCATACCGACTAAATTGTAGACCCGACCGAGGGGTATTACTTAAAGAACTCAGTCTCTTGTTATTATCATCTAAATGACTATGAGTAAGTATGCTATTTTTATTTAAAATCCAAGAAGTACTGTTATAAAATACTACAACTTCTTCATCATTTTCCTGTCTATAGAATATAACCCTGGTCACAAATTGAACTCTGTAATGATTTATTTCGTTCATTCTTCGGAGTAAATCATTAAAAACAAAAGCAATAAGATTATGTTCATCTCTTCCATTGCTTTCAATTGAAACGTTTACGGTGTACAAATTTTCAGTTACCCTAGCAATAGTAGGTTGTTGTTCTTCTTCCGGTTCAAATAAATGATCAGGAATTATTTTTTCTTCTTTAATTTGTTTCTTATTTATGAAGAGAGTTGATAAATCGATTGCTTTGTGTCTATTTTTATCACCTCTTTCTGTTTGATCTCTTATGATATCTCTATTTTTATCAATAGTTTCTTTCTGCTTATTAATTATCCTACCATAGTAATCCGTAACACGTTTTGAAACTTCATCTCGGTTACCGCGAGTGGGTAGGCTTTTGTTTTTTAGAAACCTTTTTAATTCACTTGTATCCTTTTCGAGTATCCTTTTCTCCTCTTTTTTTATATTTCCAATAGCAATATTATTGTCTTTGATTTCATCTTCCAAAATCTTCCTTAATGTTGGCTCTGGTGTATAAATGGATGGTCTGTTTTTGTTCTGAATCCTTTCGTTTCTACGCCGAATATTAATTGTATCTTCCGCGAGCAAAATATTCCTATTAAGTTGCTTTATAATCTTATCCGTTATTTCATGTTTCTTTGTTCCATTTGTTTTGATTTTATTAATTTTCGCATAAGTCCGCAGCTCATTATATGTGTAATTCGGTAATCTTTGTATAGTCGATTTGTTATTCGATATAACCTTTTTACAAAGCTGAATAACCTCTGCAACATTCATCATTTAATAGGGGAATATTTTTATTAATGAATTTCTCCTGACTGCGTTTTCTCAGCCGTAAAGAAAATCACTGGTTTCAATGTTTGTTTCATGGAGTAAGCGCTACCTCTTTGTCTCCGACTGAATGCACAGAGAGCACACTTTCCGAGACGGTGAATTTGTTTGCGTTCTCGGAGCATATGCCACCTAGATTTGTCTCCGACTGACCAAGAAGTGTTTTGCATTTCACGGAGTAAGCTACAGTTTCCTAGGTGGCGGGTGTGTTCCGAATCGTGAAGCAATCGAATAATTTTTGAAACAATTTTATTTTGCTCTAAATGGAAGAATTAGAAAAGATGATGTTTATTCATAGAAGGAGTTACAAGTATTACAATCATATAAGTAATAGCTTACTTTTATCCAAATTCCTCTTTTCAGCTGCAGGAATGTCTGCGTTTCTAGTACTGCCTTTAGCTTCCTTAAGTTTGGGTGCTGTTATCATTGAAATAATCGAAAAACATCTTAACATTGCAGAAAGAAAATCAGAGCATAAAACCGCTTATAATTTTTACACTGAATTGTCAGTGATGTTAAAATGCGGACAATTAACGGTTGAAGAGGTCATTCAACGCGAAGGGGAAATGCGTAAAACATTTAAATTCTTTCCTCGCGAAAAATACATAAAACAAGTTTGCTTAAATGGATATAAATATTGTAAAAATAATTCCATAATAAATCAAGAGAAATTACCCAAAGTGTAGTATATTGCTTTCATAAGATTGAAAACTCTATCCTCATATTCATATACGCATTAATTACCTGCGTCATTCATAACCAGTACCTGAGTAACCCCTCACCACCCAGTACACCTTTGTCCAAGTGAGTAACCCCTCACCACCCAGTACACCTTTGTCCAAGTGAGTAACCCCTCACCACCCAGTACACCTTTGTCCAAGTGAGTAACCCCTCACCACCCAGTACACCTTCTCTTCCTGGAACTGTGGTACACCAGTGTCCAACCCCTCACCCAGACCCTTGGGGTGGTGGATGAATTCAGACAAACATTGATTCGTGACGCAAAGCATAATTTTCTCTGGTATTCTCTTCATAAAACGTTCAATGTGCTCCGACTCTCAGATCCAGTTTCTACGCGCAATAATTTCCTGCATCATTCATAACCAGTACCCACCATTAATTTCGTAGCCTAATTGTCTCCAGTTTTCTCATCTTAAAACTTTCAACAAAAAATTATAACTAGCTCCGACAGTGTAACGGTCTAGCGTCTAGCTAACGTAATTGACCCTGCTATTCTGTGTCATCGGATCGAATCCCACTGCTAGCAATTTCTGTTAGTAGGGGGTGATGGCGGGGGAAAAACTCCTCAAGTCGGAGCCGTCTCCAGACAAGTAATACAACCACAACTACAACAACAACAACCAAAAACTCGGGGTGCAACTCCATCGCACCTCTTAACTTTCCGTATTACTTGTCTGGAGGCGAGAGGTTTTGCAACTATTTCCGATGAGTCATATCACATCAGAAAACATAAGCTTGGCCAGTCGAATGAGGACCCCGTGGTCTAATCGGTTAGCGCACTGGCCCGTTCTAACTTGACATTCCACAGACCTCGCAAGATCGAATCCTACTGACGGCAGTTTGTAGCGATTCAAAAAACTCCTCGGAGTTTCCCTGTTCAGGGGCCCCCCAGACTAATAGCCATTACAATATTTTGCTTTGCGTGTGCTTAACGCAACTATTCTTCAAAGTCTGGGGGTGTGGGGTTTTGCAAAAATATTTTATGAAGTTCAAAATCGGTAATCATCACATCATCACGCAAACTCAGTACTGCGTCTCTATCTATCGCATTTATGTGATAAAGGTGGTTGGCTTCTATTACCAGATGTTTCAAGCGATTGGGATTTTTATTAAATAAAATCAGCCGCTAATAAATGGAGTCGCTAAAAGAAGTCTTGTCTACAATTAGAATGAATAAATACAATGATACTATCAGAAAGGAAGAACTAATTCTAGGATTGAAATATAGCATCGTTAAAATGAGAATGGCTAAGACAAAATATGGTGATAAGTTGGTTGTGGTTATTAATCATAATAACAAAGCCTGTGATTTGTTTATACCACAGAGATATAATGCAATTGCTGATGAGTTACTTTTAAAGAAAAATCTGGTTTTGCAGCCTATTATGAGAGTGAATAAGAACTCTGACCAATATGTTGATGTAGAACTGTTTACTCAGTAAAAATGTAAAAATAAAAAAGTAGTAGTTTATATGTAGTAGAGGGTAATATTTCCTATTTCTTGGGACCTTTATTTGGGAAATAAGAAAATAAAAATATCTATAAAAAGGGGGATTATTTGGAAAAAATCATGTTAAAATTTAAGAAATTGGTGTTAAAATGGGGGTTTGAACTGGGGGGGACTTTTGAGCCAGCTCCCCCCTTTCTATACTACTACCGTGCTATAATTTTCAGCCTTTTTTCCGACTTGTCTTGATCGTAACGCTCGCCGTAACAGTTGTAACAGTCCATGCGTAACAGTTCATGTTGTAACAGTCCAGGCGTTTATCGATCCATGCGCTGTTTATCCATCCATGCGTTATCAACGTACGTTTATCCATGCGATAATGACAGTTTAAATATTGGCGCTAAATTTGTCTTGGGAGATCGTAACGAATGGCCATAGGGAGACTTAGAACTTCAAGAGTGGATAGCGCCGAAATCACGGAGCGAAAAAATTCGTCTTCTCTGTACCGGTACTGTGAAGGACTATCTGAGGGGTTTATGGAAGTATAGTAGGATCGTTCAGGTGTCCTTTAAGGGATGTCGGATCTGGGAACTGACAATTACTAAGCCAATCTTGTCAAGGGCATAATTTCCAAGCCAAGTTTCATCGTCCTATCGCATCTGGAAGTAGGCTACCTTGATTCGAGATCGCCGGAATTCCGGACCCCCCTTCAACTCCCCCCCACAATGCCCGAACCCGGCCCGGTTCTGTCACTGAAGTATCTAGGGCTTGTGTTTGTTATAATTCTTCCAACCAAGTTTTATCCCAATCGCTCCACTCTAAAAGTGTCACAAGATTTCCGGTTCTTCCCTCCACCTCCCCCCAACATTCACCGGATTATATCCGGAATTTAAACAGGACATTTGAGACATGAGGTCTTTCCAAATATCAAGCTTCACTAAGATCCGATCACCCGTTCAAAAGTTATACATACCTCAAGATTCAGGATTCTTCCCCCTTCACTCCTCCCACGATGGTCGGATCAGGGAACTGACTACTTCTAAGCCAATCATGTCAAGTCTCTAATTTTCAAACCAAGTTTCATCGTCCTAGCACGTCTGGAAGTACCTTAACTTGCTATCACCGGAATTCCGGACCCCCCCCTCTAACTCCCCCATAGTGCCCGAATCCGGTCCGGTTCTGTCACTGATGTTAATAGGGCTTGTGCTTGTTCTTTCCACCAAGTTTCATTCCGATCGCTCCACTCAAAATGTGTCACAAGGTTTCCGGTTCCCCCCTCCGATTCCCCCCCACCTTTATCGGATACGGCCCGGACTTGAAACGAGACATCCGAGACATGTGATCTTTCTACACATCAGGTTTCGTTCTGATCCGATCACCCATTCGGAAGTTATACATACCTCAAGATTCCGGATTCCCCCTCCCTCCACTTCCCCCACGATGGTCGGGTCGGGAAGTTGACCATTTACAGGTTAATCTGGTAGGGTCCCTGATTTGCCTGCCAAGTTTCATTGTCCTAGCCCACCTGGAAGTAATTTAACTCCGTATCACCGGAATTCACCGTCAATGATGTACCTAGGGCTTGTGTTTGTTCCTCCCACCGAGTTTCATCCCGATCGCTCCACTTTAAGCATGTCACATGATTTCCGGTTCCCCCCTCTGACTCCCCCCCCACATTCATCGGATTCTGTTCGGACTTGAAATGGGACATCTGCGACATGACGTCTTTCCAAATATCAAGTTTCATTAAGATCTGATCACCCGTTCGAAAGTTATGCGTGCCACTAAATTCCGGATTCCGGCTCCCCTCCCTCCCCCCACGATGGTCGGATCGGGCAAGTGACTATTTCCAAGTTAGTTTGGTCGGGTCCCTAATATGCCTGCCAAGTTTCATCGTCCTAGCACATCTGGAAGTACCCTAACTCGCAAACACTGTACTGACCGACCGACCGACCGACCGACCGACCGACCGACGGAAAAGTGATCGGTATATGGCACTTGGCCGGAAGGCAAGTGCCATGCAAAAATTGACTGTCATAATGAAAAACCGACTGTTTTCTTAGAAAAATCGACTGTTTCCAAGAAACAAAATCGCGCCGGCTCGGTTATTTTTTTTTTACCGACTGGCTCTTTTTACCGCTTAGGGTGCGTCCCCCCTCCCCCAACAAGGTGTAACCTAGGCATGTTGGCTAGGAAAGTAAGATAACCTTTCTTAGAATGAAAAAAAAAATCTGCATATTCTACTACGTATCAGGTTTCAGTTCTACTTTGGACCTACCATGTCCATATCACAGATTCACTCTACGTTCCTAATCTTTCCATTCATTATCATTTCTGATATTTTTGGACTTCCGATATTGTTTTTATCAACCCTCCCTCCCCCCCGTCTAAACACAAAATTTGAACTTAAGTGAAACCTGCGGTATTTCGTGATGTTGTGATGTTTCGTTGGCTTACTGACGAAACGTCCCCGTGGCAAAACGTCCCCATGGCGGAATTAACTTCCCCATGACAAAACGTCCCCATTGCAAAACGTCCCCAAGATTTTTAAGTTCGCTTTGGTCTTTCGGCGCATGACCAAAGTAGAACAACTTTGGAGTTTGCACTAGAGATGTAGGAACATTCTTTATAGGCAGTAAAGGGCGGACGTGGGGCCAGTTGCTTCAGATACACACCGTTTCCCTTAAAAAATACAGTGTATTACGCATTTCCCTGGGGCTCGTAACTGATGTGTCGTAGTCTAATTCTATTTGGTTTAAAGCAACCTGCACATTTTTTTTTTTTACAAATAACTTCCACGGATGAAATAAGTGGAAACCTTATCTGGCTAAAAAAGAGCCAAACATGGAGAATGAAAAAATCAGCGTAGTGCCGTTATGGTGGATAAAATGGGATGAAAAGTTCATCTTTTTTAGTGAACCTTGTATTGCTTGAGATAGAATTAAAATTCTACACCTAGGCGATTTTAATATCTTATTTCCATGCTCTGGTCTTGAATTAATCCCCTTTGAAAGAATGCCGGGTCTGATGTAAATCATGAAATCCCCCTTTCCGCCTTAAGACATTATCATATTTTGGTTATTTGATTCAGTTTATCCGGGGACCTTTCGCCACGGTGACGTTTTACACGGGTTTCGAATGGGGGTGTTTTGTAATGGGAACGTTTCGCCAGAGGAAGTTTCGCCGACAACCCGTTTCGTTTGGCACGGTGTTAATTGGCCAGTCGGACGTTCCGACGACAAGGACAGTATTGGCATGTAAACACTCTAACGTGCTACCTGGCGCACAGCCACTTATGATGTTGTGTACGTTGGAGTTGGAGCCGTAGTTGTACGTTAGAGCCTGCGCTTTTACGATTCAATCGCATATACGAAAGAACTGCGCCACCTACACAGCAAACTTTCAGTGCCCCTAGGTAGCAGGAGCTGCTACTTATCAGTTCTCGAGTGTGATTGGTCGAGTCCAGTTGGTTTCTTCGTTTGTTCTAGTCGAGTGGCTTATCAGTAAATTAATCTTCCGCCTGTTTTTATCAGTTCGTGTTTATTGTTTATACAAACTTATTCTGGGGAAGTTTACGCAGAAAAGCAGTACCGTACAAGCCTAGAGATTTGAAGTGAAAAGCTGAAAATAATAACAGGTGAGTGGGAACTCAACACTTGTGAGGTGTCCCCGTTTTAGGATCGGTTAATGGCGAGTAATTAGTGAACCTGAATCTTGGAAACAAAGATATAGGGGTCTGTTGTGATTGGACACTGATTATGAAAATAATTCAGTTCAATTTATTTATTCATATCCGCCAAAGCTGGCGAGTAGAAAAAAATATAATAAAATACGTGTACAACTGACCAGTAACTAGACCATATACTTTTATGAAATCTGCATCATTTATAAATAGTGACACTAGCCTATGTGAATATCAACCTAAAACTTAAACCAAAATACAACCATCAATCAATCAACACAACGCTTTAGACAAAGTGTCCTTTATGGAAAAAAAAATGAAAAAATGTTTTTTCTATCTGGACGCTCTTATTTGTCCAGTTATGTTTTTAATCCGTTACAGAAACCTCTTCTGGGATTAATTAATTTTTTGTTTGGGAAGTGAATGTAATCAGTTTTCTAGGCACGAATGACGGCTGAAACTTCCTGGGGCTACACAAAGAGGCTCGTCGAAATGCTTACAGATATCCTTTGCGACACACATGGAGTCACTCTCGTTTGCTCTGATGGCAATCAGTTGACAGCAAATCAAATCATCTTATGCTGGGCTAGTGAAGTCTTTGAGGCTATGTTCCGAAACAAGATGGAGGAAGACAATGAAAATGATTCTCGACTTCCTGTGTTCTGGACATTTGCCAAGTCTGGATGAGCTTTTAAAAGACGAGATGCTCTGTGCCTTAGACAAGTATGACTTCAAATCTATGAAGGATGCAATTGCTGTCAAGCTTTTAGATCTAGACATCGATCTTTTGTGCGTTTCTTACGAGCTGCTGACGAAACTAAATATGTTGGAGGTGAGACAAAAAATTGCCAGTCGAATGGCTGTTCATATCTGTTCTCTTCCAAAAGATCAGTTGAAAAGACTAGACTCAGATGCTTACTTATTGATTGCACAGTCACTCAAAGATCAATTTGTATCCGACGATCGGAAGGCAGGTACCGAAAATAGGAAAGATGCATGGAAGAACTTCCTGAGCATTTATACTGAATGGCTGAGCAGTGCACCGGCCGACGCAGCTAAACATGTAGAGAAGGTCATGCAAATCGTCGAGCTTCACCTACTGGATGCAAAGATGATCGTAGACCTTTTTTCAAAGTCCCCATAGACCTCATTTCCCCCTGGACGGCTGCGATCATTAGAAGGCTCATCGGAATCAATTCAGATAAAGCGACAAAAAGGGAAATTCAAGAGCACAGGAACCGATGCAGCACAGGAGTTATGACTTGCAGCAATTGCGGTTATGATATTACAAGTACAAAGCTCCACCACCCGGGATGTCATTACCCTGCGCACAATGTACGATGTTCCGACTGCAATCTGGTGCTAATGATTCCGGCCTCCTCTATTACACAGATTAACTTTGCGCAAGCTGGGTTATTAACAGGACGGCCTCTGGATGTTGACAGCTTTTTCAACCTAGACTAAGTTTGCATTGGACATGTCATTTTAACTGAAACTTGGTTGGTTAGAAGTTTTAAATTTAAGGTAGCCATGTGAACCGATGCAATACAAAAATTATCAAATCAAATCATTTAATGTAAACAAGATACAGTCTCTCATAGGCATAGCCCAAATATGGTATCTTTTAGTCAAACAGTTTATACAAGAAAGATTTGTCAACGAGAAAAACAAAAAGAATAGGATAAAACGCACAAGTTACGAATTGTTAAAAGTACGAACAAAACTCGGCACAAAGCTTCGAGAATAACGCTGTGACCTGGAGTAAACCGGTGTCAGTTTTGGAACTTTCGCAGCCGCTTCTCTGGGGAGTCGGGATCTGAGGGGGACAAAGGGAGGCGGGAGGAAGTTCTTGTAGATGGAGTGGAGGAGGAGGGTTGAGCCAAATTTTAAGCACCATTTCTCTCGACGGACAAAAAGGGGGTCAAGTTTGTATTCTTTTAGATAAAAAGAGTAAGGCAGCGGGGAACCTCCGTAAATGATTTGTAGAGACCTCTTCTGAACCCGTTCAATTTTATCACTTTCTTCTTTTGTAAGAGCGAAATGCCAAACAGGCCAACAATTATGGCCAAACAATTAAGATTTGCAATTATTGCAGATTTGAAATAACAAGTAAACAGGTGTGGACCCGGGCTGTTACTGAGCGCACAATGTCCGATGTTCCGACTGCAACTGGTGCTAATGATTCCAGATTATTATTACCCAGATTATAATTACCCAGAATAACTTTACGCAAGCTGGGTTATTAACAGGACGGCCTCTGGATGTTGACAGCTTTTTCAACCTAGACTAAGTTTGCATTGAACATGTCATTTTAACTGAAACTTGGTTGGTTAGTAGTCTTAAATTTAAGGTAGCCATGTGAAACGATGCAATACAAAAATTATGATTTGCAATTATTGCAGATTTGAAATAACAAGTAAACAGGTTCACCACCCGGGCTTCGAGCTTCAGGTGGCCTTAGAGGTATAGTTGAGAACTGTCCGTTTCTCCGCAAGAAGGAAAAGTGAGTGAAGTAGATGGTGTCGGTAGTTTTGTATTCCGTATTCTACTTGTACGTTCTCTTTGATGAAACTCTTACTAGAAATGACCCTTTCACGGTAAAATGGCTCAGAAATATCGTTTTCAAAAATAACATAATTTTTCACGAGAAATTGGCAATTTTCTTGTTAGTGCTTTTCCATTCTATCCAGCCTTCCCTTCCTCCGACGCGGCGGCTAGACGCAAAATATTTAAAACTGAACGTGCCTTGGCTAAAAACTGGGTAAACTAAGCAAACAAAAAGGTCCAAAACAGAAGGTATGATACCTGATGGTCTACCGTGTTTTCCAAAACGAAAAAGAATACTTTGAAGCTTCTCATGTCCCTATTTGCGAAAAAGTCGTTGGCTCTTTCGCCAACGACGCCAAACGGGCTGGAGATTTAAGTTCTTCTCCAGCAGCCAATTGAAGCATTCGGCGAAGTTAGCGTTGCGTAACTGAACTCGGCTAGGCCGAGAAAACGTTAAAAATTCGTAGCTATAAAACCAAAAAATGGCGAAAGGCGGGGATTTTGGAATCTTATATAATAATGAAAGGCAGAATAAGCAAGATGGGTCCTTTAAGTTTACGTTCATCAGAAGTTTGCATTCATTGAACTTTCGTTGCTTTCTCAGTTTCTCAAGTTCAGAGCAAAATAACGCTAGGGAGTAGCGCCAAGACCTATGCTTTCTATGCTTCGCAAACGGGCCATATTCACAGCGCTGCCCACTACGATTGCGGCATTTAAAGCGAGACAAAACTGAGGGTTTAAAAATTTCTAGAAAAGCTAAGATGCTATCTGCACACACCAAGGAAACAGTGAAGGTTACACCATTTTTTTGCTGTGTTCAGAATATGAAGTTATTGGAGCCAGCACTTGTGCACGACTGATTAAGTTTCAATAGGGACGTTCACTATCGCTAGTGGAGCTAGTATCGCTGCTGTTCGAACGTCCCTACTCAAACTCAATCAGTCGTGCACAGAGCAAAATAACACTAGGGAGTAGCGCCAAGACTTAAACAAAGTGACACACATTCGAATAACAGCGACACTAGCAGCACTAGCGATAGTGAACGTCCCTACTGAAACTCAATCAGTCTTGTACCAGCGCTGGCTCCAGTAACTTCGTATTCTGAACATAGCAAAAAAATGATACAACCCCATTCTTTCCTTGGTGTGTGCAGACCGCACATATGCTTTACTAGAGATTTCTAAACCCGCAAATTTGTCTCGCGTTAAATGCCGCAAGCGTAGTGGGCGTCGCTACTAATATGGCCCGTTTGCAAAGCATGGGAAGCATAGGTCTTGGCGCTACTCCTTAGTGTTATTTTGCTCTGGTCGTGCACCACCGCTGGCTCCAATAACTTCATATTCTGAAAACAGCAACAAAAAGATACGACCTCTCCTGTTGCAAAGATGTGTGCAGACCGCGTCTTAGCTTTACCAGAAATTTCTAAATCCGCAAGTTTGTTTCGCTTCAAGTTCCGCTAGCGTGATGGGCGGCGCTACGACTATGGCGCGTTTGTGAAGCATGGAAAGGATGGGTCTTGATAACGCTAGGGAGTAGCGCCAAGACTCTTGGCGCTACTCCCTAGCGTTATTTTGCTCTGCTGTTGTTGTCTACCAGTCGGGTCCAGTCGTTCGTGTGAACATACGGTCAGTTGATTTCTTATTTATATTCTAGCTTAATATGAAGGGTTGAGGTAATACTAAAGTGAAAGCACCGCCAAAATAAAGCAACAAGTATGTATCATTTGTTCTGAGCAAAGAAAATTTGGCGCGTTTTCACGCTCTTCCTCTTCTGTTTTTGCAGGGATACGCCGTCACCGACTGTTTAAAGCCTAGCTTTTTACCTTTGGGGCCGGGGGACACTCAGTTTTGCCAACAGGACTTGGAAATGTGCCGCCAAAAAAGCCGTTGCTGCGAAACAACAACGTCGCTAACAGCTGTACCCAGGACAAATTAAAGCACCATAGCCAAAAAATTTTGAATCCGCCATTTTTTCTTGCAACATTTAACTACTTTTCATGCCAATTCTAGCATTTAATGTGGTTCAAGCCCCAAAAATTTCAAGCCCCCAAAAATGCAAAGCCTCAATCGCCAGCTAAATGACGCACCCTTCTTCTAAATAGTGAAGACTGCGAAATGCTCGTTTCTGCCGGAATTTTCGCCTTCGGCGAAAATTTGACCGAATGACCGAAACGTATGGGGAGGGCTCTGCACCCCGCCCCCCCCCTCGTGACGCCCTTTATTGCTAGAGACTTGTTGAAGCACAAATACGTGAGTAAAATACGCTCGGATTTAAGCAGTTTGTAAACTTACCAACAGATGGCGTTAGGATCGAAAAGCGAAATACTATTATCACGGGTCGAGCCTTGTGAACCACATGAACAATAATGAACTACCCCAGATAAAAGTGCCTCCTTGAACTGCTTCCATGAAATGTGATTTATATGTTTGTTTGTCTGCAGTGCTTGTCTTAGGTAAGTGAAATTTATAACAATAAAAAAGCCTTGAATTCAATATAGCTCTATGACCGCTACTGGTGCAAGTATAACGACGAAGTTTTAAGTATTCCTTCGGGCCAAGTGGGGTCAAAGCTGACTACGAATCATCTCTAGCAGTGCTAAACGAATCAGTCAGCTGATTTTTCTCTTTTTTCGATACGACTTAGGCCCTTCTTAACTACTGTCTTTCTTTGAATGGAATAGTATCAGGTTTCAGTTCTGTATTTGACAGGTTCAAAACCGATGTCAGCTGGATTTCATTAGAGCTATATTTCGGCCGTTGCTTGGCAAGGGCCCTCTTCAGGCTCAAGCTGGAAAATGAACTTCAGTTTCAGTTCTGCTTTAAAGAATCTGTCTAATCTGTGCTACTGATTCACTCTTCGTCCCTAATCATTGGATCAAACCTCGCTTTTAAAATTTCGAACTTGCGATGTAACTTCGGTCCCCCAACAAGAGCTGTAAGCTCATATGGCACTTGTATGTGTTGAGATGTAGTGTTTGATCAAACGTACTTTTAAGGTTACCTTTGCGGTTCAGATGCGCACTTTAAGGGAGCTAGAGAAAAAGTATTTTGTTTTAGAACTTGGCTGTAATGATACGCACTTTATAGGCGCTAGAAATTCATCTGTAAGAAAAACTATTGAGACAAAACGATCACAGGCCCTTAGGGAACATTGATATATACCGTTTGGTAAAAAGTATTTTTTTTCACTTTTCGGTTAAAATGTGCACTTTAAGGGTGATAAAATAAATTTTTAAGCAAAACCCTTGTGGCACAAATGATCATGGGTTGAGATGTATCGTTTGTTGAAAAAAAGTAGTTTTCGACCTTGCGGTTCAAATGCGCACTTTCAGGGAGCTAGAACTTCATTTGTAAGCAAAACCCTTGAGGCAAAAATGATAATGGGCTCATGGGGATCATGAAAATGTATAATTTGCTTAAAAGTATTTTTCTAAATTTGCGGTCAAGATTGGTACTTTAAGGAATGTCGGATTTGGAAAGTGGCGATTTCTGAGCCAATCTTGTCGAATCTCTAATATTCCAGCCCAGTTCGATCGTCCTAGCACATCTGGAAGTACCTTAAATCGCGATCACCGGAATTCCGGCCCCCCCCTCAAACTCCCCCACAGTCGCCGAAGCCAAACCGGTTCTGTAAGTGATTTATCCAGAGCATCTCTTTATTATTCCCACAAAGTTCGATCCCGATCTCCCCAATCTGAGCCGGTCACGTATTCCCCCCCCCCATTGTTGTCGAATCCGGTCCGGAAATGACAAAGGTCACCAGAGACATGTCCTCTGATCAATTATCAAATTTCACTCAAATCCGATCAACCGTTCCAAAGTTACGCATGACTCAGTATTCCGGATTCCCCCTCCCGCTACTCCCCCCACGACTATCGAATCATGTAAATTTTTATTTATAAGTCAGTTTGATCGGGTCCCTGATTCGCCTCCCAAGTTTCGTCGTGAAAATCCCCAAAACCGCCATTACCGGAATTCCGGGAAACTCCCCTCCAGCCCCCCCCCCCCCCCTAGTGTCCGGATCCAGTCCAAATGTATAAACGATTTATCTGGAGCAGATGCTTGTTCTTCCCAGCAAGTTTCACTCCGATCCCTCCATTCTAACCGTTTCTCGAGATTTCCGGTCTCCCCCCCCCAACTCCCCCATAGCTGTCGAATCCGGTCCGGACTTCAGATGGGACATCAGAGGATGCCATTTATTCAGTTATTAAGTTTCATTCCAATCCGATCATCCGTTCGAAAGTTACACACTACTCCAGTTTTCCGGATTCCCCAGCCCTCCACTCCCCCCCAGGTGGTCGGATTGGAATACTGATTATTTCCAGGTTAGTCCGGTCGGGTCCCTGATGCTCCTGCCAAGTTTCATCGTCCTAGCACATCTGGAAGTACCCCAACTCGAAAAAGTGTGACAAAAACTACTTAATTCTCAGAATTCCCCGGCCCACCACTCCCCCCCCAGATGGTCGGATCGGGAAACTGATTATTTCCAGGTTAGTTTGGTCGGGTCCCTGATTTTACTGCCTAGTTTCATCGTCCTAACACATCTGGAAGTACCCTAACTCGAACATGTGGGACAAAAAAATTCGGACAGACCGACCGACCGACCGACCGACAGACCGACCGACGGACGGAATTGCGATCGGTATATGGCACTTGAGCCAGAGGCTGCAAGTGCCATAAAAATGAAGTTCGTTGCACGTGCTATACGATTCGATTCATCCACTGTGAAACTCGGCATTTCGCGATATTCGCATGTTTGGCTCTGCGTTGTTTTGACAAGTCGGACATGCAGATCAGGACAATATTGACATGTAAATACTTTCACCTTGTGTCAGTTATATATTCATTCCCCTGATAAATTTTACTTTGGCACCTGCCCTCTTATTTTCAAATCGCAACTTTCTCCGTCCAAAATGAAAGGGCATGCGCCATCTATGTCGGAAACTTCCTGTTCCAGTTTTCGCCCCTACGGAGCAGGAGCTGACACTTGTGAGTTCTCGAATGTGACTGGTCGAGTCGAGCTGGTTTCTCTAGTAGTCTAATTAGTTGCTTATCAGTGCAAAAACTTATTCTGGCTGTTTTTATCAGTTTAAGTTTGTACAGTCTCTTGTCGGAAAGGTTTCTAAAGAAATCAGCATATTCAGCATTTCAAGTTAAGACACCAATTAGCCGAAGAAAGCCGTAAGGAAATACAGGTGAGTGGGCATACAATTTGAGGCATTTTTCTTGATTGTCTTTATTGCACATCTTTCCATGATATGCCAATGGTATGGTATAAAGAGCGAAACAAAGTACAAGGAACAAGATACATAATTCAAAAAAATAAATAAACTTTATTTCTTAACTATTGCTTATTTGCTTTGTAGAGGCTGTTTAGAGTGTTGAGGGGTTCCCGGAACCGACACGACGCTCTGTGACAGCCTGGATCTTTGTCGGATCTTCGTTACTTATAATGATTCTACGACTATCTTTCCAATTTATTTATTTGTTCTTTCTAGTGAAACGGTAAAGCAGAAGCGCAGCTATTAAAGTAAAATCCACAAGTCGTTCGAAGCTCGAGTCTGCGACTGCTAGTAACCTATCAATTATTAAATATGGGTCGAATAAATATAAATATGGGACGAATGTCATTTTCCTAGGCAAAAATCAAACCTGCCGAAACTAACCAACATCCAAAGATGTAGGCTACTGTGATCTCAGGACGAGTCTCAGGATTAAAAGTACTGCCAGTACAGTAAAGATACTTAATTACATAAAAAGATAAAAACCATGATTAACACAACAGATATTTGTCTGGTTGTTGTCGTTTCTTACCCACTCGGGCATTGTGGTATTTGTGGTAAAAATCAAACATTGGTTAGCTTCATGCAAGGAACACCTGGGCGAATGTTTCTGGATTGTATTTAACGTGTGTCTATCAGGGGCGTAATGCATTGTTCAAATAGGTGTAGTAAGGTGTAATACGGCGTATAAGCTATATTACAGATTCCTCTTTTCTTCGGAGCGCGCTGTAATAAGGCGAATAAGGAGAATAGAGCTCGGTCCTATTCTCCGTTATGCAGGGCCAATCAGATCGCTTGGTTGGTTCCGCCAGCGGCCCGAGGAGAGGAGCAGCGTCGTCAGGGTTGCCAAAGGAAGCATGAAAGTTCTAATTTGCTGGAAGCTAAAGAAACAACTTTTCTTCGAAAGAACACGTTTTTGTTCTGTCACGACTGCTTATTGCTAGTTCGAGGTCCAATGCTGTCCATCCGTTGATTTAATAGCTTTTTTACAATATAATGGGAGTCAAATAAGACTCCTGTACTTCAAATAGTACTAAGAACCTTTTCTGTTAGCTCGAAAAATTGTATCAACGTTGCAACACCGAACGTCGCATTGATGAGGACCTCTCGGGTTGCCTATTTGAACGGGCGTGTGTATTAAGACGTAAAGATCGCGTATAGCGCTCTTTAGCTTATTACATCTATTTGAACAATGCTTAACTACCATCTTAGGGTTGGAGTGGAGTGCAACCCCAAATGTGCCGATAAAGTTTTGGGTGTGTCGACTGGATATCGTCGTATTGGGCGACCATGAATTTTTGGCTTGATGTAAGATATTGTCCTTAAAATAGAAGGTAAATTGTCACATAAGTGAATAGCCAGCCTTGACCTTTTCTAGAAACAATGAAGTCACGAAGGTGGGAGTCTGACTGGCAAACTGGCCTGGCGAAACTCAAAATATTATTCAAAAAAATATTAAGTAACAAAAGCAGGTCATGTCAGCTTTCGTTGGATGCAGCGAATGTTAATATAAATAGCCTAAGCGCTACGACCGAATATTTTTTGTTTTATACTAATATTAACCTAAGAGCGCGGGCTAAATTTTTCGATTTGCCATTTTTCTCGCAAATTCGAACCGTTTCCAATAGAAATTAGATTCTGGCGCAAACCCCAGAATTTGAAACGTCAACCAAAATAGACAGCACGGCTTAAACTGAATACAATACTAAGTAATGGGCCGCTGGCGAAGCTTTTTTTTTTAGATTTGTCACTTTTCGGCCAAAGTTCAACCACTTCGAGTATTTTTTTTTTGGGATCCCAAAACGTAAGTGAGGATACCTATGACATCGCAAAAGTTGTCCGTCCGTCCATCTGTGAGCACGACAACTCGTGAAGGGAATGAGATATTTTGATGGGACTTGGTGTGAGTCGATTAAGGGGTAAGAAGACATCCTGAACACTATTATGAAAACCATTTTCTCGCAGAAAATTAATTCACCCGGAATCCGGCCGAAACCGTTAAGTTCGTGAAAAGTTACAAGTTCTATTTGAAGTTCCCCCCATCCGCGTTGCCCACGGTCGTTTGGCCTTCAAATTTTGACTGTGTTTCTCTAAGATGTATTTGTCACTGTTAGATTCTGGGTTGAGCCTCCTTTCTTTCACGAAGTGATTCAAGACTGTTTGTTTTCAAAACTGGACATTTTCAATCAATAAACCTGAATTCTTGTAACTACACTTTACTGACTCTTATTTAATGCAACTGTTTGATTAAGCTATTTCAGTTTATTCCTTTAAAGTTTAACCGAAAAGGGCTAGGATAGAACAATCTAGTTACCCGTCACTTATTCACTTAAATTGGCTTGAAGACCCGCTGAAAATGAGTTACTTCGTTGTTCTGCTATTCACGAAATAACCGATTTTCAAATAGTGGAATTTCCGTGTGATTTGTGGTGCGTCTATGCGCTTGTATTTTTGTTGTATGCCTTACGAGAAAGATTTATCATTTTTTTTTTGTTCAGGCACTAAGTAATCGTCACCAATCTCACCACTGCCCACTGAAAAGCCGCATTTGTGTTGAGATTAAAATTTCCCGCGTCATAGTAGAATTTTCGATGTGGGGACGGCCGGAGATATTCTGAGCCTCATAACTAGAGCAGATAGTGGAAAATAAAAAAAATCCCTTTGCAGAATCGAAATAAGTCAGTGTATCCAATTAAATGACACACAAAAAAGTTGGCTTTTCAGTTAAACTTAATTTTTTGGCTGAGAAAGTCAAGCCTTCTTAAATTTCGCCTAGCTTAGTCTCAAATTCAAGAAACCAACATGTAGTCTTCTTTTTAGTCCAGAATGACGACTGATTCTTACTGGAGTGACACAAAGAAGCTCGTCGAAATGCTGACCGATATTCATGGCGACACATACGACGTCACTATCATCTGCTCTGATGGCAAACAGTTGACAGCAAATCAAATCATCTTACGCTGGGCTAGTGAAGTCTTCGATGCTATGTTCCGAAACAAGATGGAGGAATCCAAGACAAAAACTGTGAATATTGAAGACATCAGCAGTGAGGCAATGAAAAAGATTCTCGACTTCTTGAGTTCTGGAGAGTTGCCAATTCTAGAAGTGCTTTTAGAAGACGAGATGAGCTATGCCTTAGATAAGTACGACTTCAAGTGCATAAAGAACGCAATTGCTGTCGAGGTTTTAGATGGAGACGTCAAGCATTTGTGCCTTTCTTACCAGCTGCTCACAAGACTGAACATGCAGGAAGGAAAGAAAAAACTTGCCAACCGAATGGCTGTTCATTTCCGTTCTCTTCCGATGGATCAGTTGAAACGGCTTGACTCGGATGCGTTCTTATGGATTGCACAGTCGCTAAAAGATCAACTTGGATCCAGCGAACTGAAAGCGGGGAATGAGGTCAGAAAAGATTTCTGGACGAACTTCCTGAACATGTATAATATATGGCTGAGCGGTGCGCCTGTCGACGCAGCTAAACATGCGGAAAAGGTCATGCAGACCGTCGAACTTCACCTCCTTGATGTGCAGACAATCCTAGACCTTTTCTCGAGGTCACCGGTGTTGGATCTGATTTCCCCCTGGACTGCTGCTATCATTAGAAGGGTACTGGAATTAGATTCAGATAAGACAATAAAAGGAAAAGTTCAGGAGCACAGGAACCGGTGCAGCACAGGAGTTTTCAGATGTTCTTATTGCAGTTTTCTTATAACAAGTACCCAGTTACATTACCCCAGCAGCACCTGCCCTCCTCACAACGTCACATGCAGCGTCTGCAGTCATGTGCTAATGATTCCAGGCTCTGTTGGTCCGGGTCAAATCCAAGCTAGGCTATTAACAGGATCCCCTTTGGATTCTGGCAGCTTTTTTCAAGACAGGTTGAGCTCGCATTGAACGTGTCATCTAACCTGAAACTTAGTGGTTGGCTAGTGATTGGTTTGAGTTTCAAGTGAAGAAACTAGCGGATTTTTCTACAAGGAAGGAGTGCCTGGTGGGCTTATTGTCGTTTCTCTATGCGATGGCTGGGAGAGGAGACAAAGATAGACTAACCACAGACAAAGAGTGGAACGCGAAACTAATACAAGGGTAAATTACTATCACCTAAGATGATTCGCAGACAGCTTATGCTAAGGGAGTTCTCAGTCTGATAGCAACAATACTTATTAGTTGTACTAGTACTAGAAGTGGGATAATAATAACGCTTGTTTATTCAGCCAAAGGACATACAAGTTTTACACGTTTCACTTTACAAATAAACCATTACACCTCTATAAACTACTATGCTAAACTTTCATTCCTAAGACTAAATCCTCTAGTCATATATTTGCTTATATCTACGATACACTTGGGGTTCGTAGATTTCAGGATACGGGGAAGCGATAAAGACCCTCCCCCAACATTTTTTACTCTCAAATGCGAAAGCGCTTGGCGCTCTAAGAGGAAGTGGTTCAAATCTTCCTCCTGAACCTTGCAAAGAGGGCAGAGGTAATTCTCTCCCGTGCCAGCTTTCCTCCTATTGAAAAGTTTCTTTTTACTAAGGATCGGCAGACTGTTAGATCGGAGCTGGAACCAAATACTCAGACCTATTATTAGACCCTGAGACCATTAGAAGTCCCCTACTTGTCTCACAATTGGAATCGGCCTATTTTTGGTTTCAGTGTGTACCTTACTACTGAAGTTGTCAACCCCTCTAAACTTCACAACTGTTATATAGCCCGCAACCACCTACTCTTTTCCCATATACCAACCCCTTTGACCTTCGATTACACTAGCTCTCTCTCTTACCAGGGACCCATAAATTTCCTTTACAGGGGGCTTGTCAATGAGAGATTTCTGATGCTATTTTGACCGCACGGAAGATAGTTCGAGAAATACCCACGGTCCAATCACGTTCAAGACCAGATAGACAAAATTTGGGATTGACTGCTGGCGCCTTCAGGGAGAATGCAGATTCGACACAAGTGGGATTTTTGGAAATTAGGACTGGTTCGGTCAACATAGCAACATAGTAAAGGAAAAGGAAAGCCCCCTGTAAAGGAAATATATAGGTCCCTGCTCTTACGTTCATTGATTACGCTCTCTGCGCGCAGAGCTATACTAGTCGGAGGAAAAGGGGTAGCCGAAAATTGATCGACCGGTTTTGGCCGGATTCCGGGTGAACTACTAGTCCGGTGAGAAAATAACTTTCATATTCGAATTCAGCATGTCTCCTTATTGACCCTAAATTTGAAACCCCACCCTCAAATATAGGGCTACATAGCCCATCTTCGAACTTGACCTGTAATTTGACCCAAAGGATCCTCCCACCAAGTTTCATAAAAATATCTCAATCCCTTCGAGAGTTATTTCCTTGTCAAGTTCGAAGATGGGCTCTGTAGCCCTATATTTGAGGGTGGGGGAGGGGTTTAAAATTAAGGTGTTTAAACTATTGAGATAGTTGATTTAAGGAATTTTATTTCTGAATCCGAGAATGAAAGTTATTTTCTTACCGGACAAATAGTTCACCCGGAATCCGGCAAAAAATCGGACACAAAATTTGTCGACCAATTTCCCTACCCCTTTCTTCACATTAGTATAGCTCTGCGCGTTGATGACGCATAGAGCGCGTAATCTATGAACGTCGGAGAGAGCTAGTGCAATCGAAGGTCGAAGGGGCTGGTATATTTTGTTCAAGCTTAGTAGGGGTTGATATATGTTGTTCAAGCTTAGTATGAGGATTCATTGGCAAAGTACAGGTCAAGTTCGTAGATGGGTCCTTTAGTCCTATATTTAGAGGCAGAGGAGGGTTTCGAGTTTACGGTAAAAACATTTATGTTTTATGAGCTAATAAGATATTCATTGAAGGGGTAAGGAGGTCCGCTGAATCCATATCTGAACTTAGTTTTCTTGCTGGACAAATGATTCATCACAAATTCGGCCGAAACTGGAAATTTGATTGAAGCTCAAGGTTGTTTCTGAAGTCGATTAGTGATTCGGTATCGGGGCAAGGAAACATGCTGATTACATTTTTTAACTTTATTTTAACAGTAAAAATCTTAAAGGAATCTGACGAAGACTGAATGGCGAAGACAAGACCCAATTGTTGGGATCAAATATTTTTGGGATCCCATCGAAACCTTTGGTCTTGTTATATTTGAACCCTCCTTCTCCCCAACTGTGGACAAACCGCTAATCAGATGAGAAACTAAAGACAACTTTCAACTTGCAAAATTTCCGGTTTTGTCTGGATTCCGGGTGAAGTATTTATTTTTTACGAATTATGGGCAAACTACGTGTCTAGAGAGAATGTAAGTTTCAGATGTAAGCGTGTCTCCTTATCCCGAAACTGACCATTTCAAAGGGTTTCAGAAAGAAATCGCCCAGCTTAACTCGAACGTCGCCCGAACGATACTCATATTCCATGTCAACCAATCGACGGCGTTCGTTGGGGACAGCAATTGGTGACGCTTGAGGCTCTTCGCTAAGCACACGGCGATTCTTCATCAGCACGATGAGATAGTCAACAAGAGTATTGATGCAAGCTCCTTACTGCCAAAGTGTGGCAACGGACTGGACGAATCACAGTCGAGAACTGGGAAATCGAATAGCGTTGCCTTTTGTCCGCGTGCCAAAAGGAACACCGAAACTAATATAAAGTCCCGATTCCGACATAGATGGCACACGCTCTTTCGCGTTAAGTAGGTCCTCCACTTGCAATCGAAGTCCGCCGTAACCGTGCTCGTCCGGATCCGCTGTGCTCTCATTGGCTGAAAAATGCCAAAATGGCCGCTTGCGACGCGTTACGATGGCTTCGGATTGCCAGTGGATCGCCCACTTTAGACACTTACCTGCTGCCTACCTGCAACTTGTCTACGTTTCAATTTTTTTTTCTGAATGATCAGTAGGCTATATACTCAATTTTTGGAAAGGGTCGAACTGAAGTACATTACCAACTTCCAGCTCTGGATTTGTCATGAACAAAAACAGACGGGCAGATCCGTGCTAAATCCGAAAAGACGTATTCTGATGCGATTCCACAAATTTTTTCACCGCGGTGCCTACTGTACTAGGCTCAATTTTCTGGATGCCCGCGTCATTTCATTCGTATTTTAGGTTTGGAATTTCGGGGCTTGGGTCAAATTAAAATCTGGATTTTGTTGGGGGGGGGGAGTAGTGTTTTGCTCGAAAAAGTCATAGCTTACCTGCGGCACTCATTTCATTTTGTCTGATATACAGTATTTCGAAACTTCTGTGGAGCGGGCTAATGCGAAAGCTAATTCCTGTTACTATACGAATGACGTTCACCCTAAGTTTCTTCAAAATCTCACGGTTTCCAGCATGCGGTCCTGTGTGTCTTGGCTCAGGGTTGCCAACTTTTTTTTGGCCGAAAGTGTCACTGTTTCATCAAACAAGAGCTGGAAGCTCATATGGCACTTGCAAGGCTGGGTCAGAGGATGAAAGTAGGAATTCGTCAATTCGTGGGTTTCTTTGGATCATTTGTAAGCAAAACCCTTGAGATAAGAATGATCACGGATCCTTGGAAATCACGAGACTGTATCGTTTGGCAAAGCATTTGGCTGTGCGCACTTTAAGGGCGCTAGAAAATCATCTGTAATCAAAACTCTTGAAGCAAAAAAGATGATCACCAGGAGCACGAAAATGTATATTTTACTCAAAAGTATTGTTTGTACTTTAAGGAATTCAGTTGTAAGCAAAACCCTTGAGGCGAAAATGATCGTGGGCTCATAGGGATAATGAAAATGTATATATTGCTTAAAAGTATTTTTTGTACTTTGCGGTTAGCATTAGTACTTTACGGCATGGTCGGATCTGGGAACTAACTATTTCTTAGCCAATGATGTCAAGTCTCTAATTTTCAAGCCAAGTTTCATCATCCTAGCATGTCTGGAAGTACATTAACTTGCGATCACCGGAATTCCGGACCCCCCTAACTCCCCCACAATACCCGAATCAGGTCCGGTTCTGTCACTGATCTACATAGGGCTTGTGCTTGTTCTTCCCACCAAGTTTCATTCCGATCGCTCCACTCCAAGCATGCGTCACAAGGTTTCCGGACCCCCCCCCCCAACCCCCCCAGCTTCATCGGATCCGGTCCGGACTTGAAATGGGACATCCGAAACATGTGATCTTTCTACATATCAAGTTTCATTATGACCCGATCACCCGTTCGGAAGTTGTACATACCTCAAGAGTCCCGATTCCCCCTCCCTCCACTCCCCCCACGATGGTCGGATCGGGAAGCTGACTGTTTCTAGGTTAATCTAGTCGTGTCCCTGATCAGGGTTGCCACTTCATCGAAATAAAATTCACTATCCAAGTAGCAAAAAAGTACTACCCTAGAGGAGAAAAAGTAGCTACTACCTAAAAAAAAAATTTTGCGCGTGTTGCGCAAAGCGCAACACGCGCATTATCGTCGATTGACACTACTGTAAACAACGCACGCATAATCCATAAATATGGCCCAAGTCGAACCTCAGTCAGAAATACAAGTTGTGTTTTTGCGGATACCATGGTATGTTACCACGCAATTAGTCGTTTTTGCAGTTACCGTGGTATCTGATACACGGTCCACTGCAAAAGCAACTATTGAAGCACTTTTCGATGTTTCCCAAAAGAAAAACTGATATCCAGTTACATCACTAAGTGCTGAACTTCTTTCTCATCAATTTGACAAAGTTTGATGAAAGTGAGATGACTTTTCAGATACCACGACCAGATACCACGGTCGGACCGTGATATCTGATTATCAGTTACCACGGTAACTGGCCAGATACCACGACAACTGCAAAAACGCCTTTTGACCGTGGTATCAGATACCACGATAACTGCAAAAACGACTTTAGACCGTATAGCAGATACCATGGTATCTGCAAAAACGCAACTACATGTTTGGGGGGTGACAAGGTATTTACCGACTGGCTGGTCATTTTTACGGACTATTTTTGCGGATAAAAAAGACTATCATTGAGAAAAAACGACTATATTGACCAAAAATCGGCTGATTTAAAAACAATCCCTAATACATAACCTACATATATATTCCGACATATTAAGTGTGTTTGACCGCTCGTCTCCTTCGCGTTTTCGGCCTAAAGTGAAAAAGTTCGGCCGGAAAAGTTTGCCCCCTTCGGCCTTTTTTACTGTTGTGTGCATCGCAACTTTGCATGTCCTTTCTCTTTATTGTTCTAAAACAAAAATTCGTGAAGAAATGGGACAGGAGATGAGAGAAGAGAAAGGTGACAAGCGGCGATCGAAAATGAACAAATTCACAGATGCGTAATGTCGTATTTCGTAGCGGTTTAAGATACGAGACGTGGAACATTTTCCTCGGAAGTGGTATAACCAGAGATGTAGTCTTGAACCTTGGTCTTGGTCTTAAGACCAGTCTCAAGACCGATGCCGACAATCTTGGTCTTGGTCTTCAGACCAGTGGCAAATTCTTGGTATTGGTGTTGTTCTTGCGCTCCCGGTCGTCGAGACCTTCCCTGGTCTTCAAGACCATAATTACAGCAGGATTAGTTTCGGAACTTTTCAAAACGTCGCAAAGCAGGAAAAGGTTAATTAAATGGATTGCATCATCAGGACAGATTTGAAGGTCAAGAGATAAGCAGATCAAAATTATTATTTGTAGGGGCTAATCATCGCGATCATTAATAATTAAAGGCTTGACGTGAATAACTTCAGTTACAAAATAATGGCTGCCAAGGAACCTTCTGTAGTTAAGCATGCGTTTACCAACTTTCAGCTTTGTTAAAAGACTCTGAAGTGGTCCGCTGATTGTAATTCTGCAATGAAAAGAGCACTGACAGTAAAGGGGTTTATTTTACTTTTGTAAGGTAAGCATGCAGTATGTACAGATATTGTTAAAATGCTTTGGTCATTGGCTGAATGTCAGCAGGAATGACAAAGAAACTGCAGAATTATGAAAATAGAGTAAAAAGTAGGAAATAGTCACTTCCACCGCCATCGGGATGAAACTTGGTGGGAAGAACAAGCACAAGTCCTAGATATATTGTTGACATAACCCGACGGGATTCGGGCACTGTGAGGGAGTTGGGTGGAGGGGGGGGGGGGGGTCCGGAATTCTAGTGATCCCGCTAGTTCGGTACTTCCTGATGTGCTGGGGCTATGAAACTTGGAAGGCATATCAGGGTCCCGAACAGACTGACTTGAGAGTAGTTGTTTACCCGATTCGACCATCATGAGGGGAGTGGAATGCTGTGGGACTTGGAATCTAGTGGAACGGGTGATCGGAACTGAATGAAACTTGGCAAGTGAAAAGAGCTATCGCCTGGATCGAGTTTGACCCCCCCCCCCAGAAACTTTTTTGACATACACAGAAACATTATTTGGAAAAATAAATTTGATTGACATACAAAAAAAAACAAAAAAAAAACAGATGGACGGAATGGGATGCAACTTGGACAGTATCGATTTTATGCGGCCTTGATTTGTTATTTGGCGTCCGGACCGGATCCGGGGGGAGCGGGAACCGGAAATTTGCAGATAGGTCATGCTCCGATTCCAGTCAGACTTTATGGGCAGGAAGAGGAGATGTCAGAGATGTGGCGTTTATGTTTCCGAGTCGAGAAATGTTTTCCTGGATATGTTGTGGCTCGCATAGGGGTCAAACAAGTGGAGCGATATGAATGAAACTTGGAATATGTAGAGATCATACGCCTTAGATGGCACATTGAAAGATTCGGACAGGACCTGACCACGGTGGGGGAGAGGAGGGGGAGTTGCCGGAGGGGGAATGTTCAGATTCGAGTGGTACTTGATAAGTGGTAAGAGAAAATGCTTTGGATAATCCATTTAGGAGTACGAACCAGACTTGGCCGCGGTAGGGGAATTGAAGGGGGGTACCGGAAGTCGTGTTGCACGTCTAGGGACCAAACGAGTGGATCTGTTTGGTTGGAAACTTGGAAGTTAGAAAACTAGATATCCTATTCCTAGGTCCGAACCGCGTTTTAGGATGGCGGGGTATTTTGTGACGTGATAATAAATCGGCTGACCAACCCTTTTTTGAAACTATTACCCAGAAATTATGGCAGCATTGGTTTATCTAAAATGCAACAGAGATATTGGCATATAATTATGTAAATTTTATGTGCGTATTTATTGACATAATCAGCTTAATTTTCATTAAGTTAAGCTAGAATCGCATTTCCTCACTCAATCTAGTAAAATGGACTTTCTTGGTCTTGGTCTTAAGACCAGAGCCAAATTCTTGGTCTTGGTCTCAATGCCAGGGCAAAAATCTTGGTCTTTGTCTTAAGGCCAGTGCGAAAATCTTGGTCTTGGCCTTGGTCTTCGCGTTTTGGTCTTGTCGACATCACTGGGTATAACCAAGGATTTATAGACACACCTATAGAGAATTTACTGATATTGCCAAACAGCGCTGTAACCAGGTTAATGACAGATCCTTCAGTAGCTTAGCAGCGATTTCATTTTTTTTTTGGGGGGGGGGATACTCAGACTTGTCATTTCATGAAAACCCAGAGAGGCATGTGACTTTTTGACAGCCTGAAGAAATCTAATTTTTATAATAACAAAGTTCATGTCTTAACTTGTTTTACCCTCATGTGTTACCGCTTGAATTAACTTTTGGAAGTTCGAATAACAGATTGCTTTACAAAAGGCAGTGAAACGTTTTACAATTTTGTTATAGGCTAATTGGCTTCATTTAAGTAGTTCACGAAGATTCGACTTAAAGTAATCGGATCACATATTTCAGATACAATTAGCAATCTGCAACTAGATCATCTTGGACAGAAATGGTACATTTTTTTTTCGAAAAGTACTATTTTTCTCAAATTGTACTAAAAAGTACTACTTTTTTCAAATGTACTACCAACTCACTACTTTGGAAAAAATGTACTAAAAAGAGTACAATTGTACTACCGGTGGCAACCCTGTCCCTGATTTGCCTGCCAAGTTTCATCGTCCTAGCCAACCTGGAAGTATCTTAACTCCGTACGACCGGAATTCCGGAACCTCCCTCCAACTCCCCCCCCCCAGTGCACGAATCCGGTCCGGTTCTGTCAATGATGTACCTAGGGGTTGTGCTTGTTCCTCCCACCAAGTTTCATCCCGATCGCTCCACTCTAAGCGTTTAACATGATTTCCGGTTCCCCCTCCAACCCCCCCCCCACATTCATCGGATTCGGTCCGGACTTGAGTTGGGACATTTGAGACATGGTGTCTTTCCAAATATCAAGTTTCATTAAGATCCGTTTACCCGTTCGAAAGTTATGCATGTCACTAAATTCCGGATTCCGGCTCCCCTCCCTCCCCCCACGATGGTCGGATCGGGCAAGTGACGATTTCCAAGTTAGTTTGGTCGGGCCCCTAATACGCCTGCCAAGTTTCATCGTCCTAGCACATCTGGAAGTACCCTAACTCGCGATCACCGGACTGACCGACCGACCGACCGACAGACCGACCGACGGAAAAGCGATCGGTATATGGCACTTGGCCGGAAGGCAAGTGCCATAAAAAGTGTCATTTGGTGTCATTTACAAACTCAAAAAATGTCACAAAAAGTAGGCTGTCACTTTCCAGATGTTTCCCACCAAAGAAATATAGAGGGCCGACGGGACCACAACCCCATTCAGCCTCTAGAGATTTAAAGGACCCCTCGCACTATTTACTCTTCAACTTAGAGTATTTTAAAATATTTGAATACTTTAAAACTGTGCTGTGCTTTCAACGAATAACCCACGGTTTTTGCTGTTTTAAGCCTTTTCCGAGACCCGTTGACTTGTAGCGAAAACAGGGAAACAATTTACATAACCGGTTTTTCTGATGGAAAAACTTCTCGCAGGCAACCGTCGACAGCGCGATACATATCGAAAGTAGCAAAACGCGGCAAGTGAGAAAATAAGCGTGGTTTTGTTAGAGGAGTTAGAATGTACCGTACGAAATTGGGGTCTCTGGGTTTATAAATATATGGAGTGATTATGGAAGTAGGTTGCACTAGTGTTATAGGTAAGACAGGTCCTTGTGTTTTAAGTGACAGTTTTCAAAATTTGTATCAGTATTTATCCAGTTTCCGTTTAACTGTGAATATTAAGTGCCAGTTTGGTCCGACCGGTGTTTAAAGCGGGCACTTAATATTCACTTTTACGCGGAAACTGAATCGAGAGAAAATCTAAAAAATCGGTGTTGAAAGCGAAAACGCCACGGTCGCTAATAGAAGGGATCTGAGAGTCAAGTTGTTGGCCACAGAAACCAAGATAAAACAAATCCAACCTTTAGTACAGATAAGAGATGTAACTATAACAAAGATTACAAGTTTTGCTTCTAAGCTAAGCGATTAGTATCGAAAATAACCGATTCACCCGTTTGGACAAGACTTGCGGGCACCCATGCAGCGTAGTCGCTAACAGGAATATATATTTCTACAAATTGTATTGTTTAAATCTCAGAAAGTTTCATAAAGTGTCATTTTAGCAAAGAGTGTCACAATTTGGCCAGAAAGTGTGGAAAATTTCACAGATTCCAAAAAGTGTCATAATGACACCAAAAGTGTCACTTTGGCAACCCTTTGGCTATTGTTTCGATTTATTATCGACTCAGACGGCGCTCGTAAAGTTCGTAAAGTTTTTCGCAAAGTATGCTCCGTAAAGTTTGTCGCCGCTCAGACGGGAATTTGACCTAGATAACATTACGATAATTGTTTGTGGCAATTTGTTCTAGAAGAAAAAGAATTATAATTATTAGAGATTATTATTATCATATGAACCATAGGTAGATATTTATTAACACTAATAGCCATAATGGGCCATGGTTAATATCCAGATACAGGAAAGCAACCTCCAATAAATAAATTATAATAACCAATTAGAAAAATAATATAAATAAATAAATCAGTTTAAAACAATTAATCCAGTAAGTAATTAATTTTTTTCCCAACTCACCTGACAAAAACCAAAAAAAAAAATTGTTTATAATTATCCTTGCGAAAAAAACGTTTCAAGTTATTCGACCTTATTATAATTATTATCATATGCACGAATCATCACCTCATCATTTTTCAGTCTTCTATTCCCCATTTTCAAATTTATTTTCATATCTTATTACTTTACGAAACAAGACCAAAGGTTTCGATGGGATCCCAAAAATTTAATGATTGATCCAGACAATCGGGTCTTGTCTTCGCCAGATCCAGTCTTCGCCAGGCTAATCATCTGAGAAAACCAAGTTCAGATATACCGCTATAAGCCATATCTATTTTGACGATACTGATCGAAACTTCCTGCTTTACTTCTGCCAAATTTCCGGTTTTGGCCGGATTCCAGGCGAACAAGTTGTCCGGGTAGAAAAAGTGTTCTTCTTATCCCTTAATCGAACGTCTAATCAACTTCCAATAAAACTGTTACTTTTAACAAACTTTCCGGTTTTGACCGGATTGTGGGCGAACTAATTGCCCGGCAAGAATATGGTTTTCACCATCGTGTTCAGCATGTCTTCTTACCCATAAATCAAACCTCTAATCAACTTAAAATAAAACTTTTATTTTTAACAAAATTTCCGGTTTTGGCCGGATTCCGGGCGAACTACTTGTCTGGCGAGAAAATGGTTTTCACCATCGTGTTCAGCATGTCATCTTACCCCTAAATCGAACATCTAATCAACTTCAAATAAAACTTTTACTTTTAACAGACTTTCCGGTTTTGGCCGGATTCCGGGCGAACTAATCGTCCGGTGAGACAATGGTTTTCACCTCGTGTTCAGCATGTCTTCTTACCCCATAATCGACTATCACATTAGCTGTTTCAAAATACTTTGTTTGCCCTTTAATTTAAACCCCCTCCCCCACCCCTAAATATGGGGCTAGAGAGCCCATCTACGAACTTGACCTTACTCTTGACCCAAAGAATCCTCACACCAAGTTTCATCAAAATATCTCATTCCCTTCGAAAGTTACAGACCGTACAGACGGACAGACGGATAACTTTTTGCGATGTCATAGGTATCCGTCACTAACGTTTTGGGATCCCAAAAAGTTAACTAAAGTTGAACTTCTTGCCTGCTTCCGTAAAGTACTTTACGCGGGTAGCGGAGCGACTTTGCGAACGACTTTACGCACTTTACTATACCTCTTGAACCTAGCCGACATCTACGAGTCATTTGTTTCGAGTAGTTACCTCAAACGCACAATATCTTCAAACCGCCCTTGAGCTCGGATATACAACTAGGCTTCGTCTGTCGTTAACGCTTGCAGGAATTATATGTTCTGTGGGTCGCCGTCACTACCCCCACACGTCATAAGCCCCACAAGTCAGTTCACCCACAAGAACAATCCGACAGTTCATCGACACGTCAGTACCCCCAGTCAGTACCCCCACACGTCAGTTCGCCCACACGTCAGATCCCCCACACGTCAGTTCGCCCACACGTCAGTTCGTCCACCTTCAGTTGACCCACCGTCAGTTCGCCCACTTCAGAAATCCGTCAGTTCTCCCACACGTCATAACCCCCACATGTCATAACCCCACACGTCATAACCCCCACAGGTCATAACCCCCACACGTCATAACCCCCACACGACATAACCCCCACACGTCATAACCCCACACGTCATAACCCCCACACGTCACAACCCCCACACGTCAGAAGACCCACATTTTCCGACAGTTCGCCCACATATAATGACCCATCCGCCAGTTTGATAATCTCGAGTGAATGCAATTAAAAGAAAGGGATCATAACCCAGGGGATTCGTAAGAAGAAGTCGACTTCTGCGCGTTTTAATGAGGGCGAATATTAATTCCGTATCGTCAGAAGCTTGCTAATTGATTCGATACTTTTGTTTTATAAGTGGGAAGGACACAAAAAGAAGAATAAGTGCAAGAGAAAGGCGTGGTAACAAGTTGTAACGAAGGTGGACGATTGGGACTAGTCCATATCGAAATGAAAATTATAAGAATTATAACTTTTGTTGGCCAGCTTTCTTACTCTTTTTTCAACAACGCTTAGTATGGTCAGGGGCGTAACTACCATCGGAGCCCTAAGTGTGCGATGAATCTCATTGAGTGCCGCAGGATACTGGAAATGGAGAAGGATGCATAGTTTTTCGCCTGACTTCAGATATTGTATATTCTATCTGAACCTTAGAGAAAGGGTCTTTTCGGGGAGAAAGGGTCTTACAGTACTGTACCCAGACAGGAGGCTAGTTACTGTTTGTAGGATATGTTTCAATGTGAAGGTTTTACGCTGGATAAAAAACAACGTCACTAGCCTTTTATCTTTAGGGGGGGGGGAGGTACGTTCTGGGTTGTGCCAACAAGTCTGGGAAAGACGAGAAAAACCTTTTTTTTCTTCAGGTTTTTCTTGGTTGTTGAACTACTCGGTAGGCTACACTTTTGGACATTAACATCAAGGCCAGCCCAGAAAGGAACATGTCATATAAACATATAGTAAAACTGAGAAGAAGAAAATAAGCTAAACTTTAAGTCGGCGCTGCTTTATAAGTTTTGTCAAGAAGGTTAGGGTCGATCTTGTTCAGCATGTTTTTTTCTGACCTCATAAGCCTTTCCCTGCACTTCAAGTGTGCGCGAATCTCGAGCGTTGCCTGTTTCTGTAGTAAATTCCTATTCCGGCTTTACTAACTATACTCTAACAATTCGCAACTCAAACTTCTTAGAACAGTCCAAGTTCTTTTACGACAAGAGTTACGAGCTCATATGGCACTTGCTACGAGTAAGCAGTACAAGAAAGTAAATTAAAACGTCACAAAATACCCCCCTTCCAACCTCCCACCGTCGAAAGATGCGGTTTTGACCTAGAAATGGGATATTTATGGCATCTGCTCCTACAACCCATCAAGTTTCACTCGAATCTGAGCATTTCCGGGTAATGTCCGACACCCCACTCCGACTCCCCGAAGCCATATCCTCCCGGGAGCCAAAAATGGATCATCTAGGGTAAATGACCTTTTTTAGCTTCCAAGTTTCATCCAATCGCTCCACCCGTTTGATGCCTAGGCGTGCCAGAAATGTTGCTTAATCCCCCTCCAACTCCCCCTACCGTGTCCAAACCCGATTCAGGCACATAAATGCATCGTCTAGAGAGTATGTTATTTTACCACCAATCAAGTTCCACTCGAAACCCAGCATTTCTGGTGCTCCCTCCAGGTCCCCTCAGAGGCCAGATCGGAACGGGACCCCATAATGAACCACTAGAACATATGACCTTTGCACTTTCCAAGTTTCATCCCAATCGCTCTACTCGTTTGATCCCTAGGCGTGACACAAACTTCCCGGAATCCCCCCTCCAGCTCACCCCACAGTGCTCGAATCCGGTTCGGATACATAAAAATGTCATCTAGGGTATCTTCTCTTACCACTCATCAAGTTTCACTCAAATTTCGTTCCCCCATCAGCACACGTGGTCGGATTCTAAAATGCAGCATCTAGGCTAGGGCATACGATCATCCTACACTCCAAGTTTCGTTCCAATCGAAAAGGCAGAGTATATAAGTAAGAGAGGTCCTATAAGTTGTTTTGTTCTTAAAAGAGGACGAGTTTCAGCAAGATTACGCTGCTAACAGAATGGTTGTGTTTGGAAAGGAATAAAAGCTTTCGGTTCTCTCAGTGCCGTCCACGAACAATTAAGCTTCTAGTACAGCAACTGTTGTGTTTAGAACACGAACCGGAAAAAAGAGATGTACAAACATTTCAAGTTCGTATTGACACCTTAAAGGGGTTGCATATGTTACCCCTTTAATCAGTAAACTAAAATAGTACAAGGGATTTTTTTTTTTTGTATAGGAGTTATGACTTTTCACTGCATAGAGTTGAGCGTTCCATCCGATAAGGCTACGCTTCACTTGCGGCCTATTGGAGGTGGCAAGTCCTTTTTAATTTTCTCGCGCACATAGTTGCGTTTTTGCTGATACCATGGTATCAGATATACGGTCCAAAGTCGTTTTTGCAGTTATCGTGGTATGTGATACCACGGTCCGACCGTGGTATCTGATCGTGGTATCTGGAAAGTCATCTCACTTTCATCAAATTTTGTCAAATTAGTGAGAAAGAAGTTCAGCACTTAGTGATGTAACTGAATATCAGTTTTTATGGCACTTGCAGCTTCGCTCAAGTGTCATATACCGATCACTTTTCCGTCGGTCGGTCTGTCGGTCTGTCGGTCGGTCCGGTGATCGCGAGTTAGGGTACTTGCAGATGTGCTAGGACGATGAAACTTGGCAGGCATATCAGGGACCCGACCAAACTAACTTGCAAATAATCACTTCCCCGATCCGACCACCGTGGATGGAGTAGAGGGCGGGGGAATTCGGAAAATTTAGTAGTTTTTGTAAAACCCCTACCCCTTTCTTTACACTAGTAGGTCTGCGCGCGGCGTGACGTCACTCTTTGCATCGGATCACTCTGTTAACATTGGAAAGAGCTAGTGCATTCGAGGGTCAAAGGGGGTTGTATCTGTGGTGCAGTGCGGGGGAATATGGAAAATTGAGTGTTGCGTAACTTTTGAACGGGTGATCGGATTGGGACGAAACTTAATATCTGAATGAATGACATATCTCTGATGTTCCATTTGAAGTCCGAACCGGATTCGACAGCTATGGGGGAATTGGGGTGGGGGAAGACCGGAAATCTCGAGAAACGGTTATAATGGAGGGATCGGAGTAAAACTTGCTGGGAAGAACAAGAATCTGCTCCAGATAATTTGTTTACACGTTTGGACTGGACCCGGACACTTGGGGGGGGGGAGGTAGAGGGGAGTTTCACGGAATTCTGGTGATGACAGTTTTTGGGATTTTCACGACGAAACTTGGGAGGCGTATCAGGGACTCGATCAAACTGACTTGTAAATAAAAATTCACTCGATCCGATAGTCGTGGGGGATCGGAGGGAGGGGGAATCCGGAATATTTAGCCATGCGTAACTTTTGAACGGGTGATCGGATTCGAGTGAAATTTAATAACTGAACAAAGGGCGTGCCTGTGGTGATCTTTTTCATGTCCGGACCGGATCCGACAACAATTGGGGGGGGGGGGGGAATACGTGACCGGATTGGACTGGAGAGATCGGGATGGAACATTGTGGGAATAACAAACAAGTCCAAACTGAACCGGATTGGCTCCGGCGACTGTGGGGGGAGTTTGAGGGACGGGTCCGGAATTCCGGTGATCGCGAGTTAAGGTACTTCCAGATGTGCTAGGACGATGAAATTTGGCTGGAATATTAGAAATTCGACAAGATTGGCCTAGAAATCGCCACTTTTCAAATCCGACCATTCCCTAAAGTACCAATCATGACCGCAAATTAAGAAAAATACTTTTAAGAAAAAAATATGCATTTCCATGATCCCCATGAGCTCATGATCATTTTTGCCTCAAGGGTTTTGCTTACAAATGAAGTTCTAGCTCCCTTAAAGTGTGCATCTTAACCGCAAGGTCGAAAAGTACTTTTTATCAAACGATACATCTCAACCCATGATCAGTTGTCCCACAAGGGTTTTGCAAAAAAAATAATTTCTTGCACCCTTAAAGTGCGCAAATTAGTGGGAAAAAAAAATACTTCTGATCATACGTATATATCAATGATCCCTAAGAGCCTGCTATCGTTTTTCCCTCAAGGGTCTTCCTTACAGATGAATTTCTAGTGCGGATCATTACAGCCAAGTTCAACGATTATATACTTTTTCTCTAGCTCCCTTAAAGTGCGCATCTGAACCGCACAGTCGAAAATTACTTTTGATCAAATAATACATCTCAACCCTTGCAAGTGCCATATGAGCTTACAGCTCTTGTTCTTTTAGGGTGACTTCGAAAAGTGCAATTTCGGTAATAGTCGTTTTTGCAGTGGACCGTATATCAGACACTACGGTGACTGCAAAAACGACTAATTGCAGATCCAGTTACCGTGGTAACAGATACCATGGTATCCGCAAAAACACAACTAATGACTTTGCCGCCTCAAACCGGCCTCAAATGAAGCGCAGCCTTATCGCATGGAAATCTCGACTTCACGCAGTGAAAGATCATATCTACTATACCGAAGCAAAATTTTTAGCAAGGTGTAGATTTAAAGGAACCTCGTATTACATTAGTTGCGTTTTTGCGGATACCATGGTATCTGTTACCACGGTAACTGGATCCGCAATTAGTCGTTTTTGCAGTTACCGTGGTATCTGATATACAGTCCACTCAGGGTCCACCGCAAAAACGACTATTGCAGAAATTACACTTTTCGAAGTCATCCCAAAAGAAAAACTGATATCCCGTTACATCACTAAGTGCTGAACTTCTTTCTCACCAATTTGACAAAACTTGATGATAGTGAGATGACTTTTCAGATACCACGACCAGATACCACGGTCGGACCGTGATATCTGAATATCTGTTACCACGGTAACTGGTCAGATACCACGACAGCTGCAACAAGACCAAAGTTTTCGATGGGATCCCAAAAATTTAAATATTAACTACGTCTTGTCTTCGCCAAATCCAGTCTTCGCCAGGCTAATCATCTGAGAAAACCAAGTTCAGATATACCTGTATAAGCCATATCTATTTTGACGATACTGATCGAAACTTCCTGGTGTACTTCTGACAAATTTCCGGTTTCGGCCGAACTCCTGAAGAACTACGTGTCCGGCTAAAAAATGATTGTCATACGGATTCAGGATCTTTTCTCACCCCTAGATCTATCATCTAATCAACTTCAAATACAACTTTTACTTTTAACAAATTTTCCGGTTTGGCCGGTTTCCGGGCTAACTAATTGTCTGGCGAGAAAACAGTTTTCGAATTATTGTTCAGCATAGTACCTTCTTACCCCTACATCGAACATCTAATCAACTTCAGACAAAATTTTACTTTTAACAAACTTTCCGGTTTTGGCCGGATTCCGGGCGAACTACTTGTCCGGCGAGAAAATCGTTTTTATATTCGTGTTCAGCACGCCTTCTTACCCCTAGATCCAACATTTAATCGACTTCAAATAAAACTTTTACTTTTAACAAACTTTCCGGTTTTGGCCGGATTCCGGGCGAACTACTTGTCCGGCAAGAAAATGGTTTTTATATTCGTGTTCAGCATGCCTTCTTACCCCTAGATCCAACATCTAATCGACTTCAAATAAAACTTTTACTTTTAACAAACTTTCCGGTTTTGGTCGGATTCCAGGTGAACTACTTGTCCGGCGAGAAAATGGTTTTCATATTCGTGTTCAGTATGCCTTCTTACCCCATAATCGACTATCACATTAGCTGTTTAAAAATATTTTGCTTGTCCCTTAATTTGAACCCCCTCCCCCACCCCTAAATGTAGGGCTACAGGGCCCATCTACGAACTTGACCTTACTCTTGACCCAAAGAATGCTCACACCAAGTTTCATCAAAATATCTCATTCCCTTCGAGAGTTATCGTGCTTACAGACGGACGGACAGACGGACGGACGGACGGACAACTTTTGCGGTGTCATAGGTATCCCTCCACTTACGTTTTGGGATCCCAAAAACGCCTTTTGACCGTGGCATCAGATACCACGACAACTGCAAGAACGAATTTAGACCATATATCAGATACCATGGTATCAGCAAAAACGCAACTACTGTGTTTCTGCTCAGATGTAGTTGAACACTTTACAACTAAGCTATGCTAACAGAAAATTACACACGGCTTCGGCTGTTTTTAGCCTCTTTCCATCTCCCTTGCTTTGAACGACAATCTTGGCAAAATTTGCATAACCGGTCTTCGGACTAATAAGCTCCTCGGAAACAATGATCGGGCGCCTAATACGTCACGCAAAGAGAAGAAACATGGCAAGCGTGATAACCAGTGTGTTGCTAATAGAGGAAATAGGATACACTTATGAAGTTGAGCATCTCTGGAATGAGAATGGATGGAAATAATACTGAAGTAGAATGAATTACTATAATAAGTACGACGTGTCCTTTAAGGGATTGAATTGCAACCCGCCAGGTCCTCATACGTACTTTAACGAGCGAGACAGTATTCCGAAAGCTTCCTTCTCTGATCCCTGCGTGTTTTCTTTCGTCCATTTTTTTCTTTTCGTAAAGGAAATCAATGCTATCAGATCTGACAGCAAGCTTCCGGCGACTCTGAATGATTTTTTTGCCTTCGTTATAATGCGCAAACGTCGGCCCCTTCTAATTAGTCCCCTGGGTTTTGATCGTTGACTCAGTCGGATTTTCGAATTAACTGGTGGGGTCTCTATTGTGGGCCAACAGTCGGAAAGTGTGGGGGTTATGACGTGTGGGGGTTGTGAAGTGTGGGGGTTATGACGTGTGGGGGTTATGACGTGTGGGGGTTATGACGTGTGGGGGTTGTGACGTGTGGGGGTTGTGACGTGTGGGGGTTATGACGTGTGGGGGTTATTACGTGTGAGTGAACTGACGGTCGGCGAACTGACGTGTGGGGGAACTGTCGGATTTTAGAAGTGGGTGTACTGACGTGTGGGCGAACTGACGTGTAGGTGAACTGACGTGTAGGCGAACTGTCGGAAAATGTGGGCGTAGTGACAGATTTTGTGGGGGTTCTGACGTGTGGGGCTTATGACGTGTGGGGGTAGTGACGGGACCCCTGTTCTGTTACTACATTTGCGACGAAAAGCTGAAACGGGCGGCAGGGTGCCGGCAGGCGCCCTTCCAGCCTCCGTTCAGTTTTGGCTAGCGACGCCCATGCTAGGTACCCTCTTGAATCTGAATAGCTTTAGCTCGTCTTTCCAGAGTCAGGCCCGTAATTGAACTACAGCCCTTGTGCTAACGACCAAAGATGCATCGTTTTGGAGACGAAAAGCTGAAAGCTGACGAAAAGCTGAAACGGGCGGCAGGGTGCCGGCAGGCGCCCTTCCAGCCTCCGTTCAGTTTTGGCTAGCGACGCCCATGCTAGGTACCCTCTTGAATCTGAATAGCTTTAGCTCGTCTTTCCAGAGTCAGGCCCGTAATTGAACTACAGCCCTTGTGCTAACGACCAAAGATGCATCGTTCTGGAGGCTTTTGGAAAGCAACGACCGAGACTGATGGGAACACGCTTTTAATCAAATATTGTGAAATCCTTCTACAGCCTACCAACATATGAAATAGTGAAAATTTTCAACTGGAAAAAGGGCTAGTTTTCGACTTCACCTAATGTCACTCTTAACTAAACTATTCAGTATCTCAGTACAAATTTCCTCTGTTTCTAGTAGCCTAGCTTAAAAACTGACAAAATCAAAAGGCCATTCTCTCAGATACCCAGCTTGAGTAGAGCTATTCAGCGCAGTGGAGGATGGAATCTGTATCTCCCAATTGCAGACGGAACATCGTACATCACGAGAAGAACAGCCATAGCCATATATGTGTAACTGGGTACTGGTTGGCCTAAATCCGCAATTATAACACGCCGTGAGTACTGCTCCGCACTCATCCATGTGCTTTTGAAATTTCTGTTTAATCATATCTGGTAAGCCCATGAGCCTTCTAATGATCGCAGCCATGTAGGGGGAAATCAGGTCAAAGACTGGAGACTTTGAGAAGAGGTCTACGATCGTCTGTACATCAAGAAGGTGAAGCTCAATGGTCTGCAGGACCTTCTCTGCATGTTTAGCTGCGTCGGCAGGGGAACTGCTCAGCCATCCGTCATACATCTTCAGGAAGTTCGTCCACACATCTTTCCTAGTATCGTTCCCTGCTTTGAGATTGCCGGATCCAAGATGATCTTTGAGTGACTGTGAAATCCACAAGAAGGCATCTGAGTCGAGCTTTTCTACCTGGTCCAGTGGAAGAGAACGAAAATGAAAAGCCATTCGATTAGCAAGTTTTTCCTTGTCCTCAACCATACGGAGCTTTTTGAGCAGCTCGTAAGCAACGCACAAATTATTGACGTCAGTATCTACAAGCTTGGCAGCAATTGCACTCTTCATACACTTAAAGTCATATTTATCTAAGGCATAGCTCATCTCGTCCTTTAAAAGATCGTCTAGACTTGGCAACTGTCCAGAAGCCAGAAAGTCAATAATCGTTTTCATGGTGTCACTGCTGATGTCTTCAATAATAACAGTTTTTGTTTTAGATTCTTCCATTTTGTTTCGGAACATAGCTCTGAAGACTTCACTTGCCCAGCGTAAAATTATCTGATTTGCACTTATCTCATTGCCATCAGAGCAAACGATCGTGACACTGTATGTATCGCCATGAATCTCTGTCAGCACATCGATCAGCTCCTGCATTTCGCCCAAGGAGGAATCAGTAGACATTTTGGCCTGGAAAGATGATTGCATTTTGACTTCTGCAAACTCAAAAGTAGGCTAGGGAAAAACCGTCTGTTTGGCTTTGAGAAGCCTTATTCGGAATGTGAAAAAAAAAATTTAGTTGAAAAAGACTGCATGGAAACCAGGGGCAGCCTTTTACCTTTGCGGTGGGGGAGTCCAGTTTGTGCCGACGGACTCAAAAATGTGCCGACAAAACACGACGTTGCCGAATAGAACCGGTGTAAAACTAAGGTTAGTCCTGTAATGTAAATTCGTACATTTTAATTCGCATATTCAGGTTTTCATTGCACCTTTCGCTAAAAACCGAAGCTTCTAATGACTCTACCCAGCACAAGTTAAATTAAGCGCCGCAGGCTAAATTTTTTTAAATCTGCCTTATTGTCTGTAAAACCCTCAAGAATTTCAATCCTAAAAGGCCAACTAAATGAAACACTGTTCTTCCAGATAAAGAACACTACAAAATGCGCCGCAGGCGAAATTTTGTGCAAAACTAACTGAAATGTATCAGTTGAGATTAGTCCTTTCTTTTCATCGTCCTAGCACATCTGGAAGCGCCCTAACTCGCGATCACCGGACTGACCGACAGACCGACTTAAAAGTGCTCGGTATATGGCCCTTGGCCGGAAGGCAAGTGCCATAAAAACAGACGAAACCATATATTCAAACAATGCATAAAACAGATACAACAGCTACGATCCTTAGTGATATTTCGACTCTTCTTGGCATGGGTCGTCAACCTTTAACCACTTGACGAGGGCCCTTGCCAAGAGAGCCGAAATATCGCCGCCAGAAGCATCGTAGCTGACGAATCCGTTGTATGCATTGTTTGAATATATGTTTCCCAGTCAGCTTGGGGTCAAGGAGAATTTAGATGAAACCTTGTATGCTCTTTGTTATGGAAGGTGCGTCTGATAACTTCTATCACGTTACAGCAATCCTGTCTCTTCTTTTTAGGGATACTCCACTTTCTATTTGCCGTGTTTTGCGTTCTTGATACAGGCGGCTGTCGGTTAGGGTATCTTTGGGTTCTCCTCTGTTGGGTTCTTTTCTGTTAAATATTCCCTGAGCCCAAGCTGACTGCGAATCATATTTGACACTGTAAAACAGGTACATCAGCTACATTATATTAGAGCTATATTTCGGCCCTGCTTAACAAACAGAAATTTCTTGCCAAACTGAAATCTTTTTTTATTCGAAAGCTCCAATAAAGTGTAGCTGACGTATCCATTTTGCAGTGTCAAGTATGATTCGCAGTCAGCTTGGGCTGAAGGAATATTTAGCAACGAAATATGGAACTTCAAATCAGCCAGACATGTCGCAAGTATCCATCTTGGCTGGAAAAAAGGGACGGGTGGTACCAAAATCAAAATGCGGAAAATCTCTACCCTCCATACGAGCTACATTTTATTGGAGCTATATTTCGGCCTTTGAAATGAACTTGTGGAAAAACAACTACAGATTCTTGATTAGTTTTATTATCGTTGAATGACCCAATCGAGCAGCAAAACAGCAGCCGTGTCGAAAATGAAATCGCAGCTTTAACCCCAAGCAGTTTTCACGAAGAAAATTCACGATCCAAACCATGTGTATTTCTTATAGTATTAAGTGTCACTGAATGAATCAGTTGATTTAGGTAACGTTTTGTTTCATACACAACCTACATTTTGTACTCCTCAGTTTGAGGGAAATACGTGAAGAAATAAACAGAAAGGAACAATTTTGCTTGCCAAGCGCTGGGCAAACCTCCGATTCTTTGCAAGGCTGACTGACATGTCTTGTGTTACCCTTGACCTGGCCTGAGTTATCTACGGGTTAGATCATTACCCCTTTTTTCTGGCAAATTTCCTACTATTTCCTCCGTTTCTACACATTAACGTCACTGCTGAAATGCTCTGAAATGAGGAAAAACCTTTGGACCGAGGCTGAAAAGCCTCGAATTCAAAGCTGAAATCGGCTTGAAGGCAGGGTTGCCAAGAGCTCGACTCTCGCTTTTTTGCGCATCCGCTGCGCAATGCGAAAAAAAGCCGAATAATTGGTAATTATACTTAATTTGCAAGAACATTTTTCAAAACATTTCTTGAAGTATTAGAGCACAGCATCGAAGTCACTGTTGTTAAATTCACAGTCACAGAGGCTTCAAAATGTTTTTGTGTACTAAATCAATGTATGTAGGCCTACATGTTTTTGGGGGCGGTAGTCTGTAACTTTAGCTAAGTGAATGGAGAGGTGCTTTTTCTGACCAAAAAAGTGTCGTCTGTATGAAAAGGTGTCATTTTCAGAGAAAAAGTATCATGGTGTCACCCTGAGGCAAGTGTGTCAAAAAGCAACAGAAGTGTCACACTTTGCAACACTGCTTGAAGGAAACTAAAAATGCTCAACGGTTTCAAACCATTTAAATTTTAAACCGAGTGTTGACAGAGCAAAAGATACAAACAATACCACAGACTGGCAGTGCTGCTCATCCCCTCACTGTCAAGTAAAAAGTAACGTTTTTAGCGTAACATTAACTTTTTTTTCCTAGATTGTGCATTAGAAAACGCCTATATTACAAAAAAATGATATCTAGAGCCTTCAATATGTATTAGAAACGCTTACTTACTCCGCTTTTATGCAACTGGTCGATTTTTTTGTGTGGGAAACATGTTCCCGTTATGTCGCAAACGTTACGTTTTTTGGAGCTTCCCAGGATTTAAATCTAGATGACATATAATGCAATCAGGGTCATAAAGAAACTATAGGTTTCACTTTTTCGTATTACTTATCAGTGTTCTGGGGGTAATTATGATTTCAGTTTTACCCCCACACGCTTAAAGTAACGTCCAATGTTAAAACGTTACTGCGAAGATTTTTTAATTATTTTCATTCTGAGATTAACGTGCTAAAAAATCAATGATACAGATGTGTTCAATTGCTGGCGTGTGTGAACTGATCGGTACATGATCAAAGTAAGAAAGTCATTTATCGTTTGAAACGTTGTCCTCGTAACGGCAAATTAGCTTTAACGGACGCGCTATAACGTTAGAATATTTATTGGAAACCAAGTGAATAACAAAGCTAGAGTAAGCTCCAGCGATATCTCGTGCTTTGGACAATGGTAGAATCTTTTACATTTGCCACTTTTGTTTACCTGGTTTAGTTTTCTGTTTTTAGCATCACGTAATCGTCACTTCGCATACGTTACTTTTTTTTAATCAAACACATTTGCTGTAACGTCCCAGGTACAACCGTTATATAGTCCTTATTTAAAAAATCAAATCTTCGATCTGACTGACATGTGTTAGAAAAGCAAGTAATATGATCTGATCCGCTGCACGAGTCCGTCAAATAATTTGTTTGTTGGCAAATAACCGGCGTCAAAAATCTCTTTTAACGTTTCTCTCGTAACGTTACATTGGTATAACATTTATAGTGGTGTCTTAGGCTCAAACGTTAATTTTCGAAACCTAGGGTACACTTACTTAAAGTTTAACCGACCAGGGCTAGGATATGACAATAGTTGCGTTTTTTGTCTCTGGTTCCTGTTCCGTGCTCACAGTTAAAAGGTATTTTTGCATACGCTGTTCCGTGTTTTATCGCTGTTCTGACTAAAACGCAATTTTAGCACAATTTTCTATCTGCGATTCTCTCTGCAATTTTCTATCTGAACAGTGACAAAACATGCTAGAGGCGTATTCTCGCCGTTCCCCGAGGACTCCACTTGGAGTCCCCGCGTTTTTGTTTGTCCCGGGGCATCACTCCCCGTATTCTCGCGAGTCCCCGTGGACAGGAATTGCTCGGATTATCATCACCATCATCAAAAAGGACTCCCTTTCAGATTCGGAGGGGAATCAATTTTTGCTGGTGTTGTTGCAATGTAAAATTAACTAAAAATAAACAGAATAAAGAAAACTAAAAATAAAGTGGATCCAGACAAATTTCGTCAACTGCATATTTTTTTCGAACAAAATTTGGAAGCATTCCCCGTGTTCTCGCTGTTTTCGTACGCGGAGTCCGCATGGAGTGACTCCCTCTATTCTCGCCGTTCCCCTTGATTCCCCGAGGAGTCCTCGGGGAACGGCGAGTTCCCGGCAAGTTCCGTATTTTGCTAAACAGACAACGGAACAAAGAACACGGAACAGCGTACAAAAACGGGAAAATGAGAAACAGCGTGTTCCGTGTTTTGACAAAAATGGGAAAAATCTAAAACAGAGAGAAAACAGCGAACAGAACAGAGACAAAAAACGCAACTAATCTAGTTACCCATCACTTGTTCACTTAAATAATCTTGAAAACCCGATGAAAAAGCGTTAGTTTGTTTTTCTGATATTTCCAAAGAAGCTCTTATCTCGCTATGCTTGCCGACTCTTTCCGTTTTCGTGATAGCTCTATGGTACATGGAACATTTGGCAACGACACCAGCATACATAGACAAAAGGAGGGTTTTCGCGAAATCTCGGAATCACTTTCCGGCGAGCGAAGCGCATCGTGAAAACTGTGGGAAAGCGATTCCTGGAATCACTTTCCACTTTCCCGCTGGACTGATCGCGAAAACGCATGGAAAGCTGACGTCGCCGGTAAAATATTGAATTACAAGCTCTTTCGGATAAATGTGGTTCACTTTAGTACTTCTTTGAATCTCATACACTTCACCGAAGTCATCCTAACAACGCTTGCAATTTTTCTTTATTTATTAGTGATACTTCCACTGTTTTTTTCTATACTTTTGAAATTCCCGCCGAAAAAATCAACTTTCCGCGGAGCTTTCCACTAACTTCGTGGAATCACTTTCCAGGAAAGCTGCTTCGGTTTCCAAAGCGCGAAAACCGGGTTGGAAAGCTCGGCAACTTTCCGACGTAGCGCGAATACCACTGGAAAGTGATTCCGACTTTGCTTTCCAACTCGCGAAAACCCTCCTAAAAAGTGTTGTTTTGCTCTGAGAAAAACGAAGTGTTACAGATATGGCAGAACGTTGTGTCTGCTAGTGAGATGTCTTGTGTAGTGACAGTGGCTGCCTGTTTTGCAAGGATCACATGAAGTGTTTGATCCTTCACCATCAACAACTGTTGCATCAGATGGAACACTTTTAGCAATGTCTTGGCACCTTTATTACGGGGTTGGTGGGAGATTCAGTGTTCAGTTAAAATTACTGGTCTCTCTCAACCTTGTGGTTACGGACCAACATTCGACAGACCTTACCCACCTTTTACTTACCTGAGCCCTGAGGTAAATCCTTCCTTATTAGGGTCACAAGACCAGTTATCGGACAAATTTCCTTTTTTTCCGACCTAAAATAAAATATCCTACCCTGCCTAGAACTCGCAATTTTAAACTTACAAACTTGAAATTTACACCGTTAAAAAGCGCACATTTTCACACGATGAAAGAATGCCACGAGTTCTAAGTTTCAAAATCCCAAGGAGAGTTACAGTGCCTATCTGGGCATAACTTCGGACACAATGTTTTAAGCAACTTTAGTTTCGGACATTCGAGCAAATCTTTGGACTGAGAATCTCCATCACTTGTCCGACTGTAAATATGACAATTGGCAAGACTTCAGACTTGCACCCTCGTCCGAAAATTTGCTGAACTTGTCCGAAACTGGAGATTCTGAAGCATAAAATAAATTGTTTCCGCACTTGCATCATTCTGTGGCCGTAAAACTAAAGATTTTTGCACATCATCGGGATCGGAAGAAGAAGATGAATCTAATGGCGTTGGTTCCATTATTATAACTCAGATGGTACAGGAGGAGTGACTGAATAATGTGTTAAAAGTAGGTTTGTCCGAAAATAAAACTTGTCCGATAACTGGTCTAGTGACCCTAGTCCTTACACCCAGCTTATACCTTGGAATCAGGAACCTTCTATATACATGTCTATCTAAGCATGGTCCATTCAATGCAATTGAACAGGACTGTATAACCTTTTCAAAACCATTCAGACCCCATACTATACATTTTCTGGTCTATTTTCCAGCATTAGGAAAGTAGAATTGCAAGTGTGTTTCAGTAATCCCTAGAATTTGCCTGTATAATGTATGTATAACAGTAGAGGCATGCTTATTTGAATACCTCTAAATTTTTGCACACCTTGGCCCTGTTTCTTGCTTATAAAACAGTCAAATAGAAAGGGTAAGTATCAGACTTGGTATCAGTAAACAGAAAATTGTTGCAGCAACTTTCCTGTCACAAAATTAAACTGAAAAAGTTGTTTTTACATACATTCTTTTTTACACTTTTTTCTTTCATTCCCTGGTTCAAATGGACCAGCAGTAAGGTAAACAAAACAAAAAATGGAAAGAGTTGCCTGCCAGTTTGAGTGCCTTAACTATCTGTGAAGGAAAAACTCCAATAAAGTATGAATATGCTTGTTACCTATTGAAAAAATATATGTTGAGTTTCAGACTGTTAGGTGTTGTTTTGTGAAAGCTTGGAACCTTGAAAGAAGAAACAGAGCCAAGGGAAGCAGAGCCAAGCCTTGGATGAAACCTTTGTATTTCTGCAAGCTGACATTCAAATAAGCAAACCTCTATTGTACAATGTTTCATCCTACATTCTGTTTTGCTTCACAACCTACCACTTGGTACTTATACTAGCATTTTGGCAGCTTTGTTACGTTGGGTGTAGAATTGATATTTTATTTGCATCGCTGGTGTCTCTCAACCTTGTGGTTAAAGTTTAACTGAAAAGCTGACTTATTTTTGTGTCATTTAATTGAATACACTGAATTATTTGGATTCTGCAAAGGGATTTTTTCATTTTCCTCTATCTGCTCTAGATATGAAGTTCAGAATATCTGCGGTCGTCCCCACAGCGTAAATTCTACTATGACGCGGGAAATTTTAATCTCAACATAAACGCGGTTTTTCAGTTCGCAGTGGTGAGATTCGTGAAGATGGCTTAGTGCCTGAACAAAAAAAAAAATCATAAAGCTTTCTCGTAAGGCATACAACAAAAATGCAAGCGCATAGAGTACCACAAATCACAAGGAAATTCCACTATTTGAAAATCGATTATTCGTGAATAGCGGAACAACAAAGTAACGCATTTTCAGCGGGTCTTCAAGCCAACTTAAGTGAATAAGTGATGGGTAACTAGATTGTCCTATCTCAGCCCATTTCAGTTAAACTTTAAGGACCAATATTTAGCGGACCTTACCTGAACAACATTCTAAATAGCACCTTGTCCCACATTCCGTTTCAGCTCAGATGTTTGTCTTCTATCCACTCAGTCCCAACCTTGACAACCATCAAGAGGCTCAAAAATTGTATCAGTCCACAAACTGTTTGTCCAGACAAGTAGGCTATTTATTAGGCCAAATCGCTGAATTAAGGCAGCTGGTCAGAATAAAGGCGAGTCTGGCCGCTCACAGAGACCTACGTCTCTGTAGGACGTAGGTCCTACAGAGGCAAGCTAACGTGCTTTAATTTAAACCAAAAACAAATAATGAACCACTGGAAATAAAACGAAAAAAAAAACGTTTCCGTTACGCTACAAACGCGCCGATCCGTTACACCACAGCAACGCTTTAATGACGTCTAATGGTAACGTCAATGTTTTCAAACGTTACCGTTACGTTACAAACGTTTTGCACCGTTACAGAACAGTAACACTTGAAAAACGTTTAACAATAGCGTGTAACGTTTTGGAATCGCCAGTCAGAATTGAAACGTTACCGTTACTGTCGGTTGAAACAAGCCGTTAAAAAAAATAACCAAATACGTTACTAAACGTTTCGCTGAAAACGTTACTTTTTACTTGACAGTGCTGGAATTCCCAAGATGGATTACCCCCCTGCGGCCGGATAGCCACTACTGATGAGCTGGAAGGAGGATTTTGTGGTTTTGAAACCTTTCTGGTCAACCAACCAACAGCTATATTTTTAAGAATGAGAAGGTAAGGTGTCGGCACTCGGCTTAGATGTGAAACATCCCCGCAAACAGTGAACGTGGTTGACGGACACAGTGCTGGAATGGTCCGATTTTTCGTGGATAAGAGGAGTGGTTTTAGTATTTGCAGCAAGAAAAGGTACAATAGTTCGCAATAATCAACTCTATCGACTGGTAACTATTTGCCCATTTTCCACCATAACGACAGACATCTTTTAAGATTTTGAGATGCAGATTTGTGTCCATAACAGCCGACTCGGCGCAAATAAACGAATAAGTCACAGGTATTGTGTAACATATCTTTCTGGATCACATAAACATAGGCTACTGAGCTAATTGTAAAGTCAACATCTCCTGGAAACCCATATAGGAACATCTGAGACAGATGTGGGATAGGCCTTGTAGGTTCGGCACGTACTTCATGTCGCACGGACTACGGTAGCAGTAGGTCTCACGGAAACCAAACCACAGGAGCTACGGTTCCGGGATCTGACGTCATTAGTGGCGTTTTTGATCGCCGATTGGTTCGGCGATAGCGTGGCCGTTTGACTTATTGGTGTTTTTGACGTTCGCCGGAAGCCGATAGCCGTAGCTGTTTCTTCTGATTTCTGTTTTTGTGCTCCACGACTAACGTCTATCGTCTAAATCCCTGTCCATCGCCTATCGGCCTAGCACTCGCCGATAGGCGATGGATGTTGCCTCCAACTCCAACGGCTATCGAAAACAGTAAATAAGCACGAATCGGCAAACTTCCTTCGTCTATACCGGGGAAATTTCATCGGCTATCAAAAACGCCACTATTGACTAACGGATAATTGTATATGCTGGTTCCTGTTCCGGTAGCAAATAAAAATACATCACAGAAACTCCATCGTACCATCTTCTCGTCCGGTAGACTCACGAAATTATGCGATCAGAAGCTAGGGAGCCGGTAGGTGATACCGGAAACTATATAATTGGAGCTTGTGTTCTGGAGTGTCTACATGGAACTCACGAAATAGTTTGGATGAGAGCTAGGATGCCGGGATTTTCACTGACTTAAGATAAAATAGTGGCGTTGAGGTCCCAGCGTCTCCGAGCGTCATAGCGCCACCGATGGGAGAACTCACGCCACCGATGCTTCCAACTGTGCATATAACGCCCCCGACAGTCATTTTCACGCCGCCAGTGCCGCCAACCGTGCACGTAACGCCGCCGGCACCGCTCTGATGAGGCTCTGATCCATTCCATTCAAAGTATTTCGGCTACGGAATGAGTCCGTAGCCAAAAGGAGTTCTGTTTTACCTTAGGTCCGAGCATGACCTCTCTGCTATATTACAATTTATGGTATGAGTTATTTATTTAGTTAGTTAGGGACTACAGCGTTACAGTTTCTTCTATATTATGTATCGCATTCTTGTTCATGTAACACGAGTAAAATAACTATTGTCGTAATGGTCCATCTCGGCTAGTAGGCCCCAGGCTTGACTAGGCCTATGGATTGCGTCATCAGTTCAGACAAAAAATGTTCTTGGAATATGAACTTTTTGAAAACCACGATGGGTTGACTACTTCAGCATTTAACCGATAGTCAAGAAACAAACCGAAGTGTTGATCCCGGTTATGCCTATAGCCATTTCTTAAAGAAAGCGCAGAGATTTAGTTTGTCAATTTTCGTTTTATCTTTTATTTCATTTGTTTATTTGTGTGTTAATTTAGGCTGCAAGTAACTCATTGATCTCGCTTTCGTTCGGTATTTAATTTGGTGATACTTATTATTAAAGGATTTTGTTCGAGGATCAAACCCGTCTAACCTAGATTTACTATGTCTCTCTACCTAACCAATCGTTCCATCCGCTTTCGTTTCCTCGCTTCCCATGACATTTTATCCAGCATAACGGCACTACGCTTATTTTTGCATTTTCCTTGTTTGACTCTCTTTGAGCCGCAGCGGGCTTCCCCTTTCTCTGAGGAGCATATTGTGCTCCTCAGATTGGGCATGTTGCTTCAAACGACCTAGAACTGATCAGCGAGTCAATTGCAAGGCATACGTACTACCTATTTAACTGAAAACAATACATTTATGAAGCAACCGGTCCTATGTCCGATCTTTCCTGCTGATAAGAAATGTTCCCAGAGGCGGTTCGAAGTGCTTGGGCATGGGGGGGGTGACGACCTCAAAACATACGACTAGTAAATGAGCAATTATGTCGATAAAAAAAAAATTGAAATAGAAAAGCACAGTACCACAGGCTCAAGAAATATAAACGTAGAGTTTTAAAAGGTTATGAGTTTCAGCATGACGTTCATTTGAACTTTCGCAGGAAACAGCCAATCTTCGGTACCAGCTTCTGACGGATGTGCTCAAAACAACTTAAACTGAGCGCCGCAGGTGAATTTTTTTTAAATCCGAGCAAAATTCAACTGCTTCCCCTACAAATCCCAGCTTTTCATGTATCTCAGATCCCAAAATCACAAGCTTAAAACTCCACCTAATTGACGCAGCCTTGAAAAAAAAATCTACTAGGATAGGCCTACTACGAAAGGCGCCGCAGGCGAAATTTTTTGAAATCAGCCTTTTTTCTGGCAAAATTCAACTACTTCCCATTTAAATTCTGCTTGTAACGTGGCTACGATCCCAAGCAGCAGCCTCTAACGTATTTACTAAAGAAAAATTGAGCGCCGCAGTCGAAATTTTTTTAATCTGACTTTTTACTGGCAAAATTCAGCTACTTCCCATCCAATTTAAAGTTTTTAATTTTGCTCAAACCTCAAAATCTCAAGCTTAAAACCCACCTGAATGACACGCTTCAAGTAAATAGTGAAAAGGTTGCTACGAAAGGCGCCGCAGGCGGGACTTTTGTAAATCCGCCTTTTTTCTGGGAAAAGTTCAACTACTTCCAGCACAAATTATAGCTTTTTACGTGGTTCAAATCTTATGCCTAAAACAGCACCTAAAGGACGCGCCCTGCTACTAGATAGAGACTACCATGAAAAGCGCCGCAGGCGAAGTTTTGGAAACATTTATGGGTCTTTTTCGGAACCCATACAAAAGTAAGTGCTACAGATCTGTCCGTAACCCCGTTAACTTTAGAGCGGAGTAGGATATCTTGCCGGAAGTTGGTAGACAGCACAGCAGTGCTTCCATACTTGACCCCTTCCGAAAAAAGGGAGTAGCCGTCCATACTAGAATAGACACAAAGTAGATTTGGTTTGAATTAACAGTATGGTGCGATCATCAGGCCCGTCCTTGCAATGCGTACATCTCCGGTTTATGGCCAAACCTTACTCCGCAAGCCAAAAATCAACCTGTTTTATTCTAGAATAAGGATCTTTTGCACAAAACAAGATAGGCTACTGTTGAAATTTCAAAAATCAGCTACGTGTTTTCTGCTAAAATACAAAGGTTTTGGTACAAAACCAGTTGTATTCACACTGTGCGCCACCGGGTGAAAATCTGATTCGGTAACTGTATTTATGACATTCCGACAGGCTCGAAACATGCGGCTGTCATTCTAGCAAGCTCAGTCAAAACATACGATTGACTCGTGACATATGAGTTACAGAAAATCTATACGTAACCATACGACCAGATCCAGGTCATCTGTGACTAAAATTCAGGATTAAGTGCCTTATCTGGCAAGCTCAAAACTTACCACTGTCTCTAATGTACGACCAGAAAATCTGTTCGTAAATGCGACAAGGAACAGGTGATTTGCGTCTGGCGAAATTCACGATCTGGTGTTATTCCGGCACGCTAGAATATACAAACTATCATTCTGACAAACTCAGAATATACAACTACTGTGAATCTGACAGACCTAAAACATACGACTAGGAAAGATCTTCGTAGCCATCCGACTAGAAATGTCATCTGTGGGCAAAATTCGCGTTTTGTAACTGCCTTTATGTGATTCTGGCAAGCTCAAAACATACGACTGTCATTCAGACAAGCTCAAAACATACGACTGAGAGTACGATTCTCTGAAGCATGGGGGGGTGAGTCACCCCCCACGCCCCCCCCTCGAACCGCCCCTGAATGTTCCCACATCTGTAATGCACACTCCGAAGTTGTTTTACCTCGATAATTACCTTAAGATCGAGGCGAACTTAAAAATCTTGACACGGGGACGTTTTGCCACGGGGACGTTTCGTCGGTAAGCCGTTCCCATTTAATTAACTGCTCAAATAAACATACCTCTACTGCACCGGACCGGGAGCTGGGATGGGACGGAAGTTTTCGTAAGCTATTTCCATTTACTACAAAAACGAGAGCCAGTACATACAAGTTTCCGTTAGTCAGTGACGTCAAATTCTGGAACCGTAGCTCGTATGCTTTGATTTCCATGAGAACTACCGGTAACATAGCCTGTAGGACATGAAGTACGGCTCCCTATAGACAGTGCTCTTTTTACGTTACCAGTTAGCCAGATACTGAACCGTCCACAGTTTTATGATCCTCCCAAGCTATTCTATCCCCACGGTGAGTTTCCACTTACCATTACTTCTTTTCAGCTAGTCAAAAGTACAAACTTCGTCTACGTTCATAACAGCCTCAACAACCTCAAGCCAAACCAAGCATAAACATCAACTGATGTGATGAGTGCAGAGTGATGACCAAACGTTTGCGGAAATGCACAGTTTTTGCTGTAGGCTGTACCCACAACTGTTCATGTGAAGGTGACCAATCACATTCGACAATTGGCTAAGTGGGAAACTGTCGGCTTTTGCTACCTAGGGGCGAAAACTGTTACTAGATTTGTCTGAGATGACGCACATACTACAGAGATGGTGCAAGCCATTGAAGCCATTTCGTCTTCTACTGGAAATATGTGATCGCAAGAGCGCAGGTGCCAGCGCATCAAAGGGATTGTGTGACACCAACAAAATTGGGAATGTTCACAGTACTGTCAGATTTCTAAACTTAATACTTTATATAGGTATTAAAAAAGGAAGCTCTGCATGTCCGACTTGTCAAGATCGTGCCTATCCAGACATTTAAATGCTGGGTTTCACTCCATCTGTAGAAAAGCTACACCACGTGCAACAAAATACACATTTATAATATAATTACGTTAATTTGTTATTAATTTTCTTATAATCGTTAATTTGTGATTGTGTTGAAGCCTAGGAAAACCTCTGGTTTCGGCTAACATCAAGACGAGGGTCAACGGTGTAAAAATTTACAAAGAATAGCAAATTCGGATTTGAAGAAGGATTACGGCATATATTTTGCACGATGGTTTCCTCTGTTCAAGAGTTCACTTAGGTTCCTCTCTCTGCTTCAAATTATTACAGGGGGTGGGGTACCTTTGGTTCTTTTTTCAACCGCATCTGAACAGTTTTCTCAGGTGTCCTTCGAAAGGACACGTGTCCCACAGGACCCATATGTATCGCTAATCGTTCAGTCTATACACATTTTTGAGATTTCAAACTTCTGCTGTCATTCGTATTCGCTTCCCAAAAATAGTGGCGTTTTTGATCGCCGATTAGTTCGACAATAGCGTAGTCGTTTGATTTTTTGGTGTTTTCGAAGTTCGCCGGAAGCCGATTGCTGTAGCTGTTTATCTTATTTTCTGTTTTCGTTCTGATCGGCTAACGTGTATCGTCTAAATCCGTGTCCATCGCCCATCGGCCAAGGACTCGCCGTTAGCCGTTGACGTATGGATTTCGTTTGAGGGTTAGGCGGTATTCAAAAACGAAAAACTCGTTTTTGCGCACCCAGAAACATCGGCGATCGCCAACGGCTATCGGCTATCGAAAACAGTATTATGCACGAATCGGCAAACTCGCTTCGTCTACTGGGCAAATTTGATCGGCGATCAAAACGTCAATGTGTATTTCGTTGCTTTTGCTGTAGCTTTTCCACAGCTAGAGTGAAGCCCAGAATTTTGTGATATTCATGTTTGGATAGACGCGATGTTGACCAGTCGAACATGCAGGACAGCCCAGCCTTTTTGAATACCAACATAAAGTATTAAGTTTAGAAAACTGACAGTAATGACATTTGACCTTTTTTGGTGTCATACATTCCCCCTTGATGCGTTGGCACCTGCGCTCTTGCGATCACATATTTCAAGTAGAAGACGGAGGGGCTTGCAGCCTTGCACCCCATCTTATGTACGTGCGTCATCTCCGTAAGACACTTCTAGTCCAGTTTTTGCCCCTGTAGGTAGCGAAGGCTGACACTTTAATTTAGCCAACTTTCGAATGTGATTGGTCAGGTCCACTTGACCAGCTGTGGGCAGGGTTGCCACAGTGACACTTTTGGTGGCATTATGACACATTTTTAAATCTGTGAAACTTTCCACACTTTCTGAGTTTTAATAATACAATTTTATAGAATATATATTTCTGTTAGAGACTCAGCTGCGTGGGTGACGACAAGTGTTGTCCAGAACTCTAGTTAGACAGTGCATCGGTTATTTTTGACAGTGATTGCAGAACTAAAACATGATTGAAGTAAATTTTGTGGTTGTTTGAAAAGGTTCCGTTGGTTTTATCTTAAATTATATGCCGGGTTCCTGTGGGCAACGACTCGACTCTCAGATCCCTTCTCCTGTTCTTAGCAAGAACGGCGTTTTCGATGTCAACACCGATTTTTGAGTTTGTTTGGGAGGCGGCTCCATCGGTCCAGACAGTGTTTAAAACTGGCACTTAACATCCACTATTAAACGGAAACTGGATTGACACAGATTTTGAAAGCTGTCACTTAAAACATATCCTTAGATCTCGAGAGGCTATACGGGGTTGCGTTCCCTGCCCTCCTGTGTACTGCTTTGGCGGAAAACATCTGGAAAGTGACACTTTTTGAATTTGTAAATGACACCGAATGATCTAGGGAATCGGGAGACCTACTTCATGTCCTACAGGCTCATTAACAGTAGGTTTTTAAATATACCTTGAAGCAACCCAGTCGGGGAGTTGTTTAGATGTTTGTTACCGGGGTAAGGAGATACGCTGAATTCGTTTATGAGCTTTATTTTTTTATGGCACTTGGCTTCCGGCCAAGTGCCATATACCGATCACTTTTCCGTCAGTCTGTCGGTTGGTCAGTCCGGTGTTTGCTAGTTAGGGTACTTCCAGATGTGCTAGGACGATAAAACTTGGCAGGCATATTAGGGACCCGACCAAACAAACTTGGAAATAGTCAATTGCCCGATCCGACCATCGTGGGGGGAGGGAGGGGAGCCGGAATCCGGAATTTAGTGGCATTCATAACTTTCAAACGGGTGATCGGATCTTAATGAAAGTTGATATTTGGAAACTCGTCGTATCTCAGATGTCCCATTTCAAGTCCGAACCGAATCCGATGAATGTGGGGGGGGGGGGAGTCGGAGGGAGGAACCGGAAATCATGTGAAACGGGTCCGTTTTTGTATATTTATTTATATGAATATATCATGTGAAACGCTTAGAGTGGAGCGATCGGGATGAAACTTGGTGGGAGGAACAAACACAAGCGCTAGGTACATCATTGACAGAACCGGACCAGATTCGTGCACTGTGAGGGGAGTTGGGGGAGGGGGGTCGGAATTCCGGTGATACGAAGTTCAGTTACTTCCAGCTGTGGGCTAGGACAATGAAACTTGGCAGGAAAATCAGGGACCCGACCAGATTAACCTGGAAATAGTCAACTTCCCTACCCGACCATCGTGGGGGGAGTGGAGGGAGGGGGAGTCCGGAATCTTGAGGTATGTACAACTTCCGAATGGGTGATCGGATCATAATGAAATTTGATGTAGAAAGACCACTTGTCTCGGATGTCTCGTTTCAAGTCAGGGCCGGATCCGATGAAGGTTGGGGGTCGGAGGGGGAACCGGAAACATTGTGACACACTTGGAGTGGAGCGATCGGAACGAAACTTGGTGGGAAGAACAAGCACAAGCCCTATGTACATCAGTGACAGAACCGGACCGGATTCGGGCACTATGGGGGAGTTAGAGGAGGGTCCGAATTCCGGTGATAGCAAGTTAAGGTACTTCCAGACGTGCTACGACGATGAAACTTGGCTTGAAAATTAGAGACTTAACATCAGGCCCGTATCCAGGAATTTATTTCGGGGGGGGGGGGGGGGGGGTTTGCCCGCGAAATTTATTTCGGGGGGGGGTTTTGCCCACGGGTCGGACCAAAAAGTACAAAAAATACATAGAGCAGAGGTTAAAGCCTACAAAAACTATTACTTTTGTGGGTTTCGGGGGGGGGGGGGGGGGTCGAACCCCCTAACACCCCCCCCTGGATACGGCCTTGCTTGACATGATTGGCTTAGAAATAATCAGTTCCCTGATCCGACCATCGTGGGAGAAGTGGAGGGGGAAGAATCCTGAATCTTGAGGTATGTATAACTTTTGAACGGGTGATCGGATCTTAATGAAACTTGTTATTTGGAAAGACCTCATGTCTAAAATGTCCTGTTTAAATTCCGGATGTAATGCACGGCCAAACGATACAGTCTCGTGATTTCCAAGGACCCATGATCATTCTTATCTCAAGGGTTTTGCTTACAAATGATCACAACAAACCCACGAACTGAAGACTTTATATTTATACCTATTGAGCTAAGTTGTGCGTTTTTTTATCTAATGGTTGTTGTTTTTTGTGTATTTTTGTCAAATACTCCGCTTTCTCTTGCTTGTTAGAAGCGGACAGGAAATCATTAATATTATTTACTACTGCGAGGCTCTACAGCGATGAGTTGTTTCTAGAGGCAAGGCAACGAACTGGGATGTGCCGCGAAGCTCCTACCCTCCGGTCGTTTTTATTGGGCAGGGCATCGGGATTCGACTCCGCATGGTCGATTTACAGAGATCGGGACACGGGAGTAGTACTGCTTATTTGTTCTTGGTTCGCGGTATCAGAATTTTTGCACACCTTAATCAGGAGTTGAGTCACCTCCCCATGTTTATCGGTCAGATGGATAAGCGAAAGTGTCTTTTACAACTCTACAAACTAGAAAAAAACGTAAGACAACGCCGTAAAAACTAGCGGCTGCACTTCTGTCTGCAAAATCCGAGTGACGTGGATAAATATTTTTGTTGACTTATTCCACTTAATAAAAACAAAACTTGGGCTCTTATCGCCCTTCAAACTATAAACTGCATAACTTCGGCGTATTTTCAATTTCTCTTCAACGTCTGATTATATTTTCTAAACTGAAGTAAACTAAAGTAAACTGAACCGCCTCTCATCTCACAAAGTAAATAATCTCTGTGTATCGCCTCAGAGCGAGCGAGTGGAATAAATAGCGCCCATTGCGTGTATTCAGTTGTGTCCGATAATTTGACTGATAAACATCTATACCGCTGTGTAACTGAGGTCGTCACATCTGGTAAGTTGATTGTAGTTAACCTCTGACTCTTTCGCCATTCCGCAATGACGAGATAAGATAAGATTTATTTACACTAAGAGCCGAAGTCCATGGCCGAACTGACTTTACTTGCATGGGCCATTTCACGTAGTCGTCTTAACAACATTATTTGGTCAATGAAACTACTCCTGATACTTTAGCCTACCATACGCGCCAATCTCATACTTCTCCGTGATGGTAACTCCTACACCCCCTCCCCCTTAATGCTTCTCCAGTTCCGGAAACTTCTAGCTCAGCCCTTAAGGTTGGTTGGAGTTCTGGCTGTCGTTATTTCTGCGTCCAAACCGTACCAAAAATCGGTCTTTGACGTTCTTCATCGTAAAATCTGCCGTACAGTATTTAACTATTCTCCAGTCCTGTGTTTGCGCGTTTCATTGACGCAAAAGCAGCTTTCGAGTGTTTCAACGGGGTAAATTTGAGAATATCCTGGATAAAATGGACGCAGAAGGAGTTGATCGTCAATTACTGAATCCTTAGACCATTTGTTTTGTTAGTGCTTCAGAATAAAATCAGTTGACTGGTTATTTTAGCAAGCCATTTTCCCACCGGTCCTTTCCCCTCTGTTTTTTAACCTTATGTGAACGACCTTTATATACGTTTGACCCAAAACAAACGTGTTGGGCAATCGGGATCATTCGGGTGGTTTGAAAGTAAGTAGGCTACTTCAGGTGCCAATTATGTTCCGAATCACATCTAGCTGCGGTGGGTGAAGCTGGAGGGGGTTACTGAACATTTTTTTTGTCTATGTTTAGGGTCCGTTTCAGGGAAGCGTTTCTGGGAATTCGTGGCTTTTGTTTCGGGTAGTTTTCGTAGGAGATGTTTTCTCTTGGGAAAATATTTGACAGTGCAAAACGGATACGTCAGGTGAATTTTAATAGAGCTAGATTTACAGTACAAGGAAATTCAGATCCCAGGCTCTTCTCTACACAACAACGAAAATCAACCCAAATGCAGAAAATCTCTACCCGATCAACGACCCAATTGAGCAGCAAAAACAGCAGCCGTGTACAAAATGAAATTTCAGCAACTTTTTTAACTCCAAGCTACTCTCACAAAAGAAGTTCACCAAGTTAGATATTTAAGACTAAGCTAGAATTTTCAGTTTTGTTTTTCACAAGTTTCCTTTTTCCAACTTGAGCGGCTTTTAGCCTGAAGATGACCCTTGCCAAGAAGGGCCGAAATCAGAGCAAAATAAAACACTATTGAGTAGCGCCAAGACTTGAAAAAAGTAACACACACTCGAATAGCATCGACATTGGCACCACTAACGATAGTGAACGTCCCTACTGAAACTCAATCGGCCGTGCACCAGCGCTGGCTCCAATAACTTCAAATTCTGAACAAGACCGCAAGTTTGTTTCGCTTTAAATGCCGCAAGCATAGTGGGCGGCGCTACGATTATGGTCCGTTTGCGAAGCATGGAAAACATAGGTTTTGGCTCTACTCCTTAGTGTTATTCTGCTCTGGCCGAAATATAGCTCTATTAAAATTCAGCTGACTCATCCGTTTTGCACTGTCAAACATTCGCAGTCAGCTTGGGCTGAAGGAATATTTATCTCGGAACGTTTCACAGCTAAGCACTCGTCTCTACCCGGACCTGTCACAAAATAATCTTATCCGACGTAATTTTTTCTAGACCAGAATGTCTACTGATTCTGTCATGTCAAATAATCTCGTCAGAATACTAAACAACATTCATGGCAGTATGTACGATGTCACCATCGTTTGCTCTGATGGCCTTCAGATCACAGCTAACCAGATCATTTTGTCGTCCGTAAGTGAAGTCTTTGAAGCCATGTTCAGAAGCACTATGCAGGAAGCCAAGACAAAAACTCTCAACATCGAAGACATCAGCAGCGAGACGATGAGCATGATCACTGAATTTTTGGCATCTGGCAAGTTGCCAGAGCTGGACGACCTTTCGGAGGACGAGTTGATTTATGCCCTGGAAAAGTATGACTTCAAGTGCATGAAGAAGGCCATAGCAAGTAAGCTTCAAGATGTGGACGTCAAAGATTTATGTAGTTCCTACGAACTACTCAAGAAGCTCAACATGGACGAAGACAAGAGGAAACTTGCCAAGCAAATGGCATTTCGTTTTAGCTCATTTCCACTAGATCAGATTACAAAGCTCGACGCGGATGCGTGTTTGTGGATTGCTCAATCACTGAAAGATCATCTTGGAACCAACGAGCTAAAAGCTGCCGTTGACGTTAGGAAGGACCTCTGGAAGAACTTCTTTGACTTTTACAACTTATGGCTCTGTACAAAGCCCGTCGACGGTGCTACGCATGTCGAGGAAATCATGCAGATGGTCGAGATCAGCTTTGATGAGAAAAGTATGGTACACCTTCTCACAGCATCCCCCATGTTGGATCATATGTCTCCTTGGTTGGCTGCACTAGTCAGAAAGCTCGTTGGACTGGAGGCTCTAGCTAAAGCGGAGAAGGAAGTTCAGGATCACCAGAGTAAATGCATCGGTGGGGCTTTCAAGTGCCCTCGCTGCGGTTTCGAGGCAAGAAGCAAACAGTTTCACAGTTGGGAGCTATGTTACGAATCTCGTGCGCAATGTTCTGCTTGTAAACAGGAGATGCTGCTTCCGGATGCCAGGTTTCCAAAGCTCGCCATCAATGTTGACAAGCCAAACGAAACTTAGATCTCATCAGGTAAAAGTTTTTCGTCTGAAGAGCTATGCTCTGAAACTACCCTTTTTGATTATTTACCATAATAAAAGTATAGCCTACATGAATGCCCTACCAGGATTATTATCTTCAAAGCCCAGGGAACACTGAAGATAGCTTTTCACCTCCCTAAGGGCACGCCATTGCCAGATCTGCTCCAATTTCTCGGTAACCTCGATCCTTGTGATCAAACCACAAAACTTATCCTCAGACATCCAACAAAGTTAGTTAGTGGCAAGACCTATGTCTTCCATACATCGGAAAGGGACCTAACTGTAGTAGGCCTACTCCTCGCTTCACTCGGGACATTGAAAGCGAGACAAATTTGCGGATTTAGAAAATTGTAGTACTGCTAAGAAACAGTATTTAGAAAACAGGGAAGGTTGTATCAATTTTTCTGTCTTCGGAATATGGAGTTATGGGAGCAAGTGCAAGTGCACGACTGATTGAGTTCAGAAGGGAAGTTGCCTATCGCTTATGGAGCTAGTATCGTTTCTGTTCGAGTGTGTGTCCCTTTTTACAATTGTTGGCGGTCTTCCATTGTGTTACTTTGCTCTGGCCGCAAGCGTAGTGGGCGGCGCCACTTTTCTGACAGCAAAATAAGACTAGGAGTAGCGCAAAGACCTATACTTTCCATGCTTTGCAAATGGGTCTTCCTCATAAGCGCAGCCCACTACGCTTGTGGCACTTAAAGCGAGAGAATCTTGCGAGTTTAGAAATTTTCAGTAAAGCATCAACCGAGGACACAATGGAGGCTGTATAAATTTTGTTTGCTGAATATGAACATGTTCGGAATATGAAGTTATCGGAGCCAGCGCTGGTGAATGAACGAATGAGTCTCAGTAGGGACGTTCTCTATCGTTAGTGGTGCTAGTATCGCTGTCAATCTTGTCGAGTCTTAGCGCTACTCCTTAGTGTTCTTTTGCTCTGAATTTTCTCTGCTGCCGAGTAGATAAACGCTCATGAACTTTATTTGATTCTTAAAAGATTACTAGAAAGACATCTGATGCTTCAAAACAAGCGCAATAAATTCAAACGACATCGAGGATCCGTAAAAAATGAAAATTATTAAAACACACAATCAGACTTTTAATCACTTTTTGGATTTAACTCCTTCTTTTCTCTTTCGTTCGCTCTGCGAGCTCGGATCCACCCCGGAAAGATCCCGGGCTTGAATCTGAAAAACGAGAAATCAGCTTAGCCGTAAAAAAGGTAGGTAAAGGTATCAGCACTAGCCTTGACAGGCCAAACTGGCGGTGCTGATCTCCAATTCTCGGCCCCCAGCCAGGAGATGCAGTGGGCGTTTGGGGGCCAGCCATCCTGGTGCTTTCGCACACCCTTCCTGTTACCATCCCCAGATTTCTCCAGGTACCCATTTAAAGCTGGATGAACTTTGGCTTCCTTACAGAGTTACGCCACAAACCCCCGTCCCAAACCAAACTGTAGGCACAACCGAGACTCGAACAAGCGACCCTTCACTTGGGAGTTGGGCGTGCTAACCATCTGGCCACGAACGTGCATCCTGTTTGACTGAAACCAAGCAAGGGATCGACTAAAAAAGAGGCACGGCATGGCGCAGGAGGACGAGCAATAAAAAAGAATAACACCAGTACACTGTGCAGTCCCATGATACCAGTCCTATCCTTCCCAGTGCCAAAATTTTCTGGTATTCCCCTGATGTTAAAAGAAAAAAGTTCCAACCGTGCGTTATCACTTGTTATCGCATGGCCAACCGTGCGATATCAAGTGATAACGCGCGGTTGGAATTTTTTTCTTTTAACATCAGGGTGATGGGGTTTCGAGGGTGGTTGATGAGCTAGGACTTGACAGGGGTCCTTGAGACCTTGTGGATAACGTGACAAAACTGTCTTGAAGCCAGCGTGCCTAGCCTTTTTTATCCACTCTCTCACCAATCAACAACTAGAGTAGAAGGAATGTCCTACCCTACTCAGCCTATGGCTCAAACTCACGTTCCTCTTTCTCTCCTTGCGAGTAAAAATAATCCTTTATTCTCAGTGTTCTCTTCAAAAAACCCAAAACATGACTGAACACCGGACGAACACAGATCTCTATGAATTAAAATTATCGCGCGCTACCAAGCGTGGAAGACCTAAGTCTAAATAACTTACGCTGACAAACATAGATGGCGTCAGCGTTACAAACCGTTATCGTCTGTCCGCTTAGGTGGGAGCTGAAAAACTCAACTAAAAGGCTTAAAGGTTTGTAACTCCAGAGCCTAAAAGACACGTTAGAACATCGTTCCTGCCCCTCACTCTGAAGCCTGAAAGGGCCCTTTTAGTTTTCATGCCTCATTCTAGTACTGATGCCTCCTACACTATGTCGTGCCATGCATCTTATTAGTCGATCCCCCGACGGAGGGGGGAGGGATCTCCGAACCCCACTTTCCTGGCATGCCAATTGGAACTCTACTGCTTTTTTTTATTTAATCCGAGCGGAGGTTCGAACATTTGGGTGTCTTCCCATCTATATCGTATTCCTGCAAGTTCGGTAGACCTTGAGAAGCGCCTTAAGATACGCTTTTATTTGCTTACAGGACCTCTCCTGCTTTTTTATTTTAGAATATACCTAGCTCCCTTAGGAAGTATAAGCTTTTAAAATCCCTACCTTTTCTCTATTGTTTGGTTTTGTGTCTACGAATTCTTAGAACATTTTCGGCGTACCGAGTTGCGCCCGTCACTCAAAGTTTAAATTTGCGGATCTTCAATGTTCGCGAAAAATTCTTAAACACATACGGATATTATCTGTTTGACGTGTTTTATTTGCTTAGTTTTCACACTTCTCAACCACGGAGCGTTCAGTATTCAAAGGTTTTGCGCCCAGCCGCCTATGTCGGACAGCAGGAGGGCTGGAAAGAGTCGACAAGCGCCATCTGCAGATGTCTTTCGAAAATCGCTTGCCACTCAGTTGTGTCTGCAGAGACCATTCTTGTTATATCTCAGCGATATTAGTTACGTTTTTATGGCACTTGCCTTCCGGCCAAGTGCCATATACCGATCACTTTTCCGTCGGTCTGTCGGTCGGTCAGTCCGGTGTTTGCGAGTTAGGGTACTTCCAGATGTGCTAGGACGATGAAACTTGGCAGGCATATTAGGGACCCGACCAAACTAACTTGGTAATAGTCACTTGCCCGATCCGACCACCGTGGGGGGAGGGAGGGGAGCCGGAATCCGGAATTTAGTGGCATGCATAACTTTCGAACGGGTGATTGGATCTTAATGAAACTTGATATTTGGAAAGATGCCATGTCTCAGATGTCCCGTTTCAGGTCCGGACCGAATCCGATGAATATGGGTGGGGGAGTCGGAGGGGGGGAACCGGAAATTATGTGACACGCTTAGAGTGGAGCGATCGGGATGAAACTTGGTGCGAGGAACAAGTACAAGTCCTAGGTACATCATTGACAGAACCGGACCGGATTTGTGCACTGTGGGGGAGTTGGAGGGGGGTTCCGGAATTCCGGTGATACGGAGTTAAGTTACTTCCAGGTGGGCTAGGACAATGAAACTTGGCAGGCAAATCACGGACCCGACCAGATTAACCTGGAAATAGTCAGCTTCCCGATCTGACCATCTTGGGGGGAGTGGAGGGAGGGGGAATCCGAAATCTCGAGGTACGTATAACTTCCGAACGGGTGATTGGATCATAATGAAACTTGACATGTACAAAGACTACACGCCTCGGATATCCAATTTCAAGTCCGGACCAGATCCGATGAAGATGGGGGGGATCGGAAGGGTGAACCGGAAACCTTGTCACACGCATGGAGTGGAGCGATCGGAATGAAACTTGGTGGGAAGAACAAGCACAAGGTCTGTGCACATTGGTGACAGAACCGGACAAGATTCGGGCACTGTAGGGGAGTTAAAGGGGGGGGGGGGGTCCATAATTCCGGTAATCGCAAGTTAAGGTACTTCCAGACGTGCTAGGACGACGAAATTAGCTTGAAAATTGGAGACTTTTTAGTCAGTTCCCTGATCAGACCATCAGGGGGGGGGGGGAGGGAGGGAGAATCCTGAATATTGGGGTATGTATAACTTTTGAACGGGCGGTCAGATCTTAATGAAACTTGAGACCTCATGTCTCAAATGTCCTGTTTAAAGTCCGGATGTAATCCGAGGAATGTGGGGGGGGGAGGTGGAGGGGAGAACCGGAAATCTTGTGACACGCTTAGGGTGGAGCGATTGGGATAAAACTTGGTTGTAAGAACAAGCACATGCCCTAGATTCATCAGTGACAGATCCGCACCGGGTTCGGACACTGTGTGGGGATCTGGAGGGGGTCCGGAATTCCGGTGATCGCGAATCGAGGTTCTTCCAGATGTGCTAGGACGATGAAACTTAGCTTGAAAATTAGACACTTGACAAGATTGGCTCAGAAATTATCAGTTTCCAGATCCGACCATCCCTTAAAGTACTAATCCTAACCGCAAAGTAAAAAAAAATACTTTTAAGCAAAATACACATTTTCGTGATCCCGATGAGCCTATGATCATTTTCGCCTCAAGGGTTTTGCTTACAACTGATTTCCTTAAAGTACAAACAATACTTTTGAGTAAAATATACATTTTTGTGCTCCGGATGAGTTCATCATCATTTTTGCTTCAAGAGTTTTGATCACGAATGATCACAACAAACCCACGAATTGACGAATTCCTATTTTCATCCTGTAGCCTTGCAAGTGCCATATGAGGTTCCAGCTCTTGTTGCAGATACCATGGTATCTCATACCACGGTAACTGGATCTGCAATTAGTCGTTTTTGCAGAGTACCGTGGTATGATTGTGTCTGCAGAGACCATTCTTGTTATATCTCAGCGATATTAGTTACGCAAAAACTGCAAAAACGACTAATTGCAGATCAAGTTACCGTGGTATCTGATACCACGGTGCTCTGCAAAAACGAATATTGCCGAAACTGCTCTTTTAGAAGCCATCCCAAAAGAAAAACTGATATCCAGTTATATATATGTGCTAAACTTTTTTTTCACCGATTTGACAGAATTATTTTGATGAAAGTGAGATGACTTTTCAGATACCTCGATCAGTTACCACGGTCGGACCGTGGTATCTGAATAGCAGATACCACGATAACTGGCCAGATCCCACGATAACAGCAAAAACGCCTTTTGACCGTGGTATCAGATACCACGACAACTGCGGAACGACTTTAGACCGTGGTATCAGATCCCATGGTGTCTGCAAAAACGCAACTGGTGACTGCAAAAACACCTTTTGAACGTCTTCAACAACGCCATAGCTGTGAAAACGCCTTTATACCATGGTATCAGATACCATGATATCCGCAGAAACGCAACTAATGTCTTTGGGAAATTGCTAGCCAATCAGTCGTCTCTGCACAGACCGTATCAGTGACATGATCCCCAGTCAGTTTTGGCTGAAGGAGTTTTTACATCCTTTCATATAAACTTTACAGATTTCTACTTGATACTTGTTCGTTTTTTTCTGTATAATGCATTTATAGGCTAGGTTTTCATTAATAATTTTTACAAAATAATCTGAATTAGTTAAGCGTCGTTTTTTATGTCACTGGCATGTCTGATGTTTTTAGAAACACGATGTTTCTTAATATTTGACAATCAATTGTACTGTTTTTTGACAAAGCAAAACGGATAAGTCAGCTACATTTTATTGGAGCAATATTTCGGCCCTTCTTGGCAAGGGTCCTCTTCAGGCTCAAGCTGGAAAATGAGCTTGTCTTATCTTCATGTCTTCATGAAAATTGTACCTTGTCTTATCTTCATGTCTTTTTTTCTGTTTCCAAATAGCAGAAAATAAAACTTACCAGAAGCTCTTTGTCAGGAACACGGGATAAAAAATCCAAGAATTCATTGTTAGGAACTGAGGTCGGCCTGACCAGCTTTTTTGTGAATTTCACAGTCCCCAACATCATCACCAGCCATCTAACGGGAATCAGGTACAGTAAGAAACTTGAAGCGACGAGAAGAAAAACGGCAAGCCACGACAAAAATGGAACGGTAAAGTTGAAAGTACTGAAAATAGAAAATATCTGTTACGTCATAATCCAGGACCAGACTCCGGAATATCATAACACATCCTGTTACTTATTTGTTATTGGAAAGGTATGCGACCTCAGGAGTACAGGACGGAGTAAAGGAAAGAACGGAGCATGACTTGCGATTGTCAGTTGAGGACCCACTTTCAACAAGACCAAAGGTTTCGATGGGATCCCAAAAATTTAATATTTGACCCAGACAACTAGGTCTTGTCTTCGCCAGGTCCAGTCTTCGCCAGGCTAATCATCTGAGAAAATCAAGTTCGGATGTACCTGTATAAGCCATATCTATATAGACGATACTGATCGAAACTTCCTGCTTTACTTCTACCAAATTTCCGGTTTCGGCCGAATTCCGAGCGAACTACTTGTCCAGCCAAAAAATAATAGTTCAGAAACGAATTCAGCGTATCTCCTTATCCCTATAAAGAACATCTAATCAACTTCAAATAAAACTTTTACTTATACAAAGAATCCGGTTTCAACCGGATTCCGGACGAGCTATATGTCCGGGTAAAAAATGATTGTCAAATACAGATTCAGCGTCTCTTCTTACCCTTAAATCTGTCATCTAATCAACTTCAAATACAAATTTTACTTTTAACAAATTTTACTTTTAACAAATTTTCCGGTTTCGGCCGGATTCCGGGCGAACTGTTTGTCCGGGGAGAAAATGGTTTTCACCATCGTGTTCAGCATGTCTTCTTACCCGTAAATCGAGCATCTAATCAACTTCAAATAAAACTTTTGCTTTTAACAAATTTTCCGGTTTCGGCCTGATACTGGGCTAACTACTTGTCCGGCGAGAAAATGGTTTTCACCATCGTGTTAAGCATGTCTTCTTACCCATAAATCGAGCATCTAATCAACTTCAAATACAACTTTTGCTTTTAACAAACTTTCCGGTTTTGGCCGGATTCCGGACGAACTACTTGTCCGGCGAGAAAATGGTTTTCACCATCGTGTTCAGCATGTCTTCTTACCCCATAATCGACTATCACATTAGCTGTTTTAAAATATTTTGTTTGCCCCTTAATTTAAACCCCCTCCCCCACCCCTAAATGTAGGACTACAGAGCCCATCTACGAACTCGACCTTACTCTTGACCCAAAGAATCCTCACACCAAGTTTCATCAAAATATCTCATTCCCTTCGAGAGTTATCATGCTCACAGACGGACAGACGGACGGATGGACGGACAGACGGACAACTTTTGCGATGTCATAGGTATCCGTCACTAACGTTTTGGGATCCCAAAAACTGAACCATCTGTCAAGAACAAGGTGACCCAACCAGACGGTAAAGCTACATATACTGTTAGATTATGGTGTTTTGATCCAGAACCGAACCGAACTGGAACTTGAATATCGGTGTGGCTGATCCTGAAATTCATCACCAAGATTATCATCCATGGAGCTCCATAATGTCTTGGTTTACTGAACTGTAATAATTTTGGTTGTTCATAAAGTGTTTCTTTCTTTTTCATTTTTTTTAATTAACTCCGTCTGCATACTGGACGGGTTACAAGCAAAATTTAGTCTAGTTTAATTTCATGCTTTAACTCGGTTCCTAGCAGCATCGATGGTGTAAAGGGGAGCTCGTTCATTCCTCACTGGCTGTGTCTGTTTGTGTGTACGTGTGGGGGGAGGGGCAAGGGTTAGAGGAGCCGACTTACTTTTTCACGCACTCTCCCATAGACGCAACATAGCCTATGGAATTCTGGACGGTCTGGGTCACTTCTTGAATCGCTTGAAGTCTCATCTTCAAACTCTTCTTTTCCTCCTGAAAATAGTACCAGGTCAAAGGGGTCACGTCAGTTCTCCCACATGTCAGTTCGCCTCCAAAACCCATCACTACGCCCAAACGACCCGGCAGTTCGCCCAGCGATTAATGCCCAGCTTTCAGTAACGGTTTTCACAGTTAGGAAACATTTCACCTCTAAAAAAAAAGCATTTCCAGAAGTCTAGTTGAAAGCTCCCCCGTACGCTAAAAATTGGGGTAGACAAGTAAAAAAATCAAAAAAATCCTAAAGCTGAGTGTTTGCCAACTTCGAGTGTTGCTGTACAACAAGCTTTGTTTTTCCAATTCTGAGCGGCTTTGAGCCTGAACAGGACCCCTGCCAAGAAGGGCCGAAATACAGCTCTAAAAAAATTCAGCTTACGTATCCGTTTTGCACTGTCAAAAATGTAAAACGCTCGTCTGTCTTACACCCGAAATACTTTTTTTTTGGGGGGGGGGGTGATTGAGTACCTTATCTGGCGATGCCAAATATTAAGAGCTTATTTATTTATTCGGAAAAATATAGCCTATCAACATTAGAAACTTTCAACGAAATCTGTGTTTGCCGAAAATAAATTTATGACTGACGTAACATCGAACATTATTGGTCAGCCAGCTTGGGCTGAACGAATATTTTCAGAAACTCGACGGAGTTAGGCAGAAGCGTCTCATTCGAGTTATACAAGCTTCCGGACTTACTAAATAAGTAATAATATAAAAAAAAAATTCGACCATAATTACCTTAATTCACACTTCGGAGCAACTAGCATCCAATGGATTTTTTGCTCCGTGAAGTAAAAAAATATCCGAAAATTCCCATCTCAGCTTCTCCTGTCTCGTATTCTTAGTCAATTTTGAAGTTTTGTTCTATTTTTTTCTTTTTTAGCGGTTTAGAAAAATAATATATACAAAAATTGGGGTTAAACTGTCAACTGACAGCGATGAGCAAGGTAAGGCTCCTTACCTTTGCTCCGTGAAGTAAGAAAATATCCGAAAATTCCCATCTTAGCTTCTTCTGTGTCGTATTCTTGGTCAATTTTGAAGTTTTGTTCTATTGTTTTCTTTTTTCGCGGTTTAGAAAAATAATGTACACAAAAACATGGGATTTAACTGTCAACTGACAGCGGTGAGCAAGGTAAGGCTCCTTACCTTTTCGTCTTCATCCTCTTCCGCCGATTCTCCAGAGAGGTCACTAGCATCGACGTCTCTGTAGCCACCAGATCGGCCACTTGTCACACTGTTTATCTGCAAATATGAACAGGATAAATACATTAATTGCTTGCATGTGACCCAATACTGTGATTTCCTCATTTTCTTAGTGAATAAAAGTTTAATTCAAATCAATAAATTTAGTAATTTCAAACGACGGTCAAGGAAACGCACTAGTAAATGCAAAATATTTGAAGTTTAGCTACGAAAAGTTTAAAGGAACAGAAAACTTGACTCAAACTTTACTCGGGGAGCTAGCTAACATATCAAGAATGTACCCTGAGTCGATATTGAGAGTAAGAAAAATTCTCGTTACGACCATTGCAGTTTCCGGCAGTTTCCGAGAATTCGACTTTGAGCAAAAGGTTTGCAAAAGCAAAAGGTTTGTGTGCCGCGACTAGGAATCGAACCCCGGCCGCCTTGTCGGGGAGGTCGTTTCTCTGTGGTCTACATGTAAAAAGGCGAACTTTTACAGTACATAAGTGCATAATTACAGTGCATAAGGGGCAAGGGCCTGCCAGCTAGCTTTTGGAACACTAAGGAGGGGGTTCGAGACGGTTCGAGATAACAAAGAAGAGGGGGCCTGTCGTCAATAAGACCCTGTATATTTATCTAAGCCCCCCCGAGCGATTCGATGGCCGAAAGTTGCGTAGTCAAGTTTACTGTTCCTTTAAATCTGTAGTTATTTTTTTTTTGTTTACAAAAACACGGTTACTAAGATCGAAATTGAAAGCATCGCACACCAGAACTGGAGATTTGCTTATGACTTGAAATTTCCATGTGGATGAAAATAGCACCACCGTGCATTTACCCGGCAGAAAAAGATTTCGGGCAGATTTTTTAAACAGAGCTTTTTTTTTACCATGATCACGCACGAAGAATGGGATCTTTGATGACTGATCTTTCCAGAATGTCTCCGGACCCCACCCCCTGGGCTAGAAGACCCTCGCGAAACCCCCCCCCCCCCCCCCCCGGTGACCCATCCCCACACAGTGTCAATAGAAAAATACCTTTTTGTGAAAAGATAAATAGAGGCGAGCGCCCAGCGAACCGCCGTTATAATTAGCTCGCGAGTCCAGGAAAAATTTTGTGAGTGCTTGCCGTCAAAACTGCAGTTTTTAATAAGATTTTTATAATGTCCTATGTATTCGCATTCGATTTTTTTTTCGTGGGAGGGGAGGTCGCCGGTTTTGTTTTTGCGGGGGGCTATCCGAGGGGGATGCCAGGGAGGTTTACCCGAGACCCTCTGGTCCTCTGGATGGAATGTACAAAAAATATTCTCCTTGATGATACAGTCGAATACTTTTTTCTTCATCAAATCGGGCTTGATAAATTCAAGGAGGAAGTCTTCCAAACAATGCGCTAGATTGCGAGAGTAAATTGGAAAAAAAATTACAGACTTTTCAGCAGAGCAAAATAACACTAGGGAGTAGCGTCAAGACCTATGCTTTCCTTGCATGGCAAACGGGTCACACTCATAGCGCCGACCACAACGCTTGCGACATTTAAAGCGAGACAAACTTGCGGGTTTAGAAATGTCTAGTAAAGCTAAGATGTGGTCTGCACACATTAAGGAAACCGGAGTAGTTGTATCTTTTTTTTGCATTGTTCAGAATATGAAGTTATCGGAGCCAGCGCTGGTGAACGACTGAATGAGTTTCAGTAGGGACGTTCAGTATCGCTAGTAGTACTAGTATCGCTGCTGTTCGACTGTGTGTCACTTTTTCCAAGTCTTCGCGCTACTCCCTAGCGTTATTTTGCTCCGGGTCACACTCATAGCGGCGACAACGCTTGCGACATTTAAAGCGAGACAAACTTGCGGGTTTAGAATTTTCTAGTAAAGCTAAGATGTGGTCTGCACACATTAAGGAAACCGGAGTAGTTGTATCTTTTTTTTGCATTGTTCAGAATATGAAGTTATTGGAGCCAGGGCTGGTGCAAGACCGATTGAGTTTCAGTAGGGACGTTCAGTATCGCTAGTAGTACTAGTATCGCTGCTGTTCGACTGTGTGTCACTTTTTCCAAGTCTTCGCGCTACTCCCTAGCGTTATTTTGCTCCGGGTCACACTCATAGCGCCGACAACGCTTGCGACATTTAAAGCGAGACAAACTTGCGGGTTTAGAATTTTCTAGTAAAGCTAAGATGTGGTCTGCACACATTAAGGAAACCGGAGTAGTTGTATCTTTTTTTTGCATTGTTCAGAATATGAAGTTATTGGAGCCAGGGCTGGTGCACGACCGATTGAGTTCCAGTAGGGACGCAGTACCGCTAGTGGTGCTAGTATTGCTCCTGTTCGAGTGTGTGTCACTTTTTCCAAGTCTTGGCGCTACTCCCTAGTGTTATTTTGCTCTGCTTTTCAGAAAGGAACCCGACAACTTACCACGTAACTTTTAACGAACATTGGCAGAAAAACGAGTGGCACCATGTAAGGCTCGAAATAGTACGTTCCAACGATGAACAGGACAAACGCTACAATGCTCCTGGTAGGAGATTCCCATTCCATGATACTCCTGGAAGACAAAAAGATTTCTTTTCAAATTGAAATAGTTATAGTTAGTTCCTTTTTTCATGAAGGTCGGAACGGTCAGCGTAGTAACTTTTCTGATGGTTGGATCGATTTTAGAAGTAGTGAACTGAAAGACAAAAATGCTCCTCAGCCGGGATTTGAACCCAGGACCTTCTACTTACAGGGCAGACACTCTAACCATTTGAGCTACCGAGGGGCTTGCGAACAGAGTTCGCAAACCACTACAATAGTCGGGTACAAGCCGGCCATAGGAACAGTGATCCCGGCCGAAGGCAAATTTATCTAATTAGTTCACATCCCCAAGTCACGGAAATTAAAATACATACGTGGCTCCGACATTGGAGTCCTAGACTTCTACACTAAATTCAAAAAAGTTGCTCTTGGTTCATTAGTCACGGTAAAAGTCCCTTGTATAAAGTGCCATTTATGTATGGTTGGATCGAAAATAGTTACTGATAGTCACTACTGTTAGACGGGTGGAACACGCTCAGAGTCTCAAACGCATCACCGATTCAACGATTGCGACACAAGACAACCATCTTGGAACGGGTCCAGCTACAACAACTTAGAGCGTGTTCCACCCTTCTAATAAACAGTAACCATTAGATTTTCGTTCCATCCTCGTGAAAAGTTACTACGCTGACCGTTCCATCCTTCTCGAAATATAAACTAACAGTAACTATTTGTTCACCACGCTCGGAGCGTAGTACGCGTGGTAAGTACGAATTTCTTCGACGTGATTGATCCGTAGCCCTTGGCACGATATTGTGCTCAAAATCGAACAATTTGTTCCAGCCTCGACGCCAAGAAGCCAGAGTCCATGAAGTCATGCGTAGCAACTACGGTAAGTAGGGAGGAACACGCTCATAATAGTGGTCAGACGGATAACGCGAGTCGAAGAAAATACCCTTAGTCAATCTCTTAGCTGATTATTCAAGTGACAGTTTCAATTCAAATTCAAATTCAAATATTTTATTAACCTCCAAGATCGGAGAGTATAAAATGAAATAAATACAAAACTAAGTGGCCCAACATATAAAACTACAAAAAAAATACAATCTGGCCAAAAATACTAGATACACAAAAAATAAAAATTATGCACACGCGTTAAACTATAATAACTCTTTAACCGCTAAATATAAGTTAAATATAAGTTTCTCCTTATGCAAATTTAGAAGAAATGTAAACTAAGAATTCTATAGGAGGCTTAACGGCCTGCCATCCAATTTGCGAGTATATTTATTAATTTATTTATATTTAAACTTGGGAATTGTTCCGTTTCACGAAACAAGGCACGAAACTGTATATAGTTCCACCCTACTTACCGTTGTTATTGTGCATGATGTGACAGATCCTGGCTTTTCGACGTGAAGGCTGTAACGCATTTTCCTTTTTTCGGCAAAAAATCGCGCCATGGAGTAATCGAGCCATTCACGTCACAGAGATCGTATTTACCACGCTTACTACGCTCCCGAGCGTGCTAAGCAGATAGTTACTATTCTGAGAAGGTTGAAACGGTCAGCGTAGTAACTTTTCACAAGGTTGGAATGAAAATATTAACTCATAATTACTAGTTGCGTTTTTGCGAATACCATGGTATCTGTTACCCGGCAACTGGATCTGCAATTAGTCGTTTTTGCAGTTACCGCGGTATCTGATATACGGTCCACTACAAAAACGACTATTGCCGAAATTGCGCTTTTCGAAGTCATCCCAAAATAAAAACTGATATCCAGTTACATCACTAAGTGCTGGACTTCTTTCTCACCAATTTGACAAAATTTGATGAAAGTGAGATGCGTTTCCCAGATACCACGACCAGATACCACGGTCGGACCGTGATATCTGAATATCTGTTACCACGGTAACTGGCCAGATACCACGACAACTGCAAAAACGCCTTTTGACCGTGGTATCAGATACCACGATAACTGCAAAACGACTTTAGACCGTATATCAGATACCATGGTATCAGCAAAAACGCCACTACTGTTTTTGTAGGGGTGGAACAAACTCTAGGTAGCCGCTGTGTGGGGATTAGAGGTCTTTCAGCTTAGGACAAGGAAGGAAGTGTATTGCGGAGGGTTGGAGTTCCAGGAACCTAAATTTCAGGCTAGAGTATTGAGCTGGAAGTCCTTCAGTAACCGCACGTAAACCTTAAAGGAACAGTAAACTTGACTACGCAACTTTCGGCCATCGAATCGCCCGGGGGGCTTAGATAAATATACAGGGTCTTATTGTCGACAGGCCCCCCTTCTTTGTTGTCTCGAACCGTCTCGAACCCCCTCCTTAGTGTTCCCAAAGCTAGCTGGCAGGCCCTTGCCCCTTATGCACTGTAATTGTGCACTTATGTACTGTAAAAGTTCGCCTTTTTACATGTAGACTACAGACTAACGACCTCCCCGACAAGACGGCCGGGGTTCGATTCCTAGTCGCGGCACACAAACCTTTAGCTTTTGCAAACCTTTTGCTCAAAAGTCGAATTCTCGGAAACTGCCCGGAAACTGCAATGGTCGTAACGAGAATTTTTCTTACTCTCAATATCGACTCAGGGTACATTCTTGATATGTTAGCTAGCTCCCCGAGTCAAGTTTGAGTCAAGTTTTCTGTTCCTTTAAGTTCTTTTGATGCAGGTCGATACTAAAATTCTTTCCATGGAGTAAGACTGTAGGGATGGGACAACAAGGGGCTTGAAGCAGTGAGCGAGTGAAGAAGGAGCCACGAAGACAGCTAGTTCAGAGGCCTAGAAATGAAGGACCTGCCGCGTCTGCACCTGCGAGGTCTTTTGGAGACCAGCCTATTTGTGATTTTTGCCTGTGTATTGGTCACGAAGAAAAATGGAGTCCGGACAAAGCCAAGGGCCGGACACCCGTGGTTACCGATGCATGACCGCTGATTAACTCGCCAGGGCCGTATCTAGGGATTTATTTGGGGGGGGGGGGGGTTTCTCGCGGCATTTATTTTGGGGGGGGGTTGTCTACGGGTCGGACCAAAAAGTACAAAAAACACATAGATCAGAGGTTAAAACCCCCCTACCCCCCCTGGATACGGCCTTGTAACTCGCCCTTTGTATTTTTCTTCATTTGTTGTGGTGTATAATATATTTTGACAATGATCGCTAACTGTCTTTTCTCTCTATTATTCTTTATTTTTCTTTCATTTACTCCTTTCTTGCTCAGTTTGAATATAACGGGTGAAGTGACATAGGGTCTTCAATGCCCTATCTCACTCTAGCGTCGACCGTTCTCCATTTGAACTGTCAGTTGCATATATGGAACCGTGGCGACAGGTCGAGAAAAACCGAGTAACAAGAAAATATAAGGAAACTACCCAAGAAAATACAGAATCAACTACTAGAGCATTTGCTGAATATGTCTTTAGCCTGGCGTATTCTCGGAAGGGACTTTAAAGGAAGCTTCAACCAGGTTAGTACAAGCGTCTTGAACTAAGAAATCTCTCAGCTATTGCAATATTGAAATCTTGAACTTAGAGTAAATGCTTACGATAAGGATAAAAATTTAGGTTCTTTTTTAATACGATCAAGGCTTTCCGTCGACGTTCGATTTAATCAACCAGTATTTCTCGACGAGGATTGCTGATGGTTGGATTTAGGGTTCCTAGAAACCCTGTAGAAACCCTAGTCGGTTTGGTTTTATTGCAGTTTTCGATTTCAAATATCGCCGAGCAAAAAATATTGAGCTCAGTTACCCTTTCGACACAACTAAACAGTTACGAATCCCAAAAAAATTTAAATTTTTTTTTTCACTGATGTAGGCTACATTAATACCGACTCCGAGGAAATCGGTTCCTGTGTTTTATGGGGGGAAGTCATAACTCAAATGTCTGCGAGAAGTGACTCGTGAAATCGGTTCCTGTATTTTATGGGGGGGGGGGTACTTACTCGAATGTCTGTGTAAAGGAATATATTTCCATTCCGACGGCTTTCAGTCGCAAGACGTTGGTCATAAATATCTTTCGGCTAAATCGTTCCTCAGTTTCCATGAACTTCTGCTCTTTTGGTCGGAGAGTCTGAACAGCGCCGCGGATCTATATAAAAAAAAATTAGACACATAAGCTTAAAAGACAACTCACACTTTTTTTTTGAAAGTGCAAAACGGATACATCAGCTGAATTTTTTTTAGAGTTCTATTTCGGCCCTTCTTGGCAAGGATCCTCTTCAGGCTCAAAGCCGCTCAAGTTGGAAAAATGAACTTGTAGAACTCACACTGTTTCCTGTTTATGAAAACTTACCAATATTATAAAATAGGTGAACAATTTAAAACCAGGCTCTGCTTTGTCAGAAACTACACACTGAGCCTCTCTCAAGCATCATTGAGTTCAAGCAAAAAGACGGAAAAATTGAAATAACCGTTTATTAGTGAGATTTTGGCGAACACTCGTCGGGAGCAAATATCGCATTGAAAAAATCGAAACATAGCAAGTGCGCAAGTGCACTAATCAGTGTGGTGTCGATTCTGGGGTTAGAACGTACCAAAAGAAATTTGACAGTGGAACGAAAATAAAAACAGATTTGTAACGATCGTTAACTGAGTGTTTGTTTTAAATTTTCACTGTTTACTGTTTGATTTGTTCTTATTTTTTCTCCATCGTTGTCTTCTTCGAGGATTTAAAAATGAAGTTTTCGCAGTGAAGCAGATTTTCCATTTATCTCTGTAAATCTTTCATATGTTGCGTTTTTGCAGATACCATGGTATCTGTCACCATCACGGTAACTAGATCTGCGATTTGTCGTTTTTGCAGATAACGCGGTATCTGATACCACAGTCAAAAGTCGTTTTCTCAGTTACCGTGGTATCAGATGCTGTTATGTCAGCGAAAACACAACTATATTTATGTATGGTCAGGTTGTTGTTTTATTTAAAACGTATGCGAGTTTGTACTTAAAGCATTATTAGACGCAAAAATTATTATTAAAATTCGATTAGCCTAGAGCGTGTTCCGCCCTTATGGCTCCCTAACTATTTGTCCCTATTTCCGTTCCAACCTCACAAAAATTTACTACGCTGACCGTTCCAACCTTCTCGAAATAAAAATTTCCCGCGTCATAGTAGAATTTACGATGTGGGGACGGCCGGAGATATTCTGAGCCTCATAACTAGAGCAGATAGTGGAAAATCAAAAATCCCTTCGGAGAATCCAAATAGTTCAGTGTATCCAGTTAAATGACACACAAATAAGTTGGCTTTTCAGTTAAACTTTAACGCCAAGAAGCCAAAATTCGTTAAATCATGCGTAGTAACTACGGTAAGTAGGGTGGAACACGCTCCTAGTATCTTCGAGTGTTCCTCTCTATAGGCCTAGTCAACTATGTACTGATTTAGTGTTAAAATAAAACGAAATTGAACTTTTTTGATAACTTGAAGTATAAAGAGTTGTCTAAACAGCTAAAATGTAACTGACATTTATTTGTTTTGGAAAGAGTAGGCCTATAGGTGGTGTTAACGAGTTTAAAGCTTAACCGAAAAGGGATGAGATAGGACAATCTAGTTACCGATAATTTATTCACTTAAAGATGCTTCCTGGTGAAAATGCGTTACTTCGTTGCTCCGCTGTTCAATCGGTTTTCATGCAGTGGAACTTCCCTGCCGAATTTGTGGTACCTCTACGTGCTAGTGCCTGTGTTATATGCTTGAAGAAATTGATTTGAGAAAAATGAGTGTTCACGCAGTGGCCAGGCGCGATTACCGAGCACACAATTGGCAACGGAAAAACCGTGTTTGTGTTGAGATTCAAATTTTCCGCGTCATAGTGGAACTTTTCGTTGTGAGGACAGCCGTAGATACTCTGAACGTCAAACCTGAGCATATAGTGAAAAAAAAACTTAAGACAATCCGAATAATTCAATATGTTCAACAAATTATACAAAAATAAGCTGGCTTTTCAGTTAAGCTTTAAGGAAAAAAAGTCATCGAGTGGAGGGGAGTCGTAGCCTAAAAAGTACAAAGTATGACATTTTTTTTTCAAAAAAAGATGCTACGCGAGTTAACAAATAAAAAGTACAACAAGTGAAACCATGCATGAAACTATGCGCTTACCGGATTCCAGACTACCCCCAGCTCCATCAAAATCTGGGGGCTGCTTCCTCGGGCCACTGATCTCAAGCTGGAGTCTTTCAACATATACCATCGCCGTTCACCATTATTTACCCGAAGAAGAGGAATGATCACTTTTCCTAGGAAATCCGAGCGCATTGAACGGTCTTCATCGTACACGGTGACCTCTAGAGAGCTGTTGATGTCTTTAACCTGGCTGTAAAAAGATATGTTATAGATGTCTCCACTGGCCACGCCTCGTGGTAATCTAAATGATAAGACGCAGGAAATTCTCCCTTAGACTGCACTGTCAGAAGTTTCATAACAGATCGCGCATAACACTTTCAAGAATAACACCTTTCACTTAGAAATAAAGTGTTATGACCAATTAAGTTTACACTATTTCATGCCTAGATCTCCAACCACACCTTCAATTGGTAAAAATGCTACACTGTCAGAAGTTACATAAAGACAACAGAAGGATGCCCGGTTTCAACAGATAACACTTTGGATCTGTTATGTTTCTTTCGTTCCCGTTAGTATTTTTACCAATTGAAGGTGTTGTTGGAGATCTAGGCACGAAATAGTGTAAACTTAAAGTTTAACCGAAAAGGAATGTAATAGCAGAATCTAGGCACCCATGACCTATTTACTTAAAGAGGCTTGAAGACCTGATGAAAATGCGTCACTTCGTTCTTTAGCTATTCATGAATAATCGATTTTCAAATAGCGGAATTTCCCTGTGATTTGTGGTACCTCTATCTTGACTTACTTTGGCTTTGACTTAACGCTCTTGCTCAGCAGGGTCGCCAGCGTAGAGGGAACTGGTTGACAGCGCCGTCAGTCTTCTCCATGTAGCCCTGTCCAGGGCTAAGGATGGGGCCTCATTTGGGTTGATGTTGCGGCTGAGCAGGCGTTGGTTTATTACATCAGCCCATCTAGTGCGTGGCCTTCCTCGAGGGCGTTTCCAGCCATTTTCGGAGGGATTGAAGTCCGTGATGATCCTTGCGGGGGTACTTAGCGGGAGACGGAGTAGGTGGCCGTACCACCTTAGAGAGCGGGCTTCTACTTGGGTAGAGAGGTTCACCAGCTTGAAGGTCTTCAGGATCTCAGTATTGCGGATCTTGTCATACCATTTGAGGCCTTCTACTCGACGCAGGTGTCTAGTCTGAACGGCATCGACCTTTCTTAGCTGTGTCTGGGTTATCGGCCATGTCTCAGATGAGTACAGCATGATGCTTGAGACTGTGGCGTTGTAAATTCGGGCTTTGGTATGGCGACTGATTTGTGGTTTGTGGAAGACTGCTCTCAGGAGTCGTCCGAACACAGAGCTTGCCTTGGCTGATCTGGCTGAGATTTCGGCGTCAAGTGTGCCACTTGAGGATATAATTGATCCGAGATAAGTGAACTGCCTTACCACATCGACAGCTTGGCCGTTAATCTCAACAGTTGAGGGTGATGCTGATGCGGTCTTTTCTATGGGCATGATCTTCGTTTTCTTCCAGTTGATTTGCAGCCCAACTCTAGACGCTGTGGAAGAGAGCGTCTCGAGTGCAGACTTAAGTTGGTCGAGATTGTCGCTAAGGACAGCTACATCGTCCGCGAAGTCAACATCAGACAGAGTCCTCCCGGCATAACTGATGCCGAAAGGGTGGGCATGGTGCGTCTCGTTCAGGATGTGGTCGATGACGCAGTTAAACAGCTCAGGTGCAGCAGCGCATCCTTGCCGTACTCCATTTTGTATGGGGAAGGAAGAAGAAAGCTTCCCGTTAACCAGGACGGCGCTTTCTGTGTTGCTGTCGAGTTCTTTGAAGAGGCTGACTATCTTTGTGGGTAGGCCCGCGGCTTTCAGGATTAGCCAAAGGGACGGTCTGTCAACAGTGTCAAAGGCAGAACGAAAGTCAATGAAAGCTATGTAGGCTTTTTTGTTAAATTCCACTGTCTTCTCAACGATCTGTCTAACCGTGTGAATCTGTTCAGTTGTCGATCTTCCTGGCATGAATCCGGCTTGTTGGGGGCGGCGCATAGCATGTAGGAAACTTGTTGCACGTTTCAGCAGCAGCATCGCAAACAGCTTTCCAGGAACAGACAGTAGGGTGATACCGCGGTAGTTGCTGCAGTCCGTCTTGCTGCCCTTGCGCTTAAACACTGGCACAAGGATTCCTTTCTTCCAGTCTGATGGTATAACTTCAGTGCGCCAGATGCTGAACATCATCTGCAGCCAGAGTATCATTGCAGGGCCGCCTGTTGTGAGTAGCTCTGAAGCGATGCCACAAGTGCCGGCTGCTTTATTGTTCTTAAGTTTCTTTACGGCCGATCTGATCTCCTCAGGAGAAAATTCGTCACCGTCGGGGGCAGCGGTAGCTTCTGCAGCAGCAGCAACAAGCCCTGGGTCAATGCAATCGGGTGGATCTGAGTTGAGCAGCATATCGAAGTGTTTCTTCCATAGACCAAGACATTGGGACTGATCGTATATGGTTTCTCCATTCGCTGCTTTCAGGCTTGTGGACGCCATGGTGTGTTGGCCAGTCAGGTCACGCAAGATCTTGAATGTTGCGCCTATGTCTTTCTTTTGGGCAGCTTGCTCGAGCTCAGCGGCTTTGCCTCCAATGAAGTCTTTCTTGTCCTTGTGAAGCATAGAGTTACGCTGTTTGTTGAGCTGTCTGTAGAGTGTCATATCTCCTCGTAGTCTCGCTCGCCGTCTCTGCTCAATCACTTCGAAGGTCTGGTTGCTAATCCACTCTTTCTTTTTTCGCTGCTTCAAGCCCGCAACTTCTGTAGCTGCTGTGAGAACATTATCCTTGAAAGTGTTCCACGCTGACTCGCTTTCTGAACACTGCTGGAGGGCCTCAAAGCGGTTAGAGACCTCAACCATATACCGCTCACGAACCGAGGGATCTTGCTTCAGTCGAGAGGTGTCTATCTTCTTGGAGGAAGAGGTGTTACTCTTGTTGGCCCTCAGCCGGAGTTTGATCCTTGCAGAAACAAGACGATGGTCGGTATTGCCGAGCTCGGCACCTCTGTATGAGCGGCAGTTCTGGACAGACGAAAGCCAGCGTCGTCGTACAATGATGTAGTCAAGCATCTTTTTTGTCTTGCCGTCATTGCTGTACCATGTGTGCTTCGCAATGTCTCTTCTCACGAACCAAGTGTTTGTGACTGATAGGGCGTGGGTGATGCAGCAACTGAGCAGCCGCTCACCATTATCATTCAGAGCGTCAACCGTCACAGGTCCAACAGCCGCATCATACAGGCCAGAGCTGTTAGCGACACCAGCGTTAAAATCTCCTAGGACTATGAGGTAGTCGTGCGGCGGCACGGAGGAAAGCTCGGAGGACAGCACCGCATAGAAGTCGTCCTTATCTTCATCTTCGGCCTCGTTTGTCGGTGCATAGCAGGTAAGAACAGTTATCTTCCCGTGCTTGCCGTCAATTCTCGCTCTCAGTAGACGTGATGAGATAGGTGTGAATGACAGTAGGGCTTTCCGAGCGAAGCTGTTGAGAACAAGGCCGACTCCCCCTCTTCTTTGGGTTCCGCCAGACCAAAGCAGTGTCCGTCCTTCTCCAATATCTTCTTCACCGCTTCCCGTAAGGTGCGTTTCTGTTATTCCTGCGATCGTCACTTTATATCTTTTTAGTTCTTTTGCTAAAAGAAGCTTAGAACCAGGCTGGTTCAGCGTCAGGACATTCCAGGTGGCAACATTAATGCCACCTTGGTCAGCGATGTTCAAAGGGGTACGTCCTTGGGCAGGCCTGGGTCCGTTTGGGAAAGTAGGTGGGGCATCCGAGGCTGTATTTCCAGTTCCATTCGTAGCAATGAATTTCAGGAGGAGGGCTGCTAACCCAACCGTCCCTAGGTGCATTTAGTTCTCCGGTGGCTAGTCGGATATCCAGAGGCACGTGAAGTCAGCTCTGCATGCGCCAAGAATGCATGAGAGCAGACTTCGGACGAGCACCATTACCTCCTCTATCTGCTTGTGTCTATGTTGTATGCTTTACGAAAACGATTTACGAAAAATAAGTGTTCAAGCAGTGAACCACCTTCCTCGAGCTGATCACTGACCACTGAAAAGTGGCGTTTGTATTGAGATTCAGTTTTTCTGCGTCATACTAGAATTTTTGCGTTGTGAGGACGGCTGTAGATATTCTGAACATCATACTAGAGCAAATAGTGAAAAAAAAAATCCCTTAACACAATCAAAATAATGCAGTGTAGTCAGTCAAATGATATAAAAATAAGATGGCTTTTCAGTTAAACTTTAATTGGTCATAACACTTTATTTCTAAGTGAAAAGGTGTTATTCTTGAAAGTGTTGTTTGCTATCTGTTATGAAACTTCTGACAGTGTGGTAAAAATCACTCAGTGTATTCAAATATCGGATTTGAGTAAAGCACAAGGATATGCGGATATGAGTAAAGCACAAGCTAAAGATTAGACTGGAATTAAGAAGTTTACGTTTGTCTACGGACGATTATTTCCCGCCGGTTTACTGTGCCATCCTTCCAGCGAACGACGAACGAAAGATGCTTTATGTCAACTTCTCTCGATGACTCTTCCCTTTCAACAATCCTTATGTTGGAGGAGACGTAGTAATCTTGAAAGGCAAACTTCCTTTCCGACTCACTCACGCTTCGTGTAGGAGTCGGAGCAAACAAATTTAGAAGAGGAATTGTTTGGAATCTTCTCTTCTATCGTCACAGTCATATCATTGGTTGTAACTAACGTTCGTCTTATTGGACGTGCCAGCAATCATGGACGTGCCTACAGGAGTGCATAGCAACACGGGTGGAAAATAAATTTAGTATTACTTTGTGTAATACTGTAAAAAGACCTCCACTCCTTCTGTTCTAATTACTACCGATATCCTTCTTTATTTATTTGATTTTTATCCGCTGATATCGGCGAGTACATTACGAAGAGAAAAGGATAAGAAACTGCATATCAATACCACAATACATATACATACGTCCCTAAATATCACACAACTGACATCTTAAAAACACCATAATCCTAAATATTCCTTAACGATGATAACTATTTCAATACAATGGCGCCAAATTATCCCTTGAAGAAGCGAACTGGCTTTTCAGTTTATTTTGTTTCTTTACTTGTTAAATTTTTAGACCTTAAATATTCCTCGAGTCCAAGCTCAGACCTTTCCTATTATAATCAGTAATCATCACTGTAATAGATTCGCAACTGTTAAACCGACAAAGAAACTGTCCAAAAATGAAATAAAACGTGCGAATGCTTGTTTTCCCACCAATCTCCAAAATTCCTCCTTTTCATACTCCCCCACCCACACTGGTACAAAAATTGACACCTGATTTCCCGATGCAAGCTCCCGAGTGTATCGTTAAAACTCCACAACCCCCAATCTTAACTTCCCAACACATCACGGCCCGTCCTTCTTTTTTAGTAAATTTTGTTGTCTTTATTCCATTCTGTTTTCTTTGTTCGTACTCTGTTTCGTGTCTTGTTAGCGGGTTTACAAAAAATAAAGAATACAAATTGTTCATCAATGACTTGACGTCTTCAGATTGTTTTCATTTTCACCGATGTCAATGTTTTTATCTTTGTTTGTAATGAGTAAATATCTTTGACATGTACGTAATGTATGGGATATGTTTGATGACAAGATATTTAGTCACGACAGCACATTAGCAACACGGACGAAAATGAGATTAGTATTTTAAATTTTTGATCCCAAATTCAGGTTTAATTTTTATTCATGATTCCATCACCTTTTTTTTAGTCCTCGCTTGTTGCAAGTAAGCATATTTCACGGTGCATGAATGGTACATGATTTGTTTAGCGAAACGACAAATATTTATTTTTCGAAAAATAAAACATTCGTTGACGATTTTGCGGGCCATCTTAGTACCGCTGAAGGCCCCAAATTCTAAATTTCATGCCCTTAGGTCCTAGTCGAACGAGTACAGTAGCCTATATAGCAATCGTTGCTGACAATTACAATATCTCAATAGTATCAATCTGATTCTCTGAGGTTTTCATGCTGCAGTATGGGAGACATGGGGTGAAAGCATAATGTTTAAAGCGGGTCTTAAGCGGGAGGAATTAAAGACAATTATTGAAATGTTAGTAATTTCAGGCAGAAATCCAGTCCTTACTTCTGTCCGATGTGCGGGTGTTAGAATGAGAGTTTGGTTCACGTGGTTTGCGAGTGTATGGAGCTGAGTGAATTGAGGAAAGAACAGTGCGGTGTCGGTGAATTTGACGAAGAGTGGTTAATCAGATTTGTTAAAGTTTAATTGAAAGGTCAACTCATTTGTGTGTCATTTAACTGGACACACTGAATTATTTGGATTCTGCAAAGGAATTTGATGATTTTCCACTATCTGCTCTAGTTATGAGGCTCGGAATATCTCCAGCCGTCCCCACAGCGTAAATTCTACTATGACGCGGTAAATTTTAATCTCAACACAAATGCGGCTTTTTAGTGGGCAGGGGTGAGACTGGTGAAGATTGCTTAGTGCCTGAAAAAAAAAAATGATAAATCTTTCTCGTAAGGCATACAGCAAAAATATAAGCGCATAGAGGCACCACAAATCACACGGAAATTCCACTATTTGAAAATCGATTATTCGTGAACAGCGGAACAACGAAGTAACTCATTTTCAGCGGGTCTTCAAGCCAATTTAAGTGAATAAGTGATGGGTAACTAGATTGTCCTATCCTAGCCCCTTTTCGGTTAAACTTTAAGAATGAGTGTTTTTTTATAATTAAGAGATTGGGGCGATTCCTGAGGATAGCGATGGAACAAAGGAGTAGATTTTTGGAATAGAGAAATACCATAAATATGTCATTAGCTTTTTGTTGTTGTTTTTACTGTTGTTGTTTTTTTACAGTTTTTTTGTTGTGATCATTTGTTGACATGGCCCTCGGCTGCTGAGCAATCAATAAATCTATCTATCTTTCTGTCTATAAACTGTATACGATGATCACTAGAAAAAATCTGCCATGAAACCTCGGTTCTCACATGAATGACTTTATACATAAACATGCAGTAATCCGTTCCAGTGTATCTCTTGTTGTAGTTGTTTTTGTTCAGAGTCGATTACATATCTTTTTGTCAGTGCTGTCGCGATTATTATTTGTTACTATTTATCATCAAGCTTCTAGCTTACAGTTTTCTGGAAATAATAAATAAAAATAAATGTGGAACATGTATATCAACTAGACCAAGGAAAAGGTCGAACGAAAGGATTTTGAAGGTATAAGGGTAAGGTTTAAGGTAAAATTACCACGATAGCAAAATCCAAATAATAAGGAAAAAAGCAAACAGATTTGTACATAAAGATTAGGTGGTAGTAGGAGTAGGACATAGCAAAACAAATAATTTGGGTCGGTGATGCTGGAAGTGCCTATCACTTTTATTTTGTTTGCCCTCAAGAAAAAAAGAGTCAATTCTCCTACCTCACCCTTTCTGTGGGGGAGGACACTTCAACCAATTTCGACAGCTAATTTATAAGGAACACAGAAAAATGACAAAAGTCTTTCATACTTACAACGTAAAGATTTTGTTCCAAGTGGGCGTCAGCGTTCTATACTCCGTCTGGGTCTGCAGCCGAGCGTTATCCAGCTCCAATACGCAGTAGGGATCCGACTTTCCACCAATGTCCGCAGCGGCCAATCCGCGGGCGCGGAAGACTTTTACCGTTAGATGGCCTACGTCTCGCATATTGTCAAATGTGCGCAACAGACCCTAGGAATAAAACGGTTAATTTCAACAAGTCTGGATGTCACAGATAGCAAGGGGTTAAAGCACTCAAACAAGTATGAGAAGTTACCGATTGGTTGTGGAATGAAAACCAGGAAAAGAAATCTCGATTCACGGATTACCTTTATTTCTGAAAAAAAAAAAAAAAAATCAGCCCAACATTTACGCTGAACATGTTTCATTACCAGAACCCCCAGCGGGAGACGGATAGGCGGAAAATGACCGACCGTACCAACGGACCAAATACCAACCAAAGCGTTTAGGTCTGCATTAACCAGGGATTGGTTAGCTATGACTGGTTATGATAAATGTGATGTTTTAAGTTTTTTCTTGAATTTCTTGAAGCCAGAGATTTATACAGTAGTTTTTTGGTCATTAGGAGGTCTCCTTTTCTTAAAAACTTGTCCAATGTTTTACTCAAATTTATTTAGAAAATTTATTCTAAAATCGAAGCCGGGTCAAAGTCGACAAGCTGTTCATGGTCAGACAATAGATATACGAAGGACTCAAAATTTAAGGAAGACGGAAAACCTTACACCCATCTTAGTAAAACTGTTACTAAAAGCAACAAACTACCCAGGAGATTCAAGTAAGAGATATACAAACTCGTTTCTGTCGTTCTCAATCCGCTCGAGAAATGGTTCGATAGCTTGGGTCGCTGTCACTACCGCTACACGTCAGTTCGCAGAAACGTCAGTTTGCCTAAACTAAAAATCTGACAGTTCGCCCACACGTCAGTTCCCTACACGTCAGTTCACCCATACGTCAGTTCGTCTACACGTCAGTTCGCCTACACGTCAGCTGGCCCAAACCTCGGTTCGCTCACCGTCAGTTCGCCTATTTTAGAAATCCGTCAGTTCGCCGACGTGTCGGCGTTTTTTTTTGCGGGTCAACTGACGTGTAGGTGAACTGTCAGAAAATTTGGGCGTACTGACGGAATTCTAAGGCGAACTGACGTTTGTGTCAACTGACATATGGCGGTACTGACGGGACCCCGATAGCTTTTGTAGTTTATTTTCGGTTTTGATTGTCAATATTGTCACTGACCGTTTGCTGTGTAATTTATTTGGTTGAAAGTTGTCTAGTCGACTTACCGTTGCCTAGATATTTTTGATATTAACGATTCATATTTATGAAAGATTACATAATTCGTTACTACCGGTATTATGAACTCTCATAAAAGACGGGACGAATTACTTATCGTACTGCTAACGAAAACTTCTTGACGGAAACGACCATCCTAGTTGGTCTCTCCTAATTGAAGTAAGCGGGGGGGGGGGGGGGGGATTATGGGGAGTCTCTTCTAGCCAGAATCGTTTTTCACAGAGATTTGACAAGGAGTTTCTAGTTGGAAATCTTTTCTAATGTCATTACCAGTAGAGTTCTCTAATCAATAGATGTAAGAAACTTCGTGGGGAACATCTTCATTAGAGGGGGGGGGGGGGAGAGGGGGAGCTGAAAATACGTGCCATTGAGATTAGCAAAGGGATTTCCACTCTGCAACTTGGACTTATAATGAGGCCGCCTGTATTCTCTAACAACATCAATCTCAGTATTCTCTCACAAGCTGGCTTGGAAACATACTATGGATAACAACAGCTGGAAGCTCACATGGCACTTGCAAGGCTGGCTCTGCAGAGGATATAAGTAGGAATTCGTCAATTCGTGGGTTTGTGTGATCATCTGTAAGCATAACCTTTGAGATAAGAATGATCATGGGTCCTTGGAAATCACGAGAATGCATCGTTCGTAAAAACTATTTTATTTTCGCTTTTGGCTGTGATGATGCGCACTTTAATGACGCTAGAAATTCATCTGTAATGAATACTCCTGAAGCACAAATGATGATAAGCTCATCGGGATCATGAAAATGCATATTGTTTGTTTGTACTTTAAAAAATCACTTGTAAGCAAAACCCTTGAGGCAAAAATGATCATGGGCCATTGGGGGTCGTGAGTAGCCTACAATTTATATCGTTTGGTCAAAAGTATTTTTTTGAATTTTCGTTTAAGATGCAGGCGCACTTTAAGGGTGCTAAAAACTCATTTTTGAGCAACACCGTTGAGGCAAAAATTATCACGAGCTCAAGGGGATCATGAAAATGCATATTTTGCTTGAAAGTATTTTTTTTTTTTTTCACTTTGCGATTAAGATTGGTACTTTAAGGGATGGTCAGATCTGAGAAGTGACAATTTCTAAGCCAATCTTGTCAAGTCTGTAATGTCCAACCCAAGTTTCATATATCATCCTAGCACATCTGGAAGTACCTTCATTCGCAATCACCGGAATTCCGGTACAACTCACCCACAGTGCCCGAACCCGGTCCGGTTCTGTCACTGATGTATCTAGTGCTTTTGCTTGTTCTTCCAACCAATTTTCATCCCGTCGCTCCGCTCTAATCGTGTCACAAGATTTCCGGTTCTTGCCTCCACCCCCACCCCCCCAACATTCATCGGACCAGGTCGGGATTCGATATGGGACATTTGAGACACGACTTCTTTCCGAATATCAAGTATCATTAAGACCCGATCATCCGTTCAAAAGTTGGACATACCTCAAGATTCCGGATTCCCCCTCCCTCTACTCCCCCCACGATGGTCAAATCGGAAAAGCGACTGTTCTTAAGTTAAAATTGTAGTCCTTGATACGCCTGCCAAGTTTCTTCGTCATAGCACATGTGTAAGCATCTCAACTCGGGCTCACAAAATTCCAGAACCCTCCCTCCAACTCCCCCACAGTACTCGGATCCGGTCCGGTCTAGTCAACTATGTATCTAGGGCTTGTGCTTGTTCCTCGCACCAAGTTTCATCCCAATCCGTCCACTCTGAACATGTCACATGATTTACGGTTCCCCCTCCATCTCCCCCCAAAATCACCGGATTCATTAAGGACATGAAGTGTGACATCTGAGACAGGAGGTCTTTCCAAATATCAAATTTCATTAACATCCGATTCCCGTTCAAAAGTTAAGCATATGTCGATATTCCGGATTCCCCCTCCCTCCACTCCTCCCACAGTGGTCAGATCGGGGACGTGACTATTTCCAAGTTAGTTTGGTCGGGTCCCTATATGCCTGCCAAGTTCCATCGTCCTAGCACTTCTGGAAGTACCCTAACTCGAGAACAGTGGCCTGACAGACCGACAGACCAATCGAAAAGTGATCGGTATATGGAACTTGAGCAAAACTGCAAGTGCCATAAAAACAGAAATGTCAGCTACTTATGCTTTGGCAGCGATATTTCGGCCCTTCTTTGCAAGGGTCCTCGTCAGGCTGTCGAATGTCTAGCAACGTCCTGAGACGCCGTTTTACGGACACGGACTTGTCTCGGTCTCGTCACTTATGGAGCAGGATATTTGGATTGAAGTCTAGAATCCCAGATCCGGGCCCGGAAAATTTAAAATCACACAGACGTCTTCGACGACCAAGTACTGAGACTAAGAGGCCAGTGCCCCAGTAATGAGCCGTCTTCAGAGCTGGAAGAATTTACAATTTTTATGTTGACGACAAAGTCGAATGAGGCGTCTTCGCAAATCTACTTTTCGAATAAATAATATTCTTCTTCTTCTTATAGATGCGTCCACATATAAAGCTTCTGGGACACGAAAAGCGTGGTGTGCTTGTCTTTTATTAAGTGAAATTTAAATGATGATACGTTTTGAATATTATATTCTGCATGTAAATACTGTCCTTATTTATTAAAAATAATAAAACGTACTGTACGGCTATTCCTTCTTGCGAATATGTTTTAGTAATTTCGTCCTCGTCTCGTCTCGAGAGGGATTTCCTCCAGGACTCATCTTGAGGGGTGAGCGTGATTTTGGTCTCGGACCAACCTCGGACACGCTGGACTCGAGAATAATAATAATACGATTAAAAACAACGTCTCCTCCTCAGAACGACGTCGTGGGTACATTTCTTCAATACCCCCCCACCCCCCCCCCCCCCCCCAACCGCCAAAGACACTTACATATCTCTTGCGTAGTGCCACAGCTTCGTAGGGGTCGCAGGGATGCGCCGTCAGATCTGAAATCGATTCTGTGGAGGTGCTGCCACTTATGGTCAAAAGAAGAAACAGAGTCCCTACTGTATCTGAGATGTCGCACTCAGTCGGACAGCTGGATTTGAGGTTCTGTCGGATTCGGTGAGTTTTCTCGCGCTCTAAGTTGGAGAGGTCGATTTTGCATCTGGAAAGACAGAAAGTTGAATTCAGTCCTTAGACGAGACACCTCGCATGCTCAGCTGTTCTTAGATAGCTGACCACCTTTTTGGGATCCCAAAACGTAAGTGGAGGGATACCTATGACATCGCAAAAGTTGTCCGTCCGTCCGTCTGTGAGCACGATAACTCTTGAAGGGAATGAGGTATTTTGATGAGACTTAGTTTGAGGATTCTTTGGGTCAAGAGTAAGGTCGAGTTCGTAGATGGGCTATGTAGCCCTACATTTAGGGGTGGGGGAGGGGGGGTTAAATTAAGGGGCAAACAAAATATTTAAAACAGCTAATGTGATAGTCGATTCTGGGGTAAGAGGACATGCTGAACACGATGGTGAAAACCATTTTCTCGCCGGACAAGCAGTTCGCCCCCAATCCGGCTAAAACCGGAAAGTTTGTTAAAAGCAAAAGTTTTATTTGAAGTTGATTAGATGACAGATTTAGGGATAAGAAGAGACGATGAATCTGTATATGACAATCATTTTTTACCCGGACATATAGTTCGTCCGGATTCCCGTTGAAACCGGATTTTTTTATAAGTTGAAGTTTTTATTTGAAGTTGATTAGATGTTCTTGATAGGGATAAGAAGATACGCTGAATTCGTTTCTAAACTTTCTTTTTTTTTGCTGGACAAGTAGTTCGCTTAGAATTCGGTCGAAACTGGAAATTTGGCAGAATTAAAGCAGGAAGTTTCGATCAGTATCGTCAAAATAGATATGGCTTATAGAGGTATATCTGAACTTGGTTTTCTCAGATGGTTAGCCTGGCGAAGACTTGATTTGGCGAAGACAGGAACCAATTGTCTGGATCAAATATTAAACTTTTGGGATCCCATCGAAACCTTCGGTCTTGTTAACTAAGCTATGCTGACAGAAAATTACAAACGGCTTCGGCTTTGTTTGCCTCTTTCCATGCCCCTTGCCTTGGATAACAATCTTGGCAAAATGTGCATAACATGTCTTCGGATGCAAACCCTTCCACGGGAACAACGATTGGGCGCCTGGTACTTCACATAAAGAGAAGAAATCGTGGTAAGCGTGACAACCAGTGCATTGCTAACAGAGGAGATAAGATACGCTTGCGAAGTGAAGAATCTCGGGAACGAGAACGGTCGGAAATACTACTGAAGTAGAATTCAAATTCAAATTCATCATATTCTCCAAATATTCTTCTACAACGAATAGCATAGGACGTCAACGAAAATAATAACACTTTTTTAATTATCAATGACTTATGGCGGTTACATTTAAACGATAAAAATTATAATAAAAAATCATCAATTCATAAAATATAAAATAATCGGTAACTATATATCTACAATGAGTTACTATCATAATACGGTGTGTCCTTTAAAGCACTAATGGCACAATGCCGAATCTTAATTTTTAAATGACTTCTGAGAATGTTTAATTCTTTTTTAGGAATTAAAATCTGCCTTTATGAATTTTCAAACTATAGTCTGTCACCATGCAGAAACATTCGAGCAAGTTCAAAAGCACTCGCCAACGAAGCGATTGCTTTTGCGGTTTTGTCAACGTTTTTGTAACTCAGAGAACAAAGAGAGTGGGGTTGATTTAAACGAGAACAAAGGATTTCGAGACTATCTTTTCAAAAAGCTAAATGCTATTCCGCTCCTTCGAATTCAGTAAAGAACTCCTTCAGAACTCTCGTTTTCAGATCGCTTAAGTCCTGCACCCCCTCCTACTAATGGGAGCAGGGCTCTTTATCGTCGAAAGTGGTGGTTCCGGAGATGGACTTTTCGCTGAAGCATAAATTACTGGCTGTCTCGTTTGGCCGTGAATAGTTTTACTGTAGGTTGAAGTTGTGTTAAGGATAGTTATTAATATGAATTGTTCGCTGAGCGCTGAACATTTCGAGTGGTATCCTGTTGTAGTGCTTATTTATAACAAGAAATCAGAAGAAAAACTTATTATTTATTATTTATATTTTTATCCCGCCATGGCCCAGAGGTTAATTGAGGGGATTAAATTCATTCATTCAATCATACACTGTGAACTTCAGCCAACATTAATTTTCCAGTAGTAAATGAAGTAGATGGGGGAGGAAACAACAAAACCTAAAAGGAAGAAAACAACGAAGGGATATTCACACAAAATTGTGGTAAGCTTCCCTTCGGAAAGTATGCCCCCAACTTGATTTTCCGGTGATTTTTTTTTGATTTGTGTCGTTTTACGGAAAAGTAGCATATACTGAACTTCAGCCGATATCAATATCCGTTAGTCAGTAACGTAAACCGGGAAAGAAACAACCAAACCTAAAAGGACGAAATAACGAAGGGATGTTCACACCAAATTGTGGTAAGCTTCCCTTCGGAAAGTATCCCCCCCAACTTGATTTCCGAGAATTGTTTTTTACTTGTGCAGTTGTACGGAAAAGTTGCTTGTATTGATATGTAGCAGTATGGAGTATTTTGATTGAACTTGCATCAGACTGGTCTAAGCTTAAGCAGTAGTATCCTGTACCAGATCCAGTCCCGCTATAGTAGTATCCAGTTTTGCTAGTAGTAGCATGGAGTACTACTGTATGCTACTAAAATTTACAACGCCATACGACTAATTCTCGAATATTTTTCATCGGTTTAGTCTCACCTTCCAAGTGGCTCATCTCTGTTTCTTGACTCTTTGTCGTAGTAGTTGACCTCTAGCTGCGGTTGGTCCTCGAAAAGGTGAAAGTCAAACTGCTCACGCCAGGAGGGGTTAGCGCTACGCTGGGCGCCTTTGCTCTTCCACTTTTCTTGACCAAGCCTGAAACAAAATGGATCAGATGAATTTTTACCAGTGCAAACGGGAACGGATGATGGTAATGTTGCGATGATGCCATCTGCATCCCGCCCTGTTCACTTGCACCGCCGCTAGGCAGCGCTACTTCCCTTCCGTTTTTTTTTGTTTTATTCCCGCGTGGCATGTTTTCTATAAAGCAATGACGTTTTTTAATTTTTGGGCTACGACTCCTCCTCCACTCGTGAAGTTAATATTTTCTTGAACTTTTTAACGTCACCTACTCTTTCCACAACCAAAAAATACTTATAAATTTATACTTCAAAACGATAGTCTTCAACTTAATTATCAAACTATTTTACGAGTTTCAAATCACAAATCAACACTTTTACCTTTTAATCATTTAACCGTTTCTCCCGTAATTCTTACTAAATCATATTTTCCTTTATAATTTATATACTTAGTTTTTATTGAGCAATTAACTTACAAATTCCATGGGCCGTTAACTGTGTTGCATCTTTTATACTGTTAACTCCTGTACTATTTATTAACTCTTTGATCACGATTACTAATTCCATTACTAATTTCATTACACTTGTGAATAAAACCTTTTGTTTATATACAGACCATAGGTCACTGTTGTAAAATCAGAATTCAATGATGGTGTAGAAATGTCCGTTTTCGTTGGGTAGGATGCAATGTGTCTACATTATCCGTTCCACATTGCGTCATAGAGGTAGTGTGCTGAGTACTGAGACACGTGAAAATACACACGTGAGAATGGTATATCCGCAAGTTTCAACTTGGGGTTTGAATGTACACATCTGTACACATCTGTTCTGTCATCACACACATCTGTTTCCATGACGAACATTCAGAAAGGCTGGGGCACAGATATTCCATGGTAAAAACACCTTTGGTTCAAAAGAGATCGGGTTCCGTACAGTAAAAAATGTTAAAACTTACTTGAACCTGACATAGGGTCGGCCAGGGACTCCACCATCTTTGGTCGTAAACCTATACCCTTCGACTAATATAACAGTGACAACAGCTGACCATATTTGATTCTTCATCTTCCGAGTCTGATCCAGGGATCTCTGCCGGTGTATCTGAAAAATGAAAGAAAATGGTCAACAATACGTCCATCTCCCCCTCCCCAGGTTTCTCGACCATTAAAGGCGTATTCTCGCCGTTCCCCGAGGACTCCTCGGGGAATCGAACGGAACGGCGAGAATAGAGGGAGTCACTCACGCGGACTCCGCGTACAGAAAACAGCGAGAACACGGGGAGTGCTTCCAAAATGGATTTTCTTAGATAAAAAATATACAGTTAATGAAATTAGTCTGGATGGATCCACATTATTTTTGGTTTTGTTTATTCTGATTGTATTTAATTAATTTTACATTGCACCAATACCAGCAAAAACTGATTCCCCTCCGAATCTGAAAGGGAGTCCTTTTTGATGATGGCTATGATAATCAGAGCATTCCCCGTCCGTGGGGAGTGAATCCCCGGGACAAACAAAAACGCGGCGACTCCTCAAGTGGAGTCCTCGGGGATCGGCGAGAATACGCCTTAAGTGTCGTAAGGATGGGCCCGTGTTAGGTAATTTTTGGGCACACTGCTCTGCGTTAGGACGCCCTGCCGTTCAGTACCCCCCCCCCCTATAATCTGTAAATCTAAAACACAGATTTCAGGGGTTAAAGTCAGCGCAAATGCTCAATTTTTGGGCACATTGCTCCAGCGTTGGGCCACCACGACCTGGAACGAGGGCACAGCACCCACACAAAATCTGTTTGAAAGGCAAATTTCATTTCAAATTTTCAATTCAAGAGATTTTTGGGATCCCAAAACGTATGTGACGGGATACCTATGACTTCGTAAAAGTTGTCCGTCCCGTCCGTCTGTCAGCACGATAACTCTCGAAGGGGTTGAGATATTTTGTTGAAACTTGGTATGAGCATCCACTAGGTCAAAGTACAGATTAAGTTCGTATATGGGCGCTGTTGCCCAACGTTTAGGGGTGGGGGAGGGGGTTTTAAATTAAGGGATGACAAAAATATTTTTCAAGCTAACGTGAGAGTCGATTTAGGAGTAGGGAGACACGCTGAATCCAGAACTGAACTTCTCTTTCTCGCTGGACAAACAGTTCTTGGAATCCGGGAAAAACGGGAATTTCGTAAAAGTCAAAGTTCTATCTGAAGTTGAATAAAAGTTCGATACAGCGGGATACAGAGCCATGCTGAATCTGTTTTTGAATTTTCCTTTTTGGCCTGTTTTTTGCCTTTGGATTGGTAAGGGTGAGAGTCTTATCTTAAGTTGATTAGAGGTTAAACGCTGATCAATTAGATCGTCGATTTAGAGGTAAGAATACATTCTGAATCTATATTTGTACTAAATGCTCCGCCGTAACAAGTAGACAGACCGGAATCTGGTGAAAACCGGAAATTTTTATCTTCAAATATGATTCGCAGTCAGCTTGGGCTGAAGGAATATCGAAAACCGGAAATTTGGTAGGAATGAAGTACTGTTTATTCTCGCCTCGGATGGATAGTCCCGTTGGAATCTAGTCAAAACAGGAATTTTTCGAATGAGCCTGATTTTTTTTACTTGCTTTTAGCTGGGAAGTATGACTTGGTGGCTGTTGTTCAGTTGTCTGTTAAATTGATATCAAATGTGTACCGGTTCGGCAAAGACTGAACATCTGTAAGATCCGACTATCTGTATTAAAAAGATCGACAAATATTCCCCTTCGGGATCCCATCGAAGACTTTGGTCTTGTTATTGGGAGAGACTGTGCCCTTGCTCCAAGGCATGGTGCCCCAGTGCTCATAAAATGGGGCACGTCCCTACGTTGGATCATTGCGCTCTAAACTTGAAGGACCCGTCTTGCTTATTTTATTTTATCCCTAGCTCCCTTATGAAATTACCAGCTTCTAAAATACCGCCTCTCACCATTCCTTCATTTTGTACCTACGACTTTTCAGCGCTCTTTCCACCTAGCCGAGTTTTGCTAGGTACGCCACGCTAACTTCGCCGAAAGCTTCGAGGTTCGCCGACAACTATTTCACGCATAAAGACATGATGATGAGCTTCAAAGTGTTGTTTGGCCATCAAGTCTATCTTCTGTTTCGGACCTGTTTTGTTTAGCTTGGTTTCCCACTTTTAACTACGATGCATTCGATCTTCAAATATTTTGCGTCCACCCGCCAGTTCGGAGAGCAGGAAGCCTGGACAGGTGCTAACAAGAAAATCGCCAATTTCATGTGGAAAGTAATAGTGTTCTAAGAAAGGATATTTCTGAGCTATTTCCTCATGGAAAGACCATTTCTGGTAAAAGCTGTGCTTTGATGACTTTTGTCTAATTGGGTACTGTGCCCTTACTCCAGGGCACCGTGCACTGGGAATACTCTAACGCTGGCGCATTGGGCCCAAAACTTAGGACTTTTGTCTGACTCGTACGGTCGCAGATAAACCCTATATTCCAGATCTACTAGATTCCCTTTTGTAACGTAAGACGTCAGAACACTCCTAGTGCTCTTAATTTTTTTCACAAGTTGTCCCTTGATCCTTGTCTCGGAAACCCTATTACCACATGTCCGGCCTTGCCTTTGATTACACCTCTTCCCTAACAAGTCGCCCCTTTTAGTTTAATTTCAACGCCGACTCTCTTCTTTCATTACCAGCTAAGTAGGTCCAATTAGACCCCCCCCCCCCACGGCACGTCACGATACAGTGGAGAAGAGATATCTCCAATTTCAGAGACTCCAATTTCAGTATTTGCGTGTCTCTCGCTAACGGAAAAGTGTACTATCTTTTCGCCCTGTCATTTATATAATATATCGTATTTAAAAATTATACATGTACATATCAACATTAAATAACGGAGCAGTAGCCAGCGACTGCTTGACATTTCATTAAAACGTCTAAATTTAACCTTTTCACATAGGCCTATGGATGCACTCAACGTCATGACCTTTTCAGTGTTATTTTTTCATTAAAAGTAACACTACAAACGATTTTGACGAGACAACGAACAAAGTTAAGGCATCTTCATGAGTTTTAGGCGTCGAAATCGAAACAGTTCCTTCAAACATATCCTTGCTCCGAAAACAAATCCTTGCGAATGTATGAAATGTCTTCTTTCATTTTTATTATCTTTCATAAAGGTTTAAGATCCAATACTCAAACTATCTAAATACTTCAAAACAAAGCTCTGCTTTCAACAAATCTTCCATGGCTTTGGCTGTTTTAAGCCTTTTCCCAGACGCATTGATTTCTAGCAAAAACTTGGCAAAATTCAGAAAACGGGTTTGACGCATCAACAGCATAATACTCGAACACTCGTAGGGTGCATAATGTGCATGGATACTAGCGAATCATGGCAAGTGCAAAGATTAGCGAGATGTCGCTGGCGAGTTCAGAATGTAACATATGAAATTTGGGTCTCCTGATTTAAGTATTAATGAATGCAGTTACGGAGGTTAGGCTGCATGAGCATTATAGGTATGACGGGTCGTGTTGCTATGTGACGAAACGTGTTGCTATGTAGGCTTATCACACGAACGTTTAATGCTTCAACTATTGTTGTTTTTTCTCTACGGAGGAGCAAAACAGAGGGTGGGTTTGTACGAAGCAGAACTAAATTAAATTAAATTAAATATTACTTATAACCCGTCTAGGTACAGACGGAGTATGGTAGAAAAATGAAAGAAAGAAACTACACTACAACAACAACCAAAATAACAAAAATTCACTAAACCGGAACATCATGGAACTCCAAGGGTGGCTATACAATTTTGCTTCATTCTTTTGATGGATCTCAGGACAGCTGCAGACGAATCAGCCATACAGAACTTTTCAATGAGGTGGTTGTTTCTAGTCCTGGGTGGGGTGGGGTGGGGGGGGGGGTGGGTAGAAAAGCTGAGCATTAAACCGTGTTTCAGCATGCCGTCAAGGAAGACAACTTTTCTGACCCAATTAGTCACTTTTCTTTTTTCTATTTCAGGTTTTCGATCCTAGAAATTCACTCCGTTACTGAAAGCTCAGTGTCAGTTTCCCTTCTTTTCATTGTAGGCTACTGCAATATTTCAATTTTTGTCTAGTGCGAAAATAAAAATAGCATCACCATCATCATCATTGATGAATAGTAATGATAATAATAGTAATGATAATGTAATAGTATGATAATAGTAATGATAATGATAAGGTGGGGTTGGGGAGGGGGGCGGGAGAGTTGAGTTTTGATGAGTGAGAGATTGATTTATTTTTATAGGTAAGTAATTATGCGGACTTTCGCGCGAATGCAAACCCTCACAGGTTTTCCCTCCAGCGCGAAAGTGTTATTTTTTATTTTTTTATCTGTGAATGTGAAAATAAAACTTGACTTGACTTGAATGAGGATTAAGCTCACTTCACTTTGAAGAGAAGGTCTGACGCTCCGCTAGCTTAAAGGAACTCCACGAGAGGGGTCTGAAAGTGATGTCGGAAAGTAGTCGGAATCACACTCCAAATATAGTCAAAAAATCTTGCTCGTAGCAGATTTTCATCTAGCATTTCGGATAAGAACGCCAGAGTCACCCTTTAATTAGTGCGAACTAATTAGGCAGCTACAGATTTACACGGATAATTTTGGGACACAACGTCTACTTAGCTCTTAAGCGTTTCCCGGCGAACCATTTCACCCCTTTTGAAGTTACGTTTCTAAGAAGGAGTCCACGTTATAACCATCTTTGGGGAGACAAACAGCTTGTACTGTAAAACCCTCCAGAGGAATCTGCAAGACCAGGACTCATGGCTCAGATAATTAATTCTGTTCCAGCGAAGTTAAAGCTGTTATCGGACAGTTATCATCTGTTATCATCAGCTGTTATCGTTACCGCATAGTTCAATTCATGTGATTTCCTTCCAGGAACCTTCTTTTCGAAACACTCCCTGGAAAAATCCGGAAAAAACAGGAAAAATCTAGCAACTTCCCCCAGCAGGGAGAAAATAGAAAGTGATCCCGGATTTGCTTTCCGGCACGCAAAAACCTCCTTTTACCCCTCATTTTCCAACCCTATCGCTGTCACTAAGGCCACACGTCAGTTCACCCATACCAAACATCCGACAGTCCATCCGCACGTTAGTTTACGTTTGGCCGAACTGACGTGTGGGCTAACTAGCGTATGGGCGAACTGGGCGAAACTTTCTTTCATGCATGGTGTCCTACTCCTATCCTCACAGTGGGTCGCCGTCACTACGTCCACACGTCAGTTCACCAAAACCGAACATCCGAAAGTTCACCCACACGTTAGGTCACGTTTGGATGAACTAACGTGTGGGCGAAACTCCTTTTAACCATTGTGTTCCACCCCTATCCTCGCGAAAGATCACCGTCACTCACTACGCTAACACGTTAGTTTACCCACACCAAACATCCGACCGTTCGCCCCATAGCAAAATAACTCTAGGGAGTAGCCCCCGAGGTAGCGCCAAGGCGTGAAAGAAGTGACACACACTCGAATAGCAGCGACACCAGCAGCACTAGCGATAGTGAACGTCCCTACTGAAAATCAATTAGTCGTGCACCTGCGCTGGCTCCAATAACTTCATATTCTGAACACAGCAAAAAAAGGACAAAACCTAGCTTTACCAGAAACTTCTGAACCCGCAAGTTTGTTTCGCTTTAATGCCACTAGCGTAGTGGGCGGCGCTATGAGTATGGCCCGTTTGCGAAGCAAGGAAAGCACATGTATTGACACTACTCCCTAGTTTTATTTTGCTCTGGTTCGCCCACACGCTAGTTCACGTTTGGACGAACTGACGCGTGGACGAACCTGTTTATAGCCGTCGTGTCCCCCCCACCCTATTCTCACAATGGGCCACCGTTACTATGCCCACATGTCAGCTTGCCCAAACCAACCGTCCGACTGTTGGGCCACACGTCGTGACGTCAGCTCACGTTCGGACGAACTGACGTGTGCGGCGAACCTACTTTTATCCATCGTGTCCCACCCCTATTCACACGTAAGCTACTCACACCAAACATCAGAGACTTAGTCCACACGTTAGTTCATGTTTGGGCGAACGGACATGTGGACGGACCTCCTTTTATACATCGTATTCCAGCCCTATTCTCACAATGGCCCACCGTTAATATGCCCACACGTCAGCTCGCCAAAACCAAACATCCAACAGTCCGCGCAAACGTCAGATCACGTTTGGGCGAACTGATGTGCCAAGAGACTGACACATGCGTGAAATGACGTGTGGACGAACGGACATGTTGGTTTGTAAGTCAAATGACGTGTATTATTAATGCCCAACAACCTCAATGTCGCTTACCTGTGTTTCGTGCTCTTCCACAGTTTTAGGGCAAATGGTTATCGTCAGATCTAATTCGCCTCTGGCCTCGGAGCTGGGATTCTCCTTCAGATAGAGTGTCACATCCTTTGGCCTTAAATAGAGAAGTCAAACACATTTCACTTCTTCCAAGAATCCACTATAAACTCAAAAGACAGATAAGTCAATAGCGCTCAGACAACTTGAGCAGGATCTAAAGAACTCAAGAATCTTGTCGTCTAAGGTAAGGTGGAATTTTACTGAAATGTCTACAGCACCCGAGGAGTTGTCCACTATTGATTTTAGTGTACAGCAAGTGCCCGGTGCCGGCACCGGCTAACACCACCACGCACTGGTTGCCACGTATTAGAACATTGATATCATCATGTTCAGTAGCAGAATTGCCTAATTTATGGCCGGCACCGGTGCCAGCACAACTGATTACGGTTGGTGCCAGCCGGTGCCGAGAAAGGGTGTTTAGCAGGCGCCGGGGAGTGGGCAACCCCTCGAAAGCACCTGCATTGCGTACTTCGCTGGATTTCAGACGAAAAGTGGGGGCTGAGAGTAATTCCAGCGATGTTTCGTAATATCTTGGCATTAAAACCTGCAATAAGTTTTCAAGTTTTGCTTCTTAAGACAGCTTGAAGACGACCCTTGCCAAGAAGGGTTGTCAGCTGAATTTTATTAGAGCTACATTTCGTCCCTTCTTGGCAAGGGTCATCTTCAGGCGCAACCGCTCAAGCCGTTCAATCTGGAAAATGAACTTGTGGGAAAACCAGGGGAAAACAAAAAGAGATTCTAGCTTAAGTGTCTGATTTTATGAATTCGGCTGTCCTCTGCCAAAACTGCCAAATTTTTTTTAGGTAAACACTGACGGCCAGTAATCCTACAAGGGCGAATCCAATGGCGTAATCAGATTTTTTCTATCTTACATAGTTTCTTCGGTACAAGCCTAGTATCTACAGGCGCGGGACATACTCACCAGAATCAAAACAGTTTTTTGCGTTTCCTGAAAAATCGTTCAAAATGCAGTTACTAGGTTTTGGTAGAGGACAGCCGAATTCTTTCGTGAAAGTTGCTTTGAGTTAAAGTTGGAGCTGCGATTTCATTTTGGACACGGCTGCTCTTTTTTGCTAGGTCGCTGAGAGGGTAGAGATTTTTCCGCGTTTTGGTTGACCTTGGTTTTACTGTGGAGGAGAGCTTGTGGGGTCTGAATTTCTTTTCACTGACGACGCCATTCCATGTTTCTGGTGTGAGTACTCGCCTGTGTTTCGGTCTATACCTGAACGGTTTTCCTTAATTTCAACGGCTTCTCTTCCGTTTTGGGGATGACCAGTGAAGGTTGAGAGAATTTGGGCTTTTTAGAAATACACTACGTGTGACGTACGTTCCAGCTACGTTTTTCCAGCTTGAGCGGCTTGAGCCTTGAGAGGACCCTTGCCAAGAAGGGCGAAAATGTAGCTGAAAATCAGCTGACGTATCTGTTCTACAGTGTCAAATATGAAAAGCACGCATATCGCTGAAATAAACCTCAGCTGAAATAAACTCTCTTTCTATAAATCACTTTCCTTTTTTTTCTCTTACCTCTTTTTTATTTTCAAAAATATATTAGATTTGTTTTTCTGTTAATAATTTTAAGTTAAAAGGTGGTTAGAAGATACAGCCACCCACAGGATTTTGGTCTTTTATGGGGTTGTTGAGTTTTTTCTATAATGTAGCTGTGTTTTTTTTGTGAAATAAAAACTATCTGAATCTGAGTTGCCCGTTTCGAGCCATGACACAGTCAGCTTGGGCTGAAGGAATACTCGAACACATAAGGCTAGATCCAGAATCGGAAGGAAGGATGTTGAGTGTCCTAGGAATAAAGAGAGACACTGGATGGGGAAAAGGGGTGTCATATCTTATACTGTCAGCCTCTGCAATCATTTGTTACAAAAACTGTAGCCGACATAGCCGATAGTTGGTTTCTCGTCTTTCTAGGAATAAATACGAAAAACAAGTATATGTACAATTTTGAATTAATGTGTAGTAACATTCATTCATAATGTGTCTAAACGTTGTTCGAACACTAATTTAAAAATAACAAAACCATTACATGACATGATTAAATAAAACTAATTGACGTACAAAACAGAAATTTATTTTGTACATTCATTCAAGTGGGACCATCGACAAAATATAACCATTAACGATCTTGTAACGTCTTATGAAATATTGCCGGGTAAAACATACAGTAAAGGACTATTGGATGAGCGCCTTCCTCGGAAGCAACCGCCCTTCTTTTTCAAACCATTTTGTCGTTATTGCGGTTTTTGGCGTGTCGCGGTTTTTGCATGGTGTCATTTTTGCTCTCGAAGAAGAAGATGCTGTCATTACTTTCGAAGAATTGACTGGAGACTGGTTCTGGACTAGTCATCAGACTTCAAGACTTATAAGAACTTCCGGCTCTGTGTAAAAAAAAAAAAATGCCTCAGCAATCATCTTATCTTCCACCGCATTTTCCCTCTCGCTTTCGGACTACTGACTGGCGACCAGTTCCGAACTACTCACCAAGTTTCACGAGCACTGTTAAAGGACCCATCGCATTACCTACTACCCCTACGCTTTACTCTTCAACTTTAGTATTTTAAAATAGTTGAATGCTGTAAAACTAGGCTCTGATTTTAACAAATTACCCACGGCTTTGGCTGTTTTAAGCATTTTCGAGACCCGTTGTGGCGTTGACTTACAGCGAAAACAGGAAATAATTAACACAACCGGTTTTCTGATGGGAAAACATCTCGCAGACAACTGCAAAACACGACAAAATCAGCGAGGTTTTGTTAGTGGGTTAGAATGTACCGTACGATATTAAGTTTCCGGGTTCAGGTTCAGAAATGGATGGGTGATTAAGGAAATAGGTTACGTTAGTATTATAGGTAAGACAGGTCCTTTCACTTCCGGCCCTGAGTAAAAAAAAAGAAAAAAGAAAAAAAAAAGAAACCAATCTCTGCTCCCCCGCACCTGTTCATGTTCTGAGGTAAATTAGCGTTTGTTGTCTCATTTCTTTGCATCCTGTTTTCTGCTCTTTACTCGGCTTATCATTTATTCTTACCAGTTAGAACAAAAATAAAATGAATCAGTTACGCCTTGACCACCAGCTAACTGGGAAACACATACCCTAACGGTGGCTAAAACCGGATACGCCAGCTAGGATGCTTTGGCAGCAATATTTCGGCCCTTCTTGCCAAGGATCCGCGTCAGGCTGTTGAACTTCGGGGACAACGTCGGGAACTGGTAGAAACGAACCTGCACGCTGTCAGAAGTTTCATAACAGACAACAGAAGGATGTGCGGTTTCAACAGACAGTGCGTAACAGACAACACGTGGGATGTTATATGTTGTGTTGGAAAACGTTATCCATGAAATGTTATGCAGAACAAGCATTGCCAGGAAGAGCCAAAAAACGGCCAAAAAAGCATCTACTGACTATTTTGTTTGTCGTCATGATGTCGGAAAGTTCAGCAGATGTTTTTTTACGATCTTCCTGATGGCAACGTTTGTTATGCATAACATATTCAAACACAACAGACAGCATCCGAAGTGTCGTCTGTTACGCATATTCTGTTGAAACCGCGCATCCTTCTGTTGCCTGTTAGACAGTGCAAATGGAGGTCGACGTCAAACAGCCTGACGGAAGTTCGGAAGCTGTCGTATCCGTTTTTATCCATCGTTTCAATAGAACACATAAATTAATGCATGGTTAACGATCTGAAGTAAAGCCGCCGATTAAAAACGCTACTAAACTGCAAATTTCTCCGAGTAAGAAACATTGACGAAAAATCTAAATGATAGATACTATATAAATTAACATTATAATAAACTATAATTATAATAATAAAAAAAAAAGCTGACCTACCTACCTGTTGAATTCGATGCTAGTAAGATCTACGAAACCACTTCCCAAGAAATCATCTGGAAATCCAAAATCGTAGTCGAAGACCTGGAAAATGAAATTAGTCCTTAAGACTACTGTAGTAGCCACCAACTCAGACAATCGAAATGCAGACATACGGACGGGAAAGCAGATCGTCTATTCGCAGGTAATAGTGATGAAGTGATGAACTTGTGGTTCGTTTTATCCTGTTACATATGTGGTTATGTGTGATATGTAGTGATAATGTGTTTTTTTTTCCTATGTATATACGGCTTGCTGGATTTTTATCCACCCCTCCCCACTGCCCACTCCTTTATCCGCCCCACTTTAGAATATTGTTGTCAGGTATGGCACTTCGGTTTGACACGGGATCAGTCGAATTCGCTGGAGAGGTTGCAATTTCGAGCCCTCCTTGTTACTTCCAAATTGCCAAAGGTGCCATACATTGAGCTTCTTCGGACTTTCAAGCTGGAATCTTTGGCCCAACGTCGGGAAAAATGTGCCTTAAATTTGGAGTGAAGACGCTTGAAAATCCTCGTCTGCGAGACATGTTCCCGCCCGAGTTCGAACCCGTTCGACCTAGACCTGCGCGAACGGTTTCGCAGCCCATTCTTAAATTACATCCTGTTTCTGCATCTCATGACCGATACAAAAAAAGTTTCGTACCGTCATTCGTCGAAATGTATAACTCATCGTAATTCTTGTTTATTTTATAATTGTTTGACTCAGGTTTGACTCCTAGTTTTGATATATGTAATAACGTGACGTCATTCGATCGAAATGTCGTCGTAACTCTTGTTTTTGTTATATTTATTTGATTTTTAGTTATGATATAAGTGTAATTGTAAATGATCTCTTAAGTGATTCGAATTGTATATAAGTTCATTATTTACGACAAAATTATGACAAAGATGCTGATGTTATCATATTTACGACGAAAAATCCAATGTTCGGCTTGCCCGTGAAGGAATTTTGAAAATAAATTGAAATTGAAATTGAAGTAAATAAATAAATATACGTCTGCTGCTGATACTGCTGATACTTTATTGTAAAACGAAACTTTCACAGCATTGGATTGCCGAACTTGTCGTTTTCGTCAGGTAAACGTCTTTTACGTCTATTCGAGAGGTAATAGGTAATAGACAAACTCAAAAGCCAGTCTAATACAGTAATGGTTAATGAGTAGGAATATGAATGTAGGCGTAATCGGACAACCATTGGAAGTTGGAATACCTTTTTAGCAAGTTCAAGAGATTAATTTGAAAATCTAAGTTAATAGTGGAATATGCTAATGTTTTATTGTCGTTTGTACAGTATTTGTTGTCAGGATTCGATCACTGATTATTTATTAATTTGTTGGTATTTGCTGGGTCGTTCAACTACATATAGAGAATGTATTTTTATCTGACAAGAAAACAAGCACCCGCACTTTTTATTTTATTTTTTGGAAATTTTCTGTGCCGTCTAACTGACATCAGTCCAATACAGTAATGGTTAATGAGTAGGAATATGAAAGATCTGATAAGTTTGGATAAGAAAGAATGCAAACTCGAAGCCCCGTTCACTTCTTTTAAACACAATTAGCCTTCATTGTATTAAAGTAGATATTGTAATAAAACAAGAAATTCAGTGTGGTTTTAAATAGATGTGTTGATTATGGTTATGAGAGTGTCAATTGATATATTATGCATGAATGTTTGTGTGGAGTGTATAGGCTACTTTGCCTATGTTTCTTCCTTGTTGAAGGCTATTTCTGCCCGCCAATTTTGGCGAAAATAAATAAAATAATGTTGCCACCTTTCTTCATTTTCGAAAATAAAAGAATTTGAGTTAAAAGTCCTACTGACGTTTGCCACAGCACCGTATTGCTGTGGACATAAAACACCTATAATTGCTAAACTAAGTTGTATCGGAATTCCACACAAGCGTGACGTCACACTAATTTGATCTATTTTCATCAGAAAACTAAAAATTGTTGTTTATTCCTATCGGTGAATATATATTTTAATACATATATATAGAGCCGAACGGCCGGCGAGGCACCGGTTCGCGTTTACATTTATAAAACGACTTAGGGGCAATCAAATCCTATGTTCGGTCTTCAATCACATGACGTCACTGTGTACGTCACGACTGTCTGGAATTCCGATACAACTTAGTCGACACCCTATAATCAAGAACAAATAATCAGATAGAACTTATGTCTTTAGTCGCATGCAGCGACTATGAAAACCCCGACAAAACTGAGCGGGCCTGGAGGTATATACTCTAGCTTTGAGCTGATGTTGATACCCGTTTACTCCTCTTCCGTCTTCACCGTTGATTCTCGGCATCTCGCACAAGAATTGTTGAGGGAGGCTAGCAGGAGGCGTACTCAGCGCGCTGACCAGCTCTGGAGCGCGGCCATAGAACCAATCAGCTTTGACTGCTCGATTTCCTCTTCAGGGAGTTAACAGCGATACAGCTATTTGTAGAGGTAACGAAACGCGATGTGGCGCGAAGCTAGTAATCTCCGCTCATTTGCGTCGGGAGTCGGCCGCATTTTACTCGACTCTGCATGTTTGTATGACCGAGATAGGGAGACACCAGTTCTGTCTCGTTATTTGTTCTTGCTATAATTACCTTGACATATAAAGGGGCAAATGCATCGTCAACTGTCGCTGCGAAGTGTTCGTCCCATACAGGATTGAGATTCTTGTCGATAACTTTCGACTTGTAGAGAAGGCGATTCTTGTGTTTAATTTTGACATACGGGTCACTTGTACCTAAAAATGAGAAAAAAAAAGTAACTGCATAATCGCCAGTGCTGATACTACACTTTCAGTAGTTTCATAACAGACAAAACAAGGATGTTAAGTTTCAACAAGTAACACTTATTGTTAGCTGTTATGATTTTCAAACATCACGCACTGAAACGTTATGCATGTAAGAGCTGTAGGAAAAGAGCATACACATGCCGAAACACCACCGAAACACATCTGCTGTTGTAAAAAAAAAAAATTAAGTTTGACAGGGATATTAGAATATAGGCGTTTTTCCGTGACACAACTGTGGGCCACACACTTCTGAGTGTTTTTCGCGGAAACACGATTGTGTGCCACACAGTCGAGCCACAAGTTGAAACTCGCGGAAACGCCGTTTTGTCTATTTTTTGGCGGTAAATTCAAATGTCTGATATATAAATAAAAATCATGGAAGAATCTCAATAAATAAAACTCCAGGCTTGCGCTTACCATTCAGTGCAAAAAGGATCTTCAGTTTTATTTCCACATACTTGAAAAAGTTTTTAAATTTATTGTTTTGACGTTATTTTGCTGCCAAATTTGAATTTCAACTCATCGAGCCACAAAATCGACAATCACCTCGGCAGTTGTTTGTCGTTTTTGAGCCACAAAGCGAGCCACGAAAATCTTGTTGGTCGCGGAAACATACTTGTGGGCCGCGCAAAAGGCCGCGGAAACACTCTTTTCGAGCCACAATCGACCCACAAACTGTTTGTGGGGGCACGGAAAAACACCTTATTTGTCAGTCAAAAGGTGTTTTTCCGTGACACAACTGTGGGCCACACACTTCTGAGTATTTTTCACAGAAACATGATTGTGTGCCACACAGTCGAGCCACAAGTTGAAACTCGCGGAAACGCCGTTTTGTCTATTTTTGGGCGGTGAATTCAAATGTCTGAATATATAAATAAAAATCTTGTAAAAATCTCAATAAATAGAAATCTAGGCTTTCGTCTTTACCATTCAGTACAAAAAGGCTCTTCAGTTTTATTTCCACATAACTGAAAAAGTTTTTAATTCTATTGTTTTGACATTATTTTGCTGCTAAATTTGAATTTCCCGCCAAAATCGAGCCACAAAATCGACAATCACCTCGGCAGTTGTCGTTTTTTAGCCACAAAGCGAGCCACGAAACACAAAAGGCCGCGGAAACACTCTTTTCGAGCCACAATCGACCCACAAACAGTTTGTGGAAGCACGGAAAAACTCCTTAAGTGTAGTAGATTAGTTGTTATGACGAAGCATGCATGCGTGATGGTGGGGGGCCAAGGTAATATTAATCAGAAATTAGTAATTTCCAGGTTGGAGACAAATAAAGAAAAAGGATCCTGGAGCATAGAGAAGAAATTCTAGAAGCTCCATTAACCAACACAAACAACAAACAACATCTGCTGACTATTTTTGTCACCATGATATCGGAAAACAGCAAATGCTTTTACGGCCGTTTTTCGACTCTTCCTGGCAATGCTTGTTATGTAAAACTTTTAATGCACAACATTTGCAATATCATAACAGATAACATCTAAAGTGTTGTTTGTTGAAACTGCGCGTCCTTGTATTATTTGTTGCAAAAATTCTGACATTGTAATAGGAAGAGGCGTTACTAGCCAAAATGTTTGGGGGGCAAGGTATTTACCGACTGGCTGGTCATTTTTACTGACTGGTTTTTGCAGAAAAAAGACAGTTTTTACGAAAAATCGACTGTTTTTTTTAACTTCTGTTTTGATGAAAAATCAACCGATTTTCAGAAAAACCGAATGTTTTCATGAAAAAATCAACTGTTTTTACGAAAAAACACGGCGTTTCGCACCGCCTCGGTTTTTTTACCGACTGGCGGGCCTACCCCACCATACGTGACGCCTCTGGTAACGGGATTCTGCTTTTCAAAGTTTGGAGCTGGATTCCTACAAGGACCGAATGCAATTTTTTCAAGTGAATAGTTCGGGTGATTCGGGTGTCCAACAGCCAGATTCAGTTTAACAACACTATTTTAGTCGGTCCTTGTAGCTCAGAAATAATTGGATAAATGGTCCATATACACCCCACTCCTAACTTTACTTTTAGCTATGCGCTCCACAATAAGAGATATTTGCTTCACTCGGCAACAAAAGCTCTAGACAGTCACATGCCAGAGACGAAAGCAATGCCCATCAGAGAGAGCCAAAAATATGTTTGGCTCAACCGTGCCGGACACTTTCTGGGATCCCAAAACGTAAGTAACGGCATGCCTATGACTTCGTAAAAGTTGTTCGTCTCGTCTGTCCGTCCGTCTGTTAGCACAATAACTCTCGAAGAAGTTGAGATAGTCAAACTTGGTGTGGGGGTCTGTGGATCAAAGCATAGGTCAGGTTCGTACGTGGTCTCTAGTAACGGTGATCTTAATAACGTGATCTTAAGTAACGGCATGCCTATGACTTCGTAAAAGTTGTTCGTCTATCCGTCCGTCTGTTAGCACGATAACCCTCGAAGAAGTTGAGATAGTCAAACTTGGTGTGGGGGTCTGTGGATCAAAGCACAGGTCAGGTTCGTACGTGGTCTCTATGGCCCTATATTTAGGGGTTGGAGAGTCAAATTAAGGGGCGAAAATATATTTTTTTTAAACCAATGGGATTTTCAGGGGTAAAGAGACATGCTGAATCCCTGGGTCACTGTCACTATCCTCACGCGTCAGTTCGCACACAAAAAAAATCGTGGAGTGCCAAAGATTGTTTACCAAAGTACTTCCCCTCGCCTCTATATAAATAATCGTGGAGTGCCAAAAGATTAGTTACGTTATTGCAGATACCATGGTATCTGTTACCACGGTAACTGGATCTGCAATTAGTCGTTTTTGCAGTTACCGTGGTATCTGATATACGGTTGCACTTCAAAAACGGCTATTGCCAAAACTGCACTTTTCCAAGTCATCCCAAAAGAAAAACTGATATCCAGTCATATCACTAAGTGCTAAACTTCTTTCTCAACAATTTGACAAAATTTGATGAAAGTGAGATGACTTTTCAGATACCACGATCAGTTACCACGGTTGGACCGTGGATCTGAATATCAGACGAATATCAGATCTGAATATCAGATACCACGGTAAATGGCCAGGTACCACGATAACTGCCAAAACGCCTTTTAACCGTGGTATCAGATACCACGATAACTGCAAAAACGATTTCAGGCCGTGGTATCAGATACCATGGTATCTGCAAAAACGCAACAACCAAAGTACTTACGGATTTTCGCTAGACACGCGAGTTAAATGTAAACGCGTGACGGCGGCTCTCCTGCCGCTCGCCTGCCGCTCGCCTGCCGCTCGCCTGCCGCTCGCCTGCCGCTCGCCTCTATATACACTTTTCACCAAATGCATTTCTATTTCCAAAAGTTGGGCCTAGTGATCGACGTTTGTGTCATCTGACGTTTGTGTAAACCGATGTTTGTGTCAACTGACGTTTCTTTTCAATTCAATTCAATTCAATTTATTCTCAAAACTATTTACGGACTTGCCGAATTTTCGGTCTCTTGTCAACCACGGATATAACAAAAATATAATACATACGTTTCGTCAGGTCACACAAATACTTCAAAACGAAAAACGCCAACAGCAGTCAAAATACGAACCGAAACGGTGATAAAATCTGAAGGATACGTGGGTATATATATACAACGAAATTTTATAAAAGTGAAAAATAAAAACGAAAATTACCACGGGAATATCAATCTTGGTCTTTGCCTGCTTCGTTGCTGATCCGGCTCACAAACGAGGGCACGAAGCTACGCTGATACCGGGTGTGAGAGCTCGCAACTGGTTGTATTACCGGTATTGCCTGTGCCACTGCTCTAACAGGCCGAGCTCGAACTGGGGAGAAATCCGGAGGAAGGATGGATCTCAGGGCTTGATTTTCTAGGATTTTTTTTCGAAATTTAAAGATAAAGTTTCGCGGCGTTGGGAAAGAGTCTCTAGTTGGGACATATTAAGAAGGGTTAAATACGGCACCTTTGGGGATTTAGAAGCGATTAAAAGGGCTCGGTACTGTATCCTCTCCAACGAGTCCGACTGTCCACGCGTCAGGCCAAAAGTGCCAGACAGGACAGCAGTACTCCAGTATCGGCCTGATAAAAGATAGATATACCCGCAGCAGATGTTCTGGAGGGACACCATACCTTGCCAGCAGTTTCAGATACATCAGTGCCAAATGATGAACTGACGTGTTGAGGAAGTATCCTGACGTGTGGATGACCTGACGTTTCGATGAACTGATGGTGGGCCAATTGACGTGTGGTTGAACTGTCGTAAAATTTCGGGCGTACTGACGGATCTCTCAGGCAAACTGACGTTTCTCTGAACTGACGTGTGTGCGAACTGACGGGACCCCATCTGGCAGGGTTGTGTTTTCTGGATCGGTGATGCGCTTAAACTGCCCTAATCAAAACAGGGCTCCTGTCCTGCCTTTAATTATAACAGGGATCCTACCGTAAGGAAGAAGAAGAATAAAACTAGCAGAACAGGGGTCCTGTCCTTTGGCAGTGCTATTACGTGACGCTCACTGTAGTGTACGCATACTGAAAGCGGAGAGAAGACGCAGCAGGGAATTAACCATCAGAAATGAAGGGGTTTCGCTTCGACTTTAAAATCTCCAAGAAGTTTTATCCATCGACCATCATGTGGATAAAGCCACCCTCCGTAACCACGAAAATCTGAACTAAAGTCCAGACTGGAGAAAAGGGAAGCTTGCTTTAGGAGTATTTCCTTTTACTTTCCCCGTCTTGAAGAACATAAATCAACATGCAATAGATTCACGGAGAAGTAGGCCTCTTAGATTTTTTTTTTCCAGCAAATTCGATTGTCCTATTTTGCTTTATTCTTGTGGATAGCATATGCCGTATGGGTATCATTCTGTTACATGCGAACGGATGAACAGACAGACGCGCAGAAAGACTAAGAAGACAGGCTTACCACAGGCGTCTTTTGCCAGAAGATTCCGTGCCTGAAGCAAGGTCACCTTGAGGTCGAATAACTCGAAAGTCCGTAATGCCAACTCGTGCTCAGCTCTCGAAATTTCCTATAAAATATTTACAATCAGCGATTGTGGGACACTAGATGATGAAAATCCATAACTGAAATAGAACTGAACGGGCACGAAATGCCGTTGAGGTTAAGAATAGTAGGCTACAGGTATTAAAAGTTCGTCTAAAGAAAATCTTTTTTTGTTAGAAAGAGTAGGCTAGGCGACACTTAGTAGTTAAAAAAACATCAATGTCACCGAGAGAAGGTGGAGTCGTAGCCCAAAATGTAAGATCCGAACATGAGCATCAGAAAAGATGCTAAGCGGGTTCCCAATAGGACATCAGGAATCCCCAACGCTGACGGTCAATCACCGAAAGACAAACGAACGGACATCACAGCGAAAATAGTATCGTTTCTGGGTTGTGAATGGAGGAGGTGATGAGGAGCAGTCAGGTGGTTACGAACTAACGTACGAACAAATTTGGTTCATTTCTTCCGAAACAAATAACTGCTCAGGTCAAAAAGTTTCTAGCAAAATATTTACAATCACTGGGAAATAGTGGAACACTGGATACTGAATGTCTGTCAAAATAATCGACATATTAGCAGACAAAAATAATATCGTTTCTGGGTTCTGAATGGAGGAGGTAATGAGGAGCAGTCAGCTGGTTACGAACTAACGTACGAACAAATTTGGTTCATTTCTTCCCAAACAAATAACTGCTCAGGTCAAAAAGCTTCTAGCAAAATATTTACAATCACTGGGAAATAGTGGAACACTGGATACTGAATGTCTGTCAAAATAACCGACATAATAGCAGAAAAAACGTTGCTTGGTTGTGGGATCGGCTGTAGCTTCTTTTTTTTATAGACTGACCTGCGAAGTAGTTTGCTCCTACTCCCCCAGATAAATAAATCACGAGGTCGTAAAGTTACCCATGAAATATTTGTCCCAGTGGCACTACAGAAGACATAATAACGGATATTGAGCCGCCTCGGGGTTGGGGGATGGGGAGGGAAGATGCGGTATTTTTTGTAAAGACTGTGGACCAGTTTGCTTCTTCTCCCCCAGACAAATAAATCCCCAGGTAATAACGTTTACTTTGAAATATGTAGCCCAGGGGGACAACACCGGACCTTAGCAAAGGTCGACGCGAACTGAAAGTAGACGACAGCGGAAATTGAACCGTCTGTGGTTTAGGGGATGGGGGAGATAAAGAGGCAGTAGTTGCGTTTTTGATCGCCTGTCGCAGTTTGCCTGTCAGTTCTCCGTTCTGTCTTAAATGCCGTTTTTATTCTCAGTTCGCCGTTCGCCTGGCGCCTGACAATGTAGTCCTGCCAGGCGATCGAAAACGGAAATTAAGGCGAACAGAAATATTTCGGGAAAATTTAGAAACTTCGAGAGCATGGAGCCGATGGCTGAAAGGGAACGATCCGGACGTCGCACAGGCAGAGATTTTGAAGACAGGGCAAAGCGCACCTGCAATTATGCAGACAGGGAGAATGCCGTTGCTCGAGAAAGATCGATTCAGTGGTTTCAGACGATGATGGAGACTTTGTCCTTCCTTTATTTGATACGTCTACTTTCCAAGAATTTTGGGTGAGCGGGCGCAAAAATGCATTATTCACCTTTGAGAAAAGTCAAGTACAACTGCACTGAACACTCAAAACTTCTTCTGTTCCTTTCTCTGTTCTAGGAGGATAGCCCCCCTGATATATTATGTGTGTCCTGGCTAGACAACTGTTTCTATGATTAAAAATTGCTGTTTGGGTCAAATCGGTGTTTTGCTTCAGCTGAACTGCTGCACAGCAATTAAAGAATTTTGAGAATACTTTTATCTGATCAGTTTTGGTGGATTTATGAATGGAATCCGAAACCAAAGTATTGATATGGAGTATATTATTGGTTCTAAGTCTTGGGAAAACTAAATCATTTTGACGTTTCTGTGCCTTCTCAAAGTCGTAAAAAGCCAATATTCAAAACTAAGCTAAGCAAGGGATTTTCGGGTTAGCCCACCTTAGGTTTGGGAGATCTCCTCTTATGCGGTAATTATGCATCCAAAATGGTCATATCTGCGTGTAGGTCGATTAAAAAAAAGATATCATCAGACTGCATGATTCATATCTGGGCTTGACTGCCAGGTACAACCATGAATTCAGTATTTGCTGACAGGCGCTGTATAATTTTTTTTGTTTATACAGTGCACAGAAAGTGCAGTATATGGGGGCCTTTGAAGAGCAGATAGTTTACCTAGCTGCACCACAGTAAATTTAAAAGTCACAAGCATAGTATTGTTGAGTAGAGAATATATATTAACAAAAAATCATAAAAACAACCTAGAAATGCCTTAACTGCTGATGATGCCATGCACCTGATGAGTCCACTTGCATATCTACATCACATCAAATACAATAAAACTTAGTTAGATGTGATCAGGATGTGATAGTAAACAGTCCTGGTTTTTATCACAAGGATACACTGCATTTTCTGAATCTTCTTCCTTCTTCCTGAATCTTCCCCTTCCTTCAACTATAATCAACGCTTCCTTCAACTGAACCAGCTCCCTCAATTTTGTTTTTCAAATTTCCTACGCAATTTCGAAGACAGGAAAGGCGAACTACCTAGCCGAGGCAGTTCGCCGTTCGACTACCAGGACTTCTGAAACAGCGACAGGACAGTATCTCCGTTTTACCAAAAACGGGAATTAAGGTGCCAGGCGAACTGACAAGGCGATCGAAAACGACAATTAAGCAGACCGGCGAGTGACAGGCGTCACGACAGGCGATCAAAAACGCAACTAGTATTATTTTTTACAGACTGTGAACCACTTTGCTCCTACTCCTCTTGACCAATGATATCCTATGTCAAAGAATTTCTTGTGACATTTTTTTTCCAGTGGGAAAACATGGGACCCTGGACAATAAAGGTCGACGAAAACTGAACTGAAACAGTAGTTAAAACTGAACGTCTCTGGGTTGGAGGGTGGGGAAGATAATGAAGCTGTGGGCTAGTTAGAAACTGATATGTGAACTACACTGTCAGATTTTCGTAACAAATAAAACAAGGACGCGCAATTCCAGCCGACAACACTTGGGATGTATCTGTTGCGATTTTGAAAACGTTATGCATTAAATGTTATGCACAACAAGCAGTGCCAGGAAGAGCAGAAAATCCACCGAAAAAGCATCTGCTGATTTTTCCGATATCATGACGACAAACAAAATGTCAGCAGATGCTTCTTCGGCGTTTTTCTGCTCTTCCTGGCAATACTTGTTGTGCATAACCTCTGATGCATAACGTTTTCGTAGTCACAACACATAACATCCCAAGTGTTGTCTGTTGAAACTGCGCATCCTTGTGTTACCTGTTATGAAGCTTCTGACAGTGTAGTTTGCTCCTACTCTGAGGAAGATAGTGAGCTTTCAGCTACTTAAAGCTTAACCGAAAAGGGCTGAGATAGGACAATGACAATCTAGGTAGGCTACCCATCACATATTCATTTAAATAGGCTTAAAGGCCCTATGAAAAGACGTTACTTCGTTGCTCCGCTATTCACGAACACTCGATTTTCATATAGTGCACTTTCCCTGTCGGATTTGTGTTACCTCTATGCGCTTGTACCTGTGTTGTATGCTTGACGAAAACGATTTACGAAAAATAAGTGTTCACGCAGTGAGCTCACCTTCACCGAGCTCACCTATGGCCACTGAAACGCCACATTTGTGTTGAGATTCAAATGTGTCCGCGTCATAGTAGAACCTTGCGCCACGAGGACAGTCGTAGATATTCTGAACGTCATGCAAGAGCATATAGTGAAAAATCAAAAACATCCCTAACTCGAACCAAATAATTCGGTGAATTCAATTAAATGACAACAAAATCAGTTGTCTATTCAGTTACACTTTAAAGACTGACATGCGAACTAGTTTACTATCCTACTCCCCCAGATAAATAACTTCCCAGGTCACAAACTTTCGTATGAAATATCAATCCCAGTGGGAAAACAGTGGACCTTGGGCAGTAAAGTTCGAGGAGAACCAAATGGACACGATAGCGGAAATTACGCTGTCTCTGGGCTGGAGGAAGGGGAAGCTAATGAGGCAGTGGTACTAGTTAGAAACTGACATACAAACTAGTTTGCTCCTACTCGGACAAAACAAATAACTGTCAAGATCTTAAAGTACCCCTCTTGCTTATTCTGCGTTTTATTTTATCCATTGTAGAATTATAAGCTTCTGAAATTCCCGCTTTCACCATCTGAGGGGTCTAATCCATCTGAGGGGTAAGCTTAGACGTGATATTCTGGCCCGTATATACCAGTCAACAGTTCTGTTCTACCAATAGTTAATTTTCCAGCGGTGGTGGTGAATGGTTTTAATCGTGGTATGATTGCTAGTGTCCGTGTGTGCTATTTTAAATATTGTAAATTTTTGCTTGGATACCCTTTATTTGCTAGGAATACACCTCTAATTAATTCCCTTTCAGTTAAAGATCCTACCCTGGCAATTCAGCAGAAATTTGATAATTTTGTAGCCAAAGCTAATAATATTCTGACTCTGAAGAATCTGTTTCCGTTTTTCGATAAAAGTTAATAGTTAAGTAAGTACAGTGTTTTGTTTAGAGTACGTCAATTGTTAATTTATTGTTTTGAAAGTTATTTGTGACAGTGTTTCTTAAATTTATTTTAATACTCCTCATTATATGTTCTTTCAGGGAAATAAATCAATCAATCAATCATTGCTTCGTTTGGTGTTTCCGACTTTTTAGCGCTTTTTCAGCCTAGCCGAGTTTTGCTAGGCATGCAACGCGAATTTCGCCGAAAGCTTCAAGGTCCGCCGACAACTCTTTCACGCATAAGGGCTTCATAAGCTTCAAAGTGTTGATTTTCATTTTGGAAGACACGGTAGGCCATCAAGTAGTATATATATATATTTAATTTATAACCCACCAAATACACATGGCGACAGTGGAGTCAAAGGAAATAAGGAAAAACCAACACAAACAACAATCAACATTTATGACGACAATTTTGACTAAATTTCTAATTATGCCTAAAAAACTAATAGAAAACACCATGTAGACGATGAGCTGGATGAGTAGATATTTTTAACAGAGACGCGGATCCGACGTCCTTTCCAGTGACCGAATGACATCTTGCACGCCAAACTTCTGAATTAACTTACGGTTACGACATGAACGAGGAAGATATGATGTCTTTAAAACTTTCATGTCTTTTTCCCGCAGAATGTGGTACACACCAGAACAATGCAGGATATAGGGTGCGCAAAATGCATTATAAATTCGACCAAGCGCCTTTCGGTTCTAGCGACTTCGGTTTGGACAAAGACGGCCATCCGCAATACGAATAGTTTGGAGGTATCCTGAGTAATAGCCGAGCAAGTCTTAGAAAGATTTTTTTTTAAATTATATCTATCTGTAGTCACCTCTGTTTTTGCTTTGTTTTCCCACTTTTCAACCACGGCTGGGAAGGCTGGATAAAGTTGACAAGCGCTAACAGGAGAATCGCTCATTCCACGAGGAAAGTCATGGTACTTCGGAAAACGATATTTCTGAGTCATTTCATCGTGAAAAGATCATTTCTAATAGAGTTGTGCTTTAAAGCTTCCTCTGAAAAATTTATCCCAGTGGGATAATAGGGGACCCTGGATAATGAAGGTATTTCAAACGAGACGTGAACGGACATAATTTAGGACATTGTACTGTCTCTGGCTTGAAGGATGAAGAAGGTGATGAGGAATGGTCGGCTGGTTATGAATTGACATGCGGGCAAGTTTGGTCCCTTTACCCCACACAAATAACTGCCAAGGCCAAGACATTTCCTGTTGATATTAGTTTTCATTGGGGTTGACGGTCTGTCTCCGAAGGACGCATATGAGCAAATATAGCAAAATAGTGACAAGTGGATGGGAGCATCTTAGAGCGTGTTCCACTCTTCTAACAATAGTAAGAATTATTTACTATTTTCGTTCCAACCTCGGAAAAAATTACTACGCTGGTCGCTCCAACCTTCTCAAAATAGTAACTTAGCTACTTGCTTGCCACGCTCGGGAGCGTAGTTAGCGTGGTAACTACGATCTCTGTGACGGGATTGACCCGATCAGTCCGCGGCACGATATTTTGACGAAAATAGAAAAATGCGTTCCAGCCTTGACGTCAAGAAGCCAGGATTTGTGAGGTCATGCATAGTAACTAAGGTAAGTAGGGTGGAACAAGCTCTTAACGGACAAGATCTCTCATGCCTAACCTAAGGTTTATTATTCTTAAAATACTTTTTGAATTAAAGCATTATCTAGAGAAGAACTTCACAAAATCAGATATTTAAAGTTTAACCGAAAAGGACTGGGACAGGACAATCTAGTTATCCATCACTTATTCACTTAAATTGGCTTGAAGACCCGCTGAAAATGCGTTACTCGGTTGTTCCGCTATTCAGGAATAATCGATTTTCAAATAGTGGAATTTCCGTGTGATTTGTGGTACCTCTAATTTGTTGTATGCCTTACAAGAAAGATTTATGACTTTTTTTTGTTCAGGCATTTGTCTAAGCAATCTTCACCAATATCGCCACTGCTCACTGAAAAGCCTTGTTTGTGTTTAGATAAAAATTTCCCGCGTCATAGTAGAATTTTCGCTGTGGGGACGGCAGCAGATATTCTGAACGCCATAACTAGAGCAGATAGTGGAAAACAAAAAAATCCCTTTGCAGAATCCAAATAATTCAGTGTATTCAACTAAATGACACAAAAATAAGTTGGCTTTTCAGTTAAACTTTAAGGAAGAATCTTCATTGTTTTTTCACAAGTTCATTTTCGAGCTTGAGCCTGAAGAGGACCCTTGCCAAGAAGGGCCGAAATATAGCTCTAATAAAATGTAGCTGACTTATCCGTTTTGCGTCGTCAAGTACAATATAGGCTACCATTAAAATATTTGCAGTCAGAGTCCATGAAATGTTGTTTACCGAACCTGGAGTTCGGTAACCCAATATCACAAGGGGAGTCATAAGGGGAGACAAGATTTCCGGTTTTCAATCAAGAATGAAAAATTAAAACGAAAGAAGATAACAAAAATATCTGCAACGATGAACCATTTGCAAATTGACACAAATAAACTCAACGAATATGCCATTAGTAATTATTGACAGATGATTCATTCTGCTCACGGAAGGAATTTAGAAATCCCGGCATCGACGATTAGGGTGAAAAGATAGGCAGGTGATGAGCAAGGGGATTAGAGACTCAACAATCAACAACTGAAGGAAGTGAAAGCACCTGTCCTTACATCATGACACCGCCAACTATGGTTCGCAGTCAGCTTGGGTTGAAGGAGTAGTTTCTTCAGCTGTTGCAGGTATTTTTCCCTTTAAATTTGCCAGTCGGGTAAGAACACGCGAAAATTGCTGAGAACCATGAACTGTTTGTGTTACCCATTTTCCGTTGTTATCATTTCTTGCTTTTCTTCGACATGGACAGAAGGCTGAATAAGAAAGAGCCGAACTGAATCGAAAGTATTACAACACGTCGCCATCGTAACTCAACACATTCCCGTTCAGCGCTCCAAGTGGATTAGTTTTTGAAAGTCCACCATTCTTTCATTATCAACGCCTGTTACAGAGAGATGGTAAAACACAGATTCATCGGGCAATCAGCCGAACATAACAGCTTTCACTTCTACTCCAGAGAAAGGTATTAACTATTTCGAGTTCCTGAACTGTCCGCTTGGAGCCTTTGGCATGTTGGCACACTGTCAGAAGTTTCATAACAGATAGCGCATAACACTTTCAAGAATAGCACCTTTTCGCTTAGAAATAAATTGTTATGACCAATTAAGTTTCCAATATTTCGTGCCTAGATCTCCAACAACACCATCAATTGGTAAAAATACTAACGGGAACGAAATAAACATAACAGATAACATTCCAAAGTGTTATCTGTTGAAACCGGGCATCCTTCTGTTGTCGTTATGTAACTTCCGACAGTGTAGTATTTTTACCAATTGAAGGTGTTATGCGCAATCTGTTATGAAACTTCTGACAGTGCAGTTCCGGAATTCATTAGCTGTTATTTATTTTTTTTTCTTTTTTACAAACAAAGCACTCTCAAATCTCAAAACTGCTCGGAAGCAGATTGCAGATTTTCTGCTCATCAACTTGTGGATTTATTTTACCATATCTGTTACAGGTGTTGATAATCAGACAATTCCAGAAACTAGGTTAAACTGGAATAAGGAGAACTGTCTCGTCGTCGCCGTCAAGCGAAAAGAAAAGAAGAACCAATTGTCACCCTGCTGAAGGCGAAAGACTATGAACGTGTTCATTTCCCAGCTTTCCATCAAATGATTATGATGGAGATGGAATATGGAGTTAAAGAAAAGTAAAAAGGGAAAAAACAAGATAAAACTTCAACTTTGATTAACATAGGCTACCTTAAATAAATACGAAATCTACTTCTTTCTATGTTGATTGATAGCTAATCGTAGCCGGGCTCGTTAAAATTTAAAGTTAAGGTTAAAGTCCAAACTAGAAAACGGGTTCGCTGGTAAATTTAACAATGGAATAGGAGCCGGGGTCGTTGACTGTTATCAAAACAGGGATCCTGCTTCAGAACAGTGAACCTGACTTAAGGCAGAAGCCAAACTAAAAGAACAGGGATCTCCTGGCTTTTCGTTTTTAAAGCGTTATTGGATGCAAGCCGATATAATATTTAGGAACACACATTGTATTACAGAACACGAAATTTTAAAATTTTATTTCTTTAAGATGTTAATGAACGAATGAGTATGTTTATTCCCGATCTTCACATAAAATGCTAATGATCGATGAGAAAAGACGCAGATACCATTTAACGAAATGAACATAACGAACACTCTTTCTTCTTCTTCTTTGAATTCGTCAGCACCTGGGTTCCAGGATGGGACCCTTTCGGCTTCCTTGTCGTTGATCGTTTGTTAAAGTTTAGCTGAAAAGCCAACTTACTTTTGTGTCATTTAGTTGAATACACTGAATTATTTGGATTCTGCAAAGGGATTTTTTTGTTTTCCACTATCTGCTCTAGTTATGACGTTCAGAATATCTGCGGCCGTCCCCACAGCGAAAATTCTACTATGACGGGGGAAATTTTTGTTTAAACTCAAACAAGGCTTTTCAGTGGGCAGTGGCGATATTGGTGAAGATTGCTTAGTGCCTGAACCAAAAAAAAGTCATAAATCTCTCTTGTAAGGCATACAACAAATTAGAGGTACCACAAATCATACGGAAATTCCACTATTTGGAAATCGATTATTCCTGAATAGCTGAACAACCAAGTAACGCATTTTCAGCGGGTCTTCAAGCCAGTTTAAGTGAATAAGTGATGGGTAACTAGATTGTCCTATCCCAGCCCTTTTCGGTTAAACTTTAAGTTTGATCGCTTGGATTGGTTAGGTTAGGTTGGGGCAACCTTGGGCCGAGATGAACGGTGCTTTTAAGAGATGCAGAGGAATTTGAGAGCGGTGATGATCGGCAGGAACACTGCTCGTTCACATCACATCTCTTCTTAATCTACCACTTCATGGCTTCAAGGTTCGAGGAAATAATAATAATAGCACACATTATATAACAAAACGCACGACGTCTCGCTCCCCTAACAAAGCTTGGCTCCTTATTTTCAGAAAGTCTTTCTCACGGTTTCCCCTTATCCTTCCAACTTGTCGTTTCTGGAGGGATCTTGTTCACTGAAGCAGTAATGACTACGCGACCGAATTTCGGAGATAAAGCGAAAAGAAACAACTCCTCTAACAAGTTGATACTCCAATTTACCAGTCAAGAAACAAAAGGAGAAAAATAGAAAACTGGAGATGAGACTTGTTGTTAAAACCAGGGGCGTCACTTATGGGGGGAGAGGGGGGACGCCTCCCAGTGTTGTCGGCCAGTCGGTAAAAAACATCCCGAGTCGGCGCGAAGAGCCGCCATTTTTCGTAGAAACAGTCGAATTTTTTCTTGAAAACAGTCGATTTTTCTTGGAAACGGTCGGTTTTACGTAAAAATAGCCGATTTTTTCTTAAAAACAGTCGGTAAAAAGGACCAGCTAGTCGGCAAATACCTTACCCCCCCCCCAAACATTTTGGCTAGTAACGACTCTTGCTAAAAAATGATATTACAATGAAATAGTTCAGTGTAGTACCGTTTTCGAAAATACAAATACTTGGCTGTGAAATTTGCCACATTCCAGTACAGTGCTTCCAAGCAGGCTATAGTATCTGAAAGTCCCCCATTTTCTCCCAATCTTGGAAAAAGTCGGTTTTTCGTAAAAATAGCCGATTTTTCCTGAAAATAAAACAGTGGTAATTTTAAATCAGTCGATCAAAACGGTCGTTTTTTTCTAAAAAAAACAGTCGGTAAAAAGGACCAGCTAGTCGGTAAATACCCCAAACATTTTGGCTAGTAACGACTCGAAAGTCCCTGATCTGAAAGTCCCCCATTGCCTCATTACCAACACTTATATTAAAATAGACAGATTTATTAAATAGATCCAAATGAGGAAACAATCTGCAAAACGTTTCCCGAGCAATGGAAGAACAACGAAGTAACGCATCTTTACCAGATCTTCAGCCTATTTAAAGGAATTGCATCGTAAGAACTCTAGCAGTTGCAATGTCTAGACCCCCCCCCCCCTTCCAGGTGAACCAACGACTCAATCCGACCACTGGGTCATCTAGTGACGCGGTTCGGAAGCACCCGACATGGGAAGGCTGGGATCGTAGTTGACTATGGAGCTAAAAAATGTTTATTTTTTAGCAGGTATACGGAAAATGTGTAGAAAAATCAAACTAATTACAATTTACTGTGATCCAGTAAACTGGATCACAATAAACAAACCCGTAAATTATACTAAATTCCCATCGAAACCTATCGAAAGATAATGGTGTCTCCCGCCTTCTCCGCCTACATGAATCGAATTCTTTAAGCGAATAAGTGATAGCTAGAATGTCCTATCTCAACCCTTTTCGGTTAAACTTTAAAGGCGTTTCTTACGATACACTCACTATGGATATGGAAAAATCGTTCCCAACAGAGGAAGGTATAACAGAAAAGCCCTTGGTAACTTATATAACAGCTTTTGTTCTCCCTCTGTTTGCAACCTTTCCGGAATTTTTGGCATTCTGAGACAAAAAGATTTAAAACGTATCCGGACTTGTTATTTTAAATACTGTAAATTTCTGTTGTACCTTCCTCGACGTTATAGGAATTCCCGTATAACTGCGAATTTTTTGCCCTCTGACCCTTGTACAAAGTTGTCTTCTATTGTCAAGGACCTTCACGTTTCTGCCCTTGGCCATTTTTCCGCATTCCATTTAGGAAGAAGATTTTTTAGACCCGATTAGTCTCTTTTCTTGTTTCATGTTTATTTTTTGAACCTGTGAATTTACTCCGTTATTGAAAGCTCAGTGTAGTTTTTCCTTTTCTTTATCTGTAGTTCTCGTCTAGTGCGTAAATAAAATTTCATCATCATCATCGTCACTATTCACATTATCTTACCTTCTGTATGTCGGAATCATTTATGTCTCTCGACTGGATTCCGCTTTGGTAAATTTCGTAGTCCGGCTTCCCTTCGCTGACTGGTCTCTATTCTCATTATCTTACCTTCTGGATGTCAGAATCATTGATGTCTTTCGACTGGGTTTCGTTTTGGTAAATTTCGTAGTCCGGCTTCCCATCGCTGATTGGTCTATCTCCAAAGTCTTCTAAGGAATCCAACGACGTAAGGATTTTAGGCTTGCAGAGATCAAAGGAGCCCGTGACGTCGCTTCTGATGTGGTTGATCGGGAGAACAGGAGCTAGAAGAAATAATGTTCACGGACCCGCCTTACCCTTATTACTGTTTCAGTCTACGCCCCTGATCCTTTAATAATAATAACGTTTATTTCCTGAATAGCTCATATAATTACTCGCTAGTATCGGATCGTCACACAATTATTAACACGGCTAAAACTTAATAATCACTTCTCAATAATTGCCTTAAAATATTTATATGTATATACAATTAATAACGAATATATCACAGTTCAGAGTTGAAGTACTTCACGAAATATGGTACAAATGACGAAAGATACCGGTCAGTAGAGTGGATATCGGGGCGAACAAGTCTGGTACAATTACGGGTTGCAGCGCGAAGCCTTGTTTCAGGTCGAGTCGGGTTTGGGGCTTCGTAATCAGATAGGAGAGATCTATGAAGATCAAAGGACAAGCATTTACGTCCAAAACCCATTGTCAACTTGTGTCGTCTTTCAGACAGAGTGGAGAGACCAAGCCTATCTAGACCCGCTTCATACGACGTGTAGGCCGGGCCAAGCATGATCTTCACCGCTCTCTTCTGAATCCCTTCAATAACCTTCTACCCATTCTCATTTCCTGAACTTTCGAAAGACCTATGAATCAGCATGGTACTGTCTGGTTTCAATTCAATTCGATTCATTTATTTATATCAGCCTAAGCTGGCGAGTAGAAAAATATAATTAAATATAAATAATCGGTCTACAACTGACGAACAACTAGACCATAAACTTTCACAAAGTCTGTAAAAGTGTCGGTAAAAGTGTCAAGTCAATCAAATCGAATGGTCCCCTCCCCCCCCCCCAGAGGGGTTACTAGCCAAAATGTTTGGTGGGGCAAGGTATTTACCGACTAGCTGGTCATTTTTACTGACTGTTTTTTAAAAAAATCTACTATTTTTACGACAAACCGACTGTTTTTAAGAGAAATAGGCTGTTTCCAAGAAAAAAAACAAGAATTTCTTTTGTGGATTTCAGGATGATATTTATCTGTGTTTCAGAATCGTGCGGTTAAATTTTTAGTGATGGGCACTTCCAGACAGGCTATAAAGGGTGTTTTCCAGTCGTCCCTTGACAAGGCCGCATAATGGCTTTATATTGATTTAGCGGATACACCCAGCTACATCCGGTATGGAGAGGGGGGGGGGGTAGTGCTAAAACTTTTTGCAAGCATTAGGAGAGCTACATCCAGTGTGTGTGTGTGGGGGGGGGGGGTTCGGACACGTTTTGCTAGTATTATTACTTAGACCACCATCGGTTCAAGTTACGGCAAACGGACATTAACTAAACAGATTGACAAAAACGACTTTTTTTTTGCATAAGTATGAGAGGGGATGGTTAACCTCTTGGTAAAAGAAGAGACTGTTTGGGTAAAGTTAGGGTTAAAATCGGTCCTTATTCTTGCCCTGTGTGTTGATGCAAGAAAAAGAGTATGCGTCATTTTATTGGAGAGTGTGAGGAACTGAATGGGTTGAGACAAAAGTTGTTTGGAGTGAGAGCGTGTGGGAGTGAGTGGATCATTAAGAGAATGAAAGATAAAGGTTTCCAGGCTATTCAACTGTTTGGAAGGTTCCTCCGGATAGGTTAGCACACAGGGAAAATTGTAAATCCCTGTGGTTTTAAATATTGGCGGAGTATTCAGGTTTTCTATACATTTTTTACTTTTGTTGTTCTGGTGTGATGGCCCTTGTTGGCTTTTATGCATTAAATGTCATATAAAATACAGGAGTCTTGCAACAGTATATACCCGACAGAAGGCATGCCCCTCACAAGCAAGACTACTGGGGTCACAACACAAACTACTCAGTGACCGAGCCTTCTACAGAATTCGCCCCGACGCTAGGTCTCTGCCAGCAACATGCCAAACCGTCTCCTATTAATCGGAAATATACCGAAAGCAAATGAGGAGAAAAACTAAGCTTCGGTTTCTGCTCCGAATCGCTCCATTCGCAGAACCAATTTGGATGAAAAATGTATTAGCCAATTCCGGAACTGTTCGTGATGACGGCCTTGTGGGAGCATGGGGCGATTCATTCTACCGTGAAAACTTTTGATGTCGGCTTTAGCTAAGTGCTAGGCTACGGGCTAATGCGGCTTCTCATTTGGGAGACAAGTCGTTTATGTTTATGCCTTGGACAGGATCGGTATCGGGAGTCAGCGGCCTGGAATTCCTGCCGATATTTTCGGTACTATCGGCATTCCATCCGGAAAGGTTGAGAGTTTTTCAGCTTGATGATGAAATTCGGAAAATTCGGCCGGGAAAACTGGATTGCAGGTTCGCCGCATTATTCGACTACTTCGTAAATAACACAGATCCGACCAAACGTAAACCCAGGTATCGACCAAACCCGGACAGGTCAGCACAGAACCGAATTGTAAGTTAGCCGCATCAATAGACTGCCTTGCAATAAAAAGAACCGACAGAAGGTAGACCCGCGGTTTCGACAAAACCCAGACCTGTCAGCACAGAACCGAATTGTAAGTTCGCCGCATCAATCGACTGCCTCGCAATAACACAGATCCGACAAAAGGTAGACCCGCGGTTTCGACAAAACCCAGACGGTCAAGACAAAACCGGACTGTAAATTTGCCGCATCAATCGACTGCCCCGCAATAACATAGATCCGACAAAAGGCACACCCGCGGTTCCGGGAAAACGCAGACCGAAACGGATCGTCACATTAATCGACCACCTCGCAATAACACAGATCCGACGAAGGGCAGGCCCTCGGTTAAAAACGCAGACCGAAACGGATCGTAAGTTCGCCGCAAAAATCAACCGCCTCGCAATCACACAGATCTGACAAAGGGTAAACCCGCGGTTTCGACAAAACACAGACCGATCACAGGCAAGACTGCTTGGGCCACGGCACAATTTACGCAGTGACCGAGCCTTCGACTGAATCCTCCGACGACAGCAACTTGTCAACCCGTACACTTTTAAATATACCGAACGAAAATGAGGAAAAAACGAAGCTCCGGTTTTCGCTTAGAATCGTTTCATTCCAGTTACGATGAAAAACGCATTAACCAATTTCCGGAGCAGTTCGTGACGAAGCCCATGAACCCTTTTGGGAGTGAAGGGCGAATTCATCTTACGACGAAAACTTTTGATCGCGGCTTTGGCTAAGTGCCTTGAGCAATATACCTTCTCTTTTGGGAAATAGAATAGTTCATTAATATTAAATCGACTGCTCGGACTGAGACTACAGGTAACCGATACAACAAGAGTATCGCAACAGCACAAATTCGACAAAAGACAGATCCAGGTTCGGCCAAACCCAGACCCGATGGACTACCCGGCCACGACACAAACTACGCAGTGGCAGAGATTTCTACAGAACCCCCCAAAGTTAGGTGTATGCTATGCCAGCAACAAACTAAACATCTCCTTCTTACCGGAAATATACCAGGAGAAAGGAAGGGGAAAAACTAAGCTCCGGTTTTTGATTAGAACCATTCCATTTCGCAAAACCAATTACAGTACAATATGCATTGGCCAATTTTGGAACGGTTCGTGATGAGGCCAATGAAGGCTTGAGGGAGCGAGGTGCGATTCATTCTACCGTGAAAACTTTTGACGTCGGCTTAACCCTAAGTGCCGCAGGCTGATAAGCCTTTGCCTTGGGGAAATAATTCATTAAATTTAATCGATTGCTGGGATCGAGACTACAGATACTTAAAACCACAGGAGTTTCGCAACAACTGTAACCAATGTGTACTTTAACCAAGAAGCCGGCAACCTTGGTCCAGCCCGAACCATGGAGGGAGCAGTACTGCATAACACAACGAAGATCCGACAAAATACAAACTTCGGTCCCGCCCAAAGACCAACGACAAGGAAGACGGCTAACACTCAAAATGCCCACTAAAAATGCCAACAACTCAAAATGCCCACGACTCAACATGCCCAAGACTCATAATGCCCACGACTCAAAATGCCCACGGTTCAGAATGCCCACGACTGGATTATTTGAGGTGTTCAGAACGTAGTAAACTTGAATTAGGGGTGAGTGAGCGACGGGAAGAGTATAATAGACGGAGTATCAGAATGACGATGATCTTATGCTGAACTGGTATAATCTCAACTATAACATAATTCTGGTAAAATACTTACAAGAAACATGTGTATTTTGCTCGTGGTTAGTTGCCGCAAAAGCGCTGTGCTTTCTTGAGGAAGCCTCTGCCTGATAAGGATTTAACTTTCTGGTCTTTTTGGATCGTTCTTCAAGAAACAATAAAATAATTTATTTCAAAAACCTTTTCCATGATTAATCCTACCCGTTGTAATCTCATAGTCCGCATTCAAAGGATGATGTTGGCCTCCCCTGTGGACAGTTTCAGCCGTCGGCATTCTGAACCAAGACTATATTAGCCTCCCCTGTGACCATTTTGAACTATTGGCATTTCGAAATTGTCGGCAGTTTTAAGCCGCCAGCATTTCGGACGATTTCGATTTCGGGTGTTCCACATCTGGATCGTGGGCATTTTGAGTCGTGGGCATTTTGAGTCGTGGGCATTTCCAGTCGTGGGCATTTTGAGCCGCGGGCATTTTAATCGTGGGCATTTTGATCGTGGGCATTCTGGGGATCGACTAAAATCGGGAACGGAACGGAACGCCACGGGGCAGGAGGAACGCGTACTCAAAACGGGAACGCGAAAATCGGGAATGCCCGTCCCCTGTTCTTTAGCACTTGGTTCCAGTTTCATCAGAAGCCAGTACTAACAAGACCAAAGGTTCCGATGGGATCCCAAAACTTCGATTTCTGATCCAGACAATTAGTTTTTGTCTTCGTCAGATCCGGTCTTCGCCAGACTCCATGAACATTTATACTTTTAAAATTTAGAAACAGATTAAGGCCAAACAGCTAATCATTAAGAAAACCAAGATTCAGCTTGTGTGTTTACCCCTAAAAGTCGATTGAAACGATCCTGGCAGTCTTACTTCGGCGAATTTTCCGGTTTCTGGCGGAATTCCAGAACTACTTGTCCGACGAAAAACTAACGCTCAAAATCGAATTCAGCGTATCTGGTTACCTCTATTTCCAACATCTAATCAACTTCAAATAAAAATTTAACTTATCACAAATTTTCCGGTTTCAACCGGATTCCGAACGAACTATATGCCAGGCAAAAAAATTATTGTCATATACGGATTCAGCATCTCGTCTTACCCCTAAATCGGACATCTAATCAACTTCAAATAAAACTTTTAATTTTAACAAACTTTCCGATTTTGGCCGGATTCCGGGCGAACTACTTGTCTGGCGAAAAAACGGTTTTGATATTCGTGTTCAGCATGCCTTCTTACTCCTATATCGAACGTCTAATCAACTTCAAATAAGACTTCCACTTTTAACAAACTTTCCGGTTTTGGCCGGATTCCGGGCGAACTACTTGTCCGGCAAGAAAATGGTTTTCATATTCGTGTTCAGCATGCCTTCTTACCCCTAAATCAAACATCTAATCAACTTCAAACACAACTTTTACTTTTAACAAACTTTCCGGTTTTTGCTGGATTCCGGACGAACTACTTGTCCGGCGAGAAAATGGTTTTCATATTCGCGTTCAGCGTGTCTTCTTACCCCATAATCGACTATCACATTAGCTGTTTAAAAATATTTTGCTTGCCCCTTAATTTGAACCCCCTCCCCCACCCCTAAATGTAGGGCTACAGAGCCCATCTACGAACTCGACCTTAATCTTGACCCAAAGAATGCTCACACCTAGTTTCATCAAAATATCTCATTCCCTTCGAGAGTTATCGTGCTCACAGACAGACAGACGGACGGACGGACGGACGGACGGACGGACGGACGGACGGACGGACGGACAACTTTTGCGATGTCATAGGTATCCCTCCACTTACGTTTTGGGATCCCAAAAACGGAAAGGCCAGGATCCCTGCTTCTTAGTACTTTTGGTTCCATATTCAGGAGGACCAAGTACTAAAATCGGGAATGCCCGTCCCCTGTTCTTTAGTACTAAAAACGGGAAGGCCAGGATCCCTGTTTTTTAGTACTTTTGGTTCCATACTCAGGAGGAACAAGTACTAAAATCGGGAATTCAATTTGGATAAGTATAAAAGTTACCTCCTTTGATGACGACTCGGAAGAATGAAGAAACTGACACTGAAACTTTATGCATCCTCAGACAGAATAGTCAAACCACCAATCACTTTCAATCTGCTACCTTTCCCCAATCCTGACGTAAAAGCACAACGAATTGCTTTTTATTTATTCATAGAATATCAAACTTCCTCGCCAGTAATCTTCCCGGGGAGAGGTGATTAGGGAAAACATAAATGGGGATTCACCAGCAAATGTATAATTCACGTATACTCGTCAAGAAATACGTCATAATCCGTACAACAAATGGGGAAGCTGGTTCACTAGCTTTCGTCTTTTTCTTGGTAGCAGTGTTTTAACGCCACCGCGGTTTTCCGCCACAGTATGTTTTTCGCCAACTTTTAATTCAGGTAGTGCAGGTAGCCTGTGCAGGTAGTTTCAGATTAAAATCTTTAAATGTGAAAAGGGTGTTTATCGCCACCCAGGAAATCTTACGTCATTAGTTCCTCCAGAGGGTAGGGTCAAATCTTGTCAGACCTAATATTCTGATGGGGTGTCGAGCCCCAACCGGAAGTATCACAGCGATTAAGATATTATCAGTTAGTAACTGGTCTAAAAGTATTTATAAGAGCAACTGTAACTGCAGAACCCGAACTAAGTGACAAGAGAAATAATCATGGAAATAGTTAAAACAAAGAGCGTGAAAGAAAATGACATTTACATTGTTGACGGTCTTCAAGAGACGTATTTCTGCGGGCGATTTCTCACCTTTTGAAATTTTAATAGTTTGGGGGCCTTGAATTGTTGAAGTTGTACAGTTTCTTTAGTTGGACTTAAAATAAATAATTGTGTGAAACATTCAGCTCAGTCTTCGTCTTAGCTAGGAGTTAGTTAGCGTTGGTGGCGGTAAACACCCTCTTCGCATTTAAGGATCTGGAATTACATGAACCAGCTACCTGCACTAATGAGTTGGCGGAAAACATACGGTGGCGAAGAACCTACCAAAATATTTGACCCTTTCGTCTGACCCAACTAATCCTCTTGATGATGCAAGATTTCCTGGGTTGCGGAAAACATACAGTGGCGCTAAACCGCGGTGGCGTTAAGACACCCATTTCTTTTTCTTAGGCATTATTACATGTCGCAATTCCACGGAGATTTCCCGACAAAACAGCTTTAAAAAGTTTTGAAACAAACCAGTCCTCAAATTATAAGAATCAACCAATGAATGTTCAGAAATTTAAAAGGCTATTTAGCACTGGTACTCGTCGAGTGTGCTCGACATTTTATCCGTCTTATCCCACAAAATTTTCTCAAATATTGTGTTCTAATGTGTGTGAAATTTAAAAGGCTATGTTGCACTGGTACTCGTCGAGTATGCTCGACGTTTTATCCGTCTTATCCCACAAAATTTCCAGAACTGCAAAAATTACACATTTTGCATCTTGAAACAAAACCACAGCACTGACAAAAAAAAACCCTCTAGATTTGATACAAATCTCCGAAACACGGAAGTGGTGGTTACTGATAAACTTACAAAACCCGCGACAATTTATTTTTCAAAAAATTCCCACGGCCAATTAGACAACGCACCCGAATATTGTTTTCTGACCACTGCTTCATAAGCCGGAAAATGACGTTTTTCGCTACGGGAGTCGTACACAGAAGCGTTACTAGCCAAAATGTTTGGGGGGGGGGGGGGGACAAGGTATTTACCGACTACCGACTGGCTAGTCATTTTTACCGACTGTTTTTTTTTGCGGATTAAAACGACAATTATCGAGAGAAAAACGACTGTGTTGACGAAAAATCGGTTGATTTTAAGAAATAACAACTATTTTAAAAAAAATCAACTATTCTTACGAAAAACCGACCGTTTTTAAGAAAAACTGTTTTTGAGAAAAAACGACTATTTTTAAGAAAAATGACTGTTTTTACTAAAAATCGCGGCGCTTCACGCCGACTCGGCTATTTTTTTTTACCGACTGGCCGACAACATTGGGGGGGGGGGCGCCCCCCCCTAGTAGTGACGCCTTTGGTCGTACACCCAGCGCAATATTGACAATATAGTATTTTTTTTTTTCATCACGTAATTTTTCATGTAATGGACATATTGCGTATTAATTCTTATAACATTTCTATTCATGCTCTCATAATATCAGGATAATGTTTCATCCGACGCAACCTGTCTGCGGTTTTATTAAACTAGGCAAAGGTTAGACTCACATTCGATTTATACGCTTCAAAATCACGGAAACTGCGGTGTAAACCATTCCACGTTCTTTAAATAAAACAGCAAAAATAAAGAACAGGATATCATCGACTACCGTACCACTGCATTTATCCTAGAGGATAATTGACATGATTTATAAGTTAAAAATAACTTGTATTAACAGAGCATCATTTTGTTCTTTTATATTCGTAGTTGGCTCCAGGAAAGTTCTGACCCCAAAAAATTGGACCCAGACCGCACAGCTACCGTTTTCAAAACAGAATGAGACCTAAAAAGGTACAAAAGTGGAATATTCGGACCTTTTTATCCAATGCCCTGTTCCCACTGGACAATTCCTGCCGAGGAAATTATAGGCCTATATGTATATTCTTTATAAACCGTTACATTCCAACAGATCAAGAACGGAGAACATGGAAGAAAAGGGAAAAAAGAAAGAAAAAACAAAAGGCGATCTACGTCAAAGTATCTACGATACTAGACCACAAATGAAAAATCACAGAGGGCGAGTTAATAAGGAAAAAAATAAAGAAAAGACCTGCGTCCAAGTATCTACAACACTACAAATGAAAAATCACAGAGGGCGAGTTAATAAGGATAAAAAAAAGAAAAGACAAAAAGCGATCTACGTCGAAGTATCTACAAACACTAACAAGAGCTGAAAGCTCATATGGCACTTGTAAGAATAAGCGAACTGTAGGCGGGAGTTTTTTGCTTGAGAGTTATATACAGAGCCGAATATCATTTTATTTTACACTTGTTGAAGTAAAAAGAAGTTAAGAAGGCAGGTCTACAACTCCTCTTCTTCCTGGGAAGGTTCGAACCTCTAGGTCCCCCCGGATTTTAAACTGAACATCTGAGACACTTGTTCTTGACACTTGTCAAGTTTCATGCATGTCCGATTACCGGTTTCAAAGTTTTATTCATGTTACTAGTTTCCGGATTCCGCATCCCTCCACTCCCATCACAGTGGCTGAATCGGGGAAAGGATCCAGGGTTGCCACCGGTAGTACAATTGTACCCACAATAGAACTTTATTTTTACTTTGGCAGCAGATTTTAAGAAAAAGGTAGTTGTCAGGTTTTATTTCCAAGGTGACTATGACCCAGCAACACGTTCTGAGTACTTTTCTTGTTTGGTATTACTTTTTTCCTTTTGCCCAGTGAATTGATTTTAGTAAAGTGGCAACCCTGAAATGATCATATCCAAGTCAATCTGGTGGGGTCCCTGATACGCCTGTCAATTTTCCTCGTCCTAGCTTATGTGGAAGCATTTCACGAGATTTTCGGTTCCCCCTCCAGCCCCCCCTCCACCAGTTATCGGATCCGGTCCGGATTCGAAAGGAAACTGAACATCTGAAACACCTGTCCTTGCAACTTGTCAAGTTCCATGCATGTCCGATTACCCGTTCCAGAGTTATGTATGTTAGTAGTTTCCCGACTCCGCATCCCTCTGCTCCCCCATGATGGCCGAATCGTCGAAGTGATTATTGCTAAGCTAATTTGGTCGGGTCCCTGATACGCCTGCCAAGTTCCATCCTACCTTATGTGGATGTGACAACAGTAGCAAAACCCGGACAGACCGATAGACATTACGATCGCTATATGGCACTTGAAAGCTCAAGTGTCATAAAAGACGGCAACTAGAGGAAATCTTCAAACGGGAGTAACTTAAAAAGTAACGACCATCTCTTTTTTTATTCCTCGGAGAAGTCAAGTATAAGTGGAATTGTCGAAGACGCGTAATTCAAAGGCTAATTATACCAAAAGATTCTTTAAGACAAGTAAATTTCACGGAACTGCAATTCAAATAATCTCTATTAGGTCTTATTTTAATCCTGGTCTTATTTTAATCCTTAAACTGTACCTGTTCCCGCAGTCGGTCGAATCACAAATACGATTAGCCTAGTGGTCTAGGACACGGTCGGGTCCCTGATACGCCTGCCAAGTTTCATCGTCCTAGCTCCCCCTAATCTATATCAACTCCTACTACGCTTCAACAACACGTACCAAATCCTTCGACGTTCGATTAGATTTAAGCAAAGAATGCCTCATCATCCGTAGAGTTATTACTTGTGTGAAGAAGGGGTAGGGATTTGACAAGAACTAGAAAAAGCGTTTCAAGAGATTGTACGGAATCCCGGTAGGATCGGGAAACTGATTATTTCCAGGATGGTTTGGTCGGGTCCCTGATACGCCTGCCAAGTTTCATCCTCCTAGCGCCCCCTAATCTATAACAACCCCTACCACCATCCAACTACATATCCCAACCCCTTCGACCCATCTTATTAGACAAGCTCTCCCCGAACACCCAAACGATTTGAGCAAACAAATGACGCAACCATGCACAGAGCTTTACTAGTGGGGTAGGGGTTTGACACAAACTAGAAAAAGCGTTTCAAGAGATTTCCGGTGTCCACCTCCAGCTCCCCCCCCAATTATCGGATCCGATCCGAATTTGACAGTGAACATCCAAGACACTTGTTCTTGATACCTGTCAAGTTTAATGCACGCCCGGTTATCCGTTCCAAAGTTATGGATGTTGCTAATTTCCGGATTCCCCATCCCGCCACTCCCCCACTGATGGTGGGATCGGGGAAGTGATTATTTTCAAGTTAATCTGGTCGGGTCCCTGATATGCGTGCCAAGTTTTATCGTCCTAGGTCATGTGGAAGTGCCCAAACTAGCAAAATGCGGACAGACCGACAGACCGACAGACAGACAGACATTACGATCGCTATATGGCACTTGAGTAAGCTCAAGTGCCATAAAAATGGAGAATCACAGAGGGCGAGTTAATAAGGATAAAAAGAAAGAAAAGACAACACTAAAAATTAAGAATCAGAAAGGGTAAGGTAATCATGTGTCATCCACTGGGCAAAAAGCACTGGTAGCCGTGGGTGCGGCAGTTCTAGGATTTTTTAAACTAACTTTCCTACAACCTCGTTTGGTTCTACCATACTGAATTTTCTAACTAGGAACTTGTCATTTTTCAGTGCATTTTCTATGTTTCTTGTGTCGTTGACAGCAACGGTACGTCTTTCTCTTCTTTCTTTGTTTCCTATTCTTTATTTGATTAGTGTATATCTGTGCACCGTATTAAGGGCAAATAAACACAAACTAATAATACATTTAGCCTAGTTGTATTTATAATATAACCTATAGTTGTATTTGTACCTGTAATAACACCAGTACACTGTGCAGTCCCATGATAACAGTCCTATCCTACCCACTGCCAAAATTTTCTGGTATTCCCCTGATGTTAAAAGAAAAAAGTTCCAACCGGGCGTTATATCAAGTGATAACGCACGGTTGGATTTTTTTTTTTTTTACACCAGGGGAATACCAGAAAATTAAAACAAGTGTACTAGTGTTATAATCATTATCGCCCTTGCTTTTCTTCGGGCGATAGCGGATAGCCCTCGGCAAGGGCGATAATATATAATATAACGAGGGGGGGGGGCCTCGTTGGCTATCTTTGGAAATAAAGAAATCGTATATTATAATAATAATAATAATAATAATAATTGTATTGAAAAAAGCCCGAGGGCCATATACACGTTCAAGACAAAAAAGATACATATACACGGAAAAAGGATAATTAAACTAACCAACAAAAATCTTTCTAGCTTCCAACGCTCTAGTAATGTAACGACCAACTGCAAAACGGATACTTCAGCTACATTTATCACAGCTATAGCTGGAAAATAAAATTAATTTCCAGTTCATCTTCTAGCTTGAGCGGCTTGAGCCTGAACAGGATCCTTGACAAGAAGGGCCGAAATATAGCTCTAACAAAATGTAGCTGACGTATCCGCTTTGCATTGTCAAATATGCTTCGCAGTCAGAGGCGTTACTAGCCAAAATGTTTGGGGGGGGGGAGGTATTTACCGACTGGCTGGTCACTTTTACAGACTGGTTTTGCAGATAAAAACGACCGTGTTGACGAAAAATCGGCCAATTTTAAGAAAAATCGACTATTTTTACGAAAAACCGACAGTTTTTAAGAAAAATCGACAGTTTCCAAGAAAAAAATCGATTGTTTTTAAGAAAAATAGCGGCGCTTCGCGCCGACTCGGCTATTTTTTACCGACTGGCTGACAACATTGGGGGGGGGCGTCCCCCCCTCCCCCCCTTACACTGTCAGAAGTTTCATAACAGACTGCGCATAACACTTTCAAGAATAACACCTTTTCACTTAGAAATAAAGTGTTATGACCAATTAAGTTTACACTATTTCGTGCCTAGATCTCCAATAACACCTTCAATTGGTAAAAATACTACACTGTCAGAAGTTACATAACGACAACAGAAGGATGGCCGGTTTCAACAGATAACACTTAGGGATGTTATCTGTTATGTTTCTGTCGTTCCCGTTAGTATTTTTACCAATTGAAGGTGTTGTTGGAGATCTAGGCACGAAATAGTGTAAACTTAATTGGTCATAACACTTTATTTCCAAGTGAAAAGGTGTTATTGTTGAAAGTGTTATGCGCTATCTGTTATGAAACTTCTGACAGTGTAGTAGTGACGGCCCTGTTCGCAGTCAGCTTGGGCAAAGTAAATCGTTAAAACATACATCTCCCAAAAAGAGAACATTGAGTGAATTCGTGGGGGAGGGGGGTGGACCTTACCTTCATTATCGCCATTACGATGCTCAACCACTTTCAAGACAACATCGGGATCAGTGTTCCTCTTGCGGTTGAATGGGACAAATCTCTGCAGCTGTGGACTGCCAGATGGTGTACTTCGAGGGGTTGGTTCAGAAGAGCTATCTGTTGTCTGATTTAACGTGTAGTGTTCCCTGTGGTGACGCTGCAGGCGCGACTGAAAAATAAAAGGGTTCCTTACCAAGATGCAACACAACTGACAACTACCATAAGTGACAAACTGTTATGTTCCTCGATAGGCTATAGCGTTTGGTCATTGGGGTACTGGTCACTTATTTTTCCAAAAGCTTCCCTCCTGCTATTAACGCTGGAAGATTAGTTTCACGCTTTGGCCCACAGCACAGAGACATATTACACTGTAAAAAAAATCTTGCAGGATTTGCTACTGGGATTAATCTTGTCTCTATTGAGATAAGATTATCTCTAATTCGGATTAATCTTATCCCAGTAGCGATAAGATAAATCCCAGTAGAGATAAGATAAATCCCAGTAGCAAATACTGCAGTTAACTTTAATCCTTACTCGGAGAAACTTTTTACAGTGTACCCGAAAGGCCCATTCAGAACGGGTTTTAGCTAATACTCGATACCAGCCACTCCCGGAAATCGCTCTGAGACCGAGAATCAGCTGGGATCCTGCCGTTCGCAATTGATATTAGTGCCAGTTTCAGGTACCAGCTAGTCTCGGACCCAAGTTGAAATCAGTTCAACTTTTGAGGGTACTAGCCAATCACATTACTTTGGGGAATACTGAGGAATATTCCGATTGGCTAATGCTGAACCACGTCATACAGAATAGCAATGACCTAATTCACTTTCGGTTTTCAAGACAGCAAAGGCCCATTCACAACGGGTTTTAGCTAATACTCGATACCAGCCAGTCCCGGAAATCGCTCTGAGACCGAGAATTAGCTGGGATTCTGCCGTTCGTAATTGATATTAGTGCCAGTTTCGGGTACCAGCTAGTCTCGGACCCAAGTTGAAATCAGTTCAACTTTTGAGGGTACTAGCCAATCACATTACTTTGGGGAATACTGAGGAATATTCCGATTGGCTAATGCTGAACCACGTCATACAGAATAGCAATGACCTAATTCACTTTCGGTTTTCAAGACAGCAAGGAGTGGATGTGATTTTATCTATTGGGCTTGGTTCGAAACTAGCCAATCAGAATATTCCTCAATACTCCCCAAAATAATCTGATTGGCTAGTACCCTCATAAGTTGAACTGATTTCAACTTGGGTCCGAGACTAGCTGGTACCCGAAACTGGCACTAATATCAATTGCGAACGGCAGAATCCCAGCTAACTCTCGGTCACAGAGCGATTTCAGGAACTGGCTGGTATCGAGTATTAGCTAAAACCCGTTGTGAATGGGCCTCATGGAGTGGATGTGATTTTATCTATTGGGCTTGGTTCGAAGCTAGCCAATCAGAATATTCCTCAATACTCCCCAAAACAATCTGATTGGCTAGTACCCTCATAAGTTGAACTGATTTCAACTTGGGTGCGAGACTAGCTGGTACCCGAAACTGGCACTAATATCAATTGCGAACGGCAGAATCCCAGCTAATTCTTGGTCTCAGATCGATTTCAGGAACTTGCTGGTATCGAGTATTAGCTAAAACTCGATGTGAATGGGCCTGAACTAGAATCGATGACAGGACGGACGCGGTACCAGAACCTCTTGGTGCCAGTGAAGGATCGTACAAACCAGTATTTAAATTCTTTTGTAGCTTATTTTACAGAGAAAATTAACAAAACACTAGTGGATTCCAAGCGACATATTTTTTTGTAATGATTGTATACATTCAAGTTATTTTAACCCAATATATGTATTGGTCGACATAGTCAGAGCCAACTCGGCGCTACGAGTTGCATCAATAAAATTATCTATCTATCAAACATCGCTATAAGAACACAAAAAACATGAAAAATTGTTAATTTGATAAACATGAAAAATTGTTAATTTGATAAACTCGATATTAGTGCTAGTTCTTATTGCCGACATGCTAGTACGGTAGTTTGAACCAATTTTTTGTTTCATCATTAGCATCATTCTTCAGTACACCTTTAACGATGATTTTGATCAAACAAGTATTGTGAGAAAATATTTGATTTTTGTGCTACTAAATCGCTGGTAATTTGATGACATTTTTTCTTTCGTCATTTAGCAGAGCCCGTTTTACGGCTATCCTAACAAAACAATTAGTGTTAACCAAATATTTGACAGTGTAAAACAGATACGTCAGCGGAATCTTTAGAGCTATATTTCATCCCTTCTTGTCAGTCAGCTTGGGCTGAAAGAATATTTATTAACGAACTATTCAATTTCAATTCAATTTATTTCAAAAACGGGAAGCGGACAAGCCGAATATTCGTTTAGTCGTCAGTAAATATATACAATTTAGAGTCCACAATTATGAATAAAAATAAAAATAGTGGTCTAACTAATCTCAGGTACATAATGACTGACTAATTAAGTCAATTACAATACTAAAATACTAAAACTACACAATAACAATCTAATATAAATATAATTAACAAACTATAGCAGTAGCTGCGCTTGCTTACTAGCACTAGCATTAAAAAAATTAACAAACGAGGGAATAAAGCTTTTCAGATAACGGTTTCGAGACACCTGGATAGGCTGTATTTGAGGTACAGCTTCTGCCACCGCTCTTGCGGGTCTTTCTCGGTGTGGCTTGAAATCGGGGGGAAGTATGGAGCGATGGGATGTGCTGCACAGCAACCCATTACCAAAAGCAAGCGACAGCTTTTGTCGACGGCTAGTAAGGGAATCTAAACCAAACTGTTCAAGGAGGGCGCAGTTTGGAATTTTTGGTGCTTTCGAAATCACCAACAATGCCCGAAATTGTACTCTCTCAATTGCGTCCGACTGCTCCTGTGTCAAGCCGTAGTGCCGGGGGAACAATATTCAAAGCAAGACCGTATAAAAGAGGTATGGAAAGAAGGGACAGGTGATACCAAAAGCAAAATGCGGAAAATCTCTACCCTCACAACGACCCAATCGACCAGCAAAAACAACAGCCGAGTAACAAAATGAAATTGCAGCAACAGCTTTAACTCCAAGCAACTTTCACGAAGAAATTCCCAAAATCAGATACTTCAGCTAGAATCTTTAGTTGTTTTTTCACAAATTTATTTTCCAGCTTGAGCCTGAAGAAGACCCTTGCCAAGAACGGCCGAAATAAAGCTCTAACAAAATTCAGCTGACGTATCCGTTTTACGCTGTCAAATATGATTAGAAGTCAGCTTGGGGTATGATTAAAAATGAAAAATAAACAAAACAAATAAAATAGTCTCGGCCTAGTCCACTCTTGGCACCACCTAGACCCTTGCCAAGAACGGCCGAAATAAAGCTCTAATAAAATTCAGCTGACGTATCCGTTTTGCGCTGTCAAATATGATTAGAAGTCAGCTTATATGATTAAAAATGAAAAATAAACAAATAAAATAGTCTCGGCCAAGTTCACTCTCGGCGCCACCTACCCGGAGTGAAAGAAATCGAATGAGGTTCACGTTCGCAGCTTTCGCAGACCGCTAGATAATTAGTTATAAATGAACGATCTTGTTGCCTTCCACCAAGTGCTTTATCGCCCCCAGGGAAATTTTCATAACCTCAACTCTGGAAATACTGATAGCGTCCGCAGGGAAATTGGGAAAATAAGTGACCCAATCCGGGCGTGCCCTTTTTTGTAGAGAACCCTCCTCCCGGTTCTTGCTAAAAGGGAACTTGCAGATGTCATGAATAATTACGTAGAAGGAACGACAAAACGCAATACAAAATTCACAGATTAATACTCTTTTCTTCTATTGTTGGCGATGCTGAAAAATTTAAGAAGCTGGGTCAGTCACACAAAAATCGTCGATTTTTGGCACATCGTTCCAAATTTTGGTGCACCATGTCCAAGCTGCTGAACTGAAAATATGAAAGGAAAATTTGTTTTCAAACATATTCGTATGGGAATACTGTGCCTTAATTCAATGTCCATAATGAACGAATTTAATGCTACCTCTGCGGAAGAACCAGATTATTTATTTCAATAATATTTGCTTTCAAAAAAACCGGTGTTAATATAGTGGGGCATCCCCTAACGTTGAAAAATTGTGCCCTAAAATACGGTCTGGACTAAACCTCAGCCGATTATCCGATACTAGCAACATAAGTGTGACGTCATGAAAAAAGTTTAGAAATACGTTAAATATATATTGCTGAACATAGAGCCGAGCGGCCAGCGAGGCGCCGGACGCATTTACATTTATAAACCGTACTAGGGAATGATTTAAGATAGGAAACTGAAAATATGAAATTCTCCTGTGATTAGATGTAACATCACGATCCTCGGATAAACGGCTGTGATTTGGTCGACACCTAAAATACTCTTGATGGCTAGCTTTTCGCGCCGATGAAGAATCGCCGGGTGCCCAGCAAAGAGCCAGAAACATCATAACAACAGACTATTTTGATAGGTTCACACAGGATTTGAGTCAGTTTAGAGGATTCTTTTTGGTGAAGTTTCTCGATCTTCGGTAGGATCACTGGCGTATTTCGGACAAAGTCCAGATCACAGCATCAAAGCCGTGAGTTCAAACCAAGACACTATACACTATTTCCTTTTCAAGCAAGATTATGAAAGATAAATGCAGACAATCGGCGACCCCCCATGTTTAATGCTACCTCTCAACCTACCTCTTCAATGTGTCCACAGTTTTAGATAATTTAACAATGCCTCCGTTCTTTATACTCATTTCCTTTTCCGAGCTTCGTCTTTTCTACTACACGGGTCAATAAATTAATTAGTTAGCACAGTTGATCCACCGGTTGCTACAAATTTACCAGTTGCTTATAAGAAATTCCTTTTGCGCTGATTTTACGTATTCCTTTTCCAGACTTGTAATATGAGACATTCTCTCTTGCTGGAATGTTTATACAGAACATTCAGCTGCATGATCCTGCAGGGCTAATTACGGGAATTCCAGCTGTCTTTTCCATTTGGGAGAAAGTAGCCCAGACCCAGATCTGAGTGTTAAAGCTTCAACGAACGCACTTTTAATGGTATCCCAACTTCATCTACGAACAGCTTTTCGTCGAGACTCAATTACGCAAACGAACGACCGAGCGAACGGCATCACCATCACTTAGGGGCCCGAAGCTCGGAAGGGCCCGGCTAGTGTCCGAAGTGGTAATTATAATGTGTAAAAGCAGCTGGTACCCAAGCTGATAAAAGAAATAAAAACAAGATTTTCAGGGTTTTTGTAGATCAGCTAATTATCCATCTAAGATGTTCTGCGAGGGATAAATACAGGTTCGAATATTTCGGCTTCGCTTCCGGCAACCGCTTTCAGTGAAGAACAAACTAAATTATATACTCTAACACAACAACAACAGAGGAAGCGATGAGGACTGTACAAACCATGATGGCCAGAAAAACGATGCCGACTACGACAAAGATAAAACATTAAAGCGTGCGTGTTTATTCTGTATGTATATATAATTCTGTGATATTAACAATTATTCGGTGAGTATGTACCGTTCAGTATTAATTTACTATTATTTTATAATTTATAAGTCTAGTTGTCTATTTTCCAAAGTTAATGTAACAAGTGCGCAAGCGCTCAGACGTGGAGTGTGAAAGTAAAATGTTAACACATTACAAACAGCGTTAGAACCAAGACAACTTCCCCAATAACCAAAAAATATTGAAATAACCTAATCTGAAATCTCCCCAGTTGAAAAGCTTAAACAAACCGCATTTACAAATCCAAAGAAGATCTTGCTATGGCTAGCAAGATCTAGACACTTTAAACCTCTTCTCCATTAGCAAGGTAATCAAAAGTATAATAAAACCAAATCGTTTTTGCCTGATACCCCTCTTGTCACAACTTCATTAAGATCGGCATATTATCGATCATATGACAAAACCGTCCAGTTTTCAACTGACCGTTAAGGATTAGTTTGTCACGTGGTCTCATTTGTTGCTGTTACACCAAAATCCGCATCTATAGATATATATCCACAAGTATACAAGAGTTGAACTTAGACATGTCACAGATGAACTTAACTCACCGGAAATACGGGCCCAGTTATCCAAGAAGAGGAGGGTGGGGGGTCGGGACCCAACATAACTAGACCAAAATATCCTCGACTATACCAACTTGATGTTTGATTCCAGTCACGGGTCAAAAACTTTACTCATAGGCAAACTGGGCCCACTTGCCCATCAACGGGGAGGGTGGGAAGTGGTTCAACTCCTCATATATATTCCCAACCCGATGATCCAAAAGCACAAAGGAATTTCATCTCCCTATCTCCAGTTACTGTCAAGTTAAAAACATAAAAAATGGGCAACCTGGGCCCAATTGCCCCTAACCAAGTGGGGGTGGGATTTGGGGCCCGCAAAAAGCAAAAAAAGACCCCAATGCTCACAAAACTACCAAGTTTCAACTTGATACCTATTGATTCCTGTCACAGGTAACGAACTTTATTCCTGGGTAATCTAAACCCAAATTGACCTTGAACAGGGTGGGTGGGGAAGGTGCAACTTTGAAAGTAATTTTTCAGCCCTAGGATCTACAAGTCCAAGGAATTTCATCATCCTATCTCAAGGTCTGTTCAAGTTATGAACATTATTCACTGGGCAATCTGGGCCCATTTGCCCCTGAACCAAGTGGGTGTGGCCGATGGGGGACCCCGAAAAGGAACAACTAGACCCCAATACCCACAAGTTTACCAAGTTTGAACTTGTTGCTTGCACTAGTTCACGAGTTATGAGCTCCACAACCTAGATGGCGTCAGCGTTCCAAACCGTGATGTCTAAACCTTTTGGTTGGGACTAACAAAAATAACAAAAGGGGCATCAAGCCACAACACCAGAAAATTAAAACAAGTGTACTAGTGTTATCATCGTTATCGCCCTTGCTTTTCTTCGGCGATAGCTCCCTCAGGAAGGGCATTAGTGCTGCCGTGTCACCGCAGCAGCACTTTTTTTCTTCTGCACAAAATGCGTTTTTGGATTCACTGGCTGCAAGATTTCTTCTAGCGGCAGCAACACCTTGCAGGGAAGCACAGACAGGGTCGGTAAGCAAGTCCGCGATCCTCGAGAAGCGCTGCCGTCTTCCTCGGAAGCACTGCAGCTAGTGCAAAAACGACTGTAGAAAGAATCAGAAGCGGCCGACAAGTGGACGTGCAACGTGCAACAAAAACGAGGCTCTTGCTTTGCTGGATTAAATACGTAATATGCTCCCGACGACTGTTTAGGAGAAGCTCGCTCGTCGCAAAAACCGGTTATGTAGACTTCCTCTGTTTTTGCTGATTCAATGGGCCTGGAGAAAGGGTTAAAACAGCACAATCCACGAATACTTTGTTGGAAAACAGAGTCTGTTTTTTAAGTATCCAACTATTTTAGAATGGTGGAACATAAACAGTAAATAGTGTGAGGTGTGCTTTAAAGTTTAACCGAATAGGGCTGAGATCCGACAGTCTAGTTACACATCACTTATTCACTTAAATAGGACGGAAAACCCGATAAGAATGCGTTACTCCGTTTGTCCGCTATCCACAGATAACTGATTTCACAAAATAAACTTATTATTTCGGATGTGTGGTACCGCTATGCACCTGTCCCTCTATGCTTGTAATACTGACCAACTACAAAGGTATGCAATTGCCTAAAAATATGCAAAGGCATCATTTTCCTACTTATTTTCCGGGCTTACCGTCTTTACGCAGGCTTCCATTTGAATTTCAAGTTCTCCGCACCTGGATGAATTTGTGTTGCACTCTGAACGTTATTACTAGAGCCCCGGGTGAAAAAATACAAAATCCCACAGCTAGGTCAGAATATTTCAATGTATTTATTCAGATGTAAAAATAAGCTACCTTTACAGTTAAATAAGGGTATCTTTGCTTTGGGTAGAGTTTATGAAGTCCCGACATCTTTAAGATTCACTTCGGCTTATATGCAAACTCTTGTGAATTTCGAGTGAGCAGAAGTTGAAAAATATATTTTTTGTGTCATTGTTTGTTGTGGTAGCCTACTTAGAACTGTTTCTTCTTTTTGTTTTTAGAATATAGCCCTCGGGCTTTGAATACAAAATTATTATTCCTAGCCCTTTTTTTCAGGTCAAAAACTTCGTCAACACTCGAAGTCATCAGAATGGAAAAGCGAGGAAGAAATTCTTCAAACGAGAGTTTCTCGTTCGTTTTTCAAATTGGAAGGAAACCTCGCGCAAGAAAATGAAACGACTTTTGGCATTCGTTATGAAAAATGCTAAACTCGGGAGAATCTGAAGACGAATCCTTTCGTCTGAAAGCAAGAAAAACGACTGAATATTGGAAATCGACGAGATACTCCGGGAGGTAGTGTAAATATTCCAGCTAGTTCAGCTTACAGTGGTTTTCATACAGGCTTCGCAGAATCCGTCAGAAAGGAAGAAAAGGATGTCCAAGACACCCATAAAGTAGGTGATACTGATGTCTTTAGCAAAATGCGACGCTGGTCTTTATTCATTTACACTTATTACAATAACAAATACTTATTTATATCCACGAAATAGTTCTAAAACAATTTCCAAGGTTGGCGATCCGACTGCCACGTGGCTGAACCCTGCACTAAACGGTTCGTTGGGGAAAATGAAAATCGGAGCAGGGTTCGTTGGCTGAAATCAAAACAGGGATCCTGACTAAGGAAGAAGAAAAAGAAAACCAAAAGAACAGGGATGCTGACCTTCACATTTTTCGAAGGGGCTACTACATCAGAACAACTGGGCAGGTAGCGAAAGCACTAGATGGTATAATGGCAAGGAAGAATAATCATAAATAATATAAAACGATAGTCTGCCAAATGTGCCCATGGTTCACGTTTGAATATATTAGTTAGGTTTTTGCAGATATCTGTTACCACGGTAACTGGACCTGCAATTAGTCGTTTCTGCAGTTACCGTGGTATCTGATATACGGTCCACTGCAAAAACGACTAGGCTATTGCCGAAATTGCACTTTTCGAAGTCACCCCAAAAGAAAAACTGATATCCAGTTACATCACTAAGTGCTGAACTTCTTTCTTACCAATTTGACAAAATTTGATGAAAGTGAGATGACTTTTCAGATACCACAGTCGGACCGTGATATCTGAATATCTGTTACCACGGTAACTGGCCAGACACCACGACGACAGCAAAAACGCCTTTTGACCGTGGTATCAGATACCACGATAATTGTAAAAAAGACTTTAGACCGTATATCAGATACCATGGTATCCGCAAAAACGCAACTATTGATGTTTGTATACCAGCTGTCAAGCCGTGGGCTGTGATGAAAAGTTTTGTAAAAACGAGAACCGACCGGGGAAAACAGTATCCTGAATCCACTATTCCCAAGAGAAATACTCTGGGACATGACCAGCATGCACAGATGTATCCTTCGAAAATTTCAAGTCGGGAAAACGTCGCCGTAAAAGCTATCAAAGGACTAGCGAACAGCAGGTTTCTGGGAGAGGGAGCTAGAGATTCCGGTTCTAGACAGATTCGTTTAAAAGAACATGTCGTACTTATGATAGTAAATAATTCTACTGCAGTAGTATTTACATACATTCTCGTTCCCGAGATTCTTCACTTCCTAAGCGTGTCCTGTATCATCTGTTGGCAATACATTGATTATCACACTTGCCAAGTATCAGGGGCTCGATCGCTGCTTCCGAGGAGCTTTTTCGTCCTAAGACCGGAAATTTAATTCTGCCAAGATTGTCACCAAAGGTTAGGGGCATGGATAGAGGCTAAAAACCGCTAAAAACTTAGCTAACTATCTCAGAAAACTGAGCAGAAACACTTATGTAGAGCGAGATGTCCTTTAAAACAGAAATGGAATCTCCTTTTCCCATTTTTCGGGAGAAACGCAAGGAATATAACCAGCTCTCCAGACGATATTTTTCAAAAGAGATTTCCAAGTTCAGATTGCGGCGTGACAAAAAACAACCAAAGAAAAATAGGCCAGCGCACTGCAACAGGCTTCCAAGCGAGAGAACAGCCCGATGATTTTTTTTTTTTTAGAATTAATCGTACGGAGTTGTACGAAAAAGCAGCACGCAGTAACTGTTGCCACTGCATTCTACTGTGTAAACTGGATGCTACTACAGCAAGATAGGATGCTATTGGATACTACTACTTAAGATTAACCCAGTCGGAGGCATGTTAGATCATTCCATAGGCAGAAAATACCCTATTTACGAAATTCCAAGTTCAGACAGGGGCGTGACAAGAAAGCAACCAAAGAAAAATAGGCCAGCGCGCAACAGGCTTCAAAGCGAGAGCACAGTTGACAAATTGGCTGTATTGGCTGCTGGATACGAGTCTCCGCCTTGAGGGAGGAGTTAATTGTGACAAGTGACAGGTTTTGCCGAGGGTTTTTCTGGCCACGCCTTGGAGGTGAGGAGCCAGACAGTGAGAACAACCAAAAGATTTCCATACAGAAATACTCTATTTCATGAGCTAGCATCATAGTGTAGAGAGTAGAGTAGAGTAGAGATACGTTTATTAAAAAGACAGACACTATTCGCCTTTCGCCTGCCAAGAAAGGCAATGAAGCTTGGAAGGGCAAGCGAGGTTATTCAATTATAGTTATTCACCACACTCATACCGAGCTACTCAGACACTAAAAAGTCAACTAATGAATGATAAAGATGAAAAGACAAGACAATAAGAAGATAAGACACAACAAATAAAGAAAATCGGAACACAATACCTTGAACAGAATGGACAACCTGGATCGGGTTTCACACCAATTTCAATTTCATTCCCGAGACAAAAGAAACTTCTTTGCCCGTGACTTGAAAGCAGGAAGACTAGGCGCATTTTTCACACAATCGGGCAATATATTCCAAACATAAGGACCATAATGGCGAATTACAAAAGATGCCCGAGTCGTGCTTCTAAACTCATGACTTAAATTATCCGCATTTCTTGTATTATGATAATGACGATCTCTATTATAAGTAAAAAGATTTTCAAAGGCAGGGGTAAGCATCTGATTCAAATATTTATACGAGAAAATTGCAACTTGATAGTCGCGAATTTGGGATACATACATTAATTTATTCTTTTTAAAATGCTCATGAGCAGGAACCTCATCAGAATCAACACATTCCGATAATAATTTTACAGCTTGATTCTGAAGTTTTTGTACTCTTTTGAAACACGTTACAAAATTACTTGCCCAAATTGAGCATCCGTAGCTAATATATGGAGAAAATATAGAAAAATAAATCATTTTAAGGATCTTTTTTGGGACCACATTTTTAATTCTTCGCATTACCCCAAGGGCTCTGCTTAATTTTTCAGCTATCGCACTTGAATGATTTTTCCACGATAGGTTTTCATCAATTAAAAATCCCAAGTATTTTGTTGTTGTTACTCTTTTTATCACATTTCCTTGAACTGTGATTTGATCATTACCTTCGCTCGACGAAAGTCTAGAAAATACCATGAAAAAAGTTTTTGAAAAATTTATGGTTAACAGATTATGTTGAGAAAATGTTAAAAATTCAGAAACTGCATTGTCAATTTTGTTATACAAAATATCGAGTGAGGGCGCTGCCAGAAAGAGCAAAGTGTCATCCGCAAACATGATGACACCAGCCTCTGACAGGTAATGCTTCACTCGATCAATAAAAATAATGAAAAGGAGGGGTCCCAGGATTGACCCTTGTGGGACCCCGCACTCTATTTTCTTTTTTCTTGATAAAAAATAACCATTCTGAACCACTTGATATCGGTTACGTAGATACGATGAAAACCACTCCAGGCTTGAGCCTTTAACCCCAATTGAGTCAAGAGCTTGAATAAGCTCTGAGTGGTCTACCGTATCAAACGCTTTTTTCATGTCCAAAAACACAGCTGCGGGTATTAGACCAGCTTCAAATGCATCATTAATCCAATCAACCAATTTTAGAACTGCCATATCTGTAGATAGCCCTTTTCTGAACCCAAATTGGGTTTCCATTAGAATTTTATTTTTTTCCATATAATGGCTTAACTGGGCGTGTACCACTTTCTCATATAATTTGGAAAAAAACGGGAGAATAGAGATAGGTCTTCGATTCGATGGGTCATCTTTTTTTCACGTCAACTCTCTTGACGTGACTTTTTCGGAATGAGTTTCCATGCGTAGAAAGCGACGATGCAAGAAGTCTACCAAAAAAAGACGAACCAGCAAATGACAGAGTCAGCCAACTGGAGTCTCCCTTTTCCATGGAACGGAAAAGGACCTTACTACGGAGATACGCCAGGATTACGACTGTTATGACCAGGATTATTACCTTTACCAGACGTGTTTTTTTCGAAAGAAATTTCTATGTGCTGCACACGGCGTCGTAAAAAACGCGGACGATGAAAAAGGACAAGCTACCAACAAGCTTCAGGGAAAGGGAACTGGAACATTCTTTTCCTGAGAACCTCACTTTTGATTGAGATACGTTATGACGATACAACTATCTTTAAAGTCTAATTTTATGCAGAAAGCTGCACCGTAACAAAGCGACAGAAGAAAGACGTAGCAACGAACAGCAAGCTTCAAAGGGACAGACCTAGAACTTTAATTTCAGGAACCTCCTTCCTTGGGAAGTAGGATTACAACTCGCTCTAGACATTCTGTCTTTTACAAAAGAAACACCGGAGCACAGGAAAGCTACACCCGTAACAAAGAGGCAAAAGAAAGACAAACTAGCGAACAACCAGTTTAAGACAAACAGAACTGAAAACTTCATTCTCCTTTCTTCGGGACATATCTTGGGACTACAACTCGCTCTCCACATTCCTTATTTTTCAAAGAATCGAAGCATGGAAACGACGAGGTATCAAAGCGTCCAAAAAGCGCTTATTCTACGATACGCTAGAACAATAACTAGTTTAAGTGGCTATAAACTAGCTTAAGTGGCTATAACTAGCTATAAGTTATAAGTCGGGAAATCGGTACCGACTTCAGATTTTCCAAATAAATTTACAGGAAATCAAGCGGTGCCCTAACACTACTACCAAGAATTACTACCAGAGAAAGACGGACCAGCGTCCAGGCTTGAGAAGGAACGAACAGGAATATCCCTTTTCATAGGAACGTCCTTTACTAGCGAGATACGTTTTGGGATTAACTAACTTCCCTGACGTGTTTTTTTTCAGAAGAAATTTCCATGTGCTGAAAACGGCACCATAAGAAAGCCAAGCGGTCAACGAGCTTCAGAGAAAGGAAGCTGAAACATTCCTTTTCCCAAGACTCTCCCTGTCTATGGAGATACACTATTCCGAATATTTCAGATAACCAGCTTTAAAGACGAATTTCAAGCCTAGTGAGCTGTCCCGCAACAAAGGGCCCAAAGAATAACGGACCAGCATCCAGCGGCTCCAGCGAGAGACGAACATCAATTTTCCTAGGAACTTCCTTAGACACAGAGTCATTACCAGCCAAAATGCTGGGGGGGGGGCAAGGAATTTACCGACTGGCTGGTTATTTTTACCGACTGTTTTTCAGGAAAGAAGGACGTTTTTTTCAGATAAGTCGATTATTTTTACGAAAGAAAAATCTTTAAGAAAAATCTACAATTTTTAAGGAAAAAACGATTGTTTTTGAAGAAAAATCGCGGCACGCCGACTCGTTTTTTTTTTACCAACTGGCCGACAAGAGTAGGGGGATTTTGGGGGGCGTCCCCCGTCCCCCCATACTTGACGGCTCTGCTTAGGCCTATACATATACCGCTGGATTACAAGTCGCTCCTACATAATGTATTTTCCAAAGGCATTCCTAAGGATAGATGAACGACGCTGTAACAGACGGCAAACAAAAATACAGACCAGTGAATAACAAGTTTCAAAAGGAGGGACTGGAATCTCATTTTCCTAGGACTTTAAGGACTATGCACTAGGACTATAACTAGCTTCCTAGACTTGTGACGATCAAAAGAAAGTTTTAACAGATCAAAGCGGCCCAGTAACAAGCGAACAAAGAAAGACGCACCATCAAACAACGGTCTTCAGGGGGAAAGGACTGAAATCCCCTTTTCCCAGGATTATCCCATTCTCGTAGATACGCTAGGAACTATAACTAGCTTTCCAGACGTGTATTTTCCGGAAGAAATGTCTAAGCATAGGAAGCAGTGCTGCAACAAAGCGACCATAGATAGATGTTTATTAAAGCCCTTGGGCCACGAAACTTCACACGTCCCACCACCAACTTCACATTCAGTATACGGGCGAACTTTCAATACTAAACTAAACTCAAACTAAAACGACAATTTAACCTCACATACTTTTGATTTTTCTTGTTTAAAGGATCCAGATATAGACCAATCCTACATATAATTCTGGGGTTTGTACTGTTAAGTAGATCCTTTACTGGCATAACTATGCCATTTAAAAGCTTCTCACGCAGGATAGACAGCTCCTGACACTTGTAAAGCAAATGGTCCAGATCACCTACGTCACCTTTACAAAACTGACAACTCGGCTTAGCCCTTAAAAAGCGATCATATAAAAAATGAACCGCGAGCATCAAGCTTCAGAGTGAGAGGGCTGGAAGGTCCCTTCCCTAGGAAATGTCGTTTCCTAGAGATTGCAGACATGTTTTTGCTTGATTTATTACTAGCTCTCCAGACATTTTTCGAAATAAGGTGTGGAAAACGAAGTCGCAACGTCGCGACTGAAGAAAGACACAATAGTGAACAACAAGCTCCAGACGGCGAACTGGATTTTCCTTTCTTGAAAATTTCCATTCCCTTGCCAGATATGCTAGGACTATACCTATCCTCTCAGACGTGTCTTTTTCTACGGAAACTTCCAAGCGCACAAAGGGGTCTTTAACAAAGCGACAAAAAGGACCAGCAGATAACGAGTTTCAAAGCGAGGGAGAATTAATGAAGTGAAGAAAATCTCATTTTAATTTCCTTTCCTAATTTTGTGAAGGATTATTTCTACCTCCCCAGGCACTGCATTTTTCAAAAGAAATTTCATAGTAAGGTGAGGGAAATCTCTTTTTCTTAGGGAAGATTTTAGGATTTGAAACACGCTTTCCAGACGGTGTATTTTTAATAAGAAACAGCGTAGAAAACGACTTGAAAAAGAAGGACCAGCCAGCAACAGGCTTGAGAGCGAGGGAATAGTGAAAAGGTGATGAAAAGAAATTTCTAGCTGGAAAATACCATACATACTTCACACAAGAAATATTTTGAAGCTTTTTTTATTTTGATTTTTTTTTTTTTAAAGATTGATAAGGTTCCAGGAAGTATAAAGAAGCAGCTGCCGCAAGACGAGTATAAATTTCCAAGCGTAGACCCTGGCCCAGGCTTTCAGCTCGTAGTTTTTCGAAAACGATAAACAAATAAATATGAAAACAGACGGACCATCGGACAACCGAGTTTCAAAGCGGGGGGAAGTGAAATCTCATTTTCCATTTTTTTTAGTATTTTTGTAGGATTATATCCTACAAAAGGTACTGTACTTTTTCAAAAGAACTCTCAAGTAAGAACGTGACGAAAATTTCCCTTTCCTATGGAGATGTGCTAGGCTTTAAGCACGCTCTCCAGACGGTTTATTTTTAAGAAGGAAAAGCAACGAACAAACAAGAGCTGGAAGCTCATATGGCACTTGCAAGGCTGGGTCAGAGGATGAAAGTAGGAATTCGTCAATTTGTGGGTGTGTTGTGATCATTTGTAATCAAAATCTTGAAGCAAAAATGATGACGAACTCATCGGGAGCACGAAAATGTATATTTTACTCAAAAGTATTGTTTGTACTTTAGGGAGATGTCTTTTTTGCTTAAAAGTATTTTTTGTACTTTGCGGTACGATTAGTACTTTAAGGGATGGTCGGATCTGGGAACTGGTAATTTCTAAGCCAACTTTGTCAAGTCTATAATTTCCAAGCCAAGTTTCATCGTCCTAGCACATCTGAAAGTACCTGATTCCCGATAGCCGGAATTCCGGACCCCCCTCCAACTCCCCCCACAGTGCCTAAACCCGGTCCGGTTCTGTCACTGACGTATCTAGGGTTTGTGCTTGTTCTTCCAACCAAGTTTCTTCCCAATCGCTCCACTCGAAGCGTGTCACGAGATTTCCGGTTCTCACCTCCACCCTCACCCCACCCCCCCAACATTCATCGAATTATATCCAGACTTTAAACAGGACATTTGAGACACGAGGTCATTTGAGGACATTTGAGACACGAGGTAAGTTTCGTTAAGATCCAATCACCCGTTCAAAAGTTATCCATGCCTCAAGATTCAGGATTCTCCCTCCCCCCACTCCCCCACGATGGTCGGATCACGGAACTTACTATTTCTAAGCCAGTCTTGTCAAGTTTCTAATTTTCAAGCCAAGTTTCATCGTCCTAGCACATCTGGAAGTATCTTGATTCGCGATCACCGGAATTCCGGACCCCCCTCCAACTCCCCCACAGTGCCCAAACCCGGTTCGGTTCTGTCTCTGATGTAACTAGGGCTTGTGCTTGTTCTTCCAACCAAGTTTCATCCCAATCGCTCCACTCTAAGCGTGTCACAAGATTTCCGGTTCTCCCCCCCACATCCCCCCAAAATTCATCGGATTACATCCGGACTTTAAATAAAACATTTGAGTCATGAGGTCTTTCCAAATATCAAGTTTCGTTAAAACCACCCGTTCGAAAGTTATCCATGCCTCATGATTCAGGATTCTCCCTCCCTCCACTCCCCCCACGATGGTCGGATCACGGAACTGACTATTTCTAAGCCAACCATGTCAAGTCTCTAATTCTAAGGCCAAGTTTCATCGTCCTAGCACGTCTTTACCTTAACTTGCGATCACTGGAATTCCGGACTCCCCCCTCCAACTCCCCCACAACTGGTCTGTTTCTGTCACTGATGTACATAGGGCTTGTGCTTGTTCTACCCACCAAGTTTCATTCCGATCGCTCTACTTCAAGCGTGTCACAAGGTTTCCGGTTCCCCCCTCCGACCTCCCACCTTCATCGGACCTGGTCCGGACTTAAAAAGGGACATCCGAGACATGTGGTCTTTCTACATATCAAGTTTCATTATGATCTGATCACCCGTTTGGAAGTAATACATACATCAAGATTCCGGATTCACCCTCCCTCCACTCCCCCCACGATGGTCGGATCGGGAAGTTGACTATTTCCAGGTTAATTTGGTCGGCCCCCTGATGTGCCTGCCAAGTTTCACTGTCCTAGCCCACCTGGAAGTAACTTAACTCCGTGTCACCGGAATTCCAGAACTCCCCCCACAGCTATCAGGTTCGGTGCACGAATCAGGTTCGGTTCTGTCAATAATGTACCTAGGGCTTGTGTTTGTTCCTCCCACCAATATTCATCCCGATTGCTCCACTCTAAGCGTGTCACATGATTTCCCGTCCCCCCCTCCGACTCCCCCCATACTCACCGGATTCGGTTCGGACCTGAAACGGGACATCTGAGGCATGACGTCTTTCCAAAAATCAAGTTTCATTAAGATCGATCACCCTTTCGAAAGTTATGCATGCCACTAAATTCCGGATTCCGGCTCCCCCCCTCCCCCCACGAAAATCGTGTAAGTGACTATTTCCAAGTTAGTTTCATCAAGTTTCATCGACCTAGCACATCTGGAAGTACCCTAACTCGCTAACACCGGACTGACCGACTGACAGACAGACCGACGGAAAAGTGATCGGTATATGGCACTTGGCCGGAAGGCAAGTGCCATAAAAAGACGGACCATCAGACAACGAGTTTCATAGCGAGGGAAAAGACAAGTAAAAAAAAGACCAAAATCTCATTTTCCTTTTCTTTCCTTAATTTTTGTAGGATTATATCATACAAATAAAGGGATTTTTCAAAAGAAATCTCAAGTAAGAACGTTACGAAAATTTCCCTTTCCTACGGAGTTGTCAATGGGCCTGTGCGAGCCGCGCAACAGCTACCCAGGAGAGACTGACAAGCGAACAATAATTTTCAGAGCGAGGGAATAGTGGAAAGGCGATGAAAGCAGTTCTCCCAGCTGTAAAACACCATACGCCACAAAATACAGACTTGAAACCACTAGAAGGTTCCTGGAAACAGAAAGAAGGGGTGGCTGCCAGCTGAAGTGTTTTTTGTTCGAAAGAAATTCCCAAGCGTGGAATCATGTATGAGAAAAAAACTGGGAGCTCGATTCCTAGGAATATTCACTCTCCAGCTGGCTACCCGGACACTGTATCCCGAAAGAAAAAGCGGCACTGTGACAAAGCTTCAAAAGAAGAACGAACAATACAGCGGAAGACGAGCTCCGGGGCGAGGGAAAAGTCCAAGGGGGACCAAAATTGACCTACAGGTCAATTTTGGTCCCCTGAAAAGTCAAAAAAAGCCAACCGTGAAAAGTAACCGAAATTCTATCTGTCCGAGGAACAGCGCTCACCACTCTCCATTGTTTGTCAGGATTTTCTAGGAGAGTTGTGCAAAGAGTAGATCAATGTTCGAAAGAGTTAAAGCACAGCTCTTACTCGAAATGGCTTTTTCATGATAAAAGGGTCCGGAAATATTATTTTTCAAAAAATACCTATACTTGCTTCGTGAAATTAAGGATTCTTTTGTTAGCGCTTGCCGACTATAGCCGGGTTTCACGCAGAATGTCAGTTTTTTCTGGCAAAAAAGTTTCAAAGAAATGCAGGCCGTGGTTAATGCTGAGGAGCGTTTTTTGGGTAAGGGTTGTCTATTAAGATAAGAGTTTCTGAAGCTGCCACAAGGCTTTTGTGGAATAAATTCATTAACCACGGCCTCTTGCTAAAATATAGTTTTTGTTTATCGCTGCTCTGTGTGAGCTTATACTACAATCTAAGTGTAACCGGTGGTGAAGAAACTTTTTGCCACTAGCTCTATGGGTATTAGCAAGAACAAATAAGCACCAGAACCTCCGTCTCCCTATCTCTGTAATACAACCATGCGGAATCGATAGATTCCTACCCTGCCGGATGCAAACGAGCGGAGGCACAGCTTAATCATCTAGCAGTTCTGCAAGCTCGATTTATTTTTGGGACACAGTGGCGCGGGAGCAACAACCATGCGACACGAGCGGATGGAGGAAGAACTTCGATGTACTCAGAGCAAGTGCAGTGACGTCGTGAATAGATCGGTAAATTGAAACAGCCAAACAAAATTGCGTTCCCGCCTATGGTGTTGTAGTAAGATCTACGCGTCGGAGCACGGGCTCGGAGGAGGCGCCAGGTTCAGAGCTGTGTACCAAAAGCTTCTCATGGGGAAGATAGGAGCTTGCTTAACTGCCTAGATACGTAAGCTGTGAGCGGAGGGTAGGAGCTACGCGGAACATTCGTTAGCTCCACAAACAGCTATATCGCAGTAAAGCCCCGGAGTAGACCATCAAAAGTAAAAGCCGATTGGTTGTCTGGACGCGCTGCAGGGCGGGTCAGCGCGCCTCCTGCACTAATTCCTCTAATATGCAAAACAGCGAAGAGGGAAGTAGACGGGCAGCAATTCAAAGCTCAGAAAATACCTCTAGCTCAACTCAGTTCAGTTTTGTCGAGGTATCCATAGTCACTGCATGGGACCAGGGACCCACAAATTTCATTTACAGGGGGCTTGTCATTTCCAATGCTTCTATGTTGCTATGATGCCCGACCCTTGCCTAATTTCCAAAAATCCCACTTGGGTCGAATCAGCATTCTTGTTTTCCTCATTGGACGTGCGCGCCAAAGAGACTCCTCCCTCAAGGCGCCAGCAGCCAATCCCAAATTTTGTCTATCTGGCCTTGGACGTGATTGGACCGTGGGTATTTCTCGAACTATCTTCCGGTCGGTCAACACAGCATCAGAAATCTCTAATTGACAAGCCCCCTGAATGGCGAGGCATTACAGGAAATTTATGGGTCCCTGATGGGACCAAAGACGGGGGTTCTATCGGCTTATTTGGTATTAGTCAACTTTATTTACTTCAGACGACAGTCTGCTAGGACTTCGAGGGACGAGTCTCTGCGAAAATCCCAGCACGAGAAGAAATTTATTTATTATATATATTTTTATTTTTTTTTCGAAATCCGCAGGAGCGAAGAAAGGAAGAGAAGGGCTTGGAAACTAGCCAAGAACAAAAGCGATTACCGAAAGTGGTTCTTTATCTGAGAAACTTCTGTGGTTAAATCAACGGGGTGAATGTCGGTGAGTGGAGGGAGGACCAAATGGATCGAGGTTGAAAAAAAAAGTCTGATCCATCACCGGAAAAGCTAACATGGAAGAATACCATGTGAAAAAAGACTTAATCAAGCAGTAAATAGAGAAGGAAAGTGGGAGGTTGAGTAATTTCCCGGAATCCGGGAACTGGTAATGAGCCGAACGGCCGGAAGATGATCACCCCGCAACGGAAGTTGTCAAGGAAACATAAGGGGGAGTTTGGCTATTAATGGAAGCAGAACTGAAAAGCGTGATTGGAAGCTCCCGGATACATCACATCTGAGCAAATTATCAACGATTTCAGAAATAATGGAACAGAATATGAGTATACCACCACACCAAACAACCACAATGACGGGGTAACAGAAGAAATATGAATCTTAGGAGTGAATTCAAAATGCGTAGCCTACAGTTAGAGGATACCATAATGCTAGTGACGGGATACCTATGACTTCGTCTAGTTTGTCCGTCCTCGGAAGGGGCTCTCGAAGGGGTTGCATCTGATTCATTGCGGTTGTACGCGAGGGCCAAAGAGACATGGGGGGAGGAAATTTATTTTAAGGTGGGGATTCCAGCAGATAATTTGAGCTTGTAATGAGTTTACGGGGTGATTGTCTACCATTAGGAATGCGTAGAAGATATCTAGGTAAGGTAGGAGTGTTGTCTGGCCCTTACTTTTGCCCAATGTGCGGGCAATTGGATGAAAATATTTTTCACTTAATGTGCGTATATGCCCTGAGCTTTCAGATCTTCGTGGGGAAATTTTTGCTGTTAGTTATTGGGGGGAGGATTGGTTGGTAAAAGTAATGGGAAGTAAATTATTTGGTGATACTGAAAAGTTGGGAAGATTCCTTTCGGTTTCGATGAACCACAGAGAAAGGTTCCTGTAAAGGAATATGTAAAATACTTATCAGTTATTTGGTTTTTGTTTTGTTTTTTTGTGTAAATTTTTTTCCCATGGCCTCTGTGCTTTTAGTGGAATAAATCTCATCTTGTCTTATCTATAATTGGTTACAGGTCAAGTTCGTAGACGGACCCCGTAGCCATACATTTACAGGTCAAGGAGTGGTTTCTGATCAGAGGATGACAAAGTTTTTTTGTTCAAGCACTATCTTGCACTATCTTGAAAAAAACTTCTTTATTCTGTCACGTCATATGTGACAGTCGATTCATGGGTAAAGAGAAATGCTGAACCCAAATCTGAACTTTCATCTTGTCTTTAGACTAGGAGTTCGCCCGGAATCTGGCAAAAACGCGGAAACTTGGTAGAATTAAGGATTTTTGGGATCCCAAAACGTTAGTGACGGATACCTATGACACCGCAAAAGTTGTCCGTCTGTCCGTCCGTCCGTCTGTGAGCACGATAACTCTCGAAGGGAATGAGATATTTTGATGAAATTGGTGTGAGGATTCTTTGGGTCAAGAGTAAGGTCGAGTTCGTAGATGGGCTCTGTAGCCCTACATTTAAGGGTGGGGGAGGGGGTTGAAATTAAGGGGCAAACAAATATTTTGAAACAGCTAATGTGATAGTCGATAATGGGGTAAGAAGACATGCTGAACACGATGGTGAAAACCATTTTCTCGGTGGACAAGTAGTTCGCCCGGAATCCCGCCAGAACCAGAATTTTTGTTAAAAGTAAAAGTTTTATTTGAAGTTCATTAGATGTTCGATTTAGGGGTAAGAAGACATGCTGAAAACGATGGTGAAAACATTTTCTCGCCGGACAAGTAGTTAGCAGGGAATCCGGCCGAAACCGGAAAATTCGTTAAAAGCGAAAGTTTTATTTGAAGTTGATTAGATGCTCGATTCAGGAGTAAGAAGACATGCTGAACACGATGATGAAAACCATTTTCTCGCCGGACAAGTAGTTCGGCCGGAATCCGGCCGAAACCGGAAAATTTGTTAAAAGTAAAATTTTTATTTGAAGTTGATTAGATGACAGATTTAAGGGTAACAAAAAACGCTGAATCTGTATATGACACTCATTTTTCACCCGGGCATATAGTTCGTCCGGAATCCGGTTGAAACCGGATTTTTTTTTATAAGTTAAAGTTTTATTTGATAATAATTTAAATGTTCTTTATATAAGGAGATCGTTTCTGAACTACCTTTTTTTTGGCTGGACAAGTAGTTTGCTCGGAATTCGGCCGAAACCGGGAATTTGGCAGAAGTAAAGCAGGAAGTTTCGATCAGTATCGTCAAAATAGATATGGCTTATACAGGTATATCTGAACTTGATTTTCTCAGATGATTAGCCTGGCGAAGACAAGACCTAGTTGTCTGGGTCAAATATTAAATTTTTGGGATCCCATCGAAACCTTTGGTATTGTTGCTGAAGCCGATAAAGTTGGTTCGGAAAGGTTGGTGTACCCGAAACGGCAAGTAGGCTACTATTCGGGGAATTTAATACGCGCTATGGCGGCTTTCTGCAGTCATAACATATGTTAAGCATATGTGCACGCCATAGATAATGTCAAGACATGTCATCGCGTAAAGTCCCACTCACAATAAGCGTTAGGAACCGTGACAGGGCCTCGCTCTACTCGGCGACTTGTTTTGAATTATTAGCGCTCAAACATATACAAAAATTTTTAATCAAAACAAATAAACTCTCAATGGAGACTGGATTTATGAACCCAAAAAGTCAGCAGACGACGCTAGTTGATTTTGCCAAGAGTTTCCGGTTGGGAACGTAAAACGGACTTAATTTTTAATCCAGGTGAAATTTGTCGCACGCAACAGCTAAGGTAGTGGTATAAAATAATAACATTAACTTCATCTTGAGACTTATTTATGTAACACTAATACCAAAGCTCACCATTATTCCCTCCCCCCACTAACCGACATTCAACTCGCTTGATTTCATCACAGAAGATTCCCAGATAAGTAACGTCTTTCGGTAATCGCTTTTGTTCTTGGCTAGGTTCCAAGCCCTTATCTTCCCTTTTTCCTTCCTATGGATCTCTTCTCGTGCCCGGGTCTTTCGCAGAGAGTCTGTCTCTCACAATTCTAGCAGACTGTCGTCTGAAGTAAACAAGACCAAAGGTTTCGACGGGATCCCAAAAATCTAATATTTGACCCAGACAACTAGGTCTTGTCTTCGCCAGATTCAGTCTTCGCCAGGCTAATCATCTGAGAAAATCAAATTCAGATATACCTGTATAAGCCATATCTATTTTGACGATACAGATCGAAACTTCCTGCTTTAGTTCTGCCAAATTTCCAGTTTCGGCCGAATTCTGAGCGAACTACTTGTCCAGCCAAAAAAAGATAGTTCAGAAACGAATTCAACGTATCTCCTTATTCCTATAAAGAACATCTAATCAACTTCAAATACAACTTACTTATAAAAAAAATCCGGTTTCAACCGGATTTTGGACGAACTATATGTCCGGTTGAAAAATTATTGTCCTATACAGATTCAGCGCCCCTTCTTACCCTTAGATCTGTCATCTAATCAACTTCAAATAAAAATTTTACTTTTAACAAATTTTCCGGTTTCGGCCGGATTCCGGGCGAACTACTTGTCCGGCGAGAAAATAGTTTTCACTATCGTGTTCAGCATGTCTTCTTACCCCTAAATCGAACATAATCAACTTCAAATAAAACTTTTACTTTTAACAAACTTTCTTTGGCCGGATTCCGGGCTAACTACTTGTCCGGCGAGAAAATGGGTTTCACCATCGTGTTCAGCATGTCTTCTTACCCCTTAATCGAATATCTAATCAACTTCAAATAAAACCTTTACTTTTCACGAACTTTCCGGTTTTGGCCGGATTCCGGGCGAATTACTTGTCCGGCGAGAAAATGGTTTTCACCATCGTGTTCAGCATGTCTTCTTACCCCATAATCGACTATCACATTAGCTGTTTCAAAATATTTTGTTTGCCCCTTAATTTGAAACCCCTCCCCCACCCTCAAATATAGAGCTACAGAGCCCATCTTCGAACTTGAATTGTACTTTGACCCAAAGGATCCTCCCACCAAGTTTCATCAAAATATCTCAATCCCTTCGAGAGTTATCGTGCGTACAGACGGACGGACGGACAACTTTTGCGATGTCATAGGTATCCGTCACTAACGTTTTGGGATCCCAATAAAGCCGACTATAATACCCTTCGGGCGAGTTGCAAAAAGCTTCTTCACCGGGGGATCTTTATTGGCCTTGGTCCTTGGATATCATTCTGCGGTCAGACAGAGCGCAAAAACACCTATTCTATGGGTATGCTTGTACTCTTTGCAGTGTTGCCAGATGTAGTCATAAATCACTAAACGTAGTCATTTTGAGGACCGAGAGTGCGGTAGTGATTTTCTGGTAAAATTTAGCATTACCCTAAGTAGTGATTTTCGACTATGCTAGTATGAAGGGGCAGTTCGTCAACCCAATCAGAATAAAAAAATTAGAAATGAAATTAAGGAATAAAAATTAGAATACTAACACCAGACAACCCTATCGTTGAACCAGGAACCCTGAATTTCTATGTGCTTTGTAAGGAACCGTGAAATACTGCGCTTTGTCATAGCAGCAGTCTGTAAAAATCAACCGCGAATTCCCCGCGTTTTACATTTTATTCAAGAATCGGGAAAAAATGTTGCGTAACTGATTGTTGGCACCCATAAGTGCTTTTTCGCGTCAACTAAAGTGCTTTTGGGTCTTGGCGACCTGGCGACACTGCCTGTTTGGAACTTATGGGCCAGGGGTTGCTCACTCCCAAAATCGTTGTACCGGTGTTATTATTTTGGCCAGAAGTGATTTTGTCGGCGTTTAGAATCTGACATTCTTTTGATGCTAGAACCAACGTGACCGAAGCTTCGACAGGGTACAATAGTTACTACTTAGAATGAGTGTACAGTACTATAGCTGCACCGAGCTTTCCACGGTTTCAGTCTGGGATAATAGACATCAAAGACCTGTCAAAGACTTTCAGAAAGCCGAATGATTTCCACTGAAGAGGCCGTATCCTGGCATAAATCATTACCACTCGTGGAAGCTGAGCATTATCCCAACTGCAGAAAGTCGCAGGATTCTCACTGAAGCAGTGTTATCCCAGTGGCCTACGGTCATTACATTTGTAAAGCTAACCTTTTATTCCGTCTCGAGATCCAAAGTAGAGGATGCTTCTGTGAACATCGCTCAACAGTGAACGGCCGTCGAGGGAAAAGCTAAAATCAAGGCAACTTTTGCTGCAATATGCTTGCCAAAAATATTTAAAGTTTAACCAAAAAGGGCTAGGATAGGACAATCTAGTTACCCATCACTGATTCACCTAAATTGGCTTGAAGACCCGCTGAAAATGAGTTACTTCGTTGTTCCGCTATTCACGAATAATCGATTTTCAAATAGTGGAATTTCCTTGTGATTTGTGGTGCCTCTATGCACTTGTTTTTTTTGTATGCCTTACGAGAAAGATTTATCATTTTTTTTGTTCAGGTACTAAGCAATCGTCACCTATCTCACCACTGCCCACTGAAAAGCAGCATTTGTGTTGAAAATAAAATTTCCCGCGTCATAGTAGAATTTACGCTGTGGGGACGGCCGGAGATATTCTGAGCCTCATAACTAGAGCAGATAGTGGAAAATCAAAAAAATCCCTTTGCAGAATCCAAATAATTCAGTGTATCCAGCTAAATGACACACAAATAAGTTGGCTTTTCAGTTAAACTTTAACCCATTAATTTTTTGACATGTGCTACTTTTTATATGAAAACTTTGCTGCCAGGTCCTTTCATTTTGCTAAGCAGAACATAACTTAACCACATGGATGGCGTTCAAACCTACAGATACTCTCAAAAAGAAGAAGAAGCACAGCTAATTCATAATAAAATCTGAATTGCCGAATTTCAACTGAAAGTTTGTGCCAGGACAACTCTGAAAGAGTTGACTATTCGCTCATATCAAGTTTGTTATTTTTCTCTTCCATTTAGCTGTTTTGTAAGAAAGTGGAAAATCAGGGTAGTGAAAGTGTTCAGGGAAGTGTTCAAATAAGCATACCTCTACTGTACGCAGTATTTACTCCACGCATACTCGACGGTACCTATATAGAGAGCGTGTTCCACCCCTCTACCAATAGTAACTATTAGTTACTATTTTCGTTCCAGCCTCACGAAAAGTTACTACGCTGACAGTTCCAACCTTCTCAAAATAGTAACTAACAGTAACTATTTGCTTACCACGCTCGGGAGCGTATAAGTTAGCGTAGTAACTACGCATCTCTGTAACGTGATTGGTCGGATCACCCCACGGCCTGATATTTGACCGAAAAAATTAAAAAAGCGTCCCACCCTAGCGTAGTAACCACGGCGACTAACGTAGTAACTACGGTAAGTAGGGTGGAACCCAGGGTTGGTCACCAAGAACCAGGGTGTACGAGTTACTTGCTTACTTTAGGATACTTTGGGTTACTCAGGGTTACATTGGGTTACATTATGTCACGAGTCTTGCGCACAAATGGCGTACATCACGCTTGCAATTGTCTCAAAAGTATCCCAAAGTAACCCAAGTATCTCAAAGTAACCCAGTGCAACCCAATGTAACCCCTCGTGCGCAAGACTTGCGTGGTGACGTTTCAAACTTTTCGTCAGACGAGACGAGGCGCCGATTGCAATATCTTGAAACTGATGCGAAATTCCTTCACGAAACAGTTGAAATTCACGGAACCTTAGAGATACTTTGGGATACTGTGGGTTACTTTGGGTTACATTAGGTTACATTGGGTTACTTTGGGTTACATTAGGTTACATTGGGTTACTTTGAGATACTTTTCGGTTACTTTCCAGGGTGTACGAAGTTACTTTTGGTGACCAACCCTGGGGTGGAACACGCTCAGAGTATGCTTGTCCGGCTTGGAACCCAGGACTCACAAACGCACAGGCTGATCTATTTCCCTGATTTTTCAGACCCGAGTTGCAGGGCCATGTCCAATATGCGATAAACACAGAAGGACGCTTCTTCCCCAGGGACTAGTAAGACCCAGAAACTCGACTGATCGATTTCTGTTACCCTATTTCACCCAGCATTTTAATCCTAGTGCAGTTAAACGATGTCCGGAAGTTATACGTATCGTAAACATGAAAAATATATTTATATAAGTGTATTATTGTGTTGTTTTCGTGAATAAAGATCCAATACTAGCATGAGAGTATAAGCCGTTAAAGTTTAACTGAAAAGCCAACTCATTTGTGAGTCATTTAATTGGATACACTGAATTATTTGGATTCTGCAAAGGGATTCTTGGATTTTCCACTATCTGCCCTAGTTATGAGGCTCAGAATATCTCCAGCCGTCCCCACAGCGTAAATTCTACTATGACGCGGGAAATTTTTATCTCAACACAAATGCGGCTTTTCAGTGGGCAGTGGTGAGATTGGTGAAGATTGCTTAGTGCCTGAACAAAAAAATTGATAAATCTTTCTCGTAGGGCATACAGCAAAAATACAAGCGCATAGAGGCACCACAAATCACACGGAAATTCCACTATTTGAAAATCGATTATTCGTGAATAGCGGAACAACGTAACTAGATTGTCCTATCCTTGCCCTTTTCGGTTAAATTTTAAGAATTACACTGTTCATTTTCGAAGTTTTATAATTCAGGTATTTATTGCAGGTTCGCTTCTTCCCCAACGTTGTCCCTGACATTCGACAGTCTGGCGAAGACCGTTACCTAAAAGGATCGAAATATCGCTGCCAACCTTCGTAGCTGACGTATCTGTTTTATCCATTGTTTGAATATATATTTATATAAGTATTTTAAAGACGTTTTTCCGTGCTCCCACAAACAGATTGTGGCTCGAAAGAGTGTTTCCGCGACCTTTTGTGCGGCCCACAAGTGTGTTTCCGCGACCAACAAGATTTTCGTGGCTCGCTTTGTGGCTCAAATTGGACAAACAACTGTCGAGGTGATTGTCGGTTGAAATTGCCACCCAAAAATAGACAAACGGCGTTTCCGCGAGTTCCAACTTGTGGCTCGACTGTGTGGCACACAATCGTGGTTCCGCAAAAACACTCAGAAGTGTGTGGCCCACAATTGTGTCACGGAAAACGCCTTAAATATCTTGTATACCTTCCTCATTGTTACAGATGTTTCCGCGTAACTGTAAAATTTTTACCATCTGATCGATATTTGTGCAAGTAATAGTCCAATGACCTCCACGTTTTTGCAATTGAAATTTTTTCCACTTTCCGTCTGGGAAGAGGATTTTTAGACCCGATTGGTCCCTTTTCTTTTGTTTGTGTTTGTTTGGTTGTTATCTTGTGAATTTACTCCTTTATTGAAATTTCAGTGTATTAATCTTATCTTTTCCCGATGAAAAATATCCGAGAATTAGTCGTACGGAGTAGTACGAAAAAGTAGCATGCAGTAGTAACTGTTGCTACTACATGCTACTACTAGCAAACTGGATGCTATCGGATACTACTACATAAGATTGACCCAGTCGGAGGCATGTTTATCAAAGTATTCCATACTACTACATATCACTAATCAAACTACTCCATACTACTACATACCACTCCATGCAACTTTTTCGTACAACTACCATACTACTACAAAGTCAAAGAATTTTTTGTCGGGTTGTACTGGGCTATTTCCCTTTTGTGAATAAAATTTCATCATCATCATTATTTACTACTAAATGGGTACCTCCCCGCGTCCTTGACATGAAGTCATATAATCAAGTCTTATGTGCCATAACAGCCCCCTTTCTCGTTCGTATTGCTTCCAAGCTGATTAGAAGCCTTTCCAGACTAGAGAGCGAAACTTTGGCTTTCCAGTAAGACCAGAACTCTCGAAGTGACACGATCCAAATGGAAAATCTTTCCCAGTCGGGATAAGACAGAGAGAGAGACCAGTCTGTTTCCAGGGAGCAGATTTCCGGAAACCCTAGAAGAACTTTGTTACGATGCCGAGAGCGACTGAGAACAAAATGCAAAATGAGACAAAACTAGATCTACGTTGCCTGGGCAACACAGAGTTTTGCGGACACCTTTGTTCGGCTTCGCCGACTAAAGTGTTGCGAGATCAACACTTTAGCTTTGTTTCTTCGCTATTGGTTAAATGCTGAAGTGGTCAGCCCCTCGAAGCCTTCAAAACGGTATGTTCCAAGAAGAACACAATCAGTAATCAAATGATCAAAGACTATATATTACTCAGCGTTGGAAAAACAACAACAAATGAATGTCGGAAGAAGGGATTAAATTGCAGCCAGTTGAACTTTATTCTTTCAATCGTAGACTTCCAGTCGAGATCCGTACGACAAGCGTCAGAACAGTAGGCCATCATATGGCAAAAATTCTCCGGCACACTTCAGCACAATCTGGTAAGAACCGGGAGATGAAAACCCTCGAGGTATTTACTCTAGCTTTGAGCTGATGTTGATACCCGTTTACTCCTCTTCCGTCTTCACCGTTGTTGCTTCTCGCACAAGAAATACTGAAAGAGGCGAGCAGGAGGCATACTCCGCGCGCTAAAGGTTTTCCGAGATTTTTTTTTTTTATTTCTTCTGCGATACTTAAAAATTCTGGAAATCTGGAAGTTCAAAAGCCCCTTTTTTCCGGATTATTTTGATATACTTTCGTACCGGTTCATATTCCAGATGCAATTTACAGAAGACGTCAAAGAATAATCTGGAAGCCCAGATTCCGGAAGTTCCGGGAGGTGAAGAGACTTAACCCGCTCTATGGAGCGCACTCATAGAACCAATCAGCGTTGACTTCTAGATTTCCTCTTTAGCGACTTAACAGCGATTTAGCTATTTGTAGAGGTAACGAAACGTGATGTGGTGCGAAGCTAGTAACCTCCGCTCATCTGCGTCGGGAGTCGGCCGATAGAGAGACAGCAGTTCTCTCTCGTTATTTGTTCTTGATAATAGATATTTAGGTGACAAATAACACGGAACGAAAGAATCCTTCGGCACACCTCAGTGCAATCCGTCAGAATCCTTACACTTAAATTTCGCCACACATCATGACAGTTTGACAGCAAGTAGGCTATGTTGGGCGATATTCGATATCAATAACGATATATCGATGCATCGGACCAAATATCGATATCGAAACGTAAATATCGATATCTAAAACGATATTTGTTCATTCATAATTATTGTAAATAATCCAACGTAAGTTACATTTGTATATCCAAAATTGGAGCAATATGTTTTTATTTATTGGAAGTTTGAGGTGATGCAAGAAACTTTTTACGAAATTTTTGTGAAACGGGACGTATACTATAGCGAAACATGGTACCGAAATATCGATATATCGATTATGGAATATCGAAAGTGAAAATATCGATACATCGCTGTATCGACAAATCAAAATATAGCCCAGCACCAACAGCAAGTGGCAGTGGAAAACTCCTCTGTCATACCTCCGCTCAATCCGGTCAGAACCAGGAACCCTCTTGGGCAAAAGCGACAGAGTAAAAACTCTCCGGCACACCTTAGCACAATTAGAACAAAACATGCAGCACACATCATAATATTCCGACAAGAAGCGGCAAAAAATAAATACTCCGGCACACTTCGCAACGGCCGAAAGCTGAAAACAACAACCATCGGACACACATCGTAACAAGACAACAGGGTCTCCTACTGAACAATCTGCATCCGGAACAGAGCAAAATAACACTAGGGAGTAGCGCCAAGACCTATGCTTTCCGTGCTTCGCAAACGTGCCATACTCATAGCGCAGTCAACAACGCTTGCGACATTTAAGGCAAGACAAACTTGCGGGTTTAGAAATTTCTAGCAAATCTAGGATGCGGTCTTCCCACATCAAGAAAGCAGTGAAGGTTTTATCCTCGGTTTTATCTTTTTTTGCTGTGTTTAAAACATGAAGTTATTGGAGCCAGCGCTGGTGCACGGCTTACTGAGTTTCAGTAGGGACGTTCACTAGCGCTAGTGGTGCTGGTATCGCAGCTGTTCGAGTGTTTGTCACTTTTCCCAAGTCTTGGCGCTTCTCCCTAGCGTTATTTTGCTCTGATCCGGAAAAACCTTCGGTAAAACTTGGCTGCAGTCCGGAATATCGACAAGTAGTATCCAAACTCATGGCCTCTAACGTAAAAAAAAAAAAACCTCTAAAGTTTAACACGGGACTTCCATCCTTCCACAATCGTGTATCTCTTTTATTGCTATCCACCAGAAAAGCAAAAAAAAAATACCTTTCAGCAGCCTTCAAGTATAAAAAAAAAATCCGGGTGAAAACTGAAAATTGAGGAAAACCTACGACCAGAACTCGACCAGAATTAGGCAGAAAGTCAAGCATGGGAACAAGTATCAGAAAGTCAAGCATGGGAAAAACCCTTCTATAATCACAAAGCGCCGCAATATTGCTATCAACCAGAAAAGCAAAAAATACCTTCAAGCGCCTACAAGAATCCAATTTGAATAAAACTGAATTATTCAACTCAGATTTGAAAATTAAATTTAATAGCTCAATGAAGATTCAAAATTCAGAAAAGCTGAAGACCAGTGTTAGGCTGGGCGAAAAAAAAACACGGGAACAACCATTCCATAAACACATGAATCCGCGTTCTTGATTCGCTAAAAAGGCAAAAATAACATACCTTCAAATATCCAAAAATCGAGTGCTGGCTCTGACCCTTTACAACGGTCGACTCCATTCGCACATCAGGGCACTGAACAGACTGATCATCAAAATTTGCATATTGGTTCTCGCTGGAGTTGCCACCTGAATAAAGCAATCTAATTAGAACGAATCGAGAATCCGTCAAATAAGTTCTGATTAAAAGGGAATAGATTAGTCTTCTATCGGGGGAAAAACTCATTTAAGGGAACGAGAATAAGGGTTAAGGCCAGGCAAACCATTCACAATGAAAAAACAAAAGCGAATTTTCGGGGGGTTTGTTGATCAGCTAACTATCTGTTTTTACTTGCGTGTCATTGTATTGTTTGTCGAGCTCGCATGTTCTTCTGGTTTTACTTGAGTGTCATCTTATTATTTGTCGAGTCCGCATCGCCAGAAATGCAACAGAAATATACGGATCTCAGGGACCCATAAATTTCCTGTAATACCTCGCCATTCAGGGGGCTTGTCATTTCCTATGCTTCTATGTTGCTCTATGTTGCCCGACCCTCTCCTACTTTCCAAAAATTCCGCTTGGGTCGAATCGGCGGGTCGCCGTCACTACGCCCACCCGTCAGTTCGCCCACCCGTCAACTCGCCCACTTCCAAAATCCGACAGTTCGCCCACCCGTCAGTTCGCCCACCCGACAGTTCGCCCACCCGACAGTTCGCCCACCCGTCAGTTCGCCCACCCGTCAGTTCGCCAACCCGTCAGTTCGCCAACCCGTCAGTTCGCCCACCCGTCAGTTCGCCCACCCGTCAGTTCGCCTACCGTCAGTTGACCTAACCGTCAGTTGACCCACCGTCAGTTGGCCCACTCCTGAAATCCGTCAGTTGGCCCACTCCTGAAATCCGTCAGTTGGCCCACTCTTGAAATCCGTCCGTTGACCTAATTCTGAAATCCGTCAGTTGGCCCACTCTTGAAATCCGTCAGTTGACCTAATCCTGAAATCCGTCAGTTGGCCCACTCTTGAAATCCGTCAGTTGACCTAATCCTGAAATCCGTCAGTTGGCCCACTCTTGAAATCCGTCAGTTGACCTAATCCTGAAATCCGTCAGTTGGCCCACTCTTGAAATCCGTCAGTTGACCTAATCCTGAAATCCGTCAGTTGGCCCACTCTTGAAATCCGTCAGTTGACCTAATCCTGAAATACGTCAGTTGGCCCACTCCTGAAATACATCACTTCGCCTAATTTAAAATTCCGACAGTTGACCCAACTTTGCGGGATCATTAACACGAAAAAGGGCCGCGACCCCAGGGGAATAATCAGCCCAACTTGACCCTGTCATTAAAGTCCACGAAAAAAAGAAACGCAATACCAGGAGATTACTCAGACGGGGACGACCTTTCTCGGTTAATTAGGGTCAACACGAGTTGCCTATGGGTGCAACTTTTATGTTTACGCAAAGAAGGATATGACGATGGGTGGAAAAAAAAGGTATTCAGACAGGTTGTATTAAACATTTGAACTTGGTAACGAGGATGTTGCTAGTTCATACACACGCACATTGAAAAGTTTTTTCAATGATGTGGAAACAAAACGAAACAAGAGCTACGAGCTCATATGGCACTTGTTACGAGTAGGTGGTACAACAAAGTAGAAGAGAACTTCACAAAACACCCCGCCGTCAAAAAATGCGGTTCGGACCTAGAATTAGGATATCTAGTTTCACTCAAGTCACCTCCAAGTCATCGCCAGCGTTCCAAGTTTAAACTCAAGAAATCCACTCGTTATGAAATAGGAATAATAAAAAATTATCCCTAGGCGTGCCCAGGATTTCCGGTTCCCCCCTCCGGCTTCCGCAAAAGTCACCGGATCCAATCCGGATTTGAACTAGGTCGCCTGAGACTTGGCATCTTCCGAAATATCAAGTTTCATTCAGATCCCAAATCCCAAAACATAAGTGGAGGGATACCTATGACATCGCAAAAGTTGTCCGTCTGTCCGTCTGTACGCTCTATAACTCTCGAAGGGAATGAGATATTTTGATGAAACTTGGTGTGAGGATTCTTTGGCTCAAGAGTAAGGTCAAGTTCGTAGACGGGCTCTGTAGCCCTACATTTAGGGGTGGGGGGAGGGGTTTTAAATTAAGGGGCAAACAAAATATTTTTAAACAGCTAATTTGATAGTCGATTATGGGGTAAGAAGACATGCTGAACACGATGGTGAAAACCATTTTCTCACCGGACGAGTATTTCGCCCGGAGTCCGGCCAAAACCGGAAAGTTTGTTAAAAGTAAAAGTTTTATTTGAAGTTGATTAGATGTTCGATTTAGGGGTAAGAAGACATGCTGAACACTTATGTGAAAAGCATTTTCTACGCGGACAACTTGTTCGCCCGGAATCCGGCCAAAACCGGAAATTTGGCAGAGTAAAGCAGAAAGTTTCGATCAATATCGTCAAAATAGATATGGCTTATAGAGGTATATCTGAACTTGGTTTTCTCAGATGATTAGCCTGGCGAAGACAAGACCCGATTGTCTGGACCAAATATCTAATTTTTGGGATCCCATCGAAACCTTTGGTCTTGCTTCATGAGAATTATATAATGACGAGCGGCTAGCGAGCCACCGTGTCATGTTCAGATTTAACTCACATGTCTAAGATAAATCCGTAACTGGTCGCATCAAAACTGTAGTTTCTAATGAGATTTGCTCATTCCTATATTGTGTACTTTTTTTTTTGGGGGGGGGGACAAAGGTACCGAGGGGGGTCACCAGAGGATTGTTATCACCGCTGGGGGGCTAGCTGCCTCCTCTAAGCTTTCCAAACCACATTATATTTTCGTTTACGAAGCCGGTTGCTACTGCAAGAGCGATCATGTGCCTGACGTGCTTTGTTACTCAACTCCACTGCCGATGATCTGGGTAGACTGACTAGAAAAAATCCGAGTCTGTTGCAGGCTAAACCTGAACCTTCTTGAACACCATCTTTCACGAAGATTACTGGATATTTTGTTTTCAAGAATATCCTCTTAATATATGGGATCCCCAAACTGGCAATACTCTTTATGACTATCTCTCCTTGCCGATGCTAAATCTCCGGGTACCAGTGGAAGAAAGAAAGAAACGGTGTCACAGCTGCTCCCAAAGAGCGCCGTGATTGTTTGACGCAGGATTTGAGTCGTTGAGTTTGAGTCATTACGGAAACGTTTACTTCTTCTTCCTGAGGATCACTGGCGTGTTTTGGACTTAGTCATATAGAGAATAGATGCTGCAGTCAGCAACCCTAGGTTTATCCGTGGTTAACGGCACAAGTAGCTCAAGGTTGGAAAATTCTGTGCGAATCCACGAAAATGCAAAGTAGCTTTTGAATATTCGGGTTCCTCGGTTGAAAGCCGTCGGCGAAAAAAAATGATAATTCTTACACGCCTATAATCTCATAATTTAGCTTAACACCAAATGTAATAATAAATAAATAACATTGATGACCTATTTAAATTCAGTTTGTGGGCTACGTAAATTAAGGAAAAAACATTTTCCCCCTAACAAGAGGACACTTTTCGTATAGATTTGAGACTCGTACATTGCAGATAGCTTGCAGATATACTTGGAGGTGGTACACGGAAGCTTGGCACTAAAGTCTGCATTATATTATTTCTATTCTGCTTTAACTTTCCATTTCCGTGTGAACTACACTGTAAAAAATTTCTCCGAATAAGGATGCAGTATTTGCTACTGGGGTTAATCTTATCTCTACTGGGATAAGATTAATCCGAATTTGGGGTAATCTTATCTCAATAAAGACAAGATTAATCCCAGTAGCAAATACTGCAAGATTTAAGTCGTATTGCCAATCAGAAACCTTCACTGCTCGTTACTCTAATTTTCCTAATTTTACTTTTCTTTTCATCTAATAGATTTAGAATCTCGCAACAAGCTCCTGACAGATATTTACGTAATTTTCGGCTCCTTCTGATTCTTCCCCTGGGGCCGCGGCGCTTTTTCATATAACACCTTTTTTCCACCCATTGCGTAAACATAAAAGTTGCACCATAGGCATCTCTTGTTGCCCCTAATTAAACGAGACACGTCATCTCCGTTTGAGTAATCTCCTGGGATTGCGTCCCTTCCCGAAGACTGCCCGTGAATTCGTGTCACTGTCTTTTTTTCGTTGATTGTTTCCACATCATTGAAAAAAAAAATCCAATGTGCGTGTGTATGAACTAACAACATCCTCATTACCAAGTTCAAATGTTTAATACGACGACCTGTCTGAGTACCTAGTTTTCCACCCATCTTCATACCCTTCTTTACGTAAACATAAAGTTGCACCCATAGGCAACTCCTGTTGACCCTAATTAAACGAGAAAGGTCGTCTCCGTCTGAGTAATCTCCTGGGATTGCGTCCCTTTCTTTCGTCGAGTTGGGCTGATTATTCCCCTGGGATCGCGGTCCTTTTTTCATGGATTTAATGATCCCGCAAAGTTGGGCCAACTGTCGGAATTTTAAATTAGGCGAAGTGACGGATTTCAGGATTGGGCCAACTGACGGATTTCAGTAGTAGGTCAACTGACGGATTTCAAGAGTGGGTCAACTGACGGATTTCAGGAGTGGGCCAACTGACGTATTTCAGGATTAGGTCAACTGACGGATTTCAAGAGTGGGCCAACTGACGTATTTCAGGATTAGGTCAACTGACGGATTTCAAGAGTGGGCCAACTGACGTATTTCAGGATTAGGTCAACTGACGGATTTCAAGAGTGGGCCAACTGACGTATTTCAGGATTAGGTCAACTGACGGATTTCAAGAGTGGGCCAACTGACGGATTTCAGGATTAGGTCAACTGACGGATTTCAAGAGTGGGCCAACTGACGGATTTCAGGATTAGGTCAACTGACGGATTTCAAGAGTGGGCCAACTGACGGATTTTAGGAGTGGGCGAACTGACGGGTGGGCCAACTGACGGGTGGGCGAACTGACGGTAGGCCAACTGACGTGTGGGCGAACTGACGTGTGGGCGAACTGACGGGTGGGCGAACTGACGGGTAGGAGAAGAGACGGGTAGGCGAACTGACGGATTTTTTGGGCCAACTGACGGGTGGGCGAACTGTCGGAAAAAGTGGGCGAACTGACGGAATTTTTAGGCGAACTGACGGGTGGGCGAACTGACGTGTGGGCCAACTGACGGGTTCCCGAATCGGCGTTCTTGTTTGCCTCATTGGACATGAGCGCCAAAGAGACTCCTCCCTCAAGGCACCAGCAGCTAATCCCAAATTTTGTCGATCTGGATAGTCGCGTATTCTATCCCCGTGGGTATTTCTCGAACTACCGGATGGTCGGTCAAGAGCGCATCAAAAATCTCTTATTGACAAGCCCCCTGAATGGCGAGGCATCACAGGAAATTTATGGGTCCCTGGGATCTTGATTTATCGCTAGCTTAACATCTTTCATTATAATCCTATACATGGGCAATCGAAAGCACTTGGATGCAGAGGCGTCACGTATAGGAGGGGCATATATATATATATATATATATATATATCTTGCAGTATTTGCTACTGGGATTAATCTTGTCTCTACTGAGGTAAGATTATCTCTGACTCGGATTAATCGTATCCCAGTATAGAGAGAAGATTAGTCCCAGTAGCAAATACAGCAATACTTTTAATCCTTATTCGGAGAAGCTTTTTACGGTGTATATATCTTTTGAACATTTGTGAACAATGATGGGAAATAAAATCTACTAGGCTATAATTTTACGCACTGTTCTGACACTGTCCAGATTCCTCGAAATCCTCACACGTATCAGTCAGGTCATTTGTCGACCTCGATAGGCCACGTTGCAACACTGACAACCTCTTCTTCCTTTTTGGCAGTTTAGGCGGAATTACTGGAGATGGGCTGGCTAGTGGGCGGAGCATAGGTGAAGAAGGGGGTGGAGCATCTCCAAATTCCATTTGTAGTCATACCAAACCGTGGCCGCTTGGGGCGTTTGGTGAGACCTGCAAGGAATTTTTATTAATAGGCTATTTATCTCCATCTACGGCCTTTTTATTAGCCAGCTGATGGAGCCCCACGTTCTATAGTTTTCTCTCTAGGCCGATAATTGTTCCCACTGAAGCCTGAAGTTAAAAGGCCTTATCTAGTTAATGAAGTGTTCTTGAATAAACGAATTCTTTCATTAAGTCGCTGACACTAACGCAAAAAAAATACAATGACACTTACGATACGATACGATACGAATTTATTAGGTCAAATAACATAATAGTTAAATAAGACCCTATCAATAATTTATAAAACATACATGTCAACATTGTCAACTTACTCATTAAAATGCTTAACAAAATATTGACGAAAAGAAGATCTATACCGGTTAGAAGCTGATGGTTTGCAGGGCTCTAATTTATTTTGATGCCTCGTGTTATAGCCGGTTCGCGCCGCTTCCGGTAGCAAATCACGATGCTTACTTGATTCTAACATTTTATTCCCGCATGATTCAGAATTTGAGGAAGGATAACGAAAGAATTAAAAAAAATCACATCTCTCTACACTGAAAGCTTCTACTAAAGACGGGTCTTATCACGGTTCAGAAATATCATTCTCCAAAATACCATTACTCGCTCCGTAAAATTAGCGGTTTCCCAGATGTTGCTTGTCAACTCTGTCCAGACTTCCCGCTCTACGACGCGGAAGTTGGACACAAAACATTTGAAAACTGTGATGAAAAATGTAAAAAAGAGTCACGTAGGGAACAGAAACTCAGCAATTAACAACATGGAGAAAGTGAACGTCTGTGTAGCTGTTTTATTCCTTATGACAATTAGGTGGAAGAAAAGTTTGCACGTATAAACAAACAGAGAGTAGATTTGGTTCCAAGCAGGAACAGCGCGTTTTGAGGCCGCCTTTAAAGAACCCGTCGTGTATTATGCCTATGCAATCTACTTCCGTCATTGCATTACTTTAAGAGCTTCAGAAAGATTTTAAAGGAGGAAAATATATTTGACTATATTAGACTATTCGGAAACAGCCTATGCTCCATTTCTTTTAAACACGTCCGAGTGGCCTTTTGGATCCTGCGCATCTTGATTGCCATGCGCTTAGACCTCAGTTTTCGTCACTGAGGCGTTCGAGATGCTGAAAAGATATACAAAATATTTATATATATATATAGGAGTTCATTATTTATTTAAGTCAGAGATTTTGAGATTAGAAAATATTCAGATATTTTAAAGTGCGTTTCGGTTCACGGGTAAGAGACGTGGCACGACAAGAGTAAACCGAAAAGTCTTAAAGCAGAACTGACGAAACTAAGATGCGACTGAATACTAACAATAGATTACGTTTCTTTTCTTTTCTTTTCTCGTTTTCTTCTTTTTATGGCACTTGCAGCCCCTGGCTCAAGTGCCATATACCAATCGCAATTCCGTATGTCGGTCGGTCCGAATTTTTTGTCCCACATGTTCGAGTTAGGGTACTTCCAGATGTGTTAGGACGATGAAACTTGGCAGAAAAATCAGGGACCCGACCAAACTAGCCTGGAAATAATCAGTTTCCCGATCCGACCATCTGGGGGGGAGTGGTGGGCCGGGGAATTCTGAAAATTAAGTAGTTTTTGTCACACTTTTTCGAGTTGGGGTACTTCCAGATGTGCTAGGACGATGAAACTTGGCAGGGTCATCAGGGATCCGACCGGACTAACCTGGAAATAATCAGTTTCCCAATCCGACCACCTGGGGGGGGGTGGAGGGCTGGGGAATCCGGAAAACTGGAGTAGTGTGTAACTTGTACGGAAAATCTCCACGTCGAATCTAGGTCAAAACGGCCTCGTACATTTGAAACACAAACTAGGCCGTTTTCTCCCTCGTTTTCGCTGCCTATTCGCTCTCGTTTTCACCTCAAAACGACCTCGTACATTTGAAACAGAAACTACCTCGTTTTCGCTCTCGCTGTCCCTGGACAGCGAACGCGACCTCGCAGACAGACCCCGGTTTTCTCTGTTTGTACAACGAGAGCGCTGCGCGAACTCGCCTCCGCGGATGTACCTCATTTGGTAGCGAATTCATCTCGTACATTTGATAGCTAAACGACAACGACCCTGTTTTCGAGGTCGAAACCAAAGAATATATACACCTAGGGAAGAATGGACACTCCGGCCGTTTTCCCATAAGAAGCATTGGCTCATCTAACTCGCCACGTAGCGGTTGGGAGCGGCAGATAATTTGTCATTCTATATGGCTGAGACGATCGGTTTCCATGGTTACGGAGTTTGTCTGGATAGAAATACTGAATCTTTCTGTTCCTAAGGGAATTTACCATATGAAATTGTTGTGAACCTAAGTTTTTCCTAAAGCGTTTTTTGCTAAAGAGACCTTCGAGAGATAAAGAGAGGAGTGGTCCATCCAGACTGGCCAAAAGTTCTGAATAATTGTCCATTTTTTCAATGTAAGTATGTAAGCTGTTGTATAGATGGTTCTAGCTAGTTAACTTAGTTAGTAGGCTACCAGGCCAGTAGGCTACTAGTTCTACAGTAGAGGTATGTTAATATGAACAGTTCTGGAACAGTTACTTCAATGTGAACAATGTAATATTTAGGCTGAACGGTAGAATGAAGATCCAAAATACCTATTTAGGTGTTTTCAGGTAGGGGAGAGGGGGGCCATACCGCACGGGGGCGAAACCGAACCTTCAATTTTTTCACCACCTAGCATGCAGCTTTTTCACTCTAAAAAATAACACTAGATGGCCTCTACCTAGCGCCCATTTGGCGGAAGTTTCAAATCAGTTGGACAAACTGTACGAGTTTTGGGAGCCCTTGAAGTTTTTTCGCTCTCGCTGGAAATCTGGACATAGCAAGTCGGTGAAAGATAATTCAATAATTGTGATAGCCAGAATTCCTTGCTTTTGCAGGCCTTTCGACTAGTATTTGTTCTATATCCTGTGTTATTTTCATTTTGATCGGCCGACGGGTTTGACCACGTCCGCCATTTAATTTTTTTTTGTCTGTCTGGGGCGATTCCGAACGAAAATTTAGGGGCTATTCCGAATGTATTTTTGAACGTTCGGTTTCGCCCCTTCTTGACCAAAGATAACTACGACCTTCAACTTTGCAGATTCTGAGGTTTGTATGTCACAACTAATGTTAGGTAATGAGGGTGCCCATTTATGCTTATGTAGTTGAAAATCTGGTCATTTTGCGTTTTTTACGTTGCTTTTCAAATAAATAGCTGAAATTTTTTCCACCGTCATCACCTAACTAATGTCAGGTGATGAGGGTGCCCATTTATGCTTATATAGTTGAAAATCTGGTCATTTTGTGTTTTTTTACGTTGCTTTTCAATTAAATAGCTAAAATTTTCAACCTGTCCGGATTGGCCCCTACCCCGTCCGCTTTCGCCCCGTGGTGGGGGCTGTCCCGAACGACTGAGAGACCGCTGGTTTTAGGGCTGCAAAGGGTTTACCTTGACTCCTAAAATTTTCATAAATTCACCATAGAATGCCCAGTGTCTGCTCTCCCTTGACCATAAAAACCGAGTATATTGGTTAAAAAATAAGCTTCCAGCAGAAGAAAAAGCAAAAATCGTTCGGTATGGCCCCCCTCTCCCCTATTCAGGTTCAGGGGCCCAATTACCTACTTTGGCTAAGTAACAGTTGACTTTCGTCACAACAAGTGCATGAAAATGGCATAGTCCACAGTGAACAAATGTCCACATAAGCATACCTCTACGGTAGTACTACTAGTATTATAAAGGTAGGCTGTACACCTATAGGTAGGGTAGCCACAAAAACACCTAGTGGCAAAAATTGGCGATTTTTTTGTAATGAATGCATGAATGCAATTTTCCTTATCAGTTTTACCTATCTAAAACATCTCCAAAAAATATTTTAAAAATACCATTGCATTCAGGACAAAATTGTCTATTTTATAAGGCTAACAGTAAGATGTCCTAGCTATTTAATATTATTTCTTAATATTCAATGTAAATTTAGATGTAAAAAAAAGTAGCTGAACTTGCCTACAGAAATTTGTTGATACTAAGGAGGAAAAGTCAGCAGCCTATAGCAGCAATAGGTTTATTGGACTATAACCTTGATGATCATATTCATATTTTCTCATCTAACTCACTTGCTGGGGCTCCCCATGCACTCACAACCAGCTAAAAATCACCCAGTTTCATAGAATTTCATTGAAGCACATAGTTCCAAGCTGGTCACTAGATGGACAAAACCCTAAAGTCAATGGATGAACATAGGCATTTCCTTATGTAAAATACTGTTTTCTAAAGAAGATTTAAGATGCTTAGAGACAAGATAGAGAGGTGATTTTGGCCTCAAATCAAAGCTAAAAGATAGGAGAATCACATTCTGATCTTCAAAAGCTCAGGTTTGATTTTTTTTTTTTTTAGTGGCTACCCTATAGGCTAGGCCTACATTAAAGTTAAGAGGATTAATAAACTAGGACATTTAAAAATGCTTTATTTTACTCTTACTTTTTGAATCTTTGAACAGTAAGTGTGAGTCAGTCTCTAGTGTACACGAGGGGTATCCAACCTCAAATTTACGCAACCTCGAACCCAGTCATACACAAATCCTCATTTTTTTGGGCATGGTGCTCCAACGTCTCGGCATGCCCCAACGTCTCGACCTGTTTTGGACTGCACAGAAGTTTCCTTGTAAGGTTTTCAGGCCCAGTTCGAGGTTATAGTTCGAGGTCGGATACCCCAAAAACAGTACAGAGATTACAGATTTAAGAACACATCACTGCAAGTGAATGGTGAATTGTAGCTTCATGGGAACCCTTATGACTTTAATTTGCTAGCCCGCTCTAGTCTTTGGCTTGACTATGGTTGGATGGCTGGTAATAATTGTAATGACACTGTAGCCTATATTAAAAATGAAGTATAGAGGCATGCTTAAAGTTTAACCGAAAAGGACTGGGATAGGACAATCTAGTAAACTTATTCACTTAAATTGGCTTGAAGACCCGCTGAAAATGCGTTACTTGGTTGTTCCGCTACTCAGGATTAATCAGTTTTCAAATAGTGGAATTTCCATGCGATTTGTGGTACCTCTAATTTGTTGTATGCCTTACAAGAAAGATTTATGACTTTTTTTTGTTCAGGCACTAAGCAATCTTCACCAATATCGCCACTGCCCACTGAAAAGCCTTGTTTGTCTTTAGATAAAAATTTCCCGTGTCATAGTAGAATTTTCGCTGTGGGGACAGCCGCAGATATTCTGAACGTCATAACTAGAGCAGATAGTGGAAAACAAAAAAATCCCTTTGCAGAATCCAAATAATTGAGTGTATTCAGCTAAATGACACAGACAAAAGTTGGCTTTTCAGTTAAACTTTAAGTAATTGAACTTCTCTCAGAAGTTTTTGATACCTTGGCCATTTTTCTTTCTTACTTATATAACAATCAGATAGATAGGGAAATAAACAAACTGCTTTAGTATTATCTGCATAACATAAGACGATGACACTCCTTGTACTTGTAGATCCAATGGTCGGGAAATTGCTTTTAAAGTCGCACCTCCCCCACCCATCCCGTTCGTGGGCAACTGGGCCCAGATTGACAACTTGGCAGGTTAGCGAGCGTTGGGGTCTCTTCTTCCTTTTTGCGGGTCCCAAACCCCACCCCCACTTGGTTCAGGGGCAACTGAGCCCAGATTCCCCATTTTTCAATTATTTTAACTTGACAATAACTGTAGATAGGGCTATGAAATTCCTTTGTGCTTTTGGATCATCGGGTTGGGGATTTATATGTGGAGTTGACCCCCCCCCCCCGCCCTCCCCGTTCATGGGAAAGCTGGCCCATGAGTTAAGTTTTTGACCCGTGACTGGAATCAAACTGTTAGCTAGTACAGTTGAGGATATGCAATTTGATGGGTCCAACACCCACCCACCCTCCCGTTCATGGGTAACTGGGCCCAGATTTTCCATGAGTTGCATTCTTCTATGACATGTCTCGAGTTCAAAATGTCTGTATAAAAGCGGATTTTGGTGTAACAGCAACAAATAAGACCGCGCGGCGTACTTTAAAGCTCAAGGGCAAGTGGGCCCAAATTGCCCATGAAAAAAGTTTTTGACCCGGTGACTACTAAGTTTAGAACCAATTCGTCTCTATACCTTATAAGAAGGGTATATATAACTGACGACAGATAATGTCTGCTATAATGCCATATGTCGGCAAGAACTTCATGCCATGGCTGGAACAAAACAAACCTGTCATAGAAGGCTTCTATTTTCCAACAATTATGAGTATTCCATTTTATGACATTATTTTATAAGAACTATCCCAGAAGAGAAACAGCCTTGTGCCGAGATCGAGAATATCGAGAACTAGTTTTGATTTTTTTTTTTTTTTTTTAAGGCTGAACAATGTCTCCCAAGCGATGCCTGCTTTGCTTCAGTTCCAGCTGTGATCGGAGGCTGATTAGGTTTCCCTTGAATGACTCAGAAAGGCTGAATAGATGGCTGGTGGCACTTAGTCTGACAAAGGACCAGCTAAAGAAAGATCCCCGAATTTGCATAGCACACTTCAGTGATTCAGATTTTCTTGACCCTGTGAATCCCTCGAAATCTCGCCTGCGGCATGATGCAACGCCTTTCCTTCGTGCAGTCGCCGCAACAGAGGCTACTTCGCACCTCATCGGACCAGCTGTAATCGAGATAAGTCCTGAGACAGATACAGTGGTATTGAACAGTTCCTCTGGTGTTTCTGAAATCCCAGAACTCCTGGACCATGACTACTTATTGCCCATAGCCAGCGGCCATAATAGTTCGGACTTGAATCTCTGCAGGGTGTCTGAAGTTCCGGAGCAACCACCTTGGTTTGCTGAAGATCCACCTGTCGAAGCTCCAACCTTGAGGAGTAGAGATTACCTTGAGAATGGAAGTGGAATATTGAGCGGACTCTTCCTAATATTTTTCTCGGCTGGGATCACCTGTGGGATTCAGCCAAGAGTGAAAACTCAAAGAATTATTCAGAGCAGCAGAACCCAAAACGGGCCAGCTAGGTCAGCTCAGATCACTCCCAAGAAAATGGGAAGGCCTAAAATACAAATGACACCTAACAAGAGCCGAATGAAAAGCAAGATATTCAGCCTCCGTACGACTCTGAGGAAGTTGGTGTTGAAAACAAAAAATCTAAAGTCCAAACGCCCACTCTCCAAGTCAACGTTTCTAGAAACACTACGGAAACGGGCCCCTCCTTTACTAGGGCAAATTCTCATCAGTCAGATCAAGAGCTTAGGAAAGAAATCGAAGGGCTTCAGATACAGTAATGCTGAAAAAGAAGCAGCCATATCGATGAAGATTGCGTCGCCAGCTGGGTACAGGGTGTTAAGAACACTTTTCAGCAAGTTACCAACTGAGCGGACGATCAGACGTTGGCTAGAAGTGCTGCCTTCTGGACCTGGGTTTCACCAGGAGATTTTTGATGTTTTGTCGAAGAAGTTTTCACTGATGTCACAGCATGGAAAGCTGGTTGTGCTTGCCTTTGATGAGGTTGCCATCAGATCTGGCCTTCATTTGACGGGTATGAGGATTAAAGGATATGAAGATTTAGGCCCGAACTTCGACCGTACAGAAAAACTTGCCACTCATGCAATGGCTTTCATGGCAAAAGGATTCTGTGGTGATTGGAAGCAGCTAATTGGCTATTTCTTTGTGAACCATGCCACTCCAGCTGACAAGCTGATTATGCTTGTCATGAATGCCATACGCAAAATCCAGCAATCCGGAGGCTTAGTCATCAGCCTTGTCTGCGACCAAGGCAGCGCAAACATAAGGCTGTACAGTCAGCTTGGAGTGTCTTTGCCAGAGAACGATACAGACGAAGCCAGACCTTATTTTCTTTTCGAAGGACAGAAAATATTTTGCCTCTATGACGCCCCCCATCTCCTGAAAAGCGTCAGGAACAACCTTAATAAGTATGATGTACAGTTTGAAGGAACAAAGAAGGCATCCTGGACCGACGTTCGGAAAATGTACGAGTACGACCTGACACAGAACATTCGATTGGCGCCTAAGATTACAGTTGACCATCTGACTCCACCATCCTTCAAGAAGATGAGAGTACCTCTGGCTGCCCAAGTTCTCAGTCACTCAGTTTCAACGGCTATTCGATTCCTGTCAATGCTCTCATTGTTATCTCCAAGTGCAGTCGACACAGCAGAATTCTTAAAAAACTTCAATGACCTGTTTGATTGCGCCAATTCCGGTGTATTCGATCAACCAGTTGCCCTAAGAAGACCGATTACGGGCAAGTCGGGTCATATTGAGTTTCTAAAGAGAATGCAGGTCTGGCTGTCAACAGTGAAATTTGACAGTAAAAATGACTGCAGAATTAAGTGTATAGCTGGATGGCGTTTGTGGGTCGCAGCTACTCTTCAGATAGTCGATTATGTCCGTGAGACGCACAACGTCAGCATCATCAGGATGCGCAACGCCACCCAGGATGCTCTAGAGAACTTGTTTGCCACAATCCGCGTTCGATATGGACATAATAATAATCCAACCGTGCCACAGTTCGAAAGCTCTGCCAAGGCCCTCATTGTCAAGACGCTTATCAAACCCCCCAAGAGTTCAAACTGTATCAGTGACTCCAACTTTTTTTTTTCCTCACTCAGCGACTTCTGCACAACATCAAGCAAGACTGTCGCTGAGCACCCACTGACGAAGATTGGCAAACCATGCACCCCCAACAACTCGACAGGCTTTGATCCTATCATGCCAAGTGAAGATTTCGACATTGTCACTTGCAATGGTGACGCCTATTTCTCCGGGTATATTGCAAAGAAAGTGCTGGATAAGCATAAATGCAGTTACTGCGAAGCATCTCTGCTCGCAGACGAAGAAGCCCTCCACTCGCTCTTCGTCGGCATGAAGAAATACACAGAGTCATCGAAGTTGTACGTGCCGTCAGCTGCAATGCTGAACCTTGTCCAGTTCTCCATCCGGAGCGTCGAGGACAGGTTCGAGTCGTACAAGCTGAGCCCTGATATCGTTAGCTCCATAGAAACAAGTGTTGCTGACGAGCTAGTGCTTTACGAGCTTCAGTTATGCGAAGGTGTGAATGAAGCAATTTTGCGGTTCTCCATGCGAGTTTATATTCATGCGAAGCTGAAGCGATTGACCGCAGCTGTAAAGGAGGGAAGCAAGCAGCCAGTCTGCCCTCAGCAATCATCAATTTCATCAAGCATGAGGAAAGCGAAGATTTTGAGGAACTCCTAATTTGTATCGCAGGTAAAAATTTGCATTTTGGTTTTTCTCCGAGGAAGGGGGGGGGGGGGGGCTTGCATCCCTTTGTGGAACCCAAATCGGGTCGTGTTAACAGTAAAACAAGAGCTGTAAGCTCATATGGCACTTGCAAGGCTTGGCAAAAGTATGAAAGTAGGAATTTGCCAATTCGTGGGTTTGTTGTGATCAATTGTAAGCAAAACCCTTGAGAAAAGAATGAAGACGGACCTTGTCCTTGGAAATCACGAGAATGTATCGTTCGGGAAAAAAGTTTTTTTTGCACCTGGCTGTGGTGATGTGCACTTTAAGGGCGCTAGAAATTCATCTGTAATCAAAACCCTCAAAAATGATCCTGGGCCCTTTACGATCATGAATATATATGGTTTGGTGAAAAGTATTTTATTTTACTTTCCGGTTAAGATGCGCACTTTAAGGGTGCTAGAAATTCATTTCTAACCAAAACCCTTGAGGCAAAAATGATCATGGGCTCATGGGGATCATGAAAATTTAGGTTTTGCTTAAAAGTATTTTTTGTACTTTGCGGTTAAGATGAGTAGGCCTACTTTAAGGGATGGTCGGATCAGGGAAGTCTCAAGTCTCTTTCAGTGTCAAGTCAAGTGAATCTTGTCAAGTCTCTAATGTTCAAGCCAAGTTTCATCGTCCTAGCACATCCTGAAGGACCTTAAATTGCGATTACCGGATTCTGGACTCCCCTCCAGCTTCCCCCAGACTGACCGGATCCGGTCCGGTTTTGTCACTGATGTATCTAGGGCTTACGCTTGTTCTTCCCACCAAGTGTCATCCCAATCGCTATATTCTAAGCGTGTCACAAAGTTTACCCCCCCCCCCGACTCCCCACATTGATCGGATCCTGTCCGCCAAGACAAAAGAAATCTTTTAAGGGCAAATCGGATTGAGGTCTGCCAGGATCGAGCAATTAGCCAGTGCATGTTCCGTAGAAGCTTTTAGCTCTTCTATCCTTGTTTTGAATGGATATGTTGTTACCAAAGGGCACAGTACATCAATAACATTGCCAATTTCTCCTTAGATTGTACGTCTGCATCCGAAAGACATTGACTTGTTCTGCGCATCTGGGCCTCTTGTCTGCACAGACTGGAAGAACACGTGATGCCGTGGAAGTAGGCAAAGAAAACCACCTTAAGTGTATATATTTGTATATCATGAATATTATTTGTGACTAGGTGTCTTTGACATCCTTAATCTTTGATCATCTTTGATTATCTTATGTCAGTATCTGTTCTATCGCATTCTGTCAGTACATCTCATAATTCGGTGATTAATCAGATTTAATTAGTTCTGATTCGTAACCGAATTCGGTTTTTTACCGTATTTTGTTTAGTCCGTATCTGTTACCAGACTTGCCACATTCGGTTGTTTTAGGTGTTTCTTTATTCCATTACGAAATTCGGTCGTTATACCGCTGCCAATCTGATTCGTTACCGAATCCGGTAATTCACCGGATTATGTTTAGTCCGTATCTTTTACCAGACTTATACCACATTCGGTTGTTTTAAGTTGAGTTTTCCTCCATTACGAGATTCGGTTGTTATAACGCTGCCGATCTTAATCGTGACCGAATTGGATATTTCAGCGGATTTTTGTTTACTCCTTATGTATTACCAGACTTGCCACGTTCGCTTGTTTTAGGTGGTTCTAACAAGAGTTTATTCCGTTCGGAATTCGGTTGTTATACCGCTGCCAATCTGTTCCTTATTTTTTTTTAGTTAGTTTTTCGGTAGTATGAATTCATTATTTGGTTCACCCCAGCTACTGAGTTCGGAGTTTCCCCCAAAGGTAAAAGACTAGTGACGGCATTTCCTTGAGAAAAAAAAGAAGTGGAAGAGCGCGAAAACGCGCCAAAATTTCTCTTTAGACTTGATTTTGTACGTACTTCGCAACTTTTTTAATCGCTGTGTTTTCAGAAAAGAAATAATAGATTCGGTCAAAATCAGGTACCGATTCGGTGAATTTTACCAGGTCCCCCCCCCCCCTACAATGTAGAAAGGCTCGGGATGCTCCTGCCTGTTAAGCAGCGTACTGTAGAGCAGAATACATTTTTTGACATGGAACAAGAATGCTGCAGTGGAAAATCATTCGTTTTTCCACTGCATTTCAGTTTTTGTCTTGTTGTATTCTTCATACTGTAACGGTAGTGGTAAGAAATTTTACTTCAGGTGACTGTTGTAAGTTATGCACCTACCTTAGCTCACCACATTGCTGAAACTGACCTCTTTGCCCATTTACGGGATCGCTACTTGTAATGATAAGCAACATTTTGTAATCAGGGGCGTCATTTCGCGCAAACCTGGGGGGGGGGCGTTCCGGAGGAATATCCGGTTTTAAAAGGTCAAAGTTTAAAGACCTTCATAAGATCAACTTTTAGCTACTGTCTGCCATAATTTTGTCAATTTACTCTGTTTGCTGCAGATTTTCTGTTTTTTCTTTATGCTTAGCTGGCCACACCCTATATAACGCCTATGACTGTAACACTGCCTAGCAAAACTTTTCCAACATGAAAGTTGTAAGTTTACTGTGACTTTGTGAGTGAATGTTTACTTATTTGGTATCTATAGTCAATGAGAGTAGCTTGGAACCATATTTGGGACTGTAGTTGACTTATCCTACCAGGGCCTTAGTGTAAATAGCCAAGTTCATTATTCTGTCTTTATTGTTCGGTTTTACTGCAAGACTTCTTTCCGACCAGTATAATATGTTTGGTGTCATAGTCGTTACTGCATAGTTTACTGTGACTTTGTGAGCAACTGTTTACTTATTTGGTATCTATAGACAATGAGAGCAGCTTGGAACCATATTTGGGACTGTAATTGACTTATCCTACCAGGGCCTTAGTGTAAATAGCCAAGTTCAGTATTCTTTCTTTATTGTTCGGTTTTACCGCAAGACTGCTTTGCACCAGTATAATATGTTTGGTGTCACCGAGTGTAGCCAGTATCTCAGGTTTTGAGACCATAGTTGGTCTTCCAGGGTTTTAGTTTTGATAGAAAAGTTCTTTGTTGTTTACTTCCTTTTGTTGGGAGTTTTGATGAAGCAATAAAATAAGTGAACTTCCAGTACTCTGCAAGTCAAAAAGAAGGTCTTGACCTAATTAAACAAAATGAAATTGAGGTCTGACATTGTCTCAGAGCTACGGTTTTCTCTTTATTATAAGTTAGAGCAAGACTAGTTGTCAATATCAAAGCATTAGTCCAACCTACTATTCTAAGAACAATATTTAGCCAATTTATCAAACAAATGGCTAAACATTTAAAGTTGCTAAGATTTTGAAAGAGGAATGTTGGCACTTCTTGGCAAGGGTCCTCATCAGGCTGCTGATGTTTTGAAAGAAACGAGCCTGCAATCCAGTTACCTTGGGTGATCACCAACTCAGGCCTCATGAAGAAAATTACAACGCTTTACAAGAAAAAAGCAGATTTACTGTCACAGTTGTTTTGTCCATGAAAGCGTATGACATGGTTCCCTCAGTCATTTAAATATAGAGCGTTAAAGTCAGCAGTGTATGGATGAGTAAATCTCTGTCTTGTCGGCAAACTGGGATTTTTCGTTTACTAAAGAAATAAAGTTTTGTGGAACAATGTTTTGACATTCTAGACGAGGGTCTTTGTCCACATTAGAGGTATGCTTTTTTTTATCTGATAATTAAATTTTAATGGTGCCGTTTGGGGCTAAATGGAAGGATCAATACCAAAATACATATTCCTGTGCTCTCAGAGACCCTTAATTACCTACCCTGGCAAAAATCACAATTGCAGGATTAGCGCTATTAGAACTTATCCCACAAGAAAAACTGACATCCGCTTATATCAGAAGTGCCAAACTTCTTTCCCACCAGTTTCATAAAATCCTTGGCTCTTCTGTTGTTGATGATTAAAAATGAGTTTAATTTTTCAGAGAGCCTACCACAACCAGTTACTATCCATGATCATTCAAATACCAGGATAACTGTAAAAACACCTTTTGCAAGTGTATCAGATATCACGGTACGGTAACTGCAAAAACGACTTTATACTACGGTATCTGCAAAAACACAACAACACAAAATCAAAAAGAATATTCATCTGATGAAATCAATTATTTGTAGATGATGGACAAACAAAGTAATACATTTTTTTGCTTTAACCGAAGCCAAAATTTATTCCTGGTAACTGAGAAGAACCCCTAACCATATTGGGAAAACAAATGAAAACTTATAAATGTGGTTACTGCAGCAGGCGGTTTGGCTGTGGTTATTCAGTGTGGCTGGGGACTTAGACGCCCTCGGCTCGCCATTTTTATCGGTTTCCAAGCCTGTTTAAGACAATATGTGAGGTTTAACTTAACTGGGATCTTAGCCATATTCTGTTAAATTTTAATAAGATTGTCAGTTAGCCTAAGCAATCTTTTTAGCCAACAAATATATATGATTATCAAACAAAGCACTGAAAAACTTTCAAAAATCTGATGTGTCAAATAAAATTTCTCTCACCAAAGGTATGAACTGGCATCAAAGCTTTGAACACAGCTAACTGGCTTACGAAGGAGAGCACCAGAGCTATTTTAAATGTAGTAATAAACCTCTATGACAGAAATTTCAAGTAGGCCACTGACCCCAATTTAAGCAGTGAACTACAAGAAATGACTGATTAGATGGTTAGATCTTATCCAGCAATAGTGAAGTCTGATGACAGGCTGCTGTACAAGCCAGTTAGATACGGCTTCACACTTGTCACAGTCACAGCACAGCAAAGAAGTTCAATTTCACAGGAATTTATTTTTCACGTAGCCATGGCAACGCGTCACTATTCTATCCGGGAGCGACCGACGAAACCATATAGACTTTTGAGCCTGGACTTTTCGAAACGTAAAAATCGCCAGTGTCCGGTCTTCCCTAGGTGTAAATAGTCTTTGGTCGAAACTGTTAGAAATAATCGGCCTTGTAGAAACGAAAATTCGTGTCCACTGATTGACCATGAACGCCAGGTACGGCCGGCCTAATCCTCGAAGGGCGAATCCTATCCCCTTTACCCATCCCATCTTCGATGATCTTCGTATATTAACGATAGACCCAAATTTATACTTAATATAGAAGACAAAACTATGTTTCCCCAAATTATCGATTTGGGTCTAGTAACTCTCAAAATTTGTCGGGTGATGCTTTTGCACCATCGAACAAGGTCTAAACACGCAAGCTGCTTCTGAAATTTTTTGAACTTCACAGTATAGCAATATTATCAAAACTATAGACAGCAGGGCTTAAATTAAAGCATTTCAGTGGCTCTTACAATTAAAACTTTTTTTTTCCTCAATTAGGGACTACTGCGTACATTGGATTTGATTAATATAGTGAACATGAACATACAAATCGAACTGGATGGCTCTTTGCCCCTAGTTTTCTGGCAAACGTAAAGCTCGAAAGTAGCTCGGAAAGTAGTTTCTTTCTCATTGCTCACCAAGTGCCTATAGGCGAGATAAAAAACAAACAAACAAAAAACAGCCTCTGCATCTCGTCAATTACATTGCCAGCGGAAACAAAAGTCGAAGTATTATAGGATAAGTCTTTTGCCATCACCTGATGGTAACTTCGCAGTGAAACTATAAGGTTGCCCACGCACTTCACCAAATACGAGGCGGAGATGCAATCTCCCTGATCTTTCGCTACCATCTTCGCAGCGAAAACAAAGCCGAAGTTGAATACACCCTCGCCCTTCGCCAAAGATGAGGCGGGGATAGAATCGCCCTGTCCTTCGCCTTCATATTCGCAGCGAAAACTAAGGTCGAAGGGAAATGCGCCTTCGCCCTTACTAAACACGATAGCGAACGCGAGATCTACCTCTCCTTCGCCTTCATATTCGCAGCGAAAACTGAGGTCGAAGGGAAATCCGCCTTCGCCCTTACTAAACACGATAGCGAACGCGAGATCTCCCTCTCAATTCGCCTTCATATTCGCAGCGAAATTTGGGTCGAAGTAGAATTCGCCATCAATTTTCGTCCTCGCTATACTTTCGCCCGCATTTCGCTACCAAAAATTACGTTTCGTCCTCGATTCGAGGTGGAAAATGGCATTCGACGTGGAGATTTTCCGTATTAATTCGAACGGGTGAACGGATTGGAATGAAACATAATAACTGAACAAATGGCATACCTCTGATGTCCCATTTGAAGTCCGGACCGGATTCGACAGCTATGGCGGAGTTGGGGGGGAGACCGGAAATCTCGAGAAACGGTTAGAATGGAGGGATCGGAGTGAAACTGGCTGGGAAGAACAAGCATCTTCTCCAGATGAATCGTTTATACATTTGGACTGGATCCGGACACTAGGGGGGGTGGGGGTGAAGGGGAGTTTCCCGGAATTCCGGTAATGGCGGTTTTGGGGATTTTCACGACGAAACTTGGGGGGCGAATCAGGGACCCGAGATCAAACTGACTTATAAATAAAAATTTACATGATCCGATAGTCGTGGGGGGAGTAGCGGGAGGGGGAATCCGGAATACTGAGTCATGCGTAACTTTGGAATGGTTGATCGGATTTGAGTGAAATTTGACAAATTAATCAGAGGACATGTCTCTGGTGATCTTTGTCACGTCCGGACCCGATTCGACAACAATGGGGGGGGAATACGTGACCGGCTCAGACTGGGGCTAGGACGATGGAACTGGGCTGGAATATTAGAGATTCGACAAGATTGGCTCAGAAATCGCCACTTTCCAAATCCGACATTCCTTAAAGTACCAACCTTGACCGTAAATTTAGAAAAATACTTTTAAGCAAATTATACATTTTCATGATCAAACGGTATATATCAATGATCCCTAAGGGCCTGTGATCGTTTTGTCTCAATAGTTTTTCTTACAGAAGAATTTCTAGCGCCTATAAAGTGCGTATCATTACAGCCAAGTTCTAAAACAAAATACTTTTTCTCTAGCTCCCTTGAAGTGCGCATCTGAACCGCAAACACTACATCTCAACTCATACAAGTGCCATATGAGCTTACAGCTCTTGTTCTCTTTACTTTGTCCTTGTATTTCTTTATAAATAATGGATGAATACTGTCACCCGTCACGGGCAGTGCTCACTTAGGGTGTAGTTAGTTTACAGCGTATTATTTTTTTTTTTTTTAATAAATAAACTGAACTGAAATTGAACTGAATTGGACTACAATCCAGTTATAATCCTGGGAGCGACTATAACGTCTTTAACCTGACCTTATAACAAGCTACCTGCTAGTCTGGAAACATCCCTTCATTAATCCTTATCTTTCCACTAACAATTCGCAACTAACAAAGTCTAAAATGACACGAACCACTAATGCACTAATTATCAGGAACCAGCATGTTTTCTGGCGTATTGATTTAGGTGTTTCTGGAGCTACAAACACGTTGTTTTCCTAACGAGAGTAGAAGTAGTACTGATATTTTCTCTCGACAAACGCGGAAGACTACGCGCAAAGCAAGCTGCACGGAAACAAGTTCAAATCCGAAAAATATATGTGCGAAAACTGCCTCGGTAAACTGATTGGAGTTTTAATTTTAGAAAGAAGAAACATAAGTGGCGTTAAAGATCGCCGATCAAATTTGACCAGTGGACGAAGCGAGTTTGCCGATTCGTGCTTAATACTGTTTTCGATAGCCGTTGGCGTTCGCCATTGTTTCTGGGTGCGCAAAAACGGGTTTTTATTTTTGAAATTACCGCCAAATCCTCAAACGAAATCCCGACGTCAACGGCAAACGGCGAGTGCTAGGCCGATCGGCAATGAACAAGAATTTAGGCGATAAACGTTAGCCGGTCAGAACAAATTCGATACAAAAAAAGCTTCGTACCGTCATTCGTCGAAATATATAACTCATCGTAATTCTTGTTGATTTTATAATTGTTTGACTCCTAGTTTTGATATATGTGTAATGTGACGTCATTCGTTGAAATGTATAATTCGTCGTAACTCTTGGTTTTGTTATAGTTATTTGATTTTAGTTATAAGTGTAGTTGCAAATTATCACATACAGTGATTCGAATTGTATATAAGTTTATTATTTACGACAAAATTATGACAAAGATGCTGATGTTGTTATATTTATGACGAAAAATCCAATGTTCGGCTCGCCCGTGAAGGAATTTTGAGAATAAATTGAAATTGGATTGAATTGGATTGAACAAAAACAGAAAATAGTATAAACAGCTACGGCAATCGGCTTCCGGCGAGCGTCGAAAACACAAAAAAATCAGACGGCTACGCTATCGTCGAACTAATCGGCGATCAAAAAGGCCACTATGGCGAACGTATGATAGCTATTCATCAACAGTGTGATGGCTATTTGGTTGACAGAACGGTTTTGAGAAAAATCACTTTGACTGTTTTTCTGCATTTCTTTATTTGTTTAACTTATAAGCCCTGAACTACAACTGAAATCACGGAGTAGATGAACAAGAGCTAGAAGCTCATATGACACTTGCAATGCTGGGTCAAAGGATGAAAGTAGGAATTTGCCAATTCGAGGGTTTGTTGTGACTGTTTGCAGGCAACTCCGCCTGTCATTGTCTTGGATAATGTCAGCCTGTCCCAAGCCAGGATGAAGGAGGAGGGTTGGGCGACAGGTTTGCTACCTGTCCCTGTAAAAAAGCCCCAGCAACGGAAACGTCGACAACTGCCTCGGATGAACTATCTTCCCTCCTGACAACGAACCCAGCACGCCCCCGGACCCGATTACTGACTGCGAAACAACCAACATACGAAGAAAAACAGGTCAGCCTCCTGTCACGGAGTTGCTGAAAAGAAGGCGGTGGACCTACCTAGGACACGTCCTTCGTATGGAAGAGAGCCGCCTTCCTCGAACAACTTATGAGTGGAAGCCAGACGGGAGAAGAAAGCGAGGCCGCCCCAAAAACACAATGAGGCGAACATATGACCGAGATCTGAGGACGGCTGGTACCTCGCTAATACCTGAATGGGAAGACGTCACCGCTGCGGCATCGATGCGGGACGAATGGAGAGGTTTTGTCGACGCCCTATGCGCCACCGATGGCTCTGGAGGAACTAAGGTCTAAGGTCTAAGGTAAGGTTTGCAGGCAAAATCCTTGAAATAAGAATTGTCATGGCATGAGCCCTTAGAAACCACGAAAATGTATCGTTTGGTAAAATGTATTATTGCACTTTTGCTATGACGATGCGCATTGTAAGGGCGCTATGAATTCATCTGTAATCAAAACCCTTGAACCAAAAATTATGATATACTCATCGAGATCACGAAAATGTATATTTCGCTTAAAAGTATAGTTTGTAATTTAAGGGATTCACTTGTAAACAAAACCCTTAAGGCTAAAATGATCATGGGCCCTTGGGGATCATGCTTGTAGGTATATTGTTTGGTAAAAAGTTTTTTTTTTTTTTTACTTTTCGGTTAACATACGCACTTTAAGGGTGCTAGAAATTCATTTTTAAGAAAAACCCTGGTGGCACAAAGATCATGGTCTCTCGGAGATCATAAAATGTATGGTTTGGTCAAAAGTTTTTTTTTCTTCACTTTGCGGTTAAGATGCGAACTTTAAGGGAGCTAGAAATTTATTATTATTATTACTCTTTAATTCAGCCAAAAGTCATATACACAACGAAAAACACAACAACAACAAAAATAAATACAAAAAAAAAATCTCAAGTACGAGCAAGTAGTTTATTTCTATGCAAAACCCTTGAGGCAAAAATGATCATGGGCTCATGTGGATCATGAAAATGTATATTTAGCTTAAAATATTTTTTGTATTGAGCGGTTAAGATGAATACTTAAAGGGATGGTCGGATCTGGGAAGTGAAAACTTCTAAGCCAGTCCTGTCAAATCTCAAATGTTCCGACACCTGCCGGTCCGGACTTAAAGTGGGACATCTGGGACACGAGATCTTTCCAAATATCAAGATTCATTAATATCTGATCACCCGTTCGAAAGTTATACATACTTCAAGATTCAGGGTTCCCCCCTTCCCCTACGATGGTCGGATCCGTGAAGTGATTTTTTCTAAGTCAATCTTGTCAAGTCTCTAATGTTCAAGCCAGGTTTCACCGTCCTAGCCCATCTGAAAGTACCTTAACTCGCGATCACTGGAATTCTTGACCCCCCCCCCCCCCCCTCTAACTCTCCCTACAGTGCCCGAATCCGGTCCGGTTTTATGTCACTGACGTATCCCCACCCCCATATTGATCGGGTCCAGTTCGAACTTGAAATAGGACATCCGAGACACGACGTCTGGGACATGTGGTTTCGGTGATAGCGAGGGGTTGGCAACTCACTGTCAGGGTGTACGAGTGCCACACAAGTGCCACACAGTGCCACACAAGTGCCACACAGTGCCACACAGTGCCATACAAGTGCCATACAAGTGCCACACAAGTGCCATACTGGAGGGTGTACGAGTGCCACACAGAGTTGCCAACCCCTCGGGTGATAGCTACCAGAACATCGGGGGAACTTCTCAGGATATCAATGAAGCACCGTGACCTTCTTTTCATGACATTTATTCCAATTTTTTTGTATATAGGCATGGTATTTACTTGCCTGTGTATTTCGTATAGTTTCCTTGGCCCCATAGGGTTATATACGGAAAGAAATTGTATCTATTATATTATATGGGGCTGAAATGTTCCGCTGAACAAAAGACAATCCTTTTTTCACTTTTCTTGGCTCTGGTTGATTTGGAGAAATCAGTCTCTGCTCCGATTCGTTCACGTCCACGTCTTACTGGTTAGAATAAAGATACTACACACAACTGGACGGATCTGCGAATCTCTAGCGCGTGAAAGCCTGGTTAAGAAAACTGAGATTATAGACGGACTGGTGATAGTAGCTGAGCAACAAGACGATCAAAAAGTAGGCTATTGGTTGTCGACTCTACTCTGTCGGTCCTAGAGATTCGGTCTGAAGGCCTCCTAAGGATCATTTGTCGCCACCAGCCCCCCTCCCCCCCCCCCCCGGATGCGAAACAAATCTCACCCTGAGTCAGGCCGAAGTATCCGTAGGCCTAAGCCGAAATTTAACAGGTCAGTCACGGACCTGTTATTCACTAGTCGGCAGAATTTCATGCACGGTCTAGTAAATACAATACAAAGCTGAGGAAAAAAAATCTGCAGCTGAGCGATTAACGACCTAGATAAGAGTTTAGTTCAAAGCGAGGGACTAGATGCCTACCAGAGCGGTCGTCATGCGTTCTTTGTCACTGGAGTACTCATCGGTGGTCTTTGGTTTTTCTATAAGGCGGGAGATGACTATCCTGAAACCATAAAATAATTGTCCGTCAGTAGGACGTATGTTTCCTATGCCAGGTTTCGGAACAGATTTGGTTATGTCTTTACTTTAAAGCCACTCAACCCAGTCTCCCATAAACCGTGACCTAGCCCTCATTGGTTGTTTTCTTAACTCAATCATACACATTTTATTTTTATCCCGCTTTTGGCCGTCTGAGTGAAGGCTATGTTGCAAAAATGAAAGGTATGGTTAATTGAAGGTTATAGAACTTCTTACTTCACGAAGACCACCATTCAAAGGGCAAAGCCCTTCAGCCGAACCACTGTAGCTGGGTTCACAATTACGCAATCAATCATCCTCTGTGCATCATTTTTTTTTTTTGGCTAGCTACTTCATTTCTATCCTCACCCTTGTCAGTCTATCCAACTTCCAGCTTCCCCTATTATTTATGACTTTTACATCTGTTAAGAAATTAAACTAAGTAATCTAGTGAGAGAGAGTGAGTTTATTGAGCGGATAATACATTCTACATAAGGGCCACCCCAGACAGCACTGGCCTGTTCTAGGGGGTGGCTTGGCTGTAACAGAACTACAAACACTATACCCATATAATATCTAGGTCCCGACATGGACCCACCAAAATGGTACAGTGAATACAAACCAAAAAAAGAAAACAACCAGGTAAACTAACAAACTAAAAATCCTATTTACTCAACAAACATTCTTTCAAATGCATTTTTAAGTCAGCAATCTCAGTCTTGTACCTGTTAACTCCAGGAAGGTCATTGATAAAGAAAATAAATAAAATTGGACCTAGGACTGAACCTTGCGTCACCCCACGTAACACAGGACTCTTACTAGACGGTATATATTGTTAACCTGAACAAAATGGGTCCGTTCCCTCAGGAAACTAGTAATAAGATGCAAGACAAGATCTCTCAACCAGTAAATTTGGCAAATTTTTAACAGTAGTTCATGATTTACAGTGTCAAAAGCTTTTAGAATATCTAAAAAATATTGCTGCAACTTTAAATCCTTTGTCCAGGGCATCATTAATAATACTTGTTAATATAAGAAAACATCTTCCGTTCTAAGGTTTTGTCGGAACCTAAACTGGGTGGGGTCTTTTCTAGAAAATCAGTGATCCGGGAGCAAAATAGCTTAATGATTAGCAGCAGAAGCAGTGATAGTAGTGAAAACCCTCCCCCGGGCTTCGGTCCCATCGGGGCATCGGTAAAACTCTGAACACCATTGCTAACAAGGATAACTTCAGCTCTCTGCATCAGCTGGGTAGGGTATTGGGTACTGATGATCTGATTAGCTGGTCCAGGGCTATGCAAAGCCTCGAAAGGCAGGCGTTATGCTTCAGTCTCAATAGCCTGATAGCAGAGCTGGACCAGAGCTGGACTACGTAGTGAGAAGTCTGCACAGAAAATTGCAGCAGGTAGGTCTAATTCAGGCCATTAGTATTACTAATACTAGCCTTACTATTCTTTTAGTTTTGGTGTTATGACATGTAGTCAACATCATTGACTTCAGTTTTGACATAGACAACCAATGTACAAAGCCTTGAAATACCTTGGTGGACCTGCTCGCATCCTTCTCATTCAGGTTCTATTCTATTCTAATTCCCTGAATTCTAACAATTTTCCTCCTCATTATTTGAGCACATCTTTTTCCATCTCTTGACTTGTCGGCTGTCTGGTTGCAGAACTCAATTTCAAAAATATTCCTACCATGGCTTGAATGGCAATATTTGCTTAATATGGTTTGGAGGGTTTGATGAACACACATGGTCTCTATCTACCAGCATGTGCATCTCTCACATACGAGGGTTGAGCACAGTAAATCTTTAGTCTGTATCACGTTGCACCTCTAGTTTGAAGTGCCCGCGCGCACTTGGCAGTGTTGCCAGATTCTTGACACAAGATCGCGCAGCAAGAGAAGCAAAAATGCGCCTCCGGGGCATTTTTGCAAATTTTTGCCATTTTGCTTTTTGGGATAGAATTTATGTACCCTCCAAATGTTTTCAGTCAGCCGTTAATAAAAAAAAAAAGTCGGCGCGTAGCGCCACGATTTTTTTAAAATAATAATCTATCTTTTATTTTGAAAAAGTAGGTAAGAATATCTAGCCAGTCGCAAAAGACTATTCCCCCCTTCCATGCACCTATTTTGGCTAGAAACGCCTCTGGTTCTAGTTATGTTCCCAGAAAGAGAAAAGTTTATCAGTTCTTGTCTTTTGTGAGAGGAGAAACAGTGACGAAAAGCTACACATTTTTTGGGAAAAATAAATTTACGAAGTGCAAACTGCTCGCACATAGGTAAAATAATATATGCAATAATACACCATTAGCCAAATTCCGTAGCATCCAGCTTTGCGGCTATTCGCCGGCATACGAGACTTGAAGCAGTAGAGAGGGATAACACATTCCGAGGCTTCATGCCCCTTACACAGTTTTCTCGAATGAAATTTTTTAACATTCGCTCTTCAAGGCTTCAATCCCTACAACCCTCGAGATCTGAATATAAAACTACTACCGTAAGTGGAATTTACAAGTCAATATCTGGTTTTCACTTCTAAAATTTGTGGATAGCAAAATGCGCCCAATTTACGCCGAGATTTAGGGGAATGCGCAAAATTGGCGCAATGCGCACACCTGAAAAAATCGAAGCGCAGCCGTCTCGAAAAAGCGCCCAAATGGCGCAAATGCGCACCATCTGGCAACACTGCGCCTTGGTCCAAAAGACAGCGACCACGCCATCTGCTAGAATATGGATGCAAACTAAAAGTGATGTTGGCGGATAGAATAAACTCGAGTCGAGTTTGTTTTGAAGGAAGGAAGGAAGTTTCATTTAAGTTATAAATTTGGAGGAATGGAAGGCCTAACTGAATCTCCTAGTCAGAATAACAGTCTTAACGTGCATGAGGTAAAGTTAGGTTAATTCGGGGCAATGTCTCAACCAAGGGATAGGGTTTCCTCCAACCAGGATGGTGGCAGAAACAAAAACTAGGATGGTCTCTTGCTTCTTATACTTATATGCATTGTTCAGTTGTTTTGGGGCAGCTCCAGTCTAGTACACTAGCCCCTGTTCAGGCACGGTGCTCAAACGTCTAGCACCATGCCTGGGTGCTGGACGTTCAAGCACTGTACCTTGGATGTCCATGACGTCATGTATGACTATGGTGCATGGATTCCAGTATACAGTGCATGCATGAAAAACACAGTTTTTGTCACCACAACTTATCAACAGCTCAGACAGGGCTGAAATTACTACCAAGAATTAGAGAAATCAAAGACAATCCTTATCATATTTTTCCTAACAAAAACAAAAGGACGTGACTGATGATGGAGATGAAAAAATCTGACAGCAGCCTATCTATTTTCCATGTAGAGTGCCCTAGGAGCCAATATTCTGGTTGACTGTTAGGTAGAAAAAGCTGAGGCACAGGACACTTTGTATGCAAAACCCTTGACTATGTACAAAAGGAAATGAGGTTTTTCATCTCCGTCATCAGTCGCGTCCATTTGTTTTTGTTATGAAAAATATGATAAGAGTTGCGTTTTTGCGGATACCATTGTATCTGTTACCACGGTAACTGGATCTGCAATTAGTCGTTTTTGCAGTTACCGTGGTTTCTGATATACGGTCCACTGCAAAAACGACTATTACCGAAGTTGCACTTTCCGAAGTCATCCCAAAAGAAAAACTGATATCCAGTTACATCACTAAGTGCTGAACTTCTTTCTCACCAATTTGAGAAAATTTGATGGAAGTGAGACGCGTTTTCCAGATACCACGACCAGATATCACGGTCGGACCGTGATATCTGAATATCTGTTACCACGGTAACTGGCCAGATACCACAACAACTGCAAAAACGCCTTTTGACCGTGGTATCAGATACTACGATAACTGCAAAAACGACTTTAGACCGTATATCAGATACCATGGTATCAGCAAAAACGCAACTAAGGATTGTCTTTGATTTCTCTAATTCATGGTAGTAATTTCAGCCCTGTCCGAGCCGGTGCTCAGTTGTGATGACAGAAACTGTGTTTTTCATGCATGCACTGTATACTTAAATCCATGCACTATACATGAAATCCAAGGTACAGTGCTTGAACGTCTAGCACCCAGGCATGGTGCTAGACGTTTGAGCACCATGCCTGAAAAGGGGCTAGTGTACTAGACTGGGCAGCTCTACTTTATACTGATGGAGGCTTAACCTTAGGAAACACTATCTGAAGTTGTACTTTGGAAAATAAACTACCCAGGCAGGGCTGGCCAGGGCTCACCGGTTGCATTTTACTAGCTAGGCCTAGGGCCTATACCTCTAGGCATAGCAGCCCTTAGCGGGCTTAGGCTTTTAGCTAGCTTTAGCCACTCGTTTTCAGTGTAGTAACAGCATTCTCAGACTTTTAATGTTCCTGTGATATTTCACACTTGTCCAAAAAAGTGATAGAAATATCTAGAAAGAAAGATTTATTTTATTATTCTTCTTTTTTTCCAATATTTTTCCTTCTTAGCCTACTTATCTTGACAGTATTCCCAGTTTAGTAAAAAATACAATAACAATCCCAAAACTTGAGTTGAGATATATTTCCGTCATGGCAGACCTTTTCAACCTGATTGGCTGGTTTTCGTTGTTAGTCTGCTGTTTTGTAAACCTCAACAGCAACATTCTCAGCATCATCATCAATATTATGTGTTTTCAAAAGTCGTGTTTTTTGCGATTGCTTGGAACGAAAGTTGCCGTTTTTTGCGATCGACTGTCAACTGGTTTTGTCGCTTGACTGGACATCGACTGGGAACAAAGTCAACAGTCGATCTGATGCACCTTTCCCTTGGAGGTCCAGTCAAGCGACAAAAAACGGTCAACTGGATGAACCCAGGAACAAGTCACAGTCGTCAGTCGATCTGTAAAAAACGCAACTAAATATGTTAGTCTGCTGTTTCCTAAGCTCAACAGCAACATTTTCTGCATCATCATCAATTCCATGTTTTTTTCAAATTACGTGCGGCACGCAAATGGTGGATGATCCTGTAGATAAATACCCATAGACAAAAAAAATCCCATAATCTGGTGTTTACTCTGCCGTCTGTCAGTAGAAGTTCAAATAGATTCTAAAGAATATTAAAACATGTTTTGTATATTGTAGGTGTATGTGGTTAGTTTGTTTTAATTATTAAAAACCAGATTTTGGCGTAAGAAAGGAAAATAGAAAAAGTTGATTCTTAACATAAAGAGAGAACTCTTTGTCTTGACATAATCTCTTGCATTTTAGCAACTATTATGGACTTCTGACACCATCTAGGGTAATAACTGAGCAGCACTGTTTTTTCTCAAAAGAAGGAAGAAGTAATTTTGTGCCAGCAAAAACCAGCCCTGATTTGCCACTCTAGGAATTGCAAACCTGGACAGTTGAGTTTTCAGAACAAACCGATTAGTTCTTCCTTCACATTTTCCTGTAGCCTGCTACGCTAGACACACAACAGATATTCTTGTCTACGGTACCTAGGTTCATATTGCAAGGTTCAGAATGGTCGGATCAACCCTTGGTTCTTTGGAAGATGGAATAGTTTGGTGGGACGTTTCTTGTTCCGATGAAGATGATGCGTTTAGTCAGATGTTAACTTATTAAAGTGTGAAAAAAATAAGTTCATGCTCATTTAAGAAGAATCTACATCTTGAAGTCCAAGGGTGTTGGAGAAGTGTTCAAATAAGCATAGCCTACCCCTACTGTACAAGCCAAAATTTCAGGCCTGAAACATTCTTGTCCTACATAGCAGCACATTCCAAGCAAGAACATAAATAAAAATGAAAGCAGCCTACACATATTTGTATCAGTGAACTTTATATGGAGATATTTAAAACTCACAGACATGACATTGCTTATTAACCAATGATGACTCATAAAGCTTATGGAAGGAATTTAAGAATTCCAGTAAATCCTGATTGTGATTAGATACCTACTAGAAATTGTCAAAACATTCGTTTAGTTTTGTCTGGTTTATGTACTGTCATCTCTTGGTAGGAAGAGTTCCAGTTAGTTTTAAGCAGAAATAGTGTAAATTGAGAGACTATTTAAGCTAAGACCACTGAGAAATTGTAGGCTATCATGATCTGTAGGGATACTGACCATGTTCTTATTTTCTTTCAGAACCAGTTTGTTGTTGATGAAGTAAGCGCAACAATCAAAGAAGCCATTGAGACTACTATTGGAGGAAACAGTTACCAACATAATAAGGTGAACACTTGGTCGACTCAGATCATGGACTCCGTGCTTCAGAACTTGGTGAAACTTCACAAACCTTTTAAATATGTTGGTGAGTAGGGATTGCTGATTAAACAAGCCTACACTTCGAAGAATATTACCATCCACAAGCTTTTTTCCCTTCAATTTTCTGTTTTGACTGACTGTGAAACTGGTTGGGCTTGTGGATCAGTTTCGAAATGCGAGTGTAGTTAACTTCGCTATAACCTACATTATACTGCTGAGTCTTTTGACACTTATTCCTGGTTAAGTTGTAGACCTCAGAAGACTCTTTTTTTTCAAATTCTATATGCGTAATTCTTTGTACCGTAGTAATTTTCTGCTAAAGGCTATCAGTCTACCTTGTAAACCTTTTCATTTCTTTGCAGTGACTTGTGTCATCATGCAGAAGACTGGTGCTGGCCTCCACACTGCCGCCTCCTGCCTGTGGGACAACGACACAGATGGCAGCTCCACCTTGAGGTGGGAAAACAAAACGATGTACTGCATTGTATCAGTCTATGGCCTAGCTGTTTAGAGTTTTGGTGATTGTGTATTATGAACTTGCTTTTTTATCTGCTTGTCTTTTTGTTTTCATCGGAGAAAGATTATAGTTACTCATTCCACTGAATTGGTGGCTTAGCAAGCGAAATGCTCAAGTGACTGCACTGACTTCTGGGAACCGAAATCAGATTAAAGGACGGCTGAGATGGGGTTCGTAAAGTTGTTCCGTAAACCTGCGTAAGGTCCTTTACGGCAGTAGGCAAGAAGTTCAGCTTTAGTTAACATTTTATCGTAAATTTCAAAAGGTTGGCCAATAGGAGAAGAGATCCAGAGCAAACTTATCCAATAAATCTTAAAGTGGAATCAGGAAACTGAAAATATGGTTAAAGTGTTCTATCGGTCGAATAATTTGACGATTTTTTAAAGAAAAATTTGCCACACTAGATTTTCACTAAGAACGTTTCCGAAAGCTTTTTAGTGCTGTAAATGCTGCATGCAATGCTCCATTTTATTTAATTTTTTGTCCGAAAGCTGTTACCTTTATTTCTTCTCTGACACTTCTAGAATACCGAAATATAGCCTTAATCGCCTGCTCCCCAGTTTCTTCTTCAGAATCCAGCGTAAAATTTAGCATCTTTGCTGAATTTTCGTTGAATTTCATGCTGAATTAATGCTTCATTAATTGAGCGAAAATTTAAGTCCGAAAACGAAATGCTGCATAAAATCCTGAATTAATTCAGCATTCTCGTTCGTTTCAGAGCTTTCGGACACGTTCTAGGTTAACAAGGTCATAATATTCTGTCCGAGCGGCGACAAACTTTACAGAACATACAGCGAAAAACTTTACGAACGCCGTCCTCAACGTGACGGACGTAGAGACACAAAGAAGGGTTTTGAATCTGTTCCGTGCAAAGAATCAACCAGGACCCTTGCCAAGAAGTGCTGAAATATTGCTGACGAATGTCGTAGCTCACTTTACCGTTTTTTTTAGCAATTGTTTTTTTTAGCAATCGAGCCTGCTCTCTGCCATGAAGTTTTGTGAAATTATTTGTTGACTTTATTTTAAAATTAAATGAACCTGAACCTGAACCTTTAGTAATTGTTCAATACTATAATCACTCGTTTCTTTTTCACTGAAACGGGCAACTGTAAAACGTTTCTCCGAATAAGGATGCAGTATTTGCTACTGGGATTAGTCTTATCTCTGGGATAAGATTAATCCGAATTAGGGGTAATCTTATCTCAATAAACACAAGATTAATCCCAGTAGCAGATACTGCAAGATTTTTTTACAGTTAGGACAGGTCATACTTAAGACCTGCTTAAGACAGTAATTCATTCTACTTCAGCAGTATTTCCATTCATTCTCGTTCCCATGATTCTACACTTCAAATGTGTATCGTATTCAGGGGCGTCACAAGGGGGGGGGGGGGGGTGCAGCACCTTCCCACCTTTTTGAGATTCGGTAAAATTGCCCAAAATTTTACTAAAATTGTTCGGTATTTTTTCGATAGCAGAACTATTCAGTATATTTACGGGGATTCGGTAGTTATACAGAATCCCAAATAGGCTTTCGGTACAAATCTGTTCGGTATAATGATCAGGATTCGGTAGAATTGCCAGTATTCGGTACTTATCACGAATTCGGTGAGAGAATTTACTGAAATTAGTTGGTAATTTTTCGATGTCAGAACTATTGAATTGCCAGTACTCGCTACTTGTCACGAATTCGGTGAGATAATTTACTGAAATTAGTTGGTAATTTTTCGGTGCCAGAACTATTCGGTACATTTCTGGAGATTCGGTAGTTACACAGAATCGCAAATAAGCTATCGGTCCAAAATTATTCGGTATCGCTATTGGGATTCGGTAGTTTATTCGGTATAATTTTCAAGATTCGGTAGTTACCACGAATCACGACTTTTGTTCCAAATTAGACGAAGTTCTACCGAATCTGATTATGATTCGGTAGTCTTTCCCAAAAAAATTAGTTATAATAACCTAGATACGGTAGTTATACAGAATCCCGAACATACCATCGGTCTAAACTTATTCGGTATAATAACTGGGATTCGGTAATTTATTATTAAAATTCCGCCTGCGGCGATTTTCGTAATATTCTCTGTTTTGTTGAGGGGCGCGTCATTTGACTGGGGTTTTAAGGCACTTTTAGGATTGGGATTTCGAAACATTAAAAGCTAGAATCTGGATGGAAATAGGTAAATTTGGCAGGAAAAAGGTAACTAAAAAAATCTCGCCTGCGGCGCTATTGACTAGTCTACAGTAGCTGCTGCTGCCGGAACTTCTTAGAGTCTCGGTATTTAATCCACAGTAAATGATAGAAATTGTAAGAGAGGCAGTTAAATTTTATCATACAGAAAAACAAGATTTCGCCTGCCGCGCTCGATTTAATTTTCTCTTGGGTATAATAGACAGAAGCTGTTACTGCAATCGTGCCCGGAAATATATTCGCCGAGTGGGCTTCGCCAAACGCTGCCTAATAGTTTATCGATTTCACTAAAATCGGCTTATCATCTTTCATGCTGCCCTTTAATCCTACTCTTCCTACGTAATCCTTTCATGTTCCAGAATTCAAAGCTCGAATTCTCAGTTTCTAGGATTCGGTAAAAATTTGTGAGAAATTGGGTAAAATTTTTGCTCTGCACCCCCCCCCCCCACACCACCACCGAAAATGCACTTGCGAAGCCCCTGATGGTATCTCCTCTATTAGTATTACACTGATTATCACGCATATCACGTTTGTTCTATCATTGTTTCCCGATCATTGTTTCGGAAAAGCTTATTGTTTGGAGACCGGCTATGCAAATTTTGCCAAGTTTTTCCTCCAAGACAAGGGACATGGAAAGAAGCTAGAAAAAGCCGACATCTTCTGTAAGTACAGCCAAGTTTTAAAATAATCAACTCTCTCAGAACATCTTCAGAAACAATAAGTTGGTTCCACGTCTCCACAAAACAACGCGGTTTCCAAACTTCCACCTGCCAATGAGTTTCATGTTTTGCTGTGATCCAAGTTTAAAACATTTTTCTTGACTAGATGGCGTGCGTGCAGCCATCTTGTAAAGCCGATTTGTGGCGCCTCTTGGGATCTCAGCAAATGGCAGCTTGGGGATTGGTCATCGAGAATCACATCACATGGGCATGGCAGCCAATAATGTTCTTTGATGGCAGCTAACTTTGATTAGTTGATAGGTATTTTCTTCAGGTTTGACCCAGTTTTGTTTCTTGGGGTGGATTGTTGCTTTGTCAAGAGTGAAGAAGAGTGCGAAAGAACGACAAAGGAGACTGCGATATCTGGGTAAGTTTATGAGCAAGTACAGTAAAGATATTATGGCTCTTTGGACGTTAGTTAACGTAGGACGGTGTTCAGGGGGGGGGGGGGGGGCATCCTCCCAGCTTTTTGAGATCCAGTAAAATTTTGGGCCTCTAAAAAACTAGTCGGTATCATGGATTCGGTAGTTATACAGAATCCCAAATAGGCTATCGGTACAAATCTATTCGGTATCATAATCGGGATTCGGTATGATTGCCAGGATTGGGTAGGCTAGTTATCACTAATTCGGTGAGCAAATTTGCTGAAATTATTTGGTACCGGTAAAATTTTGTGCCTCTGAAATTGTTAGGTATTTTTCGATACCAGAACTAGTCGGTATATTTTCGTGGATTCGGTAGTTATCAGAATCCCAAACATGCTATCTGTACAAATCTGTTCGGTATCATAATCGGGAATTCGGTATGATTGTCAGGATTCGGTAGTTATCACGAATTCGGTGAGCAAATTTGCTGAAATTATTTGGTAATTTTTCTGTGCCAGAATATAGAGAGATTGCACCATATCCGACGAAAACGGCGGGAGAATAACGAAAAAATTTAACATTAGGAAGTATAGGACTTCCGACTTTGAGACTAAATTACCGGCCTTGGATAGCTGCTGTGAGTCAGAGAGTTGTTGGAGTTGTTATCTGGCTTCTTCTTGTTGGATAGTACAACTGTTGCCAATTATTGTTCTTTTTATGAGAGTTTGAAGGCTTCAAAGTTTGTAAGCAGAGGAAGTCTCACGTCCTATTGGTTAGCTATGACGCGTTCCCTGAAGTCCGCGTCATAATTAACCAATAGGACGTGAGCCTCCGTCTTTGTTGACAAAATTTGAAGCCTTCAAACTCTCATAAAAAAGAACAATAATTTGCGAAAGTTGTATCATTCGAACAAGAAGAAGCCAGATAACGATTCCAACAACTCTCTGACTCGCAGCAGTTATCCAAGGCCCGTAATTTAGCCTCAAAGTTGGAAGTCCTATACCTCGTAATGTTGATTTTCTTTGTTATGATCCCGACGATGATGGTGTAGAAATATCCGTTTTCTTAATCCCGATTAGGCTATCGGTCCAAAATTATTCGGTATCATGATGGATGTGGTAATTTATTCGGTAAATTTTCAGGATCAGTAGTTACCACGAATCCCGACACTTGTTACAGTTTCAACGAAAGTATACCGAATACGAATATTATTCGGTAGTTTTTCGATACCAAAACTATTCGGTATGATAACTAAGATTCGATAGTTATGCAGAATCCCGAATAGGCTATAGGTCTAATAACTGGGATTCGGTAATTTATTTGGTATAATTCCCAGGATTCGATAAAGAGGTCGAGTGAAGCACTGGTCTCAGACAAAAGGACAGATCTGTGATTTCATCGGTATTCCTTACTTTTAATTTGTATCCCAAAAACACGCTCTAATCATAAATGTTTCGAAAATTCTGGCTGCGGCGCTTTTCGTAATATTCTCTATTTTGTGGAAGGGCGCGTCATTTAACTTGGGTTTTAAGCCAGTTTTACGATTAGAATTTGAGAAACATCAAAAGCTAGAACCTGCATGGAAATAGTTAAATTTAGTAGGAAAAAGCGAACTTAAAAAATCACGCCTGCGGCGCTCACTTTTTGCAATAATGGGTAGTATTGACTAGCCTACAGTAACTGCTGATCGGACGTCGTCTATCCAGTTTCTGGAAATTTGTAGGTTAATCCACGGGTAGAGATAGAATTTGTATGCGGCTCCGTTATGCGGAGAGTTAAATTTTAGCATACAGGAAAAAAACAATTTGGATTTAGAAAATTTTCGTCTGCGGCGCTCGATTTAATTTTGTCTTGGGTACAATAAATAGAAGCTGCTACCGCAATCGTGCCCGGCAATATATTGTCTAAGTGGGCTTTGCAAGAACGACGCCTATATAGTAGCTGGCTAATCTTCTTTCATGCTGCCCTTTAGTATTACTTTTTGTACGGAATCCTTTCTGTTCAATAGTTTAAAATAATTTAAAGTTCGAATTCTCAGTTTCTAGGATTCGTTAAATTTTTTGAAAGATTCGGTAAAAATTTTGTGCTATGCCCCCTTCCCTCCCCCCAACGAAAATGCACTTGCGACGGTGTGCCATTTTCATCCACTTCCTGTATAAACAAGACCAAAGGTTTCGATGGGATCCCAAAAATTTAATATTTGATCCAGACAACTAGGTTTTGTCTTCGCCAGACAAGACCTTCGCCTAATCATCTGAGAAAACCAAGTTCAGATATACGGTAAGCGATATCTATTTTAACTAGTCCTGCTTTACTTCTGCCAAATTTCCGGTTTCGGTCGAATTCCGAGCGAACTACTTGTCCAGCAAAAAAAAGATAGTTCAGAAACGTATTCAGCGTGTCACCTTATCCCTCTAAAGAACATCTAATCAAGTTCAAATAAAACTTCTGCTTTTAACAAATTTTCCAGTTTTGGCCGGATTCCGGGCGAACTACTTGTCCGGCGAGAAAATAGTTTTCACCATCTTGTTCAGCATGTCTTCCTACCCATAAAACGAACATCTAATCAACTTAAAATAAAACTTTTGCTTTTAAAAAAATTTCCGGTTTTGGCCGGATTCCGGGCGAACTACTTGTCACGAGAAAATGGTTTTCACCATCGTGTTCAGCATGCAAACTTACCCCTATATCGAACATCTAATCAACTTCAAATAAAACTTTCACTTTTAACAAACTTTCCGGTTTTGGCCGGATTCCGGGCGAACTACTTGTCGGCAAGAAAATGGTTTTCTCCATTGTTTTCAGCATGTGTTCTTACCCCATAATCGACTATCACATTAGCTGTTTCAAAACATTTTGTTTGCCCCTTAATTTAACCCCCCACCCCTAAATGTAGGGCTAGAGAGCCCATCTACGAACTCGACCTTACTCTTGACCCAAAGAATCCTCACACCAAGTTTCATCAAAATATCTCATTCCCTTCGAGAGTTATCGTGCTCACAGACGGACAGACAGACAACTTTTGCGATGTCATAGGTATCCGTCACTAACGTTTTGGGATCCCAAAAATCAGCTACTAGTGATTCAATATAGTAGGCTACTGTAGCCTGAGATTTTCCGAGTGATTGTGCACCGTCTAACGTCTGAAGTATAATACCTCAGCTGTGCTCTACAGTAGTTTTTATATCGTTTAGGCTAATGCCAAGAACAAGCAGGACCAAAGGTTCCGATGGGATCCCAAGAATTCAATATTTGATCCAGACAATTAGGTTTTGTCTTCGCCAGACTCCTTGAACATTTTTACTATCGTCTAAGAAAACCAAGTTCAGATATGAATTCAGCATGTGTGTTTACCCTTAAAAGCCGATCGAAAAGATCCTGCCTTACTTCTGCGAATTTTCCGGTTTCAGTGAAATTCCGGAACTATTTGTCGGGCGAAAAAATAAAGCTCAAAAATGAATTCCCCTATATCCAACACCTAATCATTCCGGGCGAAGTACATGTCCGGGTAGAAAATGATTGCCGGATATGGGTTCAGCATGTCTTCTTACCCTTAAGTCGAACATCCAATCAACTTCAAATAAAACTTTTACTTACTTGTCCTGCGAGAAAATGGTTCTCATATTCGCGTTCAGCTATGGAGGTTCAAAATGGGACATTTGGAAATAACTTTTCATTGACGAAAGTTAACATTTTATTGACGCCAAATAACAATTCATTGGTATCGATTATTATTTTGTTGACGCAAAATAACATTTTGTTGGTACCAATTTACATTTCGCTGACAAGAAATAAAGTTTCCTTACGAAAACACCTTTTCATTGCCTCCCAGATCGCTTTGCAATATTTTCTTATTTTCGTTGCATCGAAAATTTGTTTCAGACGTCAATGAAACGCTAATTCGGTCAATGAAACGCTAATTTTGCAGAGCGGTTCAATAGTGGTCGTATCGATACACTCGCGCACGATAGGGCGTTATCGCATCGAAAACACCTTATGTTCTTTTACGGCCTTCTTGCGTCAGCGATATCAAGGAAAATGTCATCTTAGGGTTAATCTTAGGTTATTGCAACCTAAGGTTGAATATGAATTTGAATTTCCAAAAGTTTGACAGAACTTACCAGTCTACCATAAACCCCTAATTTTGTGGATACCTTATGCCAGACGTTGGGTGTCTCTAGCGTTTGGAATAGTCTAGGCTACCCCATGCCACATGCTGGACTAGACAGTCTAACCTATTGAAATGTTGATGGTTTGACTGAAGCTCACAAACCAACCAGTCATAACCTCTGTTTCGAATTTGCCTACTGATGAATGACTTGCCGCCTCAGCACCAGTACCTGCGATATATCTCTAGGGATAAAAAGATACGTACCATCAAGGTACCATCCAAGGATAAAAATCGTTGAGTTTGATCGTATCACTGGAGGTTGTAGAACATGAAAAATTGTAGTGTATTCCTATCGGTGAATATATTTGAGTCTATATATATAGAGCCGAGCGGCCAGCGAGGCGCCGGTCGCGTTTACATTTATAAACCGTCCTGGGGGCAGTCAAATCCTATGTTAGGTCCTCATCACATGACGTTACCATTTACGTCACGACCGGGGGGGCACAGGTATTAAAATCTATGACATCTAGCCGGGTGGAGGTGGGTGGTTTGGTCCGAAAAATCTGGATTTAATCCAGGTGGGTCCCTTCAAAGTTACGAAACTCGGGATTTTATACCTTGATAAATAGGGAGGTTGGTTTGTCAATTTTATTTTATTTTTGGGACGAGTAACATATCATTCGATAGCTTACCACATAATGACTAAATAGGTAATGTAGAAAACAGTCGTCGAGATGGTTTTGAGCCAATACTGAAACTAGAAGCTTATTTGTGCGTACAGTATAGGAACAATTTCATTTTCTGGAAGAACCACCACAGACTAAGTTTCCGAAGTGCCGACTGACCCTTCTGACAAACAAAAATAAGACCCAAGAAAAAAAAAATAGGACCGATCTGGCTAAGTAAAGAGGACCCATTAAAGACGATAGACATACCTCCATAATACGGACATGACAGGAGACCCATAATTTCCGAGTCCTAGCTGTGTCTTTTGATGATCCAAACACTGTGGGAAGGGGGTCCATATTTGTGCGAACAGCAGGTAGAGCCGGGTACCAGATTGAGTTGCCGGATCTCACCAAACTTGAGAGTTAGAGCTAGGGACGTAGTTCTGGCTTTTGATGGTTCACACCCAATCCGACCCATACATGAGCTCTGGCAGCAAATCAATTGGTGGTGTTGTGGTGTGCAGACAAAATTAAGATGATGTGGTTCGGTCCTTCAAAATCACTATTACGAACAAGTTTGGTTCAGATCCGGCAACTCTTTCCGGGGTCTAAAAATTATATCTTATCTTCTCAACAGGTTTGGTTATAACCAGGCAACTCCTTCCGTTAGATGCGATGCAATACAAATTAAAGGACTCCCACAGCGGCCGTATCGGGTTCGGACTCTCGAAACGGAGCTTAGTTGAGGTCCAACAACTTTTTCTAGCAGATGTCTTGTTGACAAGAATATCAAATAGACCCCATCCTTCAACCTCCCCTACGTAGTAAGCCTATTGGTAGATGTGTTGTTTACATACATATAGGGACTCGTCTCCCTACCCCCCCCCCCCCAGACATGGTTCGGATCATCAAAAGACACAACTATGAACAACCTTGTTTGAAGGAACAACCTTAAAATTCCCGTGGCACTTGTAAGGGTGGTTAGCATGCTCATTAGATAGTTTTGCGCTCTTTCCCGAGATTCCTTTCATCGTAAGACGGGCGGACATAGTGAATCTGGAAAGGACTGTTTCAAAATAGAAGATTGGTACCGTCGTGATTCGTTAAGTATCATCCAAACTGGATAACTCGTTTGAAATTTATACTGTCTAGGCAAGTCCCTAATACAGACCTTAAACGAAATATCCAACAGGACATTTGTCAAGTTCCATCCGAAACAGACCGCTCATTCCAGAATTAAGAATGACACAAGAATTCCGGGATCCCCTTCTATCCCTCCAAACAGTGCTCGGATTCGGTCCGGTTCTAAAAATGATGTACTCTTCGTGTTGCTATTACGCTTGTTCGTCTTGTTAAGTCTCATCCCGATACCTCAACTCCAAGCGTGCCAGGACATTTCCAGTGATCTCCTTCCAATTCGTCAATTGTTGTCTGATCCGTTGGTTCAGTTTTGTCTGATGTTAATTCTTTTAGGCCTTTGAGACCCTGATTTACTGGTAAGCTTCGGGAACAGTGTAAGGTTTTCCCCCCAATATTCCATGCATCCTTTCCTGTATTTGCACAAAATAGGGCTGTGCGGTTAGATCGACCCTTTAAGGTTGTGCTTCAATCTTCAGGTAAAAATGATCATGAGCTTTTGCCGGACCATGAAAGTGTAGGTATCGTTTGATCAAAATTATTTTCAGCACATTGGTGTTAACATGCCCACTTTAAGGGGTCTTCAAGCTCTGTCAGTCGTACCAGAGCTACACTGTAAAAAGTTTCTCCGAATAAGGATGCAGTATTTGCTACTGGGATTAATCTTATCTCTACTGGGATAACATTAATCCAAATTAGGGGTAATCTTATCTCAATAAAGACAAGATTAATCCCAGTATCAAATACTGCAAGATCTTTTTTTTACAGTGTATGTATGCCACAAAATTGACGGCCCTACATCCCCACCCAACTCATCCGATAATGACCGGATTCGGATCAAGTTCTACAAATGATTGTCTAGAGGTTATATTTTTCCTTCCAACCAAGTCCAGTCCCGAGCACTCCATTTTAGGCTAAGCTTGTCAATGGGATTCCTGGTGCACCCACACAGTTGTCGAATCCCGTCCGGAATTGAACTGAATATGAGGCGAATGTACTCTTGTTAATTGTCAAGTTTCATTCAGTTATGGAAACCTGTTAGAAAGTTATGCATGTCGAAAGTTTCCGGATTTTTCCTCCCTCAAATTCCTCAAAAATGGTCGGACCCGGGAAATGGCAGTTTCCAAATGAACCTTGTGGGGTTCCTAGTGTGTCTGTCAAGGGTTCCTAGTGTGTCTGTCAAGTTTCATCGTCGTAGCATATATGAAAGTACCTTAACTCGTGATCACCCGAAATCCGGAACCCACCCTCTAACTCCCCATACAGTGGCCGGATCTAGTCCAAATTTGTAAAGGCTGTATGTACAGCAAAGGCTTGTTATCCTGACCAGATTCTAAATTTCTTTTCACCTCACCCCCCCCCCCAAAGATTGTAAATAGAACACCTGTCGCACGTTCTATAGTCAATTATCAAATTTTATTCGGATCACAAGATTCTGAATTTCCTTTCACTTCCCCCCCCCCCCACCCCAAGATTGTCGGATCGGAGGGGTGACTATTTCCAAGTTAATGGGACCCTAATTCGCCCGCCGTGTATCATCGTCCTAGCACATCTGGAAGTACCCTAACTCGTTATCACTGGAATTCCGGGAAACCCCCTTCAACTTTCCCCAGTGCATACTGAGCCGGTCATGTTCTGTCAATAATGTGTCTTAAGAGTTATGCTTGTTCTTCACACCAAGTTCCATCACGACGGTTTGGATTTAATTAGTGTGTTGGATTCGGTTTCTTTGGCACTTCCATTCTGGAGATAAGGCAGTGTTTTACTTCTATTTTTGCTCAGAACGTCGCAATTATCTAAATATCGGCATATTTTTTTCCGTTTTTTTTTTATTCGGATCCGATCACCAGTTTGAAAGTTGTACATGACACAAGATTCGTGACCCTAACTCGTGATCACTGGAATTCCGGGAAACCCCCTTCAACTCTCCCCAGTGCACTTCTTCACACCAAGTTCCATCCCGACGGGTTGGATTAGTTATTCAGTTTCTTGGTGTAGCACTCTCATACTGGAGATGAGGCAGTGTTTTACTTCTATTTTTGCTCAGAACGTCGCAATTATCTAAATATCGGCATGATACTGTACACAAACTGAACCAAATCATCAATCCAGACCATCTGAATTTTTTTATTTATTTTTTTTTAGTCTAGGGGTGGTGGGGTGGGTGGTTTGAAACTAAAACTGGGGATTTTTTCCCGGGGGGTGGGGGGTCCCAAACGCAAAACCAGATTTTGTACCCTATGGTGGTGGGTGGGTGGGTCCTTTTCTTGAAAATTGACTGACTGTAGGCTAGATATCAATATATCTCATACCTGTGCCCCCCTGGTCACGACAGTATGGTATTCCGACATAGTTTATATGACACCGCATATTCTTGAAGTTTTAGCTTATTTTAGGTTAGCATAACTCAGTTTAGCCAAGTCTAGTCCAGCATAAGCCATAGCTAAAGGCCTAGGCCGCAGAAATCTACAAAATATATTTATCACTGGAGGTGTTTTATCCTCACGTGGCGCGTATCCTTTGATCCTTTGAGGATCTTTTATCCTCGGATTTGTGTGCTGGCCTCTGATAAAGCGAGAAATAACACACGTTGCCTTCCGATCCGGTTTTCACCGGATTCCGTCTGTATCCTCACCTAAGCAGTAGCCTAAAGCAAGTCGACTCAAAATGTCAGCTTACCCTACTATTGTCACCCTCAACCGAGGGGTTGGCAACTCAGTGTGGCACTCTTACACCCTCCAGTATGGCACTTGTGTGGCACTTGTATGGCACTGTGTGGCACCCTCCAGTATAGCACTTGTATGGCACTTGTGTGGCACTCGTACACCCTGACGGTGAGTTGCCAACCCCTCGCCCTCAACCAATAGAAATCATAAGCACCACCGAAAGCAGAGCAAAATAACACTAGGGAGTAGTGCCAAGACCTGTGCTTTTCTTGTTTCGCAAACGGGCCATACTCATAACTCTGCCTACTACGCTTTTGGCATTTAAAGCGAGACAAACTTGCGGGTTTAGAAATTTCTAGTAAAGCTAAGGTGCGAGCAGCACACATCAAGAAAAAAGCGGAGGTTTTATCTTTTTTTTTTTGCTGTGTTCAGGATATGAAGTTACTGGAGCCAGCGCTGGTGCACGGCTGATTGTGTTTCCGTAGGGACGTTCACTATCGCTAGTGGTGGTAGTATCGCTGCTGTTCGAGTGTGTGTTACTTTTTCCAAGTCTTGGCGCTACTCCCTAGCGTTATTTTGCTCTGACCGAAAGCCCGGGGTTTGGCAGACTCCAACCGACTTTCCTGCAGAAAAAGAAATTAAACTGTAGTCACCCAGCTTGTTTTCTCACCCCTATTTCGTCATTCTAACCGACTTCAGAGAAAACTTTTCCTTCTCAGAAATCTCCGATAGTTGACGGATTCCGGACGATATTGACTGATTCCGGATACTTGACGGTTTCAGGCGCGAAACAACTTCTGATTATTGGAATCCCAAAAAGTTGGTGACGGGACAACTATGCCTTCGTAAAGTTTGTCCGTCTCTTAGCACGATAACTCTCGAAGGAGTCGAAATTTTTTGTTCATACTTGATTTGGGGATTCTTTGGATACAGGTCAATTTCGTGAATGGGATTCGTAGGCCTATATTTAGGTGTGGGGGAGGGGTTTAAATTAAGGGGTGAAAATAAATATTTAAAAGCAAACAAAATGGTTGATTTAGGGATAAGGAGGCATTAAGAATAAATATCTGTAACTTACATTCTCGCGCGACAAATAGTTCGCCCGGAATCCAGTCGAAACCGGAAAATTGTTAAAAGTCGAAGTTTCATATAAAGTTGATTAGAGGTCCGATAATAGGGCAAGGAGATATGTTGAGCGCCGTTTTTGAATTTTATTTTTTTTGTCCGGACAAGTAGTTCACCTGGAATCCGGCCAAAACCGGAAATTCGGTAAAAGTATTTTTTTCAAAGGCCGATTAAAAGTTCGACAGCGTTGTAAAAACACGAGCTGAACCCATCTGAAGTTTATTTTGTCACTGGACAAGCAATTCGCCCGGAGTCTGGCAAAATCCGGAAATTTGTTGAACTGAAGGTTAGCCTTATTCTCGAATTTAGAGCTATGGGGTAAGGGGTATTAACGCAAGCTGAATCCATATCTGTTCTTAGTTTTCTCAACGGATCAGTCTTTTTGCCATAGCTGGGGAGAAGGAGAGTTTAAGGACCCCTCTATTGCTTCGTTTTTGCCTACGACTGTTTAGCGCTTTTTACGCCTAGCCGAGTTTTGCTAAGCACGCAACGCAAACTTCGCCGAAAGCTTCAAGATGCGCCGACAACTCTTTCACGCATAAGGATATGATCAGCTTCAGAGTGTAGACCATCGACCATCTTCTGTTTTGAACTGCTTTTGTTTTGCTTGTGTTTAACCACTGTTTAAAGGACACCTGAACAATGAAATCATACTTGAACACACCATGGAGAATGCATTTACAGACATGGCCACGGAGAGCATTCTTTTCCTGAGCGTGACGTTTTCAAAATAGGAATGTTCGTTTCTAGAGGTTTGCACATGCATACTCCAAGACAAAAAGCGCAATTCATTCAAATCTTGTACAGCTCTGGCCGGACCGTATTGGAATTTCTTCTAGATATACGTTTGGGCTTAACTGTTTAAAAAATATTTCCAGAAGAAGGGTTGATTGGAGACATTTGTTCATTTCTAAAAATTTTCGGTACTGAAATAAGGACAGATGCAAAATGGAGCAAAATCATAGCTTGGAAACACTATTTCGTATTTGGACTGGGTTTTCTGCAGGCAACGTTAACGGAAGTCATACAGATAGGGATGATACTTGGTACTTTTCATTCAGGTGTCCTTTAACCACGGCGCATTCAGTTTTCAAATATTTTGCGTCCAGCCGCCGCGTCGGAGAGCAGGAAGGCTGTCGACTAGCGCTACCAAGAGAAATCGTTAATTTCACGTGGAAAGTAATGGTGTTTTCGAAAAATAGTAATGCTGAGCTATTTCATCATGAAAAGATCATTTCTAGTAAGAGTTTTGCTTTAATAAATACAGGGACATTTAAAGTCATCAGTAAAACTTGGTGGAAGGTTGTTAAACTGGAAATAGACTCGATGAGTCGGGACGGGAAACACTTTGCTCTCGCCTTGGATGGACAGTCTGGTTAGAATCGTCGGCGGAAGTTTACAAATGAACCCAGTTATCAGATATTATTTTTGATGAAAAGTATTAACTAATGGATCTCGATAAGGGTCTGCACCTGGAAATCTGTCAGACCCGATTGTCTGTATCACGAAGTCTAAAAACATTAACTTTTTGGATCCCATCAAAACCTTGGGTCTTGCTCATCATGTCTCCTTACGCCTTAGTCGACAGTCCGCTTAGCTTGAACAACATATTTTTTGCACTGATTGATTGTAAACCCGGTCCCCACCTCTAAATATAGGACTCATGCTCAAACTTGAACTGTACCCAAAGGTTTAGAACCTAGTTTCAACAAAATATCTCAAGACTTTTGAGAGTTACTGTGGTAACACAGACGTGGGGACATACATAGTTATCCCGTCACTAAGTGTCGGGATCCTAATTAATGTTTCCCCAAATTATCGCTTTCGGACTAGTAACTCTCAAAATTTGTCGGGTGATGCTTTTGCACCATCGAACAAGGTCTAAACACGCAAGCTGCTTCTGAAATTTTTTGAACTTCACAGTATAGCAATATTATCAAAACTGTAGACAGCAGGGCTTAAATTAAGGCATTTCCGCGGCTCTTACAATTAACACTTTGTTTTCCTGACTCGAAACAAGCAATTAGGGACTACTGCGGACATTGGATTTGATCATTATAGTGAACATACAAATTGAACTGGATGGCTCTTTGCCCCTAGTTTTCTGGCAAACGTAAAGCTCGAAAGTAGTTTCTTTCTCATTGCTCACCAAATGCCTATAGGCGAGATAAAAACAAACCAACAAAAAACAGCCTCTGTATCTCGTCAATTACATTGCCAGCGGAAACAAAAGTCGAAGTATTATAGGATAAGTCTTTCGCCATCACCTGATGGCAACTTCGCAGTGAAACTGTAAGGTTGCCCACGTACTTCACCAAATACGAGGCGGAGATGAAATCTCCCTGATCTTTCGCTACCATCTTCGCAGCGAAAACAAAGCCGAAGTTGAATACACCCTCGCCCTTAGCCAAAGATGAGGCGGGGATAGAATCGCCCTGTCCTTCGCCTTCATATTCGCAGCGAAAACTAAGGTCGAAGGGAAATCTGCCTTCGCCCTTACTAAACACGATAGCGAACGCGAGATCTCCCTCTCCTTCGCCTTCACATTCGCAGCGAAAACTAAGGTCGAAGGGAAATCCGCCTTCGCCCTTACTAAACACGATAGCGAACGCGAGATCTCCCTCTCCTTCGCCTTCATATTCGCAGCGAATTTTGGGTCGAAGTAGAATTCGCCATCAATATTCGTCCTCGCTATACTTTCGCCCGCATTTCGCTACCAAAAATTACGTTTCGTCCTCGATTCGAGGTGGAAAATGGCATTCGACGTGGAGATTTTCCGTACGGGATAGTTTTGTCTTCTATATTAAGTGTAAATTTGGGTCTTTCCTTAATAATAAATCAAGATGGGAATTGGGATGGGATTGGGATCCGACCTGAAGGGATTCGGCTCTACCTGGTCATGGTCAATTAATGGACACGAATTTTCGTTTCTATAAGGCCGATTATTACTAACAGGGTCGACCTCGAAAACAGGGTCGTTTCTCTATCAAATGTACGCAGTATGAGATGGATTCGCTACCAAATGGTTCAACCGCGGAGGCGAGTTCGCGCAGCGCTCTCGTTCTCGTTATACAGAGAAAACCTGGGTCTATCCGCGAGGTCACGTTCTCTTCGCTGTCGAGGTCCGACAGCGAGAGAGAAAACGAGGTAGTTTCTGTTTCAAATGTACGAGGTCGTTTTGAGGTGAAAAACGAGAGCGAATAGGCAGCGAAAACGAGAGAGAAAACGGCCTAGTTTGTGTTTCAAATGTACGAGGCCGTTTTGACCTAGATTCGACGTGGAGATTTTCCGTACGGGAAGATGCAGAAAGAACGCGAAAACCATAACCGAGTTTCAACAAAATATCTCAAGACTTTCGAGAGTTACTGTGGCAACACACAGACATGGGGACATACATAATTATCCCGTCACTAAGTGTCGGGATCCTAAAACCCTGCTAATTCCAGTACTATTTCAGCAAGATGGAGAAAGAACGCGAAAACCATAACCGAGTTTCAACAAAAATCTCAAGACTTTCGAGAGTAACACGCAGACATAGTTATCCCGTCACTAAGTTCTGAGATCCTAAAAACCCGCTAATTCCAGTACTATTTTAGCTTAAGATGGAGAAGGGACGCGAAAACTGGATCCGCCTCTGCATGCTCCGTGAATTTTGCGTCGAAGTTTCTCGACGTCAGTTTAAGAAGCTCTGGACCTCCGAGTACCCGCTAGCACTGAAGATATGCAAATCCTGGGAAAGTTCAAATGCCAACGGCGAAAGCATTTACTGCTTCAGCGTAATCAGTCGGTTGAAGTTAGAGGCTGTTGAAGAAGCTTTCGTAAAATCTGGAGAACTTGATGCTTGGGAATTCCAGATTCTGTCCAAAGTTCTACAGATCCTGCGCGTTCCAGATGATAAAAATACTGCCTTGAGTTTTAGACAGATTTTCAGCGGACTGCTGAAAAAAGCGGCATGCTCCGATGCCGAGTTCAATTTGGTATTCGAGCAGGCCGTGGCACACCTGGTTGACGTGGAAGAATTTTCGGCGTTAGACCTACTCAGTTGTGACATCCAAGCTGCCGAGTTGCACCTTAAATTCATGCAGTGCCTTAGAAGAGCGAATATGCAACGAATTTTTAAGCTTGACAATGAAAAGGCAATGCAACTCTACAAAGAAGCTGGGGAGTACTTATGTGGGGCTGAAGAAGCAGCTATGTTTTATGAAGTCTCAAATAGGTGCATCTTTGCTTTGGAAAAAACTGATCCTGAGCAGGCGAGGCTCGGTGCTTCTTTGCGTCTTGGCCTAGCACAGGAGATCGCCGAAGATCATCCCGACAGCTGGAAACTCTTCTTCGACATGGGCCGACTGCATCGCCTAAAGGGAAACGTAGACGCAGCTCTTAAAGCATTCAAAGAAGCACACAGATTGAATCCGAGCAATGTGGACGTTTTGAAGGAGGCAGATACTCTTCGCTCCACTACACGCGACCCCGAACAAAAATTTGAAAAGCCAAGGCTGGATGCAGATCTTCCACCTACTCAAAGAGAGGCTTGGCAAATTCTGTCATCACCGCGATGAACAGAATCCACCAAGAAGTTCTTGGTGGGACTAACATTCCTGTTGACTCTTTGAGAAAAGACGTTGAAGACTGCAAAGCCTCACAAGAAGTGCTAACTATTGCGCATGGTTTCCAGTCTGAAGGAAAGTACTTTGAAGAAGGCCTTGGCGGGAAGAAAAACTTGAAGAAAGCCATCGAGTCTTATGAAAAAGCAATAGAGCTTGGTGATCCCACAGCCATGTGTCATATGGCTAGGCTCTACAAGAGTGGGGAAGGTGTTCCTAAGAACTTGGAGAAGTCAGTCAAGCTCTTGACCATGGCTGCAAACTGCCCGCCGCTAGACGTTGATTTGGCCAGTAGCTTTGGTCGACTTCCTGGTGACCTCCATCCTGGCACGAGGGATGCGCTCTCCCATCTGGGCAGTTATCACATGTGTGGCGTTTATTTTCCACCTAACCCTAAGAAGGCTTTGGAATACTTCTTGAAGGCGATCGACGGCGCGAACGACCGTGCTGGATACTTCGTTGGGAAGTTCTACTTCAAAGGAATAATAGTAAAGCGAGACTTGAATAGGGCAAGGCAGTACTTTCGCCTAGCTGCTGACTGGGGGGATAGTGATTCTCTATACCAGCTTGCCCTTGTGTATATGGCATGTTCTAAAATCGGAATGGCGAAAGAATGGATGAGGAGATATATTGAGAAGGGATTAGCGACTGAGGAGCAAATCGAGTTTTTCAGGATAGAGGAGGCTTTGGCTGAAATGCTGTCAGGGTTGAAAGAGGATGAGATAAACGATGACGTGGAGATGAAATCAAGGTAAGAAACATCAGAGATAGTAACCTGGGGATTCCGGGCATTCCAACGTCCTGATTAAGTGGGTACAAGAACAAATAATCACAAGAACCTCCGTCTCCCTATCTGTAATACGACCATGCGGAGTCGAATTTCCGATACTCTGCCCGATGCCGAGCGGAGGGTAGGAGCTACGCGGAACATCAAAATTCTTTACCTCTGCTAACAGCTATATCGCAGTAGAGCCCCGGAGAAGAATTTCGAGACTAAAAGCCGATTGTTTTTGATAAAACAAGTAGCGTCGACCGGAAGCAAATTAAGGGCGAACAAAACTAGCACAAGCATCCCCCCCCCCCCGCCAGATCAAAGATGTCATATTGCTTGATCGCGAAGGTGTTTTTTTTTTTTTTTTTTAATCTCCCCTGCTACATTGACATAAATATAGGGTAGCCAAAGGGTTGGGTTGGGCCGTAAAGTAAACAAGAAGAGATATTATACTCCGCCACAGTTACTGTGTGATATCTTGACAGTAGGCTACTTGTGTGATTTCTTCTCAGTTCTTGTGTTATTCTGGGTGTTTGACAAAATGGTTACGATTGATAAATGTTCTCACATTTTGCATAGCTCTGCCACGGTGGGGGAATTTTAAACGGGAGAGCACTGGGACCAAACGAATGAAGGGATTGCGATGAATCTGGGACGGTAAACAAGTCTGGGGCCCTAGATTTGCAATGGTCTGGGACGGACACGACCTCGGTGACAGGAGTCAGAAGAGGGTAGTGGATTCGAGTGAAAATTGATAAATGGTAGAGCAAATGACTAGACGTTATTGAGTCAGAATCGGATCTCGACCTCGGTGGGGTGGGGGTGGAGGGCCAGAGGGGGGTACCGGAAGTTCTCAGATTTGTGTGAAACTTGCTGAGTGGTATGAGCAAATGTTCTAGCCTAGGTGTTTATTTTGGGGTCCCAGCCGGATCCAACTTTGGTGGATGGAGTTGGAGGCGGGTAGTAGACATTTCCCCTAATTAGGCCGATTCAAGTAAAACTTGATGGGTGGTAGGAGTAGAGGTCGATCCTAAGTGTGCCATTCCTGGGTCTGAATCATATCCGGCCGCGGTTGGGAGTAGGAGGCAGGCATATCAGGGACCCGAACAGATTGACTTGGATATAGTAACTTTCCCGATGCGACCATCTTGTGGCATGCATAACTTTCGAACGGGTGGACGGATCTAAATGAAACCTAAAATTTGGAAAGAGCAAGTGTCTCAAATGTTCCATGCAGGCGTATCAGCGACCCGACCAGGTTTGCTTGGACATAGTCAGTTACTCGATCCAGCCATTGTGGGGGAAGCGAAGGGAGGGCAATCCGGAGTATTGCTGCTTGCTTTCGAATGGGTCATTGTAAATCTTGTGACGTGCGAGACATGTCTTGTGACACTGGAACGAGTTGTATGATTGTGACGGAACTAGAAGCCCGCATCTTCACCGCAAAGTCCACAAAATACTATTCACCAGACGAAAAATTTAAATGATCCCCAAGGGCCCGTGATCGTGTGTGCTTCAAGGGTCTTGCTTACAAATTAATTCCTGGTCTTCTTAAAACATGTTGACCTGACGGTGCAAGTTTTTTTTCGAAACAATACACTTTCATGTCCCCCATTGGCCCGTGATCATTTGGGCCTCGAGAGTTTTGGTTACAATGAGCCTAGCCCCCTTAAAGTGCGCAGCTTAACCGCGAAGTGCAAACAAAAACTTTTTGGCCAAACAGTGCATTTTCGTGATCGCCAAGGCCCAAGATCAACGCAACAAAAAACGAATTCCTAGCCCCCTTAAAGTGCGCATTTTAACCACAGATGAAAAAAAAACGCTTTTGACGAAACGGTACAATTTCATGGATCCCTAAGGGCCCATATAATCGTTTGTGCCTCAACGCATTTGCTTACGAATGAATTCCTAGATTCGTTAATTTCCGTATCTTAACCGCAAAGTGCACAAAATACTGTCGACCAAAAGACACATTTTATCATCGCTATGGATCAATGATCATTTCTGCTTCAAGAGTTTTGCTTACAAATGAATTCCTAGCCTCGTTAAAGTGCACGTCTTCTGGGCAGAACTCACGGACTAACTTGACGGTTATGGAATGAGCGATTCGGATACGGCCTTGACAGTGAGAACCCTTTTCTGATTTACATGCTACATACCCTTGCAAGTGCCATATGAGATTACAGCTCTTGTTTGTTTTTAGCGGTAGTCCGGGACTGGGGAGGATGGTCCACGACGCACACACAGAGCTTGTCCTCACCAATCCATGCAGAGTGAGGATGATCGTCGAACACCGCAGGATTATTGCCTACACGCCACAACTGAAAACGGACTTGAGTGAGTTTTACCTCTTTGAGCGCCTGAAGCTCCCTAACCCCAACCCATCTCCGGTACCTCACTCTGAAACCAAGCCAATTACACTTGAAGAGATGGACCTTGCCACCGTAGCTTCTTACAATGGTAGAAACATCAAGCTGACCATCATTGAAGATGGAATCGACAAAACGGATGTGACGTTCATCGCCGAAGACGCAAACGGTGACACGATCAGAGTAGCAATTCTATGGCTGCCGCCCAACCCTGTCATCGCTTATGGGTCTGCACTGACAGTTTTCAATCCGTATCTGGGCAAAACTAGCCTTGATCAGGCGATCATCCGTGTGGATGACGTGAAGACTATGACTGTTCAAGAAGACGAGTTCTGTCCAGATAGGTGCAGGTTTTGTGGGCAAGGAGGAGCGACTCTGCGGTGCAGCAAGTGTCAGAAGGCAAAGTACTGCACGAAGGAGTGTCAAAAGAGAGACTGGAAAGAGTTGAAGCATTCGGTAATCTGCTTCCGAGTCTGATCGCTCGATTTTAATAGTTGGTATTCTGAATGTGTCGAAAGTGTAGCATATTTTTTGTTCTGTTGCTTATTTTGCAAAATAATAATCGAAGCTGACCCGAGAAGAAAGTGAAATACCCCAATAGCTTATGTTTTCGGACAAAAAGCCAATGAAACGGAAACGGCTCTGTCCTGCCTCGTTACTAAATTTAATTTTCATAGTTTTGTTCATTTATACTGGGCATTTTTGGAGGCTAAGAGCGGAAACTATTGATGAATCATCGAACGCTTGACGGACTCCACTGATGAAATTATAAAATGGCAAACAGACCAGGGGCCTCGAGAAAAGCTACCAATAGCCTGTTCTAGCATTAAGGGCAGATTGGTCAGGACTTAGGAGTTGCGTTTTTGCAGATACCATGGTATTTGATACCACGGTATAAAGTCGTTTTTGTAGTTATCGTGGTATCCGGCCAGCTATCGTGGTATCTGAAGAAGTCATCTCACTTTCATCAGTTTGTGTCAAATTGGTGGAAAGAAGTTGGTGTGACTGGATATCAGTTTTTCTTTTGGGATGACTTCGAAAAGCGCAATATCAATTGTGGTTTTTGCAGAGCAACCGTATATCATATACCACGGTAACTGCAAAACGACTAATTGCAGATCTATTTACCGTAGAAACAGATACCATGGTATCTGCAAAAACGCAACTAGCCAACTATGGATTCTAGTCAAAAGTACAGCCCTGACAAACAAGGCGGGAAAGGGGCTCGTCAAGCCATCTTGAGTTGACCTTTAAAGTTTCAATTCAGTTTCTTTCTATATAGGAAGCGGACAAGCCGAATATTCGTTCATTCACCATTTGTAGGCTGACAAACCAAGTACTTCATTGAATAGGCCTGAGATACCACAGTCTAGTTTCCCGTTGCTTCTTCACTTAAATCGGCTCCAAAACCGGATGAAAACGCGTAACTTCGTTTGTCAGGGTTTCCAAAACCTCCTAAAACGTAAATGGAGGGATACCTATGACATCACAAAAGTTGTCCGTCTGTCTGTGAGCCCGATAACTCTCGAAGGGAATGAGATATTCTGATGAAACTTAGTGGGAGGATCCTTTTGGTCGAGTTCATAGATGGGCTTTGTAGCCCTACATTTAGCGTGTGGGGGAGGGGGTTCAGATTAAAGGACAAACAACAATTTTGTAAATAGCTATTGAGATAGTCGATTAAAGTTTAACCGAAAAGGGCTAGGATAGGACAATCTGGTTACCCATAACTTATTCACTTAAATTGGCTTGAAGACCCGCTGAAAATGAGTTACTTTGTTGTTCCGCTATTCACGAATGATCGATTTTCAAATAATGAAATTTCCGTGTGATTTGTGGCGCATCTATTTGCTGTATGCGTTACGAGAAAGATTTATCAGTTTTTTTTTTTGTTCGGCACTAAGCAATCTTCGCCAATCCCACCACTGCCCACTGAAAAGCCGCATTGTGTTGAGATTAAAATTTCCCGCGTCATAGTAGAATTTACGCTGTGGGGACGGCTGGAGATATTCTGAGCCTCATAACTAGAGCAGTTAGTGGAAAATTAAAAAATACCTTTGCTGAATCCAAATAATTCAGTGTATCCAATTAAATGACACACAAATGAGTTGGCTTTTCAGTTAAACTTTAAGGGGTAAGAAGACATGCTGAACAGGGATCTGAAAACCATTTTCTCACCGGACAAGTAGTTCGTCCGGAATCCGGCTAAAAGTAAAAGTTTTATTTGAAGTTGATTACTTGTTCGGTTTAGGGGTAAGAAGACATGCTGAACACTTTTGTGAAAATGATTTTCTACCCGGACAAGTAGTTCGCCTCGAATCCGGCCCAAACCGGAAAATTTGTTAAAAGCAAAAGTTGTATTTGTAGTTGATTAGATGTCCGATGTAGGGGTAAGAAGAGATGTTAAATCTGTGTATGACAATAATTTTTTAGCCGGACACATAGTTCGTCCGGAATCCGGCTGAAACCGGAAAATTTGTTTTAAGTTAAATTTTTATTTGAAGTTGATTAGATGTTGGACGTAGGGATAAGGAGATACGCTGAATTCGTTTTTGAGCTTCATTTTTTCGCCGGACAAGTAGTTCCGGAATTTCGCCGAAACCGGAAAACTGGCAGAAGTAAGGCAGAATCGTTTCGATCGGTCTCGTCAACATAGATCTGACTTATATGGGTAAACACACATGCTGAATCCATGTCTCAACTTGGTTTTCTCAGATTATTAGCTATTTGGCCTTAATCTTTTTCTAAATTGTAAGAGTAGAAATGTTCAAGGAGTCTGGCGAAGACAAAACATATTTGTCTGGATCAGATACTGATGTTTTGGGATCCCATCGAAACCTTTCGGATTTGTTATGCCCCCTTTGAGGGCACAACACGAGTTGGTGTTAGTTTGAAGACTTGAGTACCGTATGTTCAGATTTATAGTTACAGATTTGTAGCGTACGATTAATTTATCTGGGGTGTGCGCCCTTGCTTTCCTAACAGATTCGTGAAGTTCTTCCAAAGTTACCATCTGGGCGGAAATTATTTATAGTTTGCTACTTGTACCACATCCGCGGTATAATACTGCGATACTGAGGGAAACACTGCATACAGTTTTGATTGTACCGCATACCGAAATTATACCGTAAAAGACAGCTGACTGAATCCGTTTTTGTATGTTATATGAATATTATTATGAGAATTCTAACGTTGTTGAATTCGACTTTGCAAGAATAATATAGGAAGAAAGATTTTAATGTAAAATTACATACTGAATCCATGTCGTGACGTAAGTGGAGGGATACCCATGACTTCGTAAAAGTTGTCCGTCTGAAAGCACGATAACTCTCGAAGGGGTAGATATTATATTACCAAGGTGAAGTTTGATCCTTGTTATCCCGAACAAGGAGAGCGCTGGCGAAGTGAGAGTTCAGCTCCCACCCTCGCAGTTTTTGTTTGGGTTATTTTGGTAGACCTCCAAAAAACTTTGAATCACGGGCTCTAAATCCTGATCAGCCTAGCACGCTACCCGCTCGTAGGCCAGACGCGGATCTCAGATGGACTCTCACTTCGCCAGTGCTCTCCTTGTTCGGGATAACAAGGATCAAACTTCACCTTGATAAGGCTTGTTTAATCCTCCTATTTTCTTCAAACTCGGTATGAGGAGCCATTGGGTCAAAGTACAGGTCAAGTTTGTAGATGAGCCCTGTAGCCCCATATATTTAGGGGTAAGGGAGGGATTTCGAATTAAGGGACAAACAATAAAAACCCAATGTGATAGTCGATCTAAGGGGTAAGCAAGCATGCTGAATCCATATCTGAAACTTTATTTTCTCGCCGGACAATTACTTCTTCCGGGATCCGGCCAAAACCGGAAATTTTTTTAAAAGTATATTTTATTTGAAGTTGATTAGGAGCTCAATGAAGTGGTTAGGAGGTATGCTGAATCCGCATATGAACATTATTTTCTTACCGGACAAACAGTTCGCCTGGAATCCGGCCAAAACCTGAAATTTTTTTTAAAGTTAAAGTTTTTTTTTACAATTACAATTCGGTTTATTTTATCCATAACTATCTTTTACAGACAAAAATAGTGCTGGACATGTCATTACATTTAAAAAGATCTTTCAAGGGATATAGTTGCAATTGTAATTTATGATCTATCTATACAATTCACGGTTTAAAATACATTTCATCAAAATATGAACGCGAATTAAAATGACAAGTCATGAAAACAATAACAAAAATAATTTGTCATAAGTTTCGCTATTATTCTAATATTTATAAAACAAAATGATTGAAAAAAAATTATCTGAAGTCCGCAGGACGAAACTCTGTATCACACGGCAGGTACTTCTCCAGCAGATGAAGTTTCGAAGAAAGGCGGTAGATGGCAGTAGAGTATTTCAATGGAACAGGACCTCATGGTTGACTTTGCAGATACTTTGCAGATAAGGGAGTGCTTCATGAGCTTCCAGTCTCTAGTCTGGCAGTCCTTTGTACAATATTTGGCACGCAGGCACTTCCCGCACTTGAAACCGGCTCCGCCCTTTCCGCAGAAGCGACATCGGTCAGGGTCGGACACATCGGAGTGGTAGACAATCGAGTGAGGATCATCGACACGAATCGTGGGCTTGCCGTCTTGTGCGATTCTCATATAAGGGTTTTTTACGGTAAAAGTTGAGCCGTATGCAAGACGCGGATCGTCGTCCGGCGTGTTGTAGACGGCCATGCGCTGAGTATCTCCACATTCGTCTTCAACCAGGAACATGATCCCAACCATTCTGTATCCGTCTTCTATACACGTTAGTTTAATCTGTCGCTTTTCGTAAACCTTGTCTTTTGTTGCATCGATTTCTGCCAACTTCATCGGTGTCGTGAAACTTGAAGAAGAGAGCGACGCCCTTTGTTCTTTAGGGGCTTGCATCGTGGTTCTAATGGGAGTCCCAGAAAATCTTTCTCCCGCCAGTTCTGCAATGAATTTTCGATGTTGTACAATCTGCCTCAAACGGATAGGATTGGTAAGGACCACTTCCAAGTGCCCGTTCTTTAAAATCCTAGTTAGTTTTCCTTCTTCGGAAGTAGTGCCGGATCCTACAGTGACAAGCGATTGGTTTGCAGTGACTGATGTCCTGACATCTGGGACTGGCTTACTGCGCTTGCTAGACTTGTTTGAATTCCTTTTGCTTCTGCCCTGAGCGGGAAGAGCCTTGACAAGGGGGATTCCCTGTTCAAGCATCCTCTTTGAGTTGGAATCATACGGCAAAAAGCAGGGAAGTATCTGCTTCTCTGCTTGTATTCCCTTCTCCATGTTCTTCTTTACTGGGTCAGGAACGGGGCCAATTCGTTCCATGTCCATCGGAAAATGACGAAGCGCTATGCAGTAATACGCTTCGGGAACTTTGCGATGGTCACTAGGAGCTTTTTCAATAAACTTTTCGTAGCTCTTAATCGCGTCGCTTCTAGTCACACCTTCTCCAATATTCATTCTGCTGCACACAGCGTTAAGGTAGAGAAGCTCAACATCGTCGGGAAATTTCTTTAGGGCAAGAGAAACCTGCTTCATCCCTTCGGCAAATTCATTTTTGAATCCCAGCTGTGCCAGGTAAGATCTCCAAAAGTGACGCTCGGCCGGAAATTTTTCAATGCAGGCTTTTACGTAGCTGACGTCCATTTTCCCAAAGTTTAAGTTAACCCAACATATTCGAGCATCGATTTCAACATAGACCGGGCAAGCAGAGCTGAGGACACGTTTAACGGACTGTGTAGCTGGCTCCAGAAGCTTTAAGGGAAGTCCCCCGACAAATTCACACTCGGTTCTGTGAAAATTTGCATATTCATGCACGAATTCGTGGTCGTTGCACGCAAGTCCAAACGCTAGGTCCGAGGTGAGAATTTCGCAGGCAGTGACAAGTGACACGAATGCTGTTGCCATCTGCTGAGCGAATCTGTGTCCCTCTTTAGCACGCTGTAAAAGCAGTGCAGGGTCCACATTAAATGAATTGGACTCAAAACGAGGTGAGACCGACGTCCTCTCCATTTCCTTGGCGAACTCGGAAAAGGTCTTTCCAACCTTCGCAGCATTCTCTTCACTCATGGCGTTGATTGCCAAATGGTCCATACGGTCCCTGCAAAATCATGAAAAGTAATATAAAGTACACACTGAGCGAGATGAAGCTGTAAAGTCCACGAAAAAAAGATTGCCCGATGGTCGACAAAACCGTGTTCAGCCTGCTGGGGGCAGACCCGACTAGGAGGTCTTTAAATGCGTTTATGGAAACTGAGAAGACCCTGATGGGCTTATCAAAGGCCACGTCGAAAAGAATTGTGTCGAAAGAAAGCAAGTCGACACTTGGACCGTTTTTTTTTTGTAACAATTCTATCACCGTCGTCTATCCCCGTTCTCCTATCAGATGTTCCTTGTTCAACGTCGTAGTGGTATTGTTCGTTTTTAGCAGAAAACGGGAACGGGTTGAATCTCATCCTTCGTCCCGTTCTGCTGCATGCATAACGGAGTAGGAACCTTAGGCAGCGTTCCAGTGAAATTATTGCAAGTTACGATTACAAGAGGAGGGGCGAGGGGAGAGAAGAGGTTTGCCGATGTTTTCGTCGGGCCATATTACCTTACGGAACTTTTTCTAACAACAACTTTCAGCTGACGGTTGCTTCAAGCAAGTAGATTCAGAAACCTAGGTAGCGTTCCAGTGAAGTTATTACAAGTTACGATGATAAGAGGAGGGGCGAGTGCTGTATTGTGGTAGTTATCACGCTCTCTGGAACGAGACTAATAACAATGTGGACATACGTCATCACTCTTGCGGGAGTTCCTGCAGAACCGTTAGTTATTCTTATCACTTATGACGCTCGCGACCATCATAAGTAAATTGTAACGATCGTAACAGTCGTGGGACGAAAATAATAAGAGGGAGGAGCCAATTTACTTATTACGGCGGGCTCTGGAAAGTAGGTTAAACTGTTAGGTATTGTTTGTATTAACGTCACTGAATTGGAAGTGGAGACGTAGCCACTTGTTTTAATTCGATCTAAAGCAAGAACGAATGAAAAAGAAGCTACGGAAGAAGAAAAAAGAGTTCGATTAAGCAAATCGAACTTGTCACTCACGTCGTGGACTCGCTTTTAAAGCACAACTCTTACTAGAAATGATCTTTTCCGTATGACATGGATCCGAAAAAAATCTTTTTCTAAAATACCATTACTTTCCACCTGAAATTAGCCATTTTCTTGTTAGCGCTTGTCGACCAAGTCCAGCCTTTGCGGTTGGGCGCAAAACGTTTGAAAACTGAACGCGCCGTGGTTAAAAGGTGGGAAAATTAAACAAATAAAAGAAGTAATCAGCAGAAGCTTCTGACATCTTTGTGTGAGAAAGAGTTGTCAGCGGACACTGAATAGATAGATAGATAAATCTTTTTATTGACCAAAAATCTTTCGTGGCTTACGCCAAACTTGTTTGGTATAGTCAATAGCCTATGAGCATACAAATAAATTATAATAGACCTATATAGGGTTACAACAGTCATAAATATCTTAAAAAATTTACACAAGCAGCTCAGTTTACACTTCGTTGTACAACCTTAGAAAAGAGGGAACGAAACTCTTTGCAAACCTCTGGTGTGCGCATTTAATTGGTTGCAACTTTTCAACCGCAGTAGCTACTTTGCGAGGGAGCCTTTTCGTCACCTTTTCGGAAGGGAAAATATTTTTGTGGATTGGGTGATTCAGGGATTTGACACCAAACCCCATGCAGAGTAATGGAAGATCTCAGAGTAAACTGAAGATCTCGCAAACGTTTCGTTGTGTGACGGGCAAAACTCGGTAAGGCCAGAAAAGCGCTAAAAATTCGTAGGCACAAAACGAAACAACAGAGAAAGGTGGGGATTTTAGAAGCTTATAATTCTGTATGGGAGCTGGGTATATTATAAAAGGCATGATAAGCAAGAGGGGTCCTTTAAGAACAATTCGCTTTCCAAAACTCAGTGGAATGCCAAAACAGCTCTGGACAATCAAACTAGTTCTAGCCGAAGTTGCAAAAACAACTGGACGCGTAATAGGACACCTAAGGGCATAATTGCCCTTTAGAAGATACTGCACTTACCGAATACTCATGTGATGGTCGGGAGCAGCCTTTTGTTTTCTTTCTAGCTTTTCCAGCATTCCCAATCTTTCTTTAGTACTTTGATGAGTGTTAAAGTGTTTTGCTTGCGCTGCATCGACACTACCACGCTCGTTTGCTCTTTCATACCATTCTTTTGCCATTCCAAGATCACCATGTTGGAGGAAACCAATGGCTAGATTGTACATCGCAGGTCCAGAACCCACATCTGCAGCCATCTTCCAAAACTGCCGAGCCTTTTCTAAGTTGACATCGACAATAATTCCCATTGCGTAAAAGTTGCCAACGTGAAGTCCAGCGTCCATGCACCCGGCATCTATTGCTTTCCAGAAAAGATCAAGCGCCATTTTGTTACAAACAGGGTACCAAACCCCTGATGATAATATTCACCAAGAACAGCCATAGCCGATGCAGCTCCTGGGTTTATGTCACCAGGGAACTTCCCATGAAGGGCGGCATCGTCTTTTGTCAGTAAGGGAGCTCTCGTCGCTTCCTGTAGAAGATCTACGGATTTCTTCAGGTCCTTCTTAACATGAACACCGTTTTTGTAGAATCTGGCAAGGTGGACCTTACCCATAGGGTTGCCCAGGTCTGATGATTTTTGGAAACATTCAAAAGCTATCTTTGTGTCTTTGCCCCGGCCTTCCATGCCTTCTTCGAACGCAAGACCTTCCATCCAACAACTAATGGATGCGAAGGGTGCGATTCCGCTCTGTTTCGCATCCTCGAGTATGGGTTTCATTGATTGCCAAGAAAGGTTCAACCCAACTTGATTCCTTGTTTTGTCCAATAAATCGCTTAATTCAGTTGAACGGGCGTAGATCAGACCCTGATTCGAGCTCGTGCACAAGATTGGCCAAATCACCTCGGGTAGGGTTCAGCTTCAGGGCTTCACCGAAAGAATTCAAAGCAGCATCCTTGTTAGCAAGAAGCTTTTGAATCTTCCCCAAGTCGGCATGGCTTTCCCAGGAATCAGGGCGTTTCTTCACTCGCCTTTCTGCGAATTCGAGAAAGACCTGACCCCGCTCTCTTGCACCCTGAGGATCTTCATCGGCATACTCAAGAGCTGCCTTTAAGAAGGCGGCGATGATCAACGTTTCATCGTCCTCGTTGCTGGCGAAAGGAACAGCTTTACCATACACTTCAGTAGCTTGAGCCTTGTCTTTCGTAAAAATGCGAATCATATGTCCTTTCCGGATGTACTCCATTACCTTCAGGTGTTTCTCTGCGAGTTCGAAGTCACAATTGAGAATTGAATTTGAATCCAACTCCTGTTTCTGCTCATACACCAACTTAGCTGCATGGAAGACGTCTTGGAACTCGTCATCTGAACACCCTTGTTTCCTCAGAACCCCTACAAAGAGGTCATTGAATCTCAGAGGAGCATTTAAGTGGTACGATATAGGAAGATGTACAAGCAGATTACATATTATCTGCAACTCCCACGCTTCTGTCTCGCCTGATCGGATGAACGCCTCTTCGTGGGGCTCGACAAGAATGCTTTGACCATTTAAAATGCTCCACAGATGTTCTCCGTATTTTCTTGTTCCTTCCCATGGCTCGCCAGATGGATTCAAATAGAGTAGGGCGTTCCAGACCTCAACGAACAAGACGCGAGAGAGTTTCACACAGGCTTCCCGCAGTAAGCAAAGACGAATCCAGTTCTTGCGTTCCGGAAGCATCACCCTAGAAGATAATAATTATTTAGAGGCGAAAGCCTTTACAGCTACTTTGTATTATTATCATTATAACGGATGACCTTGTTTCAACTTCTTGCGAGACATGTGCTTCCGCAGCCAGTGTTGCCACTGGTGGCGATTTATCAACACACTTATCAAGAATTTTGTTAAAACGGTGATTTTACTGTATTCAATATAAAACAAGAAACCTAAAAGGCCAAACGTGTCTGTTTTTGGGATCCCAAAACGTTAGTGACATGATACCTCTGACTTAGTAGTCTAATCGTAGGCTCGTATAGATATGCTCCGTAGCCCTATATTTAGGGTAGGGGGTTAAAATTAAAAAAGTCGTGTTGAGGTTAAAGGACACCTGAATGAAGAGTACCAAACATCATCCCTATCTGTATGACTTCCGTTAACATTGCCTGCAGAAAACCCAATCCAAATACAAAATAGTCTTTCCAAGCTATGATTTTTGCTCCATTTTGCATCTGTCCTTATTTCAGTACCGAACAATTTTAGAAATGAACAAATGTCTCCAATCAGCCCTTCTTCTGGAATATATTTTAACCAGTTAAGCCCAACAGTATATCTAGAAGAAATTCCAATACGATCCGGCCAGCGCTGTACAAGATTTGAATGAATTGCGCTTTTTGTCTTGGAGTCTGCATGTGCAAACCTCCAGAAACGAACATCCCTATTTTGAAAACATCACGCTCAGGTGGAAGAATACTCTCCGTGGCCATGTCTGTGAATGCATTCTCCATGGTGTGTTCAAGTATGGTTTCATTGTTCAGGTGTCCTTTAAGGAGACGTGATAAATTATCATCAGAAACTTTTTTCGCGCCATATAAGTAGTTTGGCCGGAATCTGGAAGTTTAGTTTAGGTCCGTAGTTTGGCCGGAATTCCGGAATCCGGCCAAAACCGGAAAATTTGGTGAGAGTAGAAGTTCTATCAGAATTGTTTTAGAGTTCCCTGTGAAGGTCCCCAGCGTTGGCCCAGAAGAATAACAGCCTGAAGAGGACCCTTGCCATGAAGGGCCGAAATATCGCTTCATAAGCATCACAGCTGACGAATCCGTTTTTATGGCACTTGCCTACCGGCCAAGTGCCATATACCGATCACTTTTCCGTCGGTCTGTCGGTCGGTCGGTCTGTCGGTCAGTCCGCTGTTTGCGAGTTAGGGTACTTCCAGATGTGCTAGGACGATGAAACTTGGCAGGCGTATTAGGGACCCGACCAGACTAACTTGGAAATAGTCACTTGCTCGATCCGACCATCGTGGGGGGAGGGAGGGGAGCCGGAATCCGGAATTTAGTGGCATGAATAATTTTCGAACGGGTGATCGGATCTTAATGAAACTTGATATTTGGAAAGACGTTATGCTTCAGATGTCCCATGTCAAGTTCGAACCGAATCCGATGTATGGGGGGGGGAGTCGGAGGGGGGAACCGGAAATCATATTAAACGCTTAGAGTGGAGTGATCGGGATGAAAGTTGGTGGGAGGAACAAGCACAACCCCTACGTACCTCATTGCCAGAACCGGACTGGATTCGTGCACTGTGGGGGGAGTTGGAGTGGGGTTCCGGAATTCCGGTGATACGGAGTTAAGTTACTTCGAGGTGGGCTAGGACAATGAAACTCGGCAGGTAAATCAGGGACGCGACCGGATTAACCTGGAAATAGTCAGCTTCCCGATCCACCATCGTGGGGGGAGTGGAGGGAGGGGGGACCCTGAATCTTGAGGTATGTATAACTTCCGAACGGGTGATCGGATCATAATGAAACTTGATATGTAGAAAGACAACGTGTCTCAGACGTCCCACTTCAAGTCCGGACTGGATCCGATGAAGCTGGGGGGGGGTCGGAGGGGGGAACCGGAAATCACGTTAAACGCTTAGAGTGGAGCGATCGGGATGAAACTTGGTGGGAGGAACAAGCACAACCCCTAGGTACATCACTGACAGAACCGGACCGGATTCGTGCACTGTGGGGGGAGTTTGAGTGGGGTTCCGGAATTCCGGTAATACGGAGTTAAGTTACTTCCAGGTGGACTAGGACAATGAAACTCGGCAGGTAAATCAAAGACGCGACCAGATTAACCTGGAAATAGTCAGCTTCCCGATCCGACCATCGTGGGGGGAGTGGAGGGAGGGGGAATCCTGAATCTTGAGGTATGTATAACTTCCGAACGGGTGATCGGATCATAACGAAACTTGATATTTAGAAAGACAACGTGTCTCGGATGTCCCATTTCAAGTCCGGACTGGATCCGATGAAGCTGGGGGGGGGTCGGAGGGGGGTCCGGAAACCTTTTGACGTGCTTGGAGTGGAGCGATCGGAATGAAACTTGGTGGGAAGAACAAGCGCAAGCCCTATGTAGATCAGTGACAGAACCGGACCGGATTCGGGCATTGTGGGGGAGTTAGAGGGGGGGGGGTCCGGAATTCCGGTGATCGCAAGTTAAGGTACTTCCAGACATGCTAGGACGATGAAACTTGGCTTGAAAATTAAATACTTGACATGATTGGCTTAGAAATAGTTAGTTCCCAGATCCGACCATCCCTTAAAGTACTAATGCTAACCGCAAAGTGCAAAAAAATACTTTTAAGGAAAATATACATTTTCGTGATCCCTATGAGCCCATGATCATTTTTGCCTCAAGGGTTTTGCTTACAATAAAATTCCTTAAAGTACAAACAATACTTTTGAGCAAAATACATTTTCATGCTCCTGATGATCATCTTTTTTGCTTCAAGAGTTTTGATTACAGATGATTTTCTATAACTTGGAAATAGTCACTTGCCCGATCCGACCGTCGTGGGGGGAGGGAGGGAGCACTACTATCCATTCACATCGTACTACGATAACTTGAATACAAGCAAAAAAGCTTGCAAGTGCCATATGAGCTTTCAGCTCTTGTTGTATATATTATATGAACATATAGTTTAGAGGTTAGATAAAGGGGTAAGAAGAAAAGTTGAATTCATTTTTGAACTTTATTTTCTTGCTCGTCAAATAGTTCGCCCGGAATCCGGCCAAAACTGGAAATTTGGCGGAATGTGTAGGAGTAAAAATACATACTGATTCAATATCTGAAGTTTGTATTCGCGCCGGACAGGTCAAAAAGGTAACTTCAGACAGGCAGCCTGAAAATCCGGAATTAGTTCAAAGTAAATGTTTTCAAGGTTCAAGGTTCAAGGTTTTTTATTCTTAACTCTATCTGACACATAGACATCTAAAATACAATACTCTGCACTTACTGGAATCGGTTCATGATATTAAGAAAGTGTGTGTGCTTTGGTATCGTGTGAGTGGCGTAGCGCGTGAGCATGATATTGGCTACTGGTTTGTGAATGTTAACAAACCGAGTCTTTCCAACGGCGATACTCAGTTCGTAGGTCAATAGCTAAAGAGGCGCACTATAAACTAAACCTGGAGCTCCCCCGAGTCCCTGCCTCCACTCCCCCTACGATGGTCGGATTTGGAAACTGACTATTTCCTGGTTAAGCTGATCGGGTCTCTGATACGCCTGCCAATTTTCATCGCCCTAGCCCACCTGGAAGTACCGAACCTCCGGATCTCCGGAATCCCCCTCCAACTTCTCCCACAGTGCCCAAACCCGATCCAGATACGTAGGGGCTTGTGCTTGTTCTTTCCACCAAGTTTCCTCGTGATAGCTCCCGTGTCGCAAGATTTTGTTTCCACCCTCTGACTCCGCCCCAACATTCATCGGATCCGGTTCGGACTTGAAACAGGATGTCTGAGACACGATGTTGTTCCAAATATCAAGTTTCATTAAGATCTGATCTCCCGTTCCAAAGTTGTACATACCTAGCTATTCCGGATTCCACCTCCCTTCACTCCCCCATATGGTTGGATCGGGAAATTGACTATTTCCAAGTTAGTTTGGTCGGGTCCTTAATACGCCTGCCAAGTTTCATCATCCTAGCACATCTGGAAGGACCCTAACTCGCGATCACCGGACTGACCGACCGACCGACGGAAAATTAATCGGTGTATGGCACTTGACCGGAAAGCAAGTGCCATACAATAATTTGACTCATCTTTAGTCTCATTCTTTCTAAAACACTCCGCAGTACTCTGACAATTTTGGAATTCTCCTATGAGACGCAGCGCTTTGTTTTGTATTATTTGGGTTCTTTTATAATTCACCAAGAAATTACTTGCCCAAACAGAACAACCGTACGTGATGTAAGGATGCACGATAGCACTGTATAACAGTTTGATAACTGCTACCGGGAAGCAAGGCCGTGGATTTTTAAAAGCAGAGCCTAGCGTTACAATATTCAGATAGCTTTGAATATTGGAGCATAAACAATAAATAGTGCGAGATGTGATTTGAGGTGATTAGGAATTGTGAATGCTAATTTTCTTCGTACATGCCTGAGTATGGATAGCCAATCGTGGAAAAAAAAACCCATAGACTATCGTTTCGTTTTATTTATGACGACAAACCGGACCTGAATGAATTACACTGACTATACTGTAACAAGACCAAAGGTTTCGATGGGATCCCAAAAATTTAATATTTGACCCAGACAACTAGGTCTTGTCTTGGCCAGTTTCAGTCTTCGCCAGGCTAATCATCTGAGAAAATCAAGTTCAGATATACCTGTATAAGCCATATCTATTTTGACGACACTGATCGAAACTTCCCCAAATTTCCGGTTTTGGCCGAATTCTGAACGAACTACTTGTCCAGCCAAAAAAAGATAGTTCAGAAACGAATTCAGCGTAGGCTATCTCCTTATCCCTATAAAGAACATCTAGTCAACTTCAAATACAACTTTAACTTAAAAAAAAAGCCGGTTTCAACCGGATTTTGGACGAACTATATGTCCGGGTGAAAAATGATTGTCATATACAGATTCACCGTCTCTTCTTACCCTTAAATCTGTCATCTAATCAACTTCAGATAAAAATTTTACTTTCAACAATTCCGGTTTCGGCCGGATTCCAGGCTAACTACTTGTCCGGTGACAAAATCGTTTTCACCACCTTGTTCAGCATGTCTTCTTACCCCTGGATTGAACATCTAATCAAGTTCAAATAAAAGTTTTACTTTTAACAAACTTTCCGGTTTTGGCCGGATTCCGGGCTAACTACTTGTCCGGCGAGAAAATGGTTTCCACCATCGTGTTCAGCATGTCTTCTTACCCCTAAATCGAACATATTATCAACTTCAAATAAAACTTTTACTTTTCACGAACTTTCCGGTTTTGGCCGGATTCCGGGCGAACTACTTGTCCGGCGAGAAAATGGTTTTGACCATCGTGTTTTTGCCTTTTTACCCCATAATCGACTATCACATTAGCTGTTTCAAAATATTTTGTTTGCCCCTTAATTTCAACCCCCTCCCCCACCCGTAAATGTAGGGCTACAAGGCCCATCTACGAATTCGACCTTACTCTTGACCCAAAGAATCCTCACACCAAGTTTCATCAAAATATCTCACTGCCTTCGAGAGTTATCTTGCTCACAGACAGACGGACGGACGGACGGACAGACAGACAGACAACTTTTGCGATGTCATAGGCATCCGTCACTAACGTGTTGGGATCCCAAAAAGTTTATCCGAGTAAGGATTAAAGTTAACTGCAGTATTTGCTACTGAGATTAATCTTATTTCTACTGCGATAAGATTAATCGAATTAGAAACAATCGTATCTCAGTAGAGAAAATATTAATCCCAGTAGCAAATACTGCAAGATTTTTTTTACAGTGTAGTCAATCGCAACGGCGAGCGCGAGGGGTTACCTTCTGCAAATCGCAAAAAAGACAAAAGTTGTGCTGGGCACAACATCTGGGCAACAACACACTTCGAACTTGAACTTGACTTGTACTTTGACCCAAAGGATCCTCCCACCAAGTTTCATCAAAATATCTCAATCCCTTCGAGAGTTATCGTGCTTACAGACGGACGGACGGACAGACGGACAACTTTTGCGATGTCATAGGTTTAATTTAATTTTAATTTAATTTCAAATAAATGCGGCACAACATTTCATGCGCGAGCAAATTCATTGGCACTTGTCATTAACCTACAACTAAAACATATATACAATTGTCATACAATAAATACACTAATTCAAGTTAGGTTGTTATGATACAAGGTGAACTGAGGCACAAAGCTATTACGGTACCTTTCAGTTTTACAAGCGACAGGTGTGAGTTTTGGTACTTTCATAGCTGCTTCTCTTGGAGGTCTGGTTCTTTCCGGTTTAAAGGGTGGAGGAAGGATGTTTCGGTAGATAGGGTGGGATAACAACTTTGTTCCGAAACGTTGACACAGCTGTTCTCTACGTATAGAAAGGGGTTCCAGCTTACACTCCTTTAGAAGATACGAGTACGGCATTTTATGGCCACCGATTATAATTTGAACTGCACGTTTTTGAATTCTTTCCAACTTATCTGAATCACTCTTTGTAAGTCCATAATGCCATGCTGGACAGGCATATTCAAGAAGTGAACGGACAAACATACAATACAACTCTTTCATTCTTTCTTTAGGGACTTTGAATTTCTTTAGGATTTTTAACATACTCATGGAAGAGTTAGCTTTCTTTAAAATATGCTTGGTATTTTCCTCCCAAGACATATCAGAAGATATAATAATGCCAAGGAGTGTAATTTGGTCAGAAGTTAGGTTATCAGGAATGGGAGGGTGGAATTGTGGGAGAGTTTTAAGAAATGAAATTGTTAGTATTGTAGATTTGTCACTGTTCACTACCATATTCGACCGAGAAGCTTCTGTAGCAATATCCTGAATTATACCCAAAGATTGACTTTTTAAATTCTTTCCCACAACTTCTGCCAGTGATAAATCGTCTACGAATTTCCATCGCTCATCAGTATCCTGAGCAATATCATTTATCATAATAAGAAAACACAAAGGACCAAGCACAGTTCCCTGGGGCACCCCACAAAAAACTGGAAGCGCCTCTGACATACACTGTTTATATTTTACAATTTGTAATCTATCCGTTAAAAATCCCCGTACTATATTTACAATAAATTCAGGTACATTATTCTCAGTTAACTTATTTAACAGTATTTGGTGGTCCACAAGATCAAAGGCCTTCTTAAAATCGATAGCTATAAGGTTAATCCACTTATCTGGGGTATCCAGATTCTTTAGGATAAAGTCTATAAGACTTACTAAATAATGTGTTGTAGAAGCCTTCGGGACGTTTCCGTATTGATGCTGGTCAATAACTGATGCCAAATATTTTTTCAACCAAGCAGCAACAAAACCTTCATACACGCGGCTAAAAATTGAAGTCACAGAAATTGGCCTTACACCAGCAAAATCATTAGCCCCACCCTTTTTTGGTATTGGTGTAATAAATCCCACTTTCCACTTCTTAGGGTACTGGCCACTTCGTGATATTTTATTATAAATGTTAGTCAGCGGAAGGGCCAATTCAGCTGCAAAAGCCTTAATTAAAGTCAATGGGATATCAAAAGGCGTAAGTGCAGTTCGTTTTAGCTTAGACAGCTTAAATTTCACCTCGGATATCATTATTTCAGGGATATTGATTCCAGGGAGGTCTTGAGGCGGATTACTATGTTCTTGGGAAATAAAGGGCCCATTAACCGAAGGGGTCTTTGGAGAAAGTGGTGGGTAGGACTGAACAATTGCGGCAAAATGGGCATTTAAATCGTTGGCTGTTTTGACAGGCAGTTCGTCTTTCTTAAAATCAACAGGTGAAGGATTTTTACCAGCTAGCTTTTTTATTTCTTGAAAGAACTTCGCCGGCTTAGAAGCTAAAAGATTCAATTTTTTCAATTCAGATTTATTCACCATAATATAAAAGCATGGCAGTTATAACATTGGCACGTCGACACAATACAAAACGAACAAGAAATATTCGAAATTCAGGACATGTCGTTATAAAACTTTGTAAAATAAGGCACAAATGTTTTTAAAAATCGTTCAGATGAATGGGCAGGAGGCTCGTCAAACTTTTGCACAGATTTATATTTACAAGTACGTCTAGTCTTAACTTCATATGTACAATTCGGTTTGAAGTTTGGTAGAATGGTGCGGTGTTGGTCGGATTCAAGGCACTGGAGACCAAATTTCATGATTAGTTCGTGCCTTCTATCGGCAAGGGATGTTAGGCTTAGCTTCGCCAGTGCCGAGTCATAGTCCAAGTATTTGTCCCCAAGGATGATTCGGAGACCGCGCTTTTGAATTTTTTCGATCCTCGAGGACTGATTCTGGGTTAGACCAGGGTGCCAAACTTGACAGGCGTATTCGGTAAGTGGTCGAACAAAAAGTAGGTAGCACTGTAATAGCACCTTTGTACAAAAACCAAATCGTTTAAGGTTTGAAAATAGAGATATGGCACCGTTAGCTTTCTGACAGATGGAGTTCACGTGATTTTCCCACTTCAAATCATTTTCAATAGTCACGCCAAGAACTTTTGCACTTTTGACGTGTTGTAACGCTGTTGATTCAATCGTAGGTGTTTCCTTTTTTAGAAAGCAGATTCTGAGCACTGAACTTTTTTTCAGATTTAGTTCGAGCTTCAGGTTGTTAGTCTGTGTCACCAGGTCATCCAGTATCTCACTGAGAAGTGTTTTGGATTCACACGTGGAGTTAAGAGTACGGGATATTGGTAGCGACATGTCATCAGCAAATTTGAATCTGTTTTTCAGGTTCGTCATCAATGTATTAACCACAATTAGGAAGGCAAGTGGGCCTAACCTGGTTCCCTGTGGTGCTCCAGACGTTATTTTCACAAGACCTGAAAGACTGCCAACTGCCAGTTGAACGCACTGGGTTCTATCCGAGAGGAAGCTGGCCAACATTCTCACAAGGATGTCTCTTGCTCCCATCAATTTTGCTCGGATCGTTACTTCACTGTGGCAGAGTGAATCAAAGGCTTTGACAAAGTCTGTGATGAGGCAGTCTACATAGGCACTTTCATTTTCGAGGTGTTGGGCTATTACGTGTATGAGCTTGACCAGATAGTGAACTGTACTGTAGCCAGGTCTGAATCCATATTGCATCGGGTCAAGGTTGTTTTTAATGTCGTCATATAGCCATCTGAAAAGAAATCCTTCGAAGACTTTGGAAAACGTTGATGTCTTCGATATTGGCCTTAGGTCATCCAGACCCTTAGGATTTTGCTTTTTTGGTATTGGCGTAATGACTACTCTTTTAAAATGACGAGGGTACCGTCCGGAGACCAAGGACTGATTGAATACTGCCGTTAGAGGGACGGCAAGTTCAGCCGCGGAATTTATGATGATCTGGACTGGAATCTCCCCGGGGAACGAGGATTTGTTACTGTTCAGGTCGGAGAGAGCTTCAAATACTTGATGACACTCAATGATAGGTATGTCAGTGACGTCAGGTAATGCAGGGATCGCAGAGAGACCAGGGTGCTTCCTACAGATTTCAGCGAAATGATGATTAATTTCGTCAGCTGTGAGTGAATCACCATTCTCTTTGTAGAATTCGTGATGTCGATTGTCTTTTCCCAGCATTTTCTTAACGTGTGAGAAAAACTTCTTCGGGTCAGTCTTAAGTAGAGTCTGGATCTCAAACTTGCCGTAGAGTTTCCGGGCTCTTTTTATGCTAGATACCACTTTGTTACGAAGTTTGCGTGCAGAACTGTGATTTCCTTGCTTGAAGAGTTTGTCTCGTCGTCTTATCATGTTCTTGATTTCGTCAGTCACCCAAGGCTTGGTGTTAGCTCTGACACTAATAGTCTTTTCTGGAAAAAATTCATGGAAGAGGCCATTAACCTGAGCACAGAAGAACTCAGCCATGAAATCAGGATCTTCACTGTGATATAGACGTGTCCAATCAATCTGGGTCAGAGCTGTCTTGAAATTTCGGACAAATTCGGGTCGAATGGGTCGGTATGTCAAGGTTTTCGGTGAAGGTATGGGACAGTGCAATTTTGGCTCCCAAATTACAGTAAGATGGTCACTCATACCCAAAGAAGGGATGGTATACGGCTCTGAATACTCCTCGGTCATTGATGTAAATATAAGATCGAGAGTTTTCGTTTCCCGTGTAGGCGTTTTCACTACCTGTGACAGGGACAGACTTCTCTCCACCCACTGAGAAACGATGTCATTAAAGTCGCCTGCAATTACTATATCCGCGAACGGGTACTTGCTCCTGAAAAAGTCTGTGCAGTGTTCCAAGTACTGCATTAGTTGTTTCCGAAACAGACCTCTAGGTGGATAATACACTACTCCGATGATTAATGACGAGGTCTTGGCAGGAAGCTGTTTCGTTCTCGTCCACAGCCATATTACTTCCAGCGTAGGTTCTTTGGTGATGGGGGGCTCAAGAATGTGCTTAGGGAAAGACTTTCTGCATAAAACCCCAACACCACCACCATGTGCCACGGGTCTTCCGTTAGAATCTTTCCGAGGCAAAATAAAGCAGTCGTGCTGGTCAAATTGGAGTGCGGCACTGTCAGAAATCCATGTTTCGGTCACGCAAGCTATATCAATCTTGTGGTTTGAGAGCACCTCATTCAATTCTTCGACCTTGTTTGATATAGAACGAACATTGGCAAGCAAAAATCTTGGGTAATGCGTTTTAGAAAGTACAGATTTTACAGTTTTTGGTTCTAAGCTTCGGAATTCAGGCACAGAAGAGGAGCGTATTTGTTGACTCCTAGAAACTGCATTTGTGGCTTCCGCTGCCCGGGACACTGGTTTTTGCTGGTGTGGTGGTCTGGGTTCCGTGAAGGCCCTGGTCCAAGAGGGTTGTTCCGAGTGGGGAAAGAAATTAGAAGCTGTGACTGTTTCTGGGTTTTTAGATTGTCTGGGTGGTGGCGTATTCCTGTGGGCCTGTAGCCAGACTTGTAAAATACTCTTGTGACCTGCTGCCTGTTTTTTCCGCGCGGATGAACAGTTGGGCTCGGGCGTTTGCAGTTTTTTGGAACAAGACTTGTTTTACTTGGATCTGTAGAATGGGTGAAGTGGCAACTGTCCCCATTGCGACAGTAGCCGCGGTTGAAGTATCGGCAATCCTCTACACGCATATCGGCATTTCTCACAGTTGCTTGGGCCTTCGAGGCATCATTTGAGGCATGATAAAACTTACAACTGTGTCCTTTGTTGCACTTCCCCTTTAAGCTATTTTGGCATTTCACGGGGTGCAGCAGAACACATTTTTTGTTTTCGGAATCGGGACAACCGGTTGCCGCGTGGTCTGGGCATACGTGTAACCTGTGAGGATTGTGAAAGAAACGGCAAGATTTGCCATTTCTACAGTGTCCTTCATCGAAAAAGTAGCAGGCAGCTTGAGAATCTTTCCCATCAGACAAACTTTTTTTCGGGGAAGGTAGAATCCTCTTATCCTTGGTCGGTGGAGATGGAATAGAAGTCGAGGTGGGTACTCGAAGTATTTCTCTTTCTATAGAGCTGTATCCGTCAATCTCATTCTTGCTGTCAACTGAGATATCAGCCACAACGACTGGCTTTTCCTGAGTTGTTCTCCACCTGATGTCCACACTTTTACCCTCGGAATTTAGCTGGATTATTTTTCTCACGATTGTTAATGAGCCTTCGTCAGTCTGTGTGCCTTGGTTTTCGGTGTTTTTTCTCTCTTTGCATTTGCAGTTGCAGGAGCTGGTTAGTTTTAAAAGAGTGCTAATTCTTGAGTTCAGATCATTGATGTGATTCCGCTGTTCTTGTATTTTAGCATCGAGGGCATTCATCATAGCTTGATTCAAGGATAATTCGAGATCCTCGACGTTCCTATTGACAGATCCTGATATTGTGGACTTGGTCGATGCATGCACTCTTGAAAAAGGAGTAGTTCCAGCCTTATCCCAGGACAGCGAGCTCGATTTTTCGTAATCAAACAACGATAATTCGTCTTCTTGGCTGTTCTCCACGATTGCTACGTTGAGCTGACGGGTCACCGATAGTGACTGGTTCTGGGAAGAAGATAGGGCCGATGACTTTTTGGGAGTTGAAGCCATAGATTTTGAGTATGTATCGTGAATGTCTTCTATGGCGATTTCTTCGATTTGGCTGTCATCGTTTCGTCGGCGCCATCTAGGATTCGTTACATCAGTCGGACAATCCGAACAAACTTGCTCACTAGATGGCGTTGGCAAATCAGATCTCGAAAACAGCGGGGTACATGCTGGCTCAGAAAGAGATTTGACTTGGACGTTAGATGGCAGGATTGGTCCTACCTCAGGATTAAGTACTTCGGGACGATGGACTGGATTGATATCTGATGACGAGAAAGAGTTTCCGTCTCCACATGCTGATTTGTGAGGAGTCACATAAGTAATAGGTTCAAGTATCAGGTTAGTCATAGTTCCAGCAATTACGACGTTTTCATCGTTGTATTTGTTTGTGACTTTCTTCACGCAAACTGAACACTCCCAAGTAAAGGTCCACTGTTCCCACTTCATACCGGAGCATTTCAGGTGCAGCCATTTGTTGCAGTTGCTGCAGGGCAGCGCTTTGGATGAAACGACACCGTCACACAAACGTTCACTTTTAACGTTTGTCTGAGTCGCAATTTTTTTCATTGCATTGATAGCTGCTGATCTTCTTGCAGGTTTCAGGTCCATTATGCTGGGTTGGCACAGAAACAGGTAGCAAGCATGGAAGGGGGGCCGTTCCACCGAGCTATCCTTCTTGTGCTCGTCTGCAATTAAAAATATCAAGGCAGATCTTGTTTATCAGAAAAAGCACTAATTTACTTGCTATTGTCGATGCGATCACTGCGTCATCTCTTATTTCATTTCATTTCATTCCAATCTGAAACTCGCTTGATGCGAGAAAAGCGTGTACATAGGTGGCCTCACTGTTTCTTCAAGATTGAAATATAAAATACTCAATTGTCAAATATTACATAAGCAGATTGAGCTGTTCACAATCAAAGAGGTGACTCACCTTTTTAGGTTCATCGGCCACGGGCCCCCCTCGTAAGGTTTTTCCGAAAGAAAAACAGTATTCTATGTTTTCCTGGAAAACACTGTGTTTCACCTCTGCCACCTAGCGGCTTTTTTTTGGAAGGATGATCAACTTCTTTCGTATAAAAATCAGCTTGAGCTTTCTTAATTTTTTTCTTTATTTCATTTCTCAGCTTGTTGGCTTCTTCACGCTTACCTTCTCTAAAAAGTTTTAATTTCTTCTTTATAAGTTTTTTTGTTTCTGAATTTAAGTAGGGTTTGTCAGAAGAACAAACCTTTCTTTTCCGTTCAGGAAAAGAAGATTCAAACTGTGTTATCAGTTTTCTATGCATGTACTCAGTTTTAACATCAACATCTTCAATATGTAACACATCAGTCCAAGCCTCAGAACTAATCCAATCACCAAAAGAGAGGAGACCAGCATCCGTGATTGGCCTGCTCGTAATTTCCGTCACTGAATAGGCTATTTTTATTTTATCTAACGGATTCCATTGGACCATATAGTGATAACTCCCCCCCAGTGGGGCCAATTCACTAGGGGTTTGGTAATACTTATTCAGATCAGTAAGGATAACATCAAGCTGTGTACCCCCTTTCGTAGTAGGGAAATTAATAACATTTTTCAAACTAAGTGACGACGCTAGGGATCCAGTATTTAAATCGTTTGCATCGCCCAACATTGCCAGTGCAAAAAGTGGGTTTTTGGGATCCCAAAACGTTAGTGACGGATACCTATGACATCGCAAAAGTTGTCCGTCTGTCCGTCCGTCTGTCCGTCCGTCTGTCCGTCTGTCAGCACGATAACTCTCGAAGGGAATGAGATATTTTGATGAAACTTGGTGTGAGGATTCTTTGGGTCAAGAGTAAGGTCGAGTTCGTAGATGGGCTCTGTAGCCCTACGTTTAGGGGTGGGGGAGGGGGTTTAAATTAAGGGGCAAACAAAATATTTTGAAACAGCCAATGTGATAGTCGATTATGGGGTAAGAAGACATGCCGAACACGATGGTGAAAACCATTTTGTCGCCGGACAAGTAGTTCGCGCGGAATCCGGCCAAAACCGGAAAGTTTGTTAAAAGTAAAAGTTTGATTTGAAGTTGAGTAGATGTTCGATTTAGGGGTAAGAAGACATGCTGAACACGATGGTGAAAACCATTTTCCCGCCGGACAAGTAGTTAACCCGGAATCCGGCCAAAACCGGAAAATTTGTTAAAAGCAAAAGTTTAATTTGAAGTTGATTAGATATTCGGTTTAGGGGTGAGAAGACATGCTGAACACGATGTTGAAAACCATTTTCTCGCCGGACAAGTAGTTCGCCCGGAATCCGGCCGAAACCAGAAAATTTGTTAAAAGCAAAATTTTTATTTGAAGTTGATTAGATGGTAGATTTAACGGTAAGAAGAGACGCTGAATCTGTATATGACAATCATTGTTTACCCGGACATTTAGTTCGTCCGGAATCCGGTTGAAACCGGATTTTTTGTATAAGTTAAAGTTTTATTTGAAGTTGATTAGATGTTCTTTATAGGGATAAGGAGATACGCTGAAGTCGTTTCTGAACCATTTTTTTTTGGCTGGACAAGTAGTTCGCTCGGATTTCAGCCGAAACTGGAAATTTGGCAGAAGTAAAGCAGGAAGTTTCGATAAGTATTTTCAAAATAGATATGGTTTATACAGGTATATCTGAACTTGATTTTCTCAGATGACTAGCCTGGCGAAGACTGGATCCTTCGAAGACAAGACCTAGTTGTCTGGGTCAGACATTAAATTTTTGGGATCCCATCGAAACCTTTGGTCTTGTTCCTTTGGATAAAATCAGCAGACTCTTGGAGCTTTTCCCAAAAAGCAGTTCGTGCAGATACGGGCTGCCCCGGTGAGAAGTAAAACACGCATACTGCGATTCCCGATAAAGGTCTAGGAAGGCGTTTAGGATGGAGTGTGATCCAAGTAATAAATCATCCAATTCTAAACCCGGTACTTCAACAACTCTGGGCTTCAAACTCTCATGCACAAAAGCCATAACGCCACCACCTTTTTTCCCTAAGGGGTGGCTATCATGGCGGAGTTTTACAAATGATTCAAAATTATTCATCCGGAGAGTATTAACGTCTTGCCTGTGTACCTCAGTAACACAAATCACCCCTGAACCAAGCATCCCAGCCGTAGCTCAAATTCAATAAGTTTCTCAAGGTTCAGACTTTCAGCATTAAATACAGAAACGATGGAAAAACGTAACGTTTATCACTGTACTCCTTAGAAAACAACTTTTCTTAGAAAAGAAAACAACGTGTCCCGCCGCTTACGTTTTGGGATCCCAAAAACCAAACGAATGGGCCGGATGGGATACAAGTTGGACAGTAGGCCTACCGAGTTTATGCGGCCTAGGTTTGTTATTTGGCGTCTGGACCGGATCCGGTCTCGGTAGGTGGAAGATGGAAATTTGCAGATATGCTCCGATTCGTGACAAACTTGGTGGACGGGAAGAGATGTTATAGGTGCGACGTTCATGTGTCCAAGTCGTATTCGGCTACAGTGGGGGAGTTGGAGGGGGAGTCTCGAAAATTTTCTCGCGTAGGGGTCAAACGAGTGGAGCGATTTGAATGAAACTTGGAATATAGAGAGAGCATATGCTCTAGATTACATATTTGAGGGTCCGGACCGGATCCGACCACGGTGGGGCACCAGAATTTCCCGAAAAATGCTCAGACTCGAGTGAAACTTGATAGATGGTAAGAGAAGATGCTTTAGATGATCCGTTTATGTGTAATAGATTCTGCCGCGGTAGGGGGGGGGGTACCGGAAATAGTCTGCCACGTCTAGGGATTAAACGAGTAGATCTAAACTTGAACGTCATTTGCCCTAGATGATCCGAGGCGATGTCTGAAATGCCCAGACTCGAGTGAAATCAGATATTCTATTTCTATGTCCGAACCTAGGGGGGTTCAAGGGGGTATTTTGTGACTCTGACTCTCTCATCTACTTTCTTGCACCACCTACTCTTTATAATTGCCATATCAGCTCGTGTCATGCATGACTTTCCAACGGTTGATCGAACTTGAATGAAACCAAGATGAAACTTGGTAACTGAAGGACGTGTCTCTGATGTTATATTTCAAGTCCGGGCCGGATCCGACCGATGTGGGGTAATTGGGGCGGAACCGGAAATCTCGTTACACGTTTAGACTGGAGAGATCGGAATGGAACTTGGTTGGAACAAATGTCATATGCTCTAGATGATTCATTTTGTGTTCCCGGCCGGATCTGGGCTCGATGGGGAGAGGTGGAGTGGAGGGGGTACCAGAAATGCTCGAAGTCGGGCGAAAATGAATGGGCCGTACGACCAGTTGCCCTACATATTCTGTATCTAAGTTCGACTCGTATCTTTCGACGGCGTAATGAAGTATTTTGTAACAACAAGTGCCATGAGCTCTTGTGCAGAGAATATATATGCATATACAAATACTTTGCTCCCGTCGGCGTCATCGCTAGGCAAAGGATTGTTTCTAGTACTATTGGTTGGATGGCCTCTAGGTGATCTTATGTGCAATTCTGGCAGTCGCCACTGTCGCCAGAACCCTCGCCTATCCTAACAACGCAACTGGTACGTTTCTTTGGTTTCTTGCGAATGACTGGTGTACGCCTGTTTGTCCTGTTATGTCTTTGTTAGACCCAAGTCACCCAAGCACCCGAAGCAGTCGAAGCAGTGGTAAATCAGTCATTGCAGATAGGTTGTGATGGTCAAGCTGAAATACGGTGGAATTGTGTATATATATTCAGAGATAGGAGTGAATTTTCTGTGGATAAACTATATAGTGACCGTACTCTCATCCAGTTGACGTCTGAATTAGAAAGTCAACTTTGCAGAGGATTTCCTGAAGAGGTTTTAACTCCCAAAAGGTATGTGCGATCCCAAAACATAAGTGATGGGATACCTAAAACTTGTGCGGCTGTCCATCCGTCTGTAAGCACGAGGCGGTAAGTCGCGAAGGGACTGAAATATTTTGTTTAAACTTGGTGTGAGGATTATCTTTGGGTCGAAGGACAGGTCGAGTTCGTAGATGAGCTCCGTCCGTATCGCTATATTCAGGGGTAGGGGTTCAAATTAAGAGCCAATAAGACATTTTTTTTAAACTAATGAGATAGTCGATTTAGGGGTAAGCAGACATGCTGAACCCGTATATGATTATTAATATTTTCTTGCCGGACGAATAGTTCGCCTGGAATGGTAAAATTGGTCACGGTGAAATTGGGTATTTTACTTAATTTACCATAATTTGAAGGACCCCCGCGAGGACCCCCCTAAAATTGGAATTTTAGATATTTTGCCAGTTTTACTATTTTACGTAATTTATGTATTTTACGGGTATTTTACGTAATTGACCCGTATTTTACTGACATCTTTACCCTGGTTGCCGCGCAAAACCACTTAAATTACAGGCTCCAGGGAGATTTCAGCAAGAGCTGTAAGCTCAAATGGCACTTGCATGGTTGAGATGTATTCTTTAATCAAAAGTACGTTTAAACCACACCTCTTACTAGAAATGATCTTTTCCCGATGAAATGGGTCAGAGAAAACGTTTTCGAATATACCATAACTTTCCACCTGAAATTAGCGATTTTCTTGTTAGCGCTTGTCGATTATCTCCAGCCTTCCTGCTCTCCGACGCGGCGGCTGAGCGCAAAACATTTGAAAACTGAACGCACCGTGGTTAAAAGTGGGAAAACTAAACAAAGAAAAGAAGTAATAAACAGATGGTTCTGAGATCCTTACGTGTGAAAGAGTTGTCAGCGGACGTTGAAGATTCCGGCAAAAGTTTCGTTGTGTGACGGGCAAAACTCGGCAAGGCCAAAAAAGCGCTAAAATCTTATAGGCACAAAACGAGACAGTGGAGAAAGGTGGGGATTTTAGAAACCTATAATTCTTTGTGGGAGCTAGGTATATTATAAAAAGCAGAACAAGTAAATCAAATCAAATCATTTAATGTAAACAAGATACAATCTCTCATAGGCATAGCCCAAATACGGTATCTTTTAGTCAAAACACTTAATACAAGAAAGATTTGTCAACGAGAAAAACAACAAGAGCTGTAAGCTCATATGGCACTTGCATGTGTTGAGATGTTTTGTTTGATCAAAAGTATTTTTCGACTGTGGTTAAAATGCGCACTTTAAGGGAGCTAGATAAAAAGTATTTTATTTTTGAACTTGGGTGTAATGATGCGCACTTTAAAGGCGCTAGAAATACATCTGTATGCAAAACCCTTGAGCCAAAAACGATCACAGGCCCTTAGGGATCCTTGACGTATACCTTTTCGTCAAAAGTTTGTTTTCGCTTTTCATTTCAAATGCGCACTTTAAGGGTAACAGAAATAAATGTTTAAGCAAAACCCTTGTGGCACAAATGATCATGGGTTGAGATGTATTGTTTCAAATAAAGTACTTTTTGACCTGGCCGTTCAGATTCACACTTTAAGGGAGCTAGAACGTCATTTGTAAACAAAACCCTTGAGGCAAAAATGATAATGGGCTCATGGGGATCATGAAAATATGAATTTGGTTTAAAAGTATTTTTTGAAATTTGCAGTCAAGATTAGTACTTTAACGAATGGTCGGGTTTGGAAAGTGGCCATTTTTTAGTCAATCTTGTCAAATATCTAATATTACAGCCAAATTCCATCGTCCTCGATTATCTGGAAGTACCTTAAATCGTGATCACCGGAATCCCGGACCTCCCCCCCCCCTCAAACTTCCCCACAGTCGCCGGAGCCAATCCGGTTCCGTAAGTGTTTATCCAGAGCATCTGTTTGTTATTCCCACAAAGTTCCATTCCGATCTCACCAGTCTAAGTCGGTCACGTATTTTCGCCCCCCCCCCCCCCCCAATTGCTGTCGGATCTGTCCGTCAACAGAAACATGTCCTCTCTTCAATTACCAAATTTCACTCAAATCCGATCAGCCGTTTCAAAGTTACGCATGACTCAGTATTCCGGATTCCCCCTCCCGTTACTCCCCCCACGGCTATCAGATCATGTAAATTTTTCTTTATAAGTCACTTTGATCGGGTCCCTGATTCGCCTCCCAAGATTCGTCGTGCAAATCCCCAAAACCGCCATAACCGGAATTTCGGGAAACTCCCCTCCACCCCCCCCCCTAATGTCATGATCCATCCCAAATGTATAAACGATTTATCTGGAGCAGATGCTTGTTCTTCCCAGCAAGTTTTAATCCAATCCCTCCATTCTAACCGTTTCCCGATATTTCCGGTCTCCCCCCCAACTCCCCCATAGCTGTTAAATCCGGTCCGGACTTCAAATGGGACATCAGAGGTATTTCATTTATTCAGTTATTAAGTTTCATTCCAATCCGACCACCCGCTCGAAAGTTACACAGTACTCAAATTTTCCGGATTCCCCAGCCCTCCACCCCGCTAGTGTCCGGATCCAGTCCAAATGTATAAACGATTTATCTGGAGCAGATTCTTGTTCCTCCCAGCAAGTTTCACTCCGATCCCTCTATTCTAACCGTTTCTCAAAATTTCCGGTCTCCCCCCCCCCCCAACTCCCCCATAGCTGTCGAATCCGGTCCGGACTTCAAACGGGACATCAGTAGTGTGCCATTTATTCAGTTATTAAGTTTCATTCCAATCCGATCACCCGTTCGGAAGTTACACACTACTCCAATTTTCCGGATTCCCCAGCCCTCCACTTCCCCCCGGGTGGTCGGATCCAGTCCAAATGTATAAACGATTTATCTGGAGCAAATTCTAGTTCCTCCCAGCAAGTTTCACTCCGATCCCTCTATTCTAACCGTTTCTCGAAATTTCCGGTCTCCCCCCCCCCCAACTCCCCCATAGCTGTCGAATCCGGTCCGGACTTCAAAGGGAACATCAGTAGTGTGCCATTTATTCAGTTATTAAGTTTCATTCCAATCCGATCACCCGTTCGGAAGTTACACACTACTCCAATTTTCCGGATTCCCCAGCCCTCCCCCCCCCCCGGGTGGTCGGATCCAGTCCAAATGTATAAACAATTTATCTGGAGCAGATGCTTGTTCTTCCCAGCAAGTTTCACTCCGATCCCTCTATTCTAACCGTTTCTCGAAATTTCCGGTCTCCCCCCCCCAAACTCCCCCATAGCTGTCGAATCCGGTCCGGAATTCAAACGGGACATTAGAAGTATGCCATCTATTCAGTTATTAAGTTTCATTCCAATCCGATCACCCGTTCTAAAGTTACACACTACTCCGATTTTCCGGATTCCCCAGCCCTCCACTCCCCCCCGGGTGGTCGGATTGGGAAACTGAATGTTTCCAAGTTAGTCCGATCGGGTCCCTGATGCTCCTGCCAAGTTTCATCGTCCTAGCACATCTGGAAGTACTCCAATTCGAAAAAGAGTGACAAAACTCCTTAATTTTCAGAATTTCCCCGGCCCACCACTCCCCCCCAGATGGTCGGATCGGGAAACTGATTACTTCTAGGTTAGTTTGGTCGGGTCCCTGATTTTCCTGCCAAGTTTCATCGTCCTAGCACATCTGGAAGTACCCTAACTCGAACATGTGGGACAAAAAAATTCGGACAGACCGACCGACAGACCGACAGACCGACCGACGGACGGAATTGCGATCGGTATATGGCACTTGAGCCAGAGGCTGCAAGTGCCATAAAAAGAATAGGATAAAACGTACAAGTTACGAATTGTTAAAAGTACGAACAAAACTCGGCACAAAGCTTTGAGAATAACGCTGTGACCTGGAGTAAACCGGTGTCAGTTTTGGAACTTTCGCAGCCGCTTCTCTGGGGAGTCGGGATCTGAGGGGGACAAAGGGAGGCGGGAGGAAGTTCTTGTAGATGGGGTGGAGGAGGAGGGTTGAGCCAAATTTTAGGCACAGTTTCTCTCGACGGACAAAAAGGGGGTCAAGTTTGTATTCTTTTAGATAAAAAGAGTAAGGCAGTGGGGAACCTCCGTAAATGATTTGTAGAGACCTCTTCTGAACCCGTTCAATTTTATCACTTTCTTCTTTTGTAAGAGCGAAATGCCAAACAGGACATGCATATTCTACTAGTGGGCGGATGAACATGCAGAAAATTAATTTTAGTTTATCCTTAGGAACCCGGAATTTCTTTAGAGTCTTCAGCATTTGGATAGCACCATTTGCCTTTTTTACAATCAACCTTGTGTTTTCATGCCAAGTTAGATCAGAAGAGATCACTACCCCTAGCAGGGTAGTGCTGTTACTGAGGAGGTTTGGGTCTATAGGTGGTTCGAATTCAGGTAGGCTTTTCTTGAGAAATGAAAATGTCATTACTGAAGATTTATCTTTGTTTACCACCATATTCAATTTTGCTGCTTCAGAGGTAACTTGTTCAATATAATTGAAAGTTTGACTTTTACACGCTCCAGATACTACCTCTGCTAGGGAAAGATCATCTACATACTTCCATCTTTCCTCCAGCCCGACAGCTATTTCATTGATCATGAGAAGGAAGCATAAAGGACCGATCACTGTTCCTTGCGGGACACCGCAAAACACCGGTAAAGAAGAAGAAAAATTATTTTTATATTTTACGATTTGTTCTCTGTTTGTTAGAAAGCTTTTTACGATATTAATAAGATATTCAGGAATATTTTTCTCTGCCATTTTTTCCAGCAAAATCTTGTGATCTACAAGATCGAAAGCTTTTTTAAAATCTATTGCAATTAGATTAATCCATTTCCCGGGGAAATGGATTAAGGGGTCCTTTAAGGTAATGTGCACTTTAAGGGAGCTAGAGAAAAAATATTTTATTTGTGAACTAGGCTGTAATGATGCGCACTCTAAAGGCGTAGAAATTCATCTGTAAGAAAAACTGTCGAGACAAAAACGATCAGAGGCCTTAGGCATCATTGATATATACCGTTTGGTCAAAAATATTTTTTTTTACACTTTTCGGTTAAAATGCGCACTTTAACGGTGATAGAAAATCAAAACAATTGCGGCAGAAATCATCGTGGGCTGAGATGTATCGTTTGATAAGTAAGTAAAGACGTTAAAGGTAATGTGCACTTTAAGGGAGCTAGAGAAAAAGTATTTTATTTGTGAAATAGGCTGTAATGATGCGCACTCTAAAGGCGTAGAAATTCATCTGTAAGACGAGACAAAAACGATCAGAGGTCTTAGGGATCATTGATATATACCGTTTGGTCAAAAGTATTTTTTTTTACACTTTTCGGTTAAAATGCGCACTTTAACGGTGATAGAAAAGCAAAACAATTGCGGCACAAATCATCGTGGGCTGAGATTTATCGTTTGATAAAAAAAAAGTACTTATTCGACCTGACGCAAAAATGATAGTGGGCTCATGGTGATCATGAAAATGTAAATTTTGCTTAAAAGTATATTTCTGAATTTGCAGTCAAGATTGGTACTTTAAGGAATGGTCGGATTTGGAAAGTGGCGGTTTCTAGGCCAATCATGCCGAATATCTAATATTCCAGCCAAGTTTCGTCGTCCTAGCACATATGGAAGTACCTTAAATCGCGATCGCCGGAATTCCCCCCTCAAACTCCCCACAGTCGCCGGAGTCAATCTGGTTCTGTAAGTGATTTATCCAGAGCATCTGTTTTATTATTCCCACAAAGTTCCATCCCCATCTCACCATCTCCAAGCCGGTCAAGTATTCCTCCCCCCTAATTGTTGCCGGATCCGGTCCGGACATGACAAAGATCACCAGAGACATGTCCTCTGTTCAATTATCAAATTTCACGCAAATCCGATCAACCGCTCCAAAGTTACGCATGACTCAATATTCCGGATTCCCCCTCGACCAGCTATTCCCCCCACGAATATCGGATCATGTAGGTTTGATCGGGTCCCTGATACGCCTCCAAGTTTCGCCGTGAAAATCCCCAAAACTCCACCCACCTACCGAGGGTCCGGATCCAGTCCAAATGTATAAACGATCCTCTATTTAAGTGAATAAGTATGGATAACTAGCCTGTCTTAACGTCACTGTCCTAGGCTTAGCGTCTTATATCCTGGAAATGCAGGCTTTTTTTGAAATTCGAATTCTCCGCGCCTGGATCAGTTTTGGGTTGTGCACGAAGCGCACATTACTAGAGCCTCGGGTGAAAAAGTATAAAATTCCTTATATGGGTCATCATATTTCTGTGTATGCAAATATTGGATGTAACAAGACGAAAGGTTTCAATGGGATCCCCAAAACTGGAATATTTATTGGACTTCTTGATCCAGACAATCGGGTCTTGTCGATTTCTGGTCTTCGCCAGGTCCCTTTAACATTTTACTATTTATCAATAATCACCGCTTGAAAATGTAAAAAAAATTATACCGTTCTGGTGTTTTTTGACAAATTACGGCCAAACAACTAATCGGATGAGAAAACCAAGTTCAGGTATGGACACAGCATGCATGTTTGACCCTATATCTCATCTCTAATCGACTTTAGGAAAGTCTTTTTCTTCGACCAAATTCCTTGTTTTAGCTGCGTTCCGGACGAACTGCCTGCAGAGCAAAAGAGAAATTCCGGCAGAATTACTTGTCTGACGAGGATATACAGTGCAGGGATTGATTCATCGAGTGTTGTGACCCCCCCCCACCTACGAATCTCTAATCGAATTGATAATGAACTTTTGTTTTGACCCAGTTTGCGGTTTGGCCGGATTCCGGGTAAACTTCTTGTCCGGCGAGAAAATTTTGATCGGATCTAGATTCAGCATCTCTTCACCCAATATCCGACTATCTCATTGGGTTTCAAATTCCCTGGCGTATTTCCGGTTTCGGCCGGATTCCGGGCGAACTACTTGTCCGGAAAGAAATGAAGTTTGAAAACAAATTAGCATGTCTCATTACACCTACATCTAACCTCAAATCAACAAATACTCATTGAGCCCAAGCTAACTGGGAAACATATATTCAAACAATGCATAAAACGGATACGTCAGCTACGATATTTCGGCCCTTCTTGGCAAGGGTCCTCGTCAGGCTGTTGAACGTCAGGGACAACGTTGGGGAAGGAACGAAGCTGCAATAGAAATCTCGCTGCCAAAGCATCGTAGCTGACGTATTATCAAATCAGCTTCAGATAAAACTTGTACTGTTAACAAATTTCCAGTTTGGCCGGATTCCGTGTGAACCAATTGTCCGGCGAGAAAATAAATTTCATATTCGGATTCAGCATGTCTCCTTACTCCTAAATCGTCTAGGCTATCTTATTACATTTTAAAAAATATTTTTTTTTCGGTCCTTAACTTGAATCTCCCACCCCTGAATACAGTGGTACAGAGCCCATCTACGACCTTGACCTGCACTTTCACCCCAAAATCCTCATACCAAGTTTGAACAACATATCTGAACCCCTTCGAGAGTTATCGTGCTACCAGACGGACAGACAAACTTTACCAAGTCATACGTTTTAGTACTGGTGTTGGTTTTTTGATTCGAGTGGAGGCGCCATCTCAAATGCTTTGAGATCCTCCTAAAACTGAGCCACACCAATCTTTTCGGTGACGAACATCACTGTTTCGAGTGCTAGGCCTACATGTCATTTTACAACTTTTAATCGGACAAGTCTATCACTTGATACTTTTTTTTGGCCACACCTCGCACACATCAAACTGTCCCACTATCGACACTCCAAAATAAGTAATTCTACGAAATCTACCAAAATTCCGGATTTTGCTGGATTCCGGCTAAATATCGGTTCGGCATGAAAAGCAAGTTAAGTATCCTGACCCAGCGTGTTTTCGTAACCTCGACTATGTAACCGATCACAGGCAAAACTTTTACTTTTAACAATTTTTTTTTCGGATTCCGGACGGAAGACTTGTCCAGCGCGAATACAAACTTCAGATATGGATTCAGCATGTATTTTTGCTCCTATATTAAGTTCCTAATCGATTTCAGAAAATCTTTTTACTTCCACAAAATTTCCGGTTTCGGCTGCACTCCGGGCGAACTAATTGGCCGGCAAGCAAGAAGATCGAAAATGAATTCAACGTGTCTTTTTACCTCTTTAACTAACATCTAATCAACTTATGATACAAATTTTACTTTTACAAAATTTTCCGGTTTGGCCGGATTCCGGGCGAACTACTTGTCTTGCGAGAAAGCAAGTTTCTGATGTGATCTTAGCATGTCTGCTTACCCAGAGGCGTTACTAGCCAAAATGTTTGGGGGGAGGAAAGGTATTTACCGAGTGGCTGGTAATTTTTACCGAATGTTTTTGAAGAAAATCCGACTGTTTTCAAGAAAAAAAAAACTCGGTAAATACTCGATGTCAAAAAATTCCTCGACACTTCATGTCTATCAAAGTTATAAGAAAAACCGACTGTTTTTACGAAAAAAACGACAATGTTTACGAAAATCGACTGTTTTGAAGAAAAATCGACTGTTTCCAAGAACAAAATCGACTATTTTTACAAAAAATCGCGGCGCGACTGGCCGACATCACTGGGGGGGGGGGGGAGGCGCTGGTTCTTAGGCAAAATTACCAAATCACCAAACAATCAAACAAATCACCAAATCTGGTGATAAATCGCCACCCGTGACAACACTGACTGCGAAAGCACACGGCTTACATGAAAGGCGTATTCTCGCCCTTCCCCGAGGACTCCTCGGGGAATCGAAAGGAACGGCGACAATAGAGGGAGTCACTCCATGCGGACTCGACGTACGGAAAATAGCGAGAACACCGGGAATGCTTAAAAAAAAGGATCTTGTTCGAAAAAAAAAATTAGCCTGGATCCTTTTTATATTTTGTTTCTTTTATTCTGATTGTTTTTAATTAATTTCATTGCACAACACCAGCAAAAATTGATTCCCCTCCGAATCTGAAAGGGAGTCCTTTTTGATGATGGTGATGATAATCAGAGCATTCCCGCCCGTGAGACTCGCGAGAATACGGGGAGTGAGTCCCCGGGACAAACAAAAACGCGGGGACTCTTCAAGTGGAGTCCTCGGGGAACGGCGAGAATACGCCTGAAGTCGAACTAAGGCGTGTCCGAAAGCTTTCAGGACTGTAAATGCTGCATTTAATGCTGCATTTTTTTTTGTCCGAAAGCTCTTACCTTATATGCAGCATTAAATGCAGCATTTACAGCACTAAAAGCTTTCGGACACGTTCTTTATTTCTTCTCTGACACTTCTAATTTCGAAATTTAGCCTTAATCGCCAGCTCCCCAGTTTCTTCTTGAAAATTCAGCATAAAATTTAGCATCTTTGCTGAATTTTCCGATGAATTTTATGCTGAATTAATGCTGCATTAATTGAGCGAAAATTTAAGTCCGAAAGCTAAATGCTGCATAAAATGCTGAATTAATTCAGCATTTTCGTTCGTTTCTGAGCTTTCGGACACGTTCTAAAGTTAACCGTCATCTTCTAGGGTGATGCTTCCGGAACGCAAGAACTGGATTCGCCTTTGCTTACTGCGGGAAGCTTGCGTGAAACTCTCACGCGTCTTGTTCGTTGAGATCTGGAATGTCCTACTCTATTTAAATCCATCGGGCGAGCCATGGGAAGGAACAAAGAAAGATGGAGAACATTTGTGGAGCATTGTAAATGATCAGAATTTAAATGGTCAAAACATCCGTGTCGAACCCCATGAAGAGGCGTTCATCCGATCAGGCGAGACAGAAGCTTGGGAACTGCAGATAACAAGTAATCTGCTTACACATCTTTGTGTGCCAGAGCACTTAAATGCTCCTCTGAAATTCAAGGACCTCTTTGCAGGAGTTCTGAAGAAACAAAGGTGTTCAAATGACGAATTCCAAGACATCTTCCTTGCAGCGAAGTTGGTGTATGAGCAGAAGCAGAAGTTGGATTCAGATTCATTTCTCAATTGTGATTTCGACCTTGCAGAGAAACACCTCAAGGTAATGGAGTACATCCGAAAAGGACATATGATTCGCATTTTCAAGAAAGACAAGACCCAAGCTACTGAAGTGTATGGTAAAGCTGTTCCTTTCGCCAGCAACGAGGACGATGAAACGTTGATCGTCGCCGCCTTCTTAAAGGCAGCTCTGGAGTATGCCGATGAAGATCCTCAGGGTGCAAGAGAGCGGGGTCAAGTCTTTCTCGAGTTCGCAGAAAGGCGAGTGAAGAAACGTCCTGATTCTTGGGAATGCCATGCCGACCTGGGGAAGATTCAAAAGATCCTTGGTAACAAGGCTGGCGCCTTGAAAGCTTTCGGTGAAGCCCTGAAGCTGAACCCTACCCGAGGTGACTTGACAAATCTTGTGCATGAGCTCAAATCAGGGCCCGATCAACGCCCATCAACTGAACTAAGCGATTTTTTGGATAAAACAAATAATCAAGTTGGACTGAACCTTTCTTGGCGATCAATGAAACTCCTCCTCGAGCGTGCGAAGGAGAGCGGAATCACATCCGTCGCATCCATTAGTTTTTGGATGGAAGGTCTTGCATTCGAAGAAGACCTAGAAGGCCGTGGCAAAGATACAAAGAAAGCTTTTGAATGCTTCCAGAAAGCATCGGACCTCGGAGACCCTACGGGTAAGGTCCACCTTGCCAGATTCTATAAAGACGGTGTTCATGTTAAGAAGGACTTGAAGAAATCCGTAGATCTTCTACAGGAAGCGATGAGAGCTCCCCTACTGACTGAAGACAACGCTGTCCTTCATGGGAAGTTCCCTGGAGACATAAACCCAGGCGCTGCATCGGCTATGGGTCTCCTTGGTGAATATTATCATCAGGGGATTTGGTATCCTGTCTGTAACAAAATGGCGCTCGATCTATTCTTGAAAGCAATAGATGCCGGGTGCATAGACGCTGGTTATCGTGTTGGCAACTTCTACGCGATGGGAATTGTTGTGGATGTCAACTTACAAAAGGCTCGGCAATATTGGAAGATGGCTGCAGATGTGGGTTCTGGGCCTGCGATGTACAATCTAGCCATTGGTCTCCTCCAGCATGGTGATCTTGGAATGGCAAAAGAGTGGTATGCCAGAGCAAAAGAGCGAGGTAGCGTCGATGCCGAACAAGCAAAAGACTTTAACCAGCTTCTCCAAAATACTAAAGAAAGATTGGAAATGCTGGAAAAGCTAGAAAGAAAGCAAAAGGTTGCTCCAGACCATCACATGAGTATGCGGTAGGTGTAATTTCTGTTGTCGTTCTATGGGGTAATTACGGCGGTCTGGAAATTTCCGCGTGCGTTCGGATTTTTTCTGACTTCGGGTAGAACTGGTTTCACCTTCCAGAGCTGTTTTGCCACTCCACTAGTTACGGAAAGCAGAAGTGGAAAACGACAAAAAGCGAATATTTCTTAAAGTTTAACTGAAAAGCCAACTTATTATTGTGTCATTTAGTTGAATACACTGAGTTATTTCGATTCTGCAAAGGGATTCACTATCTGCACTAGTTATGACGTTCAGAATGCAGGTTGTCCCCACAGCGAAAATTCTACTATGACGCGGGAAATGTTTATCTAAACACAAACAAGGCTTTTCAGTGGGCAGTGGCGATATTGGTGAAGATTGCTTAGTACCTGAACAAAAAAAAGTCGTAAATCTTTCTTATAAGGCATACAACAAATTAGAGGTACCACAAATCACACGGAAATTCCACTATTTGAAAATCGATTATTCCTGAATAGCGGAACAACCTAGTAACGCATTTTCAGCGGGTCTTCAAGCCAATTTAAGTGAATAAGTGATGGGCAACTAGATTGTCATATCCCAGTCCTTTTCGGTTAAACTTTAAAAGAGATTCACTTTCCAGTGGGTTTCGCGCTGCTTCGGAAAGTTCCAAACTTTTCACCCGGTTTTAGAAGTTTCGAAACCTAAGCAGCTTTCTTGGAAAGGGATTCCAGCAGAAAGTTGAATCCATCGGCGGGAATTTTGAAAGTGTGGAAAACAGAAGAGCTGTAAGCTCAAATGGCACTTGCACGGGTTGAGATGCATTGTTTGATCAAAAGTACTTTTCGACTTCGCGGTTCAGATGCGCAATTTAAGGGAACTAAAGAAAAAGTATTTTATTTTTGAACTTGGCTGTAATGATGCGCACTTTGAAGGCGCTAGAAATTTATCTGTAAGCAAAACCATTGAAGCAAAACCGATAACAAACCCTTAGGGATCAATATATATACCATTTGGTCAAAAGTATTTTTTTTTCACTTTTCGAAATGCGCACTTTTAAGGGTGATCGAAACAAATTTTAAGCAAAACCCTTCTGGCACAAATGATCATTGGTTATGTATCGTTTGATAAAAAGTACTTTTCGACCTTGCGGTTAAGATGCGCACATTAAGGGAGCTAGAACTTCATTGTTCAAGTATTAAATTTCACTCAATTCCGATCACCCTTTCTAAAGTTACGAATGAATCAATATTCCGGATTCCCCTCCCTCTACTCCCTCACGACTATCGCACCGAGTAAATTTTTATCGGGTCCCTGATACGCTTCCCAAGTTTCGTCGTGAAAACCCCCAAACCGCCATCACCGAAATTCCGGGAAACTCCCCTCCACACACACCCCCAAGTGTCCGGATCCAGTCCAGTTGTGTAGACGATTTATCTGGAGCAGATGTTTGTTCTTCCCAGCAAGTTTCACTCCGATCCCTCCATTCTAACCGTTTCTCATGATTTCCGGTCTCCCCCCCCCAACTTCCCCATAGCCGTCGAATCCGGTCCAGACTTCATTTGGGACATCAGAAAGGGAGGGAGAATGCGGAATCTTGATGTATGTATAACTTTCGAACGGGGGATCGGACCTTTATGAAACTTGACATTTGAAAACACCTCGTTATCTCAAAAGTCTCGTTTCAAGTCCGGACCAGATCCGGTTACTTCGGGGGAGTTGGGAGAACCGGAGATCTTATCTATTTGTGACAAGCTCAGAGTGGAGGGATCCTGATGAAACTTTGTGGGAAGAACAAGAACGAGCTCTAGATACATCGTAGACAGAATCAGACTTGATCCGGGCACTGTGGGTGGAGTAGGAGGGGGGGGGGGGGTCCTGAATTCCGATGATGGTGAATTAAGGTAGCCTACTTCGAGATGTGCTAGAACGATGAAACTTTTCTACCCGACAAGATTGACTTCGAAATAGTCAACTTCCCAGACCCGACCATCCTGGAGGGGGAAGAATGGAGGGAGGGAAAAATCCGGAAACTTGAGGCATGCATAACTTCCGTACCGCGGTGATCAGATCTTGATGAAATTTGATATTTGGGGAGAATACATGTCTTTGATGTTTTTCTTTTGCGTACAAATGAGTTCCTATTCCCCTTAAAGGTCGCATTTTAACCGCAAAGCGCAAAAAAAAAACTTTGGCCAAAGATACATTTTGATGATCTACAAGGGCCAATAATCATCACTGCCTCAACTCTCAAGGGTTTTGCTATAAATGAATACCTTAAAGTACTCATCTTTAAACGCACGGTACACAACATACTTTTGAGCAAACGATACGTTTTCATGATTCCCAAGGGTCCATAATAATTTTTGCTCAAGGGTTTTGCTTACAAATAAATTTCTAGCTCCCTTAACGTGCGCATCATCACCGCAAAGTGCAAACAAAAAGTTTCCACTAAACGATACATTTTCATGATCCCTGGGGCCTATGAGCATTCGTCCGTCAAGGGTTTTGCTTACAAAGGATTACAATAAACCCACGAGTGTCACATTCCCACAGTCATCCTCCGACCCAACTTTGCAAGTGCCATATGAGCTTCTGGCTCTTGTTTATAGTCCTCCGATTACAGCTTGTTGGTAGAAGACGGTAAGGGTTGCGGTTTTTACGGAAAGTGTAGACCTCAGGCCGGGTTGGTGAATATGACATTACATTTTGGAAAGCTTCATAGAACTCTAGCCTGAAGCGAAAAGGGACGGTTTTCGCTTTTCCTCGAGCCAGATCCCACAGTGTATGGATTAAAGTGGTGTAGTCTTTGTCAGAGAGGACAATCTGAAGTTATGCAGCCCAGCTTAATTTTTTTCAAACCATGGTTCTGCTTTCTAGTGGTAAGCTCCGTTCTAGCAGGCAGGCAACACACAGTTATCGGCTCCGGTCCGGACTTAAAATGGAACTTGTTCTTGCCAATTATCAAGTTTCACTCACATCCGATCACCCGTGTGAAAAATATGCATGCCACTAGATCCCGGATTCCCCCTCCCTCCACTCCCACACGGTGGTCGGCTCGGAGAAATGGCTATTTCCAAGTTAGTTTGGTCGGGTCCATGATACGCCTTCCAAGTTGCATCGTCCCAGCACATCTCATGATCACCGGACTCGTGATCCCCATGATCACCCTAACGATTTAGTTTTATCTACTCAAGTCAAAGAACCGGTCTTTCAGCCTGCAAAATTGCCTTTTCATTCGTTACTATCTTGTAAATTCTACACTTCTGAGGTTGAAATTAGTTCCTTCTGTAGGCAGAGGCTCTAGTTCATAAGAAAAGAGTGGCATTCTGTTCACTTATATGGCAATTTAGCTTTTACTTTAAGATCAATATCTAACATCAAGCCAAAAATTCGTCCTCACTACGATGATATTCCGTCGACACACGTAACTGCCATCCATTGGGTTGGGGGGGGGGGCAATGTTCTATTACTGTAACCTAGAATCAGGTGTTTAGCCAACGGTTCCAAATGATCAGTGACGTGGTTTCTACGTCTGTTGTAGCCTAGTATGGTTCTGAAAAGTTACGGATAGCTAAGATTGCATTCCAAGTTTTCATCCGTCTCGATGCCTACGATTGAAAAGGATAAAGCTCAACTGGCTGCGAAGTCAAAATATATTTTTTGAGTTCCTTCTTCCGACATACTGTTCTTTTTTTTTTTAGCGCTGAGTGAGCCTTTGATGAGGTGATTAAGGAATGTGTCATCAGTTTTCTTGAAGAAAAAAAAATCTTCTTCAAACATATTATTTTAAAGTTTCGAGGGTTTGACAACTTCAGCGTTTGATCGATAGCGAAAAAAACAAGAGCTGTAAGCTCATATGGCACTTGCATGGGTTGAGATGTAGTGTTTTGAACCTTTGCGGTTCAGATGCGCACTTTAAGGGAGCTAGAGAAAAAGTATTTTGTTTTAGAACTTGCCTGTAATGATACGCACTTTATAGGCGCTAGAAATTCATCTGTAAGAAAAACTATTGAGACAAAACGATCACAGGCCCTTAGGGATCATTGATATATACCGTTTGGTAAAAAGTATTTTTTTTTTCACTTTTCGGTTAAAATGTGCACTTTCAGTGTGATAAAATAAATTTTTAAGCAAAACCCTTGTGGCACAAATGATCACGGGTTGAGATGTATCGTTTGTTGAAAAAAAGTAGTTTTCGACCTTGCGGTTCAAATGCGCACTTTCAGGGAGTTAGAACTTCATTTGTAAGCAAAACCCTTGAGGCAAAAATGATAATGGGCTCATGGGGGTCATGAAAATGTATAATTTGCTTAAAAGTATTTTTCTAAATTTGCGGTCAAGATTGGTACTTTAAGGAATGTCGGATTTGGAAAGTGGCGATTTCTGAGCCAATCTTGTCGAATCTCTAATATTCCAGCCCAGTTCGATCGTACTAGCACATCTGGAAGTACCTGAAATCGCGATCACCGGAATTCCGGCCCCCCCCCCTCAAACTCCCCCACAGTCGCCGGAGCCAATCCGGTTCTGTAAGTGATTTATCCAGAGCAACTCTTTATTATTCCCACAAAGTTCGATCCCGATCTCCCCAGTCTGAGCCGGTCACGTATTCCCCCCCCCCATTGTTGTCGAATCCGGTCCGGACATGACAAAGGTCACCAGAGATATGTCCTCTGATCAATTATCAAATTTCACTCAAATCCGATCAACCGTTCCAAAGTTACGCATGACTCAGTATTCCAGATTCCCACTCCCGTTACTCCCCCCACAACTATCCGATCATGTAAATTTTTATTTATAAGTCAGTTTAATCGGGTCCCTGATTGGCCTCCCAAGTTTCGTCGTGAAAATCCCCAAAACCGCCATTACCGGAATTCCGGGAAACTCCCCTCCAGCCCCCCCCCCTAGTGTCCGGATCCAGTCCAAATGTATAAACGATTTATCTGGAACAGATGCTTGTTCTTCCCAGCAAGTTTCACTCCGATCCCTCCATTCTAACCGTTTCTCGATATTTCCGGTCTCCCCCCCCCCAACTCCCCCATAGCTGTCGAATCCGGTCCGGACTTCAGATGGGACATCAGAGGTATGACATTTATTCAGTTATTAAGTTTCATTCCAATCCGATCATCCGTTCGAAAGTTACACACTACTCCAGTTTTCCGGATTCCCCAGCCCTCCACTCCCCCCCCCAGGTGGTCGGATTGGGAAACTGATTATTTCCAGGTTAGTCCGTACGGGTCTCTGATGCTCCTGCCAAGTTTCATCGTCCTAGCACATCTGGAAGTACCCCAACTCGAAAAAGTGTGACAAAAACTACTTAATTCTCAGAATTCCCCGACCCACCACTCCCCCCCAGATGGTCGGATCGGGAAACTGATTATTTCCAGGTTAGTTTGGTCGGGTCCCTGATTTTCCTGCCAAGTTTCATCGTCCTAACACATCTGGAAGTACCCTAACTCGAACATGTGGGACAAAAAAAATTCGGACCGACCGACAGACCGACCGACCGACAGACGGAATTGCGATCGGTATATGGCACTTGAGCCAGAGGCTGCAAGTGCCATAAAAACAAAACCAAGGTGCTGCTCCCGCAACAATTTTATCGGCAAAGCCGACCAAAGGTTGCCCACGCAATGTAAATCTTGTTTTCTCTGTTTGCAGGGACCGTCTGGAACATTCGGCGATCAACGCCATTGGCGAAGAGAATGCTGCGAAGGTTAGAGAGATATTTTCCGAGTCCTGGATGGAGAGGATGTTGGTCCCACCCCGTTTTGAAAACAGTCGTTCTTTTAAAGTAGACCTAGAACTTCTTTTACAGCGTGCTAATGAGGGACACAGATTCGCTAAGCAGATGGTAACAGCACTCGAGTCACGTTTCGCTGCATGTGAAATTCTCACCTCGAATCTGGAGCTCGGACTTGCTTGCAACGACCACAAATTTGTGCATGAATATGCCAATTTTCACAGAACTGAGTGTGAATTTGTCGGGGGACTTCCCTTAGAGCTCCTGGAGCCAGCTACACAGTCTGTTAAACGTGTACTCAGCTCTGCTTGCCCGGTCAGTGTTGAAATCGATGCTCGGATCTGCTGGATTGCCTTGAACTTCGCGAACATGGATGTCAGCTACGTTAAAGCCAGCGTTAAAAAATTTCCGGCCGAGCGCCACTTTTGGAGATCTTATCTGGCACAGCTGGGATTCAAGAATGAATTTGCCGAAGAGATGAAGCACGTTTCTCTTGCCCTGAAGCAATTTCCAGATGATGTTGAGCTCCTGTACTTTAACGCTGTGTGTAACAGAATGAATGTTGGAAAAGGGGTAACTAGAAGCGACGCGATTGAGAGCTACGAAAAGTTCATTGAACAAGCTCCTAGAGACCATCGCAAAGTTCCCGAAGCCTATTACTGCATAGCTCTTCAATATTTTATGGAACAGCCTGAGAAAATGAAAAGACTTGGAGCTGTTCCTGACCCAGTAAAGGAGAACATGGAGAAGGGACTACAAGCAGAGAAGCAGATACTCCCCTGCTTTTTACCGTACGATTCCAACTCAAAGAGGATGCTTGAAATGTTCAACCTAATCGAGGACCTTCCATCTCAAGGCAGCAGGACAAAGAAAACAAACAAGTCTGGCCCCAAAAGTCCAGTCCCAGAAGTCTTGACATCAGTTCCTGCAAACCCTTCACCAGTCACTGGAGGATCCGGCACTACTCCCGAAGAAGAAAATCTGACTGGGAACTTAAAGAAAGGGCACACGGAACTGGTACTTACCAATCCTATCCGATTGAGGCAGATTGTGCACCATCGGAAATGCATTGCAACGGTAGAAAAACCTTGTCAGGCTCGCATTGGACGCAGTACACGACCCCCCAAAGAACAAAGGGCGTCGCGGTCTCCGAGTTTTGCCACACCGATTAAGTTGGCAGAAATTGATGCAACAAAAGACAAGGTTTACGAAAATCGACAGATTAAACTGACGTGTATAGAGGACGGATACAGAATTGTCGGGATCATGTTCCTAGTTGAAGACGAATGTGGAGATACTCAGCGCATGACCGTCTACAACACGCAGGACGACGATCCACGTCTTGCATACGGCTCAACTTTCACGGTAAACAACCTTTATATGAGAATCGCGCAAGACGGCAAGCCCATGATCAGGGTCGATGACCCGGACTCGATCGTCTACCACTCCAACGAGTCCGACCCTGACCGCTGCCGCTTCTGCGGAAGGGGGGGAGCTGTTTTTAAGTGCGGAAAGTGCCTACGTTCCAAATATTGTACAAAGGAATGCCAGACTAGAGACTGGAAGTTCATGAAGCACTCCCTTATCTGCAAAGTGGTCAAACCATGAGCTCCTGTTCCTATGAAGTATTCTTCTCCCACCTACCGCCTTTCTTCGAAACATCTTCCGCTGGAGAAGTACCAGCTGTGTGATACAAAGTTTAGTCCTTCGGACTTAAAATGTTTGGTTGTGTTCCTTTGATTTACAAGTTGTTTTTTTTGTCAGTTTTGTAGGCTTACTTTGCTGCAACCTGCGCCCTTTCTTAGAAACATCTTCTCAGGGATTCTACCTGTTGTGTGATACTCAGTTTAGTCCTTGGGAATTGAAATATTTAGATGTGTTCTTTCGTGTTTTTTGTTGTTGTTGTCTGTTAGCTATGTACTCTCATGCCCTCTTAGTTGTAGATAAAGCAGCTTATGATTTATTTTATTGACTTCCTAATTCAAACATAACTTTTCTCCTTGGAAGCAGGAGAAGGTTGCTCGTGAGAAAAACCGGTTACGTAAATTTGTCCCTGTTTCTGCTTGAGGTCAATGGGCCAGGAGAATGGCTTAAAAAAGCATAATCGGTGGATAATTTGTAAAAAGCAAAGCTTGGTTTTAAAGTATTCAACAATTTTATAATAGTGGAAAAAAACAGTAAATAGTGCGAGGTATGCTTTAAGGGCGTTAGAATAGAACCCGCTCAGTATTTACGGGACTCGATCGCGGATTTTTGCTTGGCTCAATCCCGCGAGAAACTATACATTATCGCCCTTGCTGAGGGTGATAGAAAAATTTGGCCCGCGGGTAGCATGAAAGGCTGATATCGCCCGAGCGCCAGCGAGGATGATATCTGCCTACGATGCTGTCCAAGGGCCAAATTTTCCGCTATCGCCCGAAGAACAGCAAGTGATTATAACACCAGTACACTTGAAAAATCGAGTTATTCCGACATGGACGGAGATGGAGGTATGTTAAACTATTATAACTTTTTTCGAACAGGCGTGTAATGCATATCTTCCTATGACCCACGGTCAGTTATTAAAGGTTAACTTCAGACATCGAGGCTGATATCGGAAAATAACAGCGAGATGGACATTGAAAATAACCTGTCCGAGCCGAAGGCGAGGCAGGTTATGGAAAATATCAGCCGAGCCGAAGGCGAGGTTGATATTTTGAAATGGCCGTCGAGCTTGTGATTCCGATATCAGTCGAGATGGAGGTATGTTAACTATTATAACTTTTTCGAACAGAATTTCCGCTTTCGGGGCTGAAAATAATCCAGCCAATCACGTTTCAGAATTATTCATAACAGCCTCCGGGGAGGATGATATGACAAATAACATCCTCTCCAGCAGGCTGTTATGAAGTAATTCTGAAATGTGATTGGCTGGATTTTCCGTGGCGTTTTCATTGTGAAGTTTATCGTAATATAACTGACCGTGGATCATAGGAAGATATGCATTACACGCCTGTTCGAAAAAAGTTATATTACGATAAACTTCACAATGAAAACGCCACGGAAAATCCAGCCAATCACATTTCAGAATTACTTCATAACAGCCTGCTGGAGAGGATGTTATTTGTCATATCATCCTCCCCGGAGGCTGTTATGAATAATTCTGAAACGTGATTGGCTGGATTATTTTCAGCCCCGAAAGCGGAAATTCTGTTCGAAAAAGTTATAATAGTTAACATACCTCCATCTCGACTGATATCGGAATCACAAGCTCGACGGCCATTTCAAAATATCAACCTCGCCTTCGGCTCGGCTGATATTTTCCATAACCTGCCTCGCCTTCGGCTCGGACAGGTTATTTTCAATGTCCATCTCGCTGTTATTTTCCGATATCAGCCTCGATGTCTGAAGTTAACCTTTAATAACTTTTTCGAACAAACTTTTTTGACAGAGGGCGATTCAGATGCCATCTAGCGGTCGTGAAAGCTACTATAATAGAAGTGAATAAACACAGTGATCTATGCTGAATAACTAGCTTTTCGAAAGCAAGGGATAGTAGGATGTTGTTTACGTTGACAAGCTGCATTTTCAGTGGTAATCTGATTGTTACAAGGTATGACCTATGACCTAAGGCATAGGCTGGTTGTCTAAGAGAGTAAGATGTTCTGTCATTTTTAACTTGTATTTTATTTTTATTTTTATTTCATTTTTATGGCACTTGCAGCTTCGCTCAAGTGCCATATACCGATCACTTTTCGGTCTGTCGGTCGGTCTGTCAGGCCACTCATCTCGAGTTACGGTACTTCCAGATGAGCTAGGACGATGAAACTTGGCAGGCATATCAGGGACCCAACCAAACTAATTTGGAAATAGTCACTTCCCCGATCCGACCACCGTGGGGGGAGTGGAGGGATGGGGAATCCGGAATATTGACGTATTTATAACTTTTGAACGGGGAATCGGATCTTAATGAAACTTGATGTTTGGAAAGACCTCGTGTCTCAGATGTCACATTTCAAGTCCGGAATGGATCCGGCGACTTTGGGGGGAGTTGGAGGGGGGAGTCGGAAACCATGTGACATATTCGGAGTGGACGGATCGGGATGAAGCTTGGTGGGAAGAACAAGCACAAGCCCTAGATACATAGTTGACAAGACCGGACCGGATCCAAGCACTGTGGGGGGAGTTGGAGGGAGGTTTCCGGAATTCCGGTGATCACGACATAAGATACTTACACATGTGTTGGGACGATGGAATTTGGCAGGCATATCAGGGACCCGACCAAACTAATTTGGAAATAGTCACTTCCCCGATCCGACCACCGTGGGGGGAGTGGAGGGATGGGGAATCCGGAATATTGACGTATTTATAACTTTTGAACGGGGAATCGGATCTTAACGAAACTTGATGTTTGGAAAGATCTCGTGTCTCAGATAACACATTTCAAGTCCGGAATGGATCCGATGACTTTGGGGGGAGTTGGAGGGGGGGAGTCGGAAATCGTGTGACAGATTCAGAGTACACGGATCGGGATTAAACTTGGTGGGAAGAACAAGCACAAGCCCTAGATACATAGTTGACAAGACCGGACCAGATCCGAGCACTGTGGGGGGAGTTGGAGGGAGGGTCCCGACTTAAGATACTTACACATGTGTTGGGACGATGGAACTTGGCAGGCATATTAGGGACCCGACCAAACTAACTTGGAAATAGTCATTTCCTTGATCCGACCACCGGGTGGGATGGAAGGAGGGGGAATCCGGAATGTTTACGTATTTATAACTTTAGAACGGGGAACCGGATCTTAATGAAACTTGACATTTGGAAAGATCTCGTGACTCAGACGTCACACTTCAAGTCCGGGATGGATCAGGTGACTTTGGGGGGAGTTGGGGGGGGGGGATTGTTTGACACGTTCGGAGTGGACGGATCGGGATGAAACTTTTGGGGGAAGAATAAGCACAAGCCCTAAATACATAATTGACAAGGCCGGACCGGATCCGAGTACTGTGGGGGAGTTGGAGGGAGGGTTCCGGAATTCCGGTGATCCTGATAAGACGCTTAGACATGTGCTAGGACGATGAAACTTGGCAGGCATATCATGGACTTAACAATTTTCACTTAAGAACAGTCGGATTTTGCTTACAAATGATCACAGCAAACACACGCATTGGCGAATTCCTTTTTTCATCATTTTACCAAGTCTTGCAAGTGCCATATGAGCTTACAGCTCTTGTTATACAATTTTTAAAGAACTTTTTTTTTTTTACTGAAAGCTTCTACTTTTCAGTATTTTATCGAAAAGTGCTCGTTGAATTCAGTAGCCTATTTGAGGAAAAGTGCTCGTTGAATTCAGTATTTGAGGAAAAGTGCTCGATGAATATTGCAGGGCGATAATAGTTGTTGCAGGGCGATAATAGTTGTTGTTATCGCCCTCTGGAACTTTTTTCTTTTAACATCAGGGCAATACAAGGAAATTTTGGTATGGGTAGGATAGGACTGATATCATGGGACTGCACGGTGTACTGGTGTTATAGGTTCTTATCATTATCCGCGGCCCCCCTGAAGACTTCTCAACCCTAATCGAAAACCCAGCGAGGCTCTGAAACCCCAGGAGCCTCAATTAAAAAAATTCGAAATCTGTATGTAAAATAGGAAACAAGACAACAGTAATTAATCATCCATTATTTAATCATCCTCTCTTGTTCTTACGTTTCTTTTCACATCTTCTTTCACCTTTCTCTTCTTGAATTCAGCCAAACCTCCAAGGCTTTCAACCGTTTTCGTTCTGAAGGTAAATCGAGTGTCGGGGTGAAGCGAAGGCACGGGTATCTCAGCCGTGTCGATAGCTGGTAGCTGAAGATCTATGGATTCGGATGCTGAAGACCTAAAAATACAAAAAGCAGAAGTAAATAAAAAGATAAACAAATTAAAATAATCATTCGCTACTTTTATATTGTTTTTCATTCTTCGAAAATCTATTTTGTTTGCCATTCCCTCCCCAACTTATAATAATAACAATATACTGCATCAGCCTTTTTCTCCTCTACATATTTATGATGCTGAAGAACAACAAATTAATTAATCTAAAAACAAATACCCATCAGCACTAACATGACTAGGCTACAATACACTTGCTACAATACAATTGTTCTCCACAGAAAACTGTCCGAAACGGCGTATGCGCGTCTGTCGCCCTCTCACGGGCTTATTCGTCTGTTTGATTCTTGAGTAGATTCTGTTTGTATGTGTCGTGCTTTCCTAATTATGTCTTTTCTTTTTCTTCTGTACTCGACTGTTTTCGTCCTGTACGATTTGTGGGTTAAAGATAGATTATTATTATTGTATAACCTCTAGCCAGCCGATGAGTAAAGAAGAGGTTTACGAAGAGTGGCATCCTTCTTTGTAACTTTATACAAAGAAGTGTAGCTTGAGAGTTGTGACCCTGTATGACCTGCTGTAGGGTTTAGCGTACTTTTTTGAATGTTCGTTAAAGCACCCATGCCAGCTATTGCCAGTAACTGGCTGGAGAAAAATTTATAGCCTGTTCAGTTGTATATGATACCACTTCATCCGTTAAGTTGTATGTAATGATATGTACAACGATACGAGATATATATATACGATACGATATACGAAATACTTTAGTTAAAGCACAACTCTTACTAGAAATGATCTTTTCACGATGAAATGGCTTAGAAATATCGTTTTCGAAATACCATTACTTTCCACGTTAAATTAGCATTTTCTTTTTAGCTCTTGCAAACTGTATCCAGTCCTCCCGCTCTTCGACGAGGCGGCTGGACGCAAAATATCTGAAAACTGAACGCGCTGTGGTTAAAAAAGATCCGAAACAGAACATGCACCTGATGGCCTACCATGTCTTCTAAAATGAATTACAAAACTTTGAAGCTTCTCATGTCTTTTGTGTGAAAGAGTTGTCGGCGGACCATGAAGCTTTCGGCGAACTTTACGTTGCGTGACTGGCAAGACTCGGCTCGGCGAAAAAGTGCTAAAAAGTCGCAGGTACGTACGAAACAATGGCAAAGGGCGGGATTTCACAAGCTTATAATTCCATACGCGATCCAGGTATCACATAAAAAGCAGAAAGAGCAAAAGGGGTCCTTTAGCTTTGCTTCAGACTGGGATAATCTGAAGAAGTAGTTGTCCAGTCTCATCCAGTACTGATACATCAACATCAGTGGAATCTTACTGCTGATTTTCATCGGCTGTGTCAATTAACTGTTTGTCTCCCCTCCCGTTGTGTATTTACAGTCACCAAATTCTCATTTCCCCAAAATGGCAAGCGGTCTCTTTTCACCATGCACGTGGATGAGCAAAAATTTGAGCCTCCGGGTCTAAGAATTATTCAATGCAATTACAGAAGTAGATTGCATTCATGTTTTTCCGCGACACAATTGTGTGCCACACACTTCTGAGTGTTTGTCGCGGAAACACGATTGTGTGCCACACAGTCAAGCCACAAGTTGAGACTCGGGGAAACGCCGTTTTGTCTATTTTTTGGGCGGTAATTTCAAATGTCTGAAAATAAAACAAAATTCATGTAAAATTTCAATAAATAGATCTCCAGGCTTTCGTCCTTACTATTCCGTGCAAAAAGGATTCTCAGTTTTACGTCTAGCCTACATACTTGAGAAAGTTTTTAATTTTTTGGATTTGACGTTATTTTGCTAAATTTGAATTTCTTGCCAGAATCGAGCCACAAAATCGACAATAACCTCGTTTGTCGAATTTGAGCCACAAAGCGAGCCATACAAATCTTGTTGGTCGCGGAAACACACTTGTGGGCAGCACAAAAGTCCGCGAAAACATTCTTTTCGAGCCACAATCAACCCACAAAATGTTCCTGGGAGCACGGAAAAACGCCTATAGTATAGGTGCGGCGGTTCCTTTAACAAATGCTGGAACAAAACTTCCCTATCTTTCATGTAAAGGGGCCACGGACTTTAATTTGGGAATTCATTTGAATAGGGGAATAGGGGGGAGGGAGGATTTTATGTAGTCGGGGAACAGAGAGGGTTTAAATGTCAAAATCATTGCTAAGCTGATACTTACTCAGGGTCTGGCACGCTTTCCCAGCTACCATAGGCATTCTGTGCAGGAGCTGGACCAAATTCCTGAGGGGGGATCAATGGCTCCTCCTTCTTCGGCACTTTCTTCTTGAATACCAAAGCTGGTTTGGCTACTTTAATCCCGGTGGGTTTGGGCGTTTCTTTTTCAACAGGATTCTGAGGTGCTTTGGTCTGTTCCTCTAATGATAGGTACCCAGTCGCTGGAGGCTGCCATTGTGTTGCTAAAACAGGAAGAAGTGTAAGGGGGAAGGGGAAAACAGAAGTGTACGGAGCGAGTCCCCAAGCTGGATCCCCCCCCCTCACGTCGTACTGAGGGGTACCGAAATAGCTTTGTCCCCAAATATGTTCAAACTTTTAAAGAACAACTCGCTCTAACACAATCTTTTTGCTCAGATGTTCGTTGATCGTTGACCATTTCACTATTAAGCTATGCTTACAGAAAATTACACGCGGCTTCGGCTGTTTTTAGCCTCTTTCCATGTACCTTGCCTCCGATGACACTCTTGCAAAATTTGCATAACCGGTCTCTGGACGAAAAAGCTCCCCAGAAACAATGATCGGACGCATGGTACATCACGCGAAGAGAACAAACGTGGCAAGCGTGATAATTAGTGTATTGCTAATAGAAGAATTAGGATAAACTAATGAAGTGAAGAATCTCGGGAACGAGAATGGATAGAAATACTACTAAAGTAGAATGAATTACTATCATAAGTACGACGTGTCCTTTAACTATAATTTTTCAGTTTGTATTTTGTTCCGGATTACGTAGCGAGCTTGGGTTGGAAACCAAGGACCTGAGAAGCTCCCAGTCTGCATCACTTGGGGTAACGCCCTTCTGTAACCTACGTGGAAGTCGAACCACAGGATATCCCAACTGAAATCATTTGGCGTCAGGAAAATTACCCGATGCTGAACTTAATCATCAATGTAAAAAAGAAAAAAAAAAAAGAAAAAATAAAAACATTTATTACCTATTATTGATAAATTTGATGCCTTGGATTCCACTCTACCCAAAGGGGGGAGGTGTGTTATGGAGACGTCTCTCACTAACTTTATTCCATTTCTTCCATCTCACCCGCTTCATTATTCTCACATTTATTTTAAATTGAATTTCCCGCTAAAACAAGTAGTCCACAGAAGAAGCTCTCAAGCCGCGGTGGTGATTCATACTCCGAGCGATGAATCACCACCAGGAGTACAGTTATTTCCGGGAGTTCGTGGAGAAACGACATACTTCACGGTATTTATATGTATCGTTATTCCAAGTTTATTTTGTCTAGGCTAGATTACGAATTAAAAGAAATGTGTCTAATTATGGGCTAAACATATCACGGTTAGGCTGGTCGTAGGATCTGGTCATGGTTTGGCGTCCGAGGAATAATGAGTTGATTGATTAGGGCCATAGGAATTGGGCCTAAACCGGGAAAGCACGAATCGCGCGACTCTCCTAAGGCCAACGATGTAATAAGTATGACAGAAAGCTGTAGGATTAGTTCTTGCTTAAGTCGACAAGTACTTTTCACAGAGACATAGCTCTAATAAAATGTAGCTCAGGTATCCGTTTTGCAGTGATTTGCGTAGCGGCAACGGCGCTTTTTGGGGGTAAATTGTTTAACCACGTCAGTCAAATCTGTGTTTGCCCCCCCCCCCCACCACCACGAAAATGGGCTAATTGGTAGAATGGTTGTAAGTACGGATTGGATGTTTAAAATCGGTTGTGCTGCCAGCCTCTGTGGTCCTGAATGGTTAGGAATGGGGGAGTCTGAATTACGGGAACTATTACGCATGCTTACCATTAGTTTTCACATTCCAGTAGTAGGTATGTCCTTCCTCTGATTTCGCCTCATACCATTCATGCTCTTTTTCGATCTTCTGTCCAGTAATTTCTTCCAATTTTCTCTGAACCTCAGATCCAGTGACATCTGGGTTCTTGAAGACATCTTTCTCGTATGCCTGAAGTGCAGCCTTAAAAAAAAAAAAAAAAAAAAAAAAACTTAGACTACACAGTGCTAGAAACGCTGTTTCGAATTCAAATATTTTATTGACCTCCAAGATCGGAGAGTATAAAATGAAATAAATACAAACTAACTGGCCAAACATGTAATACTACAAAAAAACAATCTGGCCAAAAAATACTAAGTATACAAGAAAATAAAATTATACACATGCGTTGAACTATATTAACTCTTTAACCGCTAAATATAGGTAAATATAAGTAAATAAATATTATAAGTAAGAGAAGACATTTTCGACAGAATTTTTGTTTGCTTTTTTTGTATAATCTGAAGTGAATCTTTCAAACATGGCACTCTGATTCAGACTCTTTCTGCTATAATTTTTCCACTCTACTTGCCCCTGTGGAAAAAGTGGAGTGACGACCGTGAGTTCAATAACTTTTTTTTAGTTCTTCACACTAGTGTGTCGAATTAGCGGTTAATCTGAACTGAAAAAACAAATAAATTTGCAGAAAAGTCAATGAGAAAATGAGATATTCAATGGCAGTGTGGCCTGTATTAAAAAACAAGAGCTACGAGCTCATATGGCACTTGTTACGAGTAGTGGTACCCCCACCCCGCCATTCAAAAATGCGGTTCGTACCTAGAATTAGGATATCTAGGTTCATTCAGTCTGAAAGCTCTAGATGACATATTTAGAACTTATGCTTGTTCTTCCCACCAAGTTTCATCCCGATCCCTCCACTCTAAGCGATTACAAAGATTTCCGGTTCGCCCCTCCAACTCCTCCCAATGTCACCGAATCTGGTCCGGATTTAAAATGGGATGTCTGAGGCACGAGACCTTTCTAAATATCAAGTTTCGGTTAAATCCGATAACCCGTTCAATAGCTGAGCTTGCCACTGGATTCCGGATTCCCCTTTTGTAAACTCCCCCTCGACGGTCGGATTGGGGAAACAACATTCTCAAGTCAATAGTTCGGGTACCTGACAAGCATGCCAAGTTCATTGTCCTTGCACATCAGGAAGTACCGAACTGGTGGGATTACTACAAACTCGGATCCCCTCCAACTCGCCCACAGTGACCGGATCCATTTCGGTTATGCTATTCACTTGATCTTCCCACCAACTTTCATCCCAAACCCTCCACTCCAAGCGTTTTCCAAGATTTCCGGTTCCCCCTCCGACTCCCCCCAATATCACCGGATCCGGTTCGGATTTAAAATGGGGCGTCTGAGACACGAGATCTTTCTATACGTCAAGTTTCATCAAGATCCGATCACCCGTTCGCAAGTTAAAAATACCTCACTTTTCGGATTCCCCCTCTGTCCACCCCCACCCCCCAGATGGTCGGATCCAGGAAACGACTATTCTCAAGTCAACCTGTTCGGGTCCCATACACGCCTGCCAAGTTTCATCGTCTTAGCGCATCAGGAAGTACCGAACTCGCGGGATCACTAGAAATTCGGATCCCCCCCCCACTGTGAACGGATCCGGTCCGGTTATGTCAATCACGTATCTAGGGCTTGTGCTTGTTCTTTTCACCAACTTTCATCACGATCTCTCTACTCAAAGCGTTTCCCAAGATTTCCGGTTCCCCCTCCAGTTCTCCCCATGTCACCGGATCCGGTCCGGATTTAAACTGGGATGTCTGAGACACAAGGTACTTATATATATCAAGTTTCATTAAGATCCGGTCACTCGTTCGTAAGTTAAAATACCTCATTTTTCCGGATTCCCCTCCCTCCAGCCCCCCCGGATGGTCGGATCCGGGAAACGACTATTATCAAGTCAATCTGTTCGGGTCCCTGACAAGCCTGCCAATTTTCATCGTCCTAGCACATCAGGAAGCACCGAACTCGCGGGATCACTAGAAATCCGCCCCCCTCCCTAACTCCCCCAAAGTGAGCGGATCCGGTCCGGTTATGTCAATCCCGTATCTAGGACTTGTGCTTGTTCTTTCCACCAACTTTCATCCAGATCTCTCCACTCGAAGCGATCTTCAAGATTTCCGGTTTCCCCCTCCAACTACCCCCCATGTCACCGGATCCGGTCTGGATATAAAATGGGAGGTCTGAGACACGAGGTACTTCTATATATCAAGTTTCATTAAGATCCGATAACCCGTTCGTAAGTTAAAAATACCTCATTTTCCGGATTCCCCTCCCTCCAGCCCCCCCCCCCCCCGGATGGTCGGATTGGGGAAACGGCTATTATCAAGTCAATCTGTTCGTGTCCCTGACATGCCTGCCAATTTTCATCGTCCTAGCACATCAGGAAGCACCGAACTCGCGGGATCACTAAAAATCCGGATTCCCCCCCCCAACTCCCCCAAAGTGAGCGGATCCGGTCCGGTTATGTCAATCCCGTATCTAGGACTTGTGCTTGTTCTTTACACCAACTTTCATCCAGATCTCCCCACTCTAAGCGATTTTCAAGATTTAAGGTTTCCCCCTCCAACTACCCCCCATGTCACCGGATCCGGTCTGGATTTAAAATGGAAGGTCTGAGACAAGTGGTCCTTCCATATATCAAGTTTCATTAAGATCCGATCACCCGTTCGTAAGTTAAAAATAAGTCATTTTTCCTATTTTTTCCGGATTCCCCTTCCCTCCACTCCCCCTCAGGTGGTCGGATCGGGGAAGCGACTATTTCTAACTTAATCTGGTCCGGTCCCTGATATGCCTGCCAAGTTTCATCGTCCTAGCTTATCTGGAAGTACCCGAACTAGCAAAACCCGGACAGACAGACCGACAGACCGACCGACCGACCGACCGACCGACGGACGGAAAGAAATTGCGATCGCTATATGGCACTTGGCCGAAGGGCAAGTGCCATAAAAACTAAGGAAAAACGTACAGGCATAAACTGAGACACAGGCGAGGACTCACTACCACAAATGTGGAAATTCCTGATCGGTTGTGAATACTCTATATGCCGCCAGTGAACCTCGGGAAGAACGAGCGACGTCGCCCCAACGATGAGTGTCGACTAATAAACGGCGCTCGTAGTAGTAGATTCCAAGAATACGCCAAAGAGCCCAATGCCCACGCAGGCTTCTTCCTCGTCGATGGATTCTAGGTGTTGCTAGCGCCGCTATTGGCGTCTTAGACTTTTTCGATCAGGTCACAAGCTCGCAGGATTGCAAATAGGTGCTGGAAGATCTTGATATCGTCTGACTTGTGTGGTTCCTGTTTGGTGGTATCTGCACATGTGGGGTTAATCTTCAGCTTTGTCAGTAGGGATTTCAGTCTACCTCGTTCCTGTTTTGCTCGTGCATTCAGCGATTTGCACATGAGCAGGATGTGGTCCATTGTCTCGTCGCCGTTTCGGCAAACCCGACATGTTGGGAATGTGGGGGGGTCTTCGTTGGGGTGACTGATCTTATAGTGGTATGCCTGGTGGGCTAGTCCATTTGCGTTGGCTCGAACATGATGGTAAACACTGGTCTCTAGCTTTCCTGGGAATGGAGATGTTCTGGGGCGAGGTGGCTTGACTGTATGAACCTTCAGTCGAAGCTGAAGCATATCACGTAGAGGGATGGGGCGGTGTGAGATGACCGGGACTTTTGTTGCTTCTTTTGCTGCTTCATCGACAGTTGTAATGCCAGGTATCCCCACGTGGCTTGGTATGTACTGGAGGGTAACTTCGATTCCCTTCTTAGCAAGTTCTTGAATCAGGTTTGATGCGTTGTCGAGGTCGATGTCTGCTGAGCTCCAGTCCTCTGACATCAGCGCTTGGAGGGCAGATTTTGAGTAAAAAAATACTGCTACTTTGACATCTTTGATTTCTCCCCTATTCAGGTCTAGCAGAGCAAGGTTTATCGCGTGGATTTCAGCTGACATGATGCAAATTTCTTTGGAGAGTCTCTCCATCATCTTCGTGTTCCATTGGGGGAAATAGACTGCACATCCAGTAGCGTTGACAACAGCTGTGACGACGCTTCTGGCTCTTCCGCTAGGTACACGGCGATTCTTCATCGGCACGTAGAGATAGTCATCAGGAGTATACATCCCAGGCTATTTTAACGAATATTGGGAAAAATAAAATGATTCTGATTCTGACAGAGGGGGCTGGGTTGTAGCATGTCTCCTTCCTTTCTTCTCCATATATATCATAGGTGGTAGGTTCAGTCAGCGTAGCCTTTAAGGATATGTGAGTTAGGAAAGCCCTCCCATGTGTTTTGTGGCTCTTCTCCGTACTGCTTCGAAAATATGCTTGTCTTGTTGGTACTATGGGGAGGCAAGTATGTTGCCAGTATAAAGCTTGGGTCTCAAAAAATCTTAGTCTGGGCATCACAGTTGCCTTGAGTGATACGATCGTCATCTTAATCATCACCAGTATCTGTGCCCCGACAACAACCTTACTGGTGCTGAATGGAACTTCAACTGGTTCTCCGCGATGACGCAGAGCGGCTTGACCCCATGTAATAAAATTTTATAATGAAGTGTGATTAAAACCTTGAACCATGTTCCTCTGCCACTGTAAGGATTAGTACTGGGGAGTCGAGACCTGGTTGTTCCATTAGGTATTGCTTTTTCAGGGTGTTTGTGGCCAAAGTTCTGCATTTACCTGGATTTGAACCCCATCTTCTATGTTTAAGCACAGTCTGTTAATGCATTGAGATCTTCTTGGAGGGTGACTGTGAAGGCATTTGCAATGGGTTTTGGGTAACCCGCATACTGTGGTCTTGTAGGTACAACAAATAAATCATAGCACCGACTTATACTAGAGCGGCAAGTCCACAGATTTGACTACCTCACCAAAATAAAATATCTATAGTTGCTTGTCTTCATTTATTTGATTGCTGATTCATTTTCTAGCTTTGGCCTGAACCCTTGCCAAGAAAGGCTGACATGTTGCTGGAATGAATCCCAGCAGACATATTCATTTAGTGCTGTCAGTATATAATAATTATTATCACTAATATGTTATTTTTCGATTTTAATCTTTACAAACTCATAAACCATACCTGAGGTCTAAAAGACCTCTAAAAGACCAAACATTGGAAAAAAAAAAATACCTTATGAAAATTACATACAGAGGCTAGCGGCCAACTAGCCGCCGTCACGCGTTTAAATCAAAACTGAAGCTTTAATAAGATTTTCTAATTTCCTATGTATTTGCACTCGGGGGGGGGGGGGGGGGGGGGGGGGTCACAAGGGGGTTTCGTCTACACCCATATTTGCTACCATATCGACACCTGTCCGTGAGTTCATAGTTTGTAGTACTACCGGAACCCTAGCCCATGGGAGTTGGGTTCCGTGAGTTAATAATATTCACTCCCGGGCTCTTGGTCCACACTGAGATGGGCCTGTGAGTTAAAGTTCTTTTATTTTGGCACCACTGGAGTCTTAGCTCTCCACTTGTGGGTTCCGGTAGTTGATATGAGTTCCATACTCTATTTAGACAATAACGGAACACAAGTGCCAATTATATAGTTTCTGGTTTAACCAATCACCTCCCCAGCTCCCTAATTCTGTGCGATTACCGAAAGAGGAGCTGGTACGATGAAATTTCCGTGACCTATATACATTTACTGCCGGAACAGAAGCCAGAACATATCAGTTCCCGTTGGTCAGTGACGTCACGTCAGCTTCCTGAAGCGTAGCACGAACAGGGGCGTCACATACAGGGGATGGACGGCCCCCCCCCTGAATGTTGTCGGCCAGTAGGAAAAAATAACCAATTACGATTTTTCGTAAAACAATCAATTTTTTCTTCAGAACAGTTGGTTTTTCTTAAAATTAGTAGATTTTTCGTCAGAACAGTCATTTTTTCTGACAAGAACAGTCGGTAAAAGTGACAAGCCATTTGGTAAATACCTTGCCCCCCCCCCCAACATTTTGGATAGTAACACCTCTGAGCTCGAATGCTTTGGTTTCTGTGAGAACTACCGGAACCATAGTCCGTACGATACGGCTCCCGATTCCCTAGACAGTGCCTTCAAGAAACCCTGTTCATAAACCTTGTTAGGGACCATGCTCAATCCTGCTCATTACACTGAGACTAAAGTACTGGACTTGGGCTAGTAAACTTTAACTTGAGCCTACCTCTTCTATTTTCTTCATGTCTTCGTCAAACTCAGCCTTTTCTCTCTGTTCTTTCAGTCCCTTTCGTCTCAATTCAGAAATTTTCTTCGTCATGTTTTCTTTGTGATTTTTACCATTTTCGTGGAACTGAATGCTCTGTAAAGGAAAAAATATAAAATTAATAGAAAGCTTCTTGGTTATCTATGGCAGACTGATGACTGCAAAACCTGGAGTAGCTTGGAAAGATGTGTAGCTTTTCTCGGCTACCATGGGCCATGGTTTTATTTCTTGTTTAGAATTTTAAATTTAGACTTTTTTTTACTATTTAGTTTGAACCTATATATGATTTTGGATAAACTTACACGAAACACTGGATACCTGTTAGTACCCTAACCCTGATCTACTCCACTATAAATAAAAAATCAGATTGGTTGAGATCTCTCGAATAATCATTATTTTATTGACTCTCCAGCATTTGGAACAGTGTATCCAGCTGTATCCAGCATTAGGCTGATGACAATGATGATGAAGTTTTATTAACAGACCAGAGAAAAGAAGGGAAATAGCACAGTAGAAAAAAAGAAAAGAAAAATAACACTGAACTTTCAATAGGCTAATGCAGTAAATGCACAGGATAAAATAAACAAACTAGTACAATAGGACAAGAACCCAACACTGCACTGGCAAGGAAAAACCATAGACTAAGACAGCCCAGAGTCCAGCGAACGTAGCTAATATTTATGTGAACCTTGGCAAAAGCCAAATCTTTGAGTCTGAGTTAGGAACTTACAGCTCGGTTGTCAGCAATCCAGCATTTACAGCAGTCGCAGAACTTCTTAGGAGTGGACTTCCAATATTCTGACATTTTCCGCTAGCCGAGATCTCGGAAAAAAATAGAAAAAAGATTAGATTCCTATAATTTCCAGTTTTTCCTGCTTTCTTGGTCTTTTTTTGTTTGGGTTATTTTATTTATTTTTATTCTTTATTTTACTCTATCTGTTGGGACTTGGGACTTGGGAGCAAACTTGCCGCCAATACTTTCTATCTGGAAACCTATGTATGTTGAAAAAAAAATCATTAGCCAAACAACTTAAATATGCTAAGCGATCTATTAGATCTCAATAAGAAAATCATCAATATTTTATTGAGAGTTTAATTTTTTTGGTGATTGATTTTAGCCTTTTCTTGCATTTTTCCCTAATTTTCTTTCGAAATCCATAAGTAGGTTTTCTTCGAATTTGGCGGAGGGTTTGAATTTTAAAAGCATGCAATGGTAAGAATTTCTCTTTTCTAATTAGGCAACGGCTCCAGTTCAGTTGCTTACGATTTGTTGCTTGCTTGGGTCTAATTTCTTTCTGAGCAGGTGCTTTGCATTGATTTTCCTCAGTTTTGCAGTCATAGTGGCCAAATTTGGAAATTCAGGAACTTTTGTTTAGTTTTTCTGGATTTATTCCATTGCAATATTTGCAATTAGTTTGTCTAGTTATGTGATTTGACATATCTAATTATTTACTTTCCATTATTTAATAAGTAGCCTAAAGTAAAGTAATGAGCAAGTCTCTTAGTCTTGATGTGGAAACTATTTTTTTTTTGCTGTAGCCTAAAATTCAGAATAAATTTACTTTGTGTCAGCTTTACCCTGGGCCCGGATGGTCACTACTTTTTTGATGGACAGATCCGCAAAAAGGCACTTTGATCATCAGTGTTACCAAAAATTTGGCCTTCAATAGGGTACAACGACCAGTAGCCGGCCGTGACGAAAAAACCGGCCACAATATTTCAATGGACTTGAAAAATTAATTTTTCAACAAAATGGATCAAAACAAACAACAGCAGTAGAAACAAAATCTTTTCTTTCACTTGGACACCCAGCATTGTCAGACCACATTGAATTAACTGCATCTTCAAGGGGGCCGGTTTTTTTGTCTTCATACATCACGCTGATTTTTTAGTGAAAAATCTTACGTGGCAACACTGTGACAGAAAAATTTGCGTTCCTCATAATCAGCGTTTAAATACGGTTTTGCACATGTGAAATTCATGGCAATTGGATAGCTTTTGACCGAGTTATTGATTTTAAAGAGTCAGAGTAAGTTTCAAGGGCCGTTTACTGGTCACTGTACCCTACTAGCCTAATCTCTATATTTAGAAGAAGGACTCGTCTGTCAGTTAGTTCGCATTTAAGGCTTGGAATTGTTGGGGTTTTAACTTATTGGAACCACATTAAAAGCTAGAATTGGCATAGTTAGTAGTTTAATCTTCCAGAAAAAATGCTGATTCGAGAAATTTCGCCTGAGGTGGTTAGTTTAAGTTGCCCTGGGTACAGCCTCTTCGCAGCAACAGCTTTTTTGTCGGTACATGTTCAAGTCCGTTGCAAAACTGGACATCCCACGAAAAGGTAGCCTAAAATGCTAGTGATCGCCCTTGCATATCCCTGGTAATAAAGAAGTGGAGGGACGTGAAAACGAGTCAGATTTCGTTTAGCCTTGATTTTGATCAAGAGCTCAATTAGCCTTGATTTTGTAAATAATATGAACCTTTTCGGATTCAAACAAATTTAACAGGTTCGGTAAAAATCAGGTGCCGATTCGGTAAATTTTACCAGGTTTGCCCCCCCCCCCCCCCCCCCCCCCCCCCCAATGAAGAAAGGCTCGGGATGCCTCAATAAGTGGTAGACTGTGACCTGGCCTATACAGCAAACCGAAACCAAATATTTTTTAGAGATGCTCTCTAATGAAGTTCTGTTATTCCCAGCTATTTCTGGGTTCCTTTCTATACCTCTCTAGGGCTGAGTAAAATTTATAGGTGTATTGTATTTTAGTCAAGTGGAAATAACAATTTTCTTCATATTTAGGGGTTTCCTGTCAAGGATGCTGTCATCTCGCCAGAGCTGCCCAAATCACTGATGCTGGAAAAGCATGTTGGGTTTATTGCAAAGTATGGATCTATGAAGGGTGGATATGTAAGTAAAAAGTAGGCCTAGACGATCTTGTATGATGTTTGGCAAAACAGGTCTTACTCGTAGCCTTAAAGTGCGCCAAAAAAAATTTGGAAATATTATTTTCTTACCCCCCTAAGTTGTTCCATATCACATGAAAACATTGTAGAACAAGTTTGAGCCATTTATAATAATGTTTAGGGGTAGCTCAAGTACATCAAAGATTCGGAAAAAAAGAAGGATTTCGAGCAACTTGTATTTTGCTTAAAAAACACATTTAAACTAAATTGTTTAGTTCCTATTTATGGTTGACCGGACAGAGTCTGTTTCCTGCTATCGGGATAAACTCTGCAGTGTTCATAGACAACTTGCAGCAAAAATTGCAGGGCCTCACCATCAGTCTTTTCGTTGCCGAACTGACGTGACTGTCGAAGAAAGCCAAGCCAACAAGTTCGGGTGACAAATACCACAAGTGACCGGAAAACCTGTTTGATGTGACCTTTGAGATTGCCAAATGGACGGACGAGCACTCGTGCAGCGACTTCAGTAGTAGTAGGTCACTGTACAGAGCACCTGAGGTTAAAGGTGAAGAGATCCAGGCTTTCAGGTACACACACACGTACTGCAAACACACAAACATCATCCAAAACCTCTTTCTTCTGTGAGAGTAAGTCTAAACTGAGCCTTGAACATCCAGATCTTTAAACTGTAGCCTATATCACTTTGCTCATCCATCTGGCATGGTGCATCTCTGCGGGTGACATGAATCGTACTATTCTCGCAGGAGTAGCACCAAGAAAAATGAGCACAAGTTCCAGGAATTCCTTGTAATCGTCCCTCGGCTGGCTCTGTTCAAGGTGCTTGTTAGCAAAATCTTTGTTTGATGTCATCCACTAGACGTGCCACATCATCAGCTGCAATTTCTGTTTCATATTTGTCAGTATCTATGAATCTCCAATAGTCCTAAGAGCGTTTGAAGAGTGGAACCTCAGGAGAAGATGTCGATCCCATGCACACTCGAAACGCAGCACCAATACAAGCCACTGACCAGTGTTGTGCCAAGTACTTCTATTTTTTACTTAAGTATAAGTACCAAGTACTCCAGGAGAATTTTACTTAAGTATAAGTATCAAGTACTTCTCGAAAAATCTACTTAAGTAATAAGTACTTTTTGAAAAGTACTTCAGTACTTAAGTATTCAAGTACTTATGCAGGCTTATTACAGTACGGATGTAAAAGAAAAATGTCTGATAAAAGGCCAACAACGAAAAACGACTGACATTACTATCCTATGTGACAGCAAACATAAAATCAATTAATTAGGATCCCAAAAGTAGTAGCCTACTGGGAAACCAATGACTTCGTCAAAGTGTACCTTTCCGTCTGTCTGTCTGTTAGAATGATATCTGTTGAAAGGGTTAGGTAAGCTATCCTGTCCGAACTTGGTGTTAGAGTCCTTTGCCTTAAAGTACAGGTCGTTCCCGGACGGGACTCGAGCCCTATGTTTAAAGATGGGGACAGTGAACGCACAGGTCATTCGCTGATGGGTCCCGTATATAGCCTACTATTCAGTGGTGCGGGAGGGGGTTCCAAACTAGTGTTGGGCGATATTCGATACAATAATCGAAATATCGATATTACTGAAAAGTATCGATATTTCGATATTGACTTTTCAAATATCGATATTTTCGATATTTGCAAAGAACGAATAAGGATTCCAAACTTTTGTTCGTCTGGGGAGGAGAAACACGACTGGGAAAGAAAAACGTGCACATGCGTACTCTTTCTTGATGGGAATGGTTGATTTTGTTCTTTTAGTTCAATTTCGTTATTAAGTTTTTTTCCATGAAAAAATGTAGCAGTTTCAAAAAAATGTAGCAGTTTCAAACAGTTTCAAGTACGCCAAATATCGGTTTACGATAATCGAATATCGATTATCGAATTTAAAAATATCGAAATATCGATATTCCTCAATATCGCCCAACACTATTCCAAACCAAGAATTAATTTACGGGTGAGGTGAGGTGGGGAATTTAGGGGTGGGATTTCAAGCCAAGATTTAATTTACGGTTGAGAGACATGCTGAAAACCACATTTTTTTTGTCGCGGAAAATTAGTTTAAACAAAAACTGGCGAAAAGAACACGTCGGTAGTGCTTATATTTCCTTGATCCTGTGTTTCGAGTGCCAATAATCTGATATTCTGAATCAATTTGTATGGTCTACTCTGCAATTGGTCGATGCTATGGACGAAACCGGGTGAAGACCAGAAATTCAGTAGGCCCCATTTTGGGTATTTATCTGGTGCTACGAGTTTCGGGTTCGCCGTAATCCATTGAAGTTCCAATAATATATCCGTCCAGTTGTTCTCGTCGATCTGTATAGGGCTTTGTTAGTGCAGAAAATTACTGGATTTCTGAGGAGTCTGTTGTCCGTTCAGAATCAGAAACGATGATTAATATACTGCTAGGCGTCGTACTAATAGAATTTGTTACTGTCATGAAAGTACTTGAGTACTTAAGTACCATCAAGTATTTCTATTTTTTACTTAAGTACGAGTATTAAGTACTTCGGAAATTTTATACTTAAGTAGAGTACTGTAAAAAAGCCCCAGCAACGGAAACGTCGACAACTGCCTCGGATGAACTATCTTCCCTCCTGACAACGAACCCAGCACGCCCCCGGACCCGATTATTGACTGCGAAACAACCAACAAAAATTGGCTTCTGGAACGTGAGAACTATGAGTCAGCTATCAAAGACTGAGCAAGTTCTTAGAGAGATGAAGCAGTATAACATTGACATCCTGGCCCTTAGTGAAATACGGTGGAAAGGTGTAGGCCAAGAAACACTGGATGATGGATACGTGCTGCTGTACAGCGGAGATGACAACCATCACCGGGCAGGTGTAGGACTAATGATGTCCCCTGCAGCATATCGAACAATGATCAAATGGACACCAGTGAACGAAAGGATCTTGTTTGCACGTTTGGCAACTACACACGCTAAGCTCTCTGTCATTGTATGTTATGCCCCTACCAATGAGGCAGATGATGATGTCAAAGACAGCTTCTATGAAACTTTACAGGCTGTTACCAAAGACATACCCAAACATGATGTCCTGTGCGTAGTTGGTGATCTGAATGCCAAAGTGGGAACCGACCGCAAGTACTGCCCCGAAGTTCTAGGACCACATGGACTTGGTCAGATCAACGAAAATGGCACATTACTGGTAGACTTTGCGCTCAGTAATGACCTTGTCGTTGGTGGGTCACTCTTCGAACACAAAAATGTGCATAAGTACACATGGACATCGCCAGACGGCTCAACGCGAAACCAAATTGACCACTTTCTGATCGCCAGAAGATGGCGCACGAGCCTTTTAGACGTCCGTGGGTATAGAGGAGCAGATGCTCAGTCTGATCACATGCTCATGATCGCCCACGTACAAGTCAAACTACGTGCCCAAAAGAAAACAGTGCAAGATCTCAAGAAACCGTACGACACGGACAAGCTACAGGATCGAAAGGTCCGCAGAGATTTCTGTATATCGTTACGGAACAAATTCGATGCCTTGGCTGTTGAGGCAAAAGATTCAGATTCAGAAAATGTCGAAGCGGAATGGGACAACATAAAAAGTATCTACACAACGATTGCCGAAGAAAAGCTAGGTTTCCGAAAGAAACCAAAAGAAAGGTGGATCTCAGACGAAACATGGAAGCTGATTGACGAACGAAAGGCGCTCAAGCAGGCCACGCTCACAGCTACGACGAGGAATGCAGAGCTGGCAACAAAACAACTCTACAAAGAAAAAGACAAAGAGGTCAAAAAGAGTGCAAGAAAGGACAAAAGACAATTCCTCGAAAAGAAAGCAGCTTTGGCAGAAGAAGCCGCTAGGAAGGGTGATTCCAAGACTGTCTACAGATTGACAAATGAGATAGCAGGAAAACAAAGCAGCCGAATCACCCTTGTGAAGGACGAAAATGGACTAATCATTTCTGATCCAGAAAAAATCGACGAAAGATGGGCTTCCCATTTCGAAAAACTTTTGAATAGACCGACAACTTGTGACCGAGCAAATGTACCTGACATTCCTTTTATGCAATTAGACATCAGTACAGATCCTCCGAGTGCCGAGGAGATCATGCATGCAGCAAAGAAGTTAAAAAATGGACTAGCCCCAGGTATTGATGGCATCTCAGCAGAAATGCTGAAGTACTCAATCAGTACCTGCATATCCATTTGGCTCGCCCTCTTCACACAGATATGGACCTTAGTGAAGGTCCCAAGAGATTGGAGCAAAGGCATTCTAGTCAAACTCTTCAAAAAGGGAGACGCGATGAACTGCAACAACTGGAGAGGTATCAGTCTTCTCCCTGTCCCCTCCAAACTTTTGGCCTCCATCATCTTGCAACGTCTGCGAAAAGCACTGGATGCAAATCTGCGAGAAGAGCAGCATGGTTTCAGAACTGGAAGATCATGTTCTGATCTAATATTTGTGCTGAGAATGCTTGTCGAAGAATCAAAAGAATGGAACAAGAAGCTCTACCTCCTATTCATTGACTTCGAAAAGGCATTTGACTCAGTTGACCGAGATTGCCTGTGGAGAGTTCTGAAGTATTATGGAATTCCCGAGAAAATAGTAGACATGATTATAGCGCTTTATGAAGAATCGGAATGTTGCGTAAAGACTGAAAACGGTACAACCAGATTTTTCAAGATTATGTCTGGTGTCCGTCAAGGGTGTGTACTTTCCCCCATGCTCTTTATAATCATAATGGATTATGCCCTGAGATTCGCATCGGGATACGGTGTAAAAGTAAGCAACAAGCAACTGTTCGATCTGGACTTCGCGGACGACGTTGTTCTTCTCGAAGAGTCTAAAGAACGGTTGCAGCAACTACTTGACACTATCGCCGAGAATGCAGAGAATGTCGGGCTAAAAATAAACGTAGACAAATCGAAGAGCATGGCCATCACAAACTCGCCGCTTGTTCTCCATTGCAAAAACAAGGATCTAGAACAAGTACAGGAGTTCAAATACCTGGGTAGCTGGATTGATTGTGATGGAGAGATTTCGACCGAGATAAAACGTAGAATTGGGCAAGCAACAGGTGCCTTCAATAGATTGAAGCCTATTTGGAGAAGCAACAAATATTCACTGCGACTGAAACTACGACTCTTCAACAGCAATGTATTATCAATACTCCTTTACGCAAGTGAATGCTGGAAAATAAACACCCAACTTGAAAAAAGGATCCTCGCATTTGAAAATATGAGCCTCAGAAGAATCCTGAATATAAGCTGGCAACAAAAAATCACCAATGCAGAAATACGAAGAAAAACAGGTCAGCCCCCTGTCACGGAGCTGCTGAAAAGAAGGCGGTGGACCTACCTAGGACACGTCCTTCGTATGGAAGAGAGCCGCCTTCCTCGAACAACTTACGAGTGGAAGCCAGACGGGAGAAGAAAGCGAGGCCGCCCCAAAAACACAATGAGGCGAACATATGACCGAGATCTGAGGACGGCTGGTACCTCGCTAATACCTGAATGGGAAGACGTCACCGCTGCGGCATCGATGCGGGACGAATGGAGAGGTTTTGTCGACGCCCTATGCGCCACCGATGGCTCTGGAGGAACTAAGGTCTAAGGTAAGAGTACAAGTACTACGATTTTTTACTTAAGTAATTACTTAAGTACTTTGTACTTAAGTATTTCCCAACACTGCCACTGACAAGAGTTCCTTACCTAGCTTCTGCTTCAAAAGAACACAAGCACCAGAGATCCTGCCAGTGTTTGAGCTTGTAGACTTGTAGTATCGGAACACATGGCTCGGATGCTGCCGGGTATGCCACAGTCTTCAATAGCTCGAAAGACAGCAGAAACCTGAGCCTCGCCTGTTCCGGATGGAAAGCTTGGCTACTGTGAGTAGCTGTAAAACCCTGAACAGAGCCAGCCGAGGGATGATTACAAGGAATTCCTGGAACTTGTGCTCATTTTTCTTGGTGCTACTCCTTCGAGAGGAGTACGATTCATGTCACCTGGAGAGATGTACCATGCCAGATGGATGAGCAAAGTGATATAGGCTACAGTTTAAAGATCTGGATGTTCAAGGCTCAGTTTAGACTTACTCTCACAGAAGAAAGAGGTTTGCATGACGTGTGTGTGTTTGCAGTACGTGTGTACCTGAAAGCCTGGATCTCTGCACCTGTAGCCTCAGGTGCTCCGTACAGTGACCTACTACTGCTGAAGTCGCTGCTCGAGTCCTCGTCCATCCATTTGGCAATCTCAAAGGCCACATCAAACAAGATTTCCGGTCACTTGTAGTATTTGTCACCCGAACTCGTTGGCTTGGCTTTCTTCGACAGTCGCGTCAGTTCGTCGACGAAGAGGCTGATGGTGAGTGCCATTCAGAGTGAAGACGACCAGGAACAGGACCATACCAAGCGTATCACCGTTGATCTTGATTCAGCCAAAAACAAAAACCTGGAACATTTTGTTACAACAAAGTCAACAAAACTTTTTTCAAATGATGGATCTTCCGGATGGATTTCTCACAGTTGATCCACACTTGTCGAAGGATAGACACGACTACAAGCTAGCGTCAGAAACTGTGAGGTCACTCAAAGTTGTCAATGGCCACGCTGAGCGAGGAGTAGCACTCATTCAAGAGTACAGCGGTTTTATAACCCAAGATGAGTCCCAGCTGCAATTTCTGCTGCAAGTTGTCAATGAACACCGCAGAGTTTATCCCGATAGCAGGAACACCGCACAGTTTATCCCGATATCAGGAAACAGACTCTGTCTACAGTGGAGGTACAGACTCTGTCTGTTTCCCATAAATAGGAACTAGACAATTTTGTTTATGTGTTTTTTAAGCAAAATACAAGTTGCTCGAAATCCTTCTTTTTTCTTAATCTTTGATGTACTTGAGCTACCCCTAAACATTATTATAAGTGGCTCAAACTCTTTCTATAATGTTTTCATGTGATATGGAACAACTTAGGGGGGTAAGAAAATAATATTTCCAACATTTTTAAAATAAGCTCCACCCTAGTAGTTTTAGTGTTTTTGTAAAGTCCTGTTCCCAAGTCAGGACATGGAAATAATACTTATGTAGAAGCCATTATTTCTTCAGTGAGCCAAATAAATAGCTGATAGTCTTCTTTGCAACCCAGGTTCCTGAAATCCATCTTGGTTGGGGAATATTGAAAATTGCCTTTATGCAGTAACATTTTCAAATAACTGAGCCAAAAGTAAAGTTAGTTTCTCGAAGTACAAATTTGAAGATAATGGAAAGTTAAATTTGGAATTTGTATGGGCGCGGCGGCAAGGCGGATGCGGAACACAATTCTACTTTTATTTTTGTGTTCTCCGCTTTAATCTTGTTTCACACTTCTATGGTGATGCAGGGTTCTAACGGGTGAAGTGCCGTTTTTGACACTTTTTTGGTGATCCCAAAACGTAAGTGGAGGGATACCTACGACATCGCAAAAGTTTTCCGTCTGTCCGTCCGTCCGTCTGTAAGTACGATAACTCTCGAAGAGAATGAGATATTTTGATGAAACTTGGTGTGAGGATTCTTACGGTCAAGAGTAAGGTCGAGTTCATAGATGGGCTCTGTAGCCCTACATTTAGGGGTGGGGGAGGGGATTTAATTTAAGGGTTTTTTAATTTTTAAACAGCTAATGTGATAGTCGATTATGGGGTAAGATGACATGCTGAACACGATGGTGAAAACCATTTTCTCGCCTGAAAAGTAGTTCGCCCTGAACCCGGCCAAAACCGGAAAGATTGTTAAAAGTAAAAGTTTTATTTGTAGTTGATCAGATGTTCGATTTAGGGGTAAGAAGACATGCTGAACACTTATGTGAAAAGCATTTTCTGCCCCGACAACTTGTTCGCCCGGAATCCGGCCACAACCGGAAAATTTGTTAAAAGCAAAAGTTTTATTTGAAGTTGATTAGGTGTCAGATCGAGGGGTAAAAAGAGACGCTGAATCTGTATATGACAATCATTTTTACCAGGACATATAGTTCGTCCGGAATCCGGTTGAAACCGGATTTTTTTTATAAGTTAAAGTTATATTTGAAAATGTATTGGGATAAGGAGATACGCTGAATTCGTTTCTGAACTTTCTTTTTTTGCTGGACAATAAGTTCGTTCGGAATTCGGCCGAAAACGGAAATTTGGCAGAAGTAAAGCAGGAGTTTCGATCAGTATCGTCAAAATAGACATGGCTTAAAGAGGTATATCTGAACTTTTTTTTTTTTCAGATAATTAGCCTGGCCAAGACAAGACCCAATTGTCTGGATCAAATATTAAATTTTTGGGATCCCATAGAAACCTTTGGTCTTGTTTCTTCTGAAAGTAGCACCTGAAGAAAACATAGCTGTGAGCACTTTATAGTAAAAGTAACAATTTTTATTCAAAAGAACACTTTTGTTCTGTTCCGACTGCCTTTCGCTTTGAAGGCACAAAATTAACTGGAGGAATGGTGCTCTCCATGGGTTCCGGCGACCCCCCTTTTCCGCCACCCCATCAACCCCACATAGTCAGTAGTCCCTTATTGGGCATGTCTACACGTGCTGACAGTATTTGGAAGTAAAATATATTTTCTAGGAAAAGTATATATAGGCTAGAGGTGAGGGGCAAGCGAGCCGCCCTAACGAGCTTAAATGTAACTCGCGTGTCTAGTTCCACCTTGTTTTGCAGGAGTATCATATGTCTGAGCATCTCCGAATGTCTGGGATTTACTGGGGTCTGACCTCCTTGGATCTCTGCTGTCAGCTTGAAAAGCTAAACAAGTCGGAAGTGTTAGATTTTATCAAAAGATCTCAGTACCCCTGTGGTGGGATAGGAGCTAGCGAAAAACATGATCCCCATCTGCTTTACACCCTCTCCGCAGTACAGGTAAAGTGTTCCCTAGTTTAGTATTTTCATTACATCATTATAATGCTGGTCTCTTTGCTTTTACTCGATTGGTTGACTTTTCTGATAATTTTGTCTTAAAGGACCCGTGGTACCTGTTGAATTATTCTGCGTTCCTGGTCGTTGCGTTCCGTCTCATTTGCGAGATTCCGACGATACCAACGGCTGCGCTTGAGCGAATTGTGTATTCTCCGTTTTCGGCGCCTTTCGAGCCAAATAGGCTACCGCGTTTCGATTCTTAGGACCTAGTTGGTCAGCATACCGGTTATAAGTTTCTAATCAAAACCAAGGGGGCTGCGTGGGGGGGAAGGGGGCTGAAGTTGTCAGTGTTCGCATTTGCCCGGGTTTGGATATAAGTAAGTAATTTATTTCTGGCCCGCCATTTGAAAAGCGGAGTACATAAAGTAAAATAAAATAATAAAACACAACAAACAGTATATACAATTTTTCATTTTTCATTCATCGGCCAGAAAAGAATGTAGAGTGTCATGCGCTGGCTCGGCCCAGTTGTCCATGATTTTTGGCAGAGCCGTAGAAATTTCCAAAAGTGTGACGCTTGCTTCTGCCTTGCACAGTGTAAGTCATAAATAAAACTGAGTTCACTACCACCCCTAGTCACCCGCCGCCTTACACGCTACGTGCCACGCTTATCCAACGGCCTATTTTCCGTTTACAACATTATGTAAGTTGATCTATCTACTCTTTCTTTTTTTGTCTGTTGTGTAATTCGAGGGAATACAGTAATAACAGGGACCCATAAATCAGAGGCGTTACTAGCCAAAATGTTTGGGGGGGGGACAAGGTATTTACCGACTGGCTGGTCATTTTTACCGACTATTTTTGCGGATAAAAACGACTGTTATTAAGAACAAGACCAAAGGTTCCGATGGGATCTCAAAAATTCAATATTTGATCCAGACAATTAGGTTTTGTCTTCGCCAGATCCAGTCTTCGCCAGGCCAAACAGCTAATCATTAAGAAATCCAAGCTCAGATATGGATTCAGCATGTGCGTTTACCTCTATAAGCCGATCGAAACGATCCTAGCTTACTTCTGTGAATTTTGCGGTTCTGGCGAAATTCAAGAACTACTTGTCCGGCGAAAAACTAAAGCTCAAAAACGGATTCACCGTATCTCCTTACCCCTATATCCAACATCTAATCAATTTGAAATAAAAATTTAACTTTTAACAAATTTTCCGGTTTTGGCCGGATTCCGGGGAACTACTTGTCCGGCGATAAAACGGTTTTCGTATTCTTGTTCAGCATGCCTTCTTGCCCCTACATCAAGCATCTAATCAACTTCAGATAAAACTTTAACTTCTAACAAACTTTCCGGTTTTGGCCGGATTCCGGACGAACTACTTGTCCGGCGAGAAAACGGTTTTCATATTCTTGTTCAGCATGCCTTCTTACCCCTATATCGAACATCTAATCAACTTCAAATAAGACTTCTACTTTTAACAAACTTTCCGGTTTTGGCCGGATTCCGGACGAACTACTTGTCCGGCGAGAAAATGGTTTTCATATTCGTGTTCAGCGTGTCTTCTTACCCCATAATCGACTATCACATTAGCTGTTTAAAAAAAATTTGCTTGCCCCTTAATTTAAACCCCCTCCCCCACCCCTAAATGTAAAGCTACAGGGCCCATCTACGAACTCGACCTTACTCTTGACCCGAAGAATGCTCATACCAAGTTTCATCAAAATATCTCATTCCCTTCGAGAGTTATCGTGCTTACAGACGGACGGACGGACGGACAACTTTTGCGATGTCATAGGTATCCCTCCACTTACGTTTTGGGATCCCAAAAAAACGACTGTGTTGACGAAAAATCGGCTGATTTTAAGAAAAAACGACTACTTTTAAGAAAAAATCGATTGTTTTTACGAACAAGAGCTACGAGCTCATATGGCACTTGTTACGAGTAGTGGTACGAGGAAGTAGAAGAGAACTTCAAAATAAACACCCCACCCCGCCATTCAAAAATGCGGTTCGGACCTACAATTAGGACATCTTGGTTCATTCAGTCTGAAAGCTCTAGATGACGTACTTAGAACCTATGCTTGTTCTTCCCACCAAGTTTCATCCCAATCCCTCCACTCTAAGCGATTTCAAAGATTTCCTGTTCGCCCCTCCAACTCCTCCCAATGTCACCGGATCTGGTCCGGATTTAAAATGGGACGTCTGAGGCACGAGACCTTTCTAAATATCAAGTTTCGGTTAAATCCGATAACCCGTTCAATAGCTGAGGTTGCAACTGGATTCCGTATTCCCCTTTTGTACACTCCCCATCGACGGTCGGATCGGGGAAACGACATTCTCAAGTCAATAGTTCGGGTAGGCTACCTGACAAGCCTGCCAAGTTCATTGTCCTTGCACATCAGGAAGTACCGAACTCGTGGGATTACTACAAACTCGGATCCCCTCCAACTTCCCAACAGTGACCGGATCCATTCCGGTTATGCTATTCACTTGTTCTTCACACCAACTTTCATCCCGAACCCTCCACTCTAAGCGTTTCCCAAGATTTCCGGTTCCCCCGTCTTCTCCCCCCAGTATCACCGGATCCGGTTCGGATTTAAAATGGGGCGTCTGATACACGAGGTCTTTCTATATATCAAGTTTCATCAAGATCGGATCACCCGTTCGCAAGTAAAAATACCTCACTTTTCGGATTCTCTCTCCACCCCACCCCCCAGATGGTCGGGTCCGGGAAACGACTATTCTCAAGTCAACCTGTTCGGGTCCCATACACGCCTGCCAAGTTTCAGCGTCTTAGCGCATCAGGAAGTACCGAACTCGCGGGATCACTAGAAATTCGGATCCCCCCAACCCCCCCCCTACTGTCAACGGATCCGGTCCGGTTATGTCAATCACGTATCTAGGGCGTGTGCTTGTTTTTTCCACCAACTTTCCTCCCGATCTCTCTACTCAAAGCGTTTCCCAAGATTTCCGGTTCCCCCCTCCAGTTCTCCCAATGTCACCGGATCCGGTCCGGATTTAAACTGGGATGTCTGAGACACAAGTTCCTTCTATATATCAAGTTTCATTAAGATCCGATCACCCGTTCGTAAGTTAAAAATACCTCATTTTTCCGGATTCCCCTCCCTCCAGCCCCCCCCCCCGGATGGTTGGATCGGGGAAACGACTATTATCAAGTCAATCTGTTCGGGTCCCTGACATGCCTGCCAATTTTCATCGTCCTAGCACATCAGGAAGCACCGAACTCGTGGGATCACTAGAAATCCGAATCCCCCCCCCAACTCCCCCAAAGTGAGCGGATCCGGTCCGGTTATGTCAATCCCGTATCTAGGACTTGTGCTTGTTCTTTCCACCAACTTTCATCCAGATCTCTCCACTCGAAGCGATTTTCAAGATTTCGGGTCCCCCCCCCCCCCAACTACCCCCCATGTCACCGGATCCGGTCTGGATTTAAAATGGGAGGTCTGAGACACAAGGTCCTTCTATATATCAAGTTTCATTAAGATCCGATCACCCGTTCGTAAGTTAAAAATAACTTATTTTTCCGGATTCCCCTCCCTCCAGCCCCCCCCCCGGATGGTCGGATCGGGGAAACGACTATTATCAAGTCAATCTGTCCGGGTCCCTGACATGCCTGCCAATTTTCATCGTCCTAGCACATCAGGAAGCACCGAACTCGCGGGATCACTAGAAATCCGGACCCCCCCCCCCCAACTCCCAGATAGTGACCGGATCCGGTCCGGCTATGTCAGTGACTTATCTAGGACTCATGCTCATTCTTCCCACCAAGTTTCATCCCAATCCCTCCACTCCAAGCGTTTCCCAAGATTTCTGCCCCCCCCCCTCCAGCTCCCCCCGGAGTCACCGGATCCGGTTCAGATTTAAATCGTACCGTCTGGGGCACGAGCTCTTTCCAAATATCAAGTTTCATTAAGATCCGATCACCCGTTCGAAAGTTCTAAATTCCAAAATATTCCGGATTCCCCCTCACTCCACTCCCCCCATGAAGTTCGGATCGGGAAAGTGAGCTAGCTTATTTGGAAGTACCCAAACTAGCAAAACCCGGACCGACCGACCGACCGACAGACAGACCGACGGACGGACAGAAATTGCGATCGCTATATGGCACTTGGCCGAAGGGCAAGTGCCATAAAAACCGACTGTTTTTTATTGTTTTTATGAAAAAACGACTATTTCCAAGAAAAAAATCCACTGTTCTTACTAAAAATCGCGGCGCTTCGCGCCGACTCGGTTATTTTTACCGACTGGCCGACAGCATTGGGGGGGGGCGTCCCCCCCTCCCCCCCCCCAGTAGTGACGGCTCTGCCATAAATTTCCTTACAGGGGGCATGTCAATAAGAGATTTCTGATGCTATTCTTGAGCGCACGGAAGATATTTTGAGAAATACCCACGGTCCAATCACGTTCAAGACCAGATAGACAAAATTTGGGATTGGGTGCTGGCCCCTTGAGGGAGGAGTCTCTTTGGCGCGCACGTCCAATGAGGCAAACAAGAATGCCGATCGACTCAAGCGGGGATTTTTGGAAACTGGATTTATAGCAATATAGAAGCATAGGAAATGACAGGCCCCCTGTAAAGGAAATTTATGGGTCCCTGCTAATAATAACAAAAGCAACTGTTAAAGCCTTGTGTGATCTTTCCAGCTGCTGTTAGCGGCTCAGTAATTTTGTCTAATCTCCAGCTTTGTTCCTAGATACTTTCAATGTACGATTCATTGGACGCCATTAACTGTGATACTGTCGTGGAGTATGTAAAGAGCTTACAACTCGAGGATGGCTCTTTTATGGGAGACAAGTGGGGGGAAGTAGACACCCGATTCTCCTTCTGTGCAATCGCCTGCCTGCGCCTTTTAGTAAGTACATTCAAATTAATCAATGGTTATGACAACTTTGAAGTGACCGATTTAGTAAGATTCAGCATTAACTGTCATCATCGTGGACCTGCGTACACGCTTGCAAAATCAAGATTCCACAAGGATTTTTAAGTGGGGTTTTGGTAACAGAATTGTTGATCCTTGGAACAGCCTTACCGAAGATGCGGTTAATGCTGAATCAATCAACAGTTTCAAGCGCATTAGTGATGAGATTTTTAACTCTGATCAGTTCGATTATTCAAAATTTCTTAGAGCTATTTAGAGGCGAAAGCCTTTTCTGTTGCTTTGTATTATTATTACATTCTGCTTTCTGTTTCTGTTAATTACCTTGGACCTTAGTTCCTCCTGCACCTCCAGAGGCGCTTAGGGCATCCAAGAAGAGTCGCCAGTCATCTCTCATGTGAGGACATGAGCCGCAGTCAACATATCTTCCCATTTCGGCAGGGGCGGTTCGAAGTGCTTGGGCATGGGGGGGGGGGACGACCTCAAAACGTACAACTGGCTAATGCCCGGCAATTATACCGATAATAAACAATAGACTACAAACGGAGCACCACAGGCGAAAAGTTGCACGAATTTCAAGAAATGTCAACACCGATTTTTATGACAGGTTAGGCAAAAAAAAGGTCATTACAGGAATAAAACAAATAAAAACATGCTCTTTTACAGAACTGCTTAGACGCGATCGACGTAGAGAAAGCTTCGGATTTCATCGTCTCCTAGAACTTCGATGGAGGTTTTGGTCGCCGGCCTGGTTCTGAAAGCCAAATTTCAATAAATATTGAAACCGATTTTATGACAGGCTATAGGCAAAAAAAAGGTCGTTACAGGAAAAAATTGATGAACATGTTCTTTTACAGAACCGGTTAGACGCGATTGACGTAGACAAAGCTTCGGACGTCATCGTCTCCTATATGAACTTCGATGGGGGTTTTGGTCGCCGGCCTGGTTCTGAAAGCCAGATTTCAAGAAATATTGAAACCGATTTCTGACAGGCTAGGCAAAAAAAAGGTCGTTACAGGAATATGGAATATGGGAATATGATGAACATGTTCTTTTACAGAACCGGTTAGACGCGATTGACGTAGACAAAGCTTCGGATTTCATCGTCTCCTGTATGAACTTCGATGGAGGTTTTGGCTGCCGGCCTGGTTCTGAAAGTCATGCCGGACAAGTCTACTGCTGCCTTGGGGCACTTTCCATTTTAGGTGAGGATTTAGTTTTTATTATTACTTTTATTATTATTATTACTACTTTATTTCAGTCCATAAGACCATAACAACAACATAAACAAAATACACTAGAACAGGCACTGAACAGAACTACAAAAGAACTCTACCCTATGCAAAAGATATCCAGGAGGATACCCTTCCAATATACAGTAGTTATACTGTACTATTGTCAATCTGCTGCCAAGGATTTGTGAAGGGGTTTTGTCTGAAGCGGTGCTGGAATACTGTCAATCTGCTGCCAAGGACTGGTGAACGAGTTTCCTGTAAAGCGAGACTGTGAAGGGAAGAAGTTATTGAGGGCCGACAGTTATTATAGGTGAGGCTGAGGGTTCTAGGCTACTGTACTGTTGTCACTCTGCTGCCAAGCATTTATGAAGGGGTAAATTAAACAGTTCTCCTAACGTACGTGTAAAACCTAGATTCCTTAATTGTAATCCAATCTTATTCGGACTGACAGTCCCGATCTAGATCATCCCGCCTTAGGTGGCAACCGCCACCACCACCACCAGCGGATTTTTTTTTTTTTTTTTTTTTTTTTTGCAAAAACGACAATTGTCGAATTCGCGCTTTTATAAGTAACTCCAAAATAAATACTGATATCCACTCACTTCCAAAGTTCTTTCCCACCAATTTGACAAAAACCTAGGCTCTTGTGTTGGTGATGATGAAAGTGATATGACTTTTCAGATACCACGGTCAGTAACTACGGGCGGGACCGTGGCATCTGAATGTCAGATACCACGGTAACTGGTCAGATTCTCGGTAACTGCAAAAACGACTTTCGACCGTGGTATCAGATACCACGGTAACTGCGAAAACCACTTTAAACCGTGGTACCAGATCCCATTTCAGAATCCCGAAATACCATTCAGATATCGTATCTGGAAAAACGCAACTCCTGTTTTTAGGCCAAGTGCCATATAGCGATCGCAATTTATGTCGGTCGGTCGGTCTGTCTGTCCGGGTTTTGCTAGTTTGGGCACTTCCACATAAGCCAGGACGATGAAACTTGGCAGGCATATCAGGGACCCCAAATGATTAAGTTGGAACTAGTCACTTTCCCGATCCGAACATCGTGGGGGGAGTGGAGGGAGGGGGAATCCGGAATATTTAGGAATTTATAACTTTTGAACGGGTGATCGGATCTTAATGAAACTTGGTATTCGGAAAGACCTCGTACCCCAGACGACCCGATTACAATCTGGACCGGATCCGGTGCTTTTGGGGGGAGCTGGAGGGGGGAGCCGGAAATCTTGGGAAATGCTTGGAGTGGATGGATTGGCATGAAACTTGGTGGGAAGAACAAGCAGAAGTCCTAGATACGTGATTGACATAACCGGACCGGATCCGCTCACTGTGGGAGAGTTGGGGGGGGGGGGGGGGTCCGAATTTCTAGTGATCCCGCGAGTTCGGTACTTCCTGATGTGGTAGGACGATCAAACTTGGCAGGCGTGTCTGGGACCCGAACATATTGACTTGAGCGTAGTCGTTTCCCGATCCGATCATCGGGGGGGGGAGGGAGGGGGAATCCGGAAAAGTTTTTTTTTTTTTATTTACGAACGGGTGATCGGATCTGAATGAAACTTGATATATAGAAAGACCTCGTTTATCAGATACCCCATTTGAAATCCGGACCGGATCCGGTGACATTGGGGGGGAGCTGGAGGGGGGAACCGGAAATCTTGGGAAACGCTTAGAGTGTAGGGTTCGGGATGAAACTTGGTGGGAAGAACAAGCACACGTACTAGATACGTTAATGGCATAACCGGGCCGGATCCGGTCACTGTGGGAAAGTTGGGGGGGGATCTGAATTTCTAGTGATCCCGCGTGTTCGGTACTTCCTGATGTGCTAGGACGATGAAACTTGGCAGGCGTGTCAGAGACCCCAACAGGTGGACTTAAGAGAATCGTTTCTCCGATCCGACCATCTAGGGGGCCGGGGGGGGGGTGCAGGGAGAGGAATCAGGAAAATTGAGGTATTATAACTTTTTAGCGGATGACCGGATCTTAATGAAACTTGATATTTAGATAGACCTCGTGTCTCAGACGTCCCGCTTCAAATCCGGACCGGATCCGGTGACTTTCGCGGGAGTTGACGGGTGGAAACGGAAATATGGAAAAACGCTTATAGAGTGAAGGGATCGGGATGAAACTTGGTCGGATGAACAATCATAAGTCTTAGATACGTCATTAACATAACCGGACCGGATCCAGGCACTGTGCGGGAGTTGGCCAGGGGTCCGGATTTCTCGCAATCCCGCGAGTTCGGTACTTCCCGATGTACTACGACGATGAAACTTGGCAGGCATGTCAGTGACTCGGACAGACTGACTTAAGAATAGTCGTTTCCCCGATCCGAACATCGTTTGTGGAGTCGAGGGATGGGGAATCCGGAATCTAGTGGCATGCATAACTTTCGAACGGGTGATCGGATTTAAATAAAATTTGGCAGGTGGAAAGAAATACCGTCTCTGATGTTCCACTGTCAAGTCCGGATTGGATCCAAAACTTGTGAAGGGGTTAGAGGCGGGCACCGGAAAACTCGTGAAACACTTCTGATCGAGGGACTGGATAGGCGCTACCCTCCGATTCCAGTCGAACTTGACGGACGGGAAGAGGAGATGTCAGAGATGCGACTTTTATGTTTCCAAGTCGTGTTCCGGCCACAGTAGGGGAGTCCCGGAAAAATCGTGTGGCTCACATAGGGGTCAAACAAGTGCAGCGATTCAAATGAGATTTGGTGTAGAGTAAGCATATGCCCTATATGACATATTTTACTGTCCGAATCGGATCCGGCCACGGTGTAGGGGGTCCGGAACCTACGGAAAAACGCGCAGATTCTAGTGGACTTGATAGGTGGTGAGAGAAGATGCTTCAGACGATCAATTCACGTGTCCGAGCCAGATTCGGCCGCGGTAGGGGCAGTTGGAGGGAGGTAACGTAAAACGTGTGGCACGTGTCTAGGGATCAAACAAGTGGATTTATTGGGCTGAAGCTTGGAAGTTACAACAGTCATTTTCCCCGGATGATCCGAGGCGATGCCAGAAATGCTCAGACTTGAGTGAAACGGCATATTCTATTTCTAGGTCCGAACCGCATTTTTGGATGGCGGTTGTAGTTTGTGACGTTCTCTTCTACTTTCTTGTACCGCTTACTCGTAACAAGTGCCATATGAGCTCGTAGCTCTTGTTTTCAACCGATAGTTTGATTACTTCTAAAGTTATCCAAAATCCCGGAAATTGTATTCACATTTTCTGATATGATGTATTTACCTACGGTATGCCAATAGTCACTACCCGACTAGTCATAACAGGTAACATGCGGGCAGCGGGATTCATAATTTGCAAAATTTTTCAAATAGCCTACAGTTATTTTTTCTTGTTCCTCGGAACTTATGTACCTGCGTATCTTCCGTGCTCAGAGAGTTTCCCGTTCTTAGCAAAAGCTTGAAATTTAATTTTCTGTATAGAGAGATTTCACCCTACCCGAAGAAAACGGATATTTCTACACCGTCATCGTCGGGATCATAACAAAGAAAATTAACATTACGAGGTATAGGACTTTCAATTTTGAGACTAAATTACCGGCCTTGGATAGCCGCTGTGAGTCAGAGAGTTGTTGGAATCGTTATTTGGCTTCTTCTTGTTGGAATAATACAACTTTTGCAAATTAATGTTCTTTATTATGAGAGTTTGAAGGCTTCAAAGTTTGTAAACAAAGAAGGAGGCTCGTGTCCTATTGGTCGGTTATGACGCACACTTCAAGGAACGCGTCATAGCTGACCAATAGGACGCGACTTCCTCTTTGTTTACAAAATTTGAAGCCTTCAACTTTCATAAAAAAAAGAACATTAATTTTGCAAAAGCTGTATTATTCCAACAAGAAGAAGCCAGATAAAAATTACAACAACTCTCTGACTCACAGCAGCTATCCAAGGCCGGTAATTTAGTCTCAAAGTCGAAAGTCCTATGCTTCCTAATGTTAAATTTTTTCGTTATTCTCCCATCCGTTTTCGTCGGGTATGGTGCAATCTCTCTATTAGGAAACTGATTTCAACAAAGTATGCAGTTAAAATTGGCAGTACGGTACCACGGTTTTAACAATTTTCCTTCTGACAAAAATTATCGCAGGATTCCAAGGCCCATGTTTATCGCACTTCAAGGTCATCTTTGCTCATTGTCTTCACTATTTCCCCCCGATTCTTCGACGCCAGAATTCCTACATTCCTTTCGTGAGCGTGAACAAAAATAAAAAGGATTAAGTCGAGCTGAAATGCTTAAAGCATCCGTGCTAGTAACTATGACAATTCATTCATTTTCTCAGCTCCTGTTGTGCATTTTCAGTCACAGTTCACATTTTTACAGAGATACCCTTATACAAGTAGAGCTGGATTTGTGATTAGAAATAGAGTGGTTTCGGTTTGGAACAAGCTTCCACTCAGCGTTAGGGAGGCTGAAAACGTATTTATTTTTAGGCACTGTCTAGGGATCCGGGAGCCGTACTTTATGTCCTACGGGCTACGGTACCGGGAAACCAAACCATACGAGCCACGATTCCGGGATTTTACGTCACTCACTAACGGAAACTTGTATGTGATGGCTTCCGTTCCGGTAGTAAATGGAAATAGCTCACGGAAACTTCATCGTACCAGCTCCCCGTCCGGTAGCCTCACGGAATTCTGTACTCAGAAGCTAGAGCGCCGGTAGGTGATTCCGGAAACTATTTAATTGGGGCTTATGTTCCGGTAGTGTATACACGGAATATGGAACTTACGGAATAGTTTGGCTGAGGGCTAGGACTCCGGGATTGAATGGGGAAGAATCAACTACCGGAACCCATATGCGGAGAGCTAAGGTACTGGTAGTAGTGGCCACTATTCGGTTGAAAATGACCAACTCACGGACACAAACGACCATGGGCTAGGGTTCCGGTAGTTCAAAAAATTAATTATGTTGAACTCACGGACCTATGTCGGTGCAGACTAGAAGCGGGAGTGAATGTTTTTGAACTCAGAGAACCCAGCTCCCGTGGGCTAGGGTTCCGGTAGTTCCAAAAATTAAAAATTTTGAACTCACGGACCTGTGTAGGTGCAAACTATAAGGAGACCGGGAGTGAATATTTTTAAACTCACGGAACCCAGCTCCCGTGGGCTAGAGTTCCGGTAGTGCCAACAATTAAAAATTACAAACTCGCGAACCCGTGTCGGTGCAGACTAGGAGACCGGGGGTGAATATTTTTCAACTCACGGAACCCAGCTTCCGTTGGCTAGGGTTCCGGTAGTGCCAAAAATTATAAAATTACAAACTCACGGACACGTGTCAGTATGGACTTGCAGTCCGGTAGCAAATATTATCAACTCACGGAACCCAATACCCACGGGCTAGGGTTCCGGTAGCGTGTAATTATGCTTATTATTAATTTTTACCCCGTGAGTTGATGATATTTGTTACCGGACTCCAAGTCTATATTGACACGTGTCCGTGAGTTCGTATTTTTTTTGCCATTACCGGAACCCTAGCCCACGGAAGTTGGATTCCGTGAGTTAAAATTATTCACTACCTGGACTCCTATTGTACACAGACATGACAAATTTGTTTGGCACTACCCAAACCCTAGCCCATGTGATTTGGGTTCCGTGAGTTCATAGGGACAAGTTTCCAAGTTCATAGTGACAAGTTTCCGTGAGTTCGAAATTTTAATCTTTGGCACTACCGGAACCCTAGCCCATAGCCATCTGTGTCCGTGAGTTGGTCATTTTCAACCAAATATTTGTTACTACCGGTACCTTAGCTCTCAATATATGGGTCCCGGTAGTGGATTTTTTTCCATGTTATTTTCTCAAAGTCAGGGAAAATCCCGGCATCCTAGCTTTCAGCCAAATTATCCCGTGAGTTCCGTATTCCATGTAGACACTACCGGAACACAAGCTCCAAATATATAGTTTCCGGTATACCTGCCGGCTCCCTAGCTTCTGAGTACATAATTCCGTGAGACTACCGGATTAGAAGCTGGTATGATGGAGTTTCCGTGATGTATTTCCATTTACTACCGGAACGGGAGCCAGCACATACAAGTTTCCGTTATTCAATGACGTCAGATCCCGGAATCGTAGCTCGTATGGTTTGGTTTCCGTGAGAACTACCGGTGCCAAAGTCGATACGACATAAAGTACGACTCCCGGTTCCCTAGACAGTGCCTTAGTTTTAAAGTTTAACTGAAAAACCAACTCATTTGTGTGTCATTTAATTGGATACACTGAATTATTTGGATTCTGCAAAGGGATTTTTTGATTTTCCACTATCTAATCTGGTTGTGAGGCTCAGAATATCTCCAGTCGTCCCCACAGCGTAAATTCTACTATTACGCGGGAAATTTTAATCTCAACACAAATGCGGCTTTTCAGTGGGTAGTGGTGAGATCGGTGAAGATTGCTTAGTGCCTGAACAAAAAAAAAATTGATAAATCTTTCTCGTGAGGCATACAGCAAAAACAAAAGCGCATAGAGGCACCACAAATCACACGAAAATTCCACTATTTGAAAATCGATTATTCGTGAATAGCAGAACAACGAAGTAACTCATTTTCAGCGGGTCTTCAAGCCAATTTAAGTGAATAAGTGATGGGGAACTAGATTGTCCTATATCCTAGCCCTTTTTGGTTAAACTTTAAGGATTTTTTGTAAACTGTGATTGGTAAAAAAAAAATCGCGGTCAGTCTTTTCTGTACCATCCATGTTGATAAGCAAATATTTTGGCTTCAGTTGCAATCTGCAATCAAAAGACCCGCGGGTTTTCTAAATAAACCCGTATGATTACTTGGCAGAATGATTATGTTGGTCAGGACATCAACAAGTTCGCAAGCGCTGGAACATGTAGTGTTACAGCAAGAAAAAGATACTGGGAGCGGGGGGCAACTAAAAAAGGTATTGCTAGACCCTGGGATCTGTAAGTGAAGTTACGGGTATTTTTCTAGGCCATTTGAATCGAATTAACGTCGAAGCGCTTGGCTGGTGGCTTTGCGAACGTCAGCTACCATCCGGGGGCTTAAATGGGCGACCGGAAAAACTGCCGGATGTCTGCTATTCATGGTGGGTATTGGCCTCCTTGCGGATTATTGGGAAAATTCGATGGATTGATTCAACAAAAATGAAGGAGTTTATCCTAGCCTGCCAGGTAAGACTTAAAGCACGTATTTATACTCGGCAGGCTGCATAGATTAGCCTAGATAGATTTTAATGCACAAAAGCCAACACGGGCCATCGCACCAAAACAAGAGGAAAATCATAAACACTATACCTGTACTTCAAACAACAAGATATACAGTTTTCTCATATATTAAAGTTTAACCGAAAAGGACTGGGATAGGGCAATCTAGTTACCCATCACTTATTCACTTAAATTGGCTTGAAGACCCGCTGAAAATACGTTACTTGGTTGTTCCGCTATTCAAGAATAATCGATTTCGAAATAGTGAAATTTCCGTGTGATTTGTGGTACCTCTATATATGCGCTTGAATTTTTGTTGTATGCCTTACAAGAAAGATTTATGACTTTCTTTTGTTCAGGTACTAAAATCTTCACCAATATTGCCACTGCCCACTGAAAAGCCGCGTTTGTGTTGAGACTTGAGATAAAAATTTCCCGCGTCATAGTAGAATTTTCGCTGTGGGGACGGCCGCAGATATTCTGAACGTCATAACTAGAGCAGATAGTGGAAAACAAAAAAATCTCTTTGCAGAATCCAAATAATTCTGTGTATTCAACTAAATGACACAAAAATAAGTTGGCTTTTCAGTTAAACTTTAAAGATTGGCTAAAAACGGAAAGTTAGCCACGATGTTCGTTTGTACTATTTCGTCCCTTCTTGGTAAGGGTCCTCTTCCGGATTTTGCTGAACTGCGACTCGAACCTGCAAAAACAACCTGAGGAGGACCCTTGCCATGGAGGGCCGAAATGTCGCAGACAACCAGCGTAGCTGAATTTCCGTTTTTAGCCATTGTTTTACTCATGTTTTCTAGTCAGCTATGTGAAAAAAGGATCCTCGATGTCTATATGATTTACTTTGCTGCTAAATTTGAATTCCACCAAGGTCACAAAATCGAAATTCACCAACATAAAACTAGGGATTAGAACCCACAGGCCCGTATCCAGGAATTTATTTCGGGGGGGGGGGTTGCCCACGGGTCGGACCTAAAAGTACAAAAAATACATAGATCAGAGGTTAAAGCCTACAAAAAACTATTACTTGTGTGGGTTTCGGGTGGGGGGCTGGTTGAACCCCCTACCCCCCTGGATACGGACTTGAGCACCAAGACTTCAAAAAGTGACACACACTCGAATAGCAGCGACACTAGTACCACTAGCGATAGATAACGTCCCTACTTTAACGCAATCAGTTGTGCACCAGCGCTGGCTCTGATATCTCCATATTCCGAGCACAGCAAAAAAGATACACTCTCCCCTGTTTCTAACCCGCTAAACCCGCTAACCCGAATTTTCTAACCCGCAAGTTTGTCTCGCTTAGAATGTCGCGAGCGTACCGGGCGCTGCTACGAGTAAGGCCCGTTTCCGATGGATGCAATGAAAGCATAGGTCTTGGCGTTACTCCCTAGTGTTATTTTGCTGTTGACAGTTGGTATGTCGAGCGCGAGCCACACATTTTTTTTTAACGCTTAAATCCAATTGTCGGCCACACAAACTACCGCGGAGCAGCGGAAACAAATCTTTTCGAGCCACAAACTCTTTGTGGAGTAGCAGAAAAACGCCTCGAATGCTGTGGGGTAGAGAAAGCCCTCTAATGCAGGGTCGGGGGCTCATGGACTGGAATTCAAGCCAGATTTTCTTCATATTCATTATGAAGTTGAAAAGTCTCAACTTTATAATGAATGTGAAGAAAATCTGGCTTAAAAACCTTATCGTCTGTAGCAGCATAAGGGAGGGTTGTGAATTGAAAAACACAGCCAATTCATGGCTCCTGCCGTCCAGAGCCTGTCGTAAGTAGTTAATACAGATGATTATCTTTCTGTAGCGACACCCCGGCACTGACTGTGCTAATACTCCATTCCAAACAAAATTGTGAAAACGAGATTTTCGGTTTTTTCTTGATCAGCTAATTATCCCTCTGTGCGAAGGATAAATAAAATTCCGGATATTTCGGTTGCTCAGCGTCCTCAGCGAAAAAAAACAAAAACTAAATCATATAATACACCACAATATCGTGTGTTTTTTCGCTGAGGACGGTTTGCTGGAAATGCAACCGAAATGTCCGGAATTTTATTTATCCCTCGCACATCATCTTAGAGGGATAATTAGCTTATCAAGAAAAAAACCGAAAATCTCGTTTTCATAATTTTGTTTGCAGTGAGTGGTCAGCTTGGCTTCAAACTCCACTTATCTGTTCAGATCCACCAAGGTGTTTATTTCTTATTAGGCACCCGTTGCCCATTATGATCATCAGCGTTTGGGTAAAACCGTGTTAGGATATGTGTTTAATTATATTCCTTCGGCAGAAAAAGATTTAAAAAGGGAATGCTTCTCTTTTCTGTTCATTACTTTGTGGATTTATTTTACTACGTGTATGTGATGGATGCTGATAAGTAGAGAGTAATCGACTTAGAGCTGGTATAAGGCCATTTCTTAAATTTCGATGTGGATTTGACCAAGCTTTAGAGAGAAAAAATTGTTTGAAAAAAATATAGTTAGAAAAACTTGTAGTCTATGTGACGTCGGTTAGACATAGATAGTCATTATGATAATAAAGGATTTAAAAAAAAATACTTTTCAGGATCCTGAGACCGGTGGATTCACAGACCGACCGGGAGATATGCCTGATCCCTATCATACTTTGTTCGCATTAGCTGGTTTGTCCCTGATGAAGTCCGAAGCACTAGAAGAAATCAACCCCGTTTTCTGTATGACCCAGAAGGTCATAGACCGTTTAGGCATATCAGTGCAGTATGCTGGGAAATGACCTTTTTTTTAGAAAGCTCTTTTGTTTTATTTATTTAAGTTATTTTCGTAATATACATGTGTCGTGGTCTGAGCCATCTATGATTACGTAAAACTGTCCCGTGAACCTAAGGAGGTACTACAGATCGAATGTAGATAGCGTCTTTTGCGACCTGTCTGCGGCGACGAGAAGAAGGAGATTATCCTACCCGAAATTGGCAAACTTTTGGCTTGGATGGAGATTTGTCTTCAAAATTACATTACAGACCAAAACTGCTGTAGGCCTCATAGCCTGCTGCAAATTACACATTCTGCTTGACAAGGACTATAAAGCTGGCATAGACTATTGCGTTCATTAAAGGTAGCCTATGCTTATTTTGAACACTTTTCTAGGACAGGATAGGCTACCTGGCTATTTGTGCCATGTCCCATGAATGAAATATATGCCTGCAGTTGCCAATGTTTCTTTCCAGCCTCTACACTTACCAAATATGTGAAATTGGGCCTTGATTGAAAGGTCGAATTATTCTGGACAACCTAATACAGGAGAGGTACCCAACCTCAGACAAGATTTCAAATTTCCAGAGAAATCTTTTTTTAGTGAGATATATCCGGATTAGAAAGGAACCAAAAAACATGACAAAAATACTAGAGTGAAGCTAATAGAATGGTTTACATGTTGGGGATATAAATTTTACTTCAGTATTTCCGGTTAAATATAATTTTCTTTTCAAACAGTTTCACCCATTTTTACATGAGGTCAGATTGCTTGCAAAGTGATGAAAAAGATAGAGGTAATAAGGCTAATAACCAGAAAATCCCTTTTTAAACCAGGTTCAACAAAACAAAGAAAAGACAAATAATTGTAATATTTTTGGGACATAACTGTTGAACTTGAAGTGTTGAAAAAAAATTCAGATTTTGCTTCTTGACTGTCAGGATAGCATTGAATTTTCGTGGCAAAATTCGAGGTTGCGTAAAAACGAGGTCAGGTACCCCTCCTGTAGTACTAATACTATTAAGTATTATTCCATATTTGTTGACGTTGCCACATTCGTTTCTTCTTCTGAACACCTGTTGACCATGCCCAAGTTGTTATTGCACTACTTGTACTACCTCCCATTTCCTATATTCTTTTGTGCCCTTTGCGCGGATTTATTTACGCTACCAGGTTAGCCCAGATAGCTTGAGTGTGACTAGGCCTATTTGCACCAGCCTTTTTCTATCGCATGTATTTGTGGTCTAAACTAAGTTGTATAGGAAATCGGTAAAAGCGTGACGTCACAACCATTCAATTTATTTTACCTCAGAAAACAAAAAACAGCAGTTTATTCCTATCGGTGAATATATATTTTAATATATATAGAGCCGAGCGGCCAGCGAGGCGCCGGTCGAGTTTATATTTATGAAACGGCCTAGGGACAATCAAATCCTATGTTAGGTCCTCAATTACAAGACGTCACTATATACGTCACGACTTTACCTAATTCGGATATAATTTAGTCGACATCATATTTGCACCTTTTGGGCTTTGTTTTGGGCCAGGTAATTCTTCAAAGAGGAAATAGAAGAAAGTGGATGATATTTGATAAGAATTAGTTCGATCAAGATAATTAGTTCTGACATCCTCGTGAAATAGCCTTTATTTACACAAGTTTACTAGGGGAGGTGCAAATATCGGGGTGGCGCAAATCGCAAGGTATCCTGTACTTGGCTTCGCTAAAGCACCCCCTAAGCCTTTGGTGCCTTTGGTTTAATTCACTTACTTTGGTCTTGTTGCTTGCTTATAAAATAGTCAGATTAAAAGGAAAAATAATAAAACTTTGATATCAGCTAACTGTCAACTGTTTCAGCTTTCTTCTTTCTGGAATTCTGGCACATAAGTTGAAGCCCGAGGCTAATTTTGACTTTTTAAGTAGGCTAGAATATCTTTCTTTCTTCTTCCAGTCATGAAATTATGCGAGGCTTAGCAACAGATGCAAATATTCAAAGAAGGAATTAAGAGCAAACATTTCAACATACATCTGACATGATAAACAGATAAACTGGACATGAGACAAACATTTTCTGCAAGTATTTGACCGTCAACAGTAAAAGTTGCTAGGAATGGGTTTTAGTGTTTTCTTGGTTTTAGTGTTTTCTTCAGCAAATGTTCACAAAGCCATGTTCCAGCATGCCTTTGATTTATTATATCTGTTTCACTGGATTTTGTGGATGTTCAAACACTACACTGCAGTGTGTCTACAGTCACTACACTCAGTTAGCCTATGTCCAGGGCAGTGGGTGTGATTAAAACTTGGACAAGTAAAAATTCAACTTTGAATGTTTGTACCAGCTTGAATTTTTGCTGGCCGCCCAAAAAAGCCAATACTGAAGACCCAAACACTATTGTAATTCAGTACTTTCCAAATATTAATAATTTTGCTACTTACTGGGGACAATTGTGTACTAACCTTGTGAAAAATGAAATGATTTTGTATTGATTCTCACAGATGGCAAAAAAACAAGATAAATTGAAAGCTTCATTTAATATTAATTTCATTTTTTGTAAAGTTTGCTCCATGATCATCAGTAAGAAAATTAATAATATAAAGTAGCCTACTAAATTGTAGGCTAATGCAAATTTCTTGCAACCAAAATTGAGAACTTCAAGCTGGTATGATTGTTTTAGAACATGTGCTAGCCCATATTTCTGAATTTTTTTCACTTTCCAATTTCACAACCCAGAGACAGTTCTCTTCTAAATATATTACAATTTTTAGACCCTTTTTATCTACAAAGTTGCAGAACAAGTTCGTCCAGATGTCAGGTCAAATTCATTTGGATGGATGTGCTTCTAGTTCTTCTCTTCATGATGTTGTGATTGTTGTTGAGAAAACTTCTTCTTTGGGATCATACCTGTCAGAACTGAAATCAAACTACCTTGTTCCTTCTCTTGAGTAAGTGAAACCCTTTTTTCTCTTGGATCTCTTAGCTTCAGTCAACCACAAACCCCTGATTTTTGGATACCCTATTCCAAATCTGGGTAGGCTATATATGGTATTGGCATACCCTAGGCTATACCTAATGCTGGATACACTATGCCAAATGCCTAACCCCTGCCTAACCCAGTAAAATATTGATGATTTGAGTGAAGCTCAGAAATCAACCAATCAGAATTACTTTCTATTGGAGTAGGTCATGGTTGAGGCACCAACATGTATCCAGTGTTTGGACTGTTTGGCATAGGGTATCCAGCGTTAGGCATAGGATATGCTGAACGTTAGATATACCCAGCGTTTGGCATGGGTATCCAAAAATCAAGGGCTTAGCTCCACTAAGCTGATTTTTAGATTGCCCTTTTATTTTTTTATTTTTTTTTTACTCTTCTACAACTATTGTGCCAGCACAAAGAATGTGAAATGTCACATCTAGGCCTACATAAAGATGGTTAGATGCCTATATAAAGACTTGCGATAGCACCTGAATGGGCACTTCGGCCTCTAGTCAGTGCTTCAGGCTGGTTAACAAATATAAGCAGAGATATGCTTCTTTGGATGTTATTTATTTATATATTTATAATGAATTTCGGACAGTGACATTTTCATCTGTCTGCCATGATAAAGTTATCTTTACCTGGTTGGATGTTTTGGGGTCTTGGTTATCATTTTGCCAAAAACTGCACTGTCCAGGACTAAATGTCCGTTCGAATTAACATAATATTGCCCAGTTTTGAGAAGGCAACAACTAAAAGCATTCCACTCTCTAAGTGTCGACATGTATGCTGTCATCAAACGTGTTTAAATTGATCAGCTGTAATTGTGGGGCCATTTTCGGCCGGAGTTTCGGCCAAAGTTTCTGGCCTACCCCATAGAACAGTTCAGGTTCAGGTTCGTTTATTATTTTCACTATTGATACACACATAATTTAACAAATACTCCCGGCAGAGGGCAAAGGGTCATTCCAGCGAAATAAAGCCAGGCAAAAAAATCGATTTCTCAGATTTTGACGAAAATTTCTCAGAATGATCTACCAGGGTCCAGGACCTTCCCCAAATTTTTTTTCGGCGAAAAAAAATTATTTCGGACTCTGGCGAATTTTTGAAATTTTCGGCCAAATATTCCCTTGTTGATGGTCGAAAAAGTCAATATTTTTCAAAAATTCGACAAAAATCAGGGAAATTCGACACGACCTTGAAATTTTTTGAGCTTCTTACCTACCTTTAGGACTTCAAATCTCGAGATGTTCAAGTATGTAGGTACTATTCTTTCCTTTTTACAGTAATTTTGGCAAGGGAAGGCAAAAAAAGTGGGTCTTGGTAGATCCACTCCAGAAGAACCGGCCAGATCGCAAAAATTCTGAGATTCCCCATGGTAGTAGAGTGAAGAACGAGCTACATTTCTGCATTAGCACTTTTGTGGCTACCGAGCCAGAAATGGTCTTAAATAGCGATGTTAGAAAACTGAAATTCTTGGGAAAATGCATTGTTTTGATGACAAAATAGATTGACCATGCATTTCAAAATGAAATCACAAAAAAACTGCTGTTCTGACTATAATACCAGCTCGGATACTATGTCTGCTTTAAGTTTTGCAGTAACTGGGAGTTGGGCAAAGTTGTCGACACGGATGAAGACCTAGAATAAGCCTGCATAGAAATTTTGCGGAAGTCAGTCGACCCCTTAGGTTTTTTAGTCCCCGAAGACGAGGTTGAGAACTGGTGCCACCCCTCAGATGTTTTATGTGTAGGCTACTAGTTTCAGCTCGGCGGAATGCTGCCGGAGTAGTGTACATAAAAGATGCTGATAGACTGAAGATAGAAAAACTTGTAACTTCGCCATAATATTAACGTGTTCCACATTCTTTGTACATAGTTGCAAATACAAAATTTCGGTTTCTTAAATAGTTGCAGCCTATAGACAATAACAAGACCAAAGGTGTCGATGGGATCCCAAAATCTAATATATGATGTTGACGGATCAATACTCTTTACTTGTAATATTTAGAAACAGATCAAAGTTTAAAGCTTCAAGCCCCTCGCGAAGCCCTTCTAGCAACCGATTCTTACTTACAAGTCCATCTCCCCGTGATAGACATGGTACCGTATCAATCTTACCATGAACTGCACTGGCAAAAAATAAAGGGTATACCAACTAGCAAAAGCTGGCAACCCCTCATCACCAAAGATTCTAGCAACCGATTCTTACTTACGAGTCCATGTCCTCGTGATAGACGTGGTACCAAATTGTTCGTATTTATATAAAGCACAGGAAACAAATTGTAGGTACACCAAGTAGACAAAACTGCTAACCCCTCATTGTCGAAGATGATTATGGTCTAACAGCCTATTATTAGACCATGAAACCATTAGAAGTCCCCTACTTGTCTCACAATTGGGATCAGTCTATTTTTGGTTTCAGTGTGTACCCTTCAACTGAAGTTGTCAATCCCTCTAAACTTTCCAACTGTTATACAGCCCGCAACCACCTTCTCTTTTCCCACACGCCAACCCCTTCGACCTTCGGAAACAACTAGCTCTTAGGTTCATTGATTACGCGTTCTGCGCAGAGCTATCCTATTCAATTCAATTCAATTCAATTTACTTTACTTAACGGTTTTTAAAAACCATAAGAAAAAAACAAAAACAAAAATAAGACAAACAAACCGTACACTATGCAGAGCTTTACTATTTTGGAGAAAAGGGGTAGCCGAAAATTGGTCGACAAATTTGGTGTCCGGTTTGTCGGAGTCCGGTGAAGTAACTTTCATATTCGGATTCAGCATGTCTCCTTACCCCTAAATCCACTATCTCAATAGATTAAAAAAAAAAAAATTGCCCCTTAATTTGACCCCCCCCACCCTCAAATATAGGGCTACAGAGCCCATCTTCGAACTTGACTTGTACTTTGACCCGAAGGATCCTCCCACCAAGCTTCATCAGAATATCTCAATCCCTTCGAGAGTTATCGTGCGCACAGACGGACAACTTTTGCGATGTCATAGGTATCCCTCCACTTTCGTTTTGGGATCCCAAAAATGTACCAACAACGGAACTCGGTTAGCGTTTCAGAATTGCGTATAACCAAGTATATGATTAATTTACCACCCTCGCGCAAACTTACACGTGAAAAGAGCAAAATCATGCATTCTAGTAAGTTTCTGAAGGTAGGCCAAAAGAAGATTTCGGGCCCTTGGACAGCTAAGAATTGGTCCAGGCAGGTTGTGGTCTAACAGTAAGATCTTAAAACTGAAACCAGGGTTAGAGCAGCATTCATTCTCAATTTTTATTTTTAGGTTGTGAGACTAATTCATTTTGTCATCAAAACAATGCATTTTCCCAAGAATTTCACTTTTCTAAGATTGCTATTTAAGACCATTTCTGGCTCGATAGCCACAAAAGTGCTAACGCAGAAATGTAGCTCGTTCTTCGCTCTACTACCATTCGGAATCTCAGAATTTTTGCGATCTGGCCGGTTCTTCTGGAGTGGATCTACCAAGACCCATTTTTTTTAACTTTCCTTGCCAAAATTACCGTAAAAAGGAAAGAAGAGTACCTACATACTTGAACATCTGGGGGTTTGAACTCCTAAAGGTAGGTAAGAAGCTCAAAAAATTTCAAGGTCGTGTTGAATTTCCCTGATTTTTGTCAAATTTTTGAAAATATTGACTTTTTCGACCATCAACAAGGGAATATTTGGCCGAAAATTGCAAAAATTCGCCAGAGTCCGAAATGAATTTTTTTTCGCCGAAAAAAAATTTGGGGAAGGTCCTGGACCCTGGTAGATCATTCTGAGAAATTTTCGTCAAAATCTGAGAAATCGATTTTTTTGCCTGGCTTTATTTCGCTGGAATGACCCCAAAGCACGAATGGCACGGGAGTAATAAACATACCTCTACCGTATGTTGGACAGTGACAGCTTAATACATTGTTTTATGCAGGAACTTCAGTGGTGGTCCTCTCGATGATAAGGACTATGGATCCCTTGCAACTAGTTCCATCTACTGCCTGGTTGTCTTTGATACTGCTAACAGGGTTGGAAAGCCTCTGTACGAGTGTTACGGCCCATACACCTCTGCGCAGAAGATTGTTACAACATTAGACAAGCTCCAGTAAGTCACTTGCCGTTTCTATTGTAAGCCAGTTATTTGGTTGTTTTCTTTTGATGGTCTGTTTCTTCCTTCACAGTCTTTCCCGGGCACAAAGCAAAATATACTACGGAGCAGCGCCAAGACATATGCTTCACATACTTCAGAAACGGGCCATACTCGTAGCGCCGCCCACTACGCTTGCGGCACTTAAAGTGAGACAAACTTGCGGGTTTAGAAATTTCTGGTACAGCTAAGATACACATCGTGGAAACAGCGATCTTTTTTTTTGCTGTTTTCTGAATATGAAGTTATCGGAGCCAGCGCTGGTGCACGACTGGATGGGTTTCAGTAGGGGCGTTCTCTATCGCTAGTGGTGCTAGTGTCGCTGCTATTCAAGTGTGTGTCAGTTTTTTCAGTTAAAGTCTTGGCGCTACTCCCTAGTGTTATTTTACTCTGGTATGGTCAATATTGTCTTTCACAGTCCCTCTATTAGATGATAATTAGATTATCCCGCTAGGCAAATTATGTTGGTGATTTGGGGCAGTGCCAACCAAAAAAATAAAAAATAAAAGCCATAAGTCTGCTGTCACGAAGGTCTAGCCTGTCGAGTTCTCTGCTGCGTCGTCAAAATCAGAAAGTGCAAAATAATCCCGAGTGTGCTGCCATCAGTGTTTGTGATCGTGAATTTAGCAATAGCTTGAAATGCAAACTGTAGGGCAACTCCAGTTTCTGTGTTAAGTTTCTGTTAATTGTAGTTGGTTCGATTTAAGTCCAATTTTTACCTTAATCTAACTGCTTCATCATCCTTATCAATGGGGAGCAAATGCCCAATGATCATTTGGTGAGGACATTGTTGCTGACACCATACAGAAAATAAACCCACATCAGGGTTTCCCTGGTGTAATTTTTGATGGTCACCTTACTTTACAGGTGACTTGATAGCAGTGTTGCCACCGGCAGTAAATTTTTACTAGATCTAGTAAAAAATATTAAATCTAGTAAATATAGAGGATCTAGTAAATTTCATTTTAATCTAGTAAAAAATCCCAATTTCTAGTAAAAAAGATGGTCCAACCCGGAAGTTGTGTCATTTTTCATAGATTCTGAGGAAATGTACAAAAATATTAGGATCCACTCTTGCTTATCACTCCAAAGTTCTTAATTTTGTCTGTTAACCAAACCAAGGATCGGAGCTCTTTGTCCATTGTGTTAAATCTTTTGTCCCTGATGAAAACGAACGAACCAATTGCTTTGAGAAAAATCGATAGTTTTGAAAAGAAATTGGCCTGTTTTAAGAAAAAATTGACTGTTTTTTGAAAAATTGCGGCGCTTCGCGCCGATTTTATTTGTTCTTTGCCACTTGGCCGACAGGGGCCACCCCCTGTTTTTGACGTCTCTACTCTTGATGATCAAGTCCGCGGTCCGATATATTTTCACTGCTTTCTTTTCAGTGTGACTCAAAATTAAACTGTCTTTCGATGTATTTCCTTATTATTTAAATCTAGTACAGGTCGACAATGCAATTCACGTGTCGCGGCGTCAGCCGCGAAAAAAAATTTTGAGTTAGTAAATTTTATAAGAATCTAGTAAAAAAATTCTCCGGAATTTAGTAAACTTAATTTTGGTCGGGTGGCAACACTGCTTGATAGTATCAGGGACCCATAAATTTCTGGTAATGACTCGCCATTCAGGGGGCTTGTCAATAAGAGATTTCTGATGCGCTCTTGACCGGACGTAAGATAGTTCGAGAAATACCCACGGGGATAGAACACCCGACTTTCCAGATAGACAAAATCTGGGATTGGCTGCTGGAGAAGAGCTTCCGCGTTGAGGGAGGAATCTCTTTGGCCCCACGTCCAATGAGGCAAGCAAGAACGCCGATTCGACCCAAGCGGAATTTTTGGAAACTAGGAGAGGTTCGGGCAACATAGAAGCATAGGAAATGACAAGCCCCCTGAATGGCGAGTCATTACAGGAAATTAGTGGGTCCCTGATAGTATTTAGTCCCGTACTCCCGACCAATTTTACTGTGACTTTAATAGATTTGAAAGACAGGTCTGCCAAATTTGTTTGAAGCAGAATTTCGAAAAAGTGCTTTTTGTCATCTCAGATGTGTCATATTTTTGATGCAAATGGCATCAGATTTAACGGTAAAATCTGTCAAGATTAGTTCGAAAAGGGAAAGAAAAAGAGGATGTTTTTGCTTTTTAGTACCGTATTTGTCCGAGGCTTGGAATCGATCACGGAAATTCTTATTTTCACACAAACCTGTAAACCAGGCAAACTGCGTGATCAGTGAGCAGAACTTACAACCCCCAAGCAAGTTCTGATTTCTTTGCTGGCGAAAAACTCCGATTCTTATTTCTAAATTTTTTTTTTGAAAAACGGGAGAAATTCGCCGAATGATGCTGTACTGCGTAAGATTAGAAGATAATCAGGGTCCCTGATAGGTGTTTAGAGTTGTAATCCTTAATGTAAAAAAAAAGAACAAGGAATATCCTTTTACTATGAAATGGCCCAGAAACATCGTTTTTCGAAAATACCATTACTGCCCATGTGAAATTAGCCATTTACTCTTTCGTACTTGTCGGCTCTATCCCGCTCCCCGACTAGGTTGCTGGACGCAAAATATTTGAAAACTGAAAGACCTGGTTAACAAGAGCTACGAGCTCATATGGCACTTGTTACGAGTAAGCGGTACAAGAAAGTAGAAGAGAACTTCACAAACTACACCCGCCATCCAAAAATGCGGTTCGGACCTAGAAATAGAATATGCAGTTTCACTCAAGTCTGAGCATTTCTGGCAGCGCCTCGGATCATCTGGGGAAAATGACTGTTGTAACTTCCAAGTTTCAGCCCAATAAATCCACTTGTTTGATCCCTAGACGTGCCACACGTTTTCCGTTACCTCCCTCCAACTGCCCCTACCGCGGCCGAATCTGGCTCGGACACGTGAATTGATCATCTGAAGCATCTTCTCTCACCACCTATCAAGTTTCACTAGAATCTGCACGTATTTCCGTAGGTTCCGCCCCCCCCCCCCACACCGTGGCCGGATCCGGTTCGGACGGTAAAATATGTCATATAGGGCATATGCATACTCTACACCAAATCTCATTTGAATCGCTGCACTTGTTTGACAAGTGCATCATAAAAGTCGCATCTCTGACATCTCTTCTTCCCGTCCGTCAAGTTCGACTGGAATCGGAGGGTAGCCTGTCCAATCCCTCGATCAGAAGTGTTTCACGAGTTTTCCGGTGCCCGCCTCCAACCCCTCCACAATTATCGGATCCAATCCGGACTTGACAGCGGAACATCAGAGAAGATATTTCTTTCCACCTGCCAAATTCTATTTAAATCCGATCACCCGTTCGAAAGTTATCATGCCACTAGATTTTGGATTCCCCATCCCTTGACTCCCCCCACGATGTTCGGATCGGGGAAACGACTATTCTTAAGTCAGTCTGTTCGAGTCACTGAAATGCCTGCCAAGTTTCATCGTCGTAGTACATCGGGAAGTACCGAACTCGCGGGATTGCGAGGAATCCGGACCCCCCAACTCCCGCACGGTGCCCGGATGCGGTCCGGTTATGTTAATGACGTATCTACGACTTACGATTGTTCATCCGACCAAGTTTCATCCCGATCCCATATTTCCGTTTCCACCCTTCAACTCCCGCGAAAGTCACCGGATCCGGTCTGGATTTGAAGCGGGACGTCTGAGACACGAGGTCTATCTAAATATCAAGTTTCATTAAGATCCGGTCATCCGTTAAAAAGGTAAAATACCTCAATTTTCCTGATTCCTCTCCCTGCAACCCCCCCGGCCCCCCAGATGGTCGGATCGGAGAAACGATTCTCTCAAGTCAATCTGTTGGGGTCCCTGACACGCCTGCCAAGTTTCATCGTCCTAGCACATCAGGAAGTACCGAACTCGCGGGATCACTCGAAGTTCGGATCCCCCCCCCAAACTTTCCCACAGTGACCGGATCCGGCCCGGTTATACCATTCACGTATCTGGTACGTGTGCTTGTTCTTCCCACCAAGTTTCATCCCGAACCCTACACTCTAAGCGTTTCCCAGGATTTCCGGTTCCCCCCCTCCAACTCCCCCCAATGTCACCGGATTCGGTCCAGATTTTAATCCGGTCGTCTGGGGTACGAGGTCTTTCTATATATCAAGTTTCATTCAGATCCGATCACCCGTTCATAAATTAAAAATACCTCACTTTTCCGGATTCCCCCTCCCTCCACCCCCCCCCCAGATGATCGGATCGGGAAACGACTATTCTCAAGTCAATATGTTCGGGTCCCTGACACACCTGCCAAGTTTGATCGTCCTAGCACATCAGGAAGTACCGAACTCGCGGGATCACTAGAAATTCGGATCCCCCCCCAACTCCCCCACATTGAGCCGATCCGGTCCGGTTATGTCAATCACGTATCTAGGACTTGTGCTTGTTCTTCCCACCAAGTTTCATCCCAATCCCTCCAATCCAAGCGTTTCCAAAGATTTCCGGCTCCCCCCTCCAGCTCCCCCCAAAGTCACCGGATCCGGTCCAGATTTTAGTCCTGTCGTCTGGGGTACGAGGTCTTTCCGAATACCAAGTTTCATTAAGATCCGGTCACCCGTTCAGAAGTTATAAATTCCTAAATATTCCGGATTCCCCCTCCCTCTACTCCCCTCACGATGTTCGGATCGGGAAAGTGACTAGTTCCAACTTAATCATTTGGGGTCCCTGATATGCCTGCCAAGTTTCATCGTCCTAGCTTGTGTGGAAGTACCCGAACTAGCAAAACCCGGACCGACCGACCGACCGACCGACGGACGGACAGAAATTGCGATCGCTATATGGCACTTGGCCGAAGGGCAAGTGCCATAAAAAGCTAAGAGTCCACAACATGTATGTAGTGTAGCTATTTAGATGCTTTCGCAAAACATAACTCTAGAAAAAAGTAGAGTATTGTATTCACTCCCAGACTCTTAGTCTACACTGACATTGGGTCCTTGAGTTAAAAGTTCGTAATTTTTGGCACTACCTCCTGGGATTTGGGTTCCGTGAGTAGAAAATGTCCTCTCCCGGACTCCTTATAGTCTACAATGAAATGGGCCCGTGAGTTCATTTTTTTTTTTTTTTTGCACCACCTAGCCCATAGCCATTTTTGTACATGAGTTGGTTATTTTCAACCGAATACTGGTTACTACCGGAATCTTAGCTCTCAAAATATGGGTTCCCGTAGTGGATTCTTTGACATGTTATTTTCTCTAAGTCAGTGAAAATCCCGGAATCCTAGCTCTCATCCAATCTATCCCGTGAGTTCCATATTCCATGTAGACATTTCATGAAGAGTAAAAAATTCTGTCTATAGAGAAGAGTTAAAAAAATAATATAGGATTAAAGCCCTGGCTTTCAGCTTGTCTGTGTTTCGATTGGTCACGTCTGTTGATTTTCAGGTTCCAAGATGGTGCCAGCGAATTCCACTCGAACATTGCTGAGGGGCTCGCAGCATCCTTGAACTGCCTGGATGATATCCAGCTTCTTCGAGAGCCGGGCTTGAACCCTAGCAAACACTGTATCCTTGTCTGCAACTCCCCACCTTATACTTTACCTGTTATGGACGTCCCAGACTACCAGGACATGGGGCTGGATCAGATTGCCACTATCATGCTGGAGGTACGGATCAAAGACACCCTCAAAATACCACGTTTCTGGTTATGATTTTACACCAAAGCGGAGCCTTTCGCACTGTTTGCAAATAACGGGATTTAAAGTCCATTTTTGCGTTTGCGTTAGAGCAACCCGTCACGTAGAGAACCCGAGCCCATTGTTTGCCACTTAGAGAAATTAGAACTACATTGTAGTGGAACCTTCTTAGATGTGTTTCGAAAGACTTAAAATTCTTTACCAACTAAATAAACCATGTTCGAGCTTGTTCCACCCTTCTAACAATAGTAACAATTAGTTACTATTTCCGTTCCATCCTCACGAGAAGTTACTACGCTGACCGTTCCAACCTTCTCGAAATAGTAACTATTTGCTTACCATGCTCGGGAGTGTAGTAAGCGTGGTAACCACGGATCTCTGTAGCGTGATTGGCTGGATTACCCCGTGGAGAGGTATTTCGACGAAAATAGAAAAATGCGTTCCAGCCTTGACGCCAAGAAGCCAAAATTCGTGACGTCATGCGTAGTAACTACGGTAAGTAGGATGGAACACGCTCTTCATAATTCGGGACCACAGTACTTTATAGAGAAATTAGAACGACACTAGTAGAAGATTCTCAGCCATGTTTTTGAAAGATTATTGATTCTTTGCCCAATAACAGTTTCTAGACACACAGTGGCACTCATTCATTCATTCATTCATTTATTCATACTATACAAACTATATAACATAAATATATGGCAAGTGACAAGATCCCCTGAAGCTGCCTTGACGGGTATCCACTACCTATACACAAACAACAAATGACGCTTTTCTAGTTATCATATTTGTATCGCTGAATAATAAACCCTAGCTTCATAACGACTAGAACAACAAAACCAAAGGTTTCGATGGGATCGAAAAATTTAATATTTATTGGAGTTATAAAACACATATAAGGTCGATTCTGGCGTCTCACGGATTCGCTTTCCAAAAAACAAAACGACAATCCGTCGAGAACGAACGGAAAGTCGTTGCGCCCTCACAACTTCTCGCTGGCTTGTCGAATCTACGTACGGAGTTGATTGCCATTCTACGTCACTTTCTAAAACTAGCTGAGCGCCAGAACAGGCTCGGAAAGCGAAGCGAGTTTTAGCCGCAGTCACAAGAACACACGGCGGTTAAGCCAGTGGATCTGTCCAGACCGCCAGAATTGCCCTAAGGCATATTCTCGCCGTTCCCCGAGGACTCCTCGGGGAATCGAAGGGAACGGCGAGAATAGAGTGAGTCACTCCACGCGGACTCCGCGTACGGAAAACAACGAGAACACGGGGAATGCACTGCCAAGTTTATTCTTTTCAGAGGTCTGTTAACCTGAGTGTTATATCCCCCCGAAAAATTCCCCCTCTACTGACCTTATTCGAGAAGGCTGGTGGCGATCTGGGACTGATGAAGAACTTCTCCAAAGATCCGAGGCATCTTGTCTTACTAAGAGGATACGGGTAGGTGGAAATTTATGCCCGATTCAGCCTTGAGGTTTCCCCAGTACGTCTCTGTTCCCAGTGCTTTTTACCTTTTTCTAAGCCCTCTTCTTTACAAATATGATACCTAGAACGTGTTCCACCCTTCTTACCGTAGTTACTACGCATGACGTCACGGATCCTGGCTTTTTAGTGTCAAGGCTGGAACAGATTTTCTATTTTTGTCAAAATATAGTGCCGCGGGCTGGTCGGGCCAATCACGTCACAGAGATCTTAGTTACCACGCTAACTACGCTCCCGAGCATGGTAAGCAAATAGTATTACTATTTCGAGAAGATTGGAACGGTCGACGTAGTAACTTTTCACGAGGTTGGAACGAAAATGGTAACTAATAGTTACTGTTGTTAGAAGGGTGGAACATGCACCTACTCTTTCACTTTATCTTCAAAATCTGGACCCAAAAGTCTTCTTTTTCCAACTAATGAATACCAATTTTTATTATTAAAAATAATTAAAAAAAATTATTTAGAGAAAAACTTGTCACCATACTTCGCATAGCAAAATTAGCTTATTTTAAGCTGGGAGATTCACCAGAAGTGGAATTGAAAGCTTATTGCAAAACGGAGCAGCCACGTGTGGCAGAAGATTGTCTGTTGGATATACATTCCGTCCGTACATCTTCATTAAGTACTTTTCTTTCACTTGTGGTTTTTGTTGTCCCTTTTTATTTCTCACCAAATAACTTTGCTTCACCAGCTTATCTTTCATCATATAAAATATTTTGTATTCCTTTGTTCGCTTGTTTTGACTTGATTTTTGGGATCCCAAAACGTAAGTGGAGGGATACCTATGACATCGCAAAAGTTGTCCGTCCGTCTGTCCGTCCGTCCGTCTGTCCGTCTGTAAGCACGATAAACTCTCGAAGGGAATGAGATATTTTGATGAAACTTGGTGTGAGCATTCTTTGGGTCAAGAGTAAGGTCGAGTTCGTAGATGGGCCCTGTAGCCCTACATTTAGGGGTGGGGGAGGGGGTTCAAATTAAGGGACAAGCAAACTAATTTTAAACAGCTAATGTGATAGTCGATTATGGGGTAAGAAGGCATGTTGAACACGATGGTGAAAACCATTTTCTCGCCGGACAAGTAGTTCACCCGGAATCTGGCCAAAACCGGAAAGTTTGTTAAAAGTAAAAGTTTTATTTGAAGTCAATTAGATGTTGGATCTAGGGGTAAGAAGGCATGCTGAACACGAATATGAAAACCATTTTCTCGCCGGACAAGTAGTTCGCCCGGAATCCGGCCAAAACCGGAAAGTTTGTTAAAAGTAAAATTTTTGTCTGAAGTTGATTAGATGTTCGATGTAGGGGTAAGAAGATATGCTGAACAATAATACGAAAACTGTTTTCTCGCCAGACAATTAGTTAGCCCGGAATCCGGCCAAAACCGCAAAATTTTTTAGAAGTTAAATTTTTCTTTGAAGTTGGGATGTTGGATATAGGGGTAAGGAGATACGCTGAATTCGTTTTTGAGCTTTAGTTTTTCGCCGGACAAGTAGTTCTTTAATTTCGCCAAAACCGCAAAATTCACAGAAGTAGGGTAGGATCGTTTCGATCGGCTTATAGGGGTAAACATACATGCTGAATCCATAACTCGGTTTTCTTAATGATTAGCTGTTTGGCCTGGCGAAGAAAAAACCATACTGTCTGGCTCAGGTATTGAATTTTTGGGATCCCATCGGAACCTTTGGTCTTGTTAAATTTGTTTTCTTAACGTTGGACTCCTTTTTGCTTTTGTATTTGACGTCTTAGCCTTATTATTCTATAATTAATTATTATAATTATTCTAGTTGGATTATTCTAAATTTGTAGTTTCTCTGTCTCTAAATGGGTAGTGAACTTGGTTTCTTGTCAAGTAAGAGGTGTACCAGACTAATTTGAGCACTGTGGTCGTGTTCCACCGACCACCTTACTTACCGTAGTAACTACGCATGACGTCAAGGCTTCTGACTTCTTGGCGTCATTTTTCGACTTTCGACAAAATATCGCTCCATATTTGTTTATTTATTCATTATTTCCCTCAAAACTGAGGACTACAACATATAATATAAACAAAATTAAGCCTAAATCAACTGATCCATTCAGTGACATAAATACTAAAAAAAAAAAATTAACATGGTTTCGACAACTATTTACGTACTACATTATTCACTTTGTTACAAAATGGGTACAGGTTGTGGGTTTAGAGGACTTCTGATGCTTTTTATAAAAGTTTGTCAGCTTTTTCTTCAAAAGTAAAACTGGGTCGTTTAGGCTACTTTAAAATCAGAAACTAACTGCGGATTACTGAAAGAAATGGGGAACCCAAGGGTATACTCTGATCGCGCCAATCGCCCGAGCGTGGTAAGTAAATATTTTTAGTTACTAATAGTTACTATTATAAGAAGGGTGGAGCACGCACCAAATTTAGACATGATTTTGTAAGTTTTTCCTTTCAGTCTTCAAGAACGAGTCCCGAGCCCAACCCCAATCCAGCAGCAACAACAGCAACAAGTCAACCAGATGGATCAACAGCAAGCTTTACAGAACCAGTTTGCTCAGCAAAATCGGCAAAACCAGCCGCGGCAACCAGTTCCGACCCAACAACAACAGCAACCAGTTCAGATGCAACAGATGATGCGGCCTGGTTTGCAGGAAAGGCCGCGAATGCCTATGCAGCAACAGCAGCAGCAACAGATGAGGTGGCCGAACCAGATGCAGGCGAACCAGCCGATGGCTCCGAACCAGATGCAGAACCAGCAGATGCAAGGTGGGTGATTGGCTCTGGTGCTGAAAGCGTGAGATAGTGCTGTGAGCTAAGGGGTAAACTTATGAGAAAAGATACGAGACACTTAAAGCAGAACTGAAACCCGAAACTAGTCCTTTATTTTTTCTTTCTCAGGGACAAGCGCCATCGCCAGTCTGCCTATGAATGAATGAATGAATTTTATTGACCCACTGAACTACAGTGAGGACTAGTGGAGTATAATAAAAGAAACTGAAAAAGGGAAAAACAAAAACACAAAGTACATGAACAATAACACTTAAAGGACGGTAACTAATCATACTCGATCATTCCTGGTCGCACAGACGGGTGATCCAGGGATGGTTGCATGAACGATCAATGATAATATAACGAATGAAATATTTTCGATTTTCCTTTCACGGTTTTTTTTATGCTTTGCTCTCTAACCAAGTCCAGTATCTCATGTTGAGTCTTTTCGCAATTAAGCTCCGCCTGTCCAGTCATTTGTGATTGGTTAAATCGGAGGTATTGGCTGTACAAACCAATCAGAGACAAAGTTTTTTGGCAATTTTAGTCAAGGTTGCCCGTAACAGGTAGTTTGCTTTCACAATAAGGAGACATTGCGATAGTAAATGCATAGGTAGGGGAGATACAGGTAAGACGGACCCAGTAACGGTTTTTCGATTGCTGCCTTTTCTGTTTCTGGAACATAGCAATGAACTTTACTCCGTCTGATAGCTTCTTTATCCCCGCTTCCTTGCTAATTTTTTGAAAATTTTTCTCCGTACGGTTTCTGAGATGAAGCAGATTTTGGTAGGAAGGTCAAAAGGTCCGTCTTATCTGGAGGGGGTGGCAAGATGGACCACCAGAGGGGGCAAGACGGACAATTGTTCTCTTCATCACCTTTCTTCATAGAAATGCATCAAGTAAGCACGGTAATGTCAACAGTGGGTCTTTTCAACACACTGAAGCCAGGAAAGTCAACACCAAATGTATGAAGTGATGCCTGGCTTGCCGTTCCTCCAGAGGGGTGGGCTTTGGTAGTTTTATCACCGCTGCCTTCAAACTGAATCTTCCTTGTTCAGTGGTTTCTTGAAAATTGTACGAGGGACAAATCCTCTTGCAGAACAACACATCTATCTCATCACATTCGTTATCTTTCGGGTCCCCCCATACCCTTCCCTTTGTAACCCCCGGTCCGTCTTACCAACAAACCATGTGGTCCGTCTTATCTGCAATGGGTTGATTTTAAACGAACTGTCACCAAACTCGCTAGATGGCACAGAATGGATGTGTCATCACTTCTAAAGAAAGTACAGAGTCGGGACTGTTTGGTAACAAAACCCCTAAGACCTAGTATTTTCCAAACCAGAGATATCACAAAAAATACTTGACATCAAATTTTTCCAAAGCAGCCTCTTAAAACATCAACTTCAATTTTCTTGGAAACTAACCAGCCAATCTTCTTGTTTTTTTCGGCAGACATGAAGGCAAGATGGCTGTATCTTACTGTCACCACTGGATGGCACTGCTGCCAATCTCTGAATTTTAAAATGGAAAGGTCCGTCTTATCTGCCGGTCCGTCTTGGCTGTATCTCCCCTACAGATCTTTTCTTTCTTACGGAACTGGAATGCAGCAACTGTATGACCGTAGTGGGAAATTGTAATGATAAGCTTTTCAGTGAACCTTTTAAGAATCAGCGTCCACAGGATATCGTGTTCCTGTTGGTTATTTACCCCTGTGCGTAAATGCGTAAAATTCAAAAGAAGTTCTACCCACACAGAAATGTATTGTTTAAAAAAAAAATTGTAGCTTGTCTGAGGCCACCGTAATGCTTGTATATACTGGACTAAGATTAAAGGAACAGAAAACTTGACTCGGGGAGCTAGCTAACATATCAAGAATGTACCCTGAGTCGATATTGAGAGTAAGAAAAATTCTCGTTACGACCATTGCAGTTTCCTGGCAGTTTCCGAGAATTCGACTTCTGAGCAAAAGGTTTGCAAAAAGCAAAAGGTTTGTGTGCCGCGACTAGGAATCGAACCCCGGCCGCCTAGTCGGGAGGTCGTTACTCTGTGGTCTACATGTAAAAAGGCGAACTTTTTACAGTACATGAGTGCATAATTACAGTGCATAAGGGGCAAGGGCCTGCCAGCTAGCTTTGGGAACACTAAGGAGGGGGTTCGAGACAGTTCGAGATGACAAAGAAGGGGGGGCCTGTCGACAATAAGACCCTATATATTTATCCAAGCCCCCCCGGGCGATTCGATGGCCGAAAGTTGCGTAGTCAAGTTTACTGTTCCTTTAAGCCACACCCATTTAATCTAGCGATATTCTCGGGATTGCAGGTTCGTCCATTTTTCTGGAATAAATCTCAAGCTGACTCGCAGTCATGCCTTGGGCTGGGGGCATACTTAGACTTGCTTAGATCCGACTGAGCCTTTACTTGTTACATCGTTTTATGACATACGAAATTGGTTCATGAGCGATTAATTGGTTTTCAATCGCTTGAGGGTTTGTTGGAGTACAAGAAGAAAGATTATTTGCGATAACTATGCTTTGAGGCTTACTTTTCATGGCACTTGCAGCTTCGCTCAAGTGCCATATACCGATCACTTTTCCGTCGGTCGGTCGGTCGGTCGGTCGGTCCGGTGATCGCGAGTTAGGGTACTTGCAGATGTGCTAGGACGATGAAACTTGGCATGTCAGGGACCCGACCAAACTAACTTGCAAATAATCACTTCCCCGATCCGACCACCGTGGAGGGAGAGGGCGGGGGAATCCGGAAAATTTAGTAGTTTTTGTAAAACCCCTACCCCTTTCTTTGCACTAGTAGGTCTGCGCGCGGCGTGACGTCACTCTTTGCATCGGATCACTCTGTTAACATTGGAAAGAGCTAGTGCATTCGAGGGTCAAAGGGGTTTGTATCTGTGGTGCAGTGCGGGGGAATATGGAAAATTGAGTGTTGTGTAACTTTCGAACGGGTGATCGGATTGGGACGAAACTTAATATCTGAATGAATGACATATCTCTGATGTTCCATTTGAAGTCCGAACCGGATTCGACAGCTATGGGGGAATTGGGGTGGGGGAAGACCGGAAATCTCGAGAAACGGTTATAATGGAGGGATCGGAGTAAAACTTTCTGGGAAGAACAAGAATCTGCTCCAGATAATTTGTTTACACGTTTGGACTGGACCGGGACACTTGGGGGGGGGGGGGGGGAGTTTCACGGAATTCTGGTGATGACAGTTTTTGGGATTTTCACGACGAAACTTGGGAGGCGTATCAGGGACCCGATCAAACTGACTTGTAAATAAAAATTCACTCGATCCGATAGTCGTGGGGGGATCGGAGGGAGGGGGAATCCGGAATATTTAGCCATGCGTAACTTTGGAACGGGTGATCGGATTCGAGTGAAATTTAATAACTGAACAGAGGGCGTGCCTGTGGTGATATTTTTCATGTCCGGACCGGATCCGACAACAATTGGGGGGGGGGAATACGTGACCGGATTGGACTGGACAGATCGGGATGGAACTTTGTGGGAATAACAAACAAGTCCAAACTGAACCGGATTGGCTCCGTCGACTGTGGGGGGAGTTTGAGGGGCGGGTCCGGAATTCCGGTGATCGCGAGTTAAGGTACTTCCAGATGTGCTAGGACGATGAAATTTGGCTGGAATATTAGAAATTCGACAAGATTGGCTTAGAAATCGCCACTTTTCAAATCCGACCATTCCCTAAAGTACCAATCATGACCGCAAATTAAGAAAAATACTTTTAAGCAAAATATGCATTTTCATGATCCCCATGAGCTCATGATCATTTTTGCCTCAAGGGTTTTGCTTACAAATGAAGTTTTAGCTCCCTTAAAGTGTGCGTCTTAACCGCAAGGTCGAAAAGTACTTTTTATCAAACGATAGATCTCAACCCATGATCAGTTGTCCCACAAGGGTTTTGCAAAATAATTTCTTGCACCCTTAAAGTGCGCAAATTAGTGTGAAAAAAAAAATACTTTTGATCATACGTATATATCAATGATCCCTAAGAGCCTGCTATCGTTTTTGCCTCAAGGGTCTTCCTTACAGATGAATTTCTAGTGCCTTTAAAGTGCGCATCATTACAGCCAAGTTCAACGATAATATACTTTTTCTCTAGCTCCCTTAAAGTGCGCATCTTAACCGCACAGTCGAAAATTACTTTTGATCAAATAATACATCTCAACCCTTGCAAGTGCCATATGAGCTTACAGCTCTTGTTTGGTGGGGTTGTGGTTACGCAGCTGTCCCCTAGTATATGACGCAATCCCTTTTTTCTAGGCCAGATGCAACAAAACATTCAAATGCAGCAACAACAACAGCAACAGCCTGCCCAGATCATTCCAAACCAGTTCCAGCAGCAAAATATGCAGCAGCAGCAGCAGCAACAACAACAGAATCCTGCCATAATTCAAATGAAGCAACTACAGCAGCAGTCTGGAATGATGCAGGCAAATATGGGAATGCCGATTCAGCAAGGGGTACCGAGTCAAGGGCAGCAGATGCAGCGTGAGTATTTTAGTCCTCATTTAGTACTGCAGGTTATTTTCCACCTTGAAAATTGAGTGTTCAATGCCGGACATTTTTCCAATGGACGAATCTCTCCCTATTTCCCATACTTGTTAACGAGGTCATGGATGCAGTAATGCACAGATGGATTGGGAATATATTGTTGAAGTTGGTTTTGTTAAAGCACAACTCCTACTATAGACATTTTTTTTTTCTTGTAGGCTGCAATAAAATGGCTTGGAAGTATAGTTTTTCGAAAACAGTAGCCTACTTTCCATGTGAAATTAGCGATTTTCTTGTCAGTGCTTGTCGACTGTATCCAGCCTACCCCGCTCTGCGACTGAAAACTGTGGCTAAAATCAGAATCATTTATTTTTCCCAATATTCGTTAAAATAGCCTGGGATGTCAAAACGTTAAATAAAAGCACGAAATAAACACATTATAAGCACTACTGGTTTCTATCCATTAGTGCTTATAATGTGTTCATTTCGTGCTTGAGTGGAGAAAAAAACAATCAAAATCGAAAGAAGTCCAGAAAAGAAGATAAACCTGATATCCTACCATGTCTTTCAAAATGAAAAACACCACTTTGAAGCTTCTCATGTCCTCATGTGTGAAAGAGATGTCGGTGGACCTTGAAGCTTTCGGCGAAGTTTACGTAGCGTGACTGGGAAAACTCGGTTCGGCCAAAAAAGCGCAAAAAAGTCACAGGAACAAAACGAAACAGTTGCGAAAGGCGGTGATTTCATAAGCTTATAACTCCATAAGGGATCTAAGGACAATATAAAAGGCAGAACAAGCAAGAGCCTTTAAACGCACAAGCTGTCAAATTACTATGCTGCATAGTTGCTAAAAATCCATCCCCCCCCCCTATGCTGCATAGCTGCTACCCCCCCCATACTGCATAGTTGCTATCACCCCCTATGCTGCATAGCTGCTAAAAACCCATCCCGCCCATACTGCATAGTTGCTACCCCCCCCATGCTGCATAGCTGCTGAAACCCATCCCCCCATACTGCATTGTTGCTACCCCCACCCTATGCTGCATAGCTGCGAAAATCCATCTATCTCATACTGCATAGTTGCTACCCCCCCCCCTTCCCCCCTATGCTGTATAGTTGCTAAAATTCATCCCCCCATAAAGCATAGTTGCTACCCCCCTGTGCTGCATAGCTGCTAAACTCCCACCCCCAAACTGCATAGTTGCTACCCCCCCCCCCCCCCCCCCCCCCCGTCTGTGGATGATGAGACGAACGGATATTTGAAGCGTTGACTCCCTCACGGTAGAGATCCGCATCTGAAACAACTAACAAAGCTGACCTAAATACTCGTCCTCCCCCTTCCCCATTCAACTAACTACACCGGTCGTTGATTCTGTCTCTCCTTTTAGAGCCTCAGCAAGCCCAGCCTCAAATTATCATGACCCCTCAGCAGACGCAGAATATGCAGCAAATGCAACAGCAGCAGCAACAACAACAGCAGCAGCAACAACAACAACAGCAGCAACCGCAGCAACAACAGATGCAGAATCCTCAAGATGGTGCAAACATGCAACAAGGTAGGTAGCGCAGACACTGTGACTCCGCTGTTGGGGAATTTATAGCTAAAAAAACAAAAGGCACTAGAGCATCTTTTTCAGTTGCTTAGCACTAGAGCCCAACCTATGCTCACTTCAGTTCAGCTTTGCCACTATTGTTTTTATCTAATTGCTAGCCTAGCCTAGCCAGCCTAGCTAGTTGTGAGATATGTTGCAGGTGATTTACAAGTCCTTGTTCGCTTCACTGCTGTTCTTTTAGGTCCTAAGTTACCGATGATTCCAGTCTACCACAAGCTCGTGAATTTTTTTTTAATGCTATTTGAAACGTTTGGCGTACCGACAAAACTGTTTAAAAACTTCTATCCGTCCTCATTCAAAATATGCTTCACCGGTTTGCGAGACGCCTAGAGGAGATCGCCTAAAAGAGAGCAGCGAGAATCCTTCTGGGTGATCATAACATTTCATTGAAAAGGCTGTCATTAAACTGGGCCTTCCTAAATTAACTGACCGCAGAAATACCCTTCCAAAAATTTCGGCGTAAAGATTGTGTGTTGTCCCCAGATGAGCCGTCTATTCCCCCCTCTCCTACCGTCGTCGGTGCGTCGGTCCGAGAGCTTTTGCCGGATCCTGCCAATTCCTCAGCCCAATTTTTACACAGTTTCATAAATTTATTTCAGGTCATATCTTGTCAGTGTATTAGTAAATTTGTTGTCTTTTTTTTGTGTATTATATTCCTCTTCAAACTTAAAGCTATTTGGAAGTAAATTTGGTTGAGTGATTGATATTTTGAAAAGTAGTGCAGATGTTTTGAAAAGTAGCATGCAAGAAATGCAGCTCAGATTTTCCCCTAAAATAATTGATCCCTAGTACGGTGGCGAATGACCTAATGTTGGAACACTGTGCCGCAAATGTGTGTATGACTGGCGCAAAGGGCACAAAATGGGTTCATTCATAACCGCCGAACCTCATCCGAATGATTCGTTCATAACCTCTTCAGCCGAAAATCATCCGCAATGATCAACTTCTCTTTTAGCATCAAGAGAGCGATGTCTCATTTGGACCGGAATCTTAGAATGGCAGGAGAAGTCAAGTCGGCCGGGTGATCAGAACAAGGTCATCCGGTCTGTCCAGTGCAGAGTCTCAAGCGCCGTTGTTAACGGCGAGGCCGAAGTGTAAGTCGTTTGTAAATTTTACTAAACGGACCGCTTTCTGGTCCAAATAAATCCGGTTCGTTGCTTTTGTTAAGTTTTCTGATCACCCGTTCGAAAGTTATGCATGCCTCAAGTTTCCGGATTCCCCCCTCCGCTCCTCATAGAGTATTCGGATCCGGAAAAGACAAACGTTGTGACCGACAGCTTCCTGTGCATTTCGTGAAGTCTGGAAAGATTTATGTCCGGCACTGAAAATTGCTTAGATTTTGTGAATTTTGCACATTTGCAAATTACTCTTGACCCCGTAAACGACTTTTTTTCAGGAAGACGGACAATTGGCCGAATAAGCTCCTAATGCAGCTCATTCCGAAGACCTTAGTTAGCAATCTGGGCGGAGCCTTCTTCAAAAATGCCCGGTCTGTGCTCTTCCACCCGAATGCAGGTGAAGCACATGACAACCTGACCCGGGTTATGAGCACGGGGTATGCAGGCTGTGTCCATTTTAACTCCAGTAAGTACCATTGGTTTCTTTCTGATCATAGGTGTGCCTTCAGCCAGGGGCGTCGCAAGTGCATTTTCGATGGGGGGGGGGGTGCAGAGCCAAAATTTTACCGAATCTCTCAAAAATTTTACCGAATCCTAGAAACTGAAAATTCGAGCTTTAAATTATGGAACAGAAAGGATTACGCAGGAAAAGTAACATTAAAAGGCAGCATGAAAGACGATAAGCCAACTTAATTAAGCGGCGTTTTGGCGAATATATTGCCGGGCACGATGGCTTCCATCTGTTATACCCAAGAGAAAAATAAATCTAGCGCCGCAGGCGAATTTTCAAAATCTTTTAAATTTTAAATTTAACTGCTTATTACAAATTCTATCCTATCATTTACCGTGGATTAAATACCGATGTTCTGAGAAGTTCCAGAAACCGAATGGAGCGACGTTCCGACAGCAGCATCTACTGTTTTATAGTCAATACTACCCATGATCACATAAAGTGAGCGCCGCAGTCGAGATTTTTTTTCCTGTAGGCTAAAATTTGAACTGCCTATCTTACAAATTCTATCATGGACCGTGGCTTAAATACCGATGCTCTAAGAAGTTCCAGAAACCGGATGGAGCGACGTTCCTGTAGCAGCTACTCTAGCCTAGCCAATACTACCCATGATCACATAAAGTGAGCGCCGCAGGCGATATTTTTTTCAAGTTAGCTTTTTCCTGCCAAATTTAACTATTTTCATCCAGATTTTAGCTTTTAATGTTTCGAAATCCCTCCTAAAACTGTCTTAAAACCCCAATCAAATGACGCGCCCTTCCGCTAAATAGAGATTACGAAAAGCGCCGCAGGCGGAATTTTCGAAACATTCATGATTAAATCTTCTTTTCGGGATCCAAAATAAAAGTAAGGACTATCGATGAGATTATAAATCAGTCCTTTTGTCTGCAACCAGTGCTACACTCGACCTCTTCCGAGTTTCGAGGTTGTTACGATGACTGTATTTGTATATGGAGTTTGCACTCTCAACCTGATGTTATGGCGAGGGGTGTAGTAAGCCGGACATAAGATGGTAAATGTCCAGGTATACAATCATCGGAGTCAGGATGGCCTAGGGCGTTGGTGGCCTACTACACGTGCAGAACTTCACGGGTTCATTATGGATTCCCCTGGTCGATTCACACTATGGTTTGCATACCAAACACACAACAGGTTATCAACCACCCATCATACACTAGGCTTTACAGGCCAGCCCACTCTAAGGAGCTTAACTGAGACTCATAGAAGTGACCTATGGTCCGTAAATAAACAAAAGGTTTTATTAATAGATGTACTTACAAAAGAACAATCTTTAAGTAAAAAGAGTTGTTACCGGTCGGGAAACCCGGAAAGAAGTCTATAGAAGAAGGTGACTCACACCGCATGATTAACCAATCACCAAAGAGTTAACAGATAATATGGAGTGGCCGCGACAGTATAAAAGATACAAGCAACGGAAGGGAGTAACGCTGCCTAGCGGCGGCATAAGTAAAACATACGGAGTGCAACTGGCATCACCGTAACAAGGTTCGTGGTAACTCCCGAATGGCAATTATACCGAATCCCAGTTATTATACCAAATAAGTTTAGACCGATATAACAGTACCGAATAATTTTCGTATTCGGTGTAATTTCATTGAAACTGGAACAAAAGCAGGGATTCGTGGTAACTACCGGTTCCTGAAAATTATACTGAATAAATTACCAAACCCCAATTATGATACCGAATAATTCTGGACCGATACCGTATTCGGGACTCTGCGTAACTACCGAATCTCCATAAATATACCGAATAGTTCTGGCATCGAACAATTACCAAATAATTTCAGTAAATTCTCTCCCCGAATTCGTGATATCTACCGAATACTGGGAATTATACCGAATCCCGATCATTATACCAAATAGATTTGTACCGATAGCCTATTTGGGATTCCGTATAACTACCGAATCTCCGTAAATATACCGAATAGTCCCGCTATCGAAAAAATACCTAACAGTTTTAGTAAAATTGTGGGCCTCCGGCCCAAAATTTTACCGAATCTCAAAAAGATGGGGGGTGCTGCACCCCTCGCCCCCCCCCCCCCTTGCGACGCCCCTGTCTTCAGCCTAAGCTGACCGTGAGTCATGTTTGGTGGTAAAAGGTAAAGGTATCAGCACTAGCCTTGACAGGCGAAGCTGGCGGTGCTGATCTCCGATTCTTGGCCCTCAGCCAGGAAGTGCAATGGGGGGTTGGGAGCCAGCCATCCTGTGCTTTCGCAAACCCTTCCTGTCCCCTTCCCCGGATTTCTCCAGGTACCCATTTGAAGCTGGGTGGACTTAGGCTTGTCTTATAGGGTTACGCCACTAACCCCCGCTCTAAACTAAACGGTAGGCACAACCGAGACTCGAACAACGGACCCTTCCCTTGCGAGTTCGGCGCGCTAACCATTCGGCCACGGACGGACTAGCTTGAGACGGACTAGTTGGACGGACTAGTCATGTTTGGTGGTGCTTAAATATGAACTTACGATCAGTTTGTGGTGACTTTTTGGGGCCGTAAACCAATACTGCATTGACCGTTGAGTTTTCCGTTGAGAAGTCCATATCAAAACCTGGACCTTTTACAGTAAGTTTCATAACAGATAACACAAGCATTTGCGGTTTCAACAGATAACACTTATGATGTTAGGCATACAAGAAGAGCTGAAACATAGGCGAAAAAATTGTTTGCTCTTCCGTGCAATGCTTGTTATGCATTACGTTCGCAAAATCATAACAGATAACATCACAAGTGTTATCTGTTGGAACTGCGCATCCTTGTGTTAACTTTTATGAAACTTGTGACAGTTTAAGCCTTCTACTACCAAAAGCGGGTTATAAATAAAAAATAAGAGCAACACGTTTCGAGCAAAAACATTAATAAAAATGAAAGGAGACATTCAAATATTCGGAATCATGAACTTGAACCTGTGCTGTTTTTGAAACTATAAGATTGTGGTATATTGTTTATGAACTGACGATTCATTGTGCGCATGCAAGGGATTAAAGAATCCCGGCGTCGCAGACTGTATTCAGGGGGCGAGCAAAGGGGTGAATGTATGTGCAGTTGTGTTTTGTCAGTGTTTATGATATTGCTGGGAAGAGAAATGCTGTAGGTATCAAGAAATACAAAGAGGAGTTGTATTTAAGCAGAAATAGCATATTTTGAGGTCCCCGTTCAGAAAATTCTTTTTATTGATATTTACTAGCAAAAAATTCAAAGTAGCCGAGCGGAGCGAGACCCTATCACAGTTCCCAGTGTTTATTTAAAGCGGAAAGTTACGTCTTTACATTATCTTTACATGACCTGTGGTTGATGTTCCACACTTTGGTGGGAGAAGTTGGAAATATCAATGGTTCCCAGAAGCAGAAACATATGTTTCATGTATGTTTCTTATGTTTATATATTTTCAGCAGAAGCATAATGGCTCCCAGTGTTTTTTAAAGCAGAAAGTTGCACGTTTACATTTTCTTTACATGATTTGGGGTGGATGTACCACACTATGGTGGAAGAAATTTACTGGTATCAGGTAACAGAAAGTAGAGTTGATAAGTAGAGAATACAAATCCTTAAAGTTTAACTGAAACGGGCTGAGATAGGCTTGAAGATCTGACGAAAATGCGTTACTTCATTGCTCCGCTACTCACGAATAATCGATTTTCAAATAGTGGAATTTCCCTGTCTGATTTTTGGTACCTGTACGCGCTTGTGCCTGTGTTGTATGCTTGACGAAAACGATATACGAAAAAGAAATGTTCACGCAGTGAGTTACCTTCCGCAAGATGATCACGGGCCACTGAAAAGCCACGTTTTGATTGAGATACAAAATTTCCACGCCATAGTAGAATTTTCCGTTGTAGACATTTTGAACGTTATTCTAGAGTAAATAGTGAAAAAGGAAAAAATCTCTTTTCACAACCCAAATAGTGCAGTGAAAAAAAATAATGCAGTTAAATGATACAGAAATAAGTTGGCTTTCAGTTAAACTTTAAGCATAGAAACAGCATATTTTGAGCCCGTCTTTAAATCGATCAAATATAAACATTTCTGGACCGACTACTCTGTCTGGGATCTAACCGTCTTTACTTTCAGATCAGACAAGCCAAATGTGTGACATCAAAGTGCTTATGCTACTGTACAGCGCAGACAAACAAGCCTATGTAGGGTTTATTCCCGTTGATCAGGCTGGCTTTGTCGATAGGATACGCAAAGTGATACAGCAACAGAAAAACAAGCAGGTATGAATCAGTTAGCCTACTCCCCGCCCCTTGCCGACGTTTCACTAGGACGTGGGCTTTTCAGTTGGAAAAGGTGAACTTGAAGAAAACGCATGGAAAATTCGGCTGAAGAGCGTGTCCGAAAGCTCGGAAACGAACGAAAATGCTGAATTAATTCAGCGAAATTCAGCGAAGATGCTAAATTTTACGCTGAATTTTCAAGAAGAAACTGGGGAGCTGGCGATTAAGGCTAAATTTCGGAATTAGAAGTGTCAGAGAAGAAATAAAGAACGTGTCCAAAAGCTTTAGTGCTGTAAATGCTGCATTTAATGCTTCATATAAGGTAAGAGCTTTCGGACGATAAAAAAATAAAAATGCATGCATTTAAAAAAATAAAAATGCAGCATTAAATGCAGCATTTACAGTCCTGAAAGCTTTCGGACACGCTCGGAATTTTCCGGTGGAAGTTCGTCGTGTACTGGAAATTGTCTTCTGTCCGGAGAATAGAAAATAATTAGCTCCCGATCACGAGTTAGGTTTCGGCGTTAGGAGCCCGGAGAATCTACCCTGGGATTTTCATAATAAAAACTGCTTCTCCAAGACAGCGGGCTCCCTTAGAAAACACAAATCCTTTTCTTCTCTTTTACAGAAGTTGCTTTATTTCCGTCAGATGGTTGTGGGTCAACTGACGGGTGGGCCGGCTGACTAGTGGGCGAACTGACTGGACTGACGTGTGGGTGTAGTGACTGCGCTGACGAGTGGAGGACTGACATATTTTGGTGATCGAATTGACGGGTGGGTGTAGTGACGGATGCCCTTTGTCGTGATAGCACTAATTAACTTCATATTTTCAAGTAATGGGTAGGTACACATACACTAGCCTAAAGGCACTGTGATCTAATGATCTAATCCGCGGAACTGTTGAACTGGACTTCGTAGGAAAAGCTCGAGAACGATTGTAAAAGGATTGGGATAGGTGGTAACGGCGCTTGTTACTGAGAAATGTAATACTGGAATAGCAAAAATCTTAAGTTCTGATTTAATTTAATTTAATTTATCTATCACCCACACGATACATTAAGTAAATATGGTGGAGTAGGAATAAATAAAGAACACAAAGAAGAAAAAAATATATATACACAAAATCAACGAAAGAAACGGATAAGACGGTGGTGAGGGGACAGGCGCGCATAAGCCGTACCGGAGAGTTTTCTGTGCAGTATCTCCAACTTTAAACTTATATCAGGAACTGAAAATTTTAAGGAGCATCATAACTTTATTTCTCCCTAGCTTGGTCTGAACCCGGACATGCCCCAGTCGAATCCCGGGCAACCGCAACCCGGTGTTTCCGGTATGATGGTATCCCAAACGAACCCTATTGGGATGGGAGGTGGTCAAATGACAGCCAATGCAGTCCAGCAGGATCCAAACCAGATGCCCCAAATCACCTTGCAAGTAAGTAGACCCCACAGATTATAGGCGTATTCTCGCCGTTCCCCGAGGACTCCTCGGGGAATCGAAGGGAACGGCGAGAATAGAGGGAGTCACTCCACGCGGACTCCGCGGACGGAAAACAGCGAGAACACGGGGAATGCTTCTAAAATGGATTTTGTTCGAAAAAGAAATATGCAATTGACGGAATTTATCTGGATCCATTTTATTTTTTGGGTTTGATTATCCTTAGTGTTTTTAGTTAATTTTACATTGCACCAACACCAGCAAAAATTTATTCCCCTCCGAATCTGAAAGGGAATCCTTTTTCATGATGGTGATGATAATGGGAGCATTCCCCGTCCATGGGGACTCGCGAGGATAGGGGGAGTGAGTCCCCGGGACAAACAAAAACGCGGGGACTCCTCAAGTGGAGTCCTCGGGGAACGGCGAGAATACGCCTTATGGGTCACGTCAAGCACGTCGAGCAGATGGTCACATCAAACAAATTCACGCAACTTTTGTGACATATTAATCCACCGGATTAAGTAGGACGGATAGAGGATTTACGATTTACGATTAGAAGAATGCAGTATGGCCATTTTGGTGGTTTAGGAATGGTTTTAAATGAATAAAGAAATAACCTTTAATTTCCTAATAGCTCGTACAAATTACTCGCTAGCGTTGGATCGTCATACATTTAACATCTAGTTCGTATAAATGTACTGTTTACGATTGATAAATACAATTTACTTTATTAATTACAGCATGGAATTACGAAGGACTTGATATAACTGTCGGTTGAATGTGTGTTTGGGCGGATAAGTTTCGTACAGTTTACAGTTGCTGCTTTGAATCTGGTGTTCAGTCGAGTTGGGTCTGGTACTTACACAGTCTGGTAAGATAGTTCTGTGAAGGTCTGAATCTAAAAAATTCTCAGGGGGGGTATGAAGGATAAAAAATTATTTATCGTGTAACGTGTACTTCAATTCAATTCAATTTATTTTCAAAACCGATACAACGGTCAAGCCGATTTGGTGGTTCTCGTCCACATCAACATTAATTATGTAAACAAAAAAAGAGATAATTCTACACTATATATCATATATCAAATACTTGTCAAACATTACACAATATATTCAAATCTATATACAATTAATGGTGCGAGTTAAAAAGGTTGACGAAGGCGGGAAGAAAACTTCTTAAGTAACGAGTCGTTGTGTGTTTGATTGGCTGCAATTTGGGTATTGGTTGGGCTACCATGCTCTCAAGCCTTAATCTTGCCGCTGAAAAATCTGGGGGAGGATATCACGTAGTGCTGGTGTATTCAAGATTTTAGTTCCAAACACTAACGTGAGTTTTTCACGGCGCTTCGACAAGGTTTCTAAATTATAATTATTAAGGAGGTCTATATACGGTACTTTAGGGGACTTGGAAACTACAAGGAGAGCTCTGAATTGTATCCTGTCAAGTGTCAAGCGAATCAGACTGTTCACGAGTAATTCCAGAGTGCCACACAGGACAACAGTATTCCAGAAGTGGACGTATGAAAGAAAGATAAACTCTTAGGAGATGCTTAGGTGGGACTCCATAACGGGATAATACTTTGACGGAACGAAGGGACATGTTACCTCTCCTTAGCATAACTTCAACCTGTCTATCCCACTTCAAGGACTTTAAGGACTGATGACTTACCTGTTTACAGGCAAACAATCCCGGTATGATGAACAACCCTGCACAGGCCCAGCTGGTAAGAGCCCCGAGCGCAAACCCTCAGCAAAGGCAGCATATGCAAATGGAGGCAGAAAGACAGCATAATTTGTTGCGCATTCAGCAACTACAGCGAGAGCTGAATGAAACTCAACAACGCGAACAGCTTTTCAAGGCGCAACAGGTAAGAACCTAAGTTGTTTATTTGAAATTTAACTGAGGGGATGAACGAGACATTAGTTGCGTTTTTGCTGATACCATGGTATCTGATATACGGTCTAAAGTCGTTTTTGCAGTTATCGTGGTATCTGATACCATGGTCAAAAGGCGTTTTTGCAGTTGTCGTGGTATCTGGCCAGTTACCGTGGTAACAGATATTCAGATATCACGGTCCGACCATGGTATCTGATCGTGGTATCTGAAAAGTGATATCACTTTCATCAAATTTTGTCAAATTGGTGAGGAATTCAATACTTAGTAATGTAACTGGATATCAGTTTTTCTTTTGGGGTGACTCAGAAAAGTACAATTTCGGCAATAGTCGTTTTTGCAGTGGACCGTATAACAGATACCACGGTAACTGCAAAAACGACTAATTGCAGATCCAGTTACCGTGGTAACAGATACCATGGTATCAGCAAAAACACAACTATTATCCCAACCTTATAAGAGGGGCGTAACTACCATATCCTCTCTTTACCCCCCCCCCCCCCCTCCTCAGTCCCTATTCAGAAGAACCTTATTTGTCGGTTGCCTTCATTGCTTTGCAGGACCAGCAGTTCACAGTAGTGCAGATTCCCAACCAGCCAGGCATGCAGCAGAGGCCTGGTGGGATGAATGTGCAAGGAATGCAACAAAATTTACAACAACAGCAGCAACAGAGAATGATGCGACCCAACGTCCCGGCGAACCCAGGACTGCGGCATTTATTACAGCAGGTAGGTCAAGTAGCCTATGGCCTAGTTGCCGATTATTTTTATATTTTATGAATTGATGACTTTTTATTTATACTTGTTATCGTTTAAATGTAACCGCCATAAGTCATTGATAAATCAAAAAGTGTTATTAATTCGTTGACGTCCTATGTGATGAATTTGAATTTGAAAGAATAGATAATCAACCCTCCAGAGAATGTTCCATTCCTGTTCCAGGCAGTGTGACCGTAAACCAAATAGCTCTTCGTATTCCTTTACTCCAAGCTTACTGCGAGTCATCTTTGGTGGAGCTAAGCTAAAAAAAAAAATCAGGGATATTTCGGACGTTCTTAGAGGCCCTCTCCAACTCCCCGGTCTCGCAGCTTCTGACAGTGCCCTGAATAGCTTTCTTGTGCATATTAATGCAGCCGTCAATTTTCAGAAAGCCCTCTGCTTTACACTGGTTAGGTTAGGTTAGGTTAGGTTAGGTTATTCTTTATTTTACACAAAATCACACTAAACAACTTATAATAAAACACAAAAACTAAACGATATATCTTCAAATGAGCCAGTCACCCGAGAACCCGGGCGTCCAGGTTGTCCTGGGGGTGACCACTAAATCCAAAATACCGATCACATAACTTTGTCAGCAGTGGAATCAACCTCCAACCACAAACTATCCAAATCAACGCAACAAAAATAACTTTCTCTCCTCCAACTGGGCCTTAAAACTAGCCTACTTTAACCTATTTACTAAAAATCATACTTACCATACATTTTGTTTTTAATCTCATTTTTAAACTCATTCATACTTTCCTTTTCCAGTAATTCCTTTTCCAACCCATTCCACAATTTAATCCCTCTATAAATGATTGAAAACTTAGACCTAGTCGTCACAGCCAATGGAGCACAAAAATCATTTTTCGAACGCGTGTCGTGACTGTGAACATCCGAATTAACAACAAAAACTCTTTCAAAACATGACGGTAAAGTATTCCTCTGATACTGGTACATAAAACATAGGGAATACAGATCACGTAGACCAGCAGCGGGTAATATTTTAACTTCACGGTAAATTTCTCTTACCGATTCACGCGCCTCTTTTCCATATATTGTCCGGATTGCTTTATTCTGCAGCACTCTAATCGGTGTCAAAATAGAAGGAAACGTCCCAAGCCAAACTGATGAACAAAATAAGATGTAAGGATGGATTATGAAGATACGTTCGTCCACCACGAACCTTCGTTTTGGAAGCCGGGCACATCTGACGGTGGATTGTCCATTCTGCAACTTTTTCCTAATTTCCCAACTAAGTTCTGGTGTAGCCGCAACTCGAGCGAATTTTCGATGGGGCGAAACTAGGTCGACCGAAAAAAAAAACAGAAGTAAAAACGAGGAAGGATCCGTGTTCTGATTTTTTTTTCTTCCTTAAGGGACCCCTGTTCTGGTATAATTCGTTTTCTTCTTCCTTGACTCATTTCTATGTTCGAAGCCTTGTTTGCGCAAACTTTGCAGCGTTATCCTCATTGACGAACATGGTTCCAACTCCAACTAATTAGATTTGCTAGGAAATAGGTGGCGTAGTATGTCAGATACTAACACATCGGCTGTTGTAATACAGAAATCGTCAAATGGCACTTAGAGCCTCCGGCTCGAGTGTCATAATATAAGGCGTATTCTCGCCGTTCCCGGGGACTCCTCGGAAATCAATGGGAACAGCGAGAATAGAGGGAGTCACTCCACGCGGATAAATAAATAAAATGGATTTTTTTCAATAAAAAAAAACATAGCCTACAGTTGACGGAATTTGTGTGGATCCACTTTATTTTTGGTTTTGTTCATTCAGATTGTTTTTAATCAGTAAAAAATCGTAAATACAATGAAAAAGATGCCTTTCTCTCAAAATCAGTTTTAAACTATAACCAAACTCAATATTGATCTTAGAAATTCTTATTAACCACCTTTAATATCAGTTTTTCAAACACAAGAACACCAGCAACTCCCAAAATTTAGTCCCCTCCGAATCTGAAAAGGAGTCCTTTTTGATGATGGTGATGATAATCGGAGCATTCCCCCGCCGTGGGGACTCGCGAGAATACGGTAGTGAGTCCTCGGGACAAATAAAAAGGCGGGGACTCCTCAAAAGGAGTCCTCGGGAAACGGCGAGAATACGCCTATAGCGTACTTTCCGTCGGTCGTTCTATCACGCTTTCGAAACCTTATTCCTCGCGTTGTGAACGGGTGATCCGATTGGAGTGAAACTTGATGGGTGTTGAAATAGGTGGTTACAATTGTCAGAAACCTTTTTAACAAGTCAGCTATTGAAAAACAAAAGCGTCAAATGGCACTTTTTGTAATCAACTGAAGTTTTTTGTCTTTTTCAGAGACACAATTAATTGTTCATGCTTTTGCTTTTTGTGTCCTTGTATCTTTCTTTACTTTTTTTTCTTTCCTTTCAGAATCCGATGGGGCAGCAGACGCGTATGGGCCAACCCAACATGGGCGGAATGGGTGGCATGAACCCGCAAGGCCCCCCCTTTGACGATGGACTGTTCGACCTACTGCAGTGATACCATTGCGTGAACGGGACTGTGATAAAGTGCCCCGATTCCAAGCCAGCTTTGAAGATCCATTCTGTGTGCGAAGCTTACGTGGAAACAAGCTGGCTTCTATGGAGTCCGGCCCGTAAGCCGGATACTTCCATTCGGCTGACCGAATTCCGGTTTCTCCGATTTGGCTGCGAAATTCGGTTCTGTGAAATCAGACCTTTAGATTTGCAGCTTTCCTTCCGCATAGAGAAACTGTGCTAGGATTTGGTCACGATTTCATCTGGTTAAGACGGCGTAATAATTTGTATTTTATTTGTATCATATCTTTTGTAATTATGCTGAAATGTACGTCATTTCATTTGTACGAGCGGAACGAAACTGACGACTATCCGACGCCTTTTTATGAGGGTGATATTTCTTCCCTTTAGTGTTGGGCGATATTCGATAATGATATATCGACATATCGAACCAAATATCGACATCGAAACGTAAATATCGTCATCGAACGATATTTGTTAATTCATAATTATCGTAAATAATCCAACATAAGTCACATTTATATATCCGAAATTGGAGCAATGCGCTCTTCGTAATTCAGTTTTATTTATTCGAAGTTTTGAGTTGATGCAAGGTGCTTTTTTACAACAATTTTGCTCTTAAATTTCGGTGAAACAAGACACATACTATAGCGAAACATGGCACCGAAATATCGATTAGCCTACCGCATATCGAAAGTGAAAATATCGATACATCGAAAAATCCAGATATCGCCCTACACTTCTTCCCTTCTTTCTGTCTTGGACTTGGCGCTCGCATGGGAGATTTTGGCAACCAAATGGTTAGTCCACTAATGTGTGGTGCGCATGTGAGTTACACCCGACCCCCCCCCCCCCCCCTCTACATCGACATTCTCACCAGGTCTACGAGCAGACCAACGATGTTGCAATGGTTTACTGAATTTTAAATATTTTGTTTCTCTATTTTTTCATCTTTTACCATACTCCGTCTTTACCTAGACGGGTTATAAATAAAAAATTTAATGGGTGATATGACCTTCGAACTGTGGACGCTGTGTCATACACCAGTTTGACTGCATGATATGACCTGTTATGAAAGTACATTTCATAAGTATATGTTATCTCCTCTATTAGCATTACACTGATTATCACGCTTACCACGTTTGTTCTTTTTAAGTGACGCATCAGGCTCCCGACCATTGTTTCCCATAGTTTAAGTTCGGAGTCTCGGAGATAGATGGAGTGATTACGCAGCGAACATACGATCCGGAGTTGCGTTTTTTTTGAAGTTCATAGTACAGCGTGAGCGGCTGGCGGACTGTAAAGGTCGGGCTTCACTACCCAGACGCCCCAGAATCTGGGGTCCGGATTATGTGAAGACGGTCCCAAACAGAAATCAAATCAAATGTCTCTTCAACAGTCCACTTTTGGGCATTTCTCAGCACTTCTGTCATTTTCTTAGATTTTACCACCTCAGCACAATATTTCTCCAAGTCAAATGAAAACTACTTTCAAATTCCCGCTTCTTTTCACCCAGAATCCGGGAATCTGGTAGATTTTTCGACCAGATTCCCGGACGCGTCCGGAGTACTTTCAGACCGTTTCAGACCTGTCTTGACTACCCATACCGGTATCGAAGAAAACGGAACCCAGAATCCGGGCGAAAAATCTGGGTAGTGAAGCCCAACCTTAAGTAGCCGTTTTATTCCTGGCGGACTACGTCAGAAAGTACGCTGAACAACTCCCTGCCTCAGCAAGCGTACAAACTAGCGGGTCCGCTGGCACTCAGCGGGCGGTCCGCTGGCAAATAAAACGACTTCGGGCGTCCCGCGCCTTCCCAGCGTACGGCCCGCTGGCGAATAAAACGACAACGAACAGTCCGCTGTACTATGAACTTCAAATAAAACGCAACTCGGGTTATGAGACCTAAATACTCTTGATGACTAACTCTTCGTGTCGATGAAGAATCGCCGTGTGCCCGACTAAGAAACGTTGTTGATTGGTTTACACAGGATTTGAATCAATTTGGAGGGTTCGTTTGGGTGACGTTCGTTGTTCTTCCCGATGTTCACTGGCGTGCTTCTGACTCGAGTGGCTCCTCCACTGGCAATACGCCTTATGACTATCTCTCCTTGCCGCTGCAAAATCTCCGGCCTCTCCGGGTTATACCTAGCGGAAGAAAGGCAGAAGTGGTGTCATAGCTGCTCCCAAAGATCGCCGTGATTGCTTGAAACAGGATTTGAGTCGTTGAGTTTGAGTCGTTACGGAGGCGCTTACTCCTTCTTCCTGAGGATCAGTGGTGTGTTTTGGACTTAGTCATGTAAGAGTATCGTAAGTCCGTCGTAACCGTGCTCGTCCGGATCCGACGTGCTCTCATTGGCTGAAAACCGACAAAATGGCTGCATACGACACGTTTCGATGGCGATTTCCAGTAGATGACCCACATTAAAGTGCGAACACACGATCAGGATTTCCCGGCTGGATTTCCTGCACTTTCACCATCAAGTTGAAAAATTCCAACTTTTCCATATGGAAGTGATGATGATGCCGCAATTCCGGGCAGGAATTCCAGGCCGGGAGCTCCCGATCCTGACCGTGTCTTCGCACTAGTAGTCATATCAGGGACCCATAAATTTCCTGTAATGACTCGCCATCCAGGGGGCTTGTCAAAAAGAGATTTCTGATGCGCTCTTGACCGAACGTCTGATAGTTCTAGAAATACCCACGGGGATAGAATACGCGAATTTCCAGATAGACAAAATTTGGGATTGGCTGCTGGCGCCTTGAGGGAGGAGTCTCTTTGGCCTCACGTCCAATGAGGCAAGCAAGAACGCCCAAGCGGAATTTTTGGAAACCAGGAGAGGTTCGGGCAACATAGAAGCATTTTAAATGACAAGCCCCCTGAATGGCGAGTCACTACAGGAAAAACTTATGGGTCCCTGGTCATACCGAGTATTCCGGACAGGATATTCCGAACCATCATCAGTTCCGTACTGTAACGTTGGGATTTTTTCAACTTGATGATGAAGGTGCCAAAAAACGGGCAGGGAAATACTGATCGTGTATTCGTAGGGTTAATTAGTAAAACTGGTACGACGGGTCCTTTAACTAAAATTCTGATAGGATAGCCTATGTGTTTTTACCTCCCAGTCCTGGTAGGAATAAACACTGGGAGATCTCCCAGTTCTAAAACAGCCTTCAAGTAACCCTGTAGCTGTGTCCGACCATCTCCGAACCGAAGTCTAGCAGTCTGAGAAGGGAGAAAGTGTTTCCCAGAAAGAAGAAATCGCACAGGGTCAGTGGATCCCGCCGACTATAACCAGTAGCTGACGAAGATATTCCTTCAGCAGAAGAAATGAAGATGCGAACCTCCATGAAGGTACGAGTTTTACACTAACCGTCAATTTATAAGGTGAAAGCCTTATTTATTAACTGATGGATTTAACTGTGAAGGATGATGACAATGAGACAACGGGGGGGCAAACAAACAAATTCGCTTGGAGGGCTGAACTGGTATAAGACTAATTATAGACACTGCCAACTAGACGTTTAAAGCCTGGAATCCGCCATTATAACAACAACACTCCTTCTAATAGCGAAAATAAACAACTAGGCTACTTTATAATTGTCATTTAGTATAAATTCTATTTACATCAAACAAAAATAACTAAGAAAGTAAATTGCTATCTTTTAGAATCTTCAATGACTAGTTTCGGTGATGAATACAGATGACCAATTATTACCTAGAAATAATAGCTGAATCGAGTTACTGTCTTAGCATGACCCTAGTTCTAAAGTTTAACTGAAGGACTTAGCAAATCATTTCCCAAAGTCCGGGCCAGTGAATAACCGCCTGTTTTTGTGAAAAATCGACTGTTTCCAAGAAACAAATCGACTGTTTTTACGAACAAGTGCGCAAGCGCTCAGACATGGAGTGTTAAAGCAAAATGTTTATCACATCTCATTTACAAACAGAGTCAGAACCACGACATTTCACATCCCCAATAACCAAACAAGTATTTAAATAACCTAATTTGAAATCATTCCACTTTAAAAGCTTTAAATGTCAACAAGCCGGAAGTATAAATCAAAGAAATCTTGAAGATCTTGCAAGAACAGAGCGAGTTCTTGCCTTGCATCCTGTCCGACCCTTTAAACCTCTTTTCTATTAGCAAGGTAAATAACAAGTGCAATAAACCAAATCATAGCAGCCTCATACCCCCTTCGTTTAAGAACGGCATATCCTCTATCGTATGACAAAACCGTCCGGTTTCCAGCTGTTCATTAAAGGTACATACGTCGCGTGGTATTATTTGTTGCTGTTGCATCAAAATCCTCCTCAATAGATATATCACCCTGAGTATACAAGAGTTGAACTTGAGACCTGTCATAGACGAACTTAATTCACAAGAAATCCGGGCCCAGCTGCCCATGAACGGGAGGGTGGAGGGTCGGGGCCCATCAAAATGCTTATCTACATCTCTATTTCCTCAAGTATACCAGCTTAGAGTTTGATTCCAGTCATAAGTCAAAAACTTTAATAATGGGCAATTTGGGCCCAGTTGCCCATGAGCCTGGAGGGTGGGAGGGTTTAACTCCGCATACATGTTCCAAACCCTGAGATCTAAAGCACATGGAACTTTATCGCCCTATCTCCAGTTATCGTCAAGTTAAAAACATTAAGAAATGGCCAATCCGGGCCTGATTGCCCCTTAACCAAGTGGGAGTGGGGTTTGGGACCCTCAAAAAGCAAATAGAGACCTCAATGCTCACAAGCCTACCAAGTTTCAACTTGAAACCTACTGATTCCTGTCATGGGTCACTAATTTTACTTTGGGCAATCTGGGCCCAGTTGCCCATGAACTGGGTGGGTGGGGGAGGTGTAACTTCAAAAGTAATTTCCCAGCCGTAAGATTTACAAGTAAAAGTAATTTAATCATCCTATATCTAGCTCTGGTCAAGTTATGAACATTATTCACTGGGTAATCTGGGCCCATTTGCCCCTGAACCGGGCAGGTGTGGGGGGTGGGATCCTCAAAACGCACAACTAGACCCCAACACCCACAAGTGTACCAAGTTTGAATTCGATACTTGCACTGGTTCACGAGTTATGAGCTCCACAAAATATGGTGAAAACCGAAAGCTGAAAGCTGCTACAGCGCTCGCAATAGTGGACTGTTCTAAGGAACACTCCACTAAAAATCGAACCAAGGTTCCAAGATGGATTGTTAATAGGTTCACTTAACAATACACCACTCAGAGACCTTCGGCTTGCACGACCTTTCAGCGATCTTCTTTCCCCCTATAAGTCATCTTATTTTCTAATTCACACATACTGCATACTAGACTACTATGTCATACATACTATTATACCAAAAAACTTTCATTTATCTTCACTGTGCTAATCTATTTTCATGATTCAAGTGGGTATGTATATATGCAACATTTCAAGTGTAGATACGTGCTTGAAGGTAGTGAAAAGTACGTAAGCTCTAGCAAAAGTAACTGTGAACTCACTTGTCTCCTAATCATCTCAAGTGTGCTCTTCCCATATGCCACCTGTTCCTGAATCTTTGACTCGTCTGTTATTGATTTGTTTTCACGGAATGCATCACGAATCCTTCGCCTGAAGTACTCCCTGTAAAATTATATTTTACAGTTAGGATGCATATTTGGCTTTTCCAATTCAGCACTCCTAGCAGATTCAAATACGATTGTGACACTACTCTATGACTGAAACGAAATGCTCACATAAAGCACGTCACAACAACAAGACTGAAAACCCAAGAACTGGTACAGATAATTGGTAAAAAGGCTAAATCAAAGAAGACTATGACAAGGTAACGGTGATAACAAATAACACTAATCGCAACATCAGAACCAGAAACCCCAGCTTTGGCAAGTTTCAGGTGTCAAATTGGTGTATCTTTCCCAAACATAACTGTCGGCTAGGAGCACTCAACCGAAAGATTGCGAATTCTGTAATTCTGGAGTCAACTAATAAAAAAAAAACTTTAAAATTACACAATCAAAACAAAAAAGTGGTAAGTAAAAAACAAAAGAGTGCTAAACAACTGGAATGACCTCTCTCAGCCCAGGGCACTGGCACCATCTCCAAAACCTTTGAAAAGTCACTGGCCAAAGATTTTACACACAAGATTTCTCCTTCAAAATTTGTTGTGGAGTTGCAAGTAACTTCGCAGCAGAGCATTTTCTACCAATGCCTTTGTTTGCAGAAAAACGCCCTGGGCTTCTGAAAACAAGCCCCAACAAGCCTGGCTCAATTTTATAAAAAATATTTGTTAATCAACTAAAGCTGATTTCAGGGGAGTCATTCGAGGGGAGGGTGGCTCTTAATTTAAGCCGAAAAAAGAGTTAATAAATTTCGAATCACTGAAAATCTTGGGTTAAGACTCAAAATAGATTTCAAAAGACAATATATAAAGCAATAACTAAACTTTTAGAAATAGTTGAAAACTGCTCGAAGGATACCCTAAAAAGAAATATAATAGGTTTTTGTAAGAAATCAGAGGACTGTGACAGTAATATTCCCCCAGTTCCAAGAAAACACCCAAAACAAGCCACATTTTAAAACAATAAGCCCACTTTCCCAGTCATGGACACTAGCTCAATTTTGGGGTACTGATACCCCATATGAGGGGTACTACCAATTTGGGGAGTACTACCCAAATATGGGGGAGTACTCCCCACATGCGGAGTATCACTACCCCCTATATGGGGTACCAGCCTAACTTTCCACTAAGTTTCTCACTTTTGGCACTTGCCTTGTCTAAACGACAAGCAGCCGTGGTTCCTCACTTTCACAGGGTATAGGTATGAATCTTACCTATCTTTTGGTATACTATTGTCCAGATTGTGACGTGGTTTTGGAAGACAGGGTCTTCCAAAACATTTTTGTTTTGGAAGTATTTTTGTATTTTGAGTATTTGAAGTATTTTTGGTATTTTTGTTTTGGACATTTCGTGACAGGGTCTGCCTTTTTGGCAAAACAAAAGCTTCCAAAACCACGTCACAATCCTTTGCCACTTTGCCATAATAAGAACAGAAGAACTATGCGCCAAACTTGAGCTTGGAGCTAAAGAAATATTCAGGTTCTGTGACTATATGAAACTCAGAGTTATTATTAATTTGGCCCAAGCAGCTGGGCAGAGGCTGTCAAAAAACCAGGCAACTAGCCTCTAGAAGACTGGACCAGTTTTAGTTATCTCAAAGACCGAGTATATACACTTGCCTGTAATTGTAAGATGTGAACTTGCTTGATTCCCGAAGCAAAGAGCGATAAAGGGGTAGTGCCTCCATTAAGCCCATATCGTTCTTTATTTTCCTTTCTGTTAGCTAATATTCCCAACGTGCCGGTAGAATTTTGAATCCTCGCGCTTAGTCGCGCTCTATCTATCAAGGTAGAGTGGGCTTTTTGATAAAAGTATTATGTACAGCAGAAACTGTTATAACATCATCACGAATACTCTATATGACTAAATCCAAAACACGCCAGCGATCCTCAGGAAGAAGGAGTAAGCGCGTCCGTAACGACTCAAACTTAACGACTCGCATCCTGTGTCAAGCAAGCAATCACGGCGATCTTTGGGAGCAGCTGTGACACCACTTCTGCCTTTCTTCCGCTAGATACCTGGAGAGGCCGGAGATTTCGCAGCGGCAAGGAGAGATAGTCATAAAGTGTATTGGAACTCGGGAACTGTCGCAAGTACAAGTCGAACAGGCGTGATCATGATCCCCAAAATTGCAATGAAAAAAAGTGGTTCGCTCTGCGGTATAGACGAAATCTGTTAACAGCATTTTATACGGCATTTTCAAAGTAATGCTGACAAATTTGTAAATGTCTGGTTGTTAGTTCGTTGTTAACCACCTTGATTGAACGCTGTATGTTGGCTTTATGGGGCCATAAATCGATTCATCATCGAGGGTCGAGTTTTCCTCAGAAAATATGTTTGAGATATATTTGCACGCCAATGATTAACAAGACCAAAGGTTTCGATGGGATCCCAAAAATCTAATATTTGATCCAAACAATTGGGCCTTAAATTGTCTTCGCCACTCAGTCTTCGTCAGATTCCTTGGAAGATTTGACTGTTAAAATAAAGTTCAAAAATGGATTCAGCATGTCTCCTTGCCCCGATACCGAATCTCTAATCGACTTCAGAAACAACTTTGAGCATCAACCAAATTTCCAGTTTCGGCCGAATTCGTGATGAATCATTTGTCCAGCAAGAAAACTAAGTTCAAATATGGATTCAACGGATCTCCTTACCCCTTCAATGAATATCTTATTAGCTTATAAAACATACATGTTTTTACTATAAATTCGAAACCCCTCCTCTGCATCTAAACATCGGACTAAAGGACCCATCTACGAACTTGACCTGTACTTTTCCAGTGTGTGCGTTATACACGCGACTGAAGTCCCTCCGCGTTCATATACAAAGAACGACGTCATCCACGCTCAGAGCTTTCGACTGTCTGAACAAAGGGGTAGGGACTGTTATAGCCGAAAATTGGTCGACAAATTTTGTGTCCGTTTTAGGCCGGATTCCGGGTGAACTACTTGTCCGGCGAGAAAATAACTTTCATATTCGGATTCAGCATATCTCCTTACCCCTAAATCAACTATCTCAATAACTTTTAAAAAATATTTGTTGTGCCCCTTAATTTGAAACCCCTCCCCCACCCCTAAATGAAAGGCTACAGAGCCCATCTACGAACTCGACCTTTCCCTTGACCCAAAGGATCTTCCGACCAAGTTTCATCAAAATATCTCATTCCCTTCGAGAGTTATCGTTCTTACAGACAGACAGACAGACGGACGGACGGACGGACAACTTTTGCGATGTCATAGGTATCCCTTCACTTACGTTTTGGGATCCCAAAAACAAGTAGCCGAGCGGAGCGAGGCCCTGTAACGGTTCCTAACGCTTATTTGAAGTGGAACGTTACCCGTTGACATGACCTGTGGCGTGAGCGTACCGTATCGATTACGGCCCAAACAAGCCGCCATACTGCTGAGTCCTAGGCCATGGTCTAAGTTGACCTTATGGGAAATCCGACCCTGCCAGGACTCGTGGAAATTAGTTCAAGTGACTTTTTTTCTCCCCAAAACGATCTATCCACCGTTTTTTGTCCCCACTGAAGCTCTCCCCGAGCTGCTCATTAACAACCAATCGCATCACACTTGGTTTAACCTATTCAGGAGCGAACGGCAAAATTGGTATCGTTGTCCTACTTTGGCTCCTGAAATTAGTCCTGATGTCTTTCTAAAAGGCACGTGACCTGAATAGAAAGAACTAATTATTGGAAGTTGAGGGAAGATGGTGCAAAAAAGAGACAATGACTAAAGACGCTGAATTAGAACGAGGGGGACAAAGTTCAAGCACGGTATACTAAGCTGAAACAAAAAAGTTCTTGGAACTAATTTCCTGCACCAACTTTTCGAAAGTTTAATCTCGGGATATTCAAGCTGTCGTTCTTTACACCTATAGGGTGGATATCATTTCGTAGGGTACTGTCACAAGGTGTACTGAGATGGATCGTACGCTCCCTGAGATCACACTGATTTCTCCGAATAGAAAACTGCAACCCCGCGATAGTCCCTTGGCTGGCTCAATGGACTATCGCAAGTGGTCTCTTTTGTCGCAAGGCCAGAAAAAGTGCCCTGAAAAGGGACAACTGTCAATTCGGCACATTTGAAGAGGGCAGAAATCAGGTATATAAGGAGCAGTGTCCATGTATTAAGCAAGCCAGTAGAAGTAAGTTAAGCCAGTGAATTTCGAGTATTCAGTAGTGATTGTGCTCGGGGACCTTAGTATCTCACTTTGTGACTTAACCATAATTGGAACAACGTAATGAGTAAGTGTAGTAGAGAATAAACTTGTTCGTCCAACCACCCTAGGAGATAGTGACCCAAACCCTCCTCTACGCTACTGGACCAACGTCCCTCTCTCTATTCAAAGGGTCCATGATCGCTCAGTGATCGCATCAAATCGTGCGAATGCTCCGAGTTTATTGCCGTCACTCCCGAGGGGTTGCCCACTCTCGATTTTAGTGTACAGCAAGTGCCCGGTGCCGCGATGCCCGGTCGATGCCGGCACCGGCTGAAACAAGCCGGCACCGGTTGTCACGTGTTAAAACATCAAAATAAGCATTTTTAGAAGCGTTTGGAAGATGAATCGCCATATTTACTGTCGGCACCGGTGCCGGCATCGCCTATTTCAGCTGGTGCCGGGAAGGGTGTACAGCAGGTGCCGGGAAGTGGGCAAGCCCTCGGTCACTCCCAAACACAGGGTTGATAAACCTTTGGAACCGACCAATCCGCTCCACCCTTCATCGTCATCTTCTTAAAGTTTAACTGAAAAGCCAACTTATTTTTGTGTCATTTAGTTGAATACACTGAATTATTTGGATTCTGCAAAGGGATTTTTTTTGTTTTCCACTATCTGCTCTAGTTATGGCGTTCAGAATGTCTACGGCCGTCCCCACAGCGAAAATTCTACTATGACGCGGGAAATTTTCATCTAAACACCAACAAGGCTTTTCAGTGGGCAGTGGCGATATTGGTGAAGATTGCTTAGTGCCTGAACAAAAAAAAAGTCATAAACCTTTCTTGTAGGGCATACAACAAATTACAAATCACACGGAAATTCCACTATTTGAAAATCGATTATTCCTGAATAGCGGAACAACCAAGTAACGCATTTTCAGCGGGTCTTCAAGCCAATTTAAGTGAATAAGTGATGGGTAACTAGCAGGGCCGTATCCAGGAATTTATTTCGGGGGGGGGGGGGGGGGGTTTGCTCGCGGAATTTATTTCGGGGGGGGGGGGGGTTTGTCCACGGGTCGGACCAAAAAGTACAAAAAATACATAGATCAGAGGTTAAAACCTGCAAAAAACTATTACTTTTGTGGGTTTCGGGGGGGGGGGGGGTTGAACCCCCTAACCCCCCCCTGGATACGGCCTTGGTAACTAGATTGTCCTATCCCAGTCCTTTTCGGTTAAACTTTAATGCTGGGTTGTTAAAACTAGGGACCGTTCTGGTTCCCTTGTAGTGCCGTCTTATACTTTTGGTGGGCCCTAGGCCAGTGGTTCCCAACCTTTTCCGTACCGCGTACCCCCAATCAAGGTTCGAAAAGGTTGCCCTGCCCCCTTTTTCAGAACGTGAAAAAGACGATATTTATTATCATAAATGATAACGCATACATATCTACAAAATAAATGAGACACTTGATGCTGCTTTGTAGCTAAAATTTTGTCAAATCTCGGCTCGACATCTTTAACGGCAATATTTTTTTTACAGTCAACCTATTTCTGTGTGTGGTTTTGATGTTCTCTTTGCTTTCATCAAGCTGCATCGCAAACATTTTGTTAGTTTAATTCGCAACCTGAATGACAACGTCAATTGCAATATCTTCGAGTCTTCTTGAAACCGTATTGTTTAACAAAACAGTAGGTAAAAATGACCAGCCAGTCAGTAAAAATATCTTGCCACTCAAAAAACATTTTGGCTAGTGATGCCTTTGCTGGTAGTATTAGGCTTTCGGCAATCAAAAATGAGTGGAGCAGGATTTTGAAGCTACAGATTAAACCGATTTTGGTACCTTCGCGTACCCCTTTGGGTACGCGTACCACCGGTTGGGAACCACTGCCCTGGGCCATCCATGGTTTTTCGGCCCCTTTCCATGAGTAAAAAATTTAAAAACGTCAGAACATCAGCATGACCATCTCTCCTTGCCGATGCTAAATCTCCGGGTACCAGCGAAGAAAGAAAGAAACGGTGTCACAGCTGCTCCCAAAGAGCGCCGCGATTGTTTGACGCAGGATTTAAATTGAATCATTACGGAAACGTTTACTCCTTCTTCCTGAGGATCACTGCCAATCACTGGCGTGTTTTGGATCGACACGGTGGAACGTAGCTGGTCGAACCTGGAACGTAGTGAACAAGGTAATACGGCTAGCAAGCGTAGCCTGATTTCTCAACAATTTATACCGGCCGCTCGGCCTCTCGTTTCCCCTGCCACCCCCCCCCCCCCCCGCACCGGCCTACGGGTAAAGACGGCACTGTTCCCTTGGCCCTTTTCCTTCCATCATATCATCAATGTTTCTTCTGGCAAGGCCCGAGAAACACAGCTGTCTTGGTTGAAGATAATTGGGACACCAAGATGTTGCGTTCCACCAGGAACAAATAAGCCAATAGAACCTCTGTCTCTGGTCCCACACAGCGACTATGGATACCCCGACAAAACTGAGCTGAGCTAGAGGTACTAGCTGAGCTTCGAGTTGATGCCCGTCGACGTCCCTCTTCGCCGCTGCGCATATCAGAGGAAAGAGGGCGCACTGACCCGCTATGAAGCGAGTCACATGTGACGTCACAACGATAGAGAACCAATCGGCTTTTACTTTGGATTTTTTTTCTCGTCTTTACTGCGATATAGCTTTTTCTAGAGGTAGCGAATTGTGATGTTCCGCGTAGCTCCTACCCTCCGCTCGTTTGCATCGGGCAGGGTATTGGGATATATTCGACTCCGAATGGTCGTATTACAGAGATAGGGAGACGGAGGTTCTGGTGCTTATTTGTTCTTGGTTCCACCGAGTTATATGTTAATGACCTTAAAAGCTGTCACTTCTTAAACTGAAGGCTAGTGGAAAACTCATATCGCCAGGTAGGTTTGCCCTGTTTTTTTTCTGCTGGAGAAATATGATTAAAAGTGCGAACACAAGGTCCGGATTTCCTGCACTTTCATCATCAAGTTGAAAACTTTCAACTTTTCCATATGGAAGTGAAGATGGTACCGAAAATCCGGGCAGAAATTCCAGTCCGGGAGCTCCCGATCCTGACCGTGTGTTCGCACTATAAACACATATCATAGCAGATCTGAAGGTAAAGGTGAGTCTTCACCTTCCGGAATCTGCGTTCCCAGATTTTCCGAGATTTTTTTTCGAATTTCTTCTGCGATACTTAAAAATTCCGGAAATCTGGAAGTTCAAAAGCCCCTTTTTTCCGGATTGTTTGGATATATTTTCGGACCGGTTCTTATTCCAGATGCAACTTACAGAAGACGTCAAAGATTAATCTGGAAGCCCAGATTCCGGAAGTTCCGGGAGGTGAAGACCGGACTTAAACGATGATGATGTGATGATCATTGGGATCGATAGGAATCAAACCGCACGGTGGCTCTGAGCCGGAATCTGGATAATAGGCCGACGGCTTCAAAGTACACTATTTAAAATAAAACCAACATTTTCCTTCGTCTAGTAAGCTTTCTCTAGGCAAGACTGCAAGTACCACAAAGCGATGAGCAGAGCTGGTTTCAAAAATATCCCAAAACCAAAAATAAAGTAAATTTTAAACGAAAGAGCGTATTTGAAAACGCCTGCATATTTCGGCGGAAGCAACATTGCAAAAAAAAAAAAAAAATGTATTAATTTCAAACGAATGAAGTTGCCCGCCTATTTTCGCGGTAGCGAAAGTTTAATATCACAAAACAAACAATTGTTGTTAATATAAAACGGAAGAGCGTAATTTGAAGCCGTCAGCCTGTTTTGAAGGAAGAAAAGTTCACTAAGTATTACTCGAACAAAACCTTCGACTGCCACCATCACGTAGGGTGCAATCGGGCGCTAAATTCAAATCCTTTAAGCCCCCGCTTATCCCACCCCTCGACTTCCGCTCTACTGACTTTAGTTTAAACTTCTGCGGACAAATACTCTCACTGTCCCTAATTCTATATCTATGCTAATGCTCTCTGTTTTGAGAGGGCGATCTGTTTGCAGAACTAGGGGAGAATTGAAAGCTCATTGTTTGAATAACGTAACAAAAGATAGTAAACATACGAAGGACTAGAAAGTTCAGAACTGATTGTAAAACGAAGTACAAACAACATGACGAGTAAGAGGACCCGGGACGGTGCCGATGCCAGGTTTCTAGTTCCCATGGGAGGGCAGAAAATTTTTGCCTCCAAAAATGGGCAAAACTTTTTCCAGTGAATTTTTTTTAGGAAATTTGTCTGGGAAAAAATTATCTATAAGGCCAAGCTGACGGCACTGCATGAAAGTGTTTTCAAATGCAAACAATTCGAGTGATTAAAGGACACCCGAATGAAGAGTACCAAATATCATCCCTATCTGTATGCCTTCCGTTAACATTGCCTGCAGAAAACCCAGTCCAAATACGAAATAGTGTTTCCAAGCTATGATTTTTGCTCCATTTTGCATCTGTCCTTATTTCAGTGCCGAACAATTTTAGAAATGAACAAATATCTCCAATCCAACCCTTATTCTGGAATATTTTTTAACCAGTTAAGCCCAAACGTATATCTAGAAGAAATTCCAATACGATCCGGCCAGCGCTGTACAAGATTTGAATGAATTGCGCTTTTTGTCTTGGAGTCTGCATGTGCCAACCTCCAGAAACGAACATCCCTATTTTAAAAACGTCACGCTCAGGAGAAGAATGCTCTCCGAGGCCGTGTCTGTAAATGCATTCTCCATGGTGTGTTCAAGTATGGTTTCATTGTTCAGGTGTCCTTTAATGGTCTATAAATTGTGAATAACTGAACGATTTTTTAGTGAAAAGCTTACGTCATCTGTTTGGGGAACCGTATTTGTTGTTCACCTGACGCTACAAACTACGAAGCTTGTGAAACATAGTTCCTGAGAATTTCTTATCTAAACCGAGTGATTTGCTTTGGTTCGAGGACATGCAGAAATACATTACGACAACGCTGCATGACATTAGTTGCGTTTTTTGCCTTCATCCAGTTAACCGACCTACAAGATTTCCCACTATAAGTCGTTTTCTTCCTTCGGTTAACCGACCTAAGTTTTTATAAGCCGTTTTTTTGGCTCCGTTCGCCAGTCGGTTAACGACCTGTGGACTGAGGCGGGAGCTCCATCCAACCGACCTACGGTCTTGGCACGGCGCGAAATTCAAACTTCTCATTGGCGAGATAGGCGCTGGCGACGGGAAGACGCCATTTTTTCTTACAAGCCGTTTTTTAGAGCTCAGTCGAACCGACCGGTGCGACGAAAAAACGGTCAATAGTGGCAAATAGGTCGGTTAACCGACCTATGGAGAAAAGGCAAAAAACGCAACTATTATTTTCAAATGGAAGTTTACTTCTTATTTTCTTCTTCTAAGAAAGATAAATAAATACTCGTGTCTCAATAAATTACAGTCTCGATCGATTTTATTGGTTTGTGGCTGAATTTGATCCACTCCATACTCTATGTGTAGCTATATTGTAATTTATGTGTCATTAGAGTTAGAAGGGTACACTAATCGTTTTCAACCGTTTTCTTTCCTTTTTTATACTCCATATGTTTTGTCAGACAAGCAGACTAAAACTTTACAATTTTCATCACAAATCCTTTAAAGACCATTCACATTTTTGTTATCGGCAGATCAATAAAAAAGCATCAAACAGTTGGTTTTCGCTCCCCCCCCCCACTGGCCCCCCTATTTTTTTTTCGCAGAAATATCTGGCACAACACCGCCCTAATACTGTAAACAGCTACTTTAACATCTAACCCCCTGCCGCAGCTCATAACAGACATCAAATATATAGCATGTGCCGAAACAAAACAATAGCAATAATAACATAAACAGTGGCTACAGATTCTTTCCCAAGTCCCAAGTCAATAAACTGTCACAACACAATAGTTAGTGGGTTCCTGCTACCCCCTCCCCCCGGTGCCAAACCACCCTGGCGAAAAAAACCAAACAAACCCCCACACATTCAGTAGTCCCTTTTCGGTAATGTCTATAGACGAGCTGATCAAATTTTTGAATAAAATATATTTTTAGGAAAAGTAAATATAGAGGCGAGCGGCCAGCGCGCCACCGTCACGCGTTTACATTTAATTCGCGTGTCTAGGGTAAGTCCTTAAGTGCTTGCAGTCAAACTGCAATTTTTTGTAAGAATTTATAATTTCCTATATTCGCATTCAGGGGGGTGGGATACCCGGGGGGTTTGCTACCGGGCAGGTTTGGCCCGGGGGGGACGTCACCAGGGGGGTTTCGCCTATACCCATAACTAGTAATATAATATATATTATGTTATGATTTTCCATGCTAGAAGTGAATGCAGGTTCACTATGGACTTAAAATGATATCCAGACTCGTGTAAAAACAAGACCAAAGGTTCCGATGGGATCCCAAAAGATTCAATATCTGATCCAGACAGTAAGGTTTTTTCTTCGCCAGGCCAAACAGCTAATCATTAAGAAAACCAAGTTCAGATATGGATTCAGAATGTATATTTACCCCTATAAGCCGATCGAAACGATCCTAACCTACTTCTGTGAATTTTGCGGTTTTGGCGAAATTAAAGAACTACTTGTCCGGCGAAAAACTAAAGCTCAAAAACGAATTCAGCGTATCTCCTTACCCCTACATCCAACATCCCAACTTCAAAGAAAAATTTAACTTCTAACAAATTTTCCGGTTTCAGCCGGATTCCTGAAGAACTACGTGTCCGGCTAAAAAATGATTGTCATACGGATTCAGCATCTTTTCTCACCCCTAGATCTATCATCTAATCAACTTCAAATAAAACTTTTACTCTTAACAAATTTTCCGGTTTTGGCCGGATTCCGGGCTAACTAATTGTCTTGCGAGAAAACATTTTTCGTACTATTGTTCAGCATACCTTCTTACCACTACATCGAACATCTAATCAACTTCAGACAAAAATTTTACTTTTAACAAACTTTCCGGTTTTGGCCGGATTCCGGGCGAACTAGTTGTCCGGCGAGAAAATGGTTTTCATATTCGTGTTCAGCATGCTTTCTTACCCCTAGATCCAACATCTAATCGACTTCAAATAAAACTTTTACTTTTAACAAACTTTCCGGTTTTGGCCGGATTCCGGGTGAACTAATTGTCCGGCGAGAAAATGGTTTTCATATTCGTGTTCAGCATGCCTTCTTACCCCATAATCGACTATCACATTAGCTGTTTAAAAATATTTTGCTTGTCCCTTAATTTGAACCCCCTCCCCCACCCCTAAATGTAGGGCTACAGGGCCCATCTATGAACTCGACCTAACTCTTGACCCAAAGAATGCTCACACCAAGTTTCATCAAAATATCTCATTCTCTTCGAGAGTTATCGTGCTTACAGACGGACGGACAGACGGACAGACGGACGGACGGACGGACGGACGGACAACTTTTGCGATGTCATAGGTATCCCTCCACTTACGTTTTGGGATCCCAAAAATTAGTAAAAACACAGCAAGTTCTGGTCGCCTAAAGCTTCTAAAATATCAAACTTACGATGAAACAGTTATAAGCGTATGAAAAAAAAATTCGATGAAACAGGACACAAGGGAGGAGACCAGAGCCACAGTTTGAAAACTATAACTATGCACTGCTCTAAGCTATGAAGACTTAACAACAGTAGACTCGTAAAACATTTAACAAATAAAAACGCAAAGGCCAAACAAAACACTCTTCTTTCACGCAATAACCTTGCCTAGCAGAAAAAAAAATAGAGAAGGAATTTCGATAAAAAATGACGCTAAGCCGACAAATCAGCTAAGATATTCTCCAGCGTTATTTCGGCCTTTCTTGGCAAGGGCCCTTGTCAGGTTGCAGCTAGAACAAACGAGCCAGCAACAACAGTAATGGATTTCTTTGTAATGTAATGGATATTATTGCAGGTTCATATTTTAGAGATACAGCCGGATGAGGACCCTTGTCAAGAAGGGCCGAAATATCTTAGATGACTTGCCCCTTTCGCGTCATGTTTTATACGTATTTGACAGTGCAAAACGGATACGTCAGCTGAATTTTGTTAGAGCTACATTTCGGCTAATAAAGCTCATTCCAACTTGAGCGGCTTTGAGCCTGAAGAGGACCCTTGCCAAGAAGGGCCGAAATATAGCTCTATTTGAAAAAGCAAAACGTTTAAGTCAGCTACATTTTATTGTAGCTATATTTCGGCCCTGCTTGGCAAGGGTCCTCTCCAGGCTCAAGCCGCTCAAGCTGGAAATGAACGATATGTATATATATATATATATGTAATATAGCTCTAATAAAATTCAGCTGACGTAGGCTATCCGTTTTGCACTGTCAAATATAATTCGCAGTCAGCTTGGGCTGAAGGAATATTTACGGAATGCAGAAATCAAAACAGCACAGAATTTGGTCAATGAGAGTAAAATGACAAAAACAACTAGGCTATATAGCTTTGCAAATACTCTGAGAAACAAAGGCTATCTTTTAGCGTGTCACATTACGGTTTTAGCTTCAGCAATCACGCGCCACATTCTATACGCATTATTCTGCAAGAATCAAAACACGGTTCAAGGAAGAACAAATAAGCCAATAGAACCTTTGGTTCCATGCATAGACTAAGAATACCCCGACAAAACTGAGTAGAGCTAGAGGTACTTGCTGAGCTTTGAGCAGATGAACGTCTACTTCCCTCTTTGCCACTGCGCATATCAGAGGAAAAGACTGTAGCAGGCGTGCATGTGCAGCGCGTCACATGTGACCTCACCATGGTAGACAACCAATCGGCTGTTACTCTCGACATTTCTTCTCCGGGGCTCTACTGCGAATAGATGTTTCTAGAGGTAACGAATTGTGATGTTCCGCGTAGCTCCTAACCTCCACTCGTTTGCATCGAGCAGGGTATCGGGAATCAATTCGAATCCGCATGGTCGTATTACAGAGATAGGGAGACATAAGTTCTTGTGCTTATTTGTTCTTGATTCAAGCAAACGTGATGTAACAGTCGCCTATTCGGTAGCAAATGGAGGAATTTGTCTGAGCGCGAACATTTGCGCTACTGGGTCCTTTAAAACAATATACTCGAACGAGAATACTTCCTTCGGGAATGTTTCTAGATTAAGGAAGATGAATTTGAGTTATATGCTTTGACCCATTCCGTTACAACACAGTAAAACAATACACGAAACAAAACGAAACAATGTCTGGAAAACATTTCACAGAACATATCTGATCAATATTAAAATTGTCGAGTCATTTTCTGGCCCGCTCACTTTCACTGTGGACTGGAATTTGTTTAGAAAGGAGGTTATAATGCTAACAATATTGTAGTACAATAACGTGATGCAAAATATACTAAATTTTTCTTCCGCGTAAAAGCTGTCCTGAGATTTTTTTTTAGCCAGCTGACCCGTTTGCCGCAGACAGTTTTTTGGAGGAAAGTTATTCTAAGAGGATAAGAAGCTCCTGTTCTATAATTATGACCCGTTATAAACTTAACAGAGATAAATAAAAATATAATACATACATTCTAACTGACATGAATGATTTCCTCTGACCTGATACAACCTTAAATTTCAAACAATCCTGAAGGAGGTATTTTCGTAAAATTCAATAATTCTGTTTTCACCCGCTAATGCTGTAGCACTCACGTTACACGAGCAGTCACTGCCTGGCTCTGGCTCCCTAAAGCCAAACTTCAAATACTGTTTTCCGTTCTTAGCATACTATGCCTTTACATGTGCCTTTACAATCGATACTCCCAGAAATAGCGACGATTTCAAAAGCATGCAACATCAACTGAGTTCACTAACCTCACATAAGCACAGCACACAATTGCCCACAACTTCCTTCACTATTCAAACTCAATATCATAAACTTTAAGGATTTTCAGAAGCAGCGCACAAGCAACTCCATTTAGGGATTTTCACATCATTACAACAGCAACACCTGGAAGCACCTCTGGTTAGAACCAATAATTCTAGACGTCGTCCGCGTGTGAACTCGCCTTAAGACCTGTCAATGTTGCACTATTTTCAGACTTGGTTCGTCCGTGCCCCCGTGGGTGGGAGGGGGTGGACATTTCATAGGCGGATTTTGACCTGATATGGCAGCGAACTTTTTCGTCCCGTAGGGCTAATTGGAAAGCGACCTCGAAGGCTTGGCCTAAGGTAAGGATGACCTCGGTCGCAAGATCCTAAAAAAAAAGCAATGCTTGGATTACATATACCAGTTGTAATTGGTTATGGTGGCACTGTCCCAATCAAATGTTCTGTTAATTGAAAAAATTTAAATCGTGTGATTAATGCACTGATACCACCCCACTTCTTGAATGTTTCGCCATACTGGGAGAATCTTACCAGTTACCAGAGCAATGAAAGATGAGGACTAATTATCCTAAATTAGCAAAATATCTGCTAGGATAATTATCCTGGTATACCATCGTGGCATTCAAATTGTCATGTCGCAAATGACTAGTGATCCAAATATAAAGTTTGGGGCCGAAGAAAAAATAAGAGAATAGAAAGATAAGGGAAAACGAAGAAGATACACATCTTCAACTATTTGAGTAACCTGTTTAGGTTATTGACGGATGTAGATCTTACCCCGCCTGTTGCTTAATGATTGTCTTTAGGCTAGCATAATCAAACTATACTTTTTATTTTATTTTTATTTTTTTTCTCCCTTTTTTATGTCCTTCTTGTAAATTCTTATTAAAGGTTCACTGAACAGGGCTGAAATAAGAAACACTAGCCAAGGATCATTTATTAATTTAAACGGGTGTGAAACCCGCTGAAAATGCGTCAACCCATTGCTCAATTATTCCGGAATATTTGTGTGAAAGATCTCTCAAGTTTGTGGTAGCTCTATGCAATTTCAGATGTTCAAGATCAACTGCAGCGTCAACTTCCCTGCTGTCAATAAACAAACTTGCTTCTGAGCTTATTCTGCTTTAAGGCATCCTAGACATTCCTAGTATTATGGAGTCGTCAGGTAATTCGGTCTGTGTGTGAATATATTAAGTATATACTGGAAGTTTAGATTGGATGTATTTTGGTTAATAATAGAAGGGTAAAAAGGAGTAATTTTATTGTATGTAATATTGAAGGTTAATTTTGTTTGTTAAGTGCGAGAATGAATGCTGATGTATGGCCCTTTGTTGGCTTTAATAATTTATTATTATTATTATTATATTAAAGCAGCATCTTCCAACTTCTGTTATCCATGATTCTGCACAACGAAAAACCACGTCATCGATGAAATTCAAATTGCGCGGTCTCACCGTGAATTTTGCCTTGTCGAGACGCCGTCCATATTCTCAAAGTCAGTACGAGAGCCTACTGTGAAAAAACAAAAATTCCTCGACGAAGTCAAAATAATTCACAGCGTTCAAATACAAGATACAAAAATAAGCTGGCTTTTCAGTTAAACTCTAGAGCATCTCTGGAACCAGTTTACTGAATGCTACATACCATTGTATCCACTCTGAAGACATGGCAGAAGTGATCGTTAGACCCGATTTGATCCTGAGTAATGTAAGCGAAGTGAGTAAGGTCATCAGCATCTTGACACGCGCAGTGAATATTTCGAATCGCATGCTCGCAAATTGTTTCCTGAAAATGATAGCAGAATCAGAATAATATCAGTGGCTCATTGCGAAATGCAATACCTTCCAGAAGTTTTGGCTCTGCAGACGACTGCTGGAACGCCCACCCTTCCATCTGATGTCGTAATGAGTGATTTTGTCTTATACATGATTATTATCAACAATTTATTACACATTAGTACTAACTTTGTACAGGGCCATGACCTATTTTCTAAATTGATATTATTACTAATACTTGATAATTTACTGTAAAACGATCTTTCACAGCATTGGATTACCAAACTTGCCGTTTATGTCAGGAACAATGTATAAGGTAATTAATAAGGTAAATACTAGGGATTAAACTGTTAAAACATTAGAGAGGACACATTTGTCACTTATCTGAAATCTAATCTGAAATCGTTTATTGACAAACCAACGTCGTAGCTTTCTTCAGCAGAAGATGCTAAATTATGACAAACGAGTTCATAAACCTCGAGGTTCGTCCTTTGACAGGCACTAATCTATTTTGCCGTCTTGTCCTGCTGTTTTTGGGGGTATCAGGGGGGAGCAAGACTCGGTACTTTTTACTTGCTAACAGCTTTTTGCCGAATTAAAAAATCAGTTCTTCTCTCCGGGAGTAGAAACTCGGGATTCTCAACACTGTCAGTGCCTGCTCGTATGATTGGAAGTTAGGTCCCATGATAATTTTCGACGCGCGTTTCTGTACTGCTTCTAGCTCTTCCGTTAGATAAACTGTGTTCTGCACTTGGGGTCCCCACACCGGACAGCAGTATTCTAAAAGGGGGCGCACGTGAGTGAGGTATGCGAGGCGGAGTTCGGGAACTGTGAAACCTAGTCTACGCATTGACACTATTCAAGACTTCACAAAGCTCTTTCTTAAACGCTCGGTTCTTGCACTGATGGGGTTGAGAACCGGAACTTTTTGTGCTTCAGCTCGAGGTAACAGAGGTTTGGTGGGCAATATGGGGCTGGAAATAGGTGCCGAAAACTTGGATTAGAACGCAGATTATTTCCAAACTTGGTACAAGGAGTAACACATCGGGCTGCTAAGAGGAGGAAAAAGAAGGGAATCAAAATCCTTTTATGTGATTTGTTATTTCTTATGAATATTCTTTTTCTTCTGTTTCGATGTTTCGGACAGCTATGACGGTAGACCTATAACGCGGGGCACAGTAGCCTGGCGGAAAAAAGGAGCAGACAAACTGAGCAGCATAGGCTAAATGAGGCCTGGTAATGATCCACGAAACTAGCAGAAGCATGCTATTCAGGTCACTGTTGCTTTAAAAACCACATCCCTGTTTTACCAACTCTAAATTATTTGTAAAAAAGAAAAAAAAATCAACAGATGAATTTCTGAACTGCCAACATGGCAACATGCCAAAGGCTCTAAGCGGCCAGTTCAGGAACTCAAAATAAATAATACCTCTAATTGAGAATAATTTCATCTCTTAACAAAATTTGACGCTTATCCGCGTCAAACACGACAACAACCAAATATAAAGAGCAAGAAATATATAAAATAAAAGACACCAACTCTCAAGACTCTAGAAGATATTTTTTTCATTTTTTTTTTTTTGGAAAGAGCTCAAAGACACCGATCCCTTTATACAGTTCGGCAACAAGTTCCATACTTCTACACCAACATGTCGCAACGAAAGAGCTCCTCGATGTGTATGGCGTATTTCGGACAGCAGCAGATTTCTCTCAGAAGAAGTTGTTGGGTATGAAGTTGTTGGGTCTGAAGTCACAGGAAACATATTTTAGTCCTAACGGTGCTAACGAATTATTACATGAATAAACTAAACTAACGCTCCTGTTAGCGGATCCAGGTGTGGATAGTAAATCCCGAAAAGCTGAAATGCGACGGTAGTGGGGGATATAAAAACATATTTCTTTCAGATACCTCGAACTCCGGATGCATAAAGCTGACTCCCCGGTGGGAAATGGCTAGGGCCACCTTTCTGACGTTGTCCTTCTTATTTTCATACTTCTTCTTCAGCTTCTGAATCGATCTTTTTGTCGACTCTGTTCCCTTCAGTTCAAGGACTCGGGTGGTTCCCAAATACTATAAAGAAAAGCAATTTTTGTCATAAGGAATACAAATAAACAATAGTAGATCGACAGATGTATTGCTAAGCAGCCCGCGTGCCACAGGCAACAATTAAAGGAACAGTAAACTTGACTACGCAACTTTCGGCCATCGAATCGCCCGGGGGGCTTGGATAAATATCCAGGGTCGTATTGTCGACGGGCCCCCCCTTCTTTGTCATCTCGAACTGTCTCGAACCCCCTCCTTAGTGTTCCCAAAGCTAGCTGGCAGGCCCTTGCCCCTTATGAACTGTAATTATGCACTTATGTACTGTAAAAGTTCGCCTTTTTACATGTAGACTACAGAGTAACGACCTTTCCGACTAGACGGCCGGGGTTCGATTCCTAGTCGCGGCACACAAACCTTTTGCTTTTGCAAACCTTTTGCTTTTGCAAACCTTTTGCTCAAAAGTCGAATTCTCGGAAACTGCCCGGAAACTGCAATCGTCGTAACGAGAATTTTTCTTACTCTCAATACCGACTCAGGGTACATTCTTGATATGTTAGCTAGCTCCCCGAGTCAAGTTAGAGTCAAGTTTACTGTTCCTTTAAACACAATCACAGAAATAAATCACTCCAGAATCTTTTTTAGCTAGTCTAATAACTAGAAATTAGAAACACTAGAATTTCGAGTTTCTTAAGCGGAATTCACACAGAGGGCGTCAAATTATTTGCCTGGCGTTGCGATTTTTTTCGGCTCGGAGCCGAAGCCTGACGAAGCCTTTTTTCAACGCCTGGCGTGACGAATTTCGTCAGGCGTGGCGAAATTCGCTCTCTGTGTGAATTGGGCTTTATTCCATTAAAGAAAATTTCGCGCGGAGTTTACGAAGTGAAAAGTTGTTGCCGTGTTATTCTGTTTTCTTGATTCAAGTGCGTACATATGCAATCTGTCAGGTGTAGGCCTACATACGTGCTTTAAGACGGGAAGTTTCATGTGTCACTAAGAGAGCGGATCTTGTACATAAGGTCTTGCTTTTGTTAATCCTGGATTGATATTTTGACAAAAGCTATCAGAGGACTCCCCAGTCTCACACATGCGTGGTGAGAAATTGAGAAAAGACATTGGAAAATGGAGCTACTTGAATAATCTCCCTGAAAGTGTGGTAAATGCCGAAAATATTAATCAGTTGAAAGCATTGACGTCATGCGTTGTTACTACGGTAAGTAGGGTGGAACATGACCTAAATCTTCTCCAAAATAACGAAATAAAACTTACCTCTGCTATATACTGCACACTACTATTCACTAACACTGCATTTTCATGCTTCCACTGAGATATCACCGGCGCTGTGAAGCCTATCAACAGTTCTTTAGGTCCACGAATAGTCAAACCATCCACTCTCGATCTTCGCGTGACCGTCCCCTCCGGGGTTTCCACGTCCTTAGGCGTGGGGTCTTCTTTTGTTTCAACGGGTGGTGGAGGGGGGCGGTTTTTCTTCCGCCCGAGAGTCGACCGACCCAGGGTTCCATAGGGTTTTTTAGGTAGATCATGGGGTAGTTTCTGGTCGATCTCTTCTCGGAGCTTCTCGACGCTTAAACCCTGAAGACAAGGTAGGTATTAGCTTGTACAGTGCGCCACACACAGTTTGGTATGTGGTCAGTAAATAACCTTACATGGAGTCAGGCATGATCAGGCTTCTTAAACCTTTTCTCTCTTATGATGCCCTACGGTGTATTTATTTTTCGCTAATTCATTCTTACTTAAATTACTGTCCTCTTGTATATTTGAATACTTTTCGATCGAATATATTACCATTGATAAGGCAGCAGAATAAAGCCCTCCGAATTCTGAAGCTTTTTGTACCGTCTCCTGATTCTTGCCCTAATAAGTCGTCAACTAAAAGTCTTCCTCTTTTTTTGAACATTTTGCCCCTTGAATCTTTTATCGTTTTTCATTCTATTTTATTTAAGAAAAAACATCATTCAAATTCCCTACCTGAACATTTTTATGAACCCGATCTATTTTCTGGAACTAATTCTGATCACGACCATAACATGCGTAATCCTTGTAAAGCCCGGCAACCCTTGATAATTTCAGAAAGATCAAGATTTTCATTGAGAAACACAATATTGAGGGTATGGCAAAGTTATCATAATGTAATCAAACTTGAACTTTCTATTAATACGCTGAAAAACAAAATAAAATCAATGCTCATAGAAAATGTTTAAAGTAAAAAAAATGAAAAAATAAATAAAGTAAATAAATAATAAATGTGTGGTTTATAGCGGTAAATCCCAACTCAGTCTGGTGGTTTGAATCTGGAACCTGGATGGATTATGGTTAATTTATTATATTATTTTATGTTGATGTAGTTATAGCCTACAGTATATTTAAATGTCTGCCATTTGGCCTCGAGCCCTCTCTCTGCCAAATTGGCTTTTTATATTGAAATTATATAGTAATAAACAGAACTTGAACTTGAAATTGAGTCCCCCCCCCCACGGACTTGGCCCTTAAAAATCGGACACGTCACATGTACACCACAGTCAACGTTCTTATGTGATAGGCTATGTAAAAATCATTCAAAAAGGAAAAAACAGCTAGGATGTTCTTCAGTCCTCTTCAGTCTGACTGGAAAAAACAACCTGCTCTAATGTGGGGGTTCCAAACTTTACCCAAGGACTTGGAACCCCTATACACGCCAGACAGCTGTAGCCCCATTCACAGACAGTCATAGTCTTATCAGCATGATCAAACGTAACTTATAATCAAATGTAAATTATATTTGTCTTTCATTTTCTCCGTTGGAATTGTGTACAGCCTCTGAAGGATCAATTACACCAAACTTATGAACAAATACTCTGAAAACTTGATTTAAAGGAACAGTAAACTTGACTACGCAACTTTCGGCAATCGAATCGCCTGGGGGGCTTAGATAAATATACAGGGTCTTATTGACGACAGGCCCCCCTTCTTTGTTATCTCGAACCGTCTCGAACCCCCTCCTTAGTGTTCCAAAAGCTAGCTGGCAGGCCCTTGCCCCTTATGCACTGTAATTATGCACTTATGTACAGTAAAAGTTCGCCTTTTTACATGTAGACCCCAGAGAAACGACCTCCCCGACAAGACGGCCGGGGTTCGATTCCTAGTCGCGGCCCACAAACCTTTTGCTTTTGCAAACCTTTTGCTCAAAGTCGAATTCTCGTAAACTGCCCGGAAACTGCAATGGTCGTAACGAGAACTTTTCTTACTCTCAATATCGACTCAGGGTACATTCTTGATATGTTAGCTAGCTCCCCGAGTCAAGTTTGAGTCAAGTTTTCTGTTCCTTTAAGCAATGTTCCGTTTTAGCATGGGGTTAAGATTAAAACTAAGACTGAGACCGGGGCTACGGCTGAGAATGGGAATGATCCATTAACAGAACGCCTATTCCACTCAAGAACCCCTCATTTCGCTCCCTTCCGACCAGAACTAATGGGTCCGTTAAGAGCGTGTGCGGAGCGAGCCCCCAAGCCGAATTACCTTTTTTTTTTTTTAAGAAATCAAGACTGAAGAACTGAAGAGAGCAGCTAAACCAATACCATACGTTGCACAAGAACAACGACAAACGGCACTACGCTGATTCTTGCATTTTCCAAGTGTGGCTCTTTTCAAACCTAAACTGCGTTTTTTTCCCCAGGAACTAATCGGTTAGAAATACCAGTTATGCAAGTTTTTCCGTGTTTCTCATTTGAACCAAGAGATAGGTTTGCAATCTTTGGGAGACCCAGCGGAATTTCTAAGGAGAATATTGGGATAGAAACTGTGTCAACTGCGACTTGTGCTTTGAAACTATCATTTCAAATTAAGATCCCAACTGTATAGCCCACTCTTTCCCACACCCTACAGACTTAAAGGTAAGTATGCGACAGCCAACCAAGCGACTTACCAATTCCGTGAGCTCTGCATCTGAGATTTTGAGATCACTCCTTCCAACTATCACCCTAACTGGGTCACTGGGGGCAAACCGATTCTGGGCCCCTAAACTGAACAATATCCTCCTTATATGACCCGGTTTCACTATTTCCAACAAAGTCACTAATTCAATCTCCCACATCTTTTTCACTTTCTCCATTTCTAAGTACAAGTTTTTGTGGAAAGTGTCAGCATAGCACGTAAGATTCAAACTGGCAAGCCACGCGTCTACGCTATCTGGCAGCTGCGCTGGAAACTTGGCGTGCAGTTGAGCTGAAGCTGCAAGGATAGTTTTGCGATGCAAGGCGTTGACAACTCCCATTTCTATAAGGACGGTATCGTCAAGCAAGCCAGAGCCCTGAAGGGAAGAAGCAGAAGTTAGCTAGCGATAATAAAAGAAAATAGTCACTATCTGCCTAGCGGATGTCCGGGTTCCGTCTACCCCCCCCCCCCCACGCAGTCAGTAGTTCCTCATCGGACATCTCTAGACGTGCTGATAAAATTTTGGAAACGAAAGTATATTTTTATGAGAAGTATATAGATGCGAGCACGTCACACCTTGCAGCACAAACTGCAGTTTTTAATAAGATTTTCTAATTTCCTATACATTTGCATTGGCGGGGGGGGGGGGGGCAGTTTTTCGGTTTTCTTTGATTCTGTTTTTTAGTCCTATAACAGTCAAACTGAAATATTAAATTAATAACTTAATATTAAGAGCCAAGTGTTCCATCTGTCTTTTTAGTTGGAAATGACGTAAGAGGATGCAGAAAAACTCAGCAAAAGTTTCAAAAGATTAATATTGTTTCACTTTAATTTGACTTTAATTTACTTAAAGTCCTTTTTGCAATCAATACTGTACATAAATATTTACTAGGGTTGGTTTACGCTGTGAATAATATATGATTTTTATTTAATAATGGATTAATTCATGATTAATCTTTGACTTACAAATATCCCTGAAGATGTATTCAGCATGATCATCTTATTTTTTATGCAACACTCACCAAAGTGTCGCATGTCTAAAGCTTTCCATTCAGCCACAAGAAGTACACCTCAAAGTTCCGGATTCCCCTTCCCTCCACTTTCCACAAACTGTCCAAGAGGTCAGTGACGGGATACCTTCGACTTTGCAAATTTCCGAATCCGTCTGTCTGTTCAGTATGCACATGACAATTTTCCAACCAAGGTTCAAGGTTTTAATTTACACTTCAAGGTAACCAACCGATTGAAATATTCCAAGCAAACTTTGTGCAAGGATTCTTTGGGCCAACGAATATATCTAGTTCGCAGATGGGCCCATAAGCCTTTTACTTTACAGTGGATGGATTAGAATCTAATTTTAGGGGGACCCCTGATGATTTTCCTTATAACAAGGTTACGAGTTATCATGCTTGTTGACACGCGTATGGACGGATTTTACTATGTCATAAGTAAATATCAGTCTCTTTCACCTTGGATCCTAATAAAGAACTGAAAGACTTATTTTATATACAAACGGTCGGACAGATTTACGACATCAGAGGTAGATATCTATCTCTTTCATTTGGGATCCCAATAAAGACGCTAAATGACAGCGAAATTCACAAAGCAAGGCACAGACTAGAGGGCGATTCTGGCAATCTCTCGGATTCGCTTTCCGAAAAGCAAAGCGAGAATCCGCCGAGCGCAAGAACAAGCAAAAAGTCGTTGCGCCTTTACAACTTCTCACTGACTTGCCGAAACCACTTTCCACTCGCGAAGTGGATTTGCTTTCCAAGTATACTTGGAAAGCGGAAACTAGAAAGCGGGTACTCGCGGAAACTAGCGGAGCGCCAGAACAGCTCTGGAAAGCGAAGCGGCTTTTAGCCGAAGTCGCAAGAACAGCCGGCGCATAAGCTCGCGGAGCTTTCTAGACCGCCAGAATCGCCCTTAGATGAGGCGTCATTTAGCACGCGCTTAAGCTATATTGGGGAGCGAATTTTGGGAGCAGGTTGGTTGGTGGAAAAGTTTAAAGTTTAACCGAAATGGGCTAGGATAGGACAATCTAGTTATCCATCACTTATTCACTTAAACAGGCTTGAAGATCCGCTGAAAATGAGTTACTTCGTTGTTCCGCTATTCACGAATAATCGGTTTTCAAATAGTGGAATTTCCGTGATTTGTGGTGCCTCTATCCGCTTGTATTTTTGCTTTATGCCTTACGAGAAAGATTTACATTTTTTTTTGTTCAGGCACTAAGCAATCTTCACCAATCTCACCACTGCCCACTGAAAAGACGCATTTTTGTTGAGATTAAAACCCGCGTCATAGTAGAATTTACGCTGTGGGGACGGCTGGAGATATTCTGAGCCTTATAACTAGAGCAGATGGTGGAAAATCCAAAAATCCCTTTGCAGAATCCAAATATTCAGTGTATCCAGTTAAATGACACACATATGAGTTGGCTTTTCAGTTCAACTTTAAGGAAAAAAGTTTGTTTGGGGTTAGGCAGCTTGGAAGGTTTTTGCGGATAGGTTTGAAGCATAGAGAAGAGTTTTTGTAGTTAGGATTTATTAGAAGAGTTGTTTGTTTATTTTTATTTGTTTTGTATCTCGTTTTGTACGCGACGACCCTCGGGCTTCAAGCAATATATAAATATATAACTTTTCTCGAACAGATATGTAATGTATATCTTCCTATGTCCCACAGGCAGTTATATTATGACAATAAATATTTGGCCGGATGATACGATATCGTATCAGCCTCCACAGAGGATGATACGAAGCCGTATCAGCCTCCGCAGAAGTTCATCGAGCACTTTTCCTCAAATACCGAATTTATCCAGCACTTTTCCTCAAATATTAAAAAGTAGAAGCTGATTCTCCAAAAAATTAATTAAAAAACAATACTTTCAGCAAAAAACATAAAAAATAATTATTAATTGTATAGAAAATAAAATATAAATAAAATTAAAAGTATAAAAAAAATGACAGAACATCTTACTCTCTTAGACAACCAGCCTATGCCCTAGGTCATACCTTGTCACAACCAGATTTCCACTGAAAATACAGCTTGTCAACTAAAACAACATCCTACTATCCCTTGCTTTCCAAAAGCTAGTTATTAAGCATTGAAAAAATGACAGAACATCTTACTCTCTTAGACAACCAGCCTATGCCCTTGGTCATACCTTGTCTCAATCAGATTTCCAATGAAAATACAGCTTGTCAGCTAAAGAACATCCTACTATCCATTGCTTGCCAAAAGATAGTTATTCAGCATTGGTCACTGTCTTAATTGTAGAATAATTCTTGAATTATCCAGAGGCAGCACGTGGTTTTGTCAGTGTTGCCAAATCGTTATAAAAAATATAAGCCGAGGGCTCTCAAAAATACGCCAGAAAAATTTACACCTCCAAAAAACTCTTATGACAAATTTTTAGGGCTTCTGTGTTGATAATACAGAACCCCAAAAAACTTCAGCCTTCGATCGCGACGATTTTAACAACGTAAAACAGTCAACTTTTCTGAAAAAGGCCGGTTTTGGTAAAAACGATCAATTTTTGACACCGCGCCAAAAAAGATAAACAGCCACGTTTTACGCCACACACCAATTGGAAGAAAAATCATGCCAATGTCTAACAAAATCCGCCAGTTTGGCGATCCGCCAATCTGGCAACACTGTTTTGTTTACTTTCTCCTTCCAACTGGAGTTACAATTTAACAGATATTTAGTAGGCTTTCACCCGCTAGATGGCGTGTGAATCGCCAAAACAGTAAGAGTATATTGGTATAGATACTAAAGTGCTTGGGTTCTAACAATAGATATTTTCCATTCGAAAAAGTTGTAATAGTTAACATACCTCCATCTCAGTTGATATCAGAATAACAACCTCGACGGCTATTTAAAAATATCAACCTCGCCTTCGGCTCGGTAGATATTTTTCATAACCTACCTCGGCTTCGGCTCGGATAGGTTATTTTCAATAGCCGTCTCAATGTTATTTTCCGATATCAACCTCGATGTCTGAAGTTAACCTTTAATACCACCTGCCGGATTCTGCGCCCTGTCAGAAGATAAAAATCATTTTATTAACTAAGTGCCGTTTATGCATGTCACTGGCATGTCTAGCCCTTTCTTTAACTCCAGTGCTATTTCTGTTGCAATAAAATTCTACCTTGCCTTACCTTTAAAAACTGGCAGAGGCTGTCGGGAGAAGTTTAGTTCCCCCTTAGCTAAATTTGACAACGCAAATCTTTAACTAAAGTGATTACAAATTTTAACGTCCCAGTTCTCTTTGGGTTGTTATTTACCAAATGGGTAGGTTTTACAATTCTGCTTACATTATCATCAGCTCTCTGACTGACTGTGAGTACCTCGAAAGAGAACCTTCAGAAAAAAGGTCGCGTCGCGAGAATTGGTAAAGCGAAGCGAGAGTCGCTCCCAGTGACAATATAAACGGCCTCTCGTACTTGTTCTACCTTGTATATTATCCCTTAGCTCCCCTCTAAAAATTATAAGCTTAAGAAATCCCCGCTCTTCACCATGATACCGTCTTTCCAGGGTTTTTTTTTTTTTTTTTTTTTTTTTTTTTTTTTTTCTGTATCGTTGATGTAATTATCGTTTGTTGTTTTTTGTTGTTCGGGGGTCACGCAAGGTTATGTTTTTGTTAATTGTTCTTTTTATTTTTTTTGGTATCGGTATATGGTCTCATTCTCCACTCTCCATTTCTTATCTTGTTTTTGCTTTCATAAGTTAGCACAGCCTCGCAAGCCCCGCTTTTGTTGTGCTATGGAAAAAATAATGTTTATCTTCAATAAAACTGTTCTACTACTACTACTACTACTTGCATATAAGGTTTTTAGCACTTTTTCGGCCGAGTCGAATTTGCCAGTCAAGCACCATAAACTTCGCCAAAAGCTTCAAGGTCGACCGAAACCTCTTTAAAAAATTAGAGCATGAGAAGCTCAAAAAATTTGTTTTTCATTTTGGAAGACTTGGTAGGCCAAAATCCTTTCTTTTGCTTGGATATTCCCACTTTTTAACCACGCGGTGCTCAGTTTTCGAATATTCTGCGTCGCACCTCCATTTCGGGGAGCGGAAAATCTGGAAAAGTCGACAAGGGACAAAAAGAAAATCGCTGGGTCAAGTATTGGTATTCTTTAAAGTTCAGCTGAAAAGCCAACTTATTTGTGTATCATTTAACCGAACACACTGCATATTTGGCTTGTGTTAAGGTACTTCGTTTATTTTCACTATTTGCTCTAGTATGATGTTCAGAATACAACGCAAAATTCTACTGTGACGCGGAAAATTTGAATCTCAATGCAAACACGGCTTTTCAGTGGCCAGTGATCAGCTCGCGGGAGGTAGCTAACTCGTGAACACTTATTTCGTCAAGCATACAACACAGGTACAAGCGCATAAAGGTACCGCAAATCCGACAGGGAAATTCCACTATATGAAAATCGATTATTCGTGAAAAGCGGAGCAACGAAATGACGCATTTTCATCGGGCCTTCGATCCTCTTTAAGTGAATAAGTGATGGGTATCTAGATTGTACTATCTCAGCCCTTTTCAGTTAAACTTTAAGCTTCAGAACTTACCAGAAAGTTCAAGTTATCAAATCCATTCTGATCTAGCAAAGGTCCATACTGCTGCAGCGAAACTTCCTTAAGCCAGTCTCCAACTTCGGAGGGTTCTTGCTTGACAGGGGGCTCGTCACTCTCAGAGATACCTAAAACGAATTCAAGTATGGTGATTTATTTTCCAAAATGTACAATCGAAAAATAAGTGAATAAAAATAAGAGAATATTAATAAAATAAAATAAAACACACGTGCACAACATGGCGTCACAACTCTCGTCACGTACAGAAAATATACAAATTATAAAATTAAAAACAACAAGTGGTCTGGTCAGTCATCAAATCAATAAAAACACTACCAAAAAAGACTATAAGTATCATTGGTTCACGAAGTTAATCAATGCCGGACGAAAGTTGTTTTATATATTTCGGCCTTGAGGAGTATATGGGTGAGATTTGGGACTTAAAGGAACAGTAAACTTGACTACGGAACTTTCGGCCATCGAATCGCCCCGGGGGGCTTAGATAAATATACAGGGTCTTATTGTCGACAGGCCCCCCCTTCTTTGTTATCTCGAACCGTCTCAAACCCCCTCCTTGGTGTTCCCAAAGCTAGCTGGCAGGCCCTTGCCCCTTATGCACTGTAATTATGCACTCATATACTGTAAAAGTTCGCCTTTTTACATGTAGACTACAGAGTAACGACCTCCCCGACTAGACAGCCGGGGTTCGATTCCTAGTCGCGGCACACAAACCTTTTGCTTTTGCAAACCTTTTGCTCAAAGTCGAATTCTCGGAAACTGCCTGGAAACTGCAATGGTCGTAACGAGAATTTTTCTTACTCTCAATATCGACTCAGGGTACATTCTTGATATGTTAGCTAGCTCCCCGAGTCAAGTTTTCTGTTCCTTTAACTCTGATTGAATTCCTGATAAGCGCGGTTTAGGCGGGTTAACTTCAGAGAATAAGCTTAAAATACAAGCCATTTACAAAGGGGTAGCATACGGCCACCCTCCTCTATTATTTATTTATAATCCTCCAAGACTGAAAAGTAGGTACAGAATTAGAAACATACAAGCATCAGTCATTTCAGAGCTGACTAAGACTACAGAAGTATTGGCATCTACATTCAACAAGACCAAAGGTTTCGATGGGATCCCACAAATTCAATATTTGATCCAGACAATTGGGTTTTGTCTTCGCCAGACTCCTTGAACATTTTTACTACTAAAAACAGATTAAACCCAAATAGCTAATCATCTGAGAAAACCAAGTTCATATATGGCAGAGGTGCTGCGAGTCCAGCACTTACGAGTCCAAGACCGAGTCCGGGACTCGAAAACAAGACGAGTCCCCATGCTAGCAGTATGGGGACTCGTATCGTTTTCCGAGTCCGAGACCGGTCTTGGACTCGTAACTGCTGGACTCGCAGCACCTCTGATATATGGATTTAATATGTGTGTTTACCCCTATAAGTCATATCTATTTTGACGAAACCGATCGAAACTCCCTGCCTTACTTCTACCAATTTTCCGGTTTCGGCGGAATTCCGGAACTATTTGCCGGCGAAAAAATAAAGCTCAAAAACAGATTCAGCGTATCTCCTTACCCCTATATCCAACATCTAATCAACTTCAAATAAAAATTTAACTTATAACAAATTTTCCAGTTTCAGCCGGATTCCGGGATAACTATATGTCCAGGTGAAAAATGACTGTCATATACGGATTCAGCATCTCTTCTTACCCCTAAATCGGACATCTAACCAACTACAAACACAACTTTCGCTTTTAAACAAATTTTCCTGCTTTGGCCGGATTCTGGGCGAACTACTTGTCCGGGTAGAAAATGATTTTCACACAAGTTTCAGCATGTCTTCTTGCTTCTAAATCGAGCATTTAATCAACTTCAAATAACTTTTACTTATAAAAAACTTTCAGGTTTTGGCCGGCTTCCGGGCGAACTACCTGTCCGGCAAGAAAATGGTTTCCATAATCGTGTTCAGCATGTCTTCTTACCCCTTAATCGACTATCTCATTAGCTGTTTGAAAATATTTAATTCCCCTAATTCTCCAAAATAAGATAATTATTTTAGCTGTAAGCTTTATTTATTTATTGCAGGTTATTTTTTTCTAGCTACGCCTGCTAGAAGACCCTTGCCAAGAAGGGCCGAACTGACCTTCCGTTTTGAATCATTTTTACATATGAAATTCGCTACTATAGTTTCCATGGTATCCGGAACAGTTGGACTGACTCTGCGGATCTGTAATCTGGAAGGTGCAGTCTGGCTTTAGATAAGATAAAAACAAAACAAAAAATCAAACAGAAATTTCCCGTAAATCGCGAATTTCGGTCTTCTGCTTACCTAATCGCTCCTGAAACTCTTTCTGCAGATCTTTCGCCAACATCGAATCTCGTCCCATGTTTCCTCCGAAACTTCCAAGAATTTCAGTAATTTTCGTCCATTCCTCATTTTCATCAAATGGACTTAATATCGTCAGGCTCCTTTCTAACGCTTTTGAACCTCGCCGGGGAGATTCTGTACTCGTTCCGAAATCGACCCTAGACGGAGACTGAGTCATACCCGATGGGGTAGGAAGGGAGAGGGTATCGGCGAAACTGCCGAGATGATGCCCCAAGGAGCAGCGAACCAGTCCTGGAAACAGAATTAATATGATAATTCGGAGTGGAATCCGGGGGGAAGAAATGGTTGATACAGAATTTGAGAGAAAATTCTTCTGTAGTAGTTGAAAATCTGGGACGGTACATCTGTTTGGGAATAACACACAGGCAACTTTTTCTAGGATTGTACCTATTCTAAACAAGACCAATGTTTCGATGGATTCCAAAAATTAAAAATTTGATCTAGACATTGGGTCTTGTCTTCGGCAGATCCAGTCTTCGCCAGACTCCTTGAACATTTTTACTATTAAAATTTAGAAACAGATTAAGGCCAAATAGCTGATCATCTGAGAAAACTAAGTTCAGGCATGGATTCAGCATGTGTGATTACCCCTACTATTTTGACGAAACTGACCGAAACTTTCTGCCTTACTTCTGCAAAACTTCCGGTTTCGGCCGAATTCCGGGACTACAATATAGTCAAAAAAAAAAATAAAGCTCAAAAACGAATTCAGCGCATCTCCTTACCGCTATATCGAACATCTAATCAACTTCAAATAAAACTTCAACTTTTAACACTTTTTTCGGTTTCAGCCGGATTCCGAGCGAACTAGCGTAGGCTATATGTCCGGGTAAATTTTTGTTATTAATTATTCTGGAGTGAAGAAATTTCTGGAAATTTGGAATTTTGTCTGAGGTTAGGTATCTCTCTTGTAGTGTAATGTCAGAAGTTTCGAAATATATACAGGGATGCGCAGTTTCAACAGACAACACTTGAGATGTTTTCTGTTCTGATTTTCACAACGTTAAACAATCATGTTATGCGTAACAATCATTGCCAGGAAGAGCCGAAAAACCGCCGAAAAAGCATCTACTGACTTTCCGATACCATGACAAACAAAAGTCAGCAGACGCTTTTTCGGCTCTTCCTGACATTGCTTCTTGTGCATAACATTTAATGCATAACGTTTTCAAAATCACAACAGATAACATCCCAAGTGTTGTCTGTCAAAACTGCGCATCCCGGTGTTATCTGTTATGAAAGTTCCGACATTATGGCGAACCCCAACCCCGGTCAGGGGCCGAAGTGTTAAATGTAAAAATTGTTTAAAAAAGTATTGTTGGTATTTGTCTGTTTCCTTTCTCAGTCTGCTTGTCAATTTTCTAAAGTCAAAGTAGGCTACGTCAAATAAATAAACAAATAAGAGTAAATTTTGATTTTGCTAAATTTTCAAAAAAGGGGGCCCGACGCTGCTAACTGCCTAGGGGCCCTCGATCTCTACGTCCAGGCCTAGCTGAGACCCTACCAAATTGACCACAGGTCAGTTTCGTAAGTTGGGTCAGTTCCCAGTTTGGCTGAGACATGAGTGGCGTTTTTGATCGCCGATTAGTTCGGCGATAGCGTAGCCGTTTGACTTTTTGGCGTTTTCGACGTTCGCCGGAAGCCGCAGCTGTTTCTTCTAATTTCTGTTTTTGTGCTCAACGGCTAACGTCTATCGCCTAAATTCCTGTCCATCGCCTATCGGCCTAGGACTCGCCGATAGGCGATGGACGTTGCCTCCAACTCCAACGGCTATCGAAAACAGTAAATACGCACGAATCGGCAAACTTCCTTCGTCTACCGGGGAAATTTCATCGGCGATCAAAAACGCCACTATGGTAAACTTACCGAATTCGCGTCTGTACTTGTCACCACTTCACAAAAAATGCAGTTGTCACAATAATAACCTTACATGCACTCACTATAGGCCTACACTGACATTTTTCAATCTAAAGGTTTCAAAAACGATAATCTTGATGCCATCGTGACTTTTGCTTACTGCGGTCAAGATAAGGAAATGAAAAAGAGACGTCATCAGATTGACCGCATCATCCACTTGGCAATGTCAATACGAATTTGCATACTAAAAGGAGACGGATTTACTTGTCTAATTATTCTAAGGCCTAATCCGGCAAACACCTCGGGCTATGAAGTAATTGTATAGGCTATTCGTTAATAAAAGAGGATCCGTAACAGGTGTTGAATTATTTAGACAAAAGATCCACAAGTCTACTAAGGCCTAGTCCGGACTGAACACGCGAACGCCTCGGGTTATGGAGTAATTGTAATTCGTAAGCAATTCGTTCTTAGAAGAAGATCCATAACAAACAGAGGCGTCACGACTAGGGGGGGGGGGACTACGAACGCCCCCCCCCCCGAATGTTGTCGGCCAGTCGGTAAAAAATAGCCGAGTCGGCCAGAGTAAACCAGGCGTTTTTTTTCTTGGAAACAGTCGATTTTTCTTAAAAACGGTCGATTTCTAGTAAAAAATAGTAGTTTTTTTTTTAAATAGTTGTTTTTTCTTAAAATCAGCCGATTTTTCGTCAACACACTAATTTTTTGTCCAATAATAGTTGTTTTATCAGCAAAAACAGTCGGTAAAAATGACCAGCCTGTCGGTATATACCTTGCCCCCCCCCCCAAACATTTTGGCTAGTAACGCCTCTGATAACAGATGCGGACTTTTTTTGACAAAACGAAGGTAATGATATTTTTTACGAAACAAGGAAAGGAAGTAGTGCAGTAAGGAAGAAGAAAATCGAAAAAACACCGAGGTTTTGATAACGCGGTGAATGGGCTAGATCTAAAAAATAAAATAGGAATAAAAAGAACCAAACACGTGCTGGATTACTTAAATAAAAGAGTCGACCTAAGTCTACTAGGCCTAATCCGGACTGCACAAGTATACAACTTGGGTTACAACAAGAACAAATAGTGGAGGTTACTAGCTTCGCGCCACATCATGTTTCGTTACCTCTACAAATAGCTAAATAGCTGTCAACCCGCGGTGGAGGAAAATTGGGAGTCAAAGCTGATTGGTTCTACGGACGCGCTCAAGAGCTGGTCAGCGCGCGGAGTACGCCTCCTGCCAGCATCCTTCACCATTCCTTGTGCGATAAGCAACGGCGAAGACGGAAGAGGATTAAACGGGTATCAAGATCAGCTCAAAGATAGAGTAAATACCTCTAGGTCCGCTCAGTTTTGTCGGGGTTTTCATAGTCGCTGCATGCGACTAAAGACAGAAGTTCTATCTGATTATTTGTTCTTGGTCATAAACGCAATTGTAGATTTGTTATTCGAAGAAGTTACATCACGGGTGTTGATTTTGTCTAACAAAATGATAACGATGAAGTTTAGTACGCAAAAAAACAACGAAAATAAAAAATAAAATCGAAAAAAAAATTATCGGGCTTAAAAATTGCCAAGAGCAGAGATATTCCTATTTCTGGAGGAAGAAAATGTTACGTGGACCTATAATAATTTTTGGCTTAAACAAAAGATTTATTTTCGGTGAGAGTGGGGGGGGGGCAACCGAAACCCCAGAAGACGGCTTGGTATGAAGAGCGTGGATACGGGAGCAAAGCGACAAGCTGATCTGACCATCAATTTGACCGGAATCTCGACCTGATCGAACATTTCCTTATCGCGTAAAATGCAGTAGTGCGAAGCAGAAAAAAGGGGTAAGTCTGAAAAGCTAATTTTTAACTAAGGAAAAATTAAAAGAAAAATGCCTTACCTTCGAACGGCGAATCCGTAACATATTCCTCCACATAATCCACAGAGAGACTCAAATCCATATCACTATTCACATTACTACAAGAGCCCCCATCGTAGCACAGGCTATCCTCCCTCGATATGTCCATCGGCATGTCGGTCTCCGTCTCAATATCTCTAGACTTTCTTTTGGGGAGATACCCGAAAATATTTTCTTCAGCCATTTCCGGATGTGGAGGAGGGTGATCCGGGGTAGAGGGGAGAGAGACGGAGCTGCTGTGATCCAGTACATTTTCGTAGCTCCGACTGACTAATTTTCGGGGTAGGGGTACGGGTTTATGCCCCAGCCTCGGGCTGCTTGTGGTGCTACTACATCGGGTTTCATTTTGTGCAGCGCAAAAGTCTTGCTCCCTCCGTTGTCCAGCGCTAAAATTCCGACCTCTCACCTTATCGGCATCAAAGTCAAGTTCAACGCTAAAATCCTTAGCTCTAATTGGTCCCACGCTATATGCTCGGTCTCTGAGTGGCTCACCGCTAAAATCCTGGCTTCCCATTGGATGCAACCTGGCGCGCTCTTTTTCTCTAGTTTCAACACTTCCCATTGGTCCGGCGCTGAAGTTCTTGCTTCTTACTGGTTCATCCAAGAAATCAGCGCTTCGATGCACTAATACTCGGTCTCTTGTTTGCTCGGCGCTAAAACCCTCGCTTCCTATTGGATGAGCAGAAGCGCGTTCATTTTCTTCTATGTCGGCGGTTCTGATTGGTTCAGCGCTGAAATCCATGCTTCTTATTGGCTCGTCCAAGAAATCGGCGCTACGATGTACCAAGGGCAATATTTGTCCTGAAAGGTCACTATGATCCGTGTCATTACCGATATTTTCGTAGCAACTGGATGTCATTCGGCTCATATCCACATAGTCGGGATGGTGCAAATTTCTCTCGGTGCAAACACCATCGATTGCACCGCTATGTGCTAAGTAGATCAGCTCATACGCGGTACGTCTGTTTAGCATTTCGGATTCGCTATTATTAACTCGGCGTGGCGGCTTGACAGGCGGGCGAGGCTAAAAATAAATAAAGAATTAAAGAAGCAGCGACAAGCTCATAACTAGTATAGGAAGTGTCCCGATCTAGTGGCAACCGGAAGGATCCACATAAAGAGGGCGACTGAAGATTACTTGATAGATTTTTCAATTTGAACTGTTTGACTTATTTTGACATTTTCCTGTTACAGTAGTATTATTTTACACTAAATCCTTGCGGCCATGGTAAAGCAAATACACGCCCAAAAACAAAACAAAAGTTACACACTGTACAAAGAAAACGGAACCGGAACCAGTCAAGACTTTAGAGATGAACCTATCACAATCTTAAATTCCCAGAGAATCAGACAGTATGAATACGTCTGAAACTTCAATTGCACTGACAAAACTTCAAAATCAGGAGTTTGTATACCCGTTCTATATAGTATTATGTATCTTTTGTTGTAATTGTCATTTACTCATATTTTTGTCAGCGTTGTCGTGATTACTAACTGTTACTATTTGTAATAGCGACAAGCTTTTAGCTTACTGTTTTTTTGGAAATAATAAATAAATAAAAGATTTTCCTCACAACCTCTGACTATTCAACACGCCATTTGGTGTCAACCCACGATCTGTGTTTTTTTACGTCGTGACGTCAACGCGTTCATTCAGCCGGAATAGGAAGATGTCCCTACAGCGGACAACCTTGCAACCGACTGGCGCCTCTTCTTGGATGCTCTTCTTGTCTTTTCATCTTTATCATTCATTAGTTGACTTTTTAGTATCTGAGTAGCTCGGTATGAGTGTAGTGAATAACTATAAATGAATAACCTTGCTTGCCCTTCCAAGCTTCATTGCCTTTCTTGGCAGGCGAAAGGCGAAAAGTGTCTGTTTTTTTTAAATAAATGATCTCTACTCTACTCTACTCGACTCTCTCTAAGTGCCCATGGAGAAACTAATGTAAACGGTAAGGTGGGAAGTAAGGTAATATCAAGAACAAATAATCTGACAGAACCTCCGTCTCTCTATCTCTGTAATATGAGTATGCGGAGTCGAATGAACGAGTGGAGGTTAGTAGCTTCGCGCCACTCACGTTTCGTTACCTCTACAAATAGCTAAATCGCTGTCAACCCGCGGGTGAGGAAAAGTAGAAAGTCAAAGCTGACTGGTTCTATGGACGCGCTCCAGAGCGGATCAGCGCGCGGAGTACGCCTCCTTTTTCTGCGATAAGCAACGGCGAAGACGGAAGATGAGTAAAGGGGTATCGACATCAGCTCAAAGCTAGAGTAAATACATCTAGGTCCGCTTAGTTTTGTCGGGGCATTCATAGTCGCTGCATGGGACTAAAGACAGAAGTTCTGTCAGATTATTTGTTCTTGGTAATATTAAAGTTCAACCGAAGGTCCAGTAATTCGAGACGATATTTTTTTTTTAACTCTTCTTAGACCGACAAGGCAACCGGAGGGGAGAAGGGGACGAACGGCTAATCTGGAGACGAGGCTCTATCCACCCCATTTTTTCAGAAACTCGCAGCCCTAACTCGTGTATTTTCTTAAAGGACACCTGAATGAAGATAACCAAGTATCATCCCTATCTGTATGACTTCCGTTAAGATTGCCTGCAGAAAACCCAATCCAAATACCATTTTGCATCTGTCCTTATTTCAGTACCGAACAATTTTAGAAATGAACAAATGTCTCCAATCAACCTTTCTTCTGGAATATTTTTTAACCAGTTAAGCCCAAACGTATATCTAGAAGAAATTCCAATACGATCCGGCCAGCGCTGTACAAGATTTGAATGAATTGCGCTTTTTGTCTTGGAGTCTGCATGTGCAAACCTCCAGAAACGAACATCCCTATTTCGAAAACGTCACGCTCAGGAGAAGAATGCTCTCCGTGGCCATGTCTGTGAATGCATTCTCCATGGTGTGTTATAGTACGGTTTCATTCTTCAGGTGTCCTTTAAAGTTTAACTGAAAAGCCAGCTTAGGATTTTAATACACTGAATTACTTTGACTCTTGCTAACGAATTTTTATTTTTTCGCATTGGGCTCTAGTAGTAACGTTCAGAATATGCACTGCTGGCCCGACAAGACAAAGTTCACACCACCGCGGAGAATCTGAATTTCGACACTAGCGTGCATTTCAATGGCTAATGAAACGAAGCTCAGGAAATATTCAAATCCAGGTCACTTCTGAAGAAAGTCCGCTATTGCGTACACTGTAAAAACAAACTGGGATTAATCTTGTCTTTATTGAGACAATCTTTTTCCCTAATTCGGATTAATCTTATCTCACTAGGGATAGGATTAATCCCAGTAGCAAATACTGCAGTTATCTTTAATCCTTACTCGGAGAAACTTTTTGCAGTGTATGACCCAAAGATTTATTTTTCGGCCATCATTTACCGTTGTAGTTCCTAAATATTTCAAGCAGTACAAGCAAATAGAGGCACCATAAATCCGAAAGATAAGTTCATTCGATGAAAAACAATTATTTGAATAGCGGAGCAAAGAAGTGACGCATTTTCATCGGAGCTTCATCAGCTTGGGCTCAAGGAATATTTTCATCGGGTCTTCCAGCCTATCTAAAGTGAATAAGTGATGGGTAACTAGACTGTCGTATCTCAGCCCTATTAGGTGATTTAATTAATTTCAATTAATTTTACTTAAAGTTTGACCGAAAAGGGCTAGGGATAGGACAATCTAGTTATCCATCACTTATTCACTTTAACTGGCTTGAAGACCCGCTGAAAATGAGTTACTTCGTTGTTCCGCTATCCACGAATAATCGATTTTCAAATAGTGGAATTTCCGTGTGATTTGTGGTGCCTCTATGCGCTTGTATTTTGTTGTATGCCTTATGAGAAAAATTTAAAAAAATTTCTGGTTCAAGCAGTAAGCAATCGTCACCAGTCTCACCACTGCCCACGGAAAAGTCGCATTTGTGTTGAGATTAAAATTTCCCGCGTCATAGTAGAATTTACGCTGTGGGGACGGCCGGAGATATTCTGAGCCTCATAACTAGAGCAGATAGTGGAAAATCAAAAAATCCCTTTGCAGAATCCAAATAGTTCAGTGTGTCCAGTTAAATGACACACGAATAAGTTGGCTTTTCAGTTAAACTTTAACAGTTAACTTTAATAGCTAGCTGCGGATCATCAAAATAACAAACTACAAATTACAGCTGGTTGATATTTACATCCAGTTATAAGGCACATAATAAGGCACAAGCGATGATAAATACTTTCGGTTGGGGTTGTGGGTTGGGGTTGTGTATCGGGGTTGAAGAAGTCGTGACCTGTCTATGGTAGCTACTCTTCTTGTGTTTGGTCAGGTCTGGTCTGGAGTCTCAAGGTCTAGGAAAATAGTCCGATGTGGCTGAAGCAAGCTTTTCTTATCGACCTCTCTCAGACAGAGGTCTTCTTGGTTTTGGTAATTGGATTTCTTCGGAGTCCTGGACTGAATCAATGAACGCCATTTCAAGTGATGAAAAAGCAAGTATCCTGCAGGAAAAACTCCGACAAAAATATGAAGAATTTTTTCCTGAAAAAACGTTTAAACGCTGCAACACTGACCGTCCTTTTATCACGCAAGAAATCAAAGACCTAATCCGTTACAAGATACAGCTTCTGAGGAATGGTAAAAGAGAACAAGCTAATAAACTCAGAAACAAAATTCGAAAGATGACTAGAAAAGCTGCCGCTGATCATTATAATGAAAAAATTCATTGTTTATTTGAATCAAAAAGTAGTAAATGGTACAAAGAAATCAAGCGAATGTGTGGGAAGACACCTTCTGTTGTTGATTTTAATCTTGATGCTGATGATGTAACTGTCGCAAACCAACTAAATTCCCACCTTGCCAGAATTGTCCAATCACTACCTCCGCTGGATGGAAATGAAACTGCAGAATTTTCGACAGAAGAAAGTAATGTTAAGCTTATTAGCGAGGATCAAGTTTGTTCTAAATTGAAAAAACTGAAAAGAACAAGCATAACACCCATTGACATCCCTATTCAGTTAATTAAAGCGTTTCCCGATAAAATCGTAAAACCTTTGACAGATATTTTTAATAGTATTTCTAGAGTTTAGAATACCCACAAGTTTGGAAAACAGGGTATGTCACACCAATACCAAAGAAAGATACTCAGTTGGATTTTGACGGTGTAAGGCCTATCACGCTAACTCCAATATTCAGTAAAATATACGAAAGTTTTGTTGCTGATTGGCTTAAAACAGAAATAGAACCATTGCTAGATCATCGACAGTATGGAAATCGAAAGTGTACGTCAACTTCACATTATTTGATCAGTCTTCTCCATTTTATTTTTAAGCATGTTGATGAGCCCGGTAAATGGTTGAATTTGATAGCAATTGATTTTAAAAAAGGTTTTGATCTTATTGACCATAACATTTTAATTTCTAAGCTTCACCATGTTTTTAACGTTAATACCAGAGTAATAAAAATAATTCAAAGTTTTTTAACAAATAGATCCCAGATTTTAAAGTATCGCAATGTCTACTCTGAACCAGAAGCGGTACTTTGTGGTGTGCCCCAGGGTACCATCTTAGGCCCAATTTTGTTTTTAGTTATGATCAATGATATAGCGGATGATTTTGAGAATCGTTGGAAGTATGTTGATGATCTTACAATTATTGAAGTTTGTTATAGAGAGGATTCGAGTCAAGTTCAAGATATCGTGAGTAAAGTAAAAATGCAAGCTTCGAAATCTAACATGACTATAAATGATAGTAAATCGTGCACTATGACAATTTCTTTTTTTAAATCTTTCAACCCCACTTTTTCACCTGAAATTTCAGATTCCTTGAAAGTAGAAAAAATTAAACTCCTAGGGATAATCCTAACTCATGATTTAAAATGGGAAGCACAGACGACTAGCATGATAAAGCGAGGGAATGCCGGTCTTCAGATGCTTAAGCTTATGTCCAGGCATGGGGCACCCACTAACCACTTGTTCCGAATTTATATTTCATTTATTCGACCAAATCTAGAATACGGAGCCCCTGTTTGGCATTTCGGCCTTACGGTCGAACAGACCACCAGACTTGAGAAGATTCAAAAAAGAGCCCTAATCATAGCGTCAAAAGTGGCCGAGAGGTCCTATGAAGAGTTACTACGTGAATTCGAAATCACTTCTTTACATGAGCGGAGGCTGAAACTCTGCTTGGAGTTTGGTGTCAAATCCCTGAATCACCCAATCCACAAAAATATTTTCCCTTCCGAAAAGGTGACGAAAAGGCTCCCTCGCAAAGTAGCTACTGCGGTTGAAAAGTTGCAACCAATTAAATGCGCACACCAGAGGTTTGCGAAGAGTTTCGTTCCCTCTTTTCTAAGGTTGTACAACGAAGTGCAAACTGAGCTGCTTGTTTAAATTTTTAACGATATGTATGACTGTTGTAACTCTATTTAGGTCTATTATTATTTATTTGTATGCTCATAGGCTACTGACTATACCAAACAAATTTGGCGTAAGCCACGAAAGATTTTTGGTCAATAAAAAGATTTATCTATCATATCTATCTATCTATCTAAACTGCGGCTGAAGCAATACTCAAGGCCCCTTGTAAGAAAATCAAAGACCAACTCACCGATATTTTCTTCACTTGAGTACCACTCATTGGGAGGTAATCAAGGCTCCTCCTCTCCCCGCCATTCACATTGACTTGTTTCGTACCGCCATAATTCAAACTTGAGTAGGCACGTGACCCGCGAGTGATCTGAGCGACGCGCGATCTCTCAGGCGTAATCATGATGGATCCCTCCGCTGGGGTCCCATCGTCTTTAGGGCCAGAGTCGGTGCTCCATTTTAACGAATCGGTGCTGGAGACGCTTTTGAAGTGTCGGCGAGAAATTTCCCTGGAATTTGGAACTTTGATCGCTGGAACTGTGAAATTGGAGAGACTGAAAGGGGTGGGTGCGGAATGGAACGTGGCGCGTTAACTGAACCGGAGACAACTTTAAACTAAATAAAAAGGACCCGTTGTGTCTATACTGCCAATGCAACCTCCTTCCGTAATTGCATTCATTAATTCTCAAGTCCGGAGACCCACATTTCATATAGTACATTATAAGCCCGCTAACGATACCTCACTAATCTTTGCAACTGCCACGATTCACTATTTTCCATGCGCATTATGCTCTCAACGAGGGTTCGCATCATGCTATTGATGCATAAACCGGTTAGCTGAATTTTGCCGTTTTTTTTGCTAGAAGTCAATGGGCTTAAAACAGCCAAAGACGAGAATAACTTGTTAAAAGCATAGACTAGTTTTACAGTATTCAAATGGTTTTGAATATTGGAACATAAACAGGAAATAGTGCGAGGTGTGCTGGAATTCGAAAGCATTAAGTCTGCCATAGTTGTTATGATAACAGAAGGCCTGATCATGTCCTCACTTTCAATCACAACGGTCTCAGACGACACAACTTAAAACTGAGTGGTAAGAAATTCCGAAAACACATTGGAAAATGGACCTTTAGAAACCGAATAGTTGAATATTGGAATAATCTCCCAGAAAGTGTTGGTAAATGCCGAAAATATCAACCAATTCAAAGCAGGTGTCGACTACCACCTGGCTGAAATTCAATTTACTGTATAGATTGTCCTGAGAAGATTATAGAGGCGAAAGCCTTATTATTGCAATTATATTATTATATTATTATTACCCAGTAGCCGAGCTTGCTTCCCCATGTGGGCAAATTGAATTATCTGATTTCCGATGATTTTTTTTTCAAGTTTTTAAAAGTTATCTTTTCGCGAAACATAACACTTAAAAGGGTCATAACATATATCTTTTCATAACATTCAACACAAGGATGCGCAAACATGTGTTTTCTGTTATAAAACTTCTGACAGAGCAAGAGGCCCCACATTATCTCGGCTGGAGGAGCGATTTCAAGCAAAAATACCTTTCTTCGGATCTTCTCGTTTTCGCTCCTTCTAGCTCTTTTTGGGGCTCGTCATCTAATAGGATATCGACGCTGCTCGATCGATTATGCTTCTTCTTCGGATGAACTTTATCCGGAAGTATAATGTTTTCGTAGGGGGACCCAGGCGACTGAGGATACACGAATGGAAGGTCTCGTTTCTTTGCAACAGAGACCTGGACCAGAGCTCCGCAACCTAGAAGGTGCGATCTCTAATTAAGTTTAGTTAAGTTAGTTGGACCAAGAACAAATAATCAGATAAAATCTCCGTCTTTGGTCCCATGTAGCGACTACACTGTCAGAAGTTTCATAACAGATTGCGCATAACACTTTCAAGAATAACACCTTTTCACTTAGAAATAAAGTGTTATGACCAATTAAGTTTACACTATTTCGTGCCTAGATCTCCAACAACACCTTCAATTGTTAAAAATACTACACTGTCAGAAGTTACATAACGACAACAGAAGGATGCCCGGTTTCAACAGATAACACTTTGGGATGTTATCTGTTATGTTTCTTTCGTTCCCGTTAGTATTTTTACCAATTGAAGGTGTTGTTGGAGATCTAGGCACGAAATAGTGTAAACTTAATTGGTCATAACACTTTATTTCTAAGTGAAAAGGTGTTATTCTTGAAAGTGATATCCGCTATCTGTTATGAAACTTCTGACAGTGTATGGATACCCCGACAAAACTGAGCGGAGCTAAATGTACTCTAGCTTTGAGTTGATACCCGTCTACTTCCGTCTTCGCCGTTGCTCATCGCAAAACAATAAGCGCAGGAGGAACGCTGACCCGCTCTGGAGCGCGTCCAGAGAACCAATCGTCTTTGACTTTGAAAGTTTCTTCTACGCGGCTTCACAGCGATATAGCTATTTGTAGAGGTAACGAAACGTGATGTGCCGCGTAGCTCCTAACCTGCGCTCGTTCATACTACAGAGATACGGAGACGGAGGTTCTATCTGATTATTTGTTCTTGGCTGGATCTAGCTTCGGCTGCGGTTGACGAGCGATATGTCGGACCGGCAACAAAATGGCAGTTTCGGAATATTTACTGAAAGATGTGTCAAAGCACAACTCTTGCTAGAAATGATCTTTTCACGATGAAATGGCTCAGAAATATATTTTTTCGAACATACCATTACTTTCAACATGCAGTTAGCGATGTTCTTCTTAGCGCTTGTCGACTCTATACAGCCTTCCCGCTCTCCGAAGCGGCGGCTGGACGCAAAATGTTTGGAAACAGAACTCGCCGTGGTTAAAATACATGATAGACTCGATGGGCTACCATGTCTTCCAAAATGAAAAACAACACTTGGAACCTTCTCATGGCCTTATTTGTGAAAGTGTTGTCAGTCGACCTTGAAGCTGTCGGCGAAGTTTGCGTTGCGTGACTGTCAAAACTCGGCTAGGCCGAAAGAGTGCTAAGAAGTCGTAGGTACAAAACGAAACAATAGCGAAAGGCGGTGATTTTACAGGCTTGTAATTCCATAAGGGAGCTAGGGATAGTATAAAAGGCAGAATAAGCAAGAGGGGTTAGAAAATCCCATAACTCAGTAGAATCATCACTTCAGACATGTCGGATGATGTCAGCTACTGTTTGCACCTTTCCATGTTCACCTTCACAGCGCTGAGAATGACGATGATTATTTTTTTATTAATAGCAAAGAATTCTACGAAATTTACCTATATATATGGTGAAATACAAATGGCAAATTCGACTAGGCAGTATTTTCAAACAGACCGAAAAACGTACACCGGATGTTAATATCATTTAAAGTGTTTTAGTTATGTAGTTAGTTTTCTTTGTTTTGTATTTCAAAAAGTGTGTTAAATATGTAGTTAGTATTTGCTTTGCAGCTCATTTGTTTGTATCACGGCCCTTTTGGTTTTCCGTGTACAATACATACATACATATCTGTTGGGCCGTGGCCCTAATAGCATCAAAAATTATCAACAGTTTAAAAAAAGTATCCACCGTTTCCCGACGAAAATTACGGCTGAAATAAAAATGCAAAATCGACTATCCAGTTTTTTCCAAACAGACTAAAAACGTACCTTGGATGTAAGTCAATATCTGTTGAGCCGCTGGGGTCCCTAATATCTTCAGAAGAGTATCAGCCGTTTCACCATTAGAATTAATGGCTGAAATATCAATGCCCAATTCGACTAGGCGTTTTGCCACGTCCACTTTCCCGTACAGTGAGGCTTCATGCAAAGCGGATCCCGATTGGGTAATCGTTGAGATGGGCATACCAGACGAAACGAGTACGTCCACCACAGCTCTGAAAAAAAAATCAATAAAATCATTACCTTGTGCGAAGTTATCATCCATTGCCAGGACCTTGACGTTTCTGCCCCTGCAGAGGCGTTACTAGCCAAAATGTTTGCGGGGGGGGGGGGCAATATATTTATATTTTTTGCAGAAAAACAACTGCTATTTTTTTGCAGAAAAAACAACTGTTTGACGAAAAATCGGTTGATTTTAAGAAAAACCACCTTCTTTTAAAGAACAAATCTACTATTTTCACGAAAAATCGAACTGTTTTGAAGAAAAATCGACTGTTTCCAAGGAAAAAATCGACTGTTTTACGAAAAATCGCGGCACTTCGAGCGGCACCAACTGGCCGACAACATTCGGGGGGGGGGAGGGACGTCTCCTCTCCCCCCATAAGTGACGCCCCTGTGCCCTTGACCACTTTTTTGCTTGCTATCTATGCAGAAGATTTTTTTGCCCGATTGTTTTTTCTCTCTTCTGCATCCTGTTTATTTTTATTTATTTATTTGATCCAAATACCGGCCGACTAGGGCAAACAAACTACAACACTTTACACACTAAGTTGGTTCGAACCCACATAACACAACCCCCCATTTTTTTATAACTTTTTTATACAGAAAAACATAACAAAACGAAACCGGACCCCGGGTAAGACTATAGAAAGTACTCCCTGTGCGAAATTCCAGACAGGTGAAACTTTCAAGATATTTTATTCCTTAGAAAAGATTTTGCTCTCAAACCCATACAGCCATTCCTTCCCACCATATTCCATCCCAAAAACCTACCTCCTTAAATCTTTCAGTTGTAAAGCGACACAGAATCAGTACAAGCGGAAAGCCTGGTACAGGGAATGCAGTACTGGTAAGGTTAGGTAAGATAAAGCACACAACGACTGAAGACGTCTTTTTGGCCTCTGGCCTGTATTTATTTCATTTCTATAAGCCGACATCGGTAAGAGAGAAGAAAAGAAAGACAAAGAGAAAAGCACAAGAATATGCATAAATTATAACAATAGCCTACGTACGCATGTATAATTCAAAACATGAATAAAACGTACGAATGCCTGTATCTTTCCCACATCTTCTTTCTTCAATTCCCAGGGGTCCCAATCTAATTTTTTTCGAACTTTCCCCACTTCATCAGAACCGCAATTAAAAGGGAGACCCCTCCCCCCCCCCTCTAGGATGGCAATTTCACAGAACCAAGAGCGTCTCCGGAGGGACTCGTCAAAACCGCGTCGGGATCAAAGGAACTTCCGCCTGAGCGTTTTTAGGGAAGGTTAACGAAACTACGGGGGAGGGGGGAAATGTTTGCCTCAACAGAAAAATTAATCCCCCAAATTCTGTTATTTCAGCGGTTACTGAGGCCAGGGGCTGAGACAGAGCGGCTAGTAAAGGTGTAGGTCTATTGTCTACTAGTCGAAACTGTTGATCTTTGAACTGCACTGTGCCGGACACTTTTCCGATGTCTGAATCTCTCCCAACTTATGATATAACAAATGTTATGAAACAACAAGTTTCATAACATTCTTTATTTTCAACATTCACCGACTAGCCGAATTTTCGGTTTTTTGTCAACAAAAAATAACTTGTATCAAGATTAAATGACGTCAGATGTAAAATGAATAAATACAACAACAACAACAAAAGATACTCAGACCACAATATAGGTTAATTAAGATTTGAAGAACAAAAGAAAATTTAAGACATATATTTACATACTAGCAGTTGATCAAACTGCTTCGGAACTGAGCCGGCTCACGAATGAGGGCACGAACGAAGCTACGCTGATACCGAGCATGAGGGCATGTGACAGGTTGTATTACCGGAATCGGTTGCGAAGCTGCTCTCCCAGGCCTGACTCGAATTGCATTCACAAAAGGATGCGCGATTTCAACAGATGTGAGAAACACATTATCTGTCGTCGTCCTGGGAAATTGAGCTGCCTGCCACCTAGCGCTTGAGGCGTTTTCCGTGACAATCCAGATTGACGATTCACAATCCGGATTCTCCGAAATTTGTTTTCTCCGATAATCCAGATTATGAAAAATCATTTTCTCTGACAATCCGGATTCGTTCTTGGACCGTCGATTCGGGAATCTTGCAACTGAGTGAGATTCAGGACTCAAAGTCGTGGGACTGCCGGTTTGTAATCTGCGATAGTCGATTTGGTGCTCTCTGATGAATCAGTTATTTATGATTATAATCCGGGATTGTCGCGGAATAACGCCTTTGGTCTTTCGTCAACTTTAAACGATGAAAGTGAGAGAAACAACAAAAATGTAAACAGCCATAGAATTTGAGTGCATTCCAGCAAGTTATTACAAGTTATGATGATAAGAGGAGGGTCCAGCGCCGTGTTGCGGTAGCGACAACGCTCTCTGGAATGAAAATAATAACAACACGGACATACGTCATCACTCTTACACGATTTTCTGCTGAATCGATAGTTATTATCACTTATTTCCACTGCTATAGGTGTTTGTTACAGAATATTTCCTTTGCGACGGGTTCGTTTGTCGTTAAAAATCATCGTTGCAAACCATGTTTACCTACAGGCTCAGAACACCATTTTTCTTTAACGTCAATGGTCAGTGTGTTATATCTTATGTCCGCTGAAACTATGCATCTTGTATAAATGTTAATCTACGTGCTGAACTGAGAGAGTTGGTTTTTAAAATGATTCATCAACAGCGCGTTCCACACTTTTTACAATAGTAACCATCAGTTGGGTACTATTTTTGTTCCAATCTCGTGAAAAGGTACTATGACGACCGTTACCACCTTCTCGAAACGGTAACTATTTTCTTCCCACGCTTGGCAGCGTGGTAACTACGATCTCTGTGACGCGATTGGCGGGATTAACGTGTGGCGCGATATTATGCCATTCAGAAGCCTTGACGTCACGCGTAGTTACTACGGTGAGTAGGGTGGAACACGACCCAAGGCTACTTACTTGTGACCATTCCTGCTCGCCAAATGCAGTGGAGTGCTTGAGAATATATCATTGGGAGAACTGTGGCGGTAGACAGCAAGGAGTTCGGGGTGCGTCCGAAGCATGGTTTCCACCGTTTCAACCCTGAAGAAATTAAAAAAATCCATCAACCAAAGTATGTCGTCTTTGGGTAGGGCTTTCGGCAGGCCCGTATCCAGGAATTTATTTCGGGGGGGGGGGGTGCCCACGGGTCGGACCAAAAAGTACAAAGAAAACATATATCAGAGGTTAAAGCCTACACAAAACTATTACTTTTGTGTGTTTCGGGGGGGGGGTCGAACCCCCTACCCCCCCCCCCTGGACACGGCCCTGGCTTTGGGGCTTTTTAGGTGGGGCGTTTTGGAGGGCTCGACTTCGTCAAGCTACTTCAAAATGAACCGATGAGGTTATTAGCCCCTTACTTGGGGTTCTGATCCGAAGCCCTTAGGCTGCCTAAATCTTTGGTAGCGTCTAGCGGTCAGCAAGGACTCAACTCTTCGAAGGTGTATAGGGATCATAGTTTCTCGTTTAGGGAGGTCGGTTCTTTTTCTTTGACACTTACTTTATTTCCTTCAGCTAAACTCTCGACACAATATAATATACGACTGTCTTTAGTCAGCACTTAAAATCGTCTGCCCTTAGGATTTACATACCAAATCCTACTTTTCTTACTGCGTACTAGCAATCCTTAAAGTTCAACTTAACAGCAAACATGAGTGACTGAAACCCTGGAAAGCAAATCCGTTTCCTTTCAAACCACTGTGAGGAGTTATCTGGCAGCTATGGTCATATTAAAGGAGCAGTCTTACCTAGATTACTGCCTCACTCTAGGTCCGTAGTCATTCAGTCAATTCTCATTTTCGCGATTCCACCAAGGTTGCCACACTGGTGAAATTTCCCCGCTACTGAAGATCGGAAAAAATGTCCTTTCTTGAAAAAGTGCCATTTCAGCAAAACACGAGGCGTCGCAATCTTGCTGTTATAGTGCTACGTTCCTTGTACGGTCACTAGCAGCGCTACTTTAGAGGAAAAAGGTGTCGGAAGTAGCAGTTTCGAGCTATCCGTGGCAACCCTGTTCCGAACTTCCAATGTCATTTGTATCCACCCTAATGTAACTACACTGACTTCTGCATTTGCCGTGTTTGGCCCCTTTCGAAAAAGGGTTTGTGATATTAATAAAACCCGTCAGAGTTTCAAACAAGTCACAGATGATAAAATCTTGGAAGATAAATCTGATCTACGCACTTTATGTACTTTTGGGTCCCACCCGCGGGCAACCCCCCCCCCCGAAATAAACTCCTGGATACGGGCCTGACTCACACCGAATTCAAAGCAGCGGGACGAATGGGAGCTTGGTCATCTTCTTCAAAATCTACTTATTTTGTTGTTTTACTCTATTTACCTTTTTCAAAGCGTTATAAAAAAAATTAAAAATATCCACCCCACATTGTAGAAGGTTTGTTGCTCAAACCTCATAACGTAAACTGTCTTTAAAGTTTAACCGAATAGGGCCGAGACCCGACATTCTAGTTACACATCACTTATTCACTTAAATGGGCCGGAAACCCGGCAAAAAATGCGTTACTCCGTTTGTCCGGTATCCACAGATACTTGATTTCATCGAATGAACTTATTCTTTCGGATCTGTGAGCACCTCTATCTCTATGCACCTGTCGCTCTTTGCTTGTAATACTGACCAACTACAAAGGTATGCCATTGCCGAAAAATAAACCAAAATGGAAATTCCGTGCAAAGACATCATTTTCCTACTCATCTTCCGTGACTTTTCCGGGATTAAAGGAACAGTAAACTTGACTACGCAACTTTCGGCCATCGAATCGCCCGGGGGGCTTAGATAAATATACAGGGTCTTATTGTCGACAGGGCCCCCTTCTTTGTTATCTCGAACCGTCTCGAACCCCCTCCTTAGTGTTCCCAAAGCTAGCTGGCAGGCCCTTGCCCCTTATGCACTGTAATTATGCACTTATGTACTGTAAAAGTTCACCTTTTTACATGTAAACTACAGAGTAACGACCTCCCCGACAAGACGGCCGGGGTTCGATTCCTAGTCGCGGCACACAAACCTTTTGCTTTTGCAAACCTTTTGCTCAAAAGTCGAATTCTCGGAAACTGCCCGGAAACTGCAATGGTCGTAACGATAATTTTTCTTACTCTCAATATCGACTCAGGGTACATTCTTGATATGTTAGCTAGCTCCCCGAGTCAAGTTTGAGTCAAGTTTTCTGTTCCTTTAAAGTCTTTATGCAGGCTTTCTTTTAAATTTCAAATTCTCCGCGTCTGGATGAATTTCGGGTTGTCGTGCAAGCAGCTCACATTCTGAATACTAGAGCCTCGGGTGAAAACATACAAAATCCCACAGACGGGGTCAAAATATTTCAGTGTATTCAAATACCAGATGTAATAAGCTGCCTTTACGGTTAAACTGTAACTCATTCCGTTTTCCTCGACGAAATCGAAGGGGTAGGGGGGGGGGTTCTTACCTTCCATAGAAAGCCGCAAGGTCCAAGGGCGCTTCTCCCTTGGCGTTTTTGACAGCCGGGTCAGCGCCGTACTTGAGGAGGTGCTGACAGCACTGCGTATGACCAAACTGGGTTGCATAGTGAAGGGGTGTATCGCCGTCGACGTTCTGAAGAAAAGATCATTTTAAACTGTTGGCGATCTTGAATGAATACGAATAGGCTGTACAAAATGAATGAATGAATACGAACAGATTGTATAAAATGAATGAATGAACCCGAATAGATTGTACAAAAAGTCCAAAAGCCATGGCAACAACATTCGAGCAGGGTATACACTTCAGTGCTGATAGCGTTTTAGCTGGGATTTATCCCAGTCATTTTTCAGACCTTCTTGGGAAGAGTCCTTTTCAGGCTGTAGATAGAAAAAGTCACATGCAGTTCCTATATTCTTTTAGCTAAACCCGGAAGAGGACCCTTGCCAAGAAGGACCGAAATATCGCTGAAATGAATTTTAGCCGACTTATCCATATAATAATAATAATAATAATAATAATAGATTTATTTCCCATCATAATGCACAAATGTACAGAAAGACGGAGTATAGAAGAAGGAAAAAAAAGAAAGAAAGGAAAAAAGGACATCACTACACTGTCAGAAGTTTCATAACAGATAGCGCATAACACTTTCAAGAATAACACATTTTCAATTTGAAATAAAGTGTATGACCAATTAAGTATACACTTTTTCGTGCTTTTTCGTTCGTGCCTAGATCTCCAACAACACCTTCAATTGGTAAAAATACTAACGGGAACGAAATAAACATAAACAGATAACATCCCAAAGTGTTATCTGTTGAAACCGGGCATCCCAAAGTGTTATCTGTTGAAACCGGGCATCCTTCTGTTGTCGTTATGTAACTTCTGACAGTGTAGTATTTTTACCAATTGAAGGTGTTGTTGGAGATCTAGGCACGAAATAGTGTAAACTTAACTGGTCATAACACTTTATTTCTAAGTGAAAAGGTGTTATTCTTGAAAGTGTTATGCGCGATCTGTTATGAAACTTCTGACAGTGTAGCAACAACAATAGTCATAAAGGAAAAGGAAACAACACACATTGACATAATTTACACTGCGTAAAGCATCTGCTGAGCTATATACCGCCATCAACCATCATGGTTCGCAGACACCATGAGCTGAAGGAACAATTATGATACGCTTCAATCAGTGAACCTTTTCTATGCTGCATCGAAACCCTCAAGTACTACCCGTAGTTTTCCTGTTACAATCGGCGACTCAACAAAAATTCATCTCACATCTTTACTATACATAAACCAATAATCACATACTTCCGACACACCTCGCTTCTCCACTCACTCACTTCCTCGAACTCGCACACTAATTGAACAAAATACCGTCATCAATACCACTCCGAGTACCACTCGAGGGACAAAGGTAAGGCCACTCTTTTATTTCTCTTTTACTTCTTTATTTCTATTTTACTTCTCTTTTATTTCTCTTTTATTAGCCTTACCAATTTACCGGTCTATAATAAAAGCAGAGAGCTCATCCCAACATTCGCATCACATTTCGCACCGGTCTCTGCAAGAACTCAGCCTATAAGCCCTTCTAATTTATCATAAAACTGAACTGAAACGAAATTATTCGAGATGTTCACCCCTCCCCCCGATTCCCTTGCAATCGTCACCTATCAAACGCAAACCCAATCTCAGCACGTGGGTGACGGGGGAACTTTAATTATTTTCACTTCGTCGAACTTCCATCCGATGAAGTTAAACATGCACGACTGAGCTAATGTTCTAGAAAAGTCTGACTGGAATCTTTGTCTTAATGGAATGCTCACGCTTGACATATAATCGAAATGATTGTAAAATGTATTGTATTTGTAAAATGACGATCCAATGCTAGCGTGTACAATACAAGCTATTAAGGAAATAAAGTACATTTATTTATTTAAATGATCCAAGTGCTTAGAAAACGTTCGGAATGTCTGGAATTAAGAGCTAGAAGCAGGCTAGAAGCATTTTCTTCCACCACGGAGGGCGCAAAACGGGAATGCATTTAATGCAATGCCGTGCCCCCTCCCCCCATGGATTCTAAGCCACACCCCCCCTCGCAAGTGTCTCCACACTGTATGACTGAAATGCCAGTTTTTTCCCCAAAAGTGTTTTTTCTTCTTCTTCCGAAAATGCTCTTCTTCCCAGAAGTTTTGGTTTGTTTATTTTCCACATAACAAGATTCCAGATAGTTTTAAATATCATAGCAGAGAGCAAGCTCGACTACCAGATGATTACAGAACTGATATAGATCAATCATGCATAATGTGCCACTGGTTCCAGGGTTTATTGACTTATATGTTTAAAATATCGACGACGTTTCCCGCTTTAGTTCTGGTTCATTTATTTCAAACATTACAAAATTCCAGATAGTTTTAAACTTCGTAGCAGAGAGCAAGCTCTACTGCCAGATGACTCACAGAACTGATACAATTTAATTATGCCTAATGTGCCACTGGTTCCAGGGTTTATTTACTAAAAAGCACTAAAATACTGATGGCAAATGAATTTACCGTTTACCAAATTTACCCTGTTTCTGACAAAAACTGAAATTTTCTGCAACAATGACGAATGCTCGTTTTGTCTCCGTTTAATTTCCGGCATACACTCAATATAGCAAATATGAGCAAATACAGTCCTAACTATATACACAAAATACATAATACTCATAATCCAGCAAGTATTGAACAAACATATTGTTTGTAATTTCGGTACAGAGCAAACTAACTCTAGAGAGTACCGCGCAAACTTTGGAAAAGTGACACAGAGTCAATCGCAGCGACACTAGCTCCGCTAGCGGAACTGAACGTCCCTACTAAAACTCAATCATTCGTGCACCAGTGCTGGCTTCAGTAACTTAAAATTCTAAACACAGCAAAAAAAAGATACAACCTCCCCTGTTTCTTCGATGTGTGCAGACCGCATCTTAGCTTTACTGGAAATTTCTAAGCCCGCAAGTTTGTCTGGCTTTAAATGCCTCAAGTGTGCTGGGCGACGCTACAAGTATGGCCCGATTGAGAAGCATAGAAAGCATAGGTCTTGGCGTTACTCCTTAGTGTTATTTTGCTCTGTTTCGGTATCCCAGACATTTCTTAGACATTTAAGATGTAAGACATTTAGATACTTGGATTTAAGGTAATACTGATTTTCCACACGCTAGTGCTACTGCACATCATAGGCATAGGGGCGATCTATGTTTTTTTTTGTTTTTTTTTTTGGGGGGTGAGGGTAGTTCTTCTATGGGAGACCATAAAACTAGCCGGAAAACAACGTCACGGTCGTCGACCCTTCTACGGCCGACCAGCTTCTTATGTTATCCGGCTCGCACGAAGAACTGCAGAGATTGCATTCCACCTTTCATAGCTGGAAATCATGCCAACTTTAGAATCCCATCCAAGTTCAACCAAGCGTCCCTAATCCCCAAGAGATTGAGCCATCCGCTGTGTCACATTCTGATAAAAGTATCAATCTGAGAGGCATTAACTGCTCAAGCTTTATGGCACGTTTAAGTCCTTCTGATCGCTACAAAACAGGGGCTGGGAAGGTCCCATTTATTTTCGGGAAAGATGCTTAGCTACGTATTAATTTTTTCAACACTTCACAGATAAAAGCGAGCGCATCCAAAGCAGTGATGGGATTTTAAGTAGGCTACTTTTATTTTCGGATAACAGCGATAGAGCCCCACCCCCAGATTCTTCGTTATATTTGTGTTGGTGAAGCAGGAAGCCATCCGCTGTGTCACATTCTGATAAAAGTATCAATCTGAGAGGCATTAACTGCTCAAGCTTTATGGCACGTTTAAGCCGTTCTGATCGCTACAAAACAGGGGCTGGGAAGGTCCCATTTATTTTCGGGAAAGATGCTTAGCTACGTATTAATTTGTTCAACACTTCACAGATAAAAGCGAGCGCATGGCAGTGATGGGATTTTAAGTAGGCTACTTTTATTTTCGGATAACAGCGATAGAGCCCCCACTCCCCAGATTCTTCGTTATATTTGTGTTGGTGAAGCAGGAAGCATAAATAACGTAAGCATTGTGCTACGTCTAGAAAGTCTGGATTAGAGCGATCGAGGCGCTCGTGTCCCACAATTAAATTAAATGGTTATATTTTAAATATTCCTTCAGCCCAAGCAACCTGCGAATCAAATTTGACAGTGCAAAACCGATACGTCAGCTGACTTTTCTGAAAAAAAAAAATGAAAAATCCGTTTTGCACTGTATGGTTATACTTTTGTAAAATAGGAAGGAAAATAAACGTAAGCATGATCCTATGCCTAAAGATGTGTAAGGTTTCGTCAAAAAAGCGAGTACACACAATCAGAGGCGTTACTAGCCAAAATGTTTGGGGGGGGACAAGGTATTTACCAACTGGCTGGTCATTTTTACAGACTGGTTTTGCAGACAAAAACGACTATTCTTGAGAAAAACCGACTGTGTTGACGAAAAATCGGCTGATTTTGAGAAAAAACGACAATTTTAAGAAATAATCGACTATTTTTACGAAAAACCGACTGTTTTTAAGAAAAATCGACTATTTCCTAGAAAAAAATCTACTGTTTTTACGAAAAATAGCGGCGCTTCGCGCCGACTCGGCTATTTTTTACCGACTGGCCGACAAAATTGGGGGGGGCGTCCCCCCTCCGCCCCCTAGTAGTGACGCCCCTGCACACAATATCAAAGGATACGAAAGGAGGCAGCCTATGTCCACAGGGAATTTTCTTAAAATCACACGCTAGGAACCAGACACAAAATACGCTTTGGTACTTATTGTTTCTGCATTTTTTAATGAAGTGAAAACGGTCGGAGGAACAGATCCAGCTCGCCCTGAAGGATATGAGCGTGTTCCACCCTACTTACCGTGGTTACTACGCATGACGTCACGGATCCTGGCTTCTTGGCGTAAAGGCTGGAACGCAATTTAATTTTTCGGCAAAATATTTTGCCAAAATATCGTGCCACGGGCTAATCGAGCCGATCACGTCACAGGGATCGTAGTTTCCACGCTTGCTACGCTCCCAAGCATGGTAAGCAATAGTTACTATTTCGAGAAGGTTGGAACGCTCAGTGCAGTAACTTTTCACGAGGTTGGAACGAAAATAGTAAGTAGTAATTACTATTGTCAGATGGGTGGAACATGCACTATGCAGCCTTGCATCCGCTGGTCCTCGCTGAATCTCTGCGCACACAATCTGTCTCCTGTTCTAGGTTACACTTTAGCCAATCTGCCTTACATTACCATGGCCGCTTGCCAGGGGTATTGCTGGATTTCGCGCTTAATTTCACCAAGATTAGTCAGATAATAGTATGAACACACGATCGGGATTCCGCAGACGTATTTCCTGCGCTTTTATCATCAAGTTACTACACTGTCAATCGTCATCTATCGTCAAGTTACTACACTGAGCGTTCCAACCTTCTCAAAATAGTAACTATTGCTTCCCATGCTTGGGAGCGTAGGAAGCGTGGTAACTACGATATCTTTGACGTGATTAGCTCGACTGTGGAACGATATTTTGCTAATTTTTGCCAATTTGAATGAATGAAATGAAATGCTTTTATTCCGCCAAAATGACGAGACGAGAAAAAAGGTTAAAGATTAAAAGCATTTACAATACGCACATTAAAATTTTCTGATCTTAGTGCAAATCATCCGTAACACTCAAAATAAAACAACAAATTTACAGATAAACATTAAAAAGTACGAAATATCAATGAAATACTTTTTTTTTATATATTAAACAGGGCAACAACTTACTAAGTTCTAGGCTCGGCTCAGAGGCATTTGGCTGTCGTGGGGTAACCTATTATATTGTGGGTTCTCTTCAGATTGATGGATGTAAATTCTGTTTTGTTTGTTTTTGTATTTATGCCAGTGTTTGTTATTATTTTGTATTTTTTGACTCTAGTTGGTCGTCTCTTGGTCTAAATAAATAAATAAAAAATCTCAACCTTTCCGAATGCAAGTGACGACGACGCCGGAAATCCTAGCAGGAATTCTAGCCAACGAGCACGTGACCCTGATCGTTTGTTTGTAGTATAGTGTTAGTACATGCATGGCTTCTTGCTGATTCAAGTAAGTAAGTAAGTAAGTAAGTAAGGTTTACTACACAAGAAGAAAACACAAGTTACATAAATACTAAATACTACAAAAATAATACAGCTACACTGACATTTTATTAAACATGATGACGAAAACGGCACAAATGTGTTGCTGTGTCTCTTTGTTTTGGTTCTGAAAGTCTTTGAATTTGAATGATTTCCCAAGGCATACACTAAAAGGGGTTACGTCGTAAGATCAAGAACAAATAATCAGATAGAACTTCTGTCTTTAGTCGCATGTAGCGACTATGAAACCCCGACAAAACTGAGCGGACCTAGAGGTATTTACACTAGCTTTGAGCTGATTTTGACACAAGTTTACTCCTCTTCCGTCTTCGCCGTTGCCTATCGCACAAGAAGTGCCGAAGGAGGCTGGCAGGAGGCGTACTCCGCGCGCTGACTCGCTCTGGAGCGCGTCCATAGAACCAATCAGCTTTAACTTCTCCTTTTCCTCAACGGCGGTTCATAGCGATTTAGCTATTTTTAGAGGTAACGAAACGTGATGTGGCGCGAAGCTACTAACCTCCGCCCGTTCGTAGCGAACAGGGTATGGGGAAATATTCGACTACGAATAGTCATATTACAGAGATAGGGAGACGGAGGTTCTGTGATATTATTCGTTCTTGGTAAGATAGTTGAAAGGTTGTGTATTATATTTCTGAATCCGGTTAAAGGATATGAAAACGTCTTAAAAGGCACACCGAAAATTTGACTGATACTGAATATGATATTTTTATTACGCACTAGAAAAGAAAAGGGAGATAGAAGCAAAAAGCGAAATTTGACTGTACAAAAAAAAACGGGTTACGAGCTGCATCACGGTATTGCTGTGCCCCTGCACAATATTTGTCTTAGATAAACACATAAATATAATGATGATAAATTATTTCACGCCTCTTACTTAACAAAAAAAAAATACTATTTTATTTGGAGACAAATTTTTGAACCAGAAATCTAACTAAATCAAAACTCTCTACGGAATGTTGAACACCGAAAACATGTCGTCCAGTTTTCATACCATCGAGAGTCGGCTCACAGTCGTATGTCAAGGGCTAATAAACAAGTCAGTCTAGGTCGAAATTGGGAAGAAAAGACGCTGAAAACGTAAAACAGTCGAGATAGAAAAACCCATCTCCGCCATTTTGAAACGTAACTTTGGACTTTTGCAAGTTTGTTTACCTTTGAGTGATGATGGTGGTAATATATCTTGAAAATTTGCGTTCCAAGTGTGACCAGGATGAAACGTAAAGAGCGGGTAATAACCAAATTAACGAACCAAATTACGTACAGGTTTGACTGAATGTGGCCCGGGCATTATTCATTCAGGCCGGCCCATATCAACACATAGCACGCGCAATCAACGAATCATTGCGAGCTTTTCTGTCTTGGACCCAACTTTGAAATAAAACAAAATTAGAACAGCTTTTGTCATCATCCAGCGGAAGTCCTGCCAATGCACCAGCTAATTCACGAACTTCATGTTTCTCATGTTTTGTTTTTGCGTTATGTGTTTATTTCTCTTTTTTGTTGTTGTACATAGGCTACTATTCGAATACCATTTTGTATATGTTGTTATGCGTTTATTTCTTCTTTTTTGTGTGTGTGTATATAGTGCGTGTCTACCGTGTGTGTGTATATAGTGTGTGTCTACCGTGAATGTGTATATAGTATATACCCTGTGTGTGTATACCGTGAGTGTGTATATAGTGTGTGTGTGTGTCTACCGCGCAAATTTGCTTTTTTTTGTTGGAGGCTTCATGCCAGCATACTTTTTTTTTCTTTTCTTTTTTAGTGTATATAAATTGAGTTGTTATGTAGCAGCCCCAGAGGCTATATTTTGAAATAAATAAAATAAATAAATAAATGCCTAACTACTAGGCTGCGCGAAGCAAAATCATTCGTTTATTCATTATCTGTACGTACGTACGGTATGTTTTCGAGATTCGAATCGTTTGTGTCCGTCTTCCTGTGAATAAAATGGAAAGTATTTGTAACCTTTTTTATCAACTAAGGAACAGTTGGGGGCGAGGTTGGGGGCTGAGTTGGGGCAATTGCTAAGAACTTGGATGTCCGAAAAGCAAATTTCTAATAATAACAATACAGTAATAACAATTATAATAGTAATAGTCACAATAATTATTCTGATGCAGTAAATAGGCTTTCGCCTCCGCAACATCTAGTCTCCTTTGACCTTTAAAGGATTCCCACAAACGAAGCTACACTGTCCAAAATTTAGCAATGTGGTTAAGATACGACAGAGTGCGGCTGGCTATTGTGGTACATAGATACAACTGGATTTTCTTACACAATACCTTTCTGGCAGAGCAAATGAAGATCGGTTATAGTAGTTGTAAACTAGTATAGAAGGAATGTACGGAAATTTCAGGTAAAATATTTTCTATCATTGTGTTTGGTTGAACTGTAGGCTACGTCTAGGTCTCGGTTTACTATTTAGGATCCCAAAACGTAAAAGAATGGATATCTATGGCTTCGTAAGATTTTTCCGTCCGTCTGTCAGTTCTAGAATAGAATTTTATTTTTCAAAAGCAGCTGTCACAGCGTTACCACCGAATTTGACCTTTCGTCATAAAAAAAATGAATAAAATAACATTCTTTCACTCTATAGTCTTGCCACAGAAGAAAAAAAAAACACTAAAAAGGACTAACTTATGGGTTATTGTACAACTCAACAAATGCTGGAACGAAACTCCTTCTATATCTTTCATGAAGAGGGGCCACAGGTGCTAGTTTGGGGATTTTCTGGGATTTCTCTTACGTACAGGAGAATAGGGGGGAAGGAGAATATTACGTTTAGTTCTGACATTCTGTTAGCCTGAACTTGCGAAAGAGTCGAGATATTTTAATTGAACTTGATACCAGATCGGAACCTGGTTTGGAGCAAAATTATGAGATGGAAAAGGACAAAATGGCAGGTTTAACCCGTAGGGAAAAAAGGTACCCGGATTCCCGCAAAGGTGTCCGGAATTTTGGAACAACATTCCGGGCACGGAAAACGTCCCGGAATTCCGCGGTTTGACAGGAATTCCGCGTTAAACTGCGGAATTCCAGGAAACAAGACTCCCCAGGCGGGATTTCCGTTACGTTTTCCGTGCCCGGAATGTTGTTCCAAAATTCCGGACACCTTTCGGGAATCCGGGTACCTTTTTTCCCTACGGGAAGGGACCTTGTGAGGACCAGAAATCTACAAGACTCGACTGTCTGGAGCAAGAAACACAACAAATATTTCCGTTTAGGATCACAACTATGCATTTGGTCTGTTGTCTTTCCTTTCGGTTCGCGTAGGCCTTTTTTTCTAGCAGCATAGTAGAGAGAGAGAAGAGAGAATTTGTATTGATAAAATCAGACTGAACACAGGTGAACCGTAGCCGCCCGTAAAGCTTTTACGTGTCCTAAGGGGGAGACAACACAATAAAAAGAGTCACAAGCTACTATACAAAACTAAAAAAAAAAAAAAAAAAAAAGAAAGACAGGGAGAACACCAACAAAAACACCAGACCAAATCATCCGGGGTCCACCCAAACAAAACCTAACAAATTTAAAAATCGTATTTTTGGTACAACATCGGTTGTAACAATACCAATTACCCAACTTGTCCTCACCTTGGGCCAACCCCCAACCCCATACCATTTCAACTCCAAATATCTCAGTGCAAGGCCGAAAACATGGTACTGATTGTTTATTTACTAGTACAAAAATTTAATACAAAAGTGTACAACTCATGATGGAAGTCCAGCAGCGGGAGGAATGCCTAGATTGGAATAAGCATTACGAACTGAGTCACGATAACCGGATCGAGGGGTCGACGACTCTCATTTTTCATGTACACCATTCCGGAATAACGGAATAATCCTGACAATTCCGGATTATTCCTTCGGGCGTGTACACCATTCCGGGAGAGTCGTCGACCCCTCGAACCAGATCCGATTAAAACACGAAAAATTACAGATCAAATAAAAATGAACTCACTGTTAAGTTGACTAAGGTAGACCGATGCCCAAAGGTAAGCAAAAGCTTGACAACATCACCATGACCAGCCCACGCTGAGAGATGTAGTGGAGAGGAGCCCTTTCCATCCACCACATTCGGTGTGGCGCCGTGACCAAGCAGAAGACCCACAATTTCTCTGAGTAAGAAGAAAATAAAATGAAAGAATGAAATATTACTGATCACAAAAAAACACTGAAATAAAAAGGAAGGAGAAGGAAAAGTAGGGTAGCCTATATGGTGTTTTTGAATTTATAGCAAAAAAAAAATCCAAGAGAAAATAGCTAGAGCGAGCACTCGTTACCGTACGAGAAAATTGGTACAAGAAAGCAAAGAGTCACAAATTCCTCAAAATGACAAATCTAGGGCATATGACATTTGTATCGTCCAGGGTTTGCCCCACTCAACCTGCTTGATCCCTAAGCGGGTCAAAAAAATCCGGGATTGCGCCCTTCAACCCCCCCCCCCACACACTGTGAAGATGCGGTCCGGACATAAAAATGTCAAATCTAGGGTATATCCTACCACCTACACATCACGGTCTTGTCCGTTTGTTTGAAGTGTAAATTTTGTTGTGTTCTTTTGTTTTCCCACAGAAGTGGGTAGATAAAAAGATTCATTCATATCATGTTTAGCTCGAATCGGAGCATTTTCGGGTAATGTCCGCGATACCCCCTTCTAACTCTCCCACCGTGGCCGGATGCGGTCTATACATCTAGGGTATCCTCCTACCACCTGTCAAGTTTCACTGGAATCGGATCACCAGTACGGACTGAAAACTGCATTACCGGAATTGTCCGGTACCCCCTCCAACTCAGCTCACCGAGATCCAATAATCCCCCCCCCACACACACAAACTCCCCCTACTGTGGCCAGATGCGGTTCGGATATATAAATGGTACATCTTGGTCAATTTGTTCTACGATGTATCTAATGAATGAATGTATTCCCCAAAAAAGCCCTTAGGGCCATGGCGGGACAAAATAAATAGGCACTCCAACTGTACCAATCCAAATATTCAACACTCAACTCCTAATTCTAATAACTAAATAAGTATCAAACAAACTAAAAACTATCCCTCCCACTCAACCTACAATAAAACGTTCACCATTGAACCGACAATAAAACGTTCACGGTGCTCCATGGCAACCTTCAGGAATCTACCCAACAGACGCAACTCCTGGAACACTTTGTTACCCATCAAGTCTTTCAGAGACCCCCCTTGAAGAACCTCTTTCACAAAACTTCTCTCCTTAGCTCCTCCAACTCACTACAAAAACAAACCAGGTGTTCCACATCTTCATCTATCTTTCCGCATAACGGGCAAAAATGATGTTGCAAAAGACTGAGAATTTGCCTGGTCAGCGTTTCATACGGCCTTTAAATGATCAGGGACGAGCTCATCGACTGAACTTCAGTTTGTACAGTGAATACTGTACCATACAAACTGGTAGACACACACTACCAGATATCCCCAAGGATCTGGACAGAGCATCATCAAATTTTCAACAAAGAAAATAATCTATACCGTATGCTAGGTTCAAGGATGTTATCTTTGCCTGAAATGTTAATCTAATGTCAATTCTTACTTGTGTCCATTTAGTGCAGCATGGTGAAGTGAGCTGTAACCACTCTGATCAGCAATGTTGATATCACATGATCTTCTTAGACTGAAAAGGAAACATAGGTAAATTACAAACTAGTGTAGTAGTTAGGACGAACCTTGTATGTTGCATTGGTTAAATGACTTACCTTTATTTTCAATTATTTCAACAGATTGTCAAATGGCCAGCAAGCTTCCATTCTCTGTCAGACTTGTTATTTTTTTAACTACAGGTTTAGAAATCAACAAAATGTTTCACATTCACAATCCACAATTGCATGTGATACTTCTGATGTTAAGTGGGCCATCTTGACATGTGGTGGTAAGGGCTTAGAACTTTGTTAGCCTAGGCTACTGACTGGTCTGCCTACTGCCCTACATATTTCCTTAACCTAGCCCTTTTAGAGCAATGCTGCCCCATCATATATTTTGGATCCACCTACCAAAGCTTTTGTGAGGATTAGGGTAAAGCTTTAGTTGTTACTTTAAAAGCCCTGAAAGTTCCTAGATCTGCCTACTAAAGCCTAAATCTGTTAAACTATGAGAAAACGTTAACAGTTCTGCCAAAAAACTAGAGTCTATCCCAGCCCATGGGCTACTCCAAACTGCTCTCAAAACAGAGTTTAAAGCATACCCCCCCCCAAAGCTACATAAAACATCTTAAAAAAACTGCCACTCCTGAGGGTAGGTCACACGGCATAATAAAAAGTTATGTCTTATCACTTATAGTTCAATAATTCAATTCAATTTATTTCTAAAACAGGGAGCCACCAAGCTGAACATTCAAAATATAACCCGAAGCCTGCAATACTCAAAGAAACTGATCTGTCTGATTTGACTTCTTTATTCATATGTAGCTTTTAATGGTCTGTTAATGTGCACCAGATCCATTTTCATCCTGACTTGAACTGCTTGTAATTTGACTATTAATGATCTGATTAGCAAACTAAACATTTTACACGAAATTAATAATTAAACCACATTGGAAATGCAATACTCTTATAATATAGCACTAGCAGTATTGCAACATGCCAGACAAACACTGTTACCAACAACCATATGGAAAGAAGTTATAAATTAGCCAACCTGGGCTAGTAGGCTACAATAAGCAGCTGAGGAATTATATGATAAACAATAACAAATAAATTATAGTTTGAAAAAGCCGATTTAACTGCATTGCCAAATTACAAGATAGGAGACTGCTATCAAATAACTAGCTTTGTGTTAAAAACTGAAAAATTATACCAACTATTTTTTTTTGTGTTTTAAGAAAATACAAAATTGAAGGCTAGCATTTTCTGACTTTCAGGGATCACACTAGAGCATTGCTGAAGTTAGGGTGGTAGTAGCCACATTTTAGCACATGACAATATCTGCCCAATATTAAGGTTTCTTTCCCTGGCCTTCATCATTTGAATATAGAGTGGTGGCTTGCAATCAGTTGTTTTTTGGGGGGATTAATGGTTTAATGCAGTTTAATGGAAAAACTGCCACAACAGAAAAAGCTAAATAATAGGCAACAAAGAGAAAATAAATAAACACACATTAATAGCTAACAACATCAAAGTAATATACCATCAACAACAAAACTTAAGACAAAATACAGGAACAAATCAAGAACCAAACAGGCACAAATGAACAACAAACGTGAAATTTTATTGGTTATTGAAATAATTAGTAACAAGGGGGGAGAATGAGTGGAGCCGACGTGCGGTACTTGATGCTGGAAACGGCTTGAGTAAATTTGAATGTCTCGTTGTGTAAGTCGGTTCAGGGAGTTGTTTGGGAAGGAGGTTGCGGAATCTGTTTGACTTCAAAATTTTCTTACCAAAATCAATTGTTAAATTTAGGCGTCTTTTCTTTAGCGGTTCGAGCTGGAGAGGTTTAAGTGCTTCGTCATAATTAGTGTATTCGTAAGAAAGTATGATTTTAACCACCCGCTTCTGGATTGATTCAATTAAATCATGCTATTCAGACTTAAGATGGGGTGCCAGGCGGCACAAGCATATTCAGTGTGAGGGATTACATATGTTTTATAACAGTAAACGGGACTTTCACAGTCAATTTGTGGCCTGAGTTTCATTCAGAGTTTTTGGCCTACCCCACAGCATGATAAAGGTGGCTTCCCACAGACTTATTAACATTCCGATTGTTGCAACTCAGTTTTTACTTTTATTTTACAGTCCCCCGTCATACAAAATTAGATACTCCCTCTTATCATTTTTATTCTATGATTAATTGATGGTCACAATCATCATAAGGTGGTCACAATCATCATAAGTGACAAAAATATCTATTCAGCTTGAATTCCGTTGGGATGGTCAGAATAATCAAATGAAATCAGAGAGGATAAAAACTCGACAAGAAATAGCTGGCTCCCACTTCTGTCATCATAACTCATAATAAATTCTGTTGAACACAAGCTAAGGCTTAGCCCTTCTCAGCTTATGACTTCCTAAACGAAAATTTTTTAATCAAAAGAAATCTGAAATGATAAAAACTCAACAAGAAATAGCTGGCTCCTTCTTTTGCCATCATAACTCATAACAAATTCTGTTGAACACAAGCTGAGGCTCAAGCCTTCTAAGCTTATGACTTGTTGGACGCACCTTTTCTGTCAGTTCAACTCCTTTCTTTATGGCTGGTATCATGCAACCATGTCCATGCACATAAACAGATATGCAGTCATCACAAAAGTTGCATTTTTGTTTGCCTTTCCATTCGCCATGTTGACACTAGTTTTACATTTTCTTAAAATGGTCCTAAGCAGGTCCTAACTAAGCACTGTTTGACAAATTCTGTCAAAAAAGCAAACACCAACTTTACTTTGCCTTTTACCTCGCTTTTTTGCAAAAATGACAACTTTGTAGCTGAACAAAATTGCGCTTTCCTATTGGCTTTTTGCCTTGCGAACTTCATCAAATTACCCCCAAATCCAATAAAAGATGGATTTGATTCAAAGTGATAATCAGTATTTGGAGACTGTCCCAGATTTTAAAGATGAAAAATTTACAGTACAAGTACAGTAGAGCTATGCTTATGTGAACAGTTACTTTAATGTGAACACTCCAGTTTTGGGCTAAATGGTAGACTGGAGATCCAAAATACCTGTACAGCTGTTTTCAGCTGCCCTTCTTACCTACTTTGGCTAACTCAAACTGGTAGTTAGCTTTGGAATTGGACACAGCAAGTGCAAGTGCATGAAAATGGCAAAGATGCAAAGTCCGAAGTTAACAAACGTTCACATAACTAAGCATACCTCTACTGTAAAATACAAGTCAAATGGAATTGGTCCAAACTGCGTTTTTATCCAAGAAAAGTGGAAAGTCCTGACCAGTCAAGCACAAATCCTCAATTTTTGGGCATGGTGCCCCAACGTCAGGGCATGCCCCAAGGTATGGGCATGGTGCCCATACGTTGGGGCACCATGCCCTGGAGCATGGGCATGGTACTAGCATGGCACCCCCATGATATTTGGTTGAACTGAGATTGATTATATACCTAAATAGGGCCTTCTTCCTCTCCTAGACCACAAGATACTTGATCTTATGTTCTATCTAACCTCTTTTTCCAATTTTAAAAATATTAGAGAGCTTCCAAGAAATGAATGAATTCCCCTTTTTCCCTTGAAATGGAAAGGTAAGCCATGGTAAACCAATAGGAAAAAGTGGTCTTCATTAAAGGCTAAATTTCTTGGAAGTTCTCTAATATTTTTAAAATTGGAAAAAGAGGTTAGATAGAACATAAGATCAAGTATCTTGTGGTCTAGGAGAGGAAGAAGGCCCTATTTAGGTATGTAATCAATCTCAGTTCAACCAAATATCATGGGGGTGCCATGCTAGTACCATGCCCATGCTCCAGGGCATGGTGCCCCAACGTATGGGCACCATGCCCATACCTTGGGGCATGCCCTGACGTTGGGGCACCATGCCCAAAAATTGAGGATTTGTGCATGACTGGTCCTGACCTTCTTAACTTAATAGTAATGCCAAATGGTAACTACAAAAATGCGAAAATAAATAATGTTCCAAAAAGCCTGAAAATGGCTGAAAGCTATGGCTGAAAAGGGAAAGGCAAAAGCTGAACAAAATGCAGGACTCTTTGTTTGGCCTCTCAGTCAACACCCACCAAAGACAAAGCCTTTTCTTATGTATTTCTTTTATTTTGGCTAGCCTAGCCTAGCTAGGGTGGCCACAAAAACACCTAGTGGCAAAAATTGGCGATTTTTTGTAATGAATGCAGGAATTGCTGTGAATTTTCCTGATCAGTTTTACCTATCTAAAACATCTTCAAAAAATATTTTGAAAATACCATTGCATTCAGGACAAAATTGTCTGTTTTGTAAGGCCATCAGTAAGATGTCCTAGCTATTTAATATTATTTCTTAATATTCAATGTAAATTTAGATGTAAAAAAAAGTAGCTGAACTTGCCTACACAAATTTGTTGATACTAAGGAGGAAAAGTCAGCAGCCTATAGCAGCAATAGGTCTATTGGACTATAACCTTAATGATCTTATTCATATTAAGCTATCTCATCTAACTCACTTGCTGGGGCTCCCCATGCACTCAAAACCAGCTCAAAATACCCAGTTTTATAGAATTTCATTGAAGCACATAGTTCCAAGCTGGTCACTAGATGGACAAAACCCTAAAGTCAATGGATGAACATAGGCATTTTCTTATGTAAAATACTGTTTTCTAAAGAAGATTTAGGATGCTTAGAGGCAAGATAGAGAGGTGATTTTGGCCTCAAATCAAAGCTAAAAGATAGGAGAATCACATTCTGATCTTCAATAGCTCAGGTTTGATTAAAAAAAAATTCACTGGCTACCCTAGCCTAGCAGCCGATACGAAAATTAAAATGTCGGAATTCCCAGTAGCTACCTTGCAAGTGGTCCAACTTTTTTCCATTTGTTTAATGTCTTTTCAACTAGCTGTATGTTTCCATTCCTACAGGCATCAATTAAGCCTTTTTCTTTTACCATGGTGATGACTCATATTTGTTATTGATTGGAAAAGCACGTGTGCTACTGTTTACAAAAGCGCGAAGAAAGGGCGTTGCTCGCCTAGAGTTAAAGGGATTTTGCAAGAAATGCCTTGGCGCGTAATTTGAAAAGCTTCAGAAACGTGATATCGTGTATCCATTGAAAGTGCAGAAGCCTAAAAAACAGTCTCTGATCAAGTATATGGAAAAAATTAGATTAATTCTGGTTGTTTTCTGCGTCTTCAGTGAAGTCAGCTTGTGTACAAATGGACAGATCCCAAGTTTTCAGATTTCAGGTGAACTTACTAAGTTAGAGTCTAAAAGTAGCAACACATGTTGACGTTGTTGTTGTTGTTTGTAGGTTGAGGTTTACAGAGCTTCAGCTCATGCACGCTCGTACCACTGGATATGCGAGAAGCTGTGTAAATATTCTACAATGCTTCAGTCCATTAGCATTACTCATTACTAGGGTAGCCACAAAAACACCTAGGTCCTAGGCTAGTGGCAAAAATTGGCTATTTTTTGTAATGATTGCATGAATTGCTGTGAATTTTCCTTATCAGTTTTACCTATCTAAAACATCTCCAAAAAATATTTAAAAATACCATTACATTCAGGACAAAATTGTCTGTTTTGTAAGGCCATCACTAAGATGTCCTAGCTATTTAATATTATTGTTTAACCGAAAAGGACTGGGATAGGACAATCTAGTTACACATCACTTATTCACTTAAATTGGCTTGAAGACCTGCTGAAATTGCGTTACTTGGTTGTTCTGCTATTCAGGAATAATGGATTTTCAAATAGTGGAATTTCTGTGTGATTTGTAGTACCTCTAATTTGTTGTATGCCTTACAAGAAAGATTTATGCCTTTTTTTTGTTCAGGCACTAAGCAATTTTCACCAATATCGCCACTGCCCACTGAAAAGCCTTGTTGGTGTTTAGATAAAAATTTCCCGCTTCATAGTAGAATTTGGGCTGTGGGGACAGCCGCAGATATTCTGAACGTCATAACTAGAGCAGATAGCGGAAAACAAAAAAATCCCTTTGCAGAATCCAAATAATTCAGTGGATTGAACTAAATGACACAAAAATAAGTTGGCTTTTCAGTTAAACTTTAACATTCAATGTAAATTTAGATGTAAAAAAAAGTAGCTGAACTTGCCTACAAAAATTTGTTGATACTAAGGAGGAAAAGTCAGCAGCCTATAGCAGCAATAGGTCTATTGGACTATAACCTTGGTGATCATATTCATATTTTCTCATCTTACTCACTTGCTGGGGCTCCCCATGCACTCAAAACCAGCCCAAAATCACCCAGTTTCATAGAATTTCTTTGAAGCACATAGTTCCAAGCTGGCCACTAGATGGACAAAACCCTGAAGTCAATGGATGAACATAGGCATTTCCTTATGTAAAATACTGTATTCTACTAAAGAAGAATTAAGATGCTTAGAGGCAAGATAGAGAGGTGATTTTGGCCTCAAATCAAAGCTAAAAGATAGGAGAATCACATTCTGATCTTCAAAAGCTCAGGTTTGATTAATTTTTTTTTTAGTGGCTACCCTACCATTACGATCATATACAAATCAAAGAAACATTTAGCCAAAGGCTTCGTCAATACTGTAAAGGGGTTAGGGGGTCTTTCTCAGGACGTTGTCAGAATCTGGGTAAGCGTTCCTCACTGAATTTCTTCCTTCTAATATTTTCCACTTCCTGGGTCAATCACAGATCTAAAATTACACAAAACACTCATTAATTCACACTCTCTGGGTCGTCATAAAATTACCATAAATACTATTTACAATTCAAAAATAACCATATGTCTTACAAACACATATATGACTTTGTACTTCTTACAAAATTTCCCAAATATATCACAGACAATTTCCTCGCCCATGCCGGGGCGCTTGAATGACCAAGGATAGACCTCACAGTAAAAGCACCAAATTTATGTATCACATTTTCTTTTAATTTTACTCTTTGGGCATCATACTTTTTGCAAACTAGCAGTATGCGCTAACTAACATCATCAACAACACTGCACTCTGGGCATTTATCTGACTCAGACTGTTCCCATTTGAACAGCATTTTCTTCGTTTTAGCATGACCAGTTCTTAGCCTAAATATAGTTGATGCAATTTTTGATCTGGATGGATCAGATCATTTGGGGGCGGTCTGCACTCATATAAACTTAAGATAGGGTTTTGCGATGATCTTGAAAACTCTTTTTCTTCTGCGTCCACCAACGCCTGCTTGTATGCATTTAAAAATTCTTCAATCGATAATTTTGAGGGAATTTCTTCACCATGAGTACTTCCCCACTTTGCTAATTTGTCAGCACTTTCATTACCAGGAATTCCAACATGTGCTGGGACCCATGTTAATATCACTGTATTTCCTTTTCTTTCCAAAATTCTCATCAAATTTTCAATCTTCAGCGCCAGTAGCAACACATTCAACCAGTATTTAACATAGCCTTAATGGCTTAATTAAGTCGCATCCTCCAGAAACAAGGTCCCCTACTTTTTGTTCTTTAAACAATTACGAAATGAAAAAAACTTAATGTAGCATTTAGAATAAGAGGGAAACTTGAACAGAATCCCGTTTTGCTTTGGTGACTGGATTAGCCTATCTATGTGTAGGCCTATGTGTGTTTACCAGTCTAGTACACTAGCCCCTTTTCAGGCATGGTGCTCAAACATCTAGCACCATGCCTGGGTGCTGGACGTTCAAGCACTGTACCTTGGATTTCATGTATGCTGCATGGATTTCAGTACACAGTGCATGCTTGAAAAACACAGTTTCTGTCATCACAATTGTCCACCAGCTCGGACAGGGCTGAAATTACCACCATGAATTAGAGAATTCAAAGACAATCCTATCATATTTTTCATAACAAAAACAAAAGGACGCGACTGATGATGGAGATGAAAAATCTGACAGCACCCTATCTAGCACAGGACAGGACAGGACACTCTACATGAAACAGTTGACTGACAATTAACAGTTAACAGCCAACTAAGTCCTGAATATACAACAAATTAAGCTAGGGTGAACTTGGGAAAGTCCGGCCATTTACTATGTTTTTTTCTTAAAAAGCATGATGGGAGATTTGCTGTTGGGAGTTGGAAGTATCTCTAGGTATCTCTGAAAGTATCTCTAGGCTAGTTGACATTGTTGCGAATGTTTTGCATATCTCGGTTTCTTGATAACTTCACTCAGTTGAGTTCCGTGGTCCTTCTAACTAGGACACCTCAGGATGGCCGGATTTACCACAAATTTGGGGTAAATATGGCCACCCCATCTATCTTTTTTATTTTTGAAGACAAAATAATTAGAGCCTGCCATCTTGTAGAGCATGCAGCGACCACTATGTATGCATCTCTAAAATCAGACTTTATCATCAACAGAAGCCACCACATGTCAGAACCATTGATTTTCCCTTAGTCTGTGGTAACTCCGGCCGGCCGTATTTACCCCGCATATACATAAGATGTAAATCTTGATCAAAATGTAGAAAATAGAATTTTAAACATGATGAACACTACGTCTACAAGCGTTGATCGGACTTGCACTCATTTGCGCTTGGCAACGATCGTCTTGTATGCATTGTTTCGTTGTCGAATTACCTGAACTTCAAAAGACCTCAATCCAGTCAGCTTTAACGGCTTAATTTTTAACCAGCTTTAATTTCAACTTCAGCTTGAATTTCTTGGTTTCTTCGAACTTTTTCTATTTCAGAAGATACTTCGCCTTCAAATGATTTATTGTTTCATTATCAATCATTATTGTCATTTTCTTTGATTTGGTCACATTTTTTTTTTTTTTTTACACCAAAGCTGTAGTCCCCTCCCCCCATTGTCCTCGATTAGTTTTTTAGAAGTATACCCTCGGCATCGGACAAATTTTCCAGATGAATATTTAGAACGAGGCCACAGTAGCCTAAACATATTAACGAAGAATTTCTTATGGACTACCCTTTTTTTAGTACCGTAGGTTAAATTGAAGTCCTTTCCAATAAGTAGCTGTTGCAAAGATTAGCAAGAGCAAGAAATTTGAAATGCTTGGATTGGCTATTACAAAAACGTATTTTTTCACAAAATCATAGGCTATTTCAGCTTTTGGTAAACAAAAAAATATCTTGTTTGGGGGAAGTCTGGCCAGCGGCCGAAGTTCCCTCATGCAGGGAAAGTACGGCCGGCCGCACTTACCCAAAACAGGTCTTTTTGGGGGTAAGTCCGGCCATCCATCTAAGTCAAGCAGCTATGTGGAGTAAAATGTGAAAATATTCTGGGGAACTCGCCAATCACCCGGGATTCTACGTACACTTCCAAAACAGCTATAACTGATCGCATCTCCAAGAAAAACTTTAGTGAACTCCCCTACCCTGGAACCATAAAAATGGCCGTCCTCAAATTTTCAACCTGCTGATTCAGATTTAGATTAGATTCAGATTATTTATTCACACAAAAAACAATATAATCCCTGGAACAAACTGCATGTCCGCCTACAAAAAAAAGCCATGCGGCCTATGGGAGCGAACATACAAATAAGGAGCTCATTCAGTAATACTTATTTTTAAACAAACACAAAAAGGAACATTATTATTTAACTACATTTACAAATACCAACTCTCAACGACTATCACTTGAAAATGCCTTTTTCAGTTGTTTTTTGAAAGACTGAAGGGTTGTTGCATTCCTAATACACAGGGGTATTTCATTCCATAGCGCTACTCCTGCATGTCTTATTGAAAACGCCCCTCTTGAGGTATCCCTTCTTTGGTTAAATATATCGGTGGAAATCTTCTATACTGTTCCCAAGTGCTACCCTTAAGGTTCAGAAGAGGCTGGTCAGCCCCAGTAAATACCCAAAAACATAGACGGGGGGGGGGGGGGGTGAAATGGCCGGACTTACCCCGTGGCTGGACTTTCCCGAGTTCACCCTAAATCACTTTACACACTAAGTTGGGTGGAACCACAAAACACTCCCCCCATTTCCACATTCCATTTATGTAGCTCTAGCCTAATTTTTATCATGGCCCAATTTTCATTCATATGTCCACCATATCGTCCTTCTAGGCCAGTGGTTCCCAACCTTTTTCGTATCGCGTAGGCTACCCCTAATCAAGGTTCGAAAATGTCGCGTATGGAAAAAATAACGTTTTTCCAGAACGTTAAAAAGACTATATTTAGCCTATTATGATAAATGATAAGGCATACATGTGTAGACATTTATGCAAAATCAATGAGACACTTGAGGCTACTTTTTAGCTAAATTTTTTAAAATCTCGGCTTGACGTCATTTACGGCAATATTTTTTTTTTACAGTCAGCTTATTTCTGTGTTTTATTTTGATGTTCTCTGTGATTTCATCAAACTGCATCGCAAATGTTTTCGTTTGCTTAATTCGTAACCTGAATGACAATATCACTTGTTATGTCTTCGATTCTTCTTGAAAGAATATTGTTGGACACAGGAACAGATTTTACGGCAGTAGGCTAGCTGTAGTCAGGGGCGTCACGCACTTGTTGGCAACACCCCTTCCCCAAAGTGGTCGTTCAGACGGTTAAAAAGAAACGAGTCGGCGCTGTCGCGCCGCGATTTTTCGTAAAAACAGTCGGTAAAAATACATTGCCCCTAAAAACGTTGTGGCTAATGATGCCTCTGCTGGTAATATTAGGCTTTCGGCAATCAAAAATTAGTAAGGCGAAATTTTGAAGTTACGAATTAAAACGATTTGGGTTCCTTTGCATACCCCTTGCAAGGGTCTCGCGTACCCCTTTGGGTACGCGTACCCCCGGTTGGGAACCACTGTTCTAGGCTATAGCTGTGTCTGGAGATAGGGGTTGTCAGCAGGTGATGTTTTAGTATGTGTTGTCTCTCTATCAGGTTATGCCATATTATCTGCTGATGATAAATAGTTAATAAACAATTGTTAAATAAATAGTATGTCCTACCTATTATTAGACAGTGTTTAGCCTTTTAGACAGTTTTAAATTGATGAGAATGCCATAACAAGTGGTATAAAGAGTGGTGTTTTCATCAGTTGTGTTTACAGTGATGGTTTGCCATCAGTTGTGAATTGGAGGATTGTAATTAAATAAATTAAATAGATTAATAAATAAATTGATAAGAATGCCATAACAAGTGGTATAAAGAGTGGTGTTTTCATCATTTGTGTTTACAGTTATGGTTTGCCATCAGTTGTGAATTGGGGGATTGAGACAATGGGCCATGTGTGGCCTGAGGTTCTGCCAGCGTTTTCGGCCTACCCCACAGAATTATAATAATAATGTCCTACCTGGCTACCTGAAATGCCAGCTTGTCCTTCAATTTCCTAGAATGATGAGGTCTTCAGAATCAGATGCTTTCTTTTCTAGGCAGATCCCAGATTGAGCTTGATGCATCTTCTGAAACCAATGAAAAGATTCTACTCCTGCCACCTAATTCCCTTGTCAGTTTGATTGCTGTGAATGTAACTGACAGTGTGCGATATGTTCTGATTCAAGCACACTCACACCTTCAGGACATAACTCTATCATATGAACAAGGATTAAATCATGACCGTCATATAAATGGAACAAATCTGGGACTCCTGGTAGATGTCCAGGGTCAACAATCCTCAAGACCCTTGTACTTGACTGTAGGAGGAGCAGTGAATAAGAATATATCAGTTCTGGCTTTTGTACGCAACATATTGTATACAGGTAGGTTGCTTCCGTTCTGCAATTCAGCTTGACTTTTCTGTCTTGTTCAAGCCTGTTAACCTGTTCTTTGCCAGAAACAGTGGTCAGGGGACCTAAGTTTCTTAGTCTTAGATTAGTGAAGGGGTTAATAAATCTGTAATGAATCATATTTGACAGTGCGAAACGGATAAGTCAGCTGAAATTTATTGGAGCTATATTTCGGCCCTTCTTGGCAAGGGTCCTCTTCAGGCTCAAAGCCGCTCAAGTTGGAAAAAACGAAACTTGTGATAACCAAATATGATTCGCAGTCAGCTTGGGCTGAAGGTTATTATTTTTTAATATTTAATGAATCAGTTGGACATATGGAGTAAGGAAGAGTTATAAGTAGATTGTGCTTTTGAAACTCAGTGAGTACGGTAACACAATTAGCGGTCTTGGTTTTCTCATAAGTATAGGTAGGATACAGAGTAATGGGAAGCCATAAGCTCTAGTGCGTTATTGGGTTGGAAAATAGGCTCTTTATGGCCTGAGCTTGAACTGTAGCCTACTTGGTTATGCATGTTGAGGCCAGTAAAAAAAAAATTGTGTATGTTATTTTGCCAAAATTGTGCCCTTGCACTGCCCTGTTACGCACTTATCGTCCTTTCAGACCCCATTCCTGGTGCCTGCAACATCGAGTTTCCCATCGAACTGTCCCCCTTTCTGCGCACCCACTATACTAACCACACGATCGTCGTTGAGCACCAAAAGGCCTTACCGCCTTATCCCCGGAATTCTGTAAAGCCTTCATGTGATGCAGAAAGTCTGGATTATGAGCTGTTTCACTTTTACTTACCAGCAATGGATTTCTCAGAAGTGCCGTACTTTAATGGGATTTTAGCAATGAGCAGGCTGAGCAGTGCTAGAGAAAAGGGAAGGGAGGTAAGTCCTACTTTTGATATTCATTAAATGCTTTACCTCTAATGTGTGTGAACGTGTGGGCTGCTAAAGAAGGGGTCTGCAACAAATATAAGCAGGTTATTTAACGCACTAGCTGCCTTCCATACTATGTACATGTATCTGCCTTGCAACATACTGGATATTGGTTGTTTTTTTGTAGATACCATGGTATCTGATAAGATAAGATAAGATAAGATTTATTCCACTAAAAGCACAGAGGCCATGGGAAAAAAATGAAAAAAAAAAAAAAAGGTCGTTTTTGCAGTTATCGTGGTATCTGATACCACGGTCAAGAGGCGTTTTTGCAGTTGCGTGGTATCTGGCCAGTTACCGTGGTAACTGATATTCAGATATGACGGTCCGACCGTGGTATCTGGTCGTGGTATCCGAAAATTCATCTCACTTTCATCAATTTTGTCAAATTGGTGAGAAAGAAGTTCAGCACTTAGTGATGTAACTGGAAATCAGTTTTAGTTTTGGGATGGCTTCGAAAAGTGCAATTTCGGCAATAGGCGTTTTTGCAGTGGATCGTATATCAGATACCACGGTAACTGCAAAAACGACGAAGTGAAGATCTAGTTACCGTGGTAACAGATACCATGGTATCCGCAAAAACGCAACTATTATTGGAGTGAGACGAAACTCGGACACGTTGCTTTAAACTCGCAGAATCCCTCCCTGCCTTTCGGTTGGGACCTGTACTTTTAGTGTTGTGAACTTCTGCCCAATCTGCAAGTAAGGCTGGCAGATTTGTAAATAGAGCACTAGAAATTAGAAAGTCTTTTTATGGCACTTGCAGCCTCTGGCTCAAGTGCCATATACCGATCGCAATTCCGTCCGTCGGTCGGTCTGTCGGTCTGTCGGTCTGTCGGTCTGTCGGTCGGTCTGTCCGAATTTTTTTGTCCCACATGTTCGAGTTAGGGTACTTCCAGATGTGCTAGGACGATGAAACTTGGCAGGAAAATCAGGGACCCGACCAAACTAACCTAGAAGTAATCAGTTTCCCGATCCGACCATCTGGGGGGGAGTGGTGGGCCGGGGAAATTCTGAAAATTAAGGAGTTTTGTCACACTTTTTCGAATTGTAGTACTTCCAGATGTGCTAGGACGATGAAACTTGGCAGGAGCATCAGGGACCCGATCGGACTAACTTGGAAACATTCAGTTTCCCAATCCGACCACCCGGGGGGGAGTGGAGGGCTGGGGAATCCGGAAAATTTGAGTAGTGTGTAACTTTAGAACGGGTGATCGGATTGGAATGAAACTTGATAACTGAATAAATGGCATACTTCTGATGTCCCGGTTGAAGTCCGGACCGGATTCGACAGCTATGGGGGAGTTGGGGGGGGGAGACCGGAAATTTCGAGAAACGGTTAGAATAGAGGGATCGGAGTGAAACTTGCTGGGAAGAACAAGCATCTGCTCCAGATAAATTGTTTATACATTTGGACTGGATCCGACCACCCGGGGGGGGGGGGTGGAGGGCTGGGGAATCCGGAAAATTGGAGTAGTGTGTAACGAACGGGTTTTCGGATTGGAATGAAACTTAATAACTGAATAAATGGCACACTACTGATGTCCCGTTTGAAGTCCGGACCGGATTCGACAGCTATGGGGGAGTTGGGGGGGGAGACCGGAAATTTCGAGAAACGGTTAGAATAGAGGGATCGGAGTGAAACTTGCTGGGAGGAACAAGCATCTGCTCCAGATAAATCTTTTATACATTTGGACTGGATCCGGACACTAGCGGGGTGAAGGGGTGGGGAATCCGGAAAATTGGAGTACTGTGTAACTTTCGAGCGGGTGGTCAGATTGGAATGAAACTTAATAACTGAATAAATGACATACCTCTGATGTCCCATTTGAAGTCCGGACTGGATTTAACTGCTATGGGGGAGTTGGGGGGGGGGGAGACCGGAAATATCGGGAAATGGTTAGAATGGAGGGATCGGAGTGAAACTTGCTGGGAAGAACAAGCATCTGCTCCAAATAAATCGTTTATACATTTCGGATGGATCATGACATTAGGGGGGGTTGGAGGGGACTTTCCCGGAATTCCGGTTATGGCGGTTTTGGGGGTTTTCACGACGAATCTTGGGAGGCGAATCAAGACCCGATCAAACTGACTTATAATGAAAAATTTACATGATCTGATAGCCGTGGGGGGAGTAACGGGAGGGGGAATCCGGAATATTGAGTCATGCGTAACTTTGAAACGGCTGATCGGATTTGAGTGAAATTTGGTAATTGAAGAGAGGACATGTTTCTGTTGATATTTTTCATGTCCGGACAGATCCGACAGCAATTGGGGGGGGGGGGCGAAAATACGTGACCGACTTGGACTGGTGAGATCGGGATGGAACTTTGTGGGAATAACAAACAGATGCTCTGGATAAACACTTACGGAACCGGTTTGGCTCCGGCGACTGTGGGGAAGTTTGAGGGGGGGAGGTCCGGGATTCCGTTGATCACGATTTAAGGTACTTCCAGATAATCTAGGACGATGGAACTTGGCTGTAATATTAGAGATTTGACAAGATTGACTCAAAAATGGCCACTTTCCAAACCCGACCATTCGTTAAAGTACTAATCTTGACTGCAAATTTCGAAAAATACTTTTAAACCAAATTCATATTTTCATGATCCCCATGAGCCCATTATCATTTTTGCCTCAAGGGTTTTGTTTACAAATAACGTTCTAGCTGCCTTAAAGTGTGAATCTGAACGGCCAGGTCGAAAAGTACTTTATTTCAAACAATACATCTCAACCCATGATCATTTGTGCCACAAGGGTTTTGCTTAAAAATTTATTTCTGTCACCCTTAAAGTGCGCATTTGAAATGAAAAGCGAAAAAAAAAACTTTTGACGAAATTGTATACATCAAGGATCCCTAAGGGCCTGTGATCGTTTTTGGCTCAAGGGTTTTGCATACAGATGCATTTCTAGCGCCTTTAAAGTGCGCATCATTACACCCAAGTTCAAAAATAAAATACTTCTTATCTAGCTCCCTTAAAGTGCGCATTTTAACCACAAAGTCGAAAAATACTTTTGATCAAACAAAACATCTCAACACATGCAAGTGCCATATGAGCTTACAGCTCTTGTTTGTATTAGTTTAGCGATATTTACATGATTGTGCATTATTGAGTTGAACTAAGAACAAATAATCTGACAGAACCTGCGTATCCTTATCTCTGTAATATGACTGTGGAGTCGAATATTTCCCCATACCTTGTCCGCTACGAACGAGCGGAGGTTAGTAACATCACATTTCGTTACCTCTCCAAATAGCTAAATCGCTGTGAATCCGCCGGTGAGGAAAACTAGAAGTCAAAGCTGATTGGTTCTGTGGACGCGCTCCAGAGCGGGTCAGCGCGCGGAGTACGCCTCCTGCCAGCCCCCTGCAATGTTTGTTTTGCGATAAGCAACGGCGAAGACGGAAGATGAGTAAATGGGTATCAACATTAGCTCAAAGCTAGAGTAAATACCTCTAGGTATATAGTCGCCGCATGGGACTAAAGACAGAAGTTCTGTCAGATTATTTGTTCTTGTCCTACTTGCAATGCTTCCGCGCGTCATCAAATCCTGGGCCTCCGGGAAAGGAAATTGTAAGAGTGGTGGAAGCTATTAATTAGTTAAAATGCATACAAACTTAAATTAATATAGTAGTAATAAAAAAATCGGCAGAACGAAGACTTCTGTTACGCCATTGTTTTAGAGCATTGAACATTATAGGTGCGAATGTTCGGTTTCGCTCCGAAAACTAGGTCACGGTTCGCAAATTATCTTGGAATTGGTCACGTCTTCAGTGTAGCAGCTTCGTACAAGTTAAGCAACCATTCATCCGCTGTCTACGTTCCAAGCGTAAGCTATGGTTGTGAACCGAGTCGACATGAATGCGGGACGGTTGGTAAGTCTCTCTCATTATGCCCCCCCCCCCCACACACACACACACACACTTACAAACGTATTCTTCAATTTTCGTATTATCTCCAGGAGATTACAGTAATGAGAATGCAATCCAAAATGTGCAAACTGGGGTAGCAGACAACACCCTGCCTACAGTCTGTCGTGCCCTGCGATTCATTCGGCCACAAATCCTGTACGGTACGGACAGCCCACGCACGCGGCTGGATTTTCTGCACTTTCATCGGGAATTTTAAAAATCTCAACTTTTCCGTACGAATCGATGATAGTACCAAAAATTCTAGGAATGTCAGTCTGCCAGAACCCGACCCTTGATTTTCTGTCCGGCAAGATCCAAGATTCCCTTCTTTTCACTCTTCCCAAAGACGCCAAGCTTGGGGGGACGTGAATTCGTACCATTAAAGAACCCCCCACAAAAATGTCCTTAAATACTTGCTTCCCTTCTCTCTCTAAATTGATTGGCAGAGTTTCCCTCGAGTTAATCCATGTTTTTTTGTTTTTGTTTAGATGCACCTTTTAGCGGAGTATTTAATCCCTACTTACCTGTCCCTCACTTTTTCGGCTTTCATCTTTGTGACCTCTTAAACCTAATCCCTCTTCCTCTTGATGAACAGTTTGTTTCTCTTTTAATCCCAGTATTTTTCTTTTTAGTCTACTAGGCCTAATCCGAATCTTCTTTCCCTAAGTGTAAATGAGAAGTTGCACAGCTTTGAAGATATGGTTCCTGCTTTGAACGAATTCTCTACCACTCCGGTGGAAAAGAAATAGAGAGGGTGACGTCGAGATAATAAGGGGGGTAGAATCAAGGATGATTACGGTACAGTTGCCCCTTATGTTTGAGTAGGGGATAACGTAGTTGACCTTCTAGGGCCAGGGGCGTCGCAAGTGCGTTTTGGGTGGGTGGGGGGGGGGGTGCAGAGCCAAAGTTTTTACCGAATCTTCTAAAAAATTTACCGAATCTTAGAATTCGAGCTTTAAATTACTTAAAATGAAGGATTATACGTACAAAGAGTAACACTAAAGGGCAGCACGAAAGATGATTAGCCAGCTACTAAGCGTCGTTTTTGCGAAGCCCGCTTGGACAATATATTGCCGGGCACGATTGCGGTAGCAGCATCTATTTATTATACCCAAGACAAAATTAATTCGAGCGCCGCAGGCGAAAATTGTCTAAATCCAGTTTCTTTTTTTTTCTGTAGGTTAGGCCTACAGATTAACTGCTTTTCATACAAATTCTATCTTTTACCATTTATCACCAAGACCCTAAGAATTTCCAGAAACCGGATAGAGCAACATCTCGGCAGCAGCAGCTACTCTAGGCTAGTCAGTAGCCTACTACCCATTTTAAAATTAAGTGAGCGCCGCAGGCGAAAATTTTTAAATTTTTTTTGCTCCTGCCAAATTAAACTATTTCCATGCAGATTCTAGCTTTTAATGTTTATCAAATCCCAATCCCAAAAGCTCAGTTAAATGACGCGACCTTCCATAAAATAGAAAATAGCACAAAAAGCGCCGCAGGCGGAATTTTCAAAACATTGTTGATTAGAGCGTCTTTTTGGGATCCAGAATAAAAGAAAGCACTATCGATGAAATCGTAGATCAGTCCTTTTGTCTGCAACCAGTGCTTCACTCGACCTCTTCGAGTTTCGAGGTTCGTGGTAATTACCGAATCCTGGCAATTATACCGAATAAATTACCGAATTGCAGTTCTAATACCGAATAAGTTTAGACCGATAGCCTATTAGGGATTTTATAAAACTACCGGATCCCGGTTATTATACCGAATAGTTTTGGTATCGAAAAACTAGCGAATAATATTCGTATTCGGTATAATTTCGTCGAAACTAGAACAAAAGTCGGGATTCGTGGTAACTACCGAATCCCAATCACGATACCGACTAATTTTGGACCGATAGCCTATTCGGGATTCTGTGTAGCCTAACTACCGAATCTCCTACCGAATTATTCTGGAATCGAAAAATTACCAAATAATTCAGTAAATTCGCTCACCCAACTCGTGATAACTGCCGAATCCTGGCAATTATACCGAATCCCGATAATTATACCGAATAGATCTGTGCCGATAGCCTATTTGGGATTCTGTATAACTACCGAATCCCTGTAAATATACCGTATAGTTCTGGCATCGAAAAAATACCAAACAATTTTAGTAAAAATTTGGGCCTCCGGCCCAAAATTTTACCGAATTTCAAAAAGGTGGGGGGGGTGCTTCACCCCCCCCCTTGCGACGCCCCTGTCTAGGGCAGTGCCAGGAGTCAGAGCAGGACAGAGATCTAAGGTCCCTATAGGCAGTTAACAGAGTCGGGGCCCCCTTTTTGTAATTTAGCAAACAACAAACTTTACTTTTATTTATTTTTAATTTAACATACCTTTTTAGAAAATAGATATGTAGACTTTAGAGATGATACAAACAAGGATCAAGTATACTTTTTTTTTACACAATTATTGTCATTTTTACAATTACTACTTCGGCCCTTGACCGGGACCCTGGGGCCGGCTAAAGTTCACCATTTCCTACGTTGGTTGAATTGGGAAGAATGAACTCTTCTCTGGTATTTTTTACATCTAAAAATCACAAAGATGTATAACTGTTGTCTGTTGGGAGATTATATGATGAATTTAAATAGGAGGTAGTCCTTTTTGGAAGAGTGGACGATGCGGATGGTCGCGGATACTCTTGATTACTAACTCTTCATGCCGATGAAGAATCGCGGTGTGCCTAGCAAAGAGCAGGAAACGTCATCACTGCTGTACCCAAAAAACGCTGTTGATTGGTACAGGATTTGAAACATCGTTTGGGTGATGTTTCTCGTTCTTATAGTGTATAGAGTATTGTAGTTTCTGCCTTGATTTTCAACACCATCATCAGTTCGATTCGGTAAAGTTCAGATTTGTTCATGTTCGCGGTAGAATGCAGAACATTCAGCCTGATTTTGAGACAGATGACGTACGGAGTACGAGGAGGAGTTACCCATGAAAACGTTAGAAAATGGAGTAACAGTAGGCTATCGTTCGGTGGACGAAGTCTCTAATTTTCTGTTTGCTCCCTTCGTTTTGTGATTTGCTGTTCGACATTTGTACTCCTTTTAAATATTTTATCACTTCTTGATCCTAATATATCTCACCTTTTTTTTAACAAAGCCAAGGCAAGTTTTAGTTCACGTAGAATCAAGAACGGATAACAAGAGCCTCTGTCTCTCCACCCCTTCCACGTCCACCCAATCCATGTCCGTGTTCTGTAAACACTGAGCGGGTGATGATACCCGAGACCTTATAATGTTGTCCGATAATGTTGTCGTAGTCTTCTGTTTGTTTGGTCTCCTCTTGTTATGATGTTTCCTTCTTCTTTTCTTTCTTTATTCCTACTCCGTCTATGCCATGTGCTTTTTGATGGGTGAAAAATAAAAATGATTATTATTAATTAATGTAAAATACTAATGCAATCTACGTCCATACTCGCTCCATCCATTCTTAAACCCGGACATCGTAATTTCATACGTCTTAAAATAACCAAAGCCATGGGTAATGCGTTGAAAGCAGCAGAGCCTAGTTTAAAGTATTCAACTATTTTAAAATCCTCTGGATACGGGCCTGGTGCGAGGGGTCCTAGAATTGAGTATAAGTTTTCCTTAACGCTTTGTTTTGCGTGTGCTGCTCGAGATATCATCTCCCCAGTTTTATTTCATTTCATTTCATTTTCATTTCATTTAATAATAAACAAAACATATCTCTCGTGGGCAGAGCCCAAATACGATGTTTTTTAGTCATAAATAAAGTTGTCAAACATAAATTGTCAACAAAACAGAAAAATGCTAATCATCATTATATTGCTTTACGAAGCTCGGCACAAAGCTTCTACTGTAACGCATAGTGTTACAGTAGATTGGGGTCAGTTTGGGAACCTTTTCAGCCACTTCTCGGGGGGGACGAGATCTTGCAGGAACAAAGGGTGGGGGAAGGAATGAACGGTACATGGGGTGCTGGAGAAGGGAGGAACCGAAGTTGCGGCATAGTTTTTCGCGGCGGGAAGAAAGGGATTCAATTTTAAATTCTTTGAGGTAAAAGGAGTATGGTAGGGGGGAACCGCCATAGATAATTTGGAGCGATCTCTTCTGAACTCTCTCTATTTTATCAGTTTCACTTTGGGTAAGAGCAAAGTGCCAAACCGGACAAGCATATTCGACTAAAGGTCGAATGAAAGAGCAAAACATTAGCTTTAGCTTGTCCTTAGGAACTCGAAACTTTTTCAGTGTTTTTAGCATTTGAATTGCGCTGTTAGCTTTCTTTACAACTGTCTTAGTATTTTCGTGCCATGAAAGGTCAGAAGAGATCACTACACCTAGTAGCGTAGTTTTATCACTGATGAGCCCAGGGTCGATAGGAGGTTCGAAAGACGGCCGAGTTTTCCGAAGAAAAGAAAAAGTCGTAACAGAGCACTTATCTTTATTCACGATCATATTTAGTTCAGTCGCCTCTGAGGTAATCTGGTCGATGAAACCGGCAGCGTTGCTTTTCAAATCCTCAGATACGACTTCCGCTAGGGACAAATCGTCAACGTATTTCCATCTGTCCTCCAGCCCAGCAGCAATTTCATTTATCATGAGGAGGAAGCATAGCGGACCGATCACAGTTCCTTGTGGAACTCCACAAAAAACTGGTAAAGAAGTAGACAAATGGCCTTTATACTTTACAGTTTGCTCTCTGTTTGTCAAGAAGCTCTTGACGATTTTTACGATAAAATTGGGTATATTTTTTTCAGCCATTTTTTCTAAAAGAATTTTATGGTCAACAAGGTCAAATGCCTTTTTAAAATCAATTGCAATTAAATTTATCCATTTGCCAGGTTCATCTAGATGTTTTAAAATAAAATCGATCAAATTAACTAGGTAATGGACTGTCGAACACTTAGGAATGTTACCAAACTGCTTTCGATCAGTTACTTTTAAGAGATATTCTTTAAGCCATGAGGCAACAAAACTTTCGTAAATTCTGCTGAAAATTGATGTAACTGTGATCGGCCGTACACCAGAAAAATCATTAGGTGCTCCTTTCTTTGGAATAGGGGTGATAAAACCTTTCTTCCATTTCTTTGGGAAATAGCCTGTTCGCGTTATGTTATTGTAGATTATCTGAAGGGGGAAAGCTAATTCTTTAGCAAAAGCTTTAACGAGAACAACTGGAATATCAAAAGGAGCAACAGAAGTTCTTTTTAACTTAGAAAGCTTACGGGTTACACTTGACAAAGAAATATCAGGCATTAAATTATCATTTGAAGGAGCAGTTAAATTTTGTGGAGGGTCTTCAGGTGGAAGAGGTGGATAAGACTGCACAACTGCAGCGAAATGGGAATTTAAATCATTCGCAGTTTTCTCTGGTGGCTCCTCCTTCATGAAATCAACTGGTTGAGAACTTTTTCCAGCCAGACTTTTAACTTTACTGAAGAACTGCGACGGCTTGGACTCCAAAAGATGATCCACCTCATTTTTATAATAAGTAGCCTGTGCTTCTTTTATTTTCCACTTAATTTCATTTGCCAATTTTTTTGCTTGCTCTTTTTGGTCATTTCGAATGAGGTATAACTTGCGCTTAATTAGTCGCTTTATTTTTGAATTTACATACGGTTTGTCACTAGAACAAAATTTAGTTTTACGCTCAGGAAAGCACTCAAGAAATTTTTCATTGATTTTACCATGAAATTCCTCAACTTGGGAATCCAAGTCCTTCGCTGCAGAAACCGAAGTCCAGTTCTCCTCTGTAATCCAGTTTCCGAACTGCAACAGACCAGTGTCTGTAATTGGTCTAGAAGTAACCTCAGTTACCGAATATTGAATCTTTACTCTCTCAAAAGGGTTCCACTGGAGCATATAATGGTAGCTACCACCAAGTGGTGCTAGTTTACTCGGATTTTGATAATATTTAGAAAGGTTTGTCAGGATCACATCCAGAGAAGTTTCACCTTTGGTCGTCGGAAAATTAACCACGCTTTTAAGACTAAGTGACCCGGCCAGCGATTTGGTATCCAGCTCGTTACCATCTCCTAGTATAACTACTCCAAAATATGGATGTGTTCTCTGGATGTAATCCGTTGATTCCTGCAGCTTCTCCCAAAACGCCTTTCTTGCGGCAGCGGGCTGACCAGGGGAATAGTAGAAAACGCACACCGCTACCGCAGAGAACGGCCTAGGGAGTCGCTTAGGTTGTACTTTCACCCAAATAATCTCATCTTTTTCATCAAGGAAAGGAATAGTTAAAAGCTGAGGTTTAAAATCTTCATGTACCAGGGTAACTTCCTGGTCCTGATTTTTGTTTATTTGTTCCAGATGCTCCGTTTAGCAAAGCTCTAGCTGCGTTTTCGTTCATCGTCGGATTATTTCTTGCTTTTTTCGGTCACCGCTATTTCAGGATTGAAATGTTCATCGTGGGATTCCTGGTATTAGCGATTGTTTCCTACATTGTTTTTGGAAGGGAAACTGGGCTAAGAACTGAGTGTAAGTAGCATATCTCCTTTTAGTCATTTTTTTTTATTTTTTTCGCTAATATGTTAGAATTTTCACCGAAACCCTTTTTTGGGATCCCAAAACGTAAGTGAGGGATACCTATGACATCGCAAAAGTTGTCCGTCTGTCCGTCTGTCCGTCCGTCCGTCCGTCCGTCCGTCCGTCCGTCTGTCTGTCCGTCCGTCTGTAAGCACGATAACTCTCGAAGGGAGTGAGATATTTTGATGAAACTTGGTGTGAGGATTCTTTGGGTCAAGAGTAAGGTCGAGTTCGTAGATGGGCTTTGTAGCCTTACGTTTAGGGGTGGGGGAGGGGGTTCAAATTAAGGGACAAACAAAATATTTTTAAACAGCTAATGAGATAGTCGATTATGGGGTAAGAAGACAAGCTGAACACGATGGTGAAAACCATTTTCTCGCCGGACAAGTAGTTCGCCCGGAATCCGGCCAAAACTGGAAAGTTTGTTAAAAATAAAAGTTTTATTTGAAGTTGATTAGATGTTCGATTTAGGGGTAAGAAGGCATGCTGAACACGAATATGAAAACCATTTTCTCGCCGGACCAGTCGTTCACCCGGAATCCGGCCTAAACCGGAAAGTTTGTTAAAAGTAAAAGTTTTATTTGAAGTTGATTAGATGTTCGATATAGGGGTAAGGTGGCATGCTGAACACGAATATGAAAACGATTTTCTCTCCGGAAAATTAGTTGGCCGGGAATCCGGTCAAAACCGGAAAGTTTGTTAAAAGTAAAAGTTTAATTTGAAGTTGATTAGATGTCCGATTTAGGGGTAAGAAGAGACGCTGAACCCGCATATTACAATCATTTTTTAGCCGGACTTATAGGTCATCCGGAATCCGGCTGAAACCGGAAAATTTGTTATAAGTTAGATTTTTATTTGAAGTTGATTAGATGTTGGATCTAGGGGTATAGAGATACGCTGATTTCGTTTTTGAGCTTTATTTTTTCACCGGACAAGTATTTCTGGAGTTTCGCAGAAGTAAGGCAGGATCGTTTCGATCGGCTTATAGGGGTAAACACACATGCTGAATCCATATCTGAACTAGGTTTTCTTAGATGATTAGCTGGTTGGCCTTAATCTGTTTCTAAATTTTAAGAGTAAAATTGTTCAAGGAGTCTGGCGAAGACTGGATCTGGTTTTGGCTGGACAAGTAGTTCGCTCGGAATTCGGCCGAAAACGGAAATTCGGCAGAAGTAAAACAGGAAGTTTCGATCAGTTTCGTCAAAATAAATATGGCTTATACAGGTATATCTGTATATCTGAACTTAATTTTCTCAGATGATTAGCCTGGCGAAGACTGGATCTGGCGTAGAGAAGACGTAGTTGTGTCAAATATTAAATTTTTGGGATCCCATCGAAACCTTTGGTCTTGTTTTAATAGCCATGTGAAAACAACGTTTCGTCTTCAGGAAGCGTAGCATATTAGCGTTTCGTTTATACATTTTTTGTTGCTAAAGTTCCACTGAAATCCTGTTATTTTGTTTTAATTTATGTGCCGAAACTTCGATCGTCACCTGAGAGTAGGGCTCTACTCTCGGCCCCAAGTAAAAAAAAAATCTCCACACATCCCATCTTAGCTTCCCCGTACTTCCCGGCCTGTCCCTTCTTCTTTAGTGAATTTTAGTGTTTTTTAGTGTCTTGTTCAGTTTTTTATGGCACTTGCCTTCCGGCCAAGTGCCATATACCGATCACTTTTCCGTCGGTCGGTCTGTCGGTCGGTCGGTCGGTCGGTCGGTCGGTCAGTCCGGTGATCGCGAGTTAGGGTACTTCCAGATGTGCTAGGACGATGAAACTTGGCAGGCGTATTAGGGGCCCGGCCAAACTAACTTAGAAATCGTCAGTTGCCCGATCCGACCATCGTGGGGGGAGGGAGGGGAGCCGGAATCCGGAATTTAGTGACATGCATAACTTTCGAACGGGTAATCGGATCTTAATGAAACTTGATATTTGGAAAGACACCATGTCTCACATGTCCCAACTCAAGTCCGGACCGAATCCGATGAATGTGGGGGGGGGGTCGGAGGGGGGAACCGGAAATCATGTAAACGCTTAGAGTGGAGCGATCGGGATGAAACTTGGTGGGAGGAGCAAGCACAACCCCTAGGTACATCATTGACAGAACCGGACCGGATTCGTGCACTGGGGGGGGGGAGTTGGAGGGAAGTTCCGGAATTCCGGTCATACGGAGTTAAGATACTTCCAGGTGGGCTAGGACGATGAAACTTGGCAGGCAAATCAGGGACACGACCAGATTAACCTGGAAACAGTCAGCTTCCCGATCCGACCATCGTGGGGGGAGAGGAGGGAGGGGGAATCCGGACTCTTGAGGCATATGTATAACTTCCGAACGGGTGATCGGATCATAATGAAACTTGGTATGTAGAAAGATCACATGTCTCGGATGTCCCATTCAAAGTCCGGATCGGATCCGATGAAGCTGGGGGGGGGGGGTCGGAGGGGGGGTCCGGAAACCTTGTGACATGCTTGGAGTGGAGCGATCGGAATGAAACTTGGTGGGAAGAACAAGCACAAGCCCTATGTAGATCAGTGACAGAACCGGATCGGATTCGAGTATTGTGGGGGAGTTAGGGGGGGGGGGGTCCGGAATTCCGGTGATCGCAAGTTAAGGTACTTCCAGACATGCTAGGACGATGAAACTTGGCTTGAAAATTAGAGACTTGACATGATTGGCTAAGAAATAGTTAGTTCCCAGATCCGGCCATCCCTTAAAGTACTAATGCTAACCAAAGTACAAAAAATACTTTTAAGCAATAGATACATTTTCGTTATCCCTAAGAGCCCATGATCATTTTTGCCTCAAGGGTTTTGCTTACAACTGAATTCCTTAAAGTACAAACAATACTTTTGAGTAAAATATACATTTTCGTGCTCCTGGTGATCATCTTTTTTGCTTCAAGAGTTTTGATTACAGATGATTTTCTAGCGCCCTTAAAGTGCGCACAACCAAATGCATTGCCAAACGATACAGTCTCGTGATTTCCAAGGACCCATGATCATTCTTATATCAAGGGTTTTGCTTACAAATGATCAAAGGAAACCCACGAATTGACGAATTCCTACTTTCATCCTCTGACCTAGCCTTGCAAGTGCCATATGAGCTTCCAGCTCTTGTTAATTATTAAAAATATTTGGTTATAAAGTATAAATAAATAAAAAATAGAGAGAAGAAGTGATGCATTTTGAGCTAGTTTGTATGTTTTTGGGGCTCTTAGCTAGCTGTAGATTTCCCCAGAGGGGATTTACTTGAATGGAAAATTAAAGACCTCCGCCATTCCTTTCTTTTTTTTCACAGACCCTATTGTCTTCGGATTAGTGCCGTTTCGGCTATGGCCTGCTACTGTAATTTGATTTCACGCTAAGTAGAACATCTTGAAATCACTGTTGAGTACCCCACTTAATCTTGTTTTGTGTGTAGAGGACCACACAAAACCGCTGTTTTTGTTCGACATAGTGGAAGCATGAATTATTATTAATTAACGCTTGTACGAAATTGTGACATGCATTTTACAGCACATGTTGCGAGTTTTTAGAATAACGAATCTAGGCTGAATTTGAAGAAATTGCTTGAATTTGAAGAACAGCTGAAATTGATTGCGAACCATTTTCTCAGAATATGCACACTTCAGCCAATAGTTCCGTTCAGAACAGTAAACTTTATTTAATTTTTAAATCATTTGGCGTTAAGCCATTAGCTTGTCGCCATTACTACACATATACATAACGTATACTACACAAACACATACTGACGCGCTACAAAAACAAACAAATTTTACTGAGTAAAATGGGGTTTCGACTGTACCACGCTTAAACATTTGGACGCTGTCTGAATCTGCTACTTCTACGCTACTGGTAAACTGTTCCAAGGTTCAGTTACCCTATTTTCAAATTATTATAATAATAATTTATTTATAACCCGCTTGTGTATAGTACTGCGGAGTAACAAAATAAAACAAAAACGTTAAACAGAACGAAATAACCACACAATTGTACACAAATATTAATACTATTGAATATAATATTATTGTATACTTATTATTGTTATTGGTTTTATTTTCAGGGGTTGTGCTTATAGCAGCAATATTAAACAGAACAAAATTAAAAAAAAAATTGTACACAAATATTAATACTAGTCCAAAGTAGGAGTCGGGTTCGTTCGTGACTTTAACATTGGAGTAGGACCCGGGTTCGTTGACTGAAATCAAAACAGGGATCCTGCCTCAGAACAGGAATCCAGACTTAAGGAAGTAGAAGAAGAAAACCAAAAGAATAAGGATCCTAACTTTTTTGTTTTTCGGCGCGGCTTGCTGCGATAATAAAATAATGTATGTATATTAATATTGTTGTTTTTATTTTCAGGGGTGGTGCTCATAGCAGCAGTATGGGGCATAGTCGGCGGTGCGGGTTGGCTGTTGTTGTGGTACTATAAATCGGAACCTGCTCTGTCCATTCTACTGCCTGTTCTCCTACTGGGTTTCCTCTCTGCCTGCAGTGTGTACTACGTGCCTTTAAGTAAGTCATTTAATTAATTCATTAATTAATGTTATTTTTCACCCATCAAAAAGCACATGGAGTAGACGGAGTAGGAATAAACTCGGGAATAAAGAAAGAAAAGAAGATGTTTCCCGTTCACAAGCCCGTGTGTTGTTTGAGCGGGTAGACCCTGTTCTTTTGAAGGTCGGAGCCTTGTTCTTTCTGAACTCTGAGCCTTGTGTTGTCAATGCAAAAAAAAATCTAGATTCTATAGCAACTACAAGTTGGTTATATCTTTATTTTGATAATTATAGTAATATAATGCAAAAATAAGGCCATATTGTGTTACCCTTTCACAAGCCCGTGTGTTGTTTGAGTGGGTGGAAACCTGTTCTTTTGAAGGTCGGAGCCCTGTTCTTTCTGAACTCTGAGCCTTGTGTTGTCAATGCAAAAAAAAAAGCTAGATTCTATAGCAACTACAAGTTGGTTATATCTTTATTTTGATAATTATAATAATATAATGCAAAAATAAGGCCATATTGTGTTACCCTTTCACAAGCCCGTGTGTTGCTTGAGTGGGTGGAACCTGTTCTTTTGAAGGTCGGAGCCCTGTTCTTTCTGAACTCTGAGCCTTGTGTTGTCAATGCAAAAATAATCTAGATTCTATAGCAACTACAAGTTGGTTATATCTTTATTTTGATAATTATAATAATATAATGCAAAAATAAGGCCATATTGTGTTACCCTTTCACAAGCCCGTGTGTTGTTTGAGTGGGTGGAACCTGTTCTTTTTAAGGTCGGAGCCCTGTTCTTTCTGAACTCTGAGCCTTGTGTTGTCAATGCAAAAAAAAATCTAGATTCTATAACAACTACAAGTTGGTTATATCTTTATCTTGATAATAATAATAATATAATGCTAAAATAAGGCCATATTGTGTTACCCTTTCACAAGCCCGTGTGTTGTTTGAGTGGGTGGAACCTGTTCTTTTGAAGGTCGGAGCCCTGTTCTTTCTGAACTCTGAGCCTTGTGTTGTCAATGCAAAAAAAAATCTAGATTCTATAACAACTACAAGTTGGTTATATCTTTATCTTGATAATAATAATAATATAATGCAAAAATAAGGCCATATTGTGTTACCCTTTCACAAGCCCGTGTGTTGTTTGAGTGGGTGGAACCTGTTCTTTTGAAGGTAGGAGCCCTGTTCTTTCTGAACTTTGAGCCTTGTGTTGTCATTGCAAAAAAAAATCTAGATTCTAGCAACTACAAGTTGGTTATATCTTTATTTTGATACTAATGATAATATAATGCAAAAATAAGGCCACATTGTGTTACCCTTTCACAAGCCCGTGTATTATTTGAGTGGGTGAAGCCTGTTCTTTTGAAGGTAGGATAGGAGCCCTTTCTTTCTGAACTTTGAGCCTTGTGTAGTCAGTGCAAAAAAATACAGATTCTAGCAACTATAAGTAAGCTATATCTTTATTTTTATAGTAATAATAATATGGTGCAAAAAATAGGCCATTGGCCTGTAAAGTGTACGCCTCAAACACTTTTCATCATAAAAATGTTCAGCGTACCCAGCGTATTCTTGAAGGCATTGATAGAGTTACTAAGGACTACTGCATATGGAAGGGCGTTTCAAATTTCCAAAAGAGCTAACTTTCGCATGCAAACTGGTTAAGGTTCGCGTAGCTCCGGTGCTGATCGATTTCCTGATACTCTGCCCTCGCCGGGAGTGTGATGCGTGGGTGGGGGTAAATCGTCTGACGCTTCCAGTGCTTTTCCCTAGATTGCTCTAGGTACCTGAGCAAAAGGACACTAGGGAGTAGCGCCAAGACTTGAAAAAAGAGACACACAGTCGAATAGCAGTGACACTAGCACCACTAGCGGTAGAGAACGTCCCTACTGAAACTCAATCATTCGTGCACCTAGCACTGGCTGCGATAACTTCTTATTCTGAACAAGCAAAAAAAAAAAAAAACAACCTCCCATGTTTCCTCGATGTGTGCAGACCGCACTTAGCTTAACTAGAAATTTTCTAACCAGCAAGTTTGTCTAGCTTTGACAGTCCCGAGCGTAGTGGGCGGCGCTACAAGTTAGGCCCGTTTCTGCTGCATGAAAGCATATGTTTTGGAGCCACTCCCTAGTGTTATTTTGCTCTGCTAGGTACCGCTTTGAAGCTGGGTGGATTTTTGGCGTACCTTACGGGGAAATGCCACTACCCCTCGCCCTAGACCAAACGGTCGGCATCACCGAGGCTTGAACCAGCGACCCTTCATATGCGAGTTTGGCACGCTAGCCCGTTCGGCCGGGACCAGAGCATACTGACACTAGGGAGTAGCGCCAATACTTGAAGAAAGTGACACACACTCGAATAGCAGCGACACTAGTACCACTAGCGATAGTGAACGTCCCTACTCAAACTCAATCCGCCGTGCACCAGCGCTGGCGCCAATAACTGCATATTCTGAACACAGCAAAAAAAAAGATGCGACCTCCTCTGTTTCCAAGATGTGTGCAGACCGCGTCTTAGCTTTACTAGAAATTTCTAAATCCGCAAGTTCGTCTCGCTTTAAATGCCGCAAGCTTAGTGGGAGGCGCTGCGACTATGGCCCGTTTGCGAAGCATGGAAAGGATAGGTCTTGGCGCTACTCCCTAGTGTTATTTTGCCCTGGCCGGGACGGACAGTCAACCACCTTCCAATGTGTGTAGCAAATCGCCAGCCCCTCAGCTTGATGTCGTGATCACAGGCTCGTTTTTCTAGCTTGCCTGAAGAGGAAAGGAGGCCTGAAGAGGAGCCTTGCCAAGAAGGGCCGAGGCTTCGCTAGAATAAAACTCAGATGACGTAACCGTTTAACGTAGTAAAAAAATCCAATCAAATTTGTTCTTGCTTTCAGACTTCGAGTACCTCGTGAGTGACTTCAACTTCTGGGCGTCTTTCGTTTCCTGTATGCTAGTTCTGCCCCTCTTCCTGATCATGATTGTTTGGCCGGTAAGATATCTCCCTCATTTGCCTATAAAGTAGAGGTATGCTTATTTGAACACTTCCCGATGACAAATTTGTAGCGTGTGTAGTTGTATGATAGTTGTACGAAAAAGTCGCATATTGAAATGTAATAGTACAGAATACTATCAGGTAATGTGCCCCAGACTCGGCCAGTCTTACGCGGTAGTATCCAATAGCATCCTGTCTTGCTATAGTAGCATCCGGTCTCGCTATAGTAGCAGGCAGTGGTAACAGTTACTACTTTATGCTATAAAAACTTACAACTCCATATAACTAATTCTTGAAAATTTTGTATCGGGTTCTCAAGTAAGTAAGTAACACTTCCCAGGTAAGACTTACATTTGCATGTTATTCTTTGTTCCTTTTGTGCCTTAACCTCTCCCATCAAGAACGAATAATCCAGTAGAACCTCCGTCTTTGGTCCCATGCAGCGACTATGGATACCCCACAAAACAGAGCGGAGATGTACTTGCTGTGAGCTTTGAGTTGATACCCGTCTACTTCCCTCTTCGCCGCTGCGCATACGAGATGAAAAACTGTAGAATGCCTGCTGGCGTGGAGAGCCCGCTTTGCAGCGCGTCACATGTTGACGTCATAATGGTAGACAACCAATCAGCTGCAAAGGACGACTCGGACGGCGTTCCCAGTCTAGTACACTAGCCCCTTTTCAGGCATGGTGCTCAAACGTCTAGCACCATGCGAGGGGTTGCTCACTCTCAAAAACGATGTACACCAAGTGGCGCGTGCCGTGGTGCCGAGCCGGTGCCGCGGTGCCAAGCCGGTGCCGTGCCGGTGCCGCGGTGCCAAGCCGGTGCCGTGCCGGTGCCGCGGTGCCGTGCTGGTGCCGCGGTGCCGTGCTGGTGCCGAGCCGGTGCCAAGCCGGTGCCGCGGTGCCGTGCCGGTGCCGAGCCGGTGCCGTGCCGGTGCCGTGCCGGTGCCGTGCCGGTGCCGCGGTGCCGTGCCGGTGCCGCGGTGCCGTGCCGGTGCCGCGGTGCCGTGCCGGTGCCGTGCGGTCATGAAAAAATCGAAACGATCCATGAATCCCATTTGATTTCTACTTTCCCTAGATGCTCCCTTCTGTATCCAAACATCTTCTGCCACGACAACTTGCATATTAATTTTGTCTCTAAATTGTGTAGCCTGTACGACACTGTTCTCAAACCGGAATCTTGGGGGGGGGGCACACCTCGGACCTCCAGACGTATAGGCTGCACCTTCATGTAACCCGATCCGCTTCGACGAACCGGAAACCTGGAAGTGAGTCTAACCTTTTGAAGGCACTACTGAAGATAGTAGCTTTTTCTCTCAATGATGCAATATTTGTTTTAAATCAAGCAGAAAGTTTCCTGTTCACAAGTTCACGAAGCTTACACGGAGAACCGGCAAATCCAAAAGCCGCACAACAACACTGCAATACTTCTCACCCTACAGTTTCAACCATAATCAACTCGCTCTTTATTCGACAACAAACAGCTCCAATCCTTCTTTTTAACGGCCCTAACAGTGCTTGGGGAACATCGCAAGAACCAGCATTGGGCTTTTAGGCTTAGAGTAAACTACCTTACATTTAGCAACTTGCTCCCTATCCATTCAAAATCCAACAATAATATCAATATCCGTCAATATCAATAATGAACTGCAGTACCCTGTATTTTCTTCTTAAAATTCAAATATTGCGATAAACCATGATTTCTGAGGTAGGCTACATTGTAAACAAACTGCAGCAGATTTTGGCCAAGAATGAAGCAAGTCTACAAAGTTCCTGAGCTTGGGTTGAATACAAGAGCTAGAAGCTAATATGGCACTTGCAAGGCTGGGTCAGAGGATGAAATTTAGGAATTTGCAAATTCTTGGGTTTCTTGTTTTTGGGATCCCAAAACGTTAGTGACGGATACCTATGACATCGCAAAAGTTGTCCGTCCGTCCGTCCGTCTGTACGCACGATAACTCTCGAAGGGATTGAGATATTTTGATGAAACTTGGTGGGAGGATCCTTTGGGTCAAAGTACAAGTCAAGTTCGAAGATGGGCTCTGTAGCTCTATATTTAAGGGTGGGGGAGGGGTTTCAAATTAAGGGGCAAACAAAATATTTTGAAACAGCTAATGTGATAATCGATTATGGGGTAAGAAGACATGCTGAACACGATGGTGAAAACCATTTTCTCGCCGGACCAATAGTTCGCCCGGAATCCGGCCAAAACCGGAAAATTTTTTCAAAGCAAAAGTTTTATTTGAAGTTGATTAGATGTTCGATTTAGGGGTAAGAAGACATGCTGAACACGATAGTGAAAACCATTTTCTCGCCGGACAAGTAGTTAGCCCGGAATCCGGCCAAAACCGGAAAGTTTGTTAAAAGTAAAACTTTTATTTGAAGTTGATTAGATGTTCGATTTAGGGGTAAGAAGACATGCTGAACACGATGGTGAAAACCATTTTCTCGCCGGACAAGTAGTTCGCCCGGAATCCGTCCGAAACCGGAAAATTTGTTAAAAGTAAAATTTGTATTTGAAGTTGATTAGATGATAGATTTAAGGGTAAGAAGATACGCTGAATCTGTATATGACAATCATTTTTTACCCGGACATATAGTTCGTCCGGAATCCGGTTGAAACCGGATTTTTTTTATAAGTTAAAGTTTTATTTGAAGTTGATTAGACGTTCTTTATAGGGATAAGGAGATGCGCTGAATTCGTTTCTGAACTATCTTTTTTGGGCTGGACAAGTAGTTCGCTCGGAATTCGGCCGAAAACGGAAATTCGGCAGAAGTAAAGCAGGAAGTTTCGATCAGTATCGTCAAAATAAATATGGCTTATACAGGTATATCTGAACTTAATTTTCTCAGATGATTAGTCTGGCGAAGACTGGATCTGGCGTAGAGAAGACGTAGTTGTCTGGGTCAAATATTAAATTTTTGGGATCCCATCGAAACCTTTGGTCTTGTTATTTGTAAGCAATACCCTTGAAATAAGAATGATCATGGGTCCTTGGAAATCAAGAGAATGGTCTGGTAAAAGGTATTAATTTTTGCACTTTAAGGGCACTAGAAATTCATCTGAAAGCAAAACCCTTGAGGCAAAAATAATGACGGGTTCATGGGGATCATGAAAATGTATATTTTGCTCAAAATGATTTTCTGTAATTTAAAGGACCCCTCTTGTTTATTCTGCTTTTTATAATATTTCTAGCTCCCATACAGTATTATAAGCTTCTAAAATCCCCACCTTTCTCCATTGTTTCGTTTTGTGCCTACGAAATTTTAGCGCTTTTTTGGCCTTGCCGAGTTTTGCCCGTCACACAACGAAACGTTTGCCGGGATCATCAACGTCTGCTGACAACTCTTTCACACATAAGGATCTGAGATGCTTTTGTTTATTACTTCTTTTATTTGCTTAGTTTTCACACTTTTGAACCACGGCGCGATCAGTTTTCAAATGTTTTGCGCCCAGCCGCCGCGACGGAGAGCAGGAAGGCTGGACATAGTCGACAGGCGCAAACAAGAAAATCGCTAATTTCAGATGGAAAGTAATGGTATTTTCGAAAATGTTTTTTTCTGACCCATTTCATAGGAAAAAAATATTATTTCTAGTAAGAGTTGTGTTTCAAGGAATTCATTTGTAAGCAATACCCTTGAGGCGAAAATTATCATGGCCCTTGGGCATCATGAATATGTATCATTTGGTCAAATGTATTTATTTCTTTTTTGGGATTCCGAAACGTAAGTGGAGGGATACCTATGACTTCGTAAGAGTTTTCCGTCTGTCCGTCCGTCTGTCTAGCTGTCTGTCCGTCTGTCAGCACGAATAGAGATATTTTATTCAAACATGGTACGAGGATCCACTGGGTCAAAGTACAGATCAAGTTCCTAGATGAGCCCTGTAGCCACATATTTAGGGGTGGGGAGGGGTCCTAGATTAAGGTACGAAAAAAAATGTTTTAAAAAGCCAATCAGATAGCTGAATCCATACATGCTGAATCTATATCTGAAACTTATTGTCTCGTCGAACAAATCCGGAATCCGGCCAAAACCGGGAAACTTGTCAAAAGTAAAAGTTTTATCTGAAGTTGATTAGAGACCGCGTACGCATCAGATTACGCAAGATAAACGCGTCAATGTGAAAGCGGCTCTATTCTTGCGTTGCGTCGACGCGTACGCATCAGATTACGCAAGATAAACGCGTCAATGTGAAAGCAGCATAAAAGCTTAAACAAGCCGCATTTAGAAATCCAAAGAAGATCTTGCTAGCCAGTCCGACACTTTAAACCCCTTTTCCATTAGCAAGGTAATAATAAGTGTAATAATTTATTGCCTGATACCCCCCTTGTCACAACTTCATTAAGATATATCATAGATCATATGACAAAACCGTCCAGTTTCCAACTGATCATTAAAGACGCCGCGTGGTCTTATTTGTTGTTGTTACACCAAAATCCGCATCTCTACATATATAAGTATATATGCAAGAACTCGAGACATGTCATAGACAAACTAAACTCGCCAGAAATCTGGTCCCAGTTACCCATGAACGGGAGGGTGGGGGGGGGGTCGGAACCTATCAAACTGTACATCTAGACCTAAATATCCTCGACTATACCAACTTAGAGTTTGATTCCATTCACTGGTCAAAAATTTTACTCATGGGCAAACTAGGCCCACTTGCCCATCAACGAGGAGGGCCGGGAGTGTTTCAACCAATGCTCACAAACCTACCAAGTTTCAACTTGATACCTGTTGATTCCTGTAACGGGTAACGAACTTTAATCCTTGGCCATCTGGGTCCAGTTGTCCTTGAACGGGGTGGGTGGGGGAGATGCAACTTTGAAAGTAATTTCCCAGCCCTGGGATATACAGTTGCAAGAAATTTCATCGTCCTATGTCCAGGTCTCGTCAAGTTATGAACATTATTCACTGGAAAATCCGGGCCCATTTGTCCCTGAACCGGGTGGATGTGGGGGGTTGAGACCCCCAAAAGACATAATTAGACCCCAATACCCACAAGTGTACCGAGTTTGAACTTGATACTTGCACTGGTTCACGAGTTACGGACTCCACAAAATACGGTGAAAATCGAAAACCGAAAGCCGAAAGCTGCTACAGTGCTCGCAATAGTGGATTGTTCCAAGGAACACTCCACTAAAAAGTTTGGTTCCACTGAATTACTCTCGGAATTACCTTCACCAGAAGCAAAATATGTTGAAGCTGACCAAATATCGGTATCGAAAAGTAAATATCGACATCCAAAACGATGTATGCTCATTCATAATTATTGTAAATAATCCAACATAACCTAATTTTTTTTTATCCGAAATTTAAGCAATATGTTTTCCGTAATTCATTTCTTATTTATTCGGAGTTTGAGATGATGCAAGATGTTATTTAACGACAATTTTGTTCTCAAATTTTGGCAAAACGAGACGTATCCTACAGCGAAACATGGTAAACAAATATCAATATATCGATTTTCGAATATCGAAAGTGAAAATATCGATATATCGATTATCGTTAAGTGAAAATATCGATATACCGAAAAATCCAAATATCGCCCAAAACCAGCACAAAAACATGGTCAACAGCATGGTCCTCATATCTATTGTGCTTCTTCTTCTGCAGCATATATGTATCGATAATTCTGTCGTTCAAGTACCTTCGTTACTGGGCGCAAGATAGCGGAGCAGTCATGGCGGTATCGTGCCGGTGCCGCGGTGCCGTGCCGGTGCCGAGCCGGTGCCGAGCCGGTGCCGCGGTGCTTTGCCGGTGCCGCGGTGCCGTGCCGGTGCCGAGCCGGTGCCGCGGTGCCCTGCCGGTGCCGCGGTGCCGTGCCGGTGCCGAGCCGGTGCCGCGGTGCCGGTGCCGAGCCGGTGCCGCGCCGGTGCCGTGCCGGTGCCGTGCCGAGGTGTACACCGGTGGCGGGAGAGTGAGCAACCCCTCGGCACCATGCCTGGGTGCTAGACGTTTAAGCACTGTACCTTGGATTTCATGTATAGTGCATGGATGTCAGTATACAGTGCATGCATGAAAAACACAGTTTCTGTCACCACAACTTATCAACGGCTCGGATAGGGCTGAAATTACTATCAAGAATTAGATAAATCAAAGACAATCCTTATCATATTTTTCATAACAAAAACAAAAGGACGCGACTGATGAGGGAGATAAAAAACCTCATTTCCTTTTCTACATAGTCAAGGGTTTTGCATGCAAAGTGTCCTGTGCCTCAGCTTTTTCTACCTAACAGTCAACCAGAATATTGGCTCCTAGGGCACTCTACATGGAAAATAGATAGGCTGCTGTCAGGTTTTTCATCTCCATCATCAGTCGCGTCCTTTTGTTTTTGTTAGGAAAAATATGATAAGGATTGTCTTTGATTTCTCTAATTCTTGTTAGTAATTTCAGCCCTATCAGAGCTGTTGATAAGTTGTGGTGACAGAAACTGTGTTTTTCATGCATGCACTGTATACTGGAATCTATGCACCATACATGAAATCCAAGGTACAGTGCTTGAACGTCCAGCACCCAGGCATGGTGCTAGACGTTTGAGCACCGTGCCTGAAAAGGAGCTAATGTACTAGACTGGGCGTTCCTAATGAAATTTCCTCTGCGGGGCTGTACTGCGATATAGCTGTTTGTCGAGGTAACGAATTATGATTTTCCGCGTAGCTCCTATCCTGCGTTCGTTTGCATCGGGCATATATTCGACTCCGCGTGGTCGTATTACAGAGAAAGGGAGACGGAGGTTCTTGTGATTATTTGTTCTTGCTCCCGTCTTGAATCATTTAGTCACATATGATTCACAGATTACTGCATTCCAGTTCGAATTCCCCGGAAGAAGCAGACAGATTAACACTCGCAGTGTCTTCCCACTATAAAAGCGCACTACCTATTACGCGCAATCTCGACTAACGTCGCCAACAAACGTTATCTCTGATTGGTTTGTACAGTCCGTAACTCCGGCTGAACCAATCACAAACGAAGCGAGAGGCGGGGTTTAGTTGCGAAAGACTCTCCATGGAACATTAGATGTGGCTCGAGAGCAAAAGCCTGAAAACAACTTTGGAAGTAAAATCGAAAATAGGTGATTGTGGTTATATTTGAGAAGGATAATAATAGAACAGTATCAGGTTTCAGTTCTGCTTTAAGAGATTGAACACCGTGACACCACAACATGGTTAAGATTTTTAGCTCTGCTAAAAGTATGGCTACTCCCATTTTTTCAGAGTTGTTGGATCAATCAATCATTTCCTTTTCAACCAAATAGATTAAACAAATGACATCTGAAACAAACTAAATTTAGAGGCGATAGTCTTTTCTCTTGCATTATATTATTATTATGGCTTGAATTATTTGTGCTTCTGATTGACTTATTCCATTTTAGGCGAATATCCTGGCATGCGCAGTAATTGGCTCCTTCCTGATGGTAGCTCCCATAGCTCACGCATACGGCAGTACCTTAGCCTATATCCTGTTTAACATCTTTCGACGGGCGACAGTTCCCGGTTATCAATTTGTCATCCTAGACCCTCCTTTCCAGTACTACGGTAAGTATATTTGATAGTGCAAAACGGATACGTCAGCCGCATTTTATTAGAGCTACGTTTTGGTCCTTCTTGGCAAGGGTCCTCTTCAGGCTCGAGCTGGAAAATGAGGCGGCAGTTCCTGGCTATCAATTTGTCATTCTAGACCCTCCTTTCCAGTGCTACGGTAAGTATATTTGATGCGTAGTGCAAAGCGGATACGTCAGCTTCATTTTGTTATAGCTATAGTTTGATCCTTCATGACAAGGGTCCTCTTCAGGCTTAAGCGGCTTGAGCCTGAAGAGGACCCTTGCCACCCTGTGAATGAAAACTTTTTGTAAAAAGAGACATCATTTCCACTGTCTTTTTTTTTCAATCAATAAATCAAATTCAGTTCCAAATAGCTTAAAGCTAGATAATTATGTTAAAATTGTATAATATGATTGAAATGTATAGATAGTGGAAAGAGTAAGTATTGATATTGAATTTAGTTTTGTTAATTTTATTTTATAAGGTAGGATGGAAGTGTAAAGATTAGAAAGAATTGAAGGAGAAAAAAAAATAAGAAATTAAAAATAAACGTAGAGATAGAGGAAAGTGTAGGTGACGCTAAATAGATAGGCCGGTCATGTGTTTAAGTAAAAAAAAAAAAAAAAAATTAAGTTGATAACACCGTTGGCGTCACCGAGGGAAAGTAAGCGTAGTCACCTGGCCAGTTCATATTGGACTGGAAGAATAGAAAAGATACTACGAGGTTTAAAAAAAAAAAAAAAAAGCTAGTATACTAGCTTTTTTTTCACCTCTATAGAGGTGAATAAAAAAATTTACGAAAAACACCAAAACGACAACAAATTAACTAATACACTTTACAAGATATGACCTGAAATAAAATGTTGGAATGAAACTGTGTACAAATTTGGTTGATAAATTGGCAGGATACGGCCAAAATTGATTGCCAGTGTTCCTCTCGGACCGACGCAAGGACGACGGGATGGGAGGGATCGACCGAGATGGAGGGAAGTTAACTATTTTAATTTTATCAAAGAGAACCATTAACTGTGCGTTTACTTTCGTAAATCATGAGTAGTTCGGAAACTGCTACAATCGGCGTTGCAGAAACGCGTCTAAACAGTTCACTTCCTCAACGTCACTGGGATAAAACTTCTTATGTAAACGAAACATAACACCAGTTTCGATGTCTTTTGTTCTTTAAGAACATTCTTCCGTTTATAACATGATTGATTCACGGTCGCCCATCATTTCTAAGATCTTTATCCCACGTCATCTGTTTCCTCCCGGGAAACAGATTTCCTTTTTCCCACTCATTGTCATCCCGCGATTATCCCAAAAATACAAATATTCTTCTTACCACACACTCTCCTTACCCTCTGCGTGGAGACTGGACTAATACGCGTTCTGCTTCACTGGTTCAGTGCGTTTGTGTGGGGAGTGAGACATAGAGCTTCAACCGCTGCCGGTGCTAGAAATTTCTAGCTCTAACCAGAGATGGGCGAATCCGATCATGAAAGGATTCGAATCCGAATCCTGGGCTAGGTACGAATCCGAATCCACCGCATGGTGCTGAGGATTCGAATCATGAAGCGAATCCGGATTCGAATCCGACCTTAACAAAAAATCAGATCATGTACATAGGTTATAGTCTAAAAATCAGAGGTGACAAAAAGCACTGATATGGAACTGGTTTGACCATGAAAGGATGAAGACTAGAAATTTGAGCGGATTCGTAAGATTTGAGTGTTTGGAATCCGAGTCCGAATCCAGCCTGACAAGTAAAAGATTCGAGTCCGGCCAAAAGGACGAATCCTGGATTCGAATCCGGATTCGGATTCGCCCATCTCTGGCTCTAACGTATTTCCAGTTCCCGCCGGATTTTGGTAGAATTATTTGTCCGAAAATATGGAGGAGAAAGGACAAATTATATGATGCAACAGAAAATGCATTCGCCTCTAACTCTTGAGAAATTGGGAGTAATCATACTGAGCTGAGTTAAAAATCTTGTCTATAATACAATCGTAACTATTAGTCGATTCAATATTAACCGCATCTTCGGTAAGGGTGTTCCAGGGACCTGGAATCTTTCTACCAAAACTCCTCTTATAGGTTACACGTATAATAGTAATAAGACAGACTGATAAGCAAATTTGTCGCATCACTGATACTTGTCATCCGGAAAGGCATCTTTAACTGTCAGACATTTAAAGACTAGCCCAAAATTTCCTAGATATTATATAAATTTTTCCTTCCACCCAAGTATCATAAACGACTAAAAAACTACAGGTTCATGCACTTCCTCCGGGTTGTTAATCGTAGTCTCTTACCCCGTTGCTCATCGCTTGTCACTATTTTCTCCCGATTACGCCATTCCAGCATTCCTAAAGTTCCTCAATGAGCTAAACGAATCGTCTGTGAAAATTGACAATGGCATAATCTCAAGTTACAAATGTCACTTTCAATCAGTTATTTCTCGCGAATATTTTGATACTATAATGTCAATACTATTTATAAAAATTAAACAATTTTTTTTCAATAGCACAAGAAAAGCGGGGCTTGCGAGGCTGTGCTGACTTGCAGAAAAAAATTGAAGAGAAAAAATGGAGAACGGAGAATGAAACCATATACCAATACCAACAAAAAACAATTAACAAAAACATTACTTTCATATAATATAATGAATGTCTTCTTTTGGGTTCATTTCCTTTCTTGCTTGAAGTGTATTGGTATGGACCGTTCTAAGCGTGAAATACTGTTTCATCCTGACGATAAGCCCCAACAGACCGGTGGGTTCAAACTAATGGTCCATGGTTAATACAAAGGTACAAAACAAATAACTAACTTTCAATAAATAATTTCCAGAATAAATAAATTCTCAGCAGTATAATTCAGTAAAACAACCCTTTCTTCCTAACTCACCTTAACTTAAACCAAAAATAAACAAAACAAATCTACCGAAAATTTTCTCTATGTGCCATACCCAAACTAACCAACTCTCCTCAATTCTTTATCCCCCAAAAATGTGTATTCCTCCCCCATAAAGCAGAAGTCAAACAATGGATTAGGATTAACTAGTGAAGGTTAGATACGGAGTTTTCGACAGCTTTTGATCGAATTGGTATTTCGATGCAAAAACGAACAAAAGAAATGAAGTCGGACAGACAAACGGACAAATTTGCTGTATCCTGTCACCGATTTGGCGAGGGATTCTAGAAGTTGAGCAAATCAAGTGAAATCTATCTTGTGCACTAACGCCTTGTTAGTTTCACATCGCCACATCCTACCCAATCATACCCAGCCTATGGATCAACGCCGTTTAATCGTACATCTCGGGGTGCTAGTCCGGGTTTTTGTGACGTTTAGATTAGGGAGTTTTTTTCCAAAGAAAGGATTTTGAACTCTAAATTGGGTTATTTATTATGAAGGGGAAGCTGTACGAGGTCATCGTCGTGGACAATATTATGTCGTTTCGTCGAGATGAGAGAGTCTCACCAACTGGTTGGGGCAACTGCTTTTGCTCTCGTCCCATCTCAATAACTCCTGTTCTTCAGACAAGGTGTCGGACAGTTTTTAAGCTAATTGGCTTCTCCTCTTTATGTGGGCACATTAATCTCCTTACTGGGCAACTTGCGGCAAAACGATCTTCCACAGAGTAAGTATCCTGGCATGGATATGTGCCGGAAACATTGGAAACTATGGTCCATCAGTTGAGGCTTTCTGCTTCATTGGACCTCGGAAGTTCATAAAGTGGGGATGGGTCAAATGGGCCGTGACTTGTGGTCGGTAGCCAAGAGCGATGGCAGATATCGGGAATTGGGGTTCCTGGGGTGATAAGTATCCGGTTGGTAGCTGTGAGAGGTCGTAGGGTCGAGCCCCGTCATGGACATTTTGTTGATAGTGCATCATATAAATATTTTCAATAAAACACTTCTAAGGAAATCAAGCACAGAAATGCTTTTTCACCTTTTAAAATAGTCCGGAAACAAACGAAAATAAGCGTAGCCTACTCACTCTACCACAAACCCTGATTTTCAGTACCCCATGCCTAAGCTGGAAACACTATGGCAAATGCCGGGTACCGTAACCCAATAAAATATTGATGATTTGAAGTTCAGGAACCAACCAATCAGCCTTCGTTTTTAGTGGAGTAGGGCTGAGGGTACCCACTGGTACCCAGCATTTGGGATAGAGTATCCCAAAATCAAGAATTTGTGGTAGTCAGAGCCTACTCTCTGTTCTTAAATTATTTTCTACAACTCGCGTACCATAAAACCTCTACACGGAAAATTTGAATTGAACAGCGCAGTTTTGTCTTGCTGAAACAACAATGACACGCTAACAGCAATAAACCTACCCCCTTCGTTAACGTCAATTTTGGAGGTTGAGACGCCCCTTAGCGCTTCTATGGAAACGTCGGCAGAACCGTGGTATGAGCAAAAAAATTGAAAGCAGTTGTAATTGCGGTCTCGAAAAACTCTGGATTAAAGGCAGGGTTTCCGCATGGCTAAAATACCAGCCGGTTAATACCGGCTAAAAGGTGATTTCTGCCGGTATGGTTAAAATCAAGTGGCATGGATAAAATCAAATAACTGGCTAAAATCAAATTTCTAACTGCTACCTTGCTGCTACTATGTGATTTTGGTAGCACTCCGCTATTCTAAGACTGTCATACTTCTTTCAGGTATTAAAGAAACCTAGAAGAACTCAAACAAGCTTAATTAACTGATCCCAGCGATCTCGTATACAGAGTACATCTTTATTCGAAAATAATCTGTAAAACTTCTTTGTTGCATTTCTCAAAGAAAAAATTGCCTCGTTGCACTGTTACCACTAAAACGAAATCAGCTTCGAATATGGCAGAAATAAATTAACTAACTAAGGTTAAATGTCCATTAAGTCACATTAATCAAATTATAAAGCAGACATTCAACTTCAATAGTAAAACAAAACGAAAACTTCCTCGTTAGTTCAGGGTCTCCCAACATGATGTCGTCTGCACTTTCCGAATCAGAGTCGGTAACCCCAATGGCTGAACTTGTAGAATGTTGTGCAATCGATGAACCTGGTTTCTGGACTGGAGTAGGCGAGCTAATTAGTCCGGGAATCAACCCTGGTTGAAAAATAGTCGGAAAACAACGAAGAATTTAAACAACAGTAAAGATTGATACGTAGAAAAAATCAGTGCGATTTGATTTTAACCAGTTTTAGCCGGCAAAAATCGGTTTTTATTAATAAAAGCCGATTAAAACCGCCGGTATGGTAAAAATCAATTTTAGCCGGCAAAAACGGAACCCTGATTAAAGGACACCTCGCACTGTTTTTTGTTTTTTTTTTCAGTCACAATCACATTTATTTTTTCCAAATAGCTCCGAATAAAGCTAGAATAAGAATAAAAAAAAATATACTGTATATATACTGTTCAAGTCAAATAATAGTTGAATACTTTCAAACCAGGCTCTGATTTTCACAAATTACCCACAGCTTTTGCTGTTTTAAGCCTTTCTCCAGGCCCGTTGACTTCTAGCAAAAATAGGGAAAACTTACATAACCGACTTTACTGAAGAGCGAACTTCTCGCAAAAGAAAAATGTCGGGAGCACGTTACGCATCGGAAATAGCGAAACAAGGCAAGTGAGAAAATCAGTGAGGTGTCGTTAGTAGGGTTAGAATACATGTATATTTAATAAACACGTATATCGAAAAAAAAAATTAACGTTGATTCCAGCACGAAGCCAATTTTTCGGACAGGCTGCGCTGAATTACTAATCCGAATTCCGAATTGCCAATCCGAATCCGGCATTTTTGGGATTAAATTCATTCGTCCAGAATGTATTTAATATGCAGTTCCTTTATATTCGACCCATGTTTTCGGAAGGATGTGTCGGTCCATGTCGGGAGGGTTAGCGTCATAATTATAATAAATATGTATTATGATGATATTGACGATAATAACATTAATTTCTTTTTTAGATCAGCTCATGTTTGGAATCTGGGGAGGCCTAGCTCTTTTGTCCCTTGTGTTCCAGGCGGCACGTGAGTGGAAGAAGCCGCCATTCCCTGAACCCCCTCTGCCGCAGCTGCCGTGGTTTAGGAACTCGCGGAATGCGCCACTCTACCGACGGCAGTTCCCGATGCCGTCGAGCCCCGACGGCGGCGAAAGAACGCCGCTCCTTGGGAGTCTGACTAGAGAAGGGCCGAAGGACAAATCGTTTCTTGCATCGGTTTGATATTTGAGAGTAGCATTTGTAAGTTTTAGGTCGATTTTCGTTAAAGCGCAGCTTGATTGTGATCAAGACCTGTAGATTATTTTTGGGGAAAATCGAAAGCCGGACCTCAGCCTCCAAGGGGCGGGGTCATTTTAATAAATAAATATATATGATTCAAAATATCAGACGAGCGTATAGTGAGTCCCTGCCCCACGTCTCAGTAACTCGGACCAAAAGTGGAACGCAGTTGTCCAGGATCGGGGTCCGGCTTTTGACAGAACCTGTTTTTGCCGTCAAATTCAAATATTTGGACCCGAAAGTTCAGCTTAATTTTTCCGTATGGTATTACTTTGTTTTTATGAAAATATGAAAAGCATCATTTGATTATCGTTGCCCGTGAGCAAAATAATGGCACAGACAGAGTAATAAGCAAGAAAGAAAAAGGGAAAATAAGGATCAACTCACGACATGTTGTTGTAATACAAAATGAAATGGGGGAGGTTGCAAAAAATAAAATGAGAAACGAAAAATTTGAGAAAAAGTAAAATAAACAAAAATAAAGGGAATAACTTAACATTACTCATAACATGAGAGTCGTGATATAAAAACAAATGCACGGAAAATTGCTATTTCGGGCAAAAAGGTGTAGGTATATTGAGAAACATGGCAAAACTTGGGAAATCGTTTGAACAGAACAATGTGTAGAATGCTACCAACCTTAAGCCGGGCAATAAAACTTTTATTTGCGACGCAGGCTGCAGATTATTACTTTTTTTTTTCAAGGGTGATCGTGATAGGGTTCCGAAAGCTTTACGGCAAGTTTAAAGCAACTAATTTTCCTTGTATTTCGACGTAGAGAAAAATGAAAATGAAAAGTGATCCTTGGAATAGGGTTCCGGCAGGTTTCACGATGCGCGAATTTTTTTTTTTAAATGTTTAATTTTTTTTGCGATGCGCGACCACCGAAAGTAATTGCGGAATGTCGCAAAATTCGCCTTAGATTTGTTTGATTGTCCTTGAAACTGAGTGTGATACGGGTTTCGCGACGTACAAGTCTTCCTGTAAATTTTCGACATTGAAGAGTCAACCAGAGATCTTGATAGGAATTTTGAGATGTAAAACCCGTCCTCTAAACATATCGGCTGTTTTTGTCGTTGAAAATCAACCAAACTGTCGGAAAATTGATAACATTGAACACATGGATATACATCGATTTAATAATTGACAGTGCAAAACGGAAACGTCAGCTAAATTTTATTCGATCTATATTTCGGCCCTTCTTGGCAAGGGTCCTCTTCAGGCTCAAAATCGCTCAAGTTGGAAAAACGAACTTGTGGAAAAAAAACCAAAGATTCTAGCTTAGCGTTTTTCCACAAGTTCGTTTTTCCAACTTGAGCGGTTTTGAGCCTGAAGAGGACCCTTGCCAAGAAGGGCCGAAATAGAGCGCGAATAAAATTTAGCTGACTGTTTCTGCACCATCGGCAACATTGGGAGGTATAGGAATATTTAACATCGATTTAAGTTCTGTTTTGCTCTTTTTTTGTCTTTTTTTATCTTATTTTGTCTTAAAAATGGGTTAATAACTTTTATTCATATATTCAAAAACGGTCGTAACTTCACAAGGACGCTCATCCATATAATTAATGTTATCTAACTTCTGACAGAGTTATGTACCGAATTTCCGTCTCAGTCTTTTTGTGCTCGATTATTTCGCCGCCGGTTGTATTTTTACCGTGGAAATGAATGAGTTTACTTGTTTTCTATACTCAGTCTAGTTTGTCGCTATTTGCAGTGTTTCGATCGAGGGTTTACACTGGCCGATTAATGGTGCATCATCTAGTATTAGTGGGTAACCCCTCGATTCTGATCTCCGGGCGAGGAGCCGTTTTCTGTATCTGTCTTTCTATTTTGCGTTGATTGTGGTACCTGACGATACGAGGTCTCGAATTTTGTTACCTTCTTTTGTGTGCGAAATAAAATGAATTTTAAAGAAAAAATGCCTTAGTCGTGTCACTTTGCCGACAAAAAACACCCCGTAGATGTCCCCCGACAGGATATGCCAGCAAGAAATATCGCCTTGTTCCGAGACACTATATAAATGCCGGGATTTTACACAGACAGATTGCACCCTATATCCAACGAAAATGATATTTCTGCACAGGTCGGTATCCAGGAATTTATTTGGGGGGGGGGGGGGGTTACCCGCGGGTCGGACCAAAAAGTAAAAAAAAGACATAGATCAGAGGAAAGGCTATAAAAAGCGATTATTTGTGTAGGTTTCGGGGGGGAACCCCTAACCCCCCCCCCCTGGATACGGCCCTGTTTCTGCGCCATCGGCAACATTGGGAGGTATAGGACTTTCGACTTTAAGAATAAACTATCGGCGTTTGGTAAGTATTTTAGGCAGCTGTAATTATTGGAAACGTTAACCTGACTCTTTCTTTTTTGTATAATCACTTTTCTCGCATTTTATTGTTCGATTATGACGCGTCATCCGAAACCTACCAATACGAAGCAAGATTCGGTTTTATAGTAAAAATTTAAGCCTTCAATCTCTCATATCTGATGAAACTTTTCTACAAATCTGTGATTATACAATTAAAAAAGAGCCAGAAAAACGTTTTCAATCAGTTACAGGATCAGAATCGTTACCGAACCTCGATAATTCAGTCTCGAAGTCCTACACCTCACACTGTTAAATTATGTGTTTATGCCCCTTTCCGTTTTGGTCGGGTAGGCTGCAACCACTGTCTTGCATATCTTTTGAGACGATAGATACCGTACCAGTGGGAGCTTGATCACACTGGGCTCAAAAACCAGCCTATTTCGGCGCCGAAGTGGACACACTGGAGCCAAGAAAAGGCAGCTTTTTGGGTTGCTAAATTTGAAAAAACGAAAAAGAATCAGATGCACCTAATTCTGAATGTTACTGTTTTAAATTCAGTTGATCAATTAGAGCAAAACAGCCTTTCTAAACATATTACTGGAAGTAGACTGGTATTTTTTCTGGTGTTGGTTTCTGAAAAATGTAAATAAGTATTTTTTGTTCCTCCTGAAAAAAAGGAAAAACCTGGGAAAAACACATTAAATGGATGCTTTTCTGTTTTTATCCAGTAGAAAACAATAAACAGATGTGAATGATGGTATTTTGACATCTAGAAACTCTTTACCTTTCTCCCCAAATAACTTAGGTTAATTTCCTGGGATGTTGAAAGCAAATTCATCACAGTTTACACTCGCCCAGCATAATCAAAACTAGATAGATGCAAAACTAGTCAAGTTTCAATTTTACACCCCTAATTGCAGTCTGCTCATTATCCCCAAGCTGCCCCAAAGCCATTTATTCTCACGTCCCCTAGGGATTTTCAGAACCTGACCGGCAACCGACCCAAACGGCGCCGTTTTGTAGACTTGTTTTCAGCCGAGAAATCGGCGCCGTTTTAGGCGCCGTTTGTCGAATAGGCTGGTTTTTGAGCCCAGTGTGACCAGGCTCTTAGGCAGTTGGCCGTTTTCTCAAATCCTATTCTGCTCGTCTTGTGTAGACGACATGCCAGGAGGAATGGACAGTTTAAGTCCCCAGGTCCTTCCCTTCTTGCCTCGGCAACCAAGATTGCCCCATACTGACCATAGCAGTTCTGGTTCGTGTAGTATAGGGGGTATTTGAATTACAAAACTGAAGTAGGCTACTTGGGTTTTACTGGAGTAGGTTACTTAATACTATCAGGTACAATTTCACTTTCAATTACAACAATTTGCAACCCTACGCACAGGAGAGAGTTTCTACAAAGAAGTTGGTCGAACCAAGTTGGTCGTTTGAGCTTCAGAAATCGCGAGCCTCGTCACTGAAACCAACTACCCGTAGAAACAACAAATTGCCCGTCACTGAGCTAGTAAAAAAAAATAACTAGGTAGGCTACGTGAAGGATTCAAGTACCACAAAATGTTCAAGTACTGTCTCAAGCACATTCTGCTTAGATCACATCAGTTTGAATATTGAAATGCTTCTTTGGCAATATTTATGGAACAATCATAAGCCTTCAAACAAACAAAAACTGACGAAATTCGGACAGTTTGTGAAGTATAATGCACCTTGGTAAGTATACTAATATTTGCGGGGGCCCTATTCAATGCGGTATAGGTTCTCTCAACGTGCAATACTTGAGTACTACTTTAGAACAAGTCACGTACTTAAAACTCAAGTAGGCTTGTTAGTTACTTAATATTTGACACTTGAGGACAGATTGAAGTACTTGTCCGAACGCTGGCCGTGCAGTGAGATCAATTAAATATAGTTCCGAGAAAAACCTTGGCATTCGAAAATTTACTGAAATTGTTTGATGATTATTCTGTTTCAGTTGGGGACGTTTTTGGTCGTCATTTGTAGATGGAGACACTTTTGGTCGTGTTGGGGGACATTCTGGGAGTAGATTTTCTACAGAGTCCGAGAAGATTCCTTTTAGGTTTACCAGTATTTTATTTGAACGCAATAAACACTAACATTATTTGTAACACTTAAAACAGCTTCAACTTTGTGAATGCACTAATAATAATGAAACAGAAGTGGTTAGAAACAAAGAAATGCGCAGAAGAGACGAACTCAAATCCACAGCAGCATCTCTGATTTTGTATTACTTCAGCCTTTATCACACCCCGACGCATCGCTCTTACAGACATAACCCGTGTCCAAAATTCGAAATATCCTAGGAGCTGCACATTAGATGTACAGTAGTGGTATGTACTTAGGCCTTCGCCTAAGTAACAGCTCGGAAGAAAATGGTGAAATTAAAACCCAGCAAATATGTATAAACAGGGATCAACGCAAACGATAACTTTAAAATCAAGTTTTTTTGTTCTGCTGTTGTCTAATATGTTTCTTTCTTTTTTTTTACTCCACTATCCTCACATTGTTTTTGTTCAGTGGGTTATAAATAATTTTTTATTATTACTATTAAAGCCACACACTGTGTATTTTTTTTTCATTTTTTTTTTCATCAGTTGTTTTGGCTTGACATCAAAATTATGGCGTCAGAAATGGTAGGCTATTATTTTCGTGGCCATCAGAAATATCCCAGCAGAAGAAAATATAATTATTATATTATTATTATATGTAATTATTATAAAAAATCTGATGACGCTCTGTGTGTCAAAAGCAAGCTGAAACACCTGACTCTTGACAGACATTAAATTATCATTTTATCGTTCCCATTTGCTTGTTTCAGAGGCCGAAAACTAGTCCAAATTTAGAGAGGTTTACAAAGAAGCATCCTCTTCTGCCCTGCCGTCTTTTACTTTTGGTTGACTCTAGGCCATCAATGGGTTTCTGGCCACGTTTCATTAGTCAAAAACGTTAACACGCCATCACACACGATTCTTGGTCGAGCAACAATGGTCACATCTGAGCATAATTTCGATAGCGTAAATGACGGGGCGCCTGGGTCGTAATGAACAAGGCAACAGGGCTAGCAACCGTAGCCTCATTTCTCAACAATTTACACCGGCTGTTTGGCCTCTCGTTTGCCCTGGCCCCCCAGCACAGGCCTAACCGGGCTAAGGGTAAAGACGGCACTGCTCTTTTGTTTCAAATCATTCCTGGTGATTCAGCTCGTTCATTTGAAGCCGGAGGCAGATCCCCTCCGTTCCCAGATATCCCCATTTCCGTTCCCTAAAAGACGATGATCCCCTCATCGAAACGATTCACCACGCTGCACTTCCGATTATTCGCATGTATCGATTACAAGAATAGCCATCATTAAGTCTTAAAATGCCGGAGGCAGGCTTTTGTCATTGGAAAGAAAGGCCACCAATTTTGGTGGCAGCGGGGTTGAATAGAAAGCAAGGCAGAGAAAGAGGTGATGTGGGGGGAATGATTGCCCTTTAAGGGCAAATCTCTTGACATTTACTGCATTTATCGCAAGACACGTAAAACTAGAAACCCTTGACTTTCTAAAATTTGAACCAATTTTGGTGTCAGCGGGGTTGAATAGAAAGCAAGACAGAGAAAGAGGTGATGTGGGGGAATGATATTCTTACTTTCTAGATGTCCACGGCCCTACGCTATACTGTTTTTGACGTATTCCATCAGCTGGGACAACACCCCTAAACCATTATAAAGACAGTGCTATTGGGGACAGGGTTGAATAGAAAGTCAGGGTGTGGCATGGATACCGATCGCCTTATAAAAAGCAAAGTGAGCAGGTTCAGGAGAAAGGGCAGCGAGTTAAAATTTAAAGTAGGGTCCAGAAAGAGGAGTGTGGGGGTGATTGCCCTTTTGAGACAAATCTGCTGAGCTCGGAAAGAGAATGTCAACTGCTGCTTTGACTGCATTTGCCGCAGGACTCTAGAAATTAGAAAGCCATGGCATGCGAAGAGAACGAGGAATGGCGGGATGATTCTATTTAGAGCACAGATATTTTTTCACGCAGAAGAGACTGTCGATTGCTGATTTGACTGCATGGGTTTAAGGTCTCGTTACAATACAAAAATAAGAAAGATGCTAATAAATCAAATTAAAAAAAAAGGGAAAGGCAGGTGACAACGGGGTCATTGAAACCACGGGTGAGAACGAGGTGCTATGGGGCGGGGCCTTGTAAGAGGGAACCTTCTGGCATTTGCGGGAAGGGGATTAGGGCTGCGTTGAGGACCGTTGGCTTGTTAAAACAAGAAATTCGAAAGTCGTCAAACAGGCAAGAAAGTAGGGCAGAGAAACGAGAGAACTGAAATCGATCCAAGACTTCTAACTATTGAAAGTGTACATTGCTGTGCCATGACATTGTTTTTAGCTTGAGCAGAATTATAAAGTTGCGAAAACGACCCCTTCAAAATTATACCGACAGAAGACAAGTGGCGTTTTGCAAAAAATAGAGGATGAAAAAGCGACTCGAAAGGCTTCGATTTCTCAAAGGATGAAGTAATACAAATCGATGGTCATCTCAAGTTGGATAAACACCGGAAGCGCTAGATCGGTAGAAGTTAATAATAACGGCGCAATCTGAAAAGACTAAAAAGTCGGCCAACATTCTGAGTGATGGTGAACAAAGTATAGAAATACGAAGTGACAAAGGCGATGAACAGGACACGAAAGAAACGAGATATTAAAGCGATGACTAGAGAAATAATATACACTTCACCATGAACGGATAATTCTGTTTTTAGCTCTCGCGGCCTACGAATTTCCAACCCACGTCTTCTAACCATTATCAGGGCCTATGATTTCAGCTTGAGGTAAACTTTGTTTTTTATCCGGCACTATTTTGGTCTTCCTCTAAACTGCAATCAATTTGATTTCCGACTTCAGCCAGTAAAGGACCCTTGCCAAGAGGGGCCGAAGTATCACTAGAACAAACCTCAGCTGACTTATCCCTTTAGCACCATCAAACAGAAAAGATTAAGGGCCGAAATATCGCTGATTAATTCTTTTGCCAATTTTTCAGTTAATAACAGGAAGCATGATTTACAGTCAGCTTGGCTGGACGAATATTTATATTATATTTACCAAATAATTAAATGGGAACAACACCACTCTTTGGATAAACCCATCTTGAAGTCTTGAAGCAGACACTCGGCATATTAGCGCACGGATGTTGCGCGGACGTAAGAGCGAAGGAGTTCCCATAAATATCAGCGCTTAAGTATATTTTTAAGGCGGTTGAACTGAGATAAAAATGAAGACGGCGGTTTTCCGAAAGAATTATCCGTTCCTGGTTTCATTCATTTCGCAAATATACAATGTACTGAGTAGCTTTGTGTTTCTTACTACCACAAAGTGCCCATGACATGTTGTTCGTAGTTATAAACAAGGGACTTTCTCTAGCATGATTTTTCTTCTCCTCTTTATAAGTCTCTTCGTTTCCCGCTAGATGACGCGTAGATGCGAAAAACAGTAGATTGTGCTCACGCACGCTCTGCTTCGGACAAAGAAAAGTACTGAACATCAAACCAAACGCGTAGGACTTAACGAATGAAGTTCTTTATTATACAGTTATGCTTCTTCGAACGTTACTTAACCTTGAACAGTTCAATTTTGGGCTAAATAGTAAGATGAAGACCCAAACCACCCACTCAGGGGATCTTAGAAGCCCCTAATTAATTTTGGCCGACTGGTAGTTGACGTGTATCAGAACAAATAAGCACCAGAACCTCCGTCTCCCTATCTCTGTAATACGATCATGCGGAGTCGAACAGATTCCTATACCCTTGCCCGATGCAAACGAGCGGAGGGTAGGAGCTACGCGGAAGACCACAATTTGTTACCTCTACAAACAGCTATGTCGCAGTAAAGTCCCGGAGAAGAAATTTCCAAAGTAAAAGCCGATTGGTTGTCTGGACGCGCTGCAGAGCGGGTCAGCGCGCCTCCTGAATTTTTCGTCTGATATGCGCAGTGGCGAAGAGGGAAGTGGACGGGTATCAGCTCAAATCTCAGCAAATGCCTCTAGCTCAGCTCAGTTTTGTCGGGCTATCCACAGTCGCTACATGGGACCAAAGAAGAAGGTTCTACTGGCTTATTCGTTCTTGACCATGACAAGTGAAAGAAAATGGCACTGTTCAAGGTTAACCAATGTTCAAAGAAGCATATCTGTACTGTATCTGATCGCTCTGTTAGCGGGGTAGCGGAAAGCCCTTGTAACTGACCAAGCCATGGAAAAGCAGTTAACTGAAAGACAAAAGTGCTCCTCCGGCAGGTTTTGAACCCGTGGCCTTCGGCTTAAACTGCCGTTGCACTAACCAACTGAGCCACCGATGGGCTTATGAAAACAGTTCGCAGACCACTACAGTCGTGGACTACAGGATCAGTCCTCGAGGCAAGTTTGTCTAAACAGTTAACTTTTTCATGGTTTAAATCCCTCGGAATGGATTCCATCTTTACGTAAAAAATGGAAAAATATTAAGCCTTGTTACCACGAACTGATACCATGGCTCTTATAATAGTGTGTAAATAAGAGCGTAGAAACGCTTTTCCACCAAGTGCTCCAACCCAAGACGCTCTGGCATCTCTGGCCTTCTCGTTTTAAGTCCACCGTGCTTATTACCATGCACTGCTGTAAATGGATGTTCTCTAACAAGGAGCATGCAATAGGTCTGAAGTCTTTCGGAAAATTTGCCGGATTCGCAGAATCTCCCGGAAAATGACCGTGATTTCTCAATGGCCGCGTCGAACTTTCTAGTTCTGAAAGTACTATGAAACAAAGACAAAATTCTGGCGCAATAAATATACACGTTTGAATTCTGAGTCACCAATCTCTCTAGGTTAGAAAGCGGTGTCGGGGGATAGGGTCCAAGCTCCCTTTGCTTGGGTAGAAGGGAGTTGACCCGGGCTTCCAGGGTTTGCCACGTCCCATTTTCTCAGCACTTTCCAAATACGACCACGTCAAAGGAGTCACGTCTTTCATCACTGTAGTCTTGACCAGTAATCTCCCTGACTAGGGATCTGCAGAGGAACCGAGACGCCAGCTGATATTACGCCTGAGAAAGATGAAACATTGTAAGGAGAAAAAAAAATCAATTATCCCGTCGCACCCATGATACTCGCTCTACTAATCTTTCCATCCATTCTTATTCTCGAGAGTCTGCATTTCATGGGTGTATTCTACAATCTATTGACATTACACTGACTCTGACGCTTGCCGTTTTTATCTCTTTAACTGACGTGTCAGGCTAGCGACCACTGTTTTCGAGAAGTTTACAGGTCACAAGACCGATGGTCAAATTTTTCCGAGTTTGTCATCCACGGCAAGGGGGATGGAGAGAGGGCAAATACAGACGAGGCCATGTGAAATTTGCTGCCCTAAAAGGACTCCCGAGGTGATGCTCGACTGCATTTCTCTTGAAGCTAGAAAATACCATCGATAGTGGCCATCCTCCAGTGGCAACCAGAGGGATCATGAAGAAAAGGCCGAAAACCTCTCTTCGTCACGTCAGTCAATCACCAGAACATCAACGCGCCCATTAAGACAAATGTGAGAGGGTTCGTTCCAGCTCTTCTTCGTAGTTACTTCGGAGTAACTACGTGTGACGTCACAAATTAACTACTACATGGAACGGTCGAAGTTACTACGGGACGAGATAATGCGCGTTGTCTCTCATTGCTGCCCCGAGTTCCCTTCTCAAGACGGCTCTTGGAAAGTGAAAGTTAGCTAAGATGATCGGGTACTATCTTTACAAAAAGTTACTTCGAAGTGACGGTCTTCCTTGTGCTCCCCGTAACTTTGTGACAAGCTGGAACGGTGAAAGTGACTGAAAAGTAACTATTTAGTAACTTTCGGGCAGAGCTGGAACGAACCCAGAATGTCCTGGGAGACGACTGCCGCCTCTTTTTACTTCTTGGATGCCCTACGCGCCTCCAGATATGCAGTAGGGAATAAGTTGTAATATTAAGTTGTAATAACTTTTTTCGAAAAGGCGCGTAATGCATATCTTCCTATGACCCACGGTCAGTTATATTACGATAATCTTCACACAGAAAACGCCACGGAAAATCCAGCCAATCACGTTTCAGAATTAGTAATAACAGCCTCCGGAGAGGATGTTATTTTGTCATATCATCCTCCCCGGAGGCTGATATGACTAATTCTGAAACGTGATTGGCTGGATTATTTTCAGCCCTGAAACAAACGAGTTCTGTACGAAAAAGTTATAATAGTTAACATACCTCCATCTCGACTGATATCGGAATCACAAGCTCTTCGGCTCGGACAGGTTATTTTCAATGTCCATCTCGCTGTTATTTTCCGATATCAGCCTCGATGTCTGAAGTTAACCTTTAATATAAGTTGTAAAATGTCTATGTCTATGTCATTAAAAAAATCCCTCAAATTTCAAATTAATTTTCCAACGAGCCCGAAACAGTCTGTTTTCTACTGGAAATCCACCATATACGACGAACTTTGGGCCAATGACCTATTTTATGAGGGCATTGTTTAAATAACTATTTGATCAACTAGGAACATAGCCTCACCTGTCTGTCCGGATGTACGAAAAGTTATAATAGTTAACATACCTCCATCTCGACTGATATCGGAATCACAAGCTCGACGGCTATTTCAAAATATCAACCTCGCCTTCGGCTCGGCTGATATTTTCCATAACCTGCCTCGACTTCGGCTCGGACAGGTTATTTTCAATGTCCATCTCGCTGTTATTTTCCGATATCAGCCTCGATGTCTGAAGTTAACCTTTAATATAAGTTGTAAAATGTCTATGTCTATGTCATTAAAAAAATCCCTCAAATTTCAAATTAATTTTCCAACGAGCCCGAAACAGTCTGTTTTCTACTGGAAATCCACCATATACGACGAACTTTGGGCCAATGACCTATTTTATGAGGGCATTGTTTAAATAACTATTTGATCAACTAGGAACATAGCCTCACCTGTCTGTCCGGATGTATGTGAATGACTACCAGCGTTGGGTGAGTAGGGTGACGTGTTGCTTATAGCTGGATTGGGCGAGCTGACAGTACAAGCTGCCGCAGCCGCAGCTGCAGCACGGTGGTGACTGTAGGCGTTCAGAGAGTCGTGCGCATGTGCGTGGAACATGTAAGGAGTGTACGCACTGGCGGAATCGCGCTGCTGAAAGCAGTTGGTACCCATTCCCGACATGGAATGGGCCATTCCGCTGAGACTGCCAGCCATACTAGAATGAAATTCAAGTAAGAGCTGGAAGGAGGTGTGTGTGTGTGGGGGGGGGGGGGGCAAAAGCCAGATGTAGCAAAGATATATAAAATCCTGTAGATTCAGCCCTTCCAAGTATTGACTGCCGGATCACACTGTAAAAAAAATCTTGCAGGGTTTGCTACTGGGATTAATCTTGTCTCTACTGAGATAAGATTATCTCTAAATCGGATGAATCTTATTCTAATAGAGATAAGATTAATTCCAGTAATAGCAAATACTGCAGTTAACAGACTATAAAGAAGACCATTCCCAAGGAGGTCCGAAATGTCGTTTTAATCGACCAAAAAATCTAACATTTTCTGACAACCCAATTATACCTCTCCCTCGGTTGACATGATTGGGATATATAATTCATTCTGATTTCATCTCATTCATTCATTCATTTAATAATAAAACAAAACATATCTCTCGTGGGCAGAGCCCAAATACGATGTTTTTTAGTCATAAATAAAGTTGTCAAACATAAATTGTCAACAAAACAGAAAAATGCTGACATCATTATATTGCTTTACGAAGCTCGGCACAAAGCTTCTACTGTAACGCATAGTGTTACAGTAGATTGGGGTCAGTTTGGGAACCATCTCAGCCACTTCTCGGGGGGGACGAGATCTTGCAGGAACAAAGGGTGGGGGAAGGAATGAACGGTACATGGGGTGCTGGAGAAGGGAGGAGCCGAAGTTGCGGCATAGTTTTTCGCGGCGGGAAGGAAGGGATTCAATTTTAAATTCTTTGAGGTAAAAGGAGTATGGTAGGGGGGAACCGCCATAGATAATTTGGAGCGATCTCTTCTGAACTCGCTCTATTTTATCAGTTTCACCTTGTGTAAGAGCAAAGTACCAAACCGGACAAGCATATTCGACTAAGGGTCGAATGAAAGAGCAAAATATTAGCTTTAGCTTGTCCTTAGGAACTCGAAACTTTTTCAGTGTTTTTAGCATTTGAATTGCGCTGTTAGCTTTCTTTACAACTGTCTTAGTATTTTCATGCCATGAAAGGTCAGAAGAGATCACTACACCTAGTAGTGTTGTTTTATCACTGATGAGCCCAGGGTCGATAGGAGGTTCGAAAGACGGCCGAGTTTTCCGAAGAAAAGAAAAAGTCGTAACAGAGCTCCTGAATTCAAACCTAACTTTCGGAATTTGTTTTTTTTTGCAACCCCGAAAAGCTAATACTCTTGGATCTAGCTTGGTCTATCGGCACTTCGACATTGAATTCTGTGCAGAAAAATACAAACAAACAAAGGTTTTCTGACAAAAAAATCTAATTCCGACAACCCAATTACCCCCTCCCCTCCGTAAGAGTTAGTGCTAACCAACTTCAGTAAGTTATCCCTAACTAGTTTTGGGACTAATCCCTGTACGTGGCGAACTAACCAAGTTCCCTTGCATTATCCTTTGATATGGTCCGAGGGATTCCTTTCGGAGTCTGTCTACTAGAAAATTATATCGTGGGGGAGGGACAGTCAAGAGTTATCCCCGTATCCAAGAACGGTAATGGCATTAAGGAGTAATTTGTGTCCGAAGGGATCTGAGGGATCCTTCGATGCCTGTGACAGGAGTGGGATACAAAATAAGCGGTGGAACAGTATGAAAGACGTAGGTTTTCAAACGCAAAGACGGAGGGGCGCCTGTCAATGGCAGAGCAACGAAACTTTTCAGTGCAACCTTCTGTGCCGCCCGCATATCTAAAGGGCATTAACTAAAGGAGGGTATAACGGGTAGTCTGCTTTCACAATGTGGCATGGCGAAAGTTAATGCTAGTTAAGTGCCTATATATTTTAGGAAAATAGCGTTCCTACCTGCGTTAGGAAAATTGCGTTCCTTATAGTTTTGAGAACTGTAGGAAGAAAACGGTCGAATTTCTGCCGCCATCTTGTGCCCCGAAATTATTAGATTATTAGCAATTATCGCTCCTGATCGTGGATTATTGGTAACGTCATAAGATGAGGACCTAACGTAGGACTTGATTGTCCCTATGACGGTTTATAAATTTAAACGTGACCGGCGCCTCGCTGGCCGCTCGGCCCTATATATATACAATCAAGTATATTAGTCTGACGGACGATCAGGAGCGATAATTGCTAATAATCTAACAATTTGGGTCACAAGATGGCGGCAGAAATTCGACCGTTTTCTTCCTGGAGTTCTCAAAACTGGGAACGCAATTTTCTTAACGCAGGTATAATGCACAAGAGCTATAATCTGTTATTTTTCCGTGGATACTTTGAACAGGAATGCAGCAACTGTTTGTCCGTGGCGGGGATACAGGAAAAACAAGCGTTCCAGTTAATCTTTACCAGTGCAAGCTTGACGTAATTTAACACTTACCTATAGGGATCTCCCAGACCTTGTCCTAAGGTGGAATACATCCCGCCGAATCCGGAATTTATAGGAAGTCTTCCGGTGGCGGCCGCCGCCACCGCCGTTGAAACCGTATTCGTCGGGGATACAGATCCGGTGTCCGGACCACTACGCCGCTGGTTCCGGAGCTTTTCCTCCCGCCGCCACTTCGCCCGGCGGTTGCTAAACCATACCTGCGGGGAAATGCTGGTTAGAAAATGTTATTGAAGCACACCTCGCAGTATTTGCTGTTTGTGTTCCAATATTCAAAAATAGCTGAACAGTATAAAACTATACGGCTCTGCTTTTTACAAATTAGCCACGGCTTTGGCTGTTCTAAGCCTTTCCCGAGACCGATTGACTTCTAGCAAAAACGCGGAAAAATTCCGATAACCGGTTTTACGCAACATGATAAGCGTACACTCGTCGGGATCATGATACGCATGGAAAATAGTGAAACGCGACAAGTGTGAAAATCAGTGAGGTGTCGTTGGCTGCACTGTCAGAAGTTTCATAACAGATCGCGCAGAACACTGTCAAGAATAACACCTTTTCACTTAGAAATAAAGTGTTATGACGGAGTAAGTTTACACTATTTCGTGCCTAGATCTCCAACAACATCATCAATTGGTAAAAATACTACACTGTCAGAAGTTACATAACGACAACAGAAGGATGCGCGGTTTCAAAAGATAACACTTTGGGATGTTATCTGTTATGTTTCTTTCGTTCCCGTTAGTATTTTTACCAATTGAAGGTGTTGTTGGAGATCTAGGCACGAAATAGTGTTAACATAATTGGTCATAACACTTTATTGCTAAGTGAAAAGGTGTTATTCCTGAAAGTGTTATGCGCTATCTGTTATGAAACTTCTGACAGTGTGGTTAGTAACATATGAAATTATGGTGGGTTTAAGAAATAATGGAGTAATTACAAAAGTAGTTTGCATTTTCATAATAGGTAACGACGGGTCCTTTAAATTTAAATTGTAAAAAAAAACTCTTACTAGAAATGATCTTTTCACGGTAAAATGGTTCAGAAATATCGCTTTCGAAAATACCATTATTTGCCCTTGTTATTTTCTTGTTAGCGCTTGTCAGCTTAATTTAAACTTCCCGCTTTCAAAAGCGGAGCTTCGACGCAAAATATTTGAAAACTCTGCGTGCCCTAGTTAAAGTTGGAAAAAACACATATAAAACAAAAAATATACATAACGAAATACTAATAATAAACATATTTAAGCCCCACAGAAATTCACCATGTCTTCAAATGGGAAGCACAGACGACTAGCATGATAAAGCGAGGGAATGCCGGTCTTCAGATGCTTAAAGTTTAACTGAAAAGCAGACTTATTTCTGTGTCGTTTGATTGAATACACTGAATTATTTGGATTCTGCACAGGGATTTTTTTGTTTTCCACTATCTGTTCTAGTTATGACGTTCGGAATATCTGCGGCCGTCCCCACAGCGAAAATTCTACTATGACGCGGGAAATTTTTATCTAAACACAAACAAGGCTTTTCAGTGGGCAGTGGCGATATTGGTGAAGATTGCTTAGTGCCTGAACAAAAAAAAGTCATAAATCTTTCTTGTAAGGCATACAACAAATTAGAGGTACCACAAATCACACGGAAATTCCACTATTTGAAAATCGATTATTCGTGAATAGCGGAACAACGAAGTAACTCATTTTCAGCGGGTCTTCAAGCCAATTTAAGTGAATAATTGATGGGTAACTAGATTGTCCTATCCTAGCCCTTTTCGGTTAAACTTTAAGCTTATGTCCAGGCATGGGGCACCCACTAAACACTTGTTCCGAATTTATATTTCATTTATCGGACCAAATCTAGAATACGGAGCCCCTGTTTGGCATTTCGGCCTTACGGTCGAACAGACCACCAGACTTGAGAAGATTCAAAAAAGAGCCCTAATCATAGCGTCAAAGGTGGCCGAGAGGTCCTATGAAGAGTTACTACGTGAATTCGAAATCACTTCTTTACATGATCGGAGGCTGAAACTCTGCATGGAGTTTGGTGTCAAATCCCTGAATCACCAAATCCACAAAAATATTTTCCCTTCCGAAAAGGTGACGAAAAGGCTCCCTCACAAAGTAGCTACTGCGGTTGAAAAGTTGCAACCAATTAAATGCGCACACCAGAGGTTTGCAAAGAGTTTCGTTCCCTCTTTTCTAAGGTTGTACAACGAAGTGTAAACTGAGCTGCTTGTTTAAATTTTTTAAGATATTTATGATTGTTGTAACCCTATATAGGTCTATTATAGTTTATTTGTATGCTCATAGGCTATTGACTATACCAAACAAATTTGGCGTAAGCCACAAAAGATTTTTGGTCAATAAAAAGATTTATCTATCTATCTATATATCTAACATAACTGGCCATTTGACGTTCATGCGGACTGAACGCACGAGCCCTCGCGCTGTAAAAAATAAAGGGTTCAAATCCCCCGTAAAGAGCGTCCTTCTCCCCCTTGTCTCAAGTTGCGAAAGGAACGTAAGGAAAGGAACTTCAAAAGTAAAAGCCGATTGGATGTCTCCCATTGTGATGTCGCATTTGACGCGTTGCAGCGCGGAACAGCACGCCTGCTGCACTTTTCCCTCTGATGTTCGCAGCGGCGAAGAGGGAAGTAGACGGGCATCAATTCAAAGTTCAACAAGTACCTCTATAGCTCAGCTCAATTTTGTCGGAGTATCCATAGCTGCATGGGACCAAAGACGGCGGTTCTATTGGCTTATTTGTTCTTGCTCTTAGCGATTGCTTTGGAGACCAAAGAACACGTTTAGGACACTGTCAGAAGTTTCATAACAGATAGCACAAGGATGCGCGGTTTCAAGTATTCAACAGACAATGCGTAACAGATAACACTTGGGATGTTATCTGTTGTGTTTGAAACGTTACGCATAACACGCCAGCCAAAAAAGCATCAACTGACTTTATTCTTTATCGTCATGATGTCAGAAAACTCAGCAAATACTTTTTGGCGATTTTTCGGCTCTTACTGATAATAAGGCTTTTTATGCATAACATTCTGAAACACAACAGATAACATGCGAAGTGTTATCTGTTTCGCATTATCTTTTGAAACCCCGCATGAGTGTTATCTGTTATGAAACTTCTGACAGTGTACATATGGTGGGGCGTGACTGTGCGGATGCCCCAAATATCTGGGAATATGGAAGGTGAAGCTCAGGGCCGTATCCAGGGGGGGTTAGAGGGTTCACCCCCCCCCCCCCCCGAAACATACAAAAATAGTCGTTTTTACAGGCTTTAACCTCTGATCTGTGTCTTTTTGTACTTTTTGGTCCAACCCGAAGGCAACCACCCCCCGAAATAAATTCCTGGATACGAACCTGGTGAAGCCTGACTTTTAACTTTTACAGTTAAAAAAGCTCAACCACGGTTGCGGCGTTGCTACACGAGTCGAAAACAATGTTGCCACTGGTCGCAGAATCATGTGGTTTGTCACAGATTTTCGTTTTCGACAGAGTGAGCCAGAACTCTGCGACCCCTTCCTTACCAGAATATACAAATCGAAGCAAAAAAACTGAGGCATATTGTTATAAAGATGAAAAAACGAGATTTCTCGTTAATAGTTGGTAAAAAGGACTTCATTTCGTAGGCGCCAGAATGTCACAGGTAATGCGGCCCAAAGTCTCTGGTTCCGTCAGAGAGAAGTGGCAACGCTGGTCAAAAACCCCTAGGCTTATGGTTGGTAAGGGGTTGGGTTGGCTGTGGAATCCACAGATATATAAGCCTGGCTTTTAACCATTTTTACGGATAAAAAAAAACCTCAACCACCTGCAACACGACTTGAGAACCCCTAGGCTTATTGTTGGTTACATTTTAGCGATTGTAATAGTCACCTGGATACGCGCCTCTGGTAATCCAATTTTATCCGCCAGTCGCTCGCGGGCAAACACATCAGGGTAGTGGGTCCGCTCAAATTCTGTAAAGAAAACAAGAATAAAAAACATTCGGATTCATGGTCCCAATGATTACTATACTATTATTCAACTAAGTTATAAAAGCTATTCAGCATGATAATTTTAAAAATAAACTCGATCAGCACTATGTTGGGTCAAACCCACAAAACACCACTCCCCCCCATTTCAACCAAATGGGAAGATAGCGCATGTGCAGGCCAGACAGAAGAGTCAAAAGAGAGGTCTGGGACTTCAAGATTCTATTCCGGAGCAATAGACAAGAAGATCTACGACTACGGACTACAAAAAAAGATGGGAGACCTTCACCAACAAACATTGAAAAAATAACAAATAATAACATAAAACCCCTAACGCATAAAATAGGTACCAAACCAGTGACCAACTCTCGGACAGATCTTGCAATTTTCTTAAAAAATACATCGTACTAGGTTCTCATGTATTTCAAAAAGCTTGGCAGAACCAGTTACAAAAGTACGTACTGCAAGCTAGAAGATTTGTCCCAAACACAAAATCAACAACAGTGGAGAGATTACAATCTGAAACATTAGCAACTGACTAATTACTAGTGATTTTGTTCCTGCAAAAAAAAGGTTCATTAAAGTTTAACTGAAAAGCCAACTTATTTTTGTATCAGTTAATTGGATTGTGTGAAGGGATTTTTTTTTTCACTATTTGCTCTAGTATGACGCTCAGAATTTCTAAAGCCGTCCTCACAAGTCACAACACAAAATTCTACTAAGACGCGGAAATACAATACAAACGCGGCTTTTCAGTGGCCAGTGATCAGCTTTCGGAAGGTAGCTCACTGCGTGAAAACTTATTTTTCGTAAATCGTTTTCGTCAAGCATACAACACAGGTACAAACGATGGAGGTACCACAAATCCGACAGGGAAATTCCATTGTTTAAAAACTGATTAATCGTGAATACCGGAGCAACGACGTAACGCGTTTTCATCGGGTCTTCAACCCTCTTTAAGTGAATAAGTGATGGATAACTGGGGTGTTCTATCTCAGCCCTTTTCGGTTGAACTTTAAACCAGGTTCCTGTGTTTGGTTACTGGTTTGGTAATCTCCGTTAGTAGACTAAAACGAGGACCAATATTCAAACCTTTTTCTAAACTGTCGATCTGTTCGTTCGTAAACGACGTCCGGTTCCGTTGCAATTTCCGCTTTAGCCGCATCCGAGCCTGTGGATCCTCCTCGCCGGATGAGCCATGCTCGGATCCGCCGTCGGAAATGCTTCCCTCTCCACTGCAATCTGAAATGTGAACTTGTTTATTTCCGACCAGATCCCGGATCAAAAAGGATGCGCGTCGAAATGTCAAGTGCAAAACTGAGAGGGTGAAATTTTATGACTCGGATACGATTTATTTTTTCTGTAATTCACAGGGAGGGGACGGCGAAGTCGCAAGTCAGATTAATCCGGTTCATTCAATCTGGGAAACTAAAACAAAAAAAAATATATTTCCAATAATTTCCCCGGACGCTCAAAACTTCGACGTTAAAGGACAAGTGGTTCTGGATACTGTTTCTGTTCCGTCCAAAGTTCCAATACTCTAATATAACTGAACACTCTTATAAACATTAGTATTTTTAAACATTAGTATCCCTCTCAACTGCAACTCTGAAATGTGAACTTGTTTATTTCCGGTCGGAAAACAGAGTAGAATGGATGCGCGTTAATATGTCAAGTGTAAAACTTAGAGGGTGAAATTTTATGACTCGGATAGGATTTATTTTATCTGAGATCCATAGGAAGGAGACGGGAAAGTCACAAGTCAGATTAATCCGATCCATTCAACCTGGGAAACTGAGAAAAAAAAATCTATGTCCAATAATTTCCCCTCAAAACTTCAACGTGAAAGGACAAACGAATCTGGATCCCGTTTCTATTCCGATCAAAGTTATGATAATTTAATTTAACTGAATACTCTAATGGACAGCAGTGTTTTGAACATTGGAGACGAAGTCGGCTGTGTTTAGCCAGTGTCCAGGCTCCTTGCCTTCGGTCACGAACACGACATCATTGGCGCAACCGATCTTTCTGACCCTAAGTAAGTAAGTAAGTAATTTATTTCTGACCCGCCATTTGAAAAGCACAGTATGTAAAATAAAATAAAAGAAAAGGGCCAAAAAGGCAAGTAAACAAATTAGTTTTGTGCTATTAGCAGGGTACGGAAATATTCTATGAAACTGTGGCCTCGGGACTAATAATAGGCGGAATGATCAGTGGGTCAGAGGGGTAATTCTTCTAGGTAAGACAAGGCCTTTGACAGAATTTCTGGAAATAAATAAATATAATTTTGTTTAATAAATAAAAAAGAGCTCATAAGATCCCAACTCACCCAACACGAAAATACATTCTTCCATGGGACTATACGGAATTATTCAAATCTCCAACATTTTAAATCTCACGTCGCAACCGGCCCATTAAGTAATAACAATAATAACAAATTATAAAAATAGACCACTGGCTTCAATAAAAAAAAATATAATTTATGTACGATATGCTCGAACTGCTCGAAGCCTAGGCTATGCTTTTTTTACCTCCTCCTCAGTCGAACATACATGTACATCATCGAAGTTATTTTCAATATTTTCTACCTGTTTAATCTGATCGGTGAATACGATATGTGCACACTATACTCTGCGGTACTAATGATACTGATTGGGTAGTCTAGGTTCTTTTGCAGTTAAGTCTCTTCTTTTGTCATATTTATCGCACTCCGTACAATGTGCTAACGAGCTTCGCTGGTAATAAATTTCATCCGATGAATCAACCAATATTTACAAAATCCACCCCCCCCCCCCCCCCCTCCGTCCATATTCCAAACAAATCCCAATTAAAACTGCAAGTTGAATCCCCCAAACTGACTGGCTAAGTTTTCGTCTGATCTCGTGCGCTTCCACACTACATCAATTCACATTATCAAATCACAATTTGTCATAAAACTGTCATCCGAATCTTCCTCCCTCATGATATATATGGGGTGATCGCCTTTTGATATTTCACTTGGCCAACGACTGACCAAACCGATCTGTTCGCCATGACAGCTGGTATGTTATGTCGTCAAATATCAGGGAGGACGCTCTCCCCTCTTCTGATTCCATATTTATGGCACTTGCAGTTGCAGCTTCGCTCAAGTGCCATATACCGATCACTTTTCCGTCGGTCGGTCTGTCGGTCGGTCCGGTGATCGCGAGTTAGGGTACTTGCAGATGTGCTAGGACGATGAAACTTGGCAGGCATATCAGGGACCCGACCAAACTAACTTGCAAATAGTCACTTCCCCGATCCGACCACCGTGGAGGGAGTAGAGGGCGGGGGAATCCTGAGAATTTAGTAGTTTTTGTAAAACCCCTACCCCTTTCTACACACTAGTAGGTCTGCGCGCGGCGTGACGTCACTCGTTGCATCGGATCACTCTGTTAACATTGGAAAGAGCTAGTGCATTCGAGGGTCAAAGGGGTTTGTATGTGTGGTGCAGTGCGGGGGAATATGGAAAATTGAGTGTTTTGTAACTTTCGAACGGGTGATCGGATTGGGACGAAACTTAATACCTGAATGAATGACATATCTCTGATGTTCCATTTGAAGTCCGAACCGGATTCGACAGCTATGGGGGAGTTGGGGTGGGGGAAGACCGGAAATCTCGAGAAACGGTTATAATGGAGGGATCGGAGTAAAACTTGCTGGGAAGAACAAGAATCTGCTCCAGATAAATCGTTTACACGTTTGGACCTGACCCGGACACTTGGGGGGGGGGGTGGAGGGGAGTTTCCCGGAATTCTGGTGATGACGGTTTTTGGGATTTTCACGACGAAACTTGGGAGGCGTATCAGGGACCCGATCAAACTTACTTGTAAATAAAATTCACTCGATCCGATAGTCGTGGGGGATCGGAGGGAGGGGGAATCCGGAATATTTAGCCACGCGTAACTTTGGAACGGGTGATCGGATTCGAGTGAAATTTAATAACTGAACAGAGGGCGTGCATGTGGGGATCTTTTTCATGTCCGGACCGGATCCGACAACAATTGGGGGGGGGGGGGAATACGTGACCGGATTGGACTGGAGAGATCGGGATGGAACTTTGTGGGAATAAAAAACAAGTCCAAAACTGAACCGGATTGGCTCCGGCGACTGTGGGGGGAGTTTGAGGGGCGGGTCCGGAATTACGGTGATCGCGAGTTAAGGTACTTCCAGATGTGCTAGGACGATGAAATTTGGCTGGAAGATTAGAAATTCGACAAGATTGGCTTAGAAATCGCCACTTTTCAAATCCGACCATTCCTTAAAGTATAAATCATGACCGCAAATTAAGAAAAATATTTTAAGCAAAATATGCATTTCCATCATCCCCATGAGCTCATGATCATTTTTGCCTCAAGGGTTTTGCTTACAAATGAAGTTCTAGCTCCCTTAAAGTGTGCATCTTAACCGCAAGGTCGAAAAGTACTTTTATCAAACGAGACATCGCAACCCATGATCAGTTGTCCCACAAGGGTTATGCAAAAAAAAAAAATTTCTTGCACCCTTAAAGTTCGCATTTTACCCGCATTAGTGAAAAAAAAATACTTTTGATCATACGTATATATCAATGATCCCTAAGAGCCTGCTATCGTTTTTGCCTCGAGGGTCTTCCTTACAGATGAATTTCTAGTGCCTTTAAAGTGCGCATCATTACAGCCAAGTTCAACGATAAAATGCTTTTTCTCTAGCTCCCTTAAAGTGCGCATCTGAACCGCACAGTCGAAAATTACTTTTGATCAAATAATACATCTCAACCCTTGCATGTGCCATATGAGCTTACAGCTCTTGTTTTATTTTGTAATGTACGCGTAGTGTTAGAAATTCAGTTATAAAAGATAATAATTATTAAGTTTTTAGGACATAAGTTGCGTATGACCGTCACAATACACTTAAACTGTGATTGTACATATTTATTATGTTCTATATTTGTTCTTTTTTGACAAAAAAAAAACAACCATCAGCTGTGTCTGACTAAGGTTTTTAGAATTAAAAGGAGAGAAAAACACAACAAACATTAAATATAAATGATCGATTGATTGACTGAACCATACTGATTGGATCATATTCTATACAGAATAAAGGCTCTACTCGTATTCAGTAAAAACTCGTAATATCTTACTGAGAGGCGTTACTAGCCAAAATGTTTGGGGGGGGGACAAGGTATTTACCGACTGGCTGGTCATTTTTACCGACTATTTTTTCGGATAAAAACGACTGTGGTGACGACAAATCGGCTTATTCTAAGAAAAAACGACTACTTTTAAGAAAAAATCGACTACTTTTAAGAAAAACAGACGGTTTTTGATTGTTTTTAAGAAAACATCAAAGTGTAATAAATGACAAACATTCATTTCCTTCAGATTTGTTAATTACAGAGCCTTTAACGCCAAAGCTCACATTGCTTCAGTCAGTGTTCCGTTGTTCTGCGATGCCGGGATTTCCGAGTTCCATGAGCGTAATGAATAACTGGCGAATAATTAGTAGCTGCATATTAGTCAGTTTTCAGACATCCTAACGATTATTTTGAATGCCTACATTTGTATGTCTATTTAGGTCGAAATTAGTTGTTATTTAGGAAGGGAATCTTTTGATGCCTGAAATCTTGTCTCGTCTTTAACATGCACCACAACAGAAAGTGGGTTTGTACGAAGTAAAACCTGAACGTTAGATTAAACTTAAGAAGTCCGAGTTTTGGTACGGACTTTAAGTACTTTGGTAGACATGCTTGTTTGTCAAATTTCAAGAGGTTACACATAGGTTATTAGTCGGTTCAAACTTTGCGACTATTTTTACGACAACATAAAATTCAACAATAAAAACTACGATAGGAATAAACTCGGAACTAGTCCAGGTTCCAATGGGGAATAAGTTAAATAAAAATGAACTATTATTATTCTCTATTATACAGCATGATACATACATTCAACCAAATATACTGCCGAGGTTATTGCTGTTAAGCAGTTAAACAGATTCTACGAGTAGCCTAGAATTTCTCAATCCTTGACAATGATCCGAATTTAGGCAAAAATAGTAACTATGGGCATCAAGATTTTAGACCGTTCAGGGAGGCAACCGCAATCTACCCCTTCTGGTTGCAGAAAAAGGATATAACAGTAGTACGTTCTCAAAGTCGACTGTCAAAATCGGAAATTCATATTCATCCTTGCCGAAACAACGAACTCACGAACCGAGCTGCCAAGACTATCCACGGATCATCAATTCTGGATTTCTTTTTCCCCAGGACAGACTAATGATCCCCCAAAAACATTTCCATGCAGATCAGGCCGTTGTTTCCAAATCAGCGTGGCTACTGCTCCCAGTTGTCGCCTCATTGCCCTATTTCCGATTACCCTTTCATGCATACCGCCTTCCAAAATAATCATCTTCGTCTTCATGAATAAAACAAACTTGGCAGCGAAGAAAACACATTCACCCACAATTCATCACCACCCCGAGCGACAGTCGGAGTTCATCTGAGAGGAGGCGGGAGCAACGCGGGAGCTCCGCGCTCGCGGTGTGATACGGAGCGGAATGAATTGGGTTAGTCATAAAGCAGCCTCTGGGCTCGGCGATGCGATCAAATTTCCTGCGGCCCAAATCGAGTTAGATTTCAAAGGGGATTTGCGAAGACTTGAGGGTATTGATTTGTAATTGAATCTAGATGAAGGATTCTGATGGAGTCGACAAAATTCCAGTCAAGTGTTATCGGACAGGGTCCTTATTGAGGTCTTAATGTACAACAAAGAAAATTTATACATAATAGAGAAAACTTATTGTTTTCTTTGGGCTTCCTGTCAGCCTGCAAAGTTACTGTAGCCTACATCAACCTTCAGGGGCTATTCGGATGCTTCGAAGTCCAGAATTAATGCTTACAAGATGATTTGAAACTGAATGTGGGTGAAGGATTTTTGATGGAGTCGCCAAACTTCCAGTAATGTGTTATCGGGCAGGATCCTTTCTATTGTTAATATTCAGATAGATCTGTAACTAAATTTAATCTGGGCGAAGGGGGCAGAATTCAAGTCAAGCGTCACCGGACATGACCTTTTATTGAGTTCTTAAAACGCCTGAAATTAATGTTTTTCTTTGAGCTCCCCGTCAGCCTACAAAGTTCTATTACTTGAACCTAAAGAAGTCACCAGGATGCTTCACAGTCCAAAGCTAACTTTTCTCGAGGAGACGAAAAACAGCCTGTAAATTAGTTCTCATCCAATTTCATACTGTTCTTTCTTTGTTTTTTTTTTTTCCATTTGTTAGTTTACTCCAATATTGTATCTTGTGGAAGTGAGAAATAAAAATGCTCAATCATTCACAACCGGGGCGCAATGGTCATTTTGAAAAATACGCTCGTATTTTAAGCACTATGTAAATGGATCACTACTGAATGGACTAAAACTAAGCTTATGCGTCAATAGTGAAAAACAGAGAATTTAAAGTAGGAATAAGAGTTTGTGCCATCACAGTAAAAAGCACTAATACCTTGTCTTTTGTTTAAGTCGTCCCTAGCCGCTGCTAGATGGCTTGTTAATCCATGGGGGTTAGCAGCATGCATCAGCCCAAGGGGATGGGCCGCAGTAGGGGCACCGGGGTACCAAGCCCAGCCACCAGTCTGACCGTTGAACATTCGTAGCTTGTCATAAACGGACTCAGTGGTAACGACGTTTTGCTGTTCTTTTTGCGAGGCAATATTGCGCAGAACACGATTGATTGATGAAACCTGGAAAAATAGCGGAATAAATCAGCAAATTATATCAAGCCTTCATGTCAAGTTTTTTCTGTTATCTAAAACATTGTTTCTTCGTTTCATGTGATGAAGATCGTTCGCTTGTGGTTTCATTCCTTTTTCTACTTTGTCTGATGTTATTCAAAAACAATTTGAATAAAAGGTAAGCCCACCCATTATCAGACGTTAGCCTTACGGGTTATGACTAGAAGAGTAAATGATATCAGTATTTATTTTTGTGATTAAAATAAACTAAACCAACGAAGAGCTAGAGGAAAAATAAGGACTGAACAAGTTCATTCAAGAAAAGAAGGCTAAGCTAATACAGGCATACAAATTAACCTTGCTCTGTTGCCCCTGTCCCGAGATACTAGAAAACAATAATACCAGGGTTGCCACACTAGATAAAAACAAATCACTCTAAATCACCAAAAGAAGAAATCGCGACGAAGCCGCGCGGAACTTTTTGGAGGCTTTGGTGACTAAGAAATTTTGTGATTTCTTGGAATTTTTTGTGAAAATCACAACATTTAAGCCATTTGGTAATACAGACAGAAAAAAAATCACAAAATTTCGTGACGAATCACCAGTTGTGGCAACGCTGCGCACCCAGAGAAGCAACATCACTTATCGATGCCGCTGATAAGAAAGTGTCAACGAGGGATAGTCATATGGAGCAAGGATGAGATATGGATCACCACCCAAGTATAAAGAGGTTATAGAAAATACAAGACGGCTGAATGATATGTGAAATCTAACCTCTTTAACATTATGCAGATGCGTAAAACAAAGATAGGAATATGTATGTACAAATATCTCAATTCACTTGCACCCTGGAATTTCATAGAAATGTATTTTGACTGGATGCTCATCATACCATGATTTTCCAGCTTCTTCATCATCAAATAGTTTACTATCTGATCAAACAAGACATACATGAAGAAGGACATTATAAATCGGAGATGCAGGAGTAGCGCTACAGAATGAACTACCTTTGTGTATTAGGAACGCAGCAACCCTTCAATCTCAACAACAAAAAAACTAAAAGGGTTATTTTCACGTGAGAGTCGTTGAGATCTTTGTGACTGTGCTTAAATGATTATTCTGATGTAATTCTGATGATTGTTTTTAAAGAGAAGATTACTGATTAGTGAATTAGCTCCTTCTCTGTAAGTTCGCCCGTCTGCCGTAAAGAAGTCGTATGGCTTATATATGCGGACATGCACTTTGTTTCCGGAATCTTATTTTTGTTTTTCAATAAATAAATCCGAAAAAAAAATATCTGGGTAGGCTATCCTGAACGTCGGGTGACCCACTTCCCTCAAGCTCTAATATCTCTACGTGGAATTAACAAAGTCTAAAACCGAGCTTTTAGCCGATCAAACATCAGCGCCCCCTCGTCAGTTTTTGACAGCCCCCTAAGAGCACCATGTGTGCAAGCCCTTCCACGCCAGCGAGCAACTACAATGTTTTGCTTGATCGAGTACGGAAAATCCGGATAAAATAATTTGGCCGCGGAACCAGCAGTGTTTTTTCGGTGCTATTGTGACCCGTAATTAAATTGAAACTCTTGTTCCCCCCTTCGTTTGGCAAACAATTGTCAACAGAAGGGTTGGATATGGCGGCCGACAGCAGCTAAATATAGCAAGCTAAAATAACATATTTGTTGTTTGTGGATTCCTAATTACTGACAATCCCCAAGCGCAAAAGTCAGATACTCTGAAGCACTCTGGTATAATGCGTTCCGCATTTCAACAGTATCGACGCCATCAAAGCGTCCCAGTTTTCTTTTTCACAGATAACCAAAGGACCGATTTCTACCCATGCACCAAAAATGCCTATAATATACTATTTGCCGTTGCATGTTTGTTTGTTTTTGGTTTTTGAACGTTTTTGGGCAAATATACATGTAGCTTATTTCTGTCCACATTTTCTAAGCCGACTTACTTTTAGGACATAACCCGAATGCAGCCAGAGGCGTTACTAGCAAAACAAATTTTTTGGGAGGACAAGGTATTTACCGACAGGCTGGTAATTTTTACCGACTGTTCTTTGCAGAAAAAAACTACTGTTTTCAAGAAAAAAACTACAGTTTTGAAAAGAAATCGACTGATTTTCAGAAAAAAACGACTTTTTTATGAACAAAATCAACTGTTTTGACGAAAAATCGTGGCGCTTCGCGCCGACTCGGTTATTTTTTACCGAATGCTTTCTGAATGCAGCAGCCGTGACGGCTGCTGTTTTCGGTTTTGTATAATTTTGGGCAAACGACAAGTGTTGCTTCTTTTTGGCTACGTTTTCAAAGACGGCGAACACGATCTGGCAACACTGTTCCTGCGTACCATGTGAGCAGACCTCTCTACGGGTACATATCTGTCTGTCATAAGCTACGATATCGATTCTGAGCCATGATATGTTCTCAGCAAAAAGCATCCTTCTAAATTTTACATGGGAAATTAATTTGCGGTCTTGACACTGTCGCCTGATTAGGCAGTGAATGACGATTATATATTCATGGAATGGCGTGTCTTTTGAATAATACACCACGTTGCGAGCTACAGACGGCTTAAGACTGATAATTGCTTGTCCAGGTAGCTTCAGGGCACGATTATCACTTGGTGAACCAGTCCTGGGCAGATGATTTGTGAAAAAAATTGCGCCGAAACTATACGGAGCTTTTTTGTCTAAATGCGTTTTTCCATGCTCCCACAAACAGTTTGTGGGTCGATTGTGGCTCGAAAAGAGTGTTTCCGCGGCCTTTTGTGCGGCCCACAAGTGCGTTTCCGCGACCAACAAGATTTTCGTGGCTCGCTTTGTGGCTCAAATTCGACAAACAACTGCCGAGGTGATTATCGATTTTGTGGCTCAATTTTGGCGGGAAAATCAAATTTAGCAGCAAAACAACGTCAAAACAATAAAATTAAAAACTTTCTCAATTATGCGGACATAAAACAGGAGATCCTTGTTGCACGGAATGGTAAGGGCGAAAGTCTGGAGTTCTATTTATTGAGACTTTGCATGATTTTTATTTATATATTCAGACATTTGAAATTACCGCCGAAAAAATAGACAAAACGGCGTTTCCGCGAGTTTCATCTTGTGGCTCGACTGTGTGGCACACAATCGTGTTTCCGCGAAAAAAAACTCAAACGTGTGTGGCCCAAAATTGTGTCACGGAAAAACGCCTTTAAAAAGGGACGGTCAATATAGGGCAACTTTGGATAATGTGAAGTACTACCCTACGTTGTCTAAATATTCCTTCAGCCCAAGCTGACTGCGAATCATCTTTGACAATGTAAAACGGATAAGTCAGCTGAAATTTATAGGAGCTATATTTCGGCCCGTATTGGCAAGGGTCCTCTTCAGGCTCAAAGCCACTGAAGATGGAACAAACGAAACTTGCGAAAATGTTGTTCCGAGCGATAAGCTAAGAATCCTAGGAGTAAAAGTTAATAACCATTATAACGTGACGAAGGGCCCTTTCAGAGCTGGGTTCCCTCTTAGAGCTCCTTCCATTCATCGATTTTGAAATTTGTTAAAATTCAAATTCAGAAATTCGAAGAATTTCTGATGAACCTTGCTGAGGCATTTCTTGCATTGTTTTTTTTTCACTATTGTTATGTCACAAACTTTCAACAAATGCATTTACAAGGAGAGTCTTAGAACTCTAACTAAACTTAAACTCAGGTAGCCTACTGTGGATGGGTCGTATGATGTATTATGATACATTCATGTCAGGGAATCACGTTAGCCGGATAGTTAACCTATCTTTTTTGTTATGGCGAATAACCAAGGCCATATCCAGGGGTGGTTAGGGGGTTCGACCCCCCCCCCGAAACCCACAAAAGTAATAGTTTTTTGTAGGTTTTAACCTCTGGTCTATGAATTTTTTGTACTTTTTGGTCCGACCCGTGGGCAACCCCCCCCCCGAAATAAATTTCGCAGGCAACCCCCCCCCCCCGAAATAAATTTCGCAGGCAACCCCCCCCCCCCCCCGAAATAAATTCCTGGATACGGGCCTGCGAATAACCCATGCCTTTTCTAACACACAATTTCCTGTCACTAGTATTTTGAGCGATTCAAAAACGATACCCACGGTAGGTACCGTACGAGGTCGTAACCTTACTTGTTACCGCTATCAACTTTAAAGTACGGGCATTAGTTTGAATACAACTTTGACCTTATCCACAGCATCTATCTTCCCCTACCGTGGGGATTTAACAGAATTTGTGAGGATCTCTATGTCCCTTGATCCCTGGGAACTAAGCAGTTGTCTGAATATCCCAAACATTAATCAATCTTAGGGATATTACCATTTTGGAAGACATCGTTATTATGATCTTTGTCGATTTGTAAGCAATAGGCTTGATGACAGCAACAACAAATGTACATTTGCCATCTGAAAGTACATAACACTGCGACAAAGGGGCTAACCACAGTTCAGTTGTTTAATAAAACAACGAAAAAATGTGCTAGGGCAATAATGCGTTAGAAAAGTTGTGAAAATTATGGAGAATCGAAAAAAAAGGAAAGAAGGGGACAAGAATCGTTTCTTCCATTAAAACAGGTATTATTTTTATCTCAATTATTAACCAACGTCACAAACAAGTTATCACACCAGTGGAGTAGGAAAAAAAGAAAACAACATAGCCAACAATTCAAATTAACGAACAGAAACAAAAAAATATTCAAACAGACTGACTGAAGGATGATCGGAAAAAAGTCGAGAGAAAGGCTGATTCCGACATCTTGCGGTGAGGGACTGCCAGCTTAGCTGGAACATCGGGGAAACTTAAGAACTATTTTTACCAAATACATACGAGAGGCCGTGTCGTGTCCCGCTGCTACGAAATGAGACTAGGCTATTTTTCGAAAGCTTTCGCCACAAAGATGCCATTATTCAATTACGACTTTCTATTTGACTCTCCTTCGGGCAAGCGGGATCAAGTACCTTCCGCTTTCCAACGGCAATCAAAAACAAATCGGGAAGCTCCAGTCTCATTAATTCCTAAGGGCTTTCTAAATCATATTGACTTTTAAGTCTTTGTCGTTGAAAGAGGATCGATCCCGGCCCTCTCGAATGTCATTTGTGTGAGCTTTGCCGAGAGAGATTCGAAATTGTCAGCGAAATCAGCTTCCAGTTCAGCGAGCAGCGCGTCAATCTGGCGCAACAAATTCAAGACGGATTTGATTTTAGAAGATTGGATTTGCTGATAAGAAAATTTTCGGATTTGGGACTTCAAGGAGCGGCACAGATGCCAAAACGAATGGGGAGAAAGAAGGGAGAGGGGTTCTGGTCTTGCCACCGTGTCAAGATTATTGTTAAAGGACCCCTCGCACTATTTACTCTTCAACTTACAGTATTTTAAAATATTCGAATACTTTAAAACTGTGCTGTGCTTTCAACGAATAACCCACGGTTTTTGCTGTTTTAAGCCTTTTCCGAGACCCGTTGACTTGTAGCGAAAACAGGGAAACAATTTACATAACCGGTTTTTCTGATGGAAAAACTTCTCACAGGCAACCGTCGACAGGGCGATAGCAAAACGCGGCAAGTGAGAAAATAAGCGTGGTTTTGTTAGTGGAGTTAGAATGTACCGTACGAAATTGGGGTCTCTGGGTTTAGAAATATATGGAGTGATTATGGAAGTAGGTTGCACTAGTGTTATAGGTAAGACAGGTCCTTTAAGCTTGGGGGCCTCAAATCCCAATCTACCGAACCGTTGCACTTATTGCCCCGTACCTGACCCGACCCCGCTGAAATGCTTCCTCTTTAGAAAGGCCGAAGAACGTCATTTCATCCCTGATAGTGATGACTCAAGTCAGTTCAGTTTAGTGTCTTATTTCAACACAAACAAATTTTATACACTGAAACTAGCTATCTCGAACTGCCCAAATCTAGTGACAGTATTCATTCATGTGCTACAAATAAAAGTAATTGAAAAGAAAAACTGACGGACCTCATTTTAGGAGTTTGAATTTGCTGGTAAGAAAATTTTCAGATTTAGGACTTCAAGGTTATAGATGCTACAGGGAATGGGGAGATGGGAGAGGAGATTCGGGAGCTGTCCGACAAGCTACAAGCCTGAAATTCCGACCTATCAAATCGTAACGTCCCTGGCCCCGACCTCATGAAATCAATTATTCAAAATAAAATACATCATTCGTATTTGAACGTGAAAGTCCTTTGGGGCCCAAAGGACCATGCCAAATAATGTCACCTTCCCGAAAGTGTATGGTCAGTACAAATCTTTAGGTATTTTTTGTTTCATACCACTTTTTTGGGGTTAGAGCATGCAATAAGTAGGAATTGTAGACGAACTAAGGATAAAAATCGTAATTATATGTGCCAAGGTCTAATGATATTTTTCCTTGACAAAATTAAACAGACGGGGGTTAGACAGGAGACACAAGGTCGACTAAAAGAAAGCCGATAAATGTATAGAATTTCTAAGTTCCGCAGGTTCGTCCTTCTAGCTTTAGATGCGGAAATATTGCTGGAATAACTCTCAGCCGACTTATCCGGTGAGCGAAGTCAAATATTATTTTGTCCACATTTTATAAAAGTCCAATATCGTCGCAGACAATAGCAGTGAAGACGCTGCCCGTACTACCGGCAAAAGAGCTTAGGTGGATCAAATCATAAGACAAACCAAATCCGTACATTCAGACCACACATACTACCCAACAACAACCCCATGTTATGCGGGTCGATTTGATAATCACTTCGCTACCCTTTGACGACCTTATCAGATGACAATTAAATCCGTAGTGTCTTCGACGTCTGCATCAGTCTTTGATATCGACTGCCCCCTTTGAACAGGTCCTTTGCCGCTCTATTTGAAATTCTTCAGCTTCACTTGTTTATGTCACAGGACTGGACAGGCGAATTCCAGTTCTGAAGCAAATGTACCTGTCACCTCGTAGGTGATTCAGATCGGAATTGTTGTATAGTTGTGAGTATCCAATAGCGAGCTGTGATTGATTTTTGTTTTTCATTCGTCAAAAAGAGCAAAAGGGTGCAGAAGACAAAGAAAAGGAAAACGAAGCAGATAAATATTATAATTCTAAAGAAACAGATGACGAAGTTGAATTTTTCCAAAGCCCTCCGAACCCACAATCTGTAGTAGAACAGATAAATTGATTCAGGTGTAGTTTTGTGTTTATATATTATATTAGTCCTCATTTTTAGGCACATAAGTAATATAAATGGCGGAGTATTTTCAAAAAGTGGTGGTTAGCTTGATCTGTTTTCGAACCGACGCGCTTAATACTCCCCGATAAGTTTGTATTCCAGTGGACATGGACTGAACTGAAAATTTTGTGTTTTCAAAATTCGACCATTCCTTCGTCCTGCTTGAATACTCTAGTCTTTAAATTTTTGTTTCAACCCATTAACATTCCAAGCCTTCTTCGCACTATGCACCACTCCTTCCATCTATTTCCTTGGAAAAGGAAATTTTTTCCTTTGGAAAAAAGGAAGGATACGTTTGTTTTGAGCTGAATCAAAAGGGGCAGCATCATCAATATTTCGGCTCTTAAGAGAACACAATAGACTATTTTCCGCGCCCATGGGCCTCGCCCCTTCCCCGTTTTTTTCTAGGAAAAAGAGACCTTGGTCCTTAGCCGGTTAAAGCTAAGTGCTACCTCTACTCCCCCCTCCCAACAGTATTCCATCCCTTGTTCAAGGACAGACTGGCCCTGGACAACTCCCCGTCTCGACTTTTCCCTTTTTCGAAGGAACATAATGGGCGTTTTTTCGCGCCTCTGGAAGGTGCCCCTTTCCTTACTTTTCCCTGGGAAAATGGGACCTTGGCCCTAAGCCGGTTCAAAAGGCGTTACTCCCACAAATATTTCAGCCCTTTCCAGAGAACATGATAGGCGGTATTTTCCCGCCTTAGGACCGCGTCCCTTTTCCTACTTTTCCCTAGGAAAACGGGACTATGTTATCATGTCCTATGTTATCATGTTGTAAAAGAGATATTCAGGAATAAATACAATGATTGATTGACTGATTTATTGACCTTTGTCGTAAGCTGTTTAAAAGGCGTTACTCCCACACATATTTCAGCCCCTTTCAAAAGATCATGACAGGCGCTATTTTCCTGCCTCAGGAACGCGCCCCTTTTCCCTGGGAAAACCAGACGTATGTGCTAAGCCGGTTTAAGAAGCGTTACTTCCAAAAATATTTCAGCACTTTCCGAAGAACACAATAGGCGCTATTTTCCCGCCTCAGTATCGCGCCCCTTTTCCTCCTTTCCCATAGATGGCACTTTATACAAGGGACTTTCTGTTCGCAAGCCCCTCGGTAGCTCAGACGGTTAGAGTGGCTACCCTGTAAGTAGAAGGTCCTGGGTTCAAATCCCGGTCGAGGAGCATTTTTGTCTTTCAGTTCACTACTTCTACAATTTTTTCTCTTTCCCCTTGGAAAACGGGACCTTTGTCCTAAGCCGGTAAAAAAGGCGTTACACCCACACATATTGAAGCGCCTTCAAAAAGAACACGATATGCGCTATTTTCCCACCTCAGGACCGCGCCCCTTTCCCTACTTTTCCCTTGGAAAACCGGACCTTTGTCCTAAGCCGGTTAGGGAGCGTTACTCACACCAATATTTCAGTCATTTCCAAAAGAAGAAGAAGAAGAAGATAGAACTGAGTTTGTCAGTTTGTCCCAGATGTCAATAGATATACAATTAAAACACCAACCAAACTATAGGCGTTTTTTCGCACCCCTTCTAGTCCTTTCCTGGGAAAATGGGACCTTGCTCTTTAGCCGGTTAAAGAAGTGTGCCATTTTGACACCATACTGAGATTGAGTAGTGTCTTATTTCATGTGCCCTCCGCACACAAGAGGGAGCTAGGGGGGCGCACGTGGCCAGTGATTGATGATACTGTGTGAGAGGGGGTAATATTGTTTTGATTGTATCCATTATGAAGACATGTTAAGCAGCAGCTGTCACAATCAGGCTGGGTTTGACTTCAACGGGACAAAATTAGGAAAAAGGAATTTGTAACGGAAAGTGTTCCGGTTTAACTCATACCGAACAACTGTAGGCTACATGTTCGAAATTCCAACTAATGAAAATAGGCGACGGAAGACTTCGAGTTTGAAAAATATTCTTAAAGCTGTTTCACACTGAATCTGTAAGGTTTCACGTTGATAATAATAATACAATGCATAAAAAGCTATCACCTCTAAATAACTCTAAGAAACTTGGAGTAATCATTACTGAAATTGGGAGTAATCATACTGAACTGGGAGAGATCATACTAAAGAAGTAAGCTAAGTTTACGTCAAGTTTCTTTAGCGCATACTACGCGAACCTTTCACCCCTTACGTAAACTTGAGAATGTGGAATGGTCTCGACGGTCCAAACAGCTCTTTTGACGAAGTAAATAGTAGCCTATCTAGGTACAGTCCTATATTTTCATCGGCTGTCAGAAATATGGTCATTACCTTCTTGGCAAGTATCATAGTTGACTGCACTAAACGGAATCGTCAGCTGATTTTATTCGAGCAATACATCGGCCCTTCTTGGCGAGGGTCCTCTTCAGGCTCAAAGCTAGAAAATTGAATCTGTGGAAATAAAGATTCGGGCTATTAGATACATCTGATTAGTTACTCACTAATCAGACACCTATAGTTGCAAGAATTCTTCATTTATTTTATCACAGGTTCAATTTCCTAGCTTGATCCTGAAGAGGACCCAAGCTAAAAAGGACCGCGATATCGCTGGGGCAAATCTTAGTTCAGCATCATTTGTATATACAAAATAGTAGCCGATCGACACCGATATTCAATAATCATCGCCTTTCGCCATTGTTTTGATTTGTACCTACGACTTTTTAGCGTTTTTTCGGTCAAGCCACCTGTCTCGCTACCCGAAAGCTTCAAGGTCCGCCGACAACGCTTTCACACACACGGCCATGAGAAGCTGAAAAGTGTTAATTCTCATTTTGGATGATAAGGTAAACCATCCGGTCTATCTTCCGTTTTGGGCATCTTTTGTTTTATTTGGATTTTCCACTTTTATCATCATCCAAATCATCAAGCCATTGGGAGAGATGTCGGCGTCGTTCCCTTTCGGCCTCTCTTCTTGGCTCAGTGCCAAGGCGCGTTCAGTTTTCAAATATTTTGCGTCCACCCACCGCGTTGGAGAGCGGGAAGGCTAGACAAGAGTAGACAAGCGCAGAAGAAAATCGGTCATTTCGCGCGAAAAGTAGTCTAAGGTCTCTCGAAAAACGTTTCCGAGCCAATCGTGAAAAAGTCATTTCTAGTAAGAGTTATGCTTTAATAATTATTTGGTAAAAAATTAACAAATTTGTCGGCTTTCAATCAATCCATTCTGCTGTCGTTCTAAATCATCTGATTCACTGAAACGTGGTATGGTAAAAATAATGAAACAGCAATAATAAAATAAATGAATATATACAAACTTACGCTTGGTATCGTGTCATTATTGCACACCCCCTCCTGGAGTAAGCGATCCCTGATCTCCCATGCGAAAATCGATGGGCACTCCCGTTTGTATTCTGAGATCTTCTGTACAACCCCCGAAGTGGCGACCCGGGGTTTCGACCCACCAATAGCACGAGGCTTGATGGAGCCTGTTTCATAATATCTAGAAGAAAAATTAAAAATAATTAAAACGAACAAAAAGCGTAATTACATTAACAGGGACGGTTACAGAAATATATCTGTCTACCACACAAGCGTGACTTTTTTTTATAGACTATCCCAAACAAGTCCCTTACAGGCTAGGCTGAAGAGTTGTTGTTTTTTTGTTGTTGGAATAAGCCCAATATTAAAAAAAAAGATAGGCAAGTCCCGCGTTTAACGCCTGATGTCCAAATAGCAAGTAGTAAGACACCGGTAGTCGTGGTTTGTTGCTGAATGCAAGTTCGACAAAAATGGTTTGATAAATTTAAGTCTCTATATAACAAATCTCTATCTAAATTTAGTCCCACAGAGACTATCGTGTGCTTGGAACAATGGATTTGGACCCACATCGGAACCAGCATCTCTGTTAAAATAAGTGTTAGGAATATTAGAAGACCAAGAAATACAGACATGAGCATGTATTGTTAGAGAATCGGCGACACTGTCAAATTATAAATTGGTTAAAGAGAGTTTTGGACCCAAATTTTACACGAAGCTTACCTCAGGCTCTGGATCCAGTTGCGAGCGAACTGTCTGCCAGTACATGGGTAAAGTAAGTTTGATAAGAAAAAAAGTGTTTCCCCGAGTACGAACAGCCCCTGTCCACTTTGCGGTGAAGGTGATGATGACCTAGCCTGTTAAGCCTCGTAACAAGTTTAAACTTCTGGAGGGTCTTGTAGTTACTAGTATTTTTTTTCCAATAAACTTCGTGCCCTAGGGTAGGGTGTAATAAATCATTCATTCATTCAAACCCATCGTTTGGCAGGGTGACTGACTGATTGATTGAACGTACAAGTGTAGAAACACGAAGAACAGAGCAACACAAATAAAATAAAAGGAGAAACGCGAAAATACCAAAATGCAGAAAATATCGTGAGCTAATTGGCCGGTATTAATGTGAACAAAATACCGCAGAGGGTAGTAAACACATATCAGATCAATCTTTTTACACAGCTCATCACGTGAGGTGTGAATGAAAAACGAGGAAGGACTCGTCTGTTTCGGTGACATCTAGGGAAAAGGGATGGCACTAGCAGTAGGAGAAATTTGCAATATCTGAAGTATGTTACTCGCAAAAACAGGGATTAGTGGTAGACAAGTTCTAATCGTTATTCACTCTTGCCCTGACCTGAGACGAAACGGAACCTACTAAAACGGAACCCACTAAAATATTAAGTTCAGCCAAAAAGTTCAAGTATGTGAATTACATCTTCAAACTTTTTATGCCAAATGCTGGGTTCTCTAATCTAATAAAATATTGATGATTTCAGTGAAGTTCAGAAACCAGGCAACATAATTCCTTTATAGCGGAATAGGTAAGGTTTAGTGTACTTAAATGTACCTTGCGTTGGGTATAGGGTATCCATGCAGCTTGGGGCTCCAGGGTATCCCAGAATCAGGGATTTGTGGTAGAGAACCCCAACTACTGCACTGAGGACAAGTTCCGTAAATATTTGGCGGGCTGGTTCTGTAATTCAGTTCACTTTATTTTACCAAAATCAGGGATTCGTGGTAGACTGGTTCGAATCATTCTTCACTCCCAGACGTAATAGGTAACGGACCTTACTAAAATAAAAAATAAAACATGGGGATCGGGGGGCCCGAGGGTCGGACCTAATCCAACCAAACAGTAATAAGACATGAACATTGATCAGAGGTTAAAGCCTATAAACTATAAAGAACGATTATTAGGCCTATTTTTTACTGGGGGGGGGGTCGAAACCCCTACTCCCCCTGGATACGACCCCCCCCCCAACATCTTCTATACCGTCTTACCTGCCTAGGATTTTCGACACGCATCCATTGGACACTTGGAGGATCCTTGAAATATCACAGGGTCTGGCGCCGGAGTGAGCCAACTCGACAATTTTCGTCCGCGTGGAGTCGGGAAGGGGCCGCCCATTTACGTAGACCCCGCCCAGCTGATTCACTCCGCTGTGACCTGGAATGGCAGATCGTTAGAGTTTGTTTATTGCCGCTATACCAACCGAAACAGCAGTGTTGCCAGTTGGCGGATTTTATGCCATACTGACGGATTTTGTCGGAGACTGGCATAAATATTTTTGAAACTGGTGTGTGCCGTAAAACATGGCTGTTTTTCTTTTTAATTGGCGTATTTCTTGGCGTGAAGTAAAGAATTTGTTCTCCTTACCAAAAACCGACTGTTTTTCTGAAAAGTCGACTGTTTTTACGTCGTTTCATTCGTCGCTACCTAAGACCGAATTTTTCTGGAGGTTCTGTTTTCCCCAAAAAAATTTGTCACTGAGTTTTTGGGAGGTGTAAATTTTGCTGGCGTATTTTTGGCGTATTTTTCAAAGGCCGCGGCTTATTTTTTTTTACAGCGATCTGGCAACACTGACCGAAAGTAGGAGGAAGTGAAAAGTAGGGTCGGAGGAGCAATGGTTACAAGTCAATACCATACCGCGACACAGAAGCACGACCGTCAATACAACACAATCATTCAATAGTTGGGTTTTTGCAATGATCGAAGTTTTGTTCGCCGTTGGCTCAACCGGTTGCTTAATACCGTTTTCAAACGCCGTCGAAGTTCACCGTTTGCTTAATTAGTGTTTTTACGACTTCGGCGATCCTTGTCCGGTCGACGGTTGCAGGCATACTTCGAACTTGCTAGCTCACACAGTTCGACGGTCAGAGTTTGAAGGACAACGAAACTGTGACCGGCGACCAGAAACAGGATTTAACAAGAGACCTTTGAGTTTGAAGCAGGTTTGAAGGTAACTTCAAACCAAGAATAAATATTTATTCTTGTTCAAACTTCGATCAAGAAGGCAACTAATCAACTTTCTTTAACAATTAGCTGAAAGACATTAAAATAACAGAAAACAAATTCACTATACACTCTACGAGAAATAAAGCTGTCTAAAAATTTAGCTGACGAATGGGCAGGATACGGTAGTAAATAAAAATATTGCCAGTTTTCCTCACCGACCGACGCACGGACGACGGGAGGGGGGAACAGACGACTCATCTGGGGGCAACGCATCATCTTCGCTCAAAATTTGTTTGAAAGGGTATTCCGCGGTCAGTTAATTTAGGAAAGCCTAGCTTAATGAAATGCCCAGAAATAACTAGAAAGTCAAAAAGTGTGGCTGCATAGCAAGGCCGTATCCAGGGGGGTTAGGGGGTTCGACCCCCCCCCGAAACCCACAAAAGTAATAGTTTTTTGTAGGCTTTAACCTCTGATCTATGTCTTTTTTGTACTTTTTTTGTACCCCCGAAATAAATTCCGTGGGCACCCCCCCCCCCGAAATAAATTCCTGGATACAGGCCTGCTGCATAGTCAATACCCATGCACCCAGGTCCGTATCCAGGAATTTATTTCGGTGGGGGTGCCCGCGGGTTGGACCGAAAAGTACAAAAATGACATAGATCAGAGGTTAAAGCCTATAAAAAACGATTATTTGTGTGGGTTTCGGGAGGGGGGGGGGGTCGAACCCCTTAACCACCCCTGGACACGGCCCTGCATGCACCTAATCCTAGTCAGTCAGGCCCGAAAGGACTGCCGCCCAAAGTTAGCGACCCCTGATCCAGATTACCATTTCCCAAAACCCCAACAATAGGATGGATATAGGGAGATTACGGGATGCGAGTGAGAGCCTGTCAAATCTGACGGACCACCGGGACCGGAGGAGCGTTCTCATTGGCAGAAAATGTCATAATATCGTTTGCATATGTAATAGGCTCCCCTACCCTCGTCTTAGCGGGTAGCCGACAAAAAGTCAAAAGGGCGAAATCTATTCTGGACTAACCGAATGCTCTGGGAATAGCTTCCAGTACCGACCAAGCTGGTTCGAATTTAAAGTTTAACTGAAAAGCCAACTCATTTGTGTGTCATTTAATTGGATACACTGAATTATCTGGATTCTGCAAAGTGATTTTTTTATTTTCCACTGTCTGCTCTAGTTATGAGGCTCAGAATATCTCCAGCCGTCCCCACAGCGTAATTCTACTACGACGCGGAAAATTTTAATCTCAACACAAATGCGGCTTTTCAGTGGGCAGTGGTGAGACTGGTGAAGATTGCTTAGTTCCTGAACAAAAAAAAATGATAAATCTTTCTCGTAAGGCATACAGCAAAAATACAAGCGCATAGAGGCACCACAAATCACACGGAAATTCCACTATTTGAAAATCAATTATTCGTGAATAGCGGAACAACGAAGTAACTCATTTTCAGCGGGTTTTCAAGCCAATTTAAATGAATAAGTGATGGGTAACTAGATTGTCCTATCCTAGCCCTTTTCGGTTAAACTTTAAACGTCATAATATGAGTCGCGAGTAAAAAGATCACAACCCGTAACGGAACAATAACGATGTTTTTTGTCTTAAGACACACCGGTTGGTTGCGGTAAAATAGAACGAGAAAAATTTATTTGAGACCAGCCGTGATTGACTATAGAAAAGTATAATTTACTTGTTTTGTAGGTTTTTGTCTCTTTTAGTTTCTTCTCCTTCCTTTACGCCTTCCTTTTTCTGGTCTCTTTGGTTTGTTTCTTCTAAAACAGATTTGAATGACAAATTTGTGTGTGCTAAACCAAATATCAGCAACGGCAATGTGTCCAATGTGTACACAAATATAATTTATTTCATCCAGTCCTGTGTTATGACTGTCAGCTGATAACCAAAGGTAGATAATAAAATATTAATTGTATCACCTGGTACCGGTAGTGGAATAATTGTGTGGAGTAAAAATATTTAAGTCGCCGACGCTAGTGAAGTGTAACTTTAGTTACAGAAGATTTTAATTATTAGGTTTTAGGAAAAGGGGAAAACACAGATCTGATCTGACCCGCCAAATATTGACCAAGTCCCTACAAGGAGCCAAAGTTGCAATATCTATAAATGTAAATAAAAAAGTATGGGATCGACAAAAAAGAGGCATGTCGCAGGAGGCACTAATAATAAAAAAAAAGGTAAAAAAAGGTAAAGGTATCAGCACTAGCCTTGACAGGCCAAACTGGCGGTGCTGATCTCCGATTCTCGGCCCTCAGCCAGGAAGTGCAATGGGGGGTTGGGGGCCAGCCATCCTGTGCTTTCGCACACCCTTCCTGTTACCTTCCCCGGATTTCTCCAGGTACCCATTTGAAGCTGGGTGGACTTTGGCTTGTCTTATAGGGTTACGCCACTAACCCCCGCCCCAAACCAAACAGTAGGCACTACCGAGACTCGAACAAGCGACCCTTCACTTGCGAGTCCGGCGCGCTAACCACTCGGCCAAAAAGAGGTTAGTAAGTAGTAGTAGACAAGTAAGCGAGAGTTCGGGACTACAGAGCCTAAAAGAAGGCACGTTTGAACATTGTTCCTGCCCCTCACTCTAGCCTGAAATGGCCCTTTTAGTATTCGTGCCTCTTTTTAGTACTCGTGCTTCCTACACATCGTCTGCCGTGCCGTGCCTCTTTTTAGTCGATCGCAATCGACTAAAAAGAGGCATGGCGCGGGAGCCACGAGTAATGAAAAGAGGTTAATAAGTAGTAGTAGCCTAGTAGTAGTAGTAGTTTTTTATTTTTTATTTTTTATAAAGGATTATAAAAAATGCCCAACAACGCAAGGCCCCGTGAATGGATTGAGTTCATTATAAGTGTTATATAGTGATCAGGGTATTTTAAAATATGTTAGTTCATTTTTTTTATTTATTAGTGATGTTTTTTAGCTGAAAATGTTAAAGATGGGAGTCGCAGTCGTAGGCGTTTTGTTTTTTTATCCTTTTTTTTTACCTTTTCCAGTAAAGTAGTTAAGTTTGAAGAGTTTGCATGTGCATTTGAGGAGCCGGAACGGAAGATGGTTTAAAAAAAAAAAATAAGTAGTAGTGTAGACAAATAAGCGACAGTCCGAAACTCCACAGCCTAAAAGAAGGCACGTTATAACAATGTTCCTTCCCCTCACTCCGAAGCCTGAAATGACCCTTTTAGTATTCGTGTCTTTTTTCAGTACTCGTGCTTCCTACACCACGTCTGCCATGCCGTGCCTTACCACTTGTCTATTACGATCCTAAGTCTGCTTTTTCTAAAGTCAAAGTAAGTTAAAATGAATAAAAACAAAACATAAAAAGTTGCTTTTTGCTAAATTACGAAAGCCTACGTTAACTGCCTAGGGGCTTGGATCCGCGCCTGCTTTCAAGCTGTAAACGACATGCTTCCCGAAAGTATAATAAGTCGCGCGTTTTCCGCTTCGCTGCCTCGATCGCTTTTTCGTTTCCTAGCAATTCCAATCAAAAGCCGCACGTGTACTTAGCGGCAGAAAACGCGTTGCCGCAGTCGTTTAATTGCGGGTTTATTTTCACACTTCAGATGACTTCTTTGAACGATTGGCGTTTCCAGGGTTAATGCAACGCGTTTTCGTGGTAATTGGGTCCACTGGGCTTTGTTGGAGATGATGGTTTGTTAGAATCAGTTCAATCGAGTAGAAACACGACAAAAAAAGGAGGTGCGGTTGCCTAGCGGGAGGGGGCCGCGCTGTAATTTGGGACTAAAATACAGGACTGGCACGAATCCAAGAGCGTGTTCCACCCCTCCACCAATAGTAATTATTAGATATTTCCGTTCGAGCCGAGGGGTTACTCACTCTCCGTCACCCGGTGTACACTCATTCCCGGCACCTACCCGGCACCTCCCCGGCACCGGCACCCGGTGTACACGGGTTTGGGGAGTGAGCAACCCCTCGGTTCGAGCCTCACGAAGAATTACTACGCTGACCCTTCCAAACTTCTCAAAATAGTAACTAATAGTAACTATTTGCTTACCCCGCTCGGGAGCGTAGTAAGCGTAGTAACTACGCATCTCTGTAACGTGATTGGCGTTCCAGCCTAAAAAAGCGTTCCAGCCTAGCGTAGTAACTACGGTGACTAGCGTACTTACTACGGTAAGTAGATTGGAACACGCTCCAAGACTTGCATTAGACTTGCACAATAACGCTAAGGTATCGCTCGAGCATATCTCAGCTAATTTATCCTTTTAACGCCACCAACTATGGCTTACCATATTAAGTAAGTATCCTTGGCAGTTATTATTTATTATTGACCAAGCCAACACAACTTCTTTCATATTTTTTTCTTATAAAATTTCGTTTCGTGTTCTTGAAGAGTTTTTTTTTAGATCATTAAAGTTTGTACGATCGACATTTTGACTATTTATATCTATATTTTTATATATTTATATATTGTTTATATTCACATTTATATTCAATATACTTTTTGGCTTCAAGCCACCTGTGTTGTTTTTTAAATAAACCTGAACCAAACCAGTTACAGGGTTTCAGATATCAATGTTCAAGGGAGCACAAATACACTTCTTCGGACATATTCAAATTCTACTCACCTTTTACCAACATCCTGCTCCACCAGCCTAGGACATTCTTAGCCTTATCACTCCGTTTACTCAAATCACTCTAGGCTATGTCGAAATTTTTTGCCAATATGTTTTCGGTATAGCCTACACACAAAACATATAAAACAAAACATTCTTTAAACGTATTAAAGAATGTAAACATGTGTAATGATTCTGCTATGTTTTTTAAGTATTTCATTCGCTGTACCCAAGAAGCAGGTCATAAATAAATGAATGAATAAAAAAGAGTAGGTGGATGAAAAATATAAAGTACAAATATACTCTAACGAAAAATATATCTCTACTGCGCATATAATTTGTTCCTCTTTTTACGTCTTTTTTGCCTTTCTGGGCAGAAATGAAACGGAAATATATAATTACAAATTTAAGTATGTATGTATGTATATATATATTATATAAATATCATAATGACTAACCTTTGTGAGGCATCTCCTCCACGTGGCCGAGGCGGTACCGGATATCCACGATTGTAGATGTTTCTCACAATATTAATCCAAAACCTGAAATAGATATAAATAATGAATAACTTGGCTAATATGCCGGAGTTCAACCACGGATTTATCAGCAATATACAAAATAATAAAACCCACCGAAAAAATACATAAGATTGAAATATGTGCTCGAGCAAGAGCTCTAAATGCTTGCGCAAGCCTTCGGCTAACTCGATTCGTTGTATAAGTTTTAGTATTTGTGTTTTATTATTTTTTAATATACAATAATATTTTCTCGCCGTGACTATTAAATCTTGATTGGATATACTATTTACCTGTGCTTTATTTACGTATTTGTTTGACAAAGGGCAAAGAATTTGATCGAAAGATCACGACAATTTTGTACCTGATTTTTAAATAAATAATAATAATAATAATAATTTTATCTGTGAATATGCTTTCGTTATTGCCCTATTCAACATTTTTTTGCTTTCGTTATTGCCCTATTCAACATTTTTTTTCGTCAGAATGGTTAGTGTTTTATTTTTCAACACAATATCAAATAGAATATCTAATATCAAATGATTACATAAATGAAAAACATCATACCAATACTACAGAAATATTAGTAAAAAGGTTATCAATGCACTTTTGCGGAAAAAAAGGACTAGGTCACGGTGTGTTCGGACGTTATCAGCTTTTTTGCAGAACTTTTGTATTTACCGTACCAAAATCTAAACAAAACAAAATAATCGTAATTCAGATTTCGATATCTACACCGACGGGCAAGGTCAAGCAACTGAGCGCGTGAATTCTGGGCGTCCATCTGACGCTTAAAACAAACAATAAATGATAAATTAACATCATAGCTTTCTTTCAAAAACAAAACATGAAACGCGAGCGACGTGCCATTGCCCAGATGTGCCATTTTGACATGTCGTCTGTGTGCCGACGGACAGACGAACAATTGGCAATCAACGTCATCATTCATGCAAGGAACAGTGTGTCACAAATATGATTTTAATGAATTTGCTCTGATTATTTTTAATTAACGACGTGGAATAAAATAGCGCGCATTACGGTTGATGCTAATTAGCTGTTAGTGTGGCCACCAACAATTTATCTGTTGTTTAGTACAACTTCCATTACGTTGCAAATCCCGTAACACCATGCGAAAAACAACTGGACTATTCTCTACTGAAACAAATTATAATAATTATGCTTATTTAAAGGAAAGGCAAACAACAGAAATGACATGTAACACAGAACAACACAAAACAAATCGTTCCACCTTACCCAATCTCGACTAATTTGCCGAAGTTTAGGCTAAGTGCTTCTTGCATCTATTTAAAGTTTAACTGAAAATGCAGGTTTTTTTCATCAAGGGCTCTAGTGATAACGTTCAGAGTGTGCGGTGCTTGCTCAACAACCCAAAATTCACCCAGACGTGGAGAATTTGAATTTCAACAAAGCCCTGCATTTCAAGGGATAAAAATAATAAGCTCAGTAAAGTTACGCCCGTAGAAAGTAGGAACATGATGTTATGATATATATTGCAAGTAATCTGACATTTTTTAATTTATTAATCGGCAATGGCTTACATTTGTAGTAGATAAATGTTTCAAGCATAGATGGACAGGCGGATAGAGGTACCACAAATCCGAAAGATTAAGTTCATTCGATGAAATCCATTATCTGCGGACAGCGGACAAACGGAGCAACACAATTGTATCGGGTTTTCAAGCATATTTAAGTGAATACGTGATGTGGAACTAGCCAGTCGGGTTTTAACCCTTTTCGGTTAAACTTTAAGCAACTTCCCCGAGGTTGGTCTTCGTAGATTTGAGTATACAGGGAAGCGAAACCAAAACATCCCCCACAAATTTAACCCTCAAATGCGATCGAGCCGCTCTAGGAGGAAGTGAGCCAAATCCTCCTCCTCAACCTTGGAAAGAGGGCAAAGGTAGGGTCGTAAAAGATCCCACCCATCTCTAAAAAGGGCACAACTGGGCACTTTGACGTAGCTAATGACAATATCTATTTGTGTTAAAGTTTAACCGAAAAGGGCTAGGATAGGACAATCTAGTTACCCATCACTTATTCACTTAAATTGGCTTGAAGACCCGCTGAAAATGAGTTATTTCGTTGTTCCGCTATTCACGAATAATCGATTTTCAAATAGTGGAATTTCCGCGTGATTTGTGGTGCCTCTATGCGCTTGTATTTTTGCTGTATGCCTTACGAGAAAGATTTATCATTTTTTTTTGTTCAGGCACTAAGCAATCTTCGTCGATCTCACCACTGCCCACTGAAAAGCCGCATTTGTGTTGAGATTAAAATTTCCCGTGTCATAGTAGAATTTACGCTGTAGGGACGGCTGGAGATATTCTGAGCCTCATAACTAGAGCGGATAGTGGAAAATCAAAAAATCCCTTTGCAGAATCCAAATAATTCAGTGTATCTAATTAAATGACACACAAATGAGTTGGCTTTTCAGTTAAACTTTAAGATCAGTGCAAGGTGAAGGATAAATTTGGTCCTTTTTCAATAGCACGACAATGAAAATTGTCGGTCGGTCGGCAGGCAAGGAGTCACAGAACGAGATTCTCGACTCATAAGGCTTGTTTCCTATTATTCATGAGTATATAAATACAAAGAATATGAGTGATTTGTATAAGTACTGAAAAGTATTTTCCCTTTCATCATTTATTTTGTCAGTTGTCACACGGGATCAAATAAAGTAGAATAATTCGCGTGACGTCATCTGTTGACTGTAGCATGAAGCTTGGTGCCCACAGCACGGATTCGCATTCGCCTAGGCGAATTCCGCGTCGCTAGCGGACAAAAATCGCGCCGGGCCATATTCGCGCTTCTGTGGGCACCAAGCTTGACAGTCACGGTACGCGACATTCGACTTGTTTCCAGGTCTTGATAGGACACGACTGGTTACAAGGTGTATTCACTTACACACGCGTAAATCCGAGCGTATCTTACGCACGTATTTCGGCTTGAAAAGATCTCAGCAATACGGACGTATTTGAGACATCGGTCCGTTTTGTATATAAATACGTCAGTATTGCTAGAGATCTTTTCAAGCCCAAATACGTGTGTAAGATACGCTAGGATTCCAACACACGCTCGGATTTTACGCAAAGTGTAATACACAATCACATCACTTTGAGACATCGGTCCGTTTTGTATATAAATACGTCAGTATTGCTGGAGATCTTTTCACGCCCAAATACGTGCGTAAAAAACGCTCGGAATTCAAATCATGCTCGGATTTGACGCAGTGTGTAAATACACCATCACTTGCGGAAATCATCAGGCCGACGTGTCGGTCGCGAACCAAACCGAGACAGTTCAAACAGAGATCGAAATGCGACTCGATGAAGTACAAAGAAGGACAAACTGTGTGAGTGTGCTTTTTTTGTGTGTTTTGTGTAGTTAAAAGGTAAACTCGTTATAAGTCGGTCGCGAACCAAACCGAGACCGAGAGATCGAGTTTCGACTCGATGGAATACAAAGAAGGACAGACTGTGTGATTCAATCTTTTCTTTTTCCTTGCCAACCGAAGAGCAAGACTATTTTGGATCGAAATCAAAAGCAGACGGACGCGAATTTTCGACTGGACGAAAAAGGTTTGGTTTTGTTTTCGCCGTCAAAACAGACAAACAGAAATATTAAATTAGGAACTCTATAGCTAAGAGCATTAACCTGGGCGCTAAAGTCTAGAGGGTGCAAAAGCTAATAATCCAACAAGAGGAAAAGAAAAAAAAAATACCGAGTGTGGCTTCCATTTCATTTTACTTTACTGTATGCGGTCATGACTGTGCAGAAATTGCTAGGCTCGAATTTCCTCATATACTCCGGCGCCGATAAAAATAACGCGACGTCTCAATTAGAATGCGTTTACCGTACACCTTAGAGCGATATCAGCATAGTATTTTTCTCATCGTTGGAAAATTTACTTAAACCTTGTCTAACATAAAACTGTTTGTTGTGGTTCTCAATTGTGTTAGTTTTTAGCATGCAAACACCATGTATCGGCTAGTCCGTCTGAGGTGTTTTGTTTAGTAATTTCATTCACGTACTGATTTTCTTTATTCGCTTTTAAATGTCAGCAAGCTTTTCGTCGTTTGGCACCTTTCGCGCTTAAATCAGGCTGTATAGCTAAAATATCCTCCAGCCCTTCACTTACTCAAAAATCGAATTGGCTCCTCTAATCTCCTATGTAAATCACCACATTCCACACTCTATGGACGGTGTATCGAGGCATGGACGATGTACTTTTTTATTTATTATTTCTTTAAATATTATTTCTATTTTAGCAAGTTTGCATCATGGTTACCTTCGCGCTTGAAGCAGGCTGCACCGCTAGAATATCCTTCAACTCTTCACTTAGTCAAAAATCGAATTAGCTCCTCTAATCTCCTATGTAAATCACCACATTACACACTCTACGGACGGTGTATCGAGGCATGGACGGTGTACATGTTCGCTACACGGTTCCAAGCACTGTGGGCACTCGCCTCAGCGCTTTGGAGTTAACGCTCCGCGAAGTGTGAAGGCCCGGTGCGCTGAAGCCGAAAGGGGGCGGGCTTTACCGCGCCAAGAAAGAATACGAGTGGGTGCCCCGCTGGATACACGGTGCGCCGGTGCAGAAAATCCGACGAGTTTGATATGGAGGGTTAATTAATTTATCAAGAAAATCGATAAGCGTTTAACAGTGGTTTTGACAGCTTCGGGGGTGAACTGGAATGAGCTCTGTGTAATGGAATGTAAGGTCTGGCTGTGATGGGCAATTTATCGAGTTTAATCAAGCAAACTAGGGCTAACTTGCTCCTCGATGCGGCTACACTCTACCACTACTATACTGTAGTAGTAGTTTTACCCTAACCATAGTTGTGTATCAAACTCCAAGTGGATTAGGGTTGTATGTCAATAACGAAATCGGAAGAAAAAAATTCCAGACCAAGCTCTCCTTACCACAAGAAGAACATGACGTTTTTGAAGAACTTCTAGATTCACAGAATTTAACCAAGTAGCTTACCTGAACCTCGACATCAGAGTAGTATAGGGACCTACCTATACTACTCATCAGGCATAGAAAATTTTTGGAAGGAGTCGAAAGAAAAACAAACGAAAAGATTTGGGTTATTTCTAGATATGTGTTTCGTTATATTGGTTATATCGAGGGTTATATTTGAGCCAGCGCACGACAGGATTACCTTTCGCTGGCAAGTGCGATTTAAGGTAATTTAAGGTAAAACTCTCCATCATCCCATTTATAAACGTATGTTTATTACGAACCACCAGTGTAAAGGCTTCCCGTAAGGAGCATAGACCTGTGAATAACATACAAAAAATGAAAAAAAAAAATCTCGAGTTCATTAGAGGCAGGTGATAAGTTTTATCCCCTCTTTTGTTAAAGTTTTCAACAACGCCCCGGCTGATTTGTTTGGTATGTTCCTATTGCATTGTTCCTTGATCCTTCGTGGCATTTATTAGTGACCAAACAAGTCGACGCAAGCCATGATAATTTTTGCAAATACAAAAAAAAATCTCGCTTACTATTATTTTGAAAGAGACGAGCGAACTTGTTTCCAACTTGAGCGGCTTTGAGCCTGAAGAGGACCCTTAACAAGACGGGCCGAAATATAGCTCAAATAAAACTGAGAAGCACAACTCTTACTAGAAATAATTTTTTTCACTACGAAATGGATCTGAAGAAATTTTTTCGAAAATACCGTTTCTTCCTACCTGAATTTGGCAATTTTCTTGTTAGCGCTTGTCCACTCTATCCAGCCTTCCTGCTCTTCGACGCGGCGGCCGGGCGCAAAACATTTGAAAACTGAACCCGCCGTCGTTAAAAAGTGGGGAAACTAAGCAAATTAAGAAGTCCAAAACAGAAGATTCTCATGTCCTTATATGTGAAATGGTTGTCAGCGGCGTTAAAGATTCCGGCAAACTTTGCGTTGTGTGACGGGCAAAACTCGGCACGGTAGAAAAAACGCTAAAAACTCGTAGGCACAAAACGAAACAATTGAGAAAGGTGGGGATTTTAGAAGCTTAATATTTCATAAGGGAGCTAGGTATATAAATGCACCGGCATACATTTGGCGCACAATTTGCAATTAATTCTAAATTCTAACTTGGGCTCCTCCTTCGTTAGCCACACTTAATTTCATTACAATGCAAGATCCCACTTATAGCTAAAGCCTGAAGAGGAACCTCGCCGAGAAGAGCCCAAATCGAAAGCTTCTTCCCAAGCTAACTGCGACTCATATTAGACGGCCCTAATTTTATATTTAAATAACAATTTCCATATTTCGTTTCTTTTATCTACAGCCTGACAAGGGACCTTGCCAATAAGGGCCGAAATATGCTAGAGAAAATCTTTGCTGGCTTATCCATTTAACGCTATCAAACCACCTCTCTGATCACCTAGATAGTATCCGGAAGAGGGCAGTGAGGATCATTCTGAGAAAAATACAACATTAAATATGAAAAAAAAGTTTCTAAATTCTCGATGAAAACTTTCCGAGAATTAGTCGTATGGAGTAGTACGAAACAGTAGCATGCAGTAGTATCTGTTGCTACACTGTCAGAAGTTTTATAACAGATAGCGCATAACACTTTCAAGAATAACACCTTTTCAGTTAGAAATAAAGTGTTATGACCAATGAAGTTTACACTATTTCGGCCTAGATCTCCAACAACACCTTCAATTGGTAAAAGTACTAACGGGGACGAAAGAAACATAACAGATAACATCCCAAAGTGTTATCTGTTGAAACCGGGCATCCTTCTGTTGTCGTTATGTAACCTCCGACAGTGTAGTACTTTTACCAATTGAAGGTGTTGTTGGAGATCTAGGCACGAAATAGTGTAAACTTAATTGGTCATAACACTTTATTTCTAAGTGAAAAGGTGTTATTCTTGAAAGTGTTATGCGCGATCTGTTATGAAACTTCTGACAGTGTACTACACGCTACTACTAGCAAACTGGATGCTATCGGATACTACCACATAAGATTAAACCAGTCGGAGGCGTGTTTATCGAAGTATTCCATACTACTACATACCACTAATCAAACTATTCCATGTTACTACATATCATTCCACGCAACTTTTTCGTACAACTATCAAACTACTACACAATCAAAGAATTTTTCATTGGGTTATTCGGTCGACGAAAGATTTTCGAAAAATTGTGGGGTAAAGATGGAGTCTTACCACCATATCGACATATCGACGCTCTTTTTCCAAAGGTTATAAGGACACTTTTTTAATTTTATAGGAACAGAGAGAAACCTTTCACGTTTAGTCCAGAAAGGGCCTGAAAATCCTAGAATGAGAACTCTGTTTCTCCGCAATGGTTGTCCCAATTTAGCTGAAACCTCTACCAGACATGCACGACACAGTTGCGGATGTAGGGCATTGCTAATTACTCGATTTCGAGAAAAATATCGCTTATAATAAAAACGCTTATTTGTCAGGCCCTCCTCCCCTCGCGTCGTCCGTGCGTCGGTCTGACAGGAATGCTGACAGTCACTTTTTGCCAAATCCTCCTTATTCGTCTATTCAGTTTGTAGATAGTTTTATGCCAGCGATTTGTTCCAGGGAGTTTTCCGTAAAAACAAATCTGTTTTCATTAATTTTTGCTTGTGTATTAATGAATTATGTCCGTCTTTAGTTTAAGCTGTAAATATTTTGTTTTGTCTCTGACTGATTTTTCTAGCCGTAAGCTATTTTGCAAATAAATTTAGTGATTAACTGGTTGAACTGAGTAAATAATAACAGGTCGCGGATTGTAGAGACGAACCCTTTTGCAGCACTTATATTATCATTGTCCCATTGTAGCGCCATCAATCAGTATCGCTTATACCTCTTTATCGGAACCTCAACCATCTTGCTCGCTGTCTGCCGAAGAAGTGTCTCATCTCCTGGAAGACCGCCAGCTGTGCGCATAATCCAGTGGGCGGACACTCTTGCTTCCCATTGGTCCAAACGGGAATCAATCAGATCTCTTCTTCCATTTCCAGCGGAATTTTCTGAAATAGGATTTTCGTCTGTTAGAAAATATTGCCAGATTTCCACCAAAGTGGAAGTCAGTCAAGAAAAACAGGGAATCTTCTTAGAATGGAAAAGGGGATTTGTTGACAGTCTTAGAAAATATGGGGCAATAAAGAGGGCAAGGGGGTTGGAAGCTTATTTTGCTGGAGCATCTGACGGAATGACAAAATGTGCGGGGGGTCTGAAGAAAAAATGGAGTGAACAGTAATGAAGTTCTGAAGTGAACAATTTGTGCCATACTTTGGGATATGATGCAATTTGCCCAGAATCTGCCAATAAAGCAAATTCAAATTCGAAAAAGAAAATCAAATTACAAATTCGAACGAATTGCAAATGTGCGCCAAATAAATGTAAGTATATTATGAAGATTTTCCGCAGCATTTACTTAAAATTAATAAATAATAAATACTTGGCAATATTTCTCTATCTACTATCCGAAATTTCTTTTCGTAAAAGTAAAAAGATATAGAAAACATTCTGAAACAAAGCACACAAACGCCTTCAGAAAAAAATACATTAAACCGAAGTGATGAACCTTTTCGCTAGTCCACTAGTTCGATTAGTTTCATTGTTATTCACTCAGTTAAGTTGCATTGTTAATGATGAATGATGTACCCACATTATGATTGCTCAGCATTTATATTGTGGAGAACAAATCCGAAATGAACTGAAAAAAAAAAAAAATCAGAAACCTGGAAAAGACAAAAAAAATAATCTGATTATTTTCCAATGCAAAAATACGACCAGCTTCCTAGCAGTACCAAGTTAAGTGGCGTAGAGATATGTTATTTAGGTTGGGATGGGCTATTTAACTTCAGACGGTGCAGTTTACAGCAATGGAAAAATAGTGATTGTTTTTTAATTCTTTAGCTTTTAGTGACAAACAAGCATTCATGAAAAGAACACTCATTCCTCATCTAAAAGTGGAAAGACACATCTGAAGCACCCAAGCAAATGACTCATCAACTGATCCTTTCAATTTCACCAAATTAAGTTTTAACTGAAAAGCCAGCTTATGCCTAGTATCTAGTAACTGAACACACTGAATTATTCAGACTCCGGTTAGAGGTTTTTATTTTACCATAGGCTGTCGTAGTGACGGCCAGAATATGGTCGGCGTTCCGACAAGACCATATTCACAGTTCGACCGCGCAGTTTGAGCTTCAACTAGGACGCGGTTTTCCGTCTTTAAAATCGCGAAAATCACGTTGTTGTTTTGTTGTTGTCGTTGTATTTATCCAAATTTTCTACGTTTGACGTCATTTCATCTTGATGCAGTATTTTTTGTTGACAAAAAGTCCGTGAATGGTTTGAAAATAAATTGAATTGAAATTGAGAGGAAATCAAATACGATCCTATTTGCCTGGCTGCAAATAAGTTCAGAACTAGCAATCTGGCAAATTCACTTACTGACAGCAGGCAACTTATGCTGTTGCAAAATATTTGAAAATCCATAGAGCTATCACGAGTTTGAAAGATCTTTCGAACAAATACAAAGAAAAAAAATACATTTTTCGGAAATACCGGAGCAACGGAATAGTGCACTTTCATCGAGCGCCTGTTAATTTAATAATATTCATTATATTTTCGTATTACGGCCTTATCCAATGAACCTTAAAGGGGGTGAAAATGGTACCATTCGAAACATCCAAAGAAGAACAAAGCTACTGCGATTTCGAAGAATCAAATTCAGGATTCAAGTCTCAAATCGAGGCCCCCTTCCAAAATTAAGAAGAATAGGAAGAATAGAATTTACTTGAAAAGTAACTTTAACAGTAAAGACGTGAAATCTAACTTTGTCCTAAAAATACTCCCTAGCATAAATATGTAAAAAAAAAAAATTGTCATAAATAAATTGTAAAATGTACCACTAACCTAGATAAACAATGTGGCTAGGGTAATGTTGTTAATTAATGTAGAGCTCGACGAAAGACGGAACAAGTCTCTCAGACGGAACAAATGGAGATTGATTTGTTACGCTCTCGCCTATGACGTAGGGGTGAGAATCTTTCTGGGAGGACATTGCGCAGTCGCGGGATTGATAGGGCCCACGTAACAAAATGCATGCAAAGATAGGCCCTGTCCTAAAAGAAAATTCAATCGTTTGCAAAACCGGCTACTAGGTTACAGGGGTTCACTTGTTTAACTCTTCCCACGAAATACGACCATGATATCACTGATACAATCAGTACTTTTAACAACACCACATCGTCTTAGCCTATAGGCCGTTCCCACCTTACAGCATAAAAGCTTACGTCTTCCAAACACAAATTCTCCCCTTCTCAACCGCGTGGGGTCCAGTATGGGGGGCAGCTTTAAGTCTCCCCATATCAGGATCAGACATATAAGCTGTTTTAGATGCCCTGATCAAATTGTAGGTGCCTTCGGATTAGACAGTGGGCGATAATGATAGGCTAGGAGAAGCGGTTCAGACGGGCGAGGCAAATCCTGAAAGCCCCCATGACCATAGTGGTGTTTTCATGCTAGCTATGTAGACGTATCTTAACCTTAAAGTTAAACTGAAAAGCCAACTTATTTTTGTATCATCCAACTGAATACACTAAATTATGTAATCACCTGAATTTAGAAATAAAAGTAATAAAACGAATAGAAACTTCAAAAATGTTGCTTCGGTACGGTAGCCTATAGCAGTTATGACTTTTCACTGCATGGAGTCAAGCGTGCCATGTGTTAATGCTGCACTTCATTTGCGGAGGCAAAGTCATTCTTGACTTTGGCCCTTTAACATCTGTCAGGTGCTAATACGTTCTTTAACTGGCAAACCCGGTTGAACCAAAAACGCGCTAAAAAGTCGTATGTGCAAAACGAAATGATGGCTAATGGCGTAGATTTTGAAGTTTAAATTACTTAGGGGAGCTAGGGATAACATAAAATGCAGAACAAAGTATGAGGGGTACTTCAACGGTTGGTGTAAACAAACTTGGCAGGCGTATTCTCATTAGTTGGTAACCTCACACCATCTACAAAAACCCGCACTCTCTTGCACACACCACGGTGCTCAATCAGATGTGACCATTCCCCTTCAAGCTCCCCCCACATACAGGGAAAAAGGATCTTCACAAAACTCAAACGAAACTCGAAAAACTTACGGGGAAATGCCGCGGAAGCCCGGGAAAGAGAGCTACATTTTCATTACGTAAAAGTTGTTCTCTCATCCTTAGAAGATCATAGCAGCGGAAGAGTCGTGCTGATCTGCTTGTCATTGAAACAAGCCGGATCTCTGGTTGGGATCTTCACTTAACTAATGAGATAGGACAATTTCCTGAATGTTGAGAAAGCTCTGTGGGACCCACGCACTTCTGTGTGAGAACGAGCGTAAAAATTGGTTGAGGGGCATCCACCGGAAAGAACCGGAAGGACTTTCGGATCGGAACTCCATTTAATCTGTGAGCGAAACAAAAGGTTGGCAAGGTAGCACAGGTATGGTGGATTTTTGGGGCCATAAATCAATGAATTCAAAACTGTAGACTGGATGACACGTTCTCGGTCTCGAAATTCCGCAGAGAATTTTGATTTAGTTACATTTCTGGTACCAAAATTTGTCTCTAGATTAATTTGTGTTTTGGGGATCCCAAAACGTAAGTAGAGGGATACCTATGACATCTCAAAAGTTGTCCGTCTGTCTGTCTGCCTGTGAGCACGATAACTCTCGAAGGGCATGAGATGTTTTGATGAAACTTGGTCGGAGGATCCTTTGGGTCAAGGGAAAAGTCGAGTTCGTAGATGGGCTCTGTAGCTCTACATTTAGGGGTGGGGAGGGGGTTCAAATTAAGGGACAAACAAAATACTTTTATACAGCTAATGAGATAGTCGATTGAGGGGTAAGAACACATACTGAACATAAATATGAAAACCATTTTCTCGCCGGACAAGTAGTCCGCCCGGAATCCGGTCAAAACCGGAAAGTTTGTTAAAAGTAAGTTTTATTTGAAGTTGATTAGATGCTCGATTTAGGGGTAAAAAGGCATGCTGAACACTTGAGTGAAAGTCATTTTCTACCCGGACAAGTAGTTCGAACGGAATCCGGCCCAAATCGGAAAATTTGTTAAAAGCAAAAGTTGTATTTGTAGTTGATAAGATTCCGATTTAGGGGGAAGAAGAGATGCTGAATCCGTATATGACAATCACTTTTTAGCCGGACATATAGTTCGTCCAGAATCCGGCTGAAACCGGAAAGTTTTTTACAAGTTAAATTTTTATTTGAAGTTGATTAGATATGTTGGATATAGGGGTAATGAGAAACGCTGAATTCATTTTTGAGCTTTATTTTTTCTCCGGAAAAATATAGTTCCGGAATTTCGCCGAAACCGGAAAACTGGCAGAAGTAAGTCGTTTCGATCAGTTTCGTCAAAATAGATATGACTTAAAGGGGTAAACACACATGCTGAATCCATATCTGGACTTGGTTTTCTCTGATGATTAGCTATTTGGCCTTAATCTGTTTCTAAATTTTAAGAGTAAAAAATTTCAGGGAGTTTGGCGATGACTGGATCTGGTGAAGACAAAACCTAATCGTCTGGATCAAATATTGAATTTTTGGGATCCCATCGAAACCTTTGTTCTTGTTTTGTTGTGAAGTAAGAGGCGTGAAAGCCTTTTATCAGATTTTATTTTTCAAGTTAATACAACCAAATTTTCTTAAAGTTTAACCAAATAGGACTGGCTCGTTACCCATCACTTGTTCACTTAAATAGGCTTGAAGACGCGGTTGAAAAGCGTAACTTCGTTGCTCTGCTATTCATACTATTTCCAATGATTTTTTTTTGTCGGATTTGTAATACGACTATGTGCTTGTACGTCTATGCTTGAAATATTCAGCAACTACAACGGTAAACGACTACCAAAAAATAAATCTGTTTCGTGTCACACGCTATAGTGGGCTTTCTGCAGAACTAACCTTACAGTCTACAATTAAACATTTCCTGAACCATTTTGCTTCATAAACCATTGAACTGCACGTGTTTACTGAAATACATTTACATTTCACATTACATTGATGTTCCACTGTAATTACTGTCAAGAACTTGGGAACTCATGTTAGCAGTGTATTTGAAACTCAGAAAACTACCACGATATAATCACCCCTCTATTCCTGGTCATTAGCAACAGCGATAAGAATCTTCGGAGACTAAATATTTTAATCCTTATGAGACGAAGCTGGGTTTGAGCCCACAGTCCCTAGCCTAGTTCCTAGTCCCTATAGACACGAGAGAGCAATGAGGCTCCAAGAAAGCTCATATTATACGTGAAATTTCAACAAAGCCTGACCACTTAATAGGAATTATTTTTTTTTTGTGCTGTAAAGATCTGTCGAATTTTTCGAATCTAGAAACTTTCAGTCTTACGGTAAAAAAGGACAAGAAAACTTCAAAACCCCCCAAAATGTCATTTTTGGCTGAGGGGAGAGGTGTTAAGTGTATTTAATTAGTACATAGTCCCGGAATGTCATATCATCCACATCTGACCGAATTTCGGCGAAAGGGTGAATGAACCACCCGCCACAACAAAACCAGGACGCTCCAACCCCTATCGGAATTCCTCCATCCCCCCTTTAAAGCTCCACCCAAGCATAAAATTAGCTCAGCTGCAAAGCCTGCGACCCGACAAGCTGAATACCACAGGACTAAGCCTCACCATCCTTTCACCGATGAAAGTGAACCGTGGTAAATACAACCATTGAAACCCGGGAAGTTTGAATGGGCAAAAGCATGGGGGATGGGTCAGTATTGTGCGAGACAAGATACAAGCTATAATCTAATGTACTGCGAGGCTCTTGAAGTAATCAAAAGGGAGCAGCTGGGAGTGGAGGATCCACCTAACGTTCGGGACTTGAGGCAGGGATACTCTGAGGGGGAAGGGGGTGCCTGCTGCTGTGTTAAGTCATAAGGTGGAATCCCGAGATAAAGAAAAAGAATGGTTTATCCGTTCTATCAGTTTTATTACTTAGGCTACTTTTTGGCGTTCACACACTGTTTATTTTCTTGTTTTAATTAGTATCAATCACTTTTGCTTTATAGGTTATTTGTTAGGAGCCACCTAACTGTCGGGACTTGAGGCAAGGATACTATGAAGGGGAAGCCTGCTGCGTTAAGAGTCATAAGGTATGATCCGAGATAAAGAAAAAAATAGTTTAAGCTTTTGATGTTTCAAAAACAAGGGATTACCAAATTAGCATTTTTGTTTACAAATACTTTAATAATTTACTGCCTTCTTCATTTGCAAATTTTTTTTCTACGAATAGTGATTACCACAATTACGAAACAAGGGGGTGTGGGAATATAGTTAATGAAATCCGACAAACAGCTCGTGCATCGTTCATTATCACGAATTTTGCTACGAGTGATTGGAATATAATCCCAAAGTAAAGTCCGTGAAGCCCCGCACCTTTCTGCATTCAAGGCCACAGTGAAAAGGTTCTTCCTCGCAAAAGAATAAGCGAGTCAGTCGTTTTCTTTTCCTTTTTTTCTTTTTGTTTAGTATCTGTTTTAGTAATTAGAAATGTATTGTTAGTAGTAGTATTTATTTTCCATTAGTAGTAGTATTTATTTTTCATTATTGAATAGATGTGAGTTTCGTTTTTCGCCTGTTATTTAACAAGTCCCCCGGGACTTTCCCTGCAGGTGATGCAAATTATGTTGTGCGTGTTTGTTTGTATTAAACGTAATCTAATCTAATCTAATCGTCAGCTGTTTATTTTTGTATACTCTTCTTCTTGTGTTGCGATACTTCGGACGCCGTGACTTAGCCGTTGGAAGGCGAAAAAGCAACTGAGCAAAGGATTCAAAAACATTCTTTAATTTGACTTTATTTGACTCAAAATACTGTTTTGCACTCATTACTGTCCATAAATATTAGCTGGGTTCGAAATTTTCAACACAGTTCAAGTTCAACAAAGTTCAAAATAACAAATATTCCTTCAGCCCAAGCTGACTGCGAATCATATTTGACAGTGCAAAACGGATTAGACAGCTGAAATTTATTGAAGCTATATTTCGGCTCTTCTTGGCAAGGGTCCTCTTCAGGCTCAAAGCCGCTCAAGATGGAAAAAACGAAACTTGTGATGGCAAAACTGAAGATTCTAGCTTACTCTTAAATATCTAAACTGGGGAACTTTCTTTTCGAGAGTAGCTTGGAGTTAAAAAGGTTGCTGAGAAGGTTGAAGGTTGCTAAAAAGGTTGCAAGAAGGGCCGAAATCTAGCTCCAGTAAATTTCAGCTGACTTATCCTTTTTGCACTGTCAAATATGTTCAAAATAAAATTTTCTACTTGGGAAGGTTTTCTTCTCCAACTCTTTTAGAAACAGCTTATAACAGGTTTCGGCATCCATCATTTAGTTATGCGTTCATCCATACCTATATGATTTCCTATTATTGTGCTACCAATACCTTTGCGGTACCGTCCACTCAAAGTATTTGCCAAATAGAGTGTCTAATCTCATAATTTGGGTACAGGTACAGGTCCCACAAAAGCACCGCGATACTCCAGGATGAAAAGAAGTTGTCGACGGGTATTATCGGTAGTTGGTACAAGTTCCGCCAATGGTACAAGTGTCTTTTGAGTTCTGTGAGAACGAGCAGGTAACAAAAGGATTCTTTGGTCTAAAGACATGTTGCTATGGTAGTGGATTAAGGTGTAATCATTCCTTTACACCAGGTTTAAATTAGTCAAGAATATGAGAAAACAACAAATCTTTTCCGACGAGGCTATCGGCAAACCTGGCCTTCTTAAATTAAACTCCAGATCAAAACCTGGATGCACTAGTCCTACTTCAACCTTCAGTTTATGCTTTATAAAAAAAAAACCTCTTCCGAGTCACCGCATCAGTACCAGCCAACAACTCAGCCACGAAACATTCTGTCGCACACGTTCTAAGCGACAACAGAAATAAAAATGAAAGGAGACATTCACACACTTGATGACTATCTCTTCTTGCCGATGCAAAATCTCCGGCCTCTCCGGCTACCTAGCGGAAGAAAGGCAGAAGTGATATCACAGCCGACCTCAAAGATCGCCATGATTGGTTGAGACAGGATGTGAGTTATTGAGTTTGAGTCATCACGGAGATGTTTACTCCTTCTTCCTGAGGATCACTGGCGTGTTTTGGACTTAGTCATCTAGAGTATTCGTAACCATGAACATCTGCATCCTGATATGCAGAACTCTCAGAGCATAACATCAATTATTACATTGAAGGTTCATTGCGTACATGGAAGGAGTTTAAAGTTTAACTGAAAAGGCAGCTTATTTTTACATCTCATATTCGAATACACTGAAACATTTTGACCCATATCTGGGATTTAGTATTTTTTCACCCAAGGCTCCAGTAGGCCTAGTAATGTTCAGAATGTGCGCTGCTTGCACGACAACCCAAAATTCATCCAGACGCGGAGAATTTGGATTTAAACGAAGCCTGCTTTTCCAGGATCGAATGCGCTAAGCCTGGAAAAGTCACGGCCGAAGAAAGTAGGAAAATTATGTTAAAGCACAACTCTTACTAGAAATAATATTTTCCCTATGAATTGGATCAGAAATTTTTTTTTCTCGAAAATACCATTACTTTCCATCTGAAATTAGCGATTTTCTTGTTAGCGCCTGTCGACTATGTCCAGCCTTCCTGCTCTCCGACGCGGCGGCTGGGCGCAAAGCATTTGAAAACTGATAGCGCCGTGGTTCAAAAGTGTGAAAACTAAGCAAATAAAAGAAGTAATAAACAAAAGCTTCTCAGAGCCTTATGTGTGAAAGAGTTGTCAGCAGACGTTGATGATCCCGGCAAACATTTCGTTGTGTGACGGGCAAAACTCGGCAAGGCCAAAAAAGCGCTAAAATTTCGTAGGCACAAAACGAAACAATGGAGAAAGGCGGGGATTTTTGAAGCTTATAATTATGTATGGGAGCTAGATATATTGTAAAAAGCAGAATAAGCAAGAGGGGTCCTTTAAGATGTGTCTTTCAAGTTATCTGCAATTTTTTGTTTATGAGCCTCACCTCAACCTACAGAGCCTCTGTCGTAAGCTTTATAGCTTTGAAAAAGAACAATAAGTTAACTGACCAATTAACTTTTCTTCAGCAAGTCCAAAGACTCGATACTACTTCTGAGGACCCTGATATTCCTTAAATCTAGCTCCCCTCCCCCAATGACGCCTGCTATTGGGCCTTTTTTTCTTGTGCTTATTTGATCGGACAGGCCTCAACTGGGCTGGAACGATTTACCTTTTTGCAGCTAGCGAATCATGATTAATTGCTTCTTTGGGCGTAAGAATCCGACGTGATTCTACGAGCGCCGAATTTGAATCAGCAGCCTAATGAGCCAGCATAAGACATAACGGACTGATGCGCAGACGCAATGACAGGACATTTGATACGGGGGGCTTGGTTTTTGCGGGCGACTGGTTCGAGAGGGGGTGAAAACTGTTTTTAAAGTCGTCTCAGCTGGTGTTTAAAAAATGCCGCTAAACGGATAAGTCGGCTGGATGGCAGATTCGTTTTCTTCTAGCCTGACGAGGACCCTTGCCAAGAGGGGCTGAAATATCGCTGGAGTAAATCTTAGCTGACTTACCCGTTTAGCACCATTCGCATCCAGCTTGGTCGAAAAAATCGTCTTTTGCATCTATTACCCCCCTCCCCTCACACACTTAATAAACTGTATCTTGTTCAACCGAATTGTCCAAGCCCCCCTAAATTAAATTGCACATAGCTAAATATGTAGACTATATATATATTTTTTCATGATTATTCCTAGAAAGACGAGAACCAACTATCGGCTACGGTTTTTATAATAAACGAATGAGGAAAACAAAAGAAAAGGAAATTATACGGGGTGGGTTTGTTCCAGGGGACATCTTTGGGTGATTGCAGGAGACGAAAAGTTTTATCAACGTCATCTGAGGCGGATCTACATAGCCCCGGGGGGGGGGGGGTGAAAAATTTCCGAGAATTAGTCGTATGGAGTAGTAAGAAAAAGTAGCATGCAGTAGTAACTGTTGCCACTACACACTACTACTAGCAAACTGGATGCTATCGGATACTACTACATAAGATTAACCCAGTCGGAGGCATGTTTATCAAAGTATTCAATACGACTACATATCACTAATCAAACCATTCCATACTACTACACATCATTCCATGCAACTTTCTGTACAACTACCATACAACTCACAGTCAAAGAATTTTTCATCGGGGGGGGGGGGGGGCAAGCGAGCCTACGGCCCAGAACACGTGAACTAAAAATCCTCTGGACGTGCACCCCCCACCCCCGAAACGATGAAGACTACTATATTTACGGTAAAAGTCGTCAGCCAAAGTCGTTAATCAAGGTCTCCTGAGAACAACTGAATGAGTGTTGTGGGTCTTCACTTTACCACGTAGACCAAAAGGGTTATCGGCGAAACGTCCTCATGACAAAAGGTCCCAATAGCGAAACATCCCCATGACGAAACGTCTCTGGCAAAACGTCCCCATGGCGAAGCGTCCCCAAGTACAGATTTTGAAGTTTGCCTTGGTCTTCAGGCGCATGATCAAAGTAAGAACAACTTCAGAGTATAGGAACTTTCTTTGTAGGTAGGAAGGAGCGGACGGGGCAGGGACCAGGGGACGGGAACCATTTGCTTCAGATATCAGATATGCACCATTTCCCTTCAAAATTCACAGAGTAATATGCCTTGCCCTGGGCTCGTAACGGATCAGTAGTATTTCTAGGTCGACACCTCACACAACATAGTGTTTCTACTCAGATGTTCTGAAATAGTTGACCACTTTACAACTAAGCTATTCTTACATAAAATTATATGCGACTTCGGCTGTGTTTAGCCTCTTTCCATGTCCCTTGCCTTGGATGACAATCTTGGCAAAATATGCATCACCGGGCTCCGGACAAATAAGCTCCTCGGAAACAATGATCGGGCGCATGATACGTAACGCAAAGAGAGCAAACGTGAAAAGCGTGATAATCAATGTATTGCTTATGGAAGAGATAGGATACGCTTATGAAGTGAAGAATCCCGGGAACGAGAATGGATGGAAATACTACTGAAGTAGAATGAATTACTATCATAAGTACGACGTATCCTTTAAGCAATTGGTTTGGACCGTAAGAGGCACATACGAAGTAGTTCATTGTTCGTTTGGCTCTCGTAAATAACTAGGTTAAATGAACTCACCATATCTTTTGTTTGCCAGTCTCATAACTTTTCTTTGCTTGAGAAGTACGATCAGCGGCCGGAGTGGTAGAACCTTCACATGTCATCATCGGCTCTGAGATTATATCAGCCTATATCCAAACAGAGACTCGGCCGCGCTCATAAACAGGCCTACAATAAAAGCATTCTGGGATTACACAGCGTGCGTGCCTCGTCAACGATCCGAGGTCACAACTAAGCCTATTAAAAAGTTGTGGGAGCAACTAGACTGGCGCCTATAGGCCAAAACCGGCTATGCAAGCTAACACCTGCAAAATACAATTTCTGGTGGTCAATGTTTTTGCCTTGTTAAACTGAGAGCGTTTTCCACCCTACTTACCGTAGTTACTACGCTGGCCACCATAGTTACTACGCTGGTCACCATAGTTACTACGCTAGGCTGGAACGGTTTTTTATTTTTTCCGTGAAATATCAGGCCGCGGGCTGGTCGGACCAATCACGTTACAGAGATGCGTAGCTACTACGCTCCCGAGCGTGGTAATCAAATAGTTACTATTAGTTACTATTTTGAGAAGGTTGGAACGGTCAGCGTAGTAACTTTTCGTGAGGCCGGAACGGAAATAGTAACTAATAGTTACTATTGGTAGAGGGGTGGAACACGCTCTGAGTGAACTAGAAATGTCCAAAATTGGTTCTAGCAACTTAATGGGTGAATTAGGCAAACATCACTTTTGGCCAAATGAAAGTACGTGAACCAGAAACGCCAAAAAAAGAGTTCTAGCAAATATGGGGTAGATTACAAATAAAGGCAAGTTGATGCTACTGAATGCTCGGCTACTGCTTAGAAAATATCATTTTTGGCAGACAACATTTTTGGCCGAATGGAGATACGTGAACCCGAAACGCCCCAAAAAGGGCCCCAGATTATCACTACTAATGCCCGCAGATACTATTTCTAGTAGACAGCTTTTTTTGTCAAACTTTAGCGAGTGAAATACAAAAGCAAAAATTAGCTCTAGCAAGTTGTTCGGTTAAGTCCGCAGTCAGCGTTTTTGGCTAAATGAAAGTAAGTGAGCCATAAAACACCCAAAAACTGGACTTTCGCGCGAATGCAAACCCTCATAGGTTTTTCCTCAAGCGCGAAAGTGTTATTTTTTTATTTCTTTATTTGTGAATGTGAAAATAAAACTTGAACTATAAAAACTATAAAAAAAAGGGTTTTACCATCTTTTGGGTGGATTACAACAAAGGGAAAGATGTTTATGTTCTGTCGGTAAATCTGGGCTTGCCCCCCCCCCCCACACACACACACGAAAATGGGCTAGTTTCGCCACAGGACGGTGTACACCATCCACGAACAGGTGGCTATCTCACGTCACCATTAAGTTTTATTTTAGTTTTACGCCATCTCTAGGTTGTCACATTTAAGCACTTCACCTCTAACGCTTCAAGTTGCATTAGTCATTAGTCGTTGGTATCTTCTTGCCATCGAGCCTGCTTTCTGCTATGACGAGATTCAAGAATATCTGTTTTTAACATTTGAAAATTGTAAATGAACCTGAACCTGTCGCAAACTCGTTCTTTTTTGCAATAACTTTGATACAGAAATACCATACGTTCTGTGTGCAACTGCTTCTAAAGTTGCATTTTTGTCAAACGGAGATTCGTGAATCCGAAGCAATCTAATCCTTGTACTTCATAAAGAAAGACACAATTTTCTTATAATCGCACACAAAGTGGTTAAGCAGTATAACACAAATTACCATATCAAAAATGGAACTAGTCTTCACCCGATAAGGCTTTAACAAATGGCGCTACAAAAAAAAAAAAAAAAAAAATTGGTAACTCTTCTTTTTGACTTTTAAAGAAGAAGGTGAGCATGGAACGGACAAATTTTTTTTTAATGTTTACAATTGTTTTTACAGGGCCTATACATAAATTAAACTAATTTTTTTTCTGGCTAGGTGTTACTGCTAAGAAAAATCCATACAGTCAGAACCACTATTAGGTCCTCGTCTAAACATATCCTCACTCCTAGAATCAGGTCCATATCCAGGAGTTTAATTCGGGGGGGGGGGGGCGCGGTTCGGACAAAAAAGTACGAAAAAGACATAGGTCAGTTAAAGCCGATAAAACACGATTAATTGTGTATGCTTTGAGAGGGGTTCGAATCCCCTCCCCCCGGATACGGCCCTGCCTAGAATTTATCCTAGCGATATCAATGGTCCTCTTCAGGCTCAAGCTAAAAAACGAACCAGCGATATTTTTTCACTTTTCTGACTTGAGCCTGAAGATGACCCTTCCAAGAAGGGCCGAAATATCGCTAGAATAATCCCAGCTGTCTTGTCAGTCTGTTTAGCTCCAACAAAGACGATTCGCAGTCAGCTTGGGCCGAAGGAATACTTGCACAGATTATTTTCCATTAAATTACTTTATTTAAAATACTTGCACAGATTATTTTCCATTAAATTACTTTATTTAAATTAATGTAAAGTAATTTTATATAGTGGTGCTCTGCAAGTTTAGCTGAGAACCTTCAACACGCCTACCCAGAGGCGTTACTAGCCAAAATGTTTGTGGGGGTGGGGGCAAGGTATTTACCGACTGGCTGGTAAATTTTACCAACTGTTTTGCAGCAAAACCGACTGTTTTAAGAAAATGGAGTGTTTTGAAGAAAAATCGACTGATTTCCAGAAAAACACCTGTTTTTGAGAAAAAATCTACTATTTTTACGAAGAACGACTAATTTAAGAAAAACCGACTGTTTCCAAGAAAAAGATCGACTGTTTTTACGAAAGATCGCGGTGCTTCGAGCCGACTCGGGTTATTTTTTTACCGACTGGCCAACAACATTGGGAGGGGGACGTCACCCCCCCTCATTTAATTACTTTATTTAAATTAATGTAAAGTAATTTTATATAGTGGTGCTCTGCAAGTTTAGCTGAGAACCTTCAACACGCCTACCCAGAGGCGTTACTAGCCAAAATGTTTGTGGGGGTGGGGGCAAGGTATTTACCGACTGGCTGGTAAATTTTACCAGCTGTTTTGCAGCAAAACCGACTGTTTTAAGAAAATGGAGTGTTTTGAAGAAAAATCGACTGATTTTCAGAAAAACAACTGTTTTTGAGAAAAAATCGACTATTTTTGCGAAGAACGACTATGCGAAACCGACTGTTTCCAAGAAAAAGATCGACTGTTTTTACGAAAGATCGCGGTGCTTCGAGCCGACTCGGGTTATTTTTTTACCGACTGGCCAACAACATTGGGAGGGGGACGTCACCCCCCCTCATACGCGACGCCCCTGGCGTCACACTTGCCATCAAGCTTGCTAACTCAGTTTCAACTGTCTTCACCCAATTACCCGGCCTTCCCACGCCTGATCACCACGGAAGTATCAGCTCAGTTCAATCCAGTTAATGCCGATCAAGCTGTCAAAGTGTCAAACGTCAATCCGTCTGTCGGAATTACTAGATATCTCAGTGGGAGGGTAGATGGGGAGCCCTATCTCCATGGGGTGTGGGGGTTAACAGAAAGAGATATCATTTGCACCCTGGTTTGATCCAGCGCGTAAATAAGGTTTTGAAATACAAAGGGCACAAGTAGCTACGAAAACAAGTAAATCCAGTCGTACACGCCAAACGGAATGGCAGATGAAACATCTAAACTTGGAGACATTCTTCGTTATTCTTCTAAAAGAGATTTTCGATGAGTTTAGGAAAAAAACAAATAAATACCCTAATACTGGTATTTGTTAGGAAAGAATGCCATGATAGGTAATCGCTAGAGGTTGTGTATCTATGCCAGTGATTTTTTAAGAACAGAGGGCGAATCTTCACACCCCAACCACAACTTACAAATGTATTGCTACCGCCGTTGCATCCCACAGTGTCATTACCACACTGTCAGAAGTTTCATAACAGGTAACATAAGGATGCGCAGTTTCAATACACAACATTTGGTATGTAATCTGTTATGATTTTTAAAACGATATACATTAAACGTCATGCATAACAAGCATTGCCAGGAAGAGCCGAAAACCGCCGAAAAAGCACCTGCTGACTTTTTGTTTGTCGTCATGATGTCGGAAAAGTCCCCCCTACGGAGGAGGGGGGGTCCTGTGGTTAGATTTTCTAAAAAATGGGAATTCTCCTAGACCTGTCTGCCGGCTATTCCTTTGCGGCACCAAAATTTAGTCCTAATAGCCTAAACAGTAGACCTACCATCAAGATTTGCGCGATCTCTCACGTTATCCCCACACATTAGCCATATTCAGGGGTAGAAACGCTGCACGAACGGACGGCATATCCCTAGACTCAGCCTTCAATCATTTGTTGCCCCCTCCCTCCGCCCAACTGGATCAAACACGGCCGTAAGGTGATCAAGCAAGGACGCGTTCATGCCATCTCTTGGACGTTACTTCCAGACACGTTCTCTTCAAAGTCATACTAGATGGCGTCGATTAACTGAAAAAAACGAATAGGTCTTTTTTTTAGTGTGTTCCATCCATATATTTATCCCTCTTCCTTCTGGTCGAGTAGAATACTGGCAGCGGCAGTTGGGTTTTGCCATATTTTGCAATACTCTTGATGACTAACTCTCCTTACCGATGCAAAATCGCCATGTACCTAGCGGAAGAGCCGGAAGCGGCACGAGCTGTCCCCGACGATCGCCGTGATTGGTTGACACAGGATTTGAGTTGTTCAGTTTGAGTTGTCACGGCGACATTTTCTCCTTCTTCCTGAGGATCACTGGCGCGTTTTGAACTTAGTCATATAGTGTATTCTTTCCGGACAACGTAAAAAACAATTATAATGTGCGGTAAGGAAAGGTAAGTTATGGTAAGGATAGACGATCAGGTTTTCCCGCCGGATTGTGTGCCCTTTCATCTACCCCATTAGCTTTATTTAGCTTACCTTTTTATCATTTCTGTAGATGTATTTTATAAAATAAAAATTATTTATAATTGCTAAATAAAAAAAGAAAGTTGAAAAATTCAACTTTTCCCTACGGCAGTGATAATCGTGCCGAAATCTGGGCAGGATTTGAAGTCCACTACCTCCCGGCCCTGGTCGTCCGTCCGGGCCATATCCCACACCTCTTTCCTGTCTCCTGCTAAACAAGTAGCCCAAAGACACGCTATCTGTTAGCTAAGCTGTCGACCATCGCACTGAGCATCCACTCATCGCAGCAGATGGCGCTTTAGCAGTTTAGGGAACCAGTTTTGTCGGGAAACGGAGTCATTTCGAAACGTACGAGACAACCTTAGACCAGACCAAGAAGCGTCTAGATTATTTCCTCCCCTTCCGCCGTTCGAGCGCCGGTCTAAGAGGAAAAAAAAGCAGTCGGTTCTGGTTTCGATCTCTTCGTCGGAACAGTGGACGCTAAATTTCATGACCAAATTCCAAAGTTACTAGATAAGAAGGGGAAACGGCTGAAGATACCTAGCGCAGTGTTGCCACTTATCTCTGATGGAACCTGTGACGTTTGGCTGCATAAACCTGAGACCAATTAAAGGACATCTCGCGCATTTAAATTTTTTTTTTTCATTTAAAAAACACCTAAAAAGATTTTTTTGGGAAAATAATAATTAATTGGTTAAAATTCCGAGAATAAATTTGCATGTGAAAAAAAAAGGAATCACATTTTTTTTGGATTTTTTTTAGATAAATAAGGTTTACACATGGTTGTTTACAGTTTAAAATAAAATGAGATCTCGATGTTCTTGTGGCTCTCGATGAAGGTTTTTTTTTTGTGATGCGGAGACCGGTTGTATTTGCGAGAACACTTGGTCAGTTATTTTATTTTATTATACAGATAGCTGTTTCCCAACTAACGGGCCACAGAGCCCTTGGGATTTTGACTAAATGAATAGATTTTGTTATTTTGTAAATAAAAAGTAAAATAAAAAGAACTTGAACAACATAGTGTTTCTGCTCAGATCTTCTGAGATAATATTGACTACTTTAAAACTTGGCAATGCTCACAGCAAATTACACAAGGCTCCCTTGACTTGGATGACCAACTTGGCGAAATTTGCACGACCGGTCTTCTGACGAATAAGCATCTCGGAAACAACGACCGGAAGCCTGCCTGATATTTCATGTAAAGACAACAAACGTGGCAAGCGTGATAATCAGTGTAATGCGGAATATTCCTTCAGCCCAAGCTGACTGCGAATCATATTCGCATATAATTACCCCAGTCTACTTTTAAGTATCTACCCGCCCACAGCGGCCTTACTCGTTTGCTTTAGTTTCTTTTCTTGTTATCTTTGTTTTGTAAAGTGTTTGTTTTGTTTCTTTTATTGATGCTCTGCTTTGATTTTTTGTAGCGGGTCAAAAATATATTATTATTATTATTATATAAAATTCAGCTGACGTATCCGTTTTGCACTGTCAAATACAGTGTAATGGTAATAGAGGAGATAGGATCCACTTATGAAGTATAGAATCTCGGGAACGAGAATGGACAGAAATAATACTACGAAGTAGAATAAATTACTATCTATCGTAAGTAATGGAAGAGGGACTTTCGCCCTTCTGATACAATCCCTGGTTCACGCGGACTGTGTTTCTACGGCAAAGCAGTGTCTGTTCGCGCTGCCCCAAAGAACATGTCGGACTTACGATAGTAATTCATTCTAGGTCAGTAGTATTTGCATCCATTCCCGTTCCCGAGATTCTACGCTTCATAGGTGTATCCTTTCTCATCTATTCGCATTACACTGATTATCACGCTTGCCGCGTTTGCTCTCTTTATACGTGACGTATCATGCTCCCGATCACTCTTTCCAACAAGTTTATTGGTCCGAAGACCGGTTATGCAGATTTTGCCAAGTTTGTCCTCACGGTCAAGGGACACTAAAAAGAGGATAAAAACAGCCTTGTGTTCTTTTCTGTAAGCACAGCTAAGTTTTAAAGTAACCATCTGGCCTTTCCAGCTTCACAACCCTATCGATGCTCTTTTTACGGTCTTACCGGTCACAGAATTCAGGCCCCATTTGTCGAAAACCTTTGATAAATCGCAGAATTTTACGACCAGTGGCAACACTGACCTGGCGAATGCCGTAAAGATGAAGCAAAGGACATATCAGTGGCGATTGCTTCCATAGTTCTTAAATCACAACCTTACTAGAAATGGTTTATTCGCAATAAAATAGTCCGAAAATATTGCTTTTCAAAAATACCCATACTTGACCCGTGAAATGAGTGATTTTCTTGTTAGTGCTTGCAGATTCGGGCCAGGACGCAAGGATTTCGACGCATAGAATTTAAAACAAGTGCGCGACGTGATTTTAAAGCTAAGCACAAGAAATGAATCAGAAATATACCAGGAAATGTTGTTTCCCAGACTGTGGAAGCAACACCCCTCGAAAATGGTTCCAAGACTGGAAGGAAGTGTGTACATTTCTGTTTTAGAAAGTTATTGACTGACAACCCTTGAAAATCTCGCGGAACGCTGAAAAGCGAAAAATCCAGTAAAATTAATTACAAAGATTTTGTGAAGAGGGCCATTTCGGAGGTTACTAGACCACATACGTCGTCATCGGGAGTGTTAGACGAATCATGACATTAGTTGCGTTTTTGCAGATACCATGATCTGAGACCACGGTAGCTGGATCGGCAATTTGTCGTTTTTGCAGTTACCATGGCGTCCATGGTACGTGATACTACCGTCCCTTTGCAAAAACGACAATTACCGAATTCGCGCTTTTAGAAGCCACCCAAAAGAAATACTTGCTAAACTTCTTTCCCGCCAAATTGATAAAACCTAGACTCTTGTGGAGGTGATTACGAAACTGAGAGAACTTCTCCAGATACCACGGTCAGTTACTGCGCTCGGGCCAGTAACAGATAGTCAGTAACAGGAAACACGACCTTAGACTACTTAGACCTTGGTATCAGATACCACGCTAACTGTAAAAACGACTTTAGACCACGTGGTATCAGGTGCCATAGTATCTGCAAGAACGCAGCTATTACCTTATCATGATCAGCCGGAATCCGGAACTGGCCGTCTGGTTTTCGCTAATCCGATCCGGAGGGATCTAGCGGCCGAAAAATACTCCCCGTCACACCTAGCAGTCGGGTCTCCTTAAAGTCAACCGGCCCGAATGGGACAAATTCTGGGCATAGGTCCGTCGAAGAGTCGACCGGCGATCCTTCTTGGATGTCCCACGCACCTCTGGGAGGGGGGAGGGTCAGGGAACTAAGTTGAGGTAAGGGCACCTGTTTCAATTTCTCATACCATCGAACATGCCCATAATAGGGCGTAGGTCTAAGGTTATTACTCCCATAGTTTTAGGAATTCCTACATTCCAACTTCAACCAAGCAAGCACTCATCCATATGAAGATTCAGTCGGCTAACTTTGTTCTCTTCCACTTTCCAGACATTACATACTGGACAGGTCACCATAATTTCGGTTTTAGACCGCTTTAACATTTCAAGAATCGATACGGCTTTCCTCTTCCTCGAACTTTCACTTTCTGTTTCTTTCCGCGTTTCTCCTCCTGCTATCTCCTCTTTTTTTATTTCTTTCATAACCGTGGGCTCTAGTAAGGGTCTACTCGAGGACGGAACACATTCATCCCCGCCTTTACTCGTCCTATCAAGGCACTTTTCTACGTGGTTACTAAGGTCACTCGCATTCTTATGTCGTATTTCATTAAAGCACACAGGACATTCTTCAGACTTCAGCTCACTTTGTTTTCCGCTGAGATACTTCTCGATTGACTCCTGTTTTTTGGTGTCTCCGCCGGCATAAAAGTCGGACATCCGCACGCCAAGTAACCTGACACAGAATTTTGAGGATTTAGTAACTTCTTTGGCTAAGAGCGACTTTGCTGCTTTGAGCATAGCACTACTATCGTTTGTATAATCGTACAATGCGGTCTGCCGGCTGATTGTATCAAACGTATCAAGCTTGCATTTCAAAGTGAATTGCTTGCCCCGCAACAGCTTCTGCTTCATTTCTTCTCCTAACTCTTCACACAGGTCTTCCAGCGTATCTTCAATTTCGGACAGGTCTGAGGTTGCCTTAAACGTAGTCTCAGTCGAAATCGACTTTCGTTCCGAAGTTCCGTAACTATTCAAGTCCGTGCATCCAAGTCCGAGCGCTATTTCCACGAAGTGATGACAGCTTGTCTCAGAGAATAGAAGGTATAGGAGCGCGCGCTTTTCAAACAGATCCGAGCATGTGATAATGCCTAAAGAGTTCAGGAGCTGTTCCGTCACGTTTCCAATACCACTGATTTTCCGGATGGGTAATGGACGAATAAATGACATTATCTCGTCGTAATCAGCCGGAATCCGGAATTGGCCGTCTGGCTTTCGCTGATCCGAGCCTATTTTGGCAAGGCGCGTGTTACAAGATATTCCTAAAATTAATTTCGGATATTCAGACTAAAGAACTAAGCTTATACAATTAACCATGAAATTTCTGATAACATTTAACACAAGAATGAGAAAGCTCAGCATCTAACACTTGGGATGTTATCTGTGGTTGTTGTGTACACGAAACACATTACCCACTCAGGACAGAAATTTTCTGTTACATCAGCATACAATATCCTAAGTGTTATCTACTGATACTGCGCATTATGTTATCAAACTGACGCGTGGGCAAACTTACGGGTGGACGAATCGACGGGTGAGCGAAGTGACGGGTGGACGAAATGACGGATATTGGTGGGTCAACCGACGGGTGGGCGGAATGTCAGAAAAAATGGGCGTAATGACGGATGTTACGAATAGTATGTCAGGATATTAAATATCAAAGTTAGCTTTCTCCGTAACCAGAAGTAATTTGACCTTTTGGGTTGGGAGAACAAACAATTCCATATTAGGAATTGTTTCGAGCTTTTTGGATAGTAGAAAGAATCTTATCAGTTTCTTGGTTTTCCAACATCCTCTCTCTGAGTTTTCAGTCGCATGTTATCTGGACTTTGGTTTAACCTTTAAGTGTTATTGAGTGCGGTTAAGTTGAACTTTAAGGTGAAATTTGAGGATTGCTACTAGGCAGTAAGCAAAATAGAGATTCTGTGTGAAGCCCAAAAAGAGACAGATGATTTTAAGTGCTGACTAAAGACAGTCATATTATATTGTATCGAGAGTTTTGCTGAAGGAATAAAGTAAGTGTAAAAAAAAAAAGAACCGACCTCCCTAAACGAAAGACTACGATCCCTATACTCCTTCGAAGAGTTGAGTCCTTACCGAACACTCGTCGCTACCAAGATTTAGGCAGCCTAAGGGCTTCGGGTCAGAACCCCAAGAGGGGCTAACAACCTATCCGGTTCACGGATTTTTGGTCGAAATGACGGGTGAGCGTCCCCCGATTTAGTGGAAGCTGCTATTTTACGTTGTCAATTAATCCAAAAAAGGCCTTATCCCCGAGTTTAGATGTGATGAAAGTACCAACCAATTGCTGATGGCAGTTTTTCGGCCGAGCCGAGTTTACTTGTCAAGAAATCTTTAAAGGACCCATCTTGCTTATTCTGCTTTTTATAATATATCTAGCTCCCACACAGAATTATAAGCTTCTAAAATCCCCACCTTTCTCCATTGTTTCGTTTTGTGCCTACCAAATTTTAGCGCTTTTTTGGCCTTGCCGAGTTTTGCCTGTCACACAACGAAACGTTTGCCGGGATCATCGACGTCTGCTTACAACTCTTTCACACATGAGGACCTGAGAAGCTTTTGCTTGTTACTTCTTTTATTTGCTTAGTTTTCACACTTTTGAATCACGGCGCGATCAGTTTTCAAATGTTTTGCGCCCAGCCGCCGCGTCGGAGAGCAGGAAGGCTGGACATAGTCGAAAGGCGCTAACAAGAAAATCGCTAATTTCAGATGAAAAGTAATGGTATTTTCGAAAAAAAAAATTCTGATCCATTTCATAGGGAAAATATTATTTCTAGTAAGAGTTGTGCTTTAAAGTTTAACTGAAAAGCCAACTCATTTGTGTGTCATTTAATTTGATACACTGAATTATTTGGATTCTGCAAAGGGATTTTTTGATTTTCCACTATCTGCTCTAGTTATGAGGCTCAGAATAACTCCAGCCGTCCCCACAGCGTAAATTCTACTATGACGCGGGAAATTTTAATCTCAACACAAATGCGACTTTTCAGTGGGCAGTGGTGAGACTGGTGAAGACTGCTTAGTGCCTGAACAAAGAAAAACTGACAAATCTTTCTCGTAAGGCATACAGCAAAATTACAAGCGCATGGAGGCACCACAAATCACACGGAAATTCCACTATTTGAAAATCGGTTATTCGTGAATAGCGGAACAACGAAGTAACTCATTTTCAGCGGGTCTTCAAGCCAATTTAAGTGAATAAGTGATGGGTAACTAGACTGTCTTATCCTAGCCCTTTTCCAGCCGTCCCCACAGCGTAAATTCTACTATGACGCGGGAAATTTTAATCTCAACACAAATGCGACTTTTCAGTAGGCAGTGGTGAGACTGGTGAAGACTGCTTAGTGCCTGAACAAAGAAAAACTGACAAATCTTTCTCGTAAGGCATACAGCAAAATTACAAGCGCATGGAGGCACCACAGATCACACGGAAATTCCATTATTTGAAAATCGATTATTCGTGAATAGCGGAACAACGAAGTAACTCATTTTCAGCGGGTCTTCAAGCCAATTTAAGTGAATAAGTGATGGGTAACTAGACTGTCCTATCCTAGCCCTTTTCCAGCCGTCCCCACAGCGTAAATTCTACTATGACGCGGGAAATTTTAATCTCAACACAAATGCGACTTTTCAGTGGGCAGTGGTGAGACTGGTGAAGACTGCTTAGTGCCTGAACAAAGAAAAACTGACAAATCTTTCTCGTAAGGCATAGAGCAAAATTACAAGCGCATGGAGGCACCACAAATCACACGGAAATTCCACTATTTGAAAATCGATTATTCGTAAACTCTTAACTCTTTAAAAAATAAGGGCATACGAAGCTTAAAAATTTAGTTTTGTCATTTTGGAAGACTTGGTAGGCCCACAGGTCTATCTTGTGTTTTAGACTCCTTTTTTTTGCTTGGCTTTCCTATTTATAACCACGGCGTGCAAGGTTTTCAAACATTTTGCGTGTTATCTCCGCTTCGGAGAGCGGGAAGTCTGGGCAGAGTAGACAAGCGCCAGCAAGAAAACTGCTATTTCACGAAGGAAGTATTGGTATTTTCGGAAAACGATTTCATTCTATCGCAAAGAAGATCATTTCTAGCAAGAGTTGTGCTTTAACTTCATGGCTGTCAGAAGAGCAGTGGGAGGTGAGGATGTTATTGCTGCCGAAGAACCTAATAAGAAGGCTGAACTTTTCCAACAAAGTAACTCTCTGATTCCCTGTATTATGTCGTACAGTATGTTAGTTCATAGCATACTGAGGTAAACATATAAATGTAATTTATTATTATGTAATTACCTATATTATTATTAAATATAATACCTGCGCTGCACGTGAGTGTCGTAGCTTCCACCACCTTTCGTCTCAGCTCGTTTACTACCTCTTCAACACACGGTTCCTGTCCTGTCGACGCACTTATCCTTTCCAAGTAGTCAGTAAGGTCAAGGTAGCCTTCATCAAGGGACATCATGCAGAAGTTCTTATCATACTGGACAAAGACGCCTAAAAAAGAAAAAAACAAGAACCATCAGTGGATGTGGGGCTCCCGATGTGACTGTGACCTTTAAGTGCGTCCGCTGGCGTTACTTTCCTCAAAATTTTTAGATATTTTCTTCCTTTCTTTTCTTTTTTAAAATAAAAAAATAACGCTATCTACCAGTTTACCCAGCACAGACGTTTTGTTCGCACCAATGTTATAAGCGAGTCAAGAAGTTAGGTACGGTAACCAGTCTTCACGTCAACTGTCATGAAAGATGTGTATCGAAGGTGGCCAGAAGGCCTTTGGTCGATGGAAAATAAGCGTACGATGCTCGAAGTTTCGGGAAAGAACGGATCAAGCTTTCACGGAAGGGACGTTGCAGGGTGCCTTACAAGTCCAACTCAGAAGCGTTTCCGCTGTAAAAATCCACACCAAAAGATCCACGAATAAATTTGCTGTGTCATTAGATAAAAGTCTTGCTGCTAAGCATGCCCCCTCCCCCCAGGACACGATTTTCCAGAAACGTGAGAGACAGGATAGCCTATGCTGGGTAGTCCACGAGAAAGGAGACTGGCACAGATTCGTGAATGCCCTGAGTATGCCTCTGTAAGCAAAGAGTATCTAAGGTATGGTAAGATTTATCGGACGAACAGAGGACCGTTAGAATAACACTATACTCCTTGGACATGAGGAGGAAAATGAGCAACAAGGTAAAAACAGGTAAAACGTGGATAGACTACTGAGGAGCACAGTCAATTCGCAGAAAACTGATATGTATGATTTAAAGTAGAATTGAAACCTGATCGTATTCGATTATTCTCTTTCTCTGTAACAGGCGCCATCACCAGTCCGCCTATTTTCGATTTTCCTTTCACAGCTGTTTTCGTGCTTTTGTTCTTTGGCGAAAACTAATCCTCCCGTGAGAAGTTTTTTTTACAATTAGGCCCCACCCCTCGCGTCGTTTCTGACCTTTTCATTCGAAGTTACGGCCTGCACAAACCAATCAGAGACAATGTTTGTTGGTAAAGATTGCGCGAAAGAGATCGTGTGCTTTCACAATGGAGAAATATTGCGAGAGTTAATGCACAAGAGCTGGATTGTTTTTGTGTTTCTATTGTTTCCTGGTAAATAGAACTAGAATGCAGCAACTGTAAGCCCGTCGTGAGAAACTGAAACGATAAGCTCTTCAGTGAACCTTTAAGCAACTAGCCATATTGACCTACCTTGAACAAGCTTGCTGACGTCCGTGTACTTCTTGAAGTTACAGGGTACAATCACCAGATCAGGACAGAGCTTTCTCCCAATAAATCCAGGCATACCCGCTCTTACTCCATACTTCCTCGCATGATAATTGGATGTGCTAAGCATCCCTTCACCCCCAACAGCCATTGGCTTCTCTCTGAGTTGGGGGGCGTCCCTCATTTCCACAGCGGCATAAAAGGCATCCATGTCAATATGAATGATAGTTCGGCTAAGGTTTCGGGATGACTCTAGACGCTGAATCAGCTGGTCCATCTAAAGGAAAGAAGAATATAAAGATAAAAAATAAGCTTGTCTGAAGATCAGTGGCGAACGTCTGACAAGGTAAACAAGGCATCTTCGTAGGGACTCGACCTCGGAAGAGGCCCCCGCCATGGCAGTGTCGAGCTTCAGCCTAGACAAACTAGGCAACTTCCTAGGGCCCCAACCTCAGAAGGAGCCTCGGCCAAAGGGCTAAAGTGGTATTTGTTAAAGTTATAATGTATTAAAAAAAAAGTATAATTGGAACTTGTCTGTTTTCTGAAGAAAGTTTGTTTTTGCTGAATTACTGAACAAGATCAAAGATTTCGATGGGATCCCAAAAACTTAATATTTGATCCAGACAATTGGGTCTTGTAGATATCCAGTCTTCGCCAGACTACATGAACATTTTTAATATTAAAACATAGAAACAGATTAAGGTCAATGGCGTTGACGAAATTGATCAAAACTTCCTGCCTTAGGCTATACTACTGTCAAATTTCTGGTTTCAGCCGGATTCCGGTCGAAGGATATGTCCAGGTAGAAAATGATTGTCATATACGGACTCATCAGGTCTGCCTACCCGGCTACCCCTAGATCGACTATCACATTAGCTTTTAAAACCAGATCCAGTCTTCGCCAGGCTAATCATCTGAGAAAATCAAGTTCAGATATACCTTTATAAGCCATATCTATTTTGACGATACTGATCGAAACAACCTGCTTTACTTCCGCTTTACTTCCTGCTTTACTTCCGCCGAATTCCGAGCGAACTACTTGTCCAGCCAAGAAAAGATAGTTCAGAAACGAATTCAGCGCATCTCCTTATCCCTATAAAGAACATCTAATCAACCTTAACTTATAAAAAAAATCCGGTTTCAACCGGATTTCGGACGAGCTATATGTCCGGATAAAAAATGGTTGTCATATACAGATTCACCGTCTCTTCTTACCCTCAGATCTGTCATGTCATCTAATCAACTTCAAATACAAATTTTACTTTTAACAAATTTTCCGGTTTCGGCCGGTTTCTGGGCGAACTACTTGTCCGGCGAGAAAATGGTTTTCACCATCGTGTTCAGCATGTCTTCTTACCCCTAAATCGAACATCTAATTAACTTCAAGTAAAACTTTTGCTTTTAACAAATTTTCCGATTTCGGCCGGATTCCGGGCTAGCTACTGGTCCGGCGAGAAAATGGTTTTCACCATCGTGTTCAGCATGTCTTCTTACCCCTAAATCGAACATCAAATCAACTTCAAATACAAATTTTGCTTTTAACAAATTTTCCGGTTTTCGCCGGATTCCGGGCGAACTACTAGTCCGGCGAGAAAATAACTTTCATATTCTGATTCAGCGTGTCTCCTTACCCCTAAATCAACTATCTAAAAAGCTTTCAAATTTTTTTTTGTTTGCCCCTTAATTTGAAACCCCTCCCCCACCCTCAAATATAGGGCTACAGAGCCCATCTTCGAACTTGACCTGTACTTTGACCCAACCAATCCTCCCACCAAGTTTCATCAAAATATCTCAATCCCTTCGAGAGTTATCGTGCTTACAGACAGACGGACAGACAGACAGACGGACAGACGGACAACTTTTGCGATGTCATAGGTATCCGTCACTAACGTTTTGGGATCCCAAAAAGGCGACACAAACTCTGTTAACTGCCTAGGGCTCTGGATCTATATGTCCGGGTCCACTGAAGCGTGTGTTCCGTTATAGGGGATGGGCTATACTTATTTTCAAGCTTTGACAACACTTAGAAGACTACAGAACTATTTGTTTATTGCTTGAAATTCAGACTGGAAGGGTAACACAGTAGGTGTGACGGTGAAGAACTGACGACTGGGCAAACTGTCGGGTGGAAGCGGTGACGGGTGGGTGGACTGCCCAGTGAGTCCACTGACGATGGGCGTAATGACAAATCCTGGTGAGTCAACTGACTGGTGAGCGAACTGCCAAAACAAGTGGGTGGGGGGGGGGGGGGCTGACGAATCGGTGTTGTGACGGGTGCCCAGTGGAGACTAAGCCTGGGGAGCGGGGACAAAACCTATTGCAATAAATCCTGGCCGTTCGTTCCCCTGCAAGTGCACACAGTCGCGATGATATGAAACTCACTTTTTTCTCGGCTGAACTCATATCCTCAGCTGAAAATGTTTCTTTTTTCTTTCTTAGCTCTAAAATTCTCTCATCAATACGCTTTTGGCATTTTTGCTTATGCTCATAAAACTTGGACCCTTTTGAAGCTTCTTCTATGATTTTGTTGATCTTCTCTTTGTCCAAGCCTTCCATACCAGCCTTTGTGGTGTTGAGGCTCATCATGTTGCACTTCTCACTCATGGTTGTGTCCGATGGTGTATTTTTCTGCCTTTGTAAGCCTGCCTGTAAAGCTATGTTGACCTACCAGGCCAGAATCCTAAAATTAAAAACACTCAGATTCCTCCTTTTAAATAAATCTAAAAATAAATAATGCTTTAATCTATAACAGCCTCTTCGGGCTATTTTCCTTCTTTTTAAAATGGGCGTCCTTTGCTCACTTACGGTGCAAACATATCCAAGTTTTCCAGCTGTATTTTCTGCATTTAAAAAAAAATCACAAAATTTCCATAAAAAAAAATATCAAAAAATTTTCTATCAAATATTTTTGAAATGGAAATGATGATGGAGCAGAAAATCAGTCTGTAGTCTCAGAAAGACTCCCTCTCTGACTGCAATGACAGGGCCTAAGGGATTGCTCCCTCTCTAACTGCAATAATAGGGACTAAGGGATTGATAAACTTGATCTTCATATTTGCTGAAAGTCTTCTATGTGGCAGTCCTTTGGCCTCTTCAGTTCTGTATAATGTGGCCTCTGCCACATTATAGAGGGACTGCTTCAGCGAAAATTTAACTGAATGCCCAAAACATTGAAGGGGGGCACTCAGGATACCCCTGCCGAGCCCCTGCTAGTAACGCCTCTGCTCATACGGTACAATAAACCAAGGTTCTAAAGCTGATTGTAGCCTACAGAGATTTGTACAGAGTTGTACTTGTATCTTATGATTTAAGATCATCTCTGCCCCTTGCAGGCGCCTTGTTTGAGGCTCTGATAATTATGATGAAGCTTGAAGGGACTAACAACACCATTGACACTGGCAGTGCATGGCGATGGCAGCAGTCACCAGCAAAACACCTCACAACGAATTTGATACAGTAGGGCACCAGACTTTTTAGAGATTTCTCCTGCTCTGGGGAATCTCCTGCTGAGGTGAAAACAGATTCCCCTGTGTAGGGGATTTTGATCTTGACGGAAATGAGAACTGCTAGAAATTTTTTTTTGATATTTCAGTTGTAGAGACACTAGGGAACTATATCCCTTAGCACCCCCTCCTCACCCTCCACCCTTTCTCTAGAAATCCTATAAAATTGGCCAGAAAACAGGAAAGTTGCATTTTTTGGGTTTAGCTGGCATCCCAGAGAGTTTCTTGATGCCAGTGTGCATGACTGCCTTTATAGTGAAACTTCAGAAGGATATTCCTTACCTTTTCACTTCTTCTTTCCTTTCTTGGTATTTGGTATTTTCTTGGTATTTCCTCCACACTAGGGGAAAGTACTTGGACAAGTGGAAAGTACGAGAAGAAAGGAAGGAAGAATTGAAAAGGTAAGGAATAGCCTTCTGAAGTTTCACTATAAAGGCAGACATGCACACTGGCATAGAGAAACTCTCTGAGATGCCAGGTAAACCCCCAAAATGCAACTTTTCTGTTTTCTGGCCAATTTCATAGGATTTCTAGAGAAAGGGTGGAGGGTGAGGAGGGGGTGCTAAGGGATATAGTTTCCTAATGTCTCTAGAACTGAAATAACCAAAGATTTTTTTTCTAGCAGTTTTCATTTCCGTCAAGATCAAAATCCCCTACACAGGGGCAGGGGCGTCGCTAGCCAAAACTCGAGGGGGGGTGGCAGGGCGCCGGCGCCTGTTTCAGCTTTTCGTCGCACATGTAGCCTAATGATAAAACTCGTGATACATGCAAGCGTTGAAGACTGAAAAGCCTAGTCATATCTCCAAGCTCAGGGACGGTTTGAACGGCTTGGGCATGGAAGGTGATTACTCAAAATATACGACTGGCAGGAATTCGTCTTCGTAAACTCTCAACCCACAGCCCGCTAATACCAGACAGAATGAAGAATGCATATCAGACAAAATGAAAATGAGCACCGCAGGCGAAATTTTAGAAGTAACATGACTTTTTTCGGGTTAAACACTACTTCCCGTCAACAAAATCTTGCTTTTAATATGTCAAGCAAACCCGAATGAAATGACGCAATGACGCTACCAAAGACGCCGCAGGCAATTTTTTGGAGTCCGGTTGGATTAGAACGTCTTTTCGAATCCCAAATGAAAGTAAGGGCCATTTAGCACAGATCTGCCCGTCTGTATTTATTCACGACAAATCCAGAAAAATGTGACACATTTAGCTGGAACTTGGTAATGTGACCCTTTCCGAAAAGAAGTACTGATCATCCAGGAAAAAAAAACTTGAAACAGAGCAGACATGTTCTCAGTTTACAGTTAAAAAACAAAATAAAAAATCAAATGACGCGTTGTATTAATCAGGCCTGTCATTACATCTTCCTTCATTGCTGACTCACAAAGCCAATTTATTTATGTGACGCACTGGAGGAAAATTAAATTCACCAGTTATTTTCTGTTAAAATACAAAGAACCTTTGCTTGAAACTAACAAATTCTTAAAAATATACTCCATAAGCAAAATCAGCCTGAATTTTGTTGAATCGAGAGGTACATAACACTTCGTGTCGGCTTAGGAAAGTCTTGGGTAATCCTGAACTACCCTTACTGACTTCATCTGGGCGCACTGCTAGCCCCCATCTTTTTTTCCTGTGCAAGCGCCCAGATTAGATGAATCTGTATGGTCGAGCGCTCTGCAAGCGCCCAGTTTCGCTCCATTTTTGTGGTCGGTCGCTCTTTGAGCGCCCGGATTAGCTCAAAGTTTCTGGTCGGGCGCTCTGCGTCTGCGAGCGCCCGTTTTAGCTTTTTCCTTTCTTCGAGTGGGGGTGGTACCACCCCCCCCATAGCGATGCCCTTGCACAGCGGAACTGTTTTCACCTCAATAGGGGAATCCCCTGAGCAGGAGAAATCTCCAAAAAGTCTGGTGCCCAACTGTGATATCTAACAATTGAGCCTCATAGTCCACTTTTAGTACAGTGTTGTATGCTGTAATTCAAAATCATCTCTGGTTATTAAGGACCAGTTAAGGACCCTAGGGCAGACCTAGGGCGAATTTGACATTTAAATAAACAGGTCAGCAGATATTTTGAAATATTGCGCGAAACTATGAGCAACAAAACGACAGCACTGAATTTTCCAAATCCCCACGACTATGGGGGGTCTGCAGTCTGGACGGGTCTTATTTTAATTTGATCGAAATGAGAGTATTGGCAAGATTAAATTGTAAGTATATATAAAATATCTTTAGTATTTACTTGTCAGCTAGTATTGTATTTTTAACTCTCTCTCTCAAATCTTCGAGAATATCAATGGATTTCAGTTTATTTCTCCCAGCGGCACATACGACGCTGAGCAAATTTTCAAACTCCGCGAATGGTGTTTGCTAAGCAGTGTTGCCAGATTGGCTTATTTCACGCCACACTGGCTTATTTTGTTGGTGACTGGCGTGAAAATTTTTGGAACTGGCTTGTGGCTTAAAACTTGGCTATTTTCATTTTGAGCTGGCTTATTTTTTGGCGTGATTTGATGAATCCGATTCTCGAACGAAGTTGGAGCCTCTATGCTCACGAAAGGTAAAAATCACGTTTAAATTTATGTTCAAAATATGAATCAACCGCGGCGAGGCAGTGCGGTGAAGTTTTCAAATCCTAAAAGACACGTCAAATCCTAAAAGAATCTCTGAATGAATCGAAATGTTGACATTAAAACGCCTTGGGTCACAGAGTATCATTATAGTAATCAGAGGCATGACTCAGAGAAATTATGGGATACAGAAATTGCAGCGCACACACGGACAGTGCTCGAACTAACACAAGAGAAATCAAGCCGGTGGGCGTCCTCGTCATTAATTTTCCCCGCACTAATGCACAGGAAAGTAAGCACGGTCGAGCATTTTCTGGAGATAGCGCGCGGGAATTTCTGTAAAGTTTCTAGAGTTCCACATGGGGTAGCGGCTGGCCCGTATCCAGGAATTTATTTCGGGGGGGAGGGGTGCCCACGAGTCGGACCAAAAAGTACAAAACATACATAGATCAGAGGTTAAAGCCTACAAAAACTATTACTTTTGTGTTATATTTGACAGTGCAAAAACGGATACGTCAGCTAAATTTTATTCGAGCTATATTTCGGCCCTTCTTGGCAGAACAAGACCAAAGGTTTCGATGGGATCCCAAAAATTTAATATTTTAACGTCTTGACTACGCCAGTTCCAGTCTTCGCCAGGCTAATCATCTGAGAAAATTAAGTTCAGATATACCTGTATAAGCCATATTTATTTCGACAAAACTGATCGAAACTTCCTGCTTTACTTCTGCCAAATTTCCGGTTTCGACCGAATTCCGAGCGAACTACTTGTCCAGCCAAAAAAAGATAGTTCAGAAACGAATTCGGCGCATCTCCTTATCCCTATAAAGAACATCTAATCAACTTCAAATAAAACTTTTGCTTTTAACAAATTTTCCGGTTTCGGCCGGATTCCAGGCGAACTACTTGTCCGGCGAGAAAATGGTTTTCATTGTCGTGTTCAGCATGTCTTCTTACCCCTAAATCGAACATCTAATCAACTTCAAATAAAACTTTTGCTTTTAACAAATTTTCCGGTTTCGGCCGGATTCCGGGCTAACTACTTGTCCGGACAAAAAATGAGTTTCACCATCGTGTTCAACATGTCTTCTTACCCCTAAATCGAACATCTAATTAACTTCAAATAAAACTTTTACTTTTAACAAACTTTCCGCTTTTGGCCGGATTCCGGGCGAACTACTTGTCCGGCGAGAAAATGGTTTTCACCATCGTGTTCAGCATGTCTTCTTACCCCATAATCGACTATCACATTAGCTGTTTCAAAATATTTTGTTTGCCCCTTAATTTAAACCCCCTCCCCCACCCCTAAATGTAGGGCTACAGTGCCCATCTACGAACTTGACCTTACTCTTGACCCAAAGAATCCTCACACCAAGTTTCATCAAAATATCTCATTCCCTTCGAGAGTTATCGTGCTGACAGACGGACGGACGGACAGACGGACAACTTTTGCGATGTCATAGGTATCCGTCACTAACGTTTTGGGATCCAAAAAACGAAACGAAACTTGGCAGAAAAACGAAAGCTTTTCGTTTTTCCAACTTGAGCGGTTTTGAGCCTGAAGAGGACCCCTGCCAAGAAGGGCCGAAATATAGCTCGAATAAAATTTAGCTGACATATCCGTTTTTGCACTGTCAAATATGATTCGCAGTCAACTTGGGTTGAAGGAATATTTATCAGTTTTGTGGGTTTCGGGGGGGGGGGTCGAACCCCCTACCCCCCCCTGGATACGGCCTCGGGTAGCGGTTTCTCGCAATTATACTAAATGCAGCCTCAAAATAATCTCTATACTGGAACTGAACTTCCTCAAGAGAATTGGAAGGTGGATAATGCCTGTAGGATGAAAGGGCATGAATAGTGGTGAGTATTTCTATAAAACAGCCTTCAAAACTTGGACACCTTTAAAAGTAAAGTTAGGTTTTGGGCAAAAAATTGTCTGGCTTATTTTTGGCTTGTTTTTCAAAGGCTGCGGCTTACTTTTTGGTTCACGATCTGGCAACACTGTTGCTAAGTTTGTTTTGTATTATTATTTTGTTAATTTTGATAATGTTGTTAGGCCCCATAAGAAGATCTGTTTCTAGTTTTAGTGTGACACAGCTACTTCGCAAAATTGAGGCTGCATCTCTTGTTGAGAAAGACGTGAATGTTCAGGTTTGACAAAAACTTTTTTTTCTTGCACATTATTTGCATTCTGTTTGCATTTGGCAATTATTTTGCCAAGAATGCCTGATTTTGGGATTCTTATTCGGGATTCTGTGTAACTACCGAATCTCCATAAATATACCGAATAGTTCTGGCATCGGACAATTACTAAATAATTTCAGTAAATTCTCTCCCCGAATTCGTGATAACTACCGAATACTGGGAATTATACAGAATCCCGATCATTATACCAAACAGATTTGTACCGATAGCCTTTTTGGGATTCTGTATAACTACCGGATCTCCGTAAATATGCCGAATAGTTCCACTATCCAAAAAATACTGAACAATTTTATTAAAACTTTGGCCTCTGGCCCAAAATTTTACCGAATCTCAAAAAGATGGGGGGGTGCCGCACCCCCCCCTTGCGACGCCCCTGCTACCGGCTGATTACTAAACTAAGCCGGTGACTACCGGCTGATTACTAAAGTGTTGTACATTGAATCACATATCATTTTTTTTCTTTTAGGGCTGGATCTCTTCATTCAGAGAACAGAAAGAATTTCTGTTTCTTCACATCACAGACGGAGTATCCTCAGGCAAGCTCCAAGTTGTTATTCCCAAGTCTGTTGGGATTTCGAAAGACCTCTGTAATGTTTACTCAGCTGTCGAAATCGAGGGGACTCTCGTTGAAAGCCCTAAGCCAGGACAACCCTATGAAGTTGCAGCTAAGTCTTTGAAGGTATTCATAATTAAATTGCTTGGTAATTGATGACATGACTACTCCTTGAGCCACAACTATAGATGTAAAATTTCAATACCTCCATTTTATCTTGCGAAAATTGCGAATATTCGCTGAAAAATTGTGAAAAATTGAGAAAAATTAAAAACAAAGCTGAAAAATAAGATGCTGAGCTCGAGTTTGTTGTTTCTACAAATTTTCATGAGTCAGATCACAACTTTTCAATTCAACTCTCAATTCGTAAGAATAAAAAAGGGTTTCTACACTTTCTACATTGTCAGAAACTCACAACCTTGAGTTTGAGGTGATTTAACTGCTGTCTGGATTACCAAATTTTGTTGGGAAGACTTTGTTCACTCGGGTGTATCTTCTTTTTTTCCCATCGCCGAATAGCCTACAGTTTCAATGAAGAATTTTCGGAATTTAGACTATCTTGCTATTTTGCCCATTTCTTAAATTGCGGTGACAAAAATAGATATTAAAGCGATGTCTTAAATTAAATTTTCAAAGCAAGCCTAAAGATGACTCCGTAGAGCTAGCGGCTTTCAAGTGAGTTTCAAGCATTTGACAGTACCGAGAGATTTTTTGACATGGAATTTTCTACGTTGAAGACATTGCCAAATGCAGTAAACGAATGAGTTTGTCTTCTTGGCCCCCCCATAACAAATATCAAACAGATCTAATAAGAAGTCCCTTTTTATTGAAATCGAGACTGGTCCAATGTTTCGCGTATGATTGTTTTCCTTTTTCATTACTTTTCCACTTCTTATCTTATTGATTACTATAGTGGACTTTCGATTAAAAAAAGAATATACTCAAAATAAGGTCAATGCATCACGCTTAAGGAACCCTTCAGGTTAGGTCAAGCTACTCAAGCATTGTCATTCCTACTAAAGCTTACTGTTTAGGGTATTTAAGGATATAATATTTTTTATTTAACGCTAATGTTCTCAAGTCTTATCGACAGAAAAATCTAATTTGCAAGACTAACAAGAATTTAATATTTCAGATATGAAGCCGCAGGCCATGCCAATCACGTTTTTTTTCGACCTACTAATAAAATGAAAATAATCTTTAAAGACAAATAATACCCATTCCTCTTTTTGCCTCGAAATCACGCTATAATTGGCTCTAAATGGAAGCCTTGACTGAGACTTTGCACCCAAATCCCCCGAAAATTGCAGCGAAAATTGCATTTTTCTTGCGAAAATTGCGAAAATTCGCCATATTTTTCAATTTTTCAGTATTTTTCAATTTTGCGAAATATTTCAATTTTTCGAAATATTCGCAATTTTCGAGAGGCCTCCGAATATTTCAATTTTGCGAATATTCGATTGAATTTTTCAATTGAAAAATTCGCTTTTTACATCTATAGCCACAACATATATTAAGCAACGGCTAAATTGCCGAGACGAACCTGCAGTCCCTGCAGGTTTGTTTCTTTCAGTCCAGCAACAGGCTGACTAGGACCCCTGTCAAGAAGGGCCGAAATATTGCTGATGAACATCGTAGCTGATTTTCCGTTTTTACCCATTTTTATGGCACTTGCCTTCCGGCCAAGTGCCATATACCGATCACTTTTCCGTCGGTCGGTCGGTCGGTCTGTCGGTCGGTCGGTCTGTCGGTCGGTCGGTCGGTCGGTCGGTCAGTCCGGTGATCGCGAGTTAGGGTACTTCCGGATGTGCTAGGACGATGAAACTTGGCAGGCGTATTAGGGGCCCGACCAAACTAACTTGGAAATCGTCACTTGCCCGATCCGACCATCGTGGGGGGAGGGAGGGGAGCCGGAATCCGGAATTTAGTGACATGCATAACTTTCGAACGGGTAATCGGATCTTAATGAAACTTGATATTTGGAAAGACACCGTGTCTCACATGTCCCAACTCAAGTCCGGACCGAATCCGATGAATGTGGGGGGGGGGGTCGGAGGGGGGAACCGGAAATCATGTTAAACGCTTAGAGCGGAGCGATCGGGATGAAACTTGGTGGGAGGAACAAGCAAAACCCCTAGGTACATCATTGACAGAACCGGACCGGATTCGTGCACTGGGGGGGAGTTGGAGGGAGGTTCCGGAATTCCGGTCATACGGAGTTAAGATACTTCCAGGTGGGCTAGGACGATGAAACTTGGCAGACAAATCAGGGACACGACCAGATTAACCTGGAAACAGGGGGGGAGTTAGGGGGGGGGTCCGGAATTCCGGTGATCGCAAGTTAAGGTACTTCCTGACATGCTAGGACGATGAAACTTGGCTTGAAAATTAGAGACTTGACATGATTGGCTAAGAAATAGTTAGTTCCCAGATCCGACCATCCCTTAAAGTACTAATGCTAACCGCAAAGTACAAAAAATACTTTTAAGCAATAGATACATTTTCGTTATCCCTTTGAGCCCATGATCATTTTTGCCTCAAGGGTTTTGCTTACAACTGAATTCCTTAAAGTACAAACAATACTTCTGAGTAAAATATACATTTTCGTGCTCCTGGTGATCATCTTTTTTGCTTCAAGAGTTTTGATTACAGATGATTTTCTAGCGCCCTTAAAGTGCGCACAGCCAAATGCATTGCCAAACGATACAGTCTCGTGATTTCCAAGGACCCATGATCATTCTTATCTCAAGGGTTTTGCTTACAAATGATCAAAAGAAACCCACGAATTGATGAATTCCTACTTTCATCCTCTGACCTAGCCTTGCAAGTGCCATATGAGCTTCCAGCTCTTGTTTAATAATGGATGACAGAGAAAGGGAGACACCTCGGTAAGAAATCAGAAAATGAAAATATGTCAACTCAGTTATAACCAGGCGAGGAAATAAAGGACAAGAGCTCATCTGCACTAATCTGTCAAGCAAATGACGTTCAGGGTAGTCATGTCAGCTTTTGCGGGGGGGGGGGGGGGGGGGGCTTGCTGGTGGTTCCCAAGACATAATAGTGTGAGCTCACTTTTTCTACTAAAATTCCACTACTTTCAATGAAAAGCTCATCCTTTTTGTGGTGAAACCCAAAACTGTAAAACTGAGGAAGACGTCCAGCGTCATTTTTTCTAAGAAACAGCGTATTTGGGGCCTTTTGATTCCATTTCTTTTTGTTTTTAGGTCCTTTCCGGGCCAGCTCAACCTGATGATTTCCCATTCAACCCCAAATGCAGTCACCCTCCTGATTATATAAGACAATTCCAGCACCTCAGAGCGAAAGCACCATCATTCACCAGCACACTCAGACTAAGATCTCTTCTGACGTCAAGCATTCACGAATATTTCCAGAATAATGACTTTGTGCAAGTTCATACCCCAGTGCTGACATCTAATGATTGTGAGGGAGGAGGTGAAATTTTTATGGTGAAACCAGATAGTTCAGAATTATGCAGCAAGATGGCCAAAGAGGGAAAGAGTGAAGCTGAGGCGTATTTCGACAAGAAGGTTTTCTTGACTGTGTCTGGGCAGTTGCATCTGGAGGCAATATGTAGGTAGGCTTAAGGTATCCTGGACCCTAATGTTGTATCCTAGCTGGTTTTTATGCCCTCTGTTATCTGCTTACTACCAAGAACAAATAAGCCAGTAGAACCTCCGTCTTTGGTCCCATGCAGCAACTAAGGATACCCCGACAAAACTGAGCGGAGCTGGAGGTTCTTACTGAGCTTTGAGTTGAGGCCCGTCTACTTCCCTCTTCGCCCCTGCGCATATCAGAGGCGATGTCACAATGGTAGACGACCAATCGGCTTTTACTCGCGAAATTTCTTCCTCGGGACTTTACTGCGATATAGCCGTTTGTAGAGGTAACGAATTGTGATGTTCCGCGTAGCTCCTACCCTCCTCCGCTCTTTTGCATCGGGAATCTATTAGACTCTGCATGGTCATATTACAGGGATTGGGAGACGGAGGTTCTGGTGCTTATTTGTTCTTGCCAATAATAGTAATAACAATAGCGTACCCCAAACCAACCGAGCGGTTGTTGGCTTGATCACATAATGTGGCCTAATAAGAAGGGAACGAAACTCCAAAAATTCAGAAGAACAGATATAGGTTTATTTACATTAGTCGCGCAGACAGTTAAGAATAAAACTGTAGCGTACGACCCTTCTACATCATAATATAATAATCGATACTCAGCCCATAAAAATAATAACCGATACCTCAGCGCGTGAAAATACGCGTCCTCTGAAGCTGCTTCAATAGCTACTGAAATCAGACTGTCATTCAGTTTTCTCCAAGCACAATCCGCGAATAATCTGCCTTCATCTCGCGCTCAGAGTTCATTGTAGGTTGAAATAGCTCAAGGCCGTGGGATTGAACACCTTTATAGAGTGTATTTATTGAAATACTTCCGTTAAATAACAAACGGGTCACACCTCCCTGTCTTAATTTGCCACAAAATTGCCCTTCGCGCCAGTTCGGAAACCGATCGCTTTCGATCCCCAGGTTCCAAAAGATCTGTCCAGATCCATATTGGCCCCCCAAATCGCGCTTACCAAGAACTAAATCGGAGCAAGTTCCAACTTTCACCCCTATAGCCCACTCGACAAAACAGAAAGAAATGAACAAAGCTTTGTACCGGCTTGTTGCTTCGTGGACAAATGATACTTCTATTCTATTTTGGCAGTATTTTTGTTCATTCAATTCAGTTCAGGGGCGGTTCGAAGGGGGGGCGCGGGGGGGTGACTCACCCCCCATGCTTCAGAGAATCGTACTCTCAGTCGTATGTTTTGGGCTTGTCTGTACGGCAGTCGTATGTTTGAGCTTGCCAGAATGACATAAAGGCAGTTATCAAACGTGAATTCTGCTCGCATATGACATTCTCTAATCACACGGCCTAAGAAGAGTCGTATGTTTTGAGCTTGTTAGAATGACTGTCGTAGGGTTCAAGCTTGTCAGAATGACATAAACGGAGTTACCGAATTGGGGTTTTCACCCTGTGGCGCTCAATTTGAACACAACTGGTTTTCTACAAAACCTCTGCATTTTAGCAGAAAATGTTCCATTTTCGAAATTTCTGCCTGCGGCGTGAAATTTCCACATAAGCCTTTCTGATTTGTGCTAAAAATCTCCTTATTTTAGCATAAAACTGGGGTGTCTTGCGGAGTATGGTCTCAGCATGAACTACTTTGTACCTTTTTTTTTATTCTGGGCTCCCGAGTGGGAGCATTGCCATGTACCAACTTCCGGCAAAATATCCCACTGGGTATCAAACTTTGCCCAAAAAAGGTGGATTTAAAAAATTTCTGTGGCGCCATTCGTAGTAGCCTATTTTCTGTTTAGTAGAAGCGTTCATTTAGGTGGGGTTTTAAGCTTGAGATTTTGTGGTCAGGGCAACACTAAAAGCTAGAATTTGTATGGGAATAAGCTGAATTTCGCCAGTAAAAAGTCGGATTAAAAAAATGTTGCCTGCGGTGCTCAATTTAAGTTTGTCTTCGGTAGCCTACATACGTTAGAAGCTGCTGCTTTGGATCTGAGCCACCTTAAAAGCAGAGCTTGTATGGGAAGTAGTTGAGTTTTGCTAGAAAAAAAGGTAGAATTTTTTTTTTCCCTGCGGCGCCAATTTGTAGTACGGTCTACCCTATTCTCTATTTAGTTGAGGGTGCGTCGTATTACGGGGGCCGAGCCACATTGAAAGCTAGAATTTGTATGGGAAGCAAGTCAACTTTGCCCTGATTTTAAAAAAATTCGCCTGCGGCGCTCGGTTTACGTTTCTTGAGCACGCGCGTCAGAAGCTGATGATACCGAGGCTTGGCTCTCTCCAGTGAACGCTGATATAAAGGGCATGCCGGAATTCTTGTTATTCATTTATTTATCATTTTATTCCTGTAATGATCCTTTGGCATAACCTTTTAAAAGTGTATGATAATATTTCTGTGTTGTGTTTTTGTCTATTGCTTTTAATCGGTACAAGTGCTGGTTTGAGGTCGTCACCCCCCATGCCCAAGTACTTCGAACCGCCCCTGATTCAGTTCAGTTTATTTTCAAACCATTCACGGACTAGCCGATTTTCGTTTTTTGTCAACAAAAATAACTGAATCAAGATAAAATGACGTGAAACGTAAAGTGAATAAATACAACAACAACAACAAAACAAGATACTCACACCGCAATATAGGTTAATTGAAATCTAAAGAACAAATGAAAATTAACTTTTAAGTTATTTTTGTGAACAAAAATAACTGAATCAAGATAAAATGACGTCAAACGTAAAGTGAATAAATACAACAACAACAACAAAACAAGATACTCACACCGCAATATAGGCTAATTAAAATTTAAAGAACAAATGAAAATTAAGACTTACTTTTAAGTTTCAGTGACAAGTCCAGTTGGTTTTTTTCATGTTCAGATTTGTACATTTTCTCTACCTGACGAGAGACGCAAAATTCGGCATTTGCGGTAGTGTTGGGTGAGATTCGATATCGAGAACGATATATTGGACCAGAATATCGATATCGAATATCGAAAGGTAAATATCGATATCGAAAACGATATTTGTTCATTTATAATTATTGTAGGAAATCCAACGGAAGTTACACTAATGTTTCCGTAATCGGAGCAACATGTTCTTTGTAATTCAGTTTTCATTTTTCGAAGTTTGAGTTCATGCAAGACGCTTTCTGACGACAGTTTTGCTCTTAAGTTTTGGCGAAACGAGAAATATACTATAGCGAAACATTGTCCCGAAATATCGATATCGAATATCGAAAGTGAAAATATCGAAAAATCCAAATATCGCCCAGCACTAATTTGCGGCGTGAATGATCACTGAATGGTCGGTTTGTAATCTTTTGAAAAACCCGGCAGAATTTGAAATACTTGGATTGAAACTGTGTCTACTGTGACTTGGCAAGATGGAAGGAAAAAAAATCCGGTGTGCGTTAAATGGTGTAACTAGATCTCACACACGAAAATATTTTAAGGAAACTTTTTTTTTCAAAAATATATGTTATTTTCAGTGGGATATCCAAAGTGTACAACTTCAACCCCACGTTCCGTGCGGAAAACTCGCGATCGAGGCGTCATCTAGCCGAATTTCTAATGGTGGAAGCCGAGCTAGCGTTCGTCAATGAGATGTCGCAAATTCTTGAAGTTATGGAAGGTCTAGTCAAGCACTGCGTGGGTACATTGCTTGCGAAAGGAATGGACGACCTAACTGCCATGGAGAGAGCAAATAAGGTCAAAATAAAGGTATGATCAAGTCTTGTCACCTAGACTATCTTTTTCTTAACCAGTGATGGGGGGGCAACGTTGAGGCGTGAGCAGGGGCGTCAAGTATGGGGGTTAGGGTGGAAGCCCCCCCCCCCCCCAAATGTTGTCGACCAGTCTTTAAAAAATAGCCGAATCGGTGTTTTCGTAAAAATAGTAGATTTTTTCATGAAAACAGTCGGTTTTTATGGCACTTGCCCTTCGGCCAAGTGCCATATAGCGATCGCAATTACTGTCCGTCCGTCGGTCGGTCGGTCTGTCGGTCGGTCGGTCCTGGTTTTGCTAGTTCGGGCACTTCCACATAAGCTAGGACGATGAAACTTGGCAGGCATGTCAGGGACCCTAAATGATTAAGTTGGAAATAGCCACTTCCCCGATCCGAGCATCGTGAGGGGAGTGGAGGGAGGGAAATCCGGAATATTTCGGAATTTATAACTTTCGAACGGGTGATCGGATCTTAATGAAACTTGATATTTGGAAAGACCTCGTCTGGACCGGATCCGGTTACTTTGAGGGGAGCTGGAGGGGGGAGCCGGAAATCTTAGGAAACGCTTGGAGTGAAGGGATTTGGATGAAACTTGGTGGGAAGAATAAGCACTAGTCCTAGATACGTGATTGACATAACCGAACCGGATCCGGTCACTGTGGGGGAGTTAGGGGGGGATTCGGATTTATAGTGATCACGTGAGTTCGGTTCATCCTGATGTGCTAGGACGATGAAACTTGGCAGGCGTGTCAGAGACCCGAGCAGATTGACTTGAGAATAGTCGTTTCCCGATCCGATCATCTGGTAGGGGGGTCGAGGGAGGGGGAGTCCGAAAAGTGAGGTATTTTTAACTTACGAACGGGTGATCGGATCTTAATGAAACTTGATATATAGAAAGATCTCGTGTCTCAGATGCCTGATTTTAAATCCGGACCGGATCCGGTGACACTTGGGGGAGTTGAGCGGAAAACTGGAAATCTCGAGAAACGCTTGAAATCGAGTGTTCGGGATGAAAGTCGTATTCGGCCACAATAGGGGGAGTCCTGTAAATCTTGTGGCTCGCATAGGGGTCGAACGAGTGCAGTGATTTAAATGCAACTTGGAATGAAGAGTAAGCATGTGTCTTAGATGGCATATTTTACTGTCTGAACCGGATCCGACCACGGTGGGGGGGGGGCGGCACCTACCGAAAAACGCCCAGATTCGAGTGAAACTTGGTAGGTGGTGAGCAAAGATGCTTCAGGTTATCCATTCACGAATCGGAGCCGGATTCGGCCGCGGTAGGGGAAGTTGGAGGGAGGTACTGGAAACCGTGGCACGTCTAGGGATCAAACCAGTGGGTTTACTGGGCTGATACTTGGAAATTACAACAGTCATTTGCCCCAGATGATCCGAGGCGATGCTAGAAATGATCAGACTAGAGTGAAACTGCATATTCTATTTCTAAGTCCGAACCGCACTTCGGATGGCGGGTTTAGTTTGTGACGTTCTCGTGTACTTTCTTGTACCGCCTACTCGTAACAAGTGCCATATTAGCTCGTAGCTCTTGTTCTGAAAGTCGGTCGATTTTTCATCAAAACAATAGGTTTTTTCTTAGAAACAGGTGGTTTTTTAAAATCAGTCGTTTTTTCTACAGAAACAGTCGGTAAAAGTGACTAGCCAGTCGGTAAATACCTTCCCCCCCCCCCAAAAAAAAAAAACGTTTGGCTAGTAACGCGTCTGGACGTGAGGTTTCGAATATGGTGACAGGCGCTCATTTAGATCGAGGATTTCATAGTCGGAGGTTCAGAGCAAGGATGCATTGTGCGAGGAGAGATACGGATGTTACAGTTGTGTATGATTTTTTTTTTTTTTATATTATATATGGGGTTTATTAGAAAAAATACAACACCCTCCAGAAGTTTACACTTGTTAATAGGTTTAACAACCCCCCTTTGACAATTAACCTACATAACACTATAATAAAAAAAAAGAAGTTGTTTTAATTGCGTTCCCGCTTCCATGAATTTTCGTTTGCAGGATCCTCTGGAGCCGCCATGCTCCTAATTCGCCCGTACTGTTACGAAGTGTCGAATTGATTGAAAACTTATTACGGGCCGTTTTTGTTATCAAATATTAGATGTTATAGCTTTATTCCGGCCAAAGACCATAATCTGCACTCTATAATACAAACTTAAACGAACAAACAAACCATTAACCAGCTTCAGGTTCGTATAGCTGCAGCCAGATAGGCAGAGACAAACGGAGTACCGCACAAGAAAGAACGCGAACATTTGCATTTTCCGAAGAAACGAGTCGAAGAAATTCTTCAGGAATTCTGGTTTCAGCCGATGCGCCGAGCAACGATCCGCCGCGGTATTCCGTAAAGATTGAGTGGGTTCTTGTAGCTGACAATCTTTTACACCATCTGGGCAACGTAGCACCGTAAGGATGGTGTACTAAGCGCTCGAGAGACATACGAATGTAGAATTTCGGGTACAGCAATACTCCATATGACCAAGTCCGAAATACGCCAGTTAATCTCGGGAAGAACGAGAGACGTCACTTAAATTAATCCTCAAAATGGATTTAAATCCTATGTAAACCAATCAAAACGTTTATTTTTGTTTGAATTGAATTGAATTTTGGTCAGGTTGTGGTGACGTTTCTGGCTCTTCGCTAGGCACACGGTGATTCCTCGTCTTTTTTTCTTGGAAACAGCCGATTTTCCTTAGAAACAGTCGGTTTTTCGAAAAAATAGTAGATTTTGTTTCGTTTCTTCTGAAAATCAGTTGATTTTTCGTCAAAACAGTCTTTTTTCCGCAAAAACAGTCAGTAAAAATGACCAGCTAGTCGGTAAATATCTTGCCCCCCCCTCCCCCCAAACATTTTGGCTAGTAACGCCTCTGAGTGCGAGAAGGACGAGACGGAACTCCTTCTACACAGTAGTATCATCGGTTCTTGATGTTAGGGTACGCAGTTTCTGATATAAAATTTATGAATTTACATTTTCAGGGTCATTTGGAGTCGCTAAGCACCTCTAAGTTCGAAACCCTCCCCTATTCCGATGCCATGAAGATCCTTTTGAGGAATTCCGAAAAGTTCCAGACCAAACCGGTAGATGGCCAGGATTTTGGAAGAGAGCATGAATTGTATATTACCAAGGTGTGTGGCAATCGGCCAACGTTTGTGGTCGACTGGCCTGCGGATATAAAGCCTTTTTATGCCAGGCGATGTGGCCACAACCGAAGTTTGGTAAGTTTTAGATATAGATCGATACCGCGTTTATTTGGAAGTTGTCTCTCATTTTCGATTGTTTCTTTTGGTTTCTGATTTCTTTTGATCTATGTCAGCAGTATAAAACACATACTTTGTGAATGTGCGAAAAACCTAAAAAAACAAAATTACGCCTCGTTATAAACTTTTACGAAGTCTGCAACAAAACTCTTGGCATTTCCCGCATGCTTTGTAGGCACAGGAATGAGTATGGGTACTTTCGTGAAAGAAAACGGTTGCTGATGATATCACGGTATTCCTTAACAGAAACAACACCGTCTCGCCCGTTGCTGGTGTCCTACTTCCATTCCGGCAGGGACCCATAAATTTCCTTTACAGGGGCTTGTCATTTCCTATGCTTCTATATTGCTATGTTGACCGATCCAAATCTAGTTTCCAAAAATCCCCACTTGAGTCGAATCGGCATTCTTGTTTGCCTCATTGGACGTGCGCGCCAAAGAGACTCCTCCCTCAAGGCGCCAGCAGCCAATCCCAAATTTTGTCTATCTGGCCTTTGACGTGATTGGACCGTGGGTATTTCTCGAACTATCTTCCGACCGGTCAAGAGCGCATCAGAAATCTCTTATTGACAAGCCCCATGTAAAGGAGATTTATGGGTCCCTGATTCCGGGCATATGTTCTGTTCTATACCAAACTTAACAGGCAATATGGCTTCCAACTACCCCACTTCAAACACCAGATTCAGCGCCATGGTTCAGAAGCACTTGCAGCTTAACAGCTTTTGAAACCGAAAAATCCTGTAATACAAATTCAGGGTCACCACCAGAGGCGCTTTGGGTAACGCTTGTGGAGACACTTATGGTGCGGCTTTTTTTCTTTTTCGAACAGAAAAAGTGCACTTTTTTAATTTTGTATTGTTTTTTTTTAGGTGTCGGCCGTGGATCTTCTTGTCCCTGAAGTAGGGGAGCTCTGTGGAGGTAGCCTGAGGGAATTCGACTATATGGAACTAAGGTAAGTTCCTAGTACTAGGCCTAGACTTCACGTTTTGCTATTTATTTATTTTTCACTCCATGTCAGAACTCTTTATTTAGGGTATGGACCATTAGTGCCTGTCAGAACTCTTTATTTAGGTTATGGGTCATTAAGATGTCCTAGAAAACAAGACCAAAGGTTTCGATGGGATCCCAAAAGTTTAATATTTGATCCCAGGGCCGTATCCAGGATTTTTTTTCGGGGGGGGGGGTTAAAAGAAAAACCTTCCCGTGGACTTAGTCTAACGGTCGACCGTGGAGACCGTCAGTCCGCCCCTTGCGAACGAGGACGCGTCCACTAGGCATACTGTTGTATCTTTAAGGGGCATTTTTTTTTTTTTTTTTTTTTTTTACAGTAACGCATTAGCAAACCAAGTATTTAAGTATTTAGATACATAATATATTTACAGAGCCGACCAAGAGTTTTTGTCAAGTAAACTAAGTGCCTACAAAACGAAACCTAAACGACGATTTTTCTCCCTGCAAAAACGTCTGTGACCTTTTCGTGGCAGACATCAGTGTCTCTATGGACGGCAAGCAGGGCTAAACCACTCAGACTTTCTTGTCCTGTTGAATTTCTTAGCCAGGTTTTTAGCCTTCTAAGCGTAGAGAAGGTTCTTTCCGGAGTAGCAGTACTGACAGGCAACGTTGCAAGGACAGCCAAGAGAAGAGAAATATTTGGGAAAAAGGTGACTTATGTAGCATTCAGTTGCACCCCTCCAGTTTCTGAAGGGTTTGGTGACAAGGTTACCTAAGCGCTGGTGGCTGCCTTTGCCAGCTGTTTCGGGCGAAAAAAGAAGACAGAATCGACAAAAAGCACCGTCCTCAGAAGGAGAATAGGACAACCAGCTGAAACGAATCAGCCAACCCAGCTGAAACTTCAGCTTTCTTTGCCCAGATACTGGAAAAGTGTATGAAATATCTGGAGTCCAAGGGCTCTTTAGCAGACGGAGTTTGGACGCTGCGTCGAGTGACGACGATTTGTGGACAAACCGTCCAATGTCGTTTGGAACCGAAAAAGACTGTGTAATATTGTGCTGTGGAGTGACTGTATCGAGTGGACTGGAACGTGAATCAAGTTTAGAAGCATGAGCAACTGCTTCCGTGTTATTTGAGCCCGCAGGGGCAGGTGAACAATCCGCAGACGACCCGCCAACGTCACCATCAGAAATATCTACCCTTGCTTGCTTGGGTGCAAAAACGATGTTATGTCACATTTCCTTTTCATTTTTCAAACCGCTCTTCACTTAACGAAGTCAAAAAACTGAACTGACTGAATAAACTGTCTAGCACAGCTTATGTATCTAGGCAGTTAAGCAAGCTCCTATCTTCCCCATGAGAAGCTTTTGGGACACATCTCCGAGCCCGGCACCTGCTCTCCTACGCGTAGATCCACCGTCTAACGCAGTGGCGGGGACGGAAATCTGCCTAGCTGTGTTGCCTTTCCGTGAGAATGCAGGGGAGAGGGAGAGACTTCTGCCTTGTTTTGCCCAGTTTCTTTTTTTACTTACGATAAGGTGAATAAAAGAATACGTTGTGGGGATAAGGAGGAGTGATTACTTGAAATCTTGAAAGAGTGCAAAAGAATCAGTATACAAATAATCGATTTCGTATATTTGAACCTCGCTTTTGTACTGTGATATCACGACAATTACAATGATTGCATTTAGCTTTGGTCGGGAAAGACAAACGAAAAAGTTCACAAAACAATGACTTTAAATATCCTGCAAGCACTAACTTGTAATAAGACCACATGGACTATTTGGTCATCAGACAATCAGATCTTACAGATGTTCGGTCTTTGCCGAACCCCACACACATTAGATACAAAAATATCCGTGCTATTCATCTGAGGCAAGAATAAATCTGATTCAACATGTCTTATCGGACCTTTCAAACCATTTTTTTAAATTCTATTAAATTTTTTCCAGCTTTTCTATTCTGGCCCGGATTCCGTTAAAACTGATACTGTTACAAAATTAAAATTCTGTCCGGGTTAGGCAGTAAATCTCAGATAAATGTTCCAACCGCCTTGAGAATAGTTTTTACCTTGACGAAATGTACGACATCCGCCAGGTTCCGGTCAGTGTGCTTGTTCGGCGGGGAAATAGCGATCAGCATGTATTCTTACCTCTAGATTGACGCTCTAATCTACCACGTTAATCTTCTAACCGACTTAGAATAATAATTTCTCTTGTACTAATCCCGGTTTGGCCTGGATTCTGGGCAAGCTACCTGTTCAGAGAAAAAAAGAAAAAACACACATTGCATCTCTTTGTTGAAACCCCACATCTTTCAATCCTTATTAGAAACGAGGGCCGTTTCCTACCTCTGAATCGGCTTACACTCGCTTACCACCACTTAAATTACACCATTCAGATTACACACTTTATCCCTTGCATATCAGGTCACACCCGCTAGCTCCGAGTGCTCCGAGTTCACGCTTCTTACTGGGAAGTTCCATCGGCTACCGCAAGTGTCGCAAGGTTGTGGCTCTCCGGCGCCGCCCACTATGTCCCAAAAATAAATCGAGTTTGCTTAACTGCCTAGATACATAAGCTGTGCTGTCTAGTACCCTCTTTGGTTGTAACAGTTACTTCGGCGCACCGATTAAGCGCATCGCATGAAGCATTAACTGCAATAGATTAGTGATTATCAAGGTTTCTGTGTGCAAAAATTTGCCTTCTAAGTGTCCCATAGGTCCATTAAGACCCGTTTCACATTACAGGTTGCGCAACGCAAGACCTATTGACTGCAACAGATTAGTGATTATCAAGGTTTCTATGTGCAAAAATTTGTTTACGTGCAGTTTTGTTGCTTTTGTACGAGTCGGACAAAAATTTCGGGGGGTGTTCAAACCCGGTAACACCCCCCCTGGATACGGCCCTGTTTGATCCAGACAATTGTATCTTCTAGATATCCGGTCTTCGCCGACTCATTGAAAATCTTACTATTAAAATTTAGTAAACACATTAAAGCCGATTGCTATCATCTGAGAAAACCAAGTCCAGATATGGATTCAGTGTTTGTGTTTACCCCTATACGTCATCTATACTTCTACAAAATTGATCAAAACTTGACTATACTGTACTGACTATACTGATACTTTATTGTAAAACGGAACTTTCACAGCATTGGATTGCCGAACTTGTCGTTTTCGTCAGGTACATCATAATTACAAAACTAAGGTGGTTATACATAATAAAGCAATAGTCAAAAAATGATCAAACAGAATAAAAACCCTAAACAATTAAAACATTAAAGGGAAATATTTGATCAATTGTTTAAAACTTCAACAAAAGATGGTACAAAGCTCTTTCTGTAGCGTTCGGTTCTTGTACAAACAGGGTTAAGAACCGGAACTTTTTGTGCTAAAACCCGAGGTAGTCGAGGTTTTGGCGGGCAATATGGGGTAGGAAATAGGTGCTCAAAACCTGAGTGGGAACGCAGACTGTTCCCGAAACTAGTACAAAGAGTAAGACGTCGGGCTGCTAAAGTAGGGAGGCGGAATTCTTTGAGGAGGAGGATATAAGGCACTTTGCCCTGGCGGTAGATGATTCTCAAGGCTCTCTTCTGAATAGTTTCAAGCCTATCAGACTGATCTACTGTCAGGCCAAAGTGCCAAACCGGACAAGCATACTCAAGTAGCGGACGGATGAAAGTAACGTAAAGGCGGAGAACATGTGATTTAGGGCACGAAAATTTGGAAAACAATTTTAGGAGAGACAGAGACGCACTGGCTTGTTTAACAATCGAACAAATGTGAGCCTCCCACTTCAAATCATTCGTCAGTGTGATCCCCAAAAGTTTGGTCTTTGTTGTAAATATTTCATTTGGTATTGGAGTAGTGAACGATGGCTTTGATTTGAGAAAACTTATGGTCATGATACTAGATTTCTGGGGATTAACTTTCATTTTCGACTCGGCTGCTTCGGCAGCGATATCGTCAAGTATTTCCATTGCGGTACTCTTTATGTTCCTTCTGCACCTTTCAAGTAATGTCATGTCGTCCACAAACTTCCAACGATCGGCTGATTCGTTAGCAAGATTGTTAATCATTACCAAAAATAATAGAGGACCCAAGAGCGTTCCCTGTGGAACCCCACAAGAAATAGGAAGTGCATCAGAATAAATGTTTTTATACTTTACAACTTGACTTCTATTTGACAGAAAAGATGCAATGATATTAACTAGAAAAGGTGGTACTTTAAAATCATTTAATAATTTTTCAACTAAAACATTGTGACTAACAAGATCAAACGCTTTTTGGAGGTCAACCAAAATAAGATTCAGCCATGTATCAGGCTCATCAAGTAGTTTATATACAGTGTCGAGAAGGCTAACCAGATAATGTGTCGTCGATAAACCTTTCATGTTACCGAACTGGTTTTCATCTATTAAATCAAGGATCGTTTCTTTGAGCCAATCTGCTAGAAAACTCTCATACATTTTGGAAAATATCGGTGTAAGAGTGATAGGACGGACTCCACTAAAATCCAGTTTAGCCCCTTTCTTCTGTATGGGAGTAACGTACCCTTTTTTCCAGCAATCAGGGAATAAACCGCTTTTGGTTATCGTGTTGAAAATATCTGATAAAGGTTTTGATAGTTTGTCGGGAAATGCTTGGACCAAATCAATCGGAATATCAAGGGGGCATATTGAAGTTCTCTTTAGTTTACGGATTTTTGCTTCAACATCCACAGGTAGTATTTCTGGGATAACGTGGTCTGGTAATGGGGGAAAAAACTTCCAGCTGCCTTACTTCTGCCAAATTTCCGATTTCTGTCGGACTCTGGGCGAACTACTTGTCCGTTAAAAAAAGGCTCAAAAACGAATTCAGCATATCTCCTTACCCCTATACTGAACCTCTAATCAACTTCAAATAAAACTTCTAACTTTTAACGGATTTTCAGGTTTTGGCCGGATTCCGGGCGAACTGTTGGTTTGGCGAGAAAACCATTTACATATATGGATTCAGCATGCCTCCTTACCACTATATCAAACCTCTAATCAACTTCGACAAAAATTTACTTATTACAAATTTTCCGGTTTCAGCCGGATTCCGGGCGAACTATGTGTCCGGGTGGAAAATGGTTGTCATATGGTCATATAGTGATTTGCCATGTAATGATTGTCATTTATATTCTTACCCCTGAACCGAACACGTAATCAAATTCAAATAAAACTTTTACTTTAAAAAAATTCCGGTTTTAGCCGGATTTCGGGCCAACTATATACTTGTCCGGCGAAAAAATAATTTTAATATATGTGTTCCGTCGGCGCTGAAAAACGGAGGCGGTTGTCCTCCGAAATATTCGCTTCGTTTTTTCAGTATTTTCGTTGGCCTTCAAAAAAAACATTTTCGTCTGTTTTTCTTTTGAACTTAGTGTTTGTGTTCAACAGCCTATATGAGTAGCCTATTATATTTATTTATTTAAATGTACTTTTTTTCCGACAGGTCTCGCCTTGAGAAGATGGGCATCTTAAACCAGCTGTCGTGGTACGCCGATTTGCGACGGTCAGGTGCTAGCCCTACAGGAGGTTTCGGCCTAGGCTTTGAACGCCTCATGGCCTATTTGTTGAAAATTAGTCATATTAGGGACACGATACCCTTTCCTAGGTGGCCTCATAATTGTGAACTGTAGCCTGTCAGTACGTTTGTTCCTAATAAGAAGAAAAAATTCTTGATGTTTTGGCTGTTTTCAAGTCGACAGACAACCAGAATATAGGCTACCTAAACTTGTTTGGCAGATGAGTCACTCAAGGTTTTGGGGACACGTCGGCATATCTTTTCAGTTTCAGGTTCGCTTAAAGGACACCTGAACGATCCTACCATACTTCCATGAACCCCTCAGATCGTCCTTCACAGTACCGGTACAGAGAAGACGAATTTTTTCGCTCCGTGATTTCGGCGCTATCCACTCTTGAAGTTCTAAGTCTCCCTATGGCGATTCGTTACGACCTCCCAAGACAAATTTAGCGCCAATATTTAAACTTTCATTATCGCATGGATAAACGTACATTGATAACGCATGGATGGATAAACAGCGCATGGATGGATAAACGCATGGACTGTTACGGCGTGGACTGTTACAACATGAACTGTTACGCATGGACTGTTACGGCGAGCGTTACGATCAAGACAAGTCGGAAAAAAGGCTGAAAATTATAGCACGGTGAAACTTTATCCGATTTTAGTCCGGTTTTCGAGAGATAAATGGTAAGCAGTATGTAAAAGTGGCAATTTAGGGTGTTAGACTTCATTCAGATGACCTTTAACTATAAAGAAAAACACAAATCTCTAACAAAAATGATATTCCTGCCAGGAAATCACGAAAAGGTGCAATTAGCTAGCGCAGGACACTAACCAAGATTAACTGAATATATGGAAGAAGAAAAAAAGAAGAGAGGAGAGAAGAAATAAATAACCTAACCAGCGCAGAGTTTTCTGCAGACGACTGCGCCACCGCTGCAGAGTTTGCTGCATGTAAAGTAGAAAAGAGTAAGTAAAAGAATCAACAGGCCCAACCGGCGGTGTTGATCTCCCTCTAATAATAATACATAGATGGCACTTTATACAAGGGACTTTTAACGTGACTAATGAACCAAGAGCAACTTTTTTTGAATTTAGTGTAGAAGTCTAGGACTCCAATGTCGGAGCCACGTAGACAAACCAGGACCCACTTGGCGGGGTCTCATGGTGAAAACCAAACAAAACCAAATGTAATTTTTGATGGGGAATACGCCCTTGAGATGGAAATATTGTAGAAATAGTGAACTGAAAGACAAAAATGCTCCTCAGCCGGGATTTGAACCCAGGACCTCCTGCTTACAAGTTACAAGGCAGACACTCTAACCGTCTGAGCTTGCTACCACGATCTTGCAATATAATTAAGATCAAATAATCAGATAGAACTTTTGTCTTTAGTCGCATGCAACGACTATGAAAACCCGGACAAAACTCGAGCGGACCTACAGTTATTTCTACGATCTCGCAATGGGCGGCGGTTGGGTTCTAGCCATGCTGGTGCTTTCGTGCACCGTTCCTGTAACCTTCGACGGATTTCTCTTACCCAAGGGGGGGGGGGCTTGTAAGGAAAAACCTCATGGCTTGTCTTTAAGGGTTACGTCCCAAGCCAAACAGTACACCGCCGAGACTCGACCAGCGACCCTTCGCCTACGAGTTCGGCTTGCCAATCATTCGGCTAGGACGGAGTTTACTGTATGGCGGCGTGCGTGGTAGCAAGAACAAATAATCAGATAGAACTTCTGTCTTTAGTCGCGTGCAGCGACTATGAAAACCCCGACAAAACTTGAGCGGACCTAGAGGTATTTACTCTAGTTTTGAGCTGATGTTGATACCCGTTTAGGCTACTCTTCTTCCGTCTTCGCCGTTGCTTATTATACAAGAAATAGTGAAGGAAGAGGCGTACTAAGCTCCGCGCGCTGACCCGCTCTGGGGCGCGTCCATAGAACCAATCAGCTGTAACTCTACTTTTCCTCTTCGGCGACTTAACAGCGGTTTAGCTATTTGTAGAGGTAACGAAACGTGATGTGGCGCGAAGCTAGTAGCCTCCGCTCGTTCGTAGCGGACAGGGCATGGGAAAACATTCGACTCCGCATAGTAACATTACAGAGATAGGGAGACAGGGGTTCTGTCAGATTATTTGTTCTTGGTGGTAGAGTCATACTATCAGTGGGGCACTTTTTTTCGGGCGTCAATGGAATTATCAGCATTGCGCAGGGCCGTAACCAGGAATTTATTTCGGGGGGGGGGGGGGTTTGCTCGCGGAATTTATTTCGGGGGGGGGTTTGTCCACGGGTCGGACCAAAAAGTACAAAAAATACATAGATCAGAGGTTTAAACCTGCGAAAAACTATTACTTTTGTGGGTTTCGGGGGGGGGGGGGTTTAACCCCCTAACCCCCCCCCTGGATACGGCCTTGGCATTGGGCATTATGACTTATGAGCAATTACTATAACATGTATGTAGGCCTAATTTTTTGTATACAATTATGGCTATAATAAAAAAACATTTGCAAAAATACTAATATCACTTTCAACTGTAAGACATGCAAAAATACGAATATCACTTCAACTGTAAGAAGGGCGACGCTCAGGGGCGATTTGAAGTGCTTGGGCATGGGGGGGATGACAACCCCAAAATGACTGGCAATACCGGTTACAAACAATAGACAAGAAACATACCAAAACAGGCACATTGTTGGCGGAAAAGGGCGGAGACACATTAATCTGCCATTGCTAATTACTCACTGATGATTCATTATTCTCGTGGAAGGAATTTGAGAATCCAGGCGTCGCGGAACTCCAGAATAGAGAGGCAGGCGATGAACAAAAGGGCTGAATGCTCTGCAATCAGCTAACTGTAGGAAGTGAATGTTTCTGCTGTTTTGTCGCTACTTATGGTGGAAGGTCCTATACATGTCTATAATATAGACATGAGATATAGACAATCTCGAGAAGAAGATGGGAAGATAGTCTGCTTGAAGAAACAACATGTCTTACGAGATAATACAGGTGAAGGTTACTAAGCCTTCCTGTCATACAGGAACAAAGTCTTATGCAACACAGGGCATGATTTCATACTCCGGAAGTTATAAAATACTAGTGATAATAATAATGTTATTTGTGACCCATCAAAAATAACGAGACATAGCGGATTAAAAGACAAAGAAATAAAAGGCTTAAGGTTTTCGCCCACTTATGGATAATATAGGAAAACTCATCCATTTGATAAAATCGGTAAAAAGAAAAAAGATATTAGGGTTTTGACTACCTACGGAAATAATGAGATCTACTTTTGCGATTCCTTTCTCAAATTTTGCAGTCTGGTCCCTTGTGATTCAGCTCTATTTGATCGAATCAGTAAAAAGGAAAAAATAAAATAACAACTCTCAAAAATTTCAGTCTCACCTCACCTATGGCTCTAATAATATATTTAATTATTGGGTATAAAACAAGAAGGTTTCTCCTTGCTTTCTGTGGTAATCTAGCCAATTTTAAACCAATGATGGAGGTCCCCGCATACTCTTTTGAATTTGCTTAAAAGACTTAAATCGGAAGTGTATAGATCAGATCACCCGCACCAAAGTCCCCAGTCCAATTAAACCAGGGCTCGGTACGACAGTGCAGGGGTCATCTAGTGGCTCGATCTGGAAGCACACTTATGAGCAAGCTCAAAATAGAACAAGAAAATCGAAAAAAAATCAAAAACATTTAGCTGGTGTATGAATAAAAATAAAAATACCTAAATATTTTGCAGTAGTCTATTTCTTTCTTTTAGTAATTCGTTCTGAGGAATTTATATGTAATTTCTTCCAAACAATCAGCCAAACTTTCAACTACCATGTTTCGCTATGGTATCCCTGTCGATACACCAAAATTTAAGATCAAACTTGTCGTACAAAAGCATCCTGCGTAAACTCAAACTTTGAAAAAATAAAAACTGAATTACGAAGAACATATTGCTCTAATACTGGATATATCAATGCAACTTCTGTTGGATTATTTCCAATAATTATAAAAGAATAAATATCGTTTTCGATATCGAATATCGCCCAACACTAATAGTTTCTCCCCTATTTTCCGTCCTGTGAATTAAACTCGATGTGCGAAATTTTTCCACCACTTACCACTACACGTGTGTTTCCACCACACACGTGTTTCCACTAATACTCTTGACGACTATCTCTCCTTGCCAATTCAAAATCGCCGGGTACCTAGCGGAAGAGCCAGGAGCGGTATCACAGCTACTCCCAAAGGTCGCCGTGATTGTTTGACACAGGATTTGAGTTGTTGAGTTTGAGTCGTGGCGGGGACGTTTACTCCTTCCTGAGGATCACTGGCGTGTTTTGGACTTAGTCATATAGAGTATTGTCACGTTGTCTCATCTGTTGTATTCACTCTCACACATCATTTTTTTTTTCAACAAGTAAATAACGGTAGCTGATCCGTGCTCGAGTAGAGCTAATTAGCATAATGGATTTGTTGCAGAATCAGCACGCGATAAGAAAGTTCAACAAGAGCTGTAAGCTCATATGGCACTTGCAAGGCTTGGTAAAAGGATGAAAGTAGGAATTTGCCAATTAGTGGGTTTGTTGTGATCGTTTGTAAGCAAAACCCTTGAGATAAAAATGGCGATGGACCCTTGGAAATCACGAGAATTTATCGTTTGGTAAAAAAAAAAAAATTGCACTTGGCTAAGGTGATGTGCACTTTAAGGGCGCTAGAAAATCATCTGTGATCAAAACCCTTGAGGCAAAAATTATCCTGGGCCCTTTAGGGTCATGAGTATATATGTTTTGATCAAAAGTATTTTTTTTTACTTTTCGGTTAAGATGCGCACTTTAAGGGTGCTAGAAAGTCATTTCAAAGCAAAGCCCTTGAGGCAAAAATGATCGCGGGCTCATGGGGATCATGAAAATGTAGATTTTGCTTAAAATTATTTTTTTGTACTTTTCGGTGAAGATGAGTACTTTAAGGGATAGTCGGATCTGGGAAGTAACACATTCTAAGCCAATCTTGTCAAGACTCTAATTTTCAATCCAAGTTTCATCGTCCTAGCACATCTGGAAGTACCTTAAATCGCGATCACCGGTATTCCGAACCCCCTCCAACTCCCCCCGGAGTGCCCGAATCAGATCCGGTTCTGTCACTGATGTATCTAGGCTTGCTTGTTATTCCCACCAAGTGTCATCCGAATCGCTACACTCTAAGCGTGTCACAAAATTTACCCCCCCCCCCCCCGACTCCCCCACATTGATTGGATCCTGTCCGCACTTGAAATGGGACATCTGAGACATGAGTTCTTTCCGAATATCAAGTTTCATTCATATCCGATCACCCGTTCACAAGTTGGACATTTCTCAAGATTCCGGATTCCCCCTCCCTCCACTCCCCCCACGATGGTCAAATCGAAGAAACGACTGTCCTTAATTAAAACTATCGAGTCCCTGATAAGCCTGCCAAGTTTCATCGTCCTAGCACGTGTGGAAGCATCTTAACTCGGGATCTCCGGAATTCCGGAACCCTCCCTCCAACTCCCCCCACAGTGCTCGGATCCGGTCCGGTCTTGTCAACTACGTATCTTGTAGTTGAGGCTTGTGCTTGTTCTTCCCACCAAGTTTCGCCCTGATCCGTCCACTCTGAACATGTCACACGATTTCCGGTTCCCCCCTCCAACTCCCCCCAGGGTCATCGGATCCGTTTCGAACTTGACGTGTGACCTCCGAGACACGAGGCCTTTCCAAATATCAAGTTTCATTAAGATCCGATTCCCCGTCCAAAAGTTAGACGTACGTCAATATTCCGGATTCCCCCTCCCTCCACTCCCCGACGGTGGTCGGATGTGGGAAGTGACTATTTCCGAATTAGTTTACCTGGTCCTTAATGTGCCTGCCAAGTTTCATCGTCCTAGCACATGTGTAAGCATCTTAACTTGGGATCACCGGAATCCCAGAACCCTCCCTCCAACTCCCCCCACAGTGCTCGGATCCTGTCCAGTCTTGTCAATTATGTATCTGGGGCTTGTTCTTCCCACCAAGTTTCATCTCGATCCGTCCATTCTGAAAATGTCACAGAATTTCCGGACCCCACCTCCAACTCCCCACAAAGTCATCGGATCCGTTCCGGACTTGACGTGTGACATCTGAGACAAGAGGTCTTTCCAAATATCAAGTTTGATTAAGATCCGATTCCCCATTCAAAAGTTAGACATACGTCAATATTCCGGATTCCTCCTCCCTCCACTCCCCCCACGGTGATCGGATCGGGGAAGTGACTATTTCCAAGTTAGTTTGGTCAGGTCCCTAATACGCCTGCCAAGTTTCATCGTCCTAGCACATCTGGAAGTGCCCTAACTCGAGATGAGTGGACAGACCGACCGACCGAAAAGTGATCGATATATGGGTATGGGTCATGAGTTGGAGTTAGGGACAGTAGCTAAAGAAGTAAAAAATATACTTAGGGACCAGGAAATCCAGAGGTGGCAGGTTGACAGAGATAGTTCCAAATCTTTGAGGTTTTATACAGAGGCGAAAGAGACATGGGGTGAATGTGTTTATTTTAAAGCGGGTTTAGATAGGGAGGAACTGAAATTAATAATTAGTATGCGTGCTGATATTTTACCTCTGGGGGATAGGAGGAGGTACACGGGTAATCCGATTGGGAGGATTGGTCCTTATTTCTGCCCCATGTGTGGAGATATGAATGAGTGCGTGCGACATATTATGTGTGAATGTAGGGAACTGAATGATTTAAGAAGAGAAATATTTGGAGTAAATTAGTGTGGTCAGGAATGGATGGAGCGAATGCTGAAGAGTGAATGTTTTGTCACTATAAGGAAAGTGGGCAGATTCCTCAAGTTGGCTATGAATCACAGAGAATTTTTCTTGTAGATTTAAGTGTTTGTTATAGTTATGTTGTAGGTTATGTATTTTTCTATTGTATTGCCATGGCCCTTGTGCTTTTAATGTAATAAATATCATATCATATCATATGGCACTTGAGCGAAGCTGCAAGTGCCATAAAAATGCACTAAAAAACATATTTGACAGAAGCCGCTCAAGCTGGAAAATGAACTTGTGGAGAAACAACGAGACATTCTAGCTTAGGTATCTGATTTTATGAATTTCTTAGTGAAAACTGCTTGGAGTTAACGCTGGTGCTTCGATTTCATTTTGGACACGGCTGCTGTCCTCAAGTTAATTTTCCAGATTGAGCGGTTTGAGCCGGAAGAGGACCCTTGCCAAGAACGACCTAAATATAGCTCTAAGAAAATGCAGGTGACGTATCCGTTTTGCATTGTCAAATATGATTCGCAGTCAGCTTGGACTGAGACAAATATTTATGTACTAACAAGAGCTACGAGCTCATATGGCACTTGTTACGAGTAGTGGTACGAGAAAGTAGAAGAGAACTTCACAATAAACACCCCGCCATTCAAAAATGCGGTTCGTACCTAGAATTAGGATATCTAGGTTCATTCAATCTGAAAGCTCTAGATGCCATATTTAGAACTTATGCTTGTTCTTCCCACCAAGTTTCATCCCGATCCCTCCACTCTAAGCGATTACAAAGATTTCCGGTTCGCCCCTCCAACTCCTCCCAATGTCGCCGGATCTGGTCCGGATTTAAAATGGGATGCCTGAGGCACGAGACCTTTCTAAATATCAAGTTTCGGTTAAATCCGATAACCCGTTCAATAGTTGAGCTTGCCACTGGATTCCGGATTCCCCTTTTGTACACTCCCCCTCGACGGTCGGATCGGGGAAACGACATTCTCAAGTCAATAGTTCGGGTACCTGACAAGCATGCCAAGTTCATTGTCCTTTATTGCACATCGGGAAGTACCGAACTCGTGGGATTACTACAAACTCGGATCCCCTCCAACTCGCCCACAGTGACCGGATCCATTTCGGTTATGCTATTCACTTGCTCTTCCCACCAACTTTCATCCCAAACCCTCCACTCTAAGCGTTTTCCAAGATTTCCGGTTCCCCCGTCCGACTCCCCCCAATATCACCGGATCCGGTTCGGATTTAGAATGAGGCGTCTGAGACACGAGATCTTTCTATACGTCAAGTTTTATGAAGATCCGATCACCCGTTCGCAAGTTAAAAATACCTCACTTTTCGGATTTCCCCTCTCTCCACCCCCACCCCCCAGATGGTCGGATCCAGGAAACGACTATTCTCAAGTCAACCTGTTCGGGTCCCATACACGCCTACCAAGTTTCATCGTCTTAGCGCATCAGGAAGTACCGAACTCGCGGGATCACTAGAAATTCGGATCCCCCCCCCCCCACTGTGAACGGATCCGGTCCGATTATGTCAATCACGTATCTAGGGCTTGTGCTTGTTCTTTCCACCAACTTTCATCCAGATCTCTCTACTCAAAGCGTTTCCTAAGATTTCCGGTCCCCCCCCTCCAGTTCCCCCCATGTCACCGGATCCGGTCCGGATTTAAACTGGGATGTCTGAGACACAAGGTACTTCTATATATCAAGTTTCATTAAGATCCGATCACCCGTTCGTAAGTTAAAAATACCTCATTTTTCCGGATTCCCCTCCCTCCAGCCCCCCCCGGATGGTCGGATCCGGGAAATGACTATTATCAAGTCAATCTGTTCGGGTCCCTGACATGCCTGCCAATTTTCATCGTCCTAGCACATCAGGAAGCACCGAACTCGCGGGATCACTAGAAATCCGGATCCCCCCCTAACTCCCCCAAAGTGAGCGGATCCGGTCCGGTTATGTCAATCCTGTATCTAGGACTTGTGCTTGTTCTTTCCACCAACTTTCATCCAGATCTCTCCACTCTAAGCGATCTTAAAGATTTAAGGTTTCCCCCTCCAACTACCCCCCATGTCACCGGATCCGGTCTGGATTTAAAATGGGAGGTCTGAGACACGAGGTACTTCTATATATCAAGTTTCATTAAGATCCGATCACCCGTTCGTAAGTTAAAAATACCTCATTTTCCGGATTCCCCTCCCTCCAGCCCCCCCCCCGGATGGTCGGATTGGGGAAACGGCTATTATCAAGTCAATCTGTTCGTGTCCCTGACATGCCTGCCAATTTTCATCGTCGCACATCCGGTCCGGTTATGTCAACCCCGTATCTAGGACTTGTGCTTGTTCTTTCCACCAACTTTCATCCAGATCTCTCCACTCTAAGCGATTTTCAAGGTTTCCGGTTTCCCCCTCCAACTACCCCCCATGTCACCGGATCCGGTCTGGATTAAAAATGGAAGGTCTGAGACAAGTGGTCCTTCCATATATCAAGTTTCATTAAGATCCGATGACCCGTTCGTAAGTTAAAAATAAGTCATTTTTCCTATTTTTTCCGGATTCCCCTTCCCTCCACTCCCCCTCAGGTGGTCGGATCGGGGAAGCGACTATTTCTAATATAATCTGATCCGGTCCCTGATATGCCTGCCAAGTTTCATCGTCCTAGCTTATCTGGAAGTACCCGAACTAGCAAACCCCGGACAGACAGACCGACCGACCGACGGACGGACAGAAATTGCGATCGCTATATGGCACTTGGCCGAAGGGCAAGTGCCATAAAAACACTCGGTCAAAGGAAAGTCGGATATCTAAAATGGCTTTACGTAACATAGGCATGTTGTGTAACAGAACCCAACAAAACCTTATATAATACAGTGTAACGTCTGCGTACTTACCTACCCCGGAAATCCCGGTAATCCTTCTAGGCCCCTTTCTTCACTTTTCCGGACGGAAATCCGGTAGCCTCCTTTACAGAGATTTCCGTCCCTAACTCACATCACATACCGGATGCCACTCGTGGGAAAAAATGATGAATCGTCATTATAAAAAGCTGTTTATTTAATTATACAAATATGTATCACAGACACGCAATTTACATTACGAATTACGCGTGGTTCCCACAGACAAAAAATTTCCGGTGAACCGAAAAAATTTGCAGCCAGATCCGGAAAATCAAATGCAGGTATATGCTCGTCAGAATTATACCCACACTCAGCTTGAGGAGCCCCGAAATCGCACTGCAATTTTCCAAGATCTAACTGGAAAATTCGCAGCCGATTCCGGATATTCGGATGCCGGACTAAATTAACGGCATTGGGGCTCGTGAGAATATCACTACGGCACTCCGTGGAAATCCAGCCTGAGGCAATCCCGAAAAAGCCCTTCTACTTCCCCCGCTAAATTAATCAATAACTGCTTTAACAAAATAAATCATCCAGTTATAAGTCTTTCCCGGGTCGTATATAGGTGAGACAAATTAACTACGAGAAAACAATAAGTGCACGCCCCCCCCCCCCCTATTGGTAGCACAGCAGATGGACTGCGTCTTCTGATACTGTGAAATGAAAGCCGCTTTTCATTTACTGATATCACTCACAGTCCCGATTCACTGATGTCGTTTGATGTGTCTTGCTCGATTGACTGTGTTTTATTTATTAAGTTATGAACTTCTACAGTAGAGATATGCTGATTCGAACACTTTTTAAAGTAGAAATTCAAATGACTTTCTTTGATTTTAAATTCGAATGCATCTGGAGGTTCGGACCGCCATCTTCTCCAATGAAGTTGCGTTCCACGTGGCAAAATTTTCAAATTAACAAAGCAAACCAGCTGACAGTTTGGTCACATTCAGCAGTGAGCAAAATATTCAAAAAGTGCAGAAGGCGTAAATGGTTATTATAAGTACATATAGAAAAAAAATGCCTGGTTCGGGTTTAAATTTTTCTTCGGCGATCGTTCACTGTTACCAGACGTTCACATAAGGGCGATTCTGGCGGTCTTGAAAGCTCCGCGAGTCTATGCGCCGGCTGTTCTTGCGACTTCGGCTAAAAGCCGCTTCGCTTTCCAGAGCCGTTCTCGCGCTCCGCTAGTTTCCGCCAGCACTTGGAAAGCGAATCCACTTCGCGAGTGGAAAGTGATTCCGGCAAGTCAGCGAGAAATTGTAAAGGTGCAACGACTTTTTGCCTTGCGAGGCTTTAGGATGCGCCCTTGCACTTAACATCGAAAGCTTATCGCCCAGTGCATTTGCATTGCGGAAATTCCGGCCAGGAAAACCTGATTATTTATCCGCATCTTAACACGTGACAAACCCTAACAGGACTGGAAAGAACGGCACTTAGGGGAAACAGGACTGGTAATGAAGAATGGACTACGATTAAATACGACGAGGCCTTAGGATGCACCCTTGCACTGAACATCGAATAGCCTCTCGCCAAGTGCTTTCATTAATTAACAGTTTAAATGAATAATACGCAGCACGTGCAAGACAAATACGCTACAATATCGGAGCAATTCCGGGATGCCTTTGATAAATGGACTCATACATCTCTAATTATAACAAAATCCGCGAAGCAAAGGGCGTTCCCTCTACACAATTTCAAGCTGTACAACTATGCGCCCTTCGTAACAATGGGATATACCATAGAGTAATTTGGCATCTCCGACAAAAGAGTCAAAATCAAGAAATGTCTGTCTAATGATGCTGATGAACGCGTTTCCAGGAGCGGGATTTTTTCATAAGTCTAGCCTTTATGAGAAATTGAGCCACAATTTCAAGCCAATCTGCCCTTTCAACAACTAACCCAGTGCCGGACAGGTTCAGGGTAGAATTTGCCAAAAATTCAGTCTCGAAGTCGAAAATCCAATATGATATGGCGCAAATGTTTAAAAAAAAAGAAGTCCGGAATATCGAGAACGAGAGTAGATGGAAACAATTAGGGACGTAGAGTTAACGAGGGGTAATCACTCTCCGGCACCTGCTGTACACCCTTTCCCGGAACCGGCCGGCACCAACCGAAATAGGCGGTGCCGGCACCGGTGCCGACAATAAATTTGGGCGATGCATCTTTGAAGCACTTCTAAAAATGCTTACCACCCGTGGTGAAACGGGTGGTGTTGGGGGCCGGGTGCTGACGGGAGTACACGCATATTTCCATTAGTACGAATGGCATGTAGTGAATCATAAATGTTGTATCAGGGACCCATAAATTTCCTTTACAGGGGGCTTGTCAATAAGAGATTTCTGATATGACCGGTCGGAAGATAGTTCGAGAAATACCCACGGTCCAATCACGTCAAAGGCCAGATAGACAAAATTTGGGATTGGCTGCTGGCGCCTTGAGGGAGGAGTCTCTTTGGCGCGCACGTCCAATGAGGCAAACAAGAATGCCGATTCGACTCAAGTGGGAATTTTTGGAAACTAGATTTGGATCGGTCAACATAGCAATATAGAAGCATAGGAAATGACAAGCCCCATGTAGCCTAAAGGAAATTTATGAGTCCCTGGTTGTATTTAGTTAAAGAAGTCTTTCCATCCCGTGCATTACGAATTTGTCTTGTCAGTCGGGCTCTGGACATTTTGTTGTTTAATTTATTATTAAAAAGAACCTGAACCTTCTTTTGATGTTTTAACACATGACAACCGGTGCCGGCTTGTTTCAGCCGATGCCGGCACCGACCGGGCATCGCGGCACCGGCACCTGCTGTACATTAAAATTGAGAGTGGGCAACCCCTCATGAGTTAATCGGCAATGCAGGATCTTTTACAAAAAGATCCTTCAGCACCCTTTCATTCTGATTCAACAACCTAAACTGCAGACAGTTTTCATCAGCACCACAAGCCTGACATTTCTTGGCTTTCTTTCCCTTTTAAACGCAAATGACTATGTCACTCTTTCATTCACTGACATGTGCCCACAGGCAAACCGGCAACAGGGTGTACAAGGTCAAACTTTACCGCTATGACGTCATAACGGTGAGAATGGGTAAGGCATGTCAGTAAAGCTTGTTGCTGCTGTCGATGGAATTTCTAACTTTCAAGTGTCGCAATAAGGTCGCCACGAGACTCGACTTTTATGTTCTGAACTGCGTCAGCGATTGACTCGGTCCATTGTTTCATCTGAAAAGAAAAGTAGTTTAAATTCTGTATCTTTTATCAAAAATATATTCAACAAATAATAAGGCTGTTTCGCTTCTTAGTTCACAAAAAAACAAGCAAACAAAAAAAAGCACACTTTCGCATGCAAACCGGTTAAGCTTCGCGTAGCGCAGGTGCCGACCTCCTGATAGTCCGCCCTCGGCCGGGGTGCAATGCGTGGTTGGGGGCAAATCATCCGACGCTTTTCCCGTGCTTTTCCCTAGATTTCTCTAGGTACCCATTTGAAGCTGGGTGGACCATTTGAAGCTTGTCTTACGGGGAAACGCCACTAACCCTCGCCCTAAACCAAACGGTCGCCACAACCGAGACTCGAACCCTTCGCTCGCGAGTTCGGCGCGTTAACCATTCGGCCACGGACGGACATAAGGTTTCACAAAAAACCAAGGTCACTACAAATTTAGAGACTTCAATCACATATTAAACAATGCAAGAAACAGATACGCTTTCGCAGCGATATTTCGGCCACCCTGTTTCCCAATCAGCTTGGGCTCAAGGAGAGATTGCTTTGAGATTTTTTCGAGATTGCTTTATTTGTAAAAAAGAAAAAAATCAACAGATGAATTCCGGAACTGCTAACACAAGCGGCCAGTTCAGGAACTGTAATAGCCTACCTCTAATTAAGAAAAAATTCATCTCTTAACCAAATTACTTGTCACAACTTTATCCGCGTCAAACACCACTCAAACACGACAGGACATCAATCACCCTCCCCTTCCTGGCTGAAATCCTAACTTACCCACTGGCAGTCATCTTGATATGAGGCCGTTTTAGGACTACGTTTAGCCCCTCCCCCCTTCCCTTCCGAAACCTAACCTACTAGTTGGCAGTCTTCTTCAGATGCAGGCGTTCAATCCCACCTCCCCTTCCGGATTGTAATCTCGACTTGCCAGTTGTCGGTTTTATCTGGATGCTAGAGTTTCATTGTGCGTCCAATCCTCCCTCACCTTCCCCTCTGAAAACCTAACTTACCAGTTGACAGTCTCCTCAGGATACCAGCGTTTTAGGCCGGAGTTCAATCCCCCTCCCTACGAGTTGGCGGTTTTCTTCGGGTACCGGCGTTTTAGGCCTGCGTTCACTATCCCTCCCCTTCCCGGCTGAAATCCGGACTTACCAGTCGACCATCTTCTCCAGTTACCGACGTTTTAGACCAGCGTTCAATCCCTGGCCCCCCTCTTCCCGGCTGAAATCATAACTTACCAGTTGGCAGACTTCTCCGGTTACCGGCATTTTAGGCCTCCGTTCAGTCCCGTCCCTACCGGGCTGGAATACTGAATTACCAGTTGGCGGTTCTCTTAGGATACCAGCGTTTTAGGCCTGCGTTCAATCTCCCCTCCCCTTCCCGGCTGAAACCCTAACTTACCAGTTGGCAGTCCTCTTTGTTTTACCGTCGTTTAAAGCCTGCGTTCAACCCCCTCCCCTTCCCGCTGAAATCTTGACTTGACTGTTGGCAGTCCTCTTCAGTGACTGGCGTTTTTAGGCCTACATTGAATCCCCCCCCCCTTCCCGGTTGAAAACATAACTTACCAGTCGACAGTCCTCTCTTTTTTTTACCGTCGTTTTAAGCCTGAGTTCAGTCTCACTCCCTGAAAGTTGGTTTATTCGGTTGGCAGTCTTCTTTAATTACCGGCATTTGAAGCCTGCAATCAATCAGTCATGCACAAATCCTCAATTTTTGGGCATGGTGATCCAACGTCTAGGCATTCCCCAACGTACGGGCATGGTCATCATACTTAGTACCTACAGACAAATCTGCTGATTTGAAAATTAGTACGGGAATCGTACTGATGCCCCGACGTATGAGCACCATGCCCGTACGTTGGGGCATGCCCCAACTTGGCATGCATGCCAAGACGCTGGAGCACCATGCCCATAAATTGAGGATTTGTGTACGACTGCATTTAATCCCCCCTTTCGGGCTGAAATCCTGACTTACCAGTTGGCAGTCCTCTTCGGTGACTGGCGTTTTGGAAAGAAAATCCTCTGCGTTCGGTACGTCGAGCATGTTGACCTTTTTCTGTTTGTCCGGAAGAACCACTTTGTTTCCCGTGGCTTGTAACCTCTGACTGTACTGCCGTGACCTCTCAAGGGCATCTTGCTGTTGAAGTGTCTGGACCTCCAAAGCGGCTACGTCAATTATGTTTCTATACAACAGAAACAATTAAATAAGAAAACGAAATTATAGCGAGTCGAACCACTTCTCATTCGCTATGACGTCTCAGACAAACAAGGATAACGGTTTGGTTGGGGATTCCCACGGAAAATGTTCATCGAGACAATCGGGTCCTGTGGATTTCCGGTTTTCGTCAAAAATACGTGGATTCTAATCTGTTTATCAGTTTATACAAGGGTAGGTATACATCTTAAAGGACACCTTGCACTACATCGTGTTTCTGCTCGGATGTTCTGAGATAGTTAACCACTTTACAACTAAGCTGGGCTCACAGAAAATTACACACGGCTTCGGCTGTTTTTATAGCCTCTTTCCCTTGCCTTGGATGACAATCTTGGCAAAATTTCCATAACAGTTGTCCGGACAAGTAAGCTAATCGGAAACAATGATCGAGCGCATGATACGTAACGTAAAGAAAACAAACGTGGCAGGCGTGATAATCAGTGTTTTGCTAACAGAGGAGACACAACTGTAAGGTGAAGAATCTTGGGAACGAGAATGGATGGAAATATTACAGAAGTAAAAAGAATTACTATATAAGTACGACGGATCCTTTAAAGTATTTAATTGAAGAGCAAGCCGCCAAACCTATATACTTGCTATCGTAATCTCTTTGCCTTCTACCCCTTTTCATTAGCAAGAGCAATAAGACTCCTAGGAGACCAACTCTATAGCCCTTCTAATGTGATAAAGGGCAGAGCCTTCTGAGAGCTGAGGTCTAGCCGACAATCCCTAGCACAGGCTCATTGGCGATCACTGATCTGCAAACAACCGACGCCAGACAAAAGAAGAACACCAAAGGCGCAAGGCGCAATAGGATTTTTTTTATGACCAGTTCTAATACGAGTTGTGTGTTTATCCTGTATATGGCCTTTGGGTTTTTCAATACAAATACATACATGTACATATATATATATGTATATATGTTGTGATCATTGTAGGATTACTTACGTGGCAGTTTTCTGTAATAGTTGGTTTAGGGCCGACTGTTCGTCGTTGTGTCTCGGAAGGGATCCTCGGTATCGACCAGCGTCGTCACTACATAAAAACAAAAATTTAGGCTACAAATTATATTTAAGTACATATTATATTTAAATAAGTTATTCTCTTAAACAGGCTTGAAAATCCGATGAAAACACCTTTAGTCCATTACTCCGATTTTCCCGAACAGCGATTTTTTATTTGCGTGAAAAATCTTCAAGCTTGTGGTAGCTCCACGTATTCCAAATATTTAGCATCAACAACAGCATCAAAGTGCCTGCTGGCAATAAGCAAACTTGCTAGTTCCGACTTCAGGGACTTTTCTGAACTTACTTTGCAGCCAGGCGTATAGCAGCGTCTTTGATTTTCTGTCGTTCGCGATTTTACAGATTTCCTCGACGAAATTTAAATTGCGTGAATTTGTGTTGCCACCCGACCAAAATTAAGTTTACTAGGCTCGAGAGATTTTTTTTTACTGGATTCTAACAAAATTTACTAACTTTTTTGCTTTGCACATTTCCCTCGAACAGAGAAAAAATATCACAGCTTACGGCCTCGAACAGAGAAAAAAAATATCACAATTTGCGGCTTGGAACATATTTTTTTCACTAGAAATCGGGAATTTTTACAAGATTCAATCGAAATTTACCAGATCCTCTAAATTAAGACTTTACTGTCGGTGGCACTCTGAGTCTGGGCAAGACTGCTGATGAACATTAGTATTGGGCGATATTCAATATTATCGGACCAAATATTTGAATAAGGGGCTTCACAAGTGCATTTTCGTTGGGGGCTGAAGAGCCATAATTTTACCGAATCCTAGAAACTGACAATTCGCGCTTTAAACTATTAACCACCGTAAATAAAATTATCAAGTACAAATAGTAAAAACACTAAAAGGCAGCCCGAACGATGATTAGACAGCGACTAGGCATCGCTTTTGCGAATACCGCTTGGACAGTATATTGCCCGGCAATCGGCATGATCCCAGCAGCAGCTTCTAACTACTATAACCAAGACAAATGAAACTGAGCACCACAGGCGAAATTTTTAAAGTTTTCATTTTTTTCTGCAAGATTCAACTGCTTCCTTTTCTGGCTCTTAATGTGGATCAAACCCCAAATCCCAAGAATTTCTAGAAACTTTATCACCAGAGGAAGCGAAGCCCAGCAGCAATTTCTAGATACTGTTGGCTACCCAAGAACGTATTAAAATGAGCACAGCACGCGATTTTTTTTTTGTTCGCCTTTTTGCTGCCAAAATCTCCCATACAGTTTCTACTTTTTAATTTTTCTCAAAGCCCAAGCCTAACACAAGCTAGAACCCCACTTAAATAATGCGCCCTTCCATAAACAGAGAATACCACGAAAGGCGTTGGATACTACTAACGGCTGAGATCTGAGTCTACTATAGGATTTAAAAAAAAACATAATAGCGGATGCAAAATGTATTGAAAAATCGAGAAGTCAGGAACGACACGAAACGATTTGGAGTTTATCTGAAAAACTGCCATTTTAGGACAAAAAAGTACTACTTTCGCGAAATAGTATTAAAAAAGTACTACTTTCACAGAAAGTACTACTTTCACAGAAAATATTAAAAAAGTACAGGAGGGGTATCCAACCTCAGACAAGATTTCAAATTTCTAGACAAGTCTTCCCTTCAGAATAATCCATCTGGCTTAAAAAGGAACCAACGAATATGACAAAAATACTAGATTGAAGCTAATTGAATGGTTTACATATTAGATAAATAAATATTGCTTCAATATTCTAGTTAAATTTATTTTTCTTTTCAAACAAGATTACTTCATTCTAACCTTAGCTCGATTTATGTAAAAATGATGAAAAAGGAAGAGTTAGCAAAGTCAATAGCCAGAGCTTTTCAAAACTGCTACTAAATGGAAAAAAGGTACAGAATTTGAATATTTTTGGTCACATGACTTTGAAAAAAGTCATATCTTGCCTCATTACTGTCAGGACAGCTTGTACATTCCGTTTAAACATTTTCGCGGCAAAAATCGAGGTAGTGTGAAAACGAGGTCAGGTACCCCTCCTGTACTACTTTGATCAAAAAGTACTAAAAGTAGTACTTTCGTACTACCCGTGGCAACCCTAAATTGCTCATTTGTGTTGGGCGAAATTTGTTTGTTTCGCTATCGATCACTGCTGAGTGGTGACTGCAGCGTTTCCACTTGATTGACGGATATCGACTTGTCTTGGGTCTTCGTCAAATATCGATATTTTGGTACCATGTTTCGCTATAGTACAGGGGTACAGGTTTCATTTCGCCAAAATTTAAGAGCAAAATTGTCATAAGAAAGTACCTTGCATGAACTAAAACTTCAAATAAATAGAAACTGAATTACGAAGGTCATATTGCTCCAGTTTCGGATATGTAAATGTAAATTATGTTGGATTATTTACAATAGTTATAACTGAATAAATATCGTTTTCGATATCGATATTTACATTCTGATATTCGATTGGCGAAATTTCGAAACAACCTTGCCTGGGATTGCCAAGCAAAAGAAAAGATGAGCAAGATAAACCTATAACCTATCTCAAACACAGACGAAAGAAAAAAAAATGTCTTCTTACTATGCGAGAAATCAAAGAAAAGTGTACGGGCTCGACATGCGCGAAGCGCAACAAATTTTGGAAGGTAGTCCTTTTTTTTCTTCAAAGTAGTACTTTTTGGCAGTCTGATTAGTACCAATAACTTTGTTCGAGTGGCAACCCTGATCAGGGCTGCCAAATTGACACATTTTGTGTCAAAATGACACATTTTGATGTTACGTGACACAATGACACATTCAGTAGAAAACATGACACAACCGACGAAAATGACACATTTTTCAGTAGAAATTACACATTTTGGTCTTCTAGTCTTTTTTTTTTTTTTAATGGTGCAAAAGAAAAGTAAAACTTCAAGTTTCTACTTCTACAAAAGCTACAAATTAACGGAAGGGAATAGCGCTACCTATCGGGGGCGGAAGTACACAGCGCAGGATACCCCGTAGGGAAAAAAGGTACCCGGATTCCCGTAAAGGTGTCCGGAATTTTGGAACAGCATTCCGGGCACGGAAAACGTAACGGAAATCCCGGCTGGGGGGTTTATTTCCCGGAATTCCGCGTTAAACTGCGGAATTCCAGGAAACAAGACTCCCTAGGCGGGAATTCCGTTGCGTTTTCCGTGCCCGGAATGTTGTTCCAAAATTCCGGACACCTTTACGGGAATCCGGGTACCTTTTTTCCCTACGGGACAGGATGCAGATGCCACGATCGTATTTTAAATTTAAATGACGAGAAGTCTATATTTTCCATTTACTATCGGAATTGATTGTCCTATACCTTTTATAAATGTAAACTTGTCCGGCGCCTCGCTGGCCACCCCGACAAACAAATACATATTCTGCAACATCAATTTAATCGAATTTTCCTATTTCTTTCATGACGTCACAAAACTTTACTCCTATTTTAACTGATTTGGAGAAGGTTATACATTCAAAACTCTGAGTAAAGATTTATTAAATATGATACCATTTGTAGCGAAAAAATATGACACATTTTGTGAAACATTATGGAATCTGAGATGACACAAAAAGCACATTTTCGAAAAAAATGACACATCTGACATTGCTCCAAAAAAATTTGGCAGCCCTGACCAGTGCTTCCACTTCTCCTGATTTATCAGGAGATCTACTGTTTTTTGGGGGCTCCTACTGATTTATTTTTGAGTCTCCTGATCTACTGATTTTCTACTGATTTTTCGCTATTCTACTCAATTTTCTCCGGATTTTCTTCGAACGGCTATATATTCTTGATCATTCTGTTGTCAAGCCTGACTTGGAGGCTTGAACTCATCACCGAATTTATGCGTTTTTGTTCGGCACACAAATTTATTTTATTTTCGCCGAGCATTCCTATACTTTTCAAATGAGCAACCTTAAGCTTGACTCCTTGGCGGAAGATTCTGTAGGGGTAGGCTACCTTGCCTTCGGAAATGGGCTTCAAGAGGCTGGGTTTAGAGGTGCCCGTATGGAAATAATTAAGTCGTAAACAGTTGTTAACGATCGTTTACAATTGTTAACAATTGTTTACGGTTGTTAACGATCGTAAACAATTGTTAACGATTGGAAACGGTTGTTTACGATCGTAATTTTACGATCGTTTTTTTACGATCGTAATTTAACGATCGTTTTCAATTGTTTCCGATCGTTTTCAACTGTTTTCGATCGGAAACAATTGCTTTTATTTTCAAGACGATAAATACAGACCTGATTTCTAACTACGGCAATAAGAAAGTTGATTAGTGTTTAGTTTTGCATAATCAAAATAGTTTAACAAAAAGCTGAAACTAAAATCCCAATCGTAAACGATCGGAAACAACTGTTTTCAATCATAATTTTACAACTGTTTACGATCGTTTTTTTCAGGTGTCAATAAATAACTGTTTACAATCGTTTTTATTTGTTTTTGATCGTAAACAACTGTTAACGATTGGAAACGGTTGTTTACGATCGTAATTTTACGATTGTGTTTTTACGATCGTAATTTTACGATCGTTTTTTTACGATCGTAATTTAACGATCGTTTTCAATTGTTTCCGATCGTTTTCAACTGTTTTCGATCGGAAACAATTGTTAACGATTGGAAACGGTTGTTTACGATCGTAATTTTACGATTGTTTTTTTACGATCGTAATTTTACGATTTTTTTTTACGATCGTAATTTTACGATCGTAAATTAACAATCGTTTTCAACTGTTTCCGATCGTTTTCAACTGTTTTCGATCGGAAACAATTGTTTTTATTTTCAAGACGATAAATACAGACCTGATAAATACACGATACGATAAATACAGACCTGATTTCTAACTACGGCAATAAGAAAGTTGATTAGTTTTTAGTTTTGCATAATTGTTTTTTCAAGTGTCATAAAACAACTGTTTACGATCGTTTTCAGTTGTTTCCGATCGGAAACAGTCGTTTTCAATCGGGAAAATTTGGTTCGGTTTTCAAGACCTGAAACAAGACCTGAATCTCAACAACGATAGAAGGGAAGTTAATTCTTTTTTTAATGTGCAAACGATCGAAAAGTTTAACAAAAATGGAGAATCTGAAATCCCGATCGTAAACAACTGTTTACGATCGTTTTCAGTTGTTTATTTATAATAAATAGATAAAAGCCGTGGAAATGCTTGAAGTTGAGAACTGTCATCCGTGTTTTTGCTACTTTCACTTTTTTTTCAAGCGCAAAATATTTCAAAAGCATCTTTCGTAGTCGAAGCCCCCTCTATGGTGCTAAACCTTCCTCTGGTGATTTTTTAAGAGTGTTGCCGTTTAATCGATAATTTGGGAAACAAAAATATTTGCCTTTATATGCAACAACGCAAATATCCATCGATACTATCACAGAAAATGAAAGGTTGGTTGGGGTTGGAATGGAATACTTGGATAGAAGTCGTTGCAGTTCAGGGCCAGGGACTAGGCTAGGGGTGGGGGTGCAGGGTGAGTTGGAACACCCAGTCGGGAAACACCCATTCCCGATCGTGAAAATTCGATGGAAACAACAGTTCCCGGCACTTAAATTACGATTGGAAACAACCGTTTCCGATCGTAAAAATACAATCGTTAACAACTGTTTCCAATCGTAAAAAACCATCGTTTACGATCGGAATGTCCCATAATACAATTGGAAAAAAACAATCGTTTCCGATCGTAAAAATACGATCGTAAACAACTGTTTTCAATCGTAAACGACTGTTTCCAATCGTAAACAACTGTTTCCAATCGTAAACAACTGTTTCCAATCGTAAAAAAACGATCGTTTACGATCAGAATGTCCCATAATACAATTGTAAAAAAACGATCGTTTACGATCGTTTACGACTTGAATTATTTCCATACGGGTGGTATCTCACAACTGCTGCATCACAGAAGCATTTTAAAATGGTGAAGTCAAGTGCTACCGCTGCAGAGTGCATAGATTTACGAGTAATGTGCCGAGACAGTTAACTACTTTCAGGTTCTTCCATTTTCTTTTCTTTTTTTTACTTTACATTTTTTTTTAGCTCGCATAGCAATTTAACAAATTCATTTTTTTACTTTTTCGGCTACGCCAATGGGTTAATATTCCCACTCGGTGACCGTAATATTTCCTTAAACTTTTTAACATGACCTACTCTTTCCAAAACAAAATATTCATACTATCTTTAAACTATTCTTTAAATTTCCAGTACCTTCCAAAATTTTACTTTCGTTTTTACTTATAATTCTTATTTTCATTAATAATTTGTATACACTTTCAATCCCAACCAATGAACCAAATCACTACATCAAAAATAATTCCACCAAGACATAAAACCACGAGAAGTACAAATAGATTTCAAAATCCAATATTTCAAACTGCAATATTTTTTTTTTTTTATCTATCCTATACATTCTAATTATATCATTTAAGAACCACATTTTTTTTTTAAATCCTAATTTTCTTTCGGTCCCTATACATCTTCTTAATTAATTTATATTTTCATGAGTCGTTTCCAGGTTAGGCCTACTTGTACTTTAAAACTTTCCAAAAAATCAAATTTGTTTTCAGGACCCCTTCCTCCATAGGGTTCCTTTCCTTTGGTGGCCGATCACTCTACAGCTATACTTTAAATATTACCGTCTTTGACAAATAAACTATAAATACAAATCTCTTCCTAATAAAAATCTCCTTCGAAACTTCTGATTTCTAAAACATCTCCTGCATTTTTCGATTCCCGAATCTCCTGATTTTTGAATTCTGGACAGTGCTTCCGCTTGCTCCTCTTCGAAAATCCTGCCGGTAACCCCAAAAATACTGAAAAATCCTGCTAGGAAAGTAAAAAATCCTGCCAAAAATACTGCCGAAAAAAAAAATTGTTTCCATACTAGTTGAAGGGATGGTTGTAAGGACTATAGTCGGAAGATTTGACCAAACGCAGCTGAATATATCGTCTTTATCGTTTGGGAAGATCAAGGACATTTTTGCCGTAATTACTAAATGCACATTAAACGACTATATCAGGGCTTCCACTTCTCATGTTTTCCCATGAGATCTCACGTTTTCTGAAAATTTCTCATGGGAAAAAAAATTGTCTCATTTTCTCATGTTTTTCTCATGTTTTTAGAGATATTCAGTTTTTTTCTTATGTTTTTTCAACCTTCGTTCGATATTAGTGATAGAATTCAAGATTTTCTTATTCCGAAATTCCAGCTGACTAAAAATGTTAGTGCGGAAACAGGCTCAAGGTGGCAAATGGCGTGGCAACATTGGCAAGCAGGGTGCACTTGCACGCGTTAAAATATAATTTGGGTATTATAGTTGAATTCTCACAAATGAGATAATATGTTGCAAGTAAGTTGCCCAGAGGCGTTACTAACCAAAATGTTTTTTTTTGGGTGGGGAGCAAGGCATTAACCGACTGGCTGGTAATTTTTACCGACTGTTTTCAAGAAAATAGCGACACTTTCGAAAAAAACCGAACGATTTTCAGAAAAACCGACTGTTTTGACGAAAAATCGACTGATTTTCAGAAAAAAACAACTGTTTACATGAAAAAAATCAACTGTTTTGACGAAAAATTGCGGCGCTTCGCGCCGACTCGGTTATTTTTTACCGACTGGCCAACAACATTGGGGGGGGGGCGTCCCCCCCCCCGTCGTGACGCCCCTGAAGTAGTCTATACGGCTAATCCTTGCACATGATGTTGAAGAATTTAGCTTCTCTACAGTATAGTACATAGGAACTTATTGCCCAAAAATATAATTATAAGACTACAGGAGAGGTACCCAAAATCGAAATTACATAACCTCGATATGGTGACTTGATAAGACCAAAAATCTCCGTTATAGATTCAACACCAAACGCCGGTGAGTAAAAACCAGAAACTACTAGGAGTGAAACATTTGCACCTAGTCAAAGTTAGTTGGAAGTTAATACTAAATAGAAATGAGTGATATAATGATAACCAGCTGCCAAATTTGGTTTTCGTTTTGTACACTGAAGTTGAATTATAAACAAATGAAAATTCTCATGCGAAATCTCATGCTTTCGAAGTTTCTAGGATCTCATGTTTTTTGGCTCTGATAATATGTTTTTGAAGATTTCGAAGTGGAAGCCCTGGACTATATAGGCCCTTCAACAGGGGTTTCACCGCCCTTTGGAGGGGGGCGTCCAGTTTTGCCGAAGGGACTTAAAAATGTGCCGACAAAAAGCGAATCCGCAACGACGCTAACGACTATAGCCAGGATAAATTATACTAAGCACCGCAGTCGAGAATTTTTAAAATACGCCTTTTTTCTGGCGAAAGTTTACTTACATTTTAGCTTTTAGCGTGGTTTAAACCCCCCAAAATGCCAAGCCTTCAACGTCCTAGGTCATGAGTTTCTGACGCCAACTATAAAATAGGGAATTTATCACAATAAAATGCGCCGCAGGCAAATTTTTTTGGAAACAGTGATGATCAAAGTACCTTTTTGCGGCAGTTCTTTTTTTATTTTTATTAAAAAAGAAATCCTGAAAAAGTCTGGAAATCCTGGATTATCAAAAATCCTGCCGCTATCCAAAAATCCTGAATTTCAGGATAAATCCTGCAAAGTGGAAGCACTGACCCTGACCTTGATGAGCATCATCATTCATCGACGTTGTTTATGACGAATTTTATGTCTAATTTACGGCGCGACCACCAAATATTATATATTATCGCCCGAGGAATGCAAGGGTGATAATGATTATAACACTAGTACACTGTGCAGTCCCATGATACCTAAAGGGTTTATTTCAGCTTTTTTTTTTTTTTTTTTTTGCTACTGCCTTGAACAGAGCTTTTTGTGTCAGCTTTTTTTTTTTCTTTTTTTTTCTTTTTTTTTTTTTTTTGAACAGAGCTTTTTATTTCAGTTTTTTTTTTTTTTTTTTTTTCTTTTTTTTTTTTTGAACAGAGCTTTTTATTTCAGCTTTTTTTTTTTTTTTTTTTTTTTTTCAGTCCCAAGATACCTAAATGGTTTATTTCAGCTTTTCTTTATTCAGAATTGTATGTTATATATATTACCCCCGGTCGATATCACTGATATCGCATGGTTGGAACTTTTTCCTATTAAAAGCCATGCGATAATAATTTTTGATATCGCACGGTTGGAACTTTTTCCTATTAAAAGCTATGTGTTTCAGCCATGCGAGAACTTTTTTCTTTTAACATTTTTGTTATCGCATGGTGATAATGAAATGATGAAATCAGTGCTTCCACTTGCTCCCCTTCGAAAATCCTGCCGGGAACCCCAAAAATCCTGAAAAATCCTGCTAGGAAAGTAAAAAATCCTGCCGAAAAAAAAATCGTTTCCATACTAGTTGAAGGGATGGTTGTGAGGACTATAGTCGGAAGATTTGACCAGACGCAGCTGAATATATCGTCTCTATCGTTTGGGAGGATCAAGGACATTTTTGCCGTAATTACTTAATGCACATTAAACGACCAGTTTCACTAGCCTTTCACCTTTGAAGGGGGGCATCCAGTTTTGCCGAAGGGATTTAAAAATGTACCGACAAAAAGCGAAGCCGCAACGATGCTAACGACTGTAGGTAGGATAAATTATACTAAGCGCCGCAGGCAAAAATTTTAAAACGCGCCTTTTTTCTGGCAAAAGTTTACTTACATTTTAGGTTTTGGTGTGGTTTTAAACCCCCAAAATGCCAAGCCTTCAACGCCAACTATATGACGCTTCCTACTTTTAAATAGGGAATTTATCACTATAAAATGCGCCGCAGGCAAATTTTTTTGGAAACACTGATGATCAGAGTGTGTTTTTGTGGCTTTTCTTTTTTTATTTTTATTAAAAAAGAAATCCTGGGAAATCCTGAAAAAGTCTGAAAATCCTGCTAAATCCTGGATTATCAAAAATCCTGAAAAAAATCCTGCCGCTATCCAAAAATCCTGAATTTCAGGATAAATCCTGCAAAGTGGAAGCACTGGATGAAATAATGCAATGAAATAACCATGTAATACCAGAAAATTTTTGCACGGGGTAGGATCAGGGCTGCCAAATTGACACATTTTGTGTCAAAATGACACATTTTGATGTTACGTGACACAATGGCATATTCAGTCGAAAAGATGACACAATCGACGATAATGACACATTTTTCAGTAGAAATGACACATTTTGGTCTTCTAGTTAGTTCTAGTCTTTTTTTTTTAAATGGTGTAAAAGAAAAGTAAAACTTCAACTTATCGTTGGCGGAAGTACACAGTGCAGGATACAGGATGCAGAAGCCACGACCGTATTTTAAATTTAAATGACGAGAACTCTATATTTTCCATTTCTTATCGGAATTGATTGTCCCATAACTTTTATAAATGTAAACTTGTCCGGCGCCTCGCTGGCCGCCCCGACAAACAAATACATATTCTGAAACATCAATTTAATCGAATTTTCCTATTTCTTTCATGACGTCACAAAAACGTCACAGGCTCATGATAATTTTTCGAACTGTTTACTCCTTTTCAAACTGATTTGGACAAGGTTATACATTCAAAACTCCAAATAAAGGTTTGTCAATTAAATATGATACCATTTGTAGCGAAAAAATATGACACATTTGGTGAAACATTAGAGAATCTGAGATGACACAAAAAGCACATTTTCGAAAAAAAATTGACACATTGCTTCAAAAAAATTTGGCAGCCCTGGGTAGGATAGGACTGATATCATGGGACTGCATGGGGTGCTAGTGTTATGAGACAATATAACAAGCCCCGAAGGGCTTACAAAAATTTCAATAGACTCATCAAGTGCCCCTCCCCACGGTAATCTTTAGTAAAAGGCGAAAGATTAACTCGATCTGAGGAGAGGCCAGAGCATAAGTAGAACTCGGGTTCTGATATTATTTATTCTTTCTTGCCAATCGTGCAAGAAAAAGACCGACCCAAATCTAACTGAGACTTCACGATTTTTCGCAACAACTTTCAACAAAACAGAATACATCACCTTACTGAACACATACTGGAGATTTTTTAGTACTTTTCACATTTCAGCTCCTTTGACCAGAAAATGTAGCAATAGGTTTTTACTTACGAACACTGATACACAAATCTTTCTAGGCATCAACTGTCTTTCAATTACGCATTTGTTGAACCAGGTAATTAGAAACTGCCAAGGAGGTAAGCAAACCCTCCACGACGGTGTATAACAAAATGAGAATGAAATCGTACCAGATAAACAAGACCAAAGGTTTAATGGGATCCCAAAAGGAAGAAATTTGTACAGATAATCAGGTCTTGCAGATGTTCAGTCTTAGCTAAACCCGTACACACCTGGACCTGGCACGATTCTAACAAACCAAGGAACAACAGCCACTATGTCATACTTTCCAGCGAAAAGCCGAGGGGTTACCCACTCCCCGTCACTTGCTATACACCCTTCCCCAGTACCAGCGGTAACGGCCGTAGGCGATATATTAACGGTATATAAAAATATTATATAGATATTCTTAAACGCGGCAGTCGCTGCCGTGTGCCGGCTAGTGACAGCCGGCACCGGGCACTTCGTGTACACCAAAATCGAAAGTGGACAACCCTCGCTAAAAGCATATCAAACAATCAGGCTCATTCGAATACAGGCCCGTGGAATTTATTTCGGGGGGGGGTGTACACGGGTCGGACCAAAAAGTACAAAAAATACATAGACCAGAGGTTAAAACCTACAAAAAACTATTACTTTTGTGGGTTTCGCGGGGGGGGGGGGGGTCGAACCCCCTAACCCCCCCTGGATACGGCCTTGTAATCGAATACATCCGGTTTCGGCTAGATTTCGACCGGACTATCGGTCACAGGCGAGAATAAATTTATCTGATTCACTGTTTTTTCGGGCACACCTTTCCCTAACAGTTTTTAATAATATAACAGAATTTTATTTTACTTCTTGGAAATTTTCGGTGTTGGCCAGACTCCGGTAAAACTACTTGTCCGGTGAGAAAATAAAGCTCATTTACGGCACAGATGATGCCGAGGACTATGCATGTATTTGTGCATGTATTAATAAACTTTTACTTCTACCAAATTTCCGTTTTTCAGCCGAGGGGGTGCACACTCACCGGCACCCGGTGTACACCTCGGGCCGGCACACGTACGGCACACCCCCGGCACACCTTCGGCAGTCGCTGGCTCATTCTCGACCGTTAAAATTTTCTTTCAGAAACCGATGCTGTTTCGCCTGTTTCAGTGATTTTGAAATTAAAACAGAAGACAGCCGTGGTTCCGCAAATTTCTAGTTCTTGAGGCTCAGTCTGTAGTTTCGTGATAATTACGGCACACCTCTGTTACACCTGGTACAGCTCCGGCACACCTCCGGCACCTGGTGTACACGATTTTCGAGAGTGGGCACCCGGTGTACACTCCGTCCGGCACACTTCCGGCACACCATGCACCTGGTGTACACGATTTTCGAGAGTGGGCACCCCCTCGTTTTCAGCAGATTCCGGTCAGTAGCCTATACTAGTCCGGCAGGAACATGAAGTCGAACATGAAGTAAAGGTACGAATTCATGATGTATTCTTACCATATATCTATATTACCTCTATAATCGACCAACGATTAACCTCTAGTCAACCTCCGGCAAGACTTTCATTTTCCGCTTTTCACCGGATTCCGGGCAAACTACTTGTTCGACGAAAAAAGCAAGTGTTTAGTAGTAAAGCTAAGTAAGTACATCCAGCATGTCGCTGTACCCTATGTCGAGCCTTTATTAAACTTCAGATAAAACTTACAAAAAAATATTTGAGCGGATTTCAACTCGCGAGCTTTGCCTACATGAGCGACACAAAGGTCGTGTTCCACCCTACATACCATAGTAACTACGCACGACATCATGGCGTCAAGGCTGGAACGTATTTTTCTACTTCCAGCGAAATATCGCGCCACCCGCTAATCCCGCCACAGAGATCGTAGTTAGGGCTTACTCTGCTCCCGAAGTCCCGGGCGTGGTAAGCAAATAGTTAGGCTACTATTAGTTACTACCTCGAGAAGGTTGGAACGGTCAGCGAAGCAAATCCTCACCAAGTTGGAATGAAAATTTTATCTAATAGTTACCATTGTAAGAAGGGCGGAGCACGCTCATAATCCGCAAGAGCACAAAATCGCCACAGGATCAGTGATCTCGCCTGAGGAAAGTTTTCTAAATAGTTTACTCCCCCACGAGAGGACTGAATAACATTTACGTAAAGATGGGAATTATACAAGTCCCACGTACAATTTCCAACTTTACGCAAACAGTGAGCGTGGTCCACCATTCTTACAATAGTAACTATTAGCTACTATTTTCGTGCCAACATTGTAAACAGTTACTATGCTGACCGTTCCACCCTTCTCAGAATACTAACTACTGGCTTACCACGCTCGCAGCGTAGTAAGCGCGGTAGAATACTCTTGATGACTATCACTCCTTGTCGATGCAAAATCTCCGGCCTCTCCGGGTAACTAGCGGAAGAAAGGCAGAAGTGATATCACAGCTGAGTCGTTGAGTTTGAGTCGTCACGGAGACGTTTACTCCTTCTTCCTGAGGATCACTGGCGTGTTTTAGTCATATAGAGTATTATACAAGTCCCTTGTACAATTTTCATCTTTACGCAAACGGTGAGAATGTTCCACCATTTGTACAATGGTAACTATTAGTTACTATTTTCGTTTCAACCTCGTGAAAAGTTACTACGCTGACTGTTCCACCCTTTTCAAAACAGTAACTATTGGCTTACCACGCTCGGAGCAAAGTAAGCGCGGTAACTAGCGCGATTGGCCCGATTAGCGGGTTGCGCGATATTTGCCGAAAGTACAAAACTTTGTTCCAGCCTTAGCACCAAGAAGCCAGGAGCCGTGACGTCATGCGTAGTTAATACGGTAAAAAGGGTGAAACACGACCAGTATTCATCGGAGGGTCGGAATACACTCATTGACCAGAACTTGTCATGTGCTAACGAGTAGACTGTCGAAATTAAATTTCTACCTTTGGTTTCTTCCGCCAGGTGAGGGCACGTTTTGGGCATTGTTCCCAAGCAAATGGGTTCGAGAAGTTCCATCTCCATCCTAAAATGAAAAGCACCCATAAAGCACGAGCTGAAAGCTCATTCGGCACTTGCAAGAGTAGTTAACTAAGGTTCGCACTGTCAAGGACGGATGTCTCTTCCGAAGCCCACCCTCCCGCTCCCCGAAGAATATGATAGTCCTGTCCGCAAATGTCCGCCCCGATCTCTCCACTACAAGCGTGTCATAAGATTCTGGGATTCTTTAATTCATTGCACGGTGGCCAAATCCGGTCCGGACATGTAAAATCTAGGATATATGGTCTTGCCAACTATCAAGATCCATCCGAATTGGATAACTCTTTCGAGAGTAATACATTTCTCAAGATTTCGATGGACCGCTTTCCAACTCCCCCAGTGGTCGGATTTGGTATGGACTTGTAAACATGATATATAGGACGTGGGCTCTCGACATGTTAAATTCCATCCAAATCGGATCACTCGTTCAAGCGTTATGCTTGTAACGTGATTTCCTCCTCCCCCTCCAACTCCCACCGGAGGTGTGGGATGTGCTCTTTTGACTTAATAAAGTTTCAACAGATAGCAGAACTTCTTCGCAAGTTATTCGTTGACCTTCCACTTTCCGTTGATGGTCTGATCCGGGATTTGCCATAGCGCCAGACAAGTTTAATCGTCCTAGCCCATCTGGACGTGTTCCTTAAATCCCATGCCCGACAATTCCAACCTCCAAGTGTCATCACTATCCCTCCATCCGTTTGGTCCCTGCACGTGTCACACAATTTCCGGGACCCACTCCAGCTCCTCCCCATCGTGTCACGACGCGATTCCGACATATTTATGTCACACCTAGGGTAACTAAACCTACCACCCATCAAGTTTCACCGGAAAATGTCCGGTACCCCTCCAACTCGCCCCACGGAAGCCCGATCTGGTCCGGACTTCAACAAAACATATTCAGGACCCATCAGATTTGTACCGTCTCAAGTTTCAACACAATCTTGCCGTCCGTTCAATCCCTACATGCATTTAAGATTTTCCGGGTCCCCGCAACGTGTTTCGGCGCCGAAACCGGATTCTTCCTCCCTCTCGGATTCGGATTTCGAGTGATGACCTATATAAAAAGACCATTAATTTGATTCACGTTTACGACCCTATGCGGTCCTTTTTTGTTATTGATTCTGGTTAGCTTGTTCATGTTATTTTGTTAGTTTGTTTGTTATTGTTTGTTCGTTATTTATCGTTTTGTTTCTTTTCATAAAACTCCGTACTTTGTATTTTGCACTTTACGGGTAATAAAGTTCATTTCATTTATACATCGTTTAATGTGTAAATGCTGTAAAGGAAATAAAGCATTTTTTGTTTTACTTTGTTTTATAGTTGCAATATCTAGGCGTCTAAAGAGTCTGATGCACGGCCGGGTTTGACTTTTTCCAACAAATATCATTATTGTCTGATTATTGTTATTTTCTAAATTTTCCTTATTCAGCTAGAAACAGCTAGATCAGTATGAATCTCGATATTTATTATTTCACATTGCAGTCAAACGACACCACATGCAAGTGAGATGGACGTAATCAGTACAATACAGAGGGTAGTAAGCGAAAATGAAACTGGATCTGACCAGGGACCCATAAATTTCCTGTAATGAATGGCGAGGCATTACAGGAAATGTATGGGTCCCTGATCTGACTCAAGAAGATTACAATAAGCCTAGCCCCTTGAAAATCATCACTCACTGTCAGAGCTAACGGAAAACGCAAGAAATGTGTTATATCCTAAGTGTCTAAAGTCAGACCCTTTATAGGGGACATGAAAGGCTATTCTAGACAATTCAGGACGTGCTAACCTTTTGGTGTTCTGCCAGAAGTATTCCTTAGGTTAATTCCTTAAGTTAAAAAGAAAATCGCAAGTGGAAGCAGGGCCAGGCCAGGATGAAATAATTGTTGTTATTAAAGTTTTAAGCATCAAACTGACCTGCCACTAGGCCCAACCCGCCCGACCGTTCATACACTGCAAACTTGAGTTAACCCCTTGACTCCTTGCCAGTCCAGATTACTTACCATGTTAAAACAAACGAGAATAAAACAGACAACAAACAAAGATTTTTATATGACTGGGGATTGGCCTACTCACCAAGAGTGAATTTTTACCTCAACATTAACAACAGATGTTACTCCGAAAACTTGATTATTCAAAAACAAATTTTACAAGGAAACTCAAGAACGATCGGAACTGAATATATTTAATAAGCAGTCCAGCAAACTTTCATCATTAACACTAAGGTCATCTTCGAGTTCTTCTCCGGACATTCGACCTTCAGAATTGTGCATAGGGTTACTCCCGTGGCTCGCCTAAACAAGGATTTTTTTTTGACACCTGATATATGGTGATCCATAGTTTTCTCTCAGAGAGTTTTTGTTGAGTCTGATGGGGGTTAGGTGCCTCTGCAACTGGGCACTGCACCAATTCTTTATCCAAAGTATTGTACCTCTATTGTGCTCCACAACTTAAATGCTCATATGTCTGGTTTCATTGGGTATATTCTTCTCAAATGAAGGAATTTCTTCTAAACAAATTTTAAAACAATTTATCTGTGAAAGTCAATGTTACTACTACAGTAGTGGTAGCATCTGACTCTAACTCTTGACTCTAAAACAATCAAATGGAAATAATTAATCAAGAACTCAATACCTGCTGAGAGCCAAGTATTCAGCCTTTTTTGAAATAAAGTATGATATCGGAAGTCCTTTAATAGCTTAGGCTATTTTTCTTTTCATGTTTTGTTTTCTTCTATTGGGACATTTTGAACGATCATGAAAGGAATGGAAGATTGTTGCAATGGAAATGGTTTGGCTATTAGCCTATCTGGCTGTTAGAGTATCCAAAAGGGACTGAAGAAAAAAGAGCAAAAGATTAAAAGAGATCACACTGTCTTCAATTTTGCTTTCTTTAACTAGAACTATTATTTAGGCTACATATTACAAAGCATGAATAACTGTAGGTTTGAATTTCATCACAGTTACTGCAACTACTGTAGCCTATTAATCATCAAAAATTAGGCTACGAAATAGAAGGCGTATGATTTTATGGAATGGGATGAGATGCCCAGACCAAAGCAGAGAGTATAGCCAATCATGCTAACCCAACACAATTCTGAATACACATGGCAATTTATGAAGAAATGCTGAGCAACGCTACATAATGGAAAATCCTTCAATCGATCCAAGCTGTAATTTAAGGTATTTAAGGTGCTCCACTATACAGCCACGAGTTGAAAACCGCCGAAACACCGTTTTGTCTATTTTTTGGGCGGTAAATTCAGATGTCCGACTACATCAACAAAAATCATGTAAATATCTCAATAATAAAACTCCAGATTTTCGCCCTTACCATTCCGTGCAAAAAGGATCGTCAGTTTTAGGTTCACATATCTGAGAAAGATTTTAATTTTATTGTTTTGACATTATTTTGCTGCTAAATTTCAATTTCCGGCCAAAATTGAGCCACAAAATCGACAACCACCTCTGCAGTTGTATGTCGAATCTGAGCCACAAAGCGAGCCACGAAAATCTTATTGGTTGCGAAACACACTTGTGGGCTGCACAAAAGGCCGCGGAAACAGCTCTTTTTGAACCATAATCGACCAACAACCTGTTTGCAGGAGCACGGAAAAACGCCTTTAGACACAGCAAGTGCACGAAAATGAAAGTCCAATGTCAACAACGTTCACATAAATAAGCATACCTCCTCTGTACCCAGATGGATGTACCTCTGTCTGTACAGTACAGGTACACTAGAAAAGCTAACTACCAGTTAGCCAAAGTAGGTAAGAAGGACAGCTGAAAACACCTGTACAGGAGGGGTATCCAACCTCAGACAAGATTTCAAATTTCCAGAGAAGTCTTTCCTTCAGAATAATCCATCTGGCTTAAAAAGGAACCAACAAATATGACAAAAATACTAGATTGAAGCTAGTTGAATGGTTTACATATTGGATTAATAATTACTGCTTCAGTATTTCTAGTTAAACTTGTTTTTCTTTTCAAACAAGATTACTTTATTCTAACCGTACCTCGATTGAAAATGATAAAAAAGGAAGAGTTAACAAAGTCAATAGCCAGAAAACAGGATTTCAGAATAGTTTCAAATGGTGAAAAAGGCACAGAATTTGAATTTTTTTGGACACATGACTTTGAAAAAAGTCAAATTTTGCCTCTTGGCTGTCAGGACAGCTTGTATATTTCATTTTAACATTTTCGCGGCAAAAACCGAGGTAGTGTAAAAACGAGGTTGGATACCCCTCCTGTATAGGTATTTTGGATCTTCAGTCTACCATTTAGGCCAAAACTGCAGTGCTCACATTAAAGTAACTGTTCACATAAGTATACCTCTACTGTACCCTGGGGCCTGACTGTACCTGTACTTGCTGTACTAACTACCATACAGGAGGGGTACCCAGGGGCAGGGGCGTATCGAGGGTCTGGTTATGGGGGGGGTGCAGATCTGGAAAAATACCTGATTTTTTTTTTTTACCTTAATTCTAATTGAGTAAGAATAGTTTAATTCGCATACATAAAGAGAAACAATTAAAATGGAAGCGACGTGAACTGCTTCACGAACTGAAAAAAAAAAGAAGAACTCCTTTAAACAGAAATTCGTCTGGCTTTCAGAGAAAGAGAGAACCTGGTGGAAACTGGAAACCGCTGTCTGTGGGAACCTAGCTTTAGACCCAAAGTCTATGTGGACGGAAAATCGCCCGGATTTTCATCAACATTATCATAGAATCTGATGAATTCGTGCGAAAGCGATTTCGTAAAGATAAAAACGATTTTGTTTAAAGCTATGGGGGTGCAGATCTGGAAAAATACCTGATTTTTTTTTTTTACCTTAATTCTAATTGAGTAAGAATAATTTAATTCGCATACATAAAGAGAAACAATTAAAATGGAAGCGACGTGAACTGCTTCACGAACTGAAAAAAAAGAAGAACTCGTTTAAACAGAAATTCGTCTGGCTTTCAGAGAAAGAGAGAACCTGGTGGAAACCTGAAACTGCTGTCTGTGGGAACCTAGCTTTAGACCTAAAGTCTATGTGGACGGAAAATCGCCCGGATTTTCATCAACATTATCACAGAATCTGATGAATTCGTGCGAAAGCGATTTCGTAAAGATAAAAAAGATTTTGTTTAAAGGTCATCTGAATGAAGTCTAACACCCTAAATTGCCACTTTTACATACTGCTTACCATTTATCTCTCGAAAACCGGACTAAAATCGGATGAAGTTTCACCGTGCTATAATTTTCAGCCTTTTTTCCGACTTGTCTTGATCGTAACGCTCGCCGTAACAGTTGTAACAGTCCGTGCGTAACAGTTAATGTTGTAACAGTCCATGCCGTAACAGTCCATGCGCTGTTTATCCATCCATGCGTTATCAACGTACGTTTATCCATGCGATAATGACAGTTTAAATATTGGCGCTAAATTTGTCTTGGGAGGTCGTAACGAATCGCCATAGGGAGACTTAGAACTTCAGGAGTGGATAGCGCCGAAATCACGGAGCGAAAAAATTCTTCTTCTCTGTACCGGTACTGTGAAGGACGATCTGAGGGGTTCATGGAAGTATGGTAGGATCGTTCAGGTGTCCTTTAAAGCTATATCAGGAATGAATGAAAAGGGAATATGGAAAGAAACGTTATGACAAAAAAGATATTTCAGAGAACCCTATTAGCCAGTTAAAGGAAAAGAGAATTTAAAACCGGTCTGTATTTTTATCTGGTACGCGTAAAATGTCCAGCAGAAAAAGCTGCCGTTTTTTTCTGGTCATGTAAACGGACCATGATTGTACCTTCGTAGCCGGTTAGTTTATCCTGTGTTTTTGTCTTCTTTCTTCATCAAATACAGTTTGTGCCTTTACAAGTTTCCTGTTCTGTTCAATGCGTATAATTAAGTAAACTGGGAAATTCTGGATTGCGGTTACCTGAACCAAAATTTCAAGTGACAAATCAGGTAAAGAAGGGACACGAAAAATCAGGTAAAACAGATAATCAAATCACGATACAAAAAAGTCAGGTAGATCAGGTAAAACAAAAATCAAAAGAAATTTAGAATCTACCGCTGTAAATCAGGTAATAGTGAATGGTATGAAATTCAGGTTACCTGAAGCGAGAAATCACGGAAAACGCGGAAGAAAAAGAAAACCTGATGCGCGTCATTAATTCAGGATAGCTTGAATGGCGATTTAAAGGGAAAGCGTAAAAGAAAAAAAGATTCAGGTAAAAACCGCGGCGCTGCGCGCCCCGGTTTTACCTGAATTTTTGTTTCAATGCTTCTGGGGGGGGTGCAGCACCCCCCCCCACACCTAGCCCACACCCCCCCTCGCAACGCTCCTGGGCCAGGGACCTGACCTCATTTTTACACTACCTCGATTTTCGCCGCGAAAATGTTAAAACGAAATGTACAAGCTGTCCTGACAGTCAAGAGGCAAGATCAGTGTTCCCAGATCCTTTTTGTGAAATTGCGCAGCCTCTCAGCAAAATTGCGCCCAATCATCCCAATGGTGGCAAATCAAATCAAATCAAATCGGTTTTATTCTCCACAATAGCATACAGCTAGCCTCGGATTGTCAACAATACAACGGATTACAATCATAATAAAATACATTCAAAGATTTGTCGAGTTAAAATGCTTAATAAAATAAGGTACAAATGAATTCAGGTACCTCTCGGATGATTTTGTTGGCGGGGGCTTAAGTTTTTGAAGACCCAAGGACTTTGTCTGCCCCCTTGTACCGGGTCGCACACAATTACCATTTTCGAACTCCGGTAAAATATCCCGATGTTTTTCTGAGCTGAGGCATTTCAAACCAAAATCCATGGTCAGCTTATGCCTTCGCTCAATCAAGGTCGTCAGAGACAAAGTCCTTAGGCCTTCTTCATAAGACGTATAGCAATTCCCGAGGATAATTCGAATAGCCCTTTTCTGGATTACTTCCAACTTATCAGATTGCGATGCTGATAGTCCAGGATGCCAAACTGGGCATGCGTATTCTGCATTAGGTCTGATATATGTACAATAAATAGACCTCATTATTTTTGTAGGCAGCGCAAACCGGCGGAGAACTGAAAACGAACGAAGAAGTAAAGAACACTTGTAAATAATCTGGTCAACATGAGAGTGCCATCTTAGGTTATCATCGATCGAGACGCCGAGTATTTTCGCTACGTTCCGTACACATAGACCAACATCTTCAAGGTCTGGCAATTTTCTCTTCAGAAACGACACTCGCATAATAAAACTCTTAGGGCGACTGACAGCTAATTTAACCTCATTAAGGTCATGTGCTAAAATACTGAAAATTTGTGATATAGATAAATCCACAGAATATGGGTTCAAATTCCTCAAAGCAACACCACTCAAATCGTCGGCGAACTTATAACGGTTCAAAATTTCAGTTAAAACACGATTAAAAACAATGATAAAAAGAATCGGCCCGAGTTTCGTTCCCTGTGGTGCACCACAAAAAATTCGAACAAACTCGGAAGTTTTATCTTTTGTGAGCATAACACTTTGTTTCCGGCCAGACAGAAAGCTTGCAATCATCCGGAGAATAAATGTACTGGCACCCATCTCTTTTGCTTCACGAATTGCAACTTCATGATCTAAACTGTCAAACGCTTTAATTATATCACTCAGTAAAATTTCAGCATATGAATCTGGTAACTCGAGGTGCTTTAAAACTGTATCAATCAAACGAATCAAATAATGAGTTGTGCTGAAACCGGGCCTAAAACCGAATTGTTGTGGGTCAATTTTTTCCTCAATATCATCGAATAAAAGTTCAAAAATAAAGCTTTCAAAGACTTTCGACAAAACAGGTGTCTTGGAAATCGGACGTAGATCAGAAACAGATTGTGCTTTCTTCTGTTTAGGTATAGGTGTGATGTATGCATTCTTGAAACAATCTGGAAATACCCCGTCGACACAACACTGATTAAAGCAGGCAGTCAGTACAGGGCTGATATCCCCAGCACATTCTACAATAAGGGAAACTGGAATTTCTTCAGGGTAACCACTTTTTCGTGTATCAAGCTTTTTTAGCTTTTCCAACACTGCTTGGGGCTGAATGATTGGGATTTCTGACACTTCAGGCAAATCAGGCAACGAATCAAGAGGTGGGTGCAACCGGCAGATCGCAGCAAAATGATCGTTTATTTGATCAGCTGACAATAAATTACCCGACTCATCATAAATTGTCAGCGGCTTCTGCTCACGGCCCATTATTTCTTGGACTCTTTTGTGGAACTTGCGCGGATCCGACGAAATGAGCTTAGCTACGCATCTTTCTCCGTACTCTTTGCGCGCTTTGCGGGTTGCACTCACTATCCTGTTCCGGAGCCGTCTTGCTTCACTCTTCATGCCCCATTCCCAGAAACTATCACGAATTATCATCAACTCTTTCAACTCTTTGGACACCCATGGTTTGTCTTGTGGTTTGCATACAATAGACTTTTCCGGGAATAACTCAGTATACTTCTTGTAGAGTTCGGAAGTAAATGAAGACACCATTTGGTTGCCATCACTCAGCTTAAGGACGTCGCTCCAGTTCTTACGCTGTAACCAGTCCTTGAAACAGGCAACTCGCTCGGAAGTAAAAGGACGATATGTGATAACCTTCTTGTCTCTGATTAGCACCGTGTTAACTGGTTTCCAGATGAGAGTATCATGGTCACTCATGCCTACGGCTGGTAGAACAGATGGAGGCTCGTAGAACTGAGCTATGTTTGTAAATATAAGGTCAAGCGTTTTCTCCCCACGCGTTTTCACATTTACGACCTGCTTGAGTGACAAGGATTCTGCAATCCACGAAGGTTTAAGGTCATTAAAATCACCAAGTAAAACAATTCCTGCATAAGGGTACTGGGATCTGATGGAATCTGCGCATAATTGCAAGTAAGTCACAAGCTCCTTACGGTACGGCCCTCGAGGTGGATAATAGAGGACGCAAAATATCAGTGATGAAACGTCTTTTGGTAGGAACTTTGGTCTTGTCCAAACCCATAACGCCTCGAATTCTGGGTTTCTGGGAACTTTCGGATCAAGAATGTGGCTTGGAGTTGACGAATGGCAGTAGAGACCGACTCCCCCGCCATGACTTACGGGAAGTCCTTCTTTATCAAGCCTAGGTTGCAAATAGACATCATAGCCAGAAATCGCCGAAGTAGATTCAGTTGCAGACCAGGTCTCAGTTAGGCATGCAACTTCAACTGAATTGTGTTTGAGGTTAAATTCAATTTCCTCAAGCTTATTTGGAAGGGAGCGCACGTTGGCAAGGAGAATCCTTGGAAAAGAATAGGAAAATGTCCTTGCTCCCGGATTCTGACTCTGATAGCTCACATCAGTCCGACGGGGTCCCGGAAAAGCGGTAGGAACCTGTTGGTTGTCGGAAGGGAATAGCTGGGCATCAGGGGTACTGAATGGAGACCGGGTAAGAGGCTCCGCATTCTGTAATCGTGCTCCAAATGTGGCTGGGGAAGTAGGAATGTGGGCCATGACGTGTGCCTGGGAATAGGGGGAGGTGGCACAGGAATAAATGAGGGAGGCGGCGCCGCGGGGGGCACTGATGGAGCCAGCGGTTTGACGGTGACTGGGGGCGAAACCACCAAGTGACGCCTTGCTGCAACTTGACGACCCACTGGGATGGGGGGCGGTGGAATCGTCAACTGCATTAGCGGTACCGGGGCCTTGGTTCGCTTGTTTTTTGCTACTTTTCGCCGCATATTTCCCTTGCCCCGCGCGGATCCGTTTTTTGGATGCTCACTTCGCAAGGTGTTTCGGGCGAGCAATGAATGTATTTTTTTACACTCAAGGCTAAAGCATAGGCCGTATGAGTACTGGATGCACAGGGATCTATGCGGTAGGGTGCATGATTCATTGTCACACCTCCCTCGTAAAAAGTCATTACAGACATGCAGGTATTTGCACTGAGTGTCATATCTGCATCTTCCTTTGATATGAAATCGGCACAACTTTTGACGTCTGGTCATATCGTCCGTAACGGCTTCAGAGGCTTGGGGCGAAGATTGGGACGGGTCTGGAGCTACGAGGTCGGCTTGGGCATTACTCTGGCTGGCTTGCGTACTTGTTAAATTGGGGGCTGCAGTGGCTTGGGTCCCTTCCGTGTTACAGCGAGGCTCTTCAGGCAACGTGCGACATACATCACACGCGTAAAAGAAGAACCGACCCGAGGGTTTCTGCATCGCAAGTACGATTTCTGCATCGATGGCTGCACAGCCAGCGTGTTGCCATTTCCGGCACTTGTGGCACTCGAACCTTGGGGCTCCTTTGGTTAACTTATTGCAAGAGCTACACACTGGACCGGATTCATCAATCTGGGTCCGGTCATCCCGATCCACCGTCTTTCCTGATGCTATGTCAGGAACAATGTTCGGTGGTGGATCGTCGTCAGGAGGGATTAAAATAGACGCGTCTCTTTCGTCACGTTTTGCATGTTCACTGAGCTTTGACATCGCCGTCCCTGGTGCTACGTCAGGGACTGAACTTGGCGACGGGTGGTTCTTAACATCAGAGACTTTCGTCTGCTTCATCGCTGAGGTCGTAGGATTCTTGGTCGCACCAACCGTTTTTGGACTAGCCACTGCTTTCTGTGTGCCGGCCTTTGGGGAATTTGTCACTACAGTCAGATCTTTCGGCCGACAAGTAGGGCAAACAAAAGACTTTTCGACACCAGGCGAATATTTAGTCTTTCCACAAGTGAAGTGAAGCCATCTGTTGCACTTTGTACAGGAAACGCCACCTGTCTTGTTAGTCAGCTTCTTCAAGCACACTGGGCAACATTCAGTTGTCATGGTAGATGGCGCTGCTTTGTTTTGGAATGAAACGCAGGATCATAGGTGGCGAGTGTAGCAAACGAAAAAGTCATTCATTATCCTAACAAATTCACCAATTGTTCACGGATTTTCAATAAAAATCATCAATACAGCACTGAGGAAGGTTGTTACAAATGTCTTTCGGGCTCCTCTTCGGTCTGTGCACATGTATATAAATGGATTAGTTCACAGTTCGAAACTAGTGTGTTGTCATTTCAAACCACTAGCAATGGTGCAATTTTGCGGAATTCCACTTTCGGATATTTGTTGGTTCCTTTTTAAGCCAGATGGATTATTCTGAAGGAAAGACTTGTCTGGAAATTTGAAATCTTGTCTGAAGTTGGATACCCCTCCTGTTGGCTGTACTAAGAGTAAGTAAGGCCAAGGGCAAGGGAAATAAATGAATAAACAATCAAAAAACAGACCAAATAATCAACAAAAAATGGAATCATTGCTTTAATGTACCTGTGATTCATTATCATCTGATTTTCCACAACAGCTTTCACAAAGATTTCCCATTTCTAGGCTATACTAATACAGATTAAACTTCAAGGTCTTGTCTTGTCTTGTCGGGTGTGAATGCGCTCGGCTTTCGCCCTAAACGCCGCCAAATATAAACTGTCAGTCAATCGTCCAACGTTATAGTCTCCTACTAAAAATTAACACTGAATTATCACATTCCTTAACTCACAGTCTTGAGGTAAGGCCCGAAGAGCAAACAAATTTGCATAATGCCTCAAGCACTTGTAAATCCTTGTCTTTTCCTATTGTCGCATATCCAAGTACTAAATCCGTAGATGGGGCTAGCTTGTGTGATTCCAGCTTACGAATCAGCTGGCTCCTTTGGGAACTATATCTTGGGCATTCAGACAAAATATGATCTACTGTTTCTGATATGCCTCTGCAGTGAGTGTGGGTACAGTCCGGAGAGGATGAAGATCCATACATCGAATGTTCTTTTTTCTGGTCATGTAAACGGACCATGATTGTACCTTCGTAGCCGGTTAGTTTATCCTGTGTTTTTGTCTTCTTTCTTCATCAAATACAGTTTGTGCCTTTACAAGTTTCCTGTTCTGTTCAATGCGTATAATTAAGTAAACTGGGAAATTCTGGATTGCGGTTACCTGAACCAAAATTTCAAGTGACAAATCAGGTAAAGAAGGGACACGAAAAATCAGGTAAAACAGATAATCAAATCACGATACAAAAAAGTCAGGTAGATCAGGTAAAACAAAAATCAAAAGAAATTTAGAATCTACCGCTGTAAATCAGGTAATAGTGAATGGTATGAAATTCAGGTTACCTGAAGCGAGAAATCACGGAAAACGCGGAAGAAAAAGAAAACCTGATGCGCGTCATTAATTCAGGATAGCTTGAATGGCGATTTAAAGGGAAAGCGTAAAAGAAAAAAAGATTCAGGTAAAAACCGCGGCGCTGCGCGCCCCGGTTTTACCTGAATTTTTGTTTCAATGCTTCTGGGGGGGGTGCAGCACCCCCCCCCACACCTAGCCCACACCCCCCCTCGCAACGCTCCTGGGCCAGGGACCTGACCTCATTTTTACACTACCTCGATTTTCGCCGCGAAAATGTTAAAACGAAATGTACAAGCTGTCCTGACAGTCAAGAGGCAAGATCACACTGTCAGAAGTTTCATAACAGATTGCGCATAACACTTTCAAGAATAACACCTTTTCACTTAGAAATAAAGTGTTATGACCAGTTAAGTTTACACTATTTCGTACCTAGATCTCCACCAACACCTTCAATCGGTAAAAATACTACACTGTCAGAAGTTACATAACGACAACAGAAGGATGCCCGGTTTCAACAGATAACACTTTGGGATGCCCGGTTTCAACAGATAACACTTTGGGACGTTATCTGTTTATGTTTATTTCGTTCCCGTTAGTATTTTTACCAATTGAAGTTGTTGTTGGAGATATAGGCACGAACGAAAAAGCACGAAAAAGTGTAAACTTAATTGGTCATACACTTTATTTCTAATTGAAAAGGTGTTATTCTTGAAAGCGTTATGCGCTATCTGTTATGAAACTTCTGACAGTGCAGTGTTCCCAGATCCTTTTTGTGAAATTGCGCAGCCTCTCAGCAAAATTGCGCCCAATCATCCCAATGGTGGCAATGGTGCAATTTTGCGGAATTCCACTTTCGGATATTTGTTGGTTCCTTTTTAAGCCAGATGGATTATTCTGAAGGAAAGACTTGTCTGGAAATTTGAAATCTTGTCTGAAGTTGGATACCCCTCCTGTTGGCTGTACTAAGAGTAAGTAAGGCCAAGGGCAAGGGAAATAAATGAATAAACAATCAAAAAACAGACCAAATAATCAACAAAAAATGGAATCATTGCTTTAATGTACCTGTGATTCATTATCATCTGATTTTCCACAACAGCTTTCACAAAGATTTCCCATTTCTAGGCTATACTAATACAGATTAAACTTCAAGGTTCAAAACAGGTTCTTCCCCTAATTTGCATCTTCTTCTGCTTCCTCTCCAAGGAACGACAGACATGGAAAGGCAGTTTGTGGATTTCTCCGCTAGGTAGCATATACTGATCTGAGTAAAAGTGGGACCCACTGTTCTCTTTTGAACTCTTTGGGCCCCTTTACCCAGAGGCGTTACTAGCCAAAATGTTTGGGGGGGACAAGGTATTTACCGACTGGCTGGTCAGTTTTACCGACTATTTTTGCGGACGAAAACGACTATTATTGAGAAAAAACGACTGTGTTGACGAAAAATCGGCTGATTTTCAGAAAAAACAACTATTTCTTAGAAAAACCGACTGCTTTTGATTGTTTTTAAGAAAAAACGACTATTTCTGAGAAAAAAATCGACTGTTTTTACTAATAATCGCTGCGCTTCGCGCCGACTCGGCTGTTTTTTACCGACTGGCCGACAACATTGGGGGGGCGTCCACCCCTCCCCCCCCCAGTAGTGACGCCTCTGCCTTTACCTAAATTTTTAATGCGAAATCCTAGTGTTTGTTTTTTTATATGTAAGAAACTATGTTTGATAGGCTACTTTCGCCTGAGTGGAATCGTCTCTACCGCTCATCGTTGCCTCATATGCCCAAACCAGGACAGGCTGTTTTCGTCGTGTTTTCGGGATGGGGACGCGGTAAATCTGCGTAGAGAAATCTTATACTACGAGGCATTATATAAGAAATGGCTCCAAACGGGTAAGTCAGGTAGGATACTATACTCTTCAGTGTTATTCGGCCCTTCTTGGCATGGGTCCTCTTCAGGCTTCAGCTGGAAGAAACGAACCTGCACCCAGTTGCAAGTTCTTTAAAGCACAACTGTTACTAGAAATGATCTTCTCACTGTGAAATGGGTCAGAAAAATTGTTTCCCGAAAATACCATTATTTTCCACCTAAAATTAGAGCTTGTCGACTCTATCCAGCCCTCCTGCTCCTGCTGGGCGCAAAACGTTTGGAAAGTGAACGTGCCATGGTTAAAAAGTTGGACAACCAAGCGAATAGCTGATCCGTCTGCGGCTGTCCTGAGATCCATCAAGAGGATGAAGGAAAATTGTCACCACCCATGGAGCTCCATGATGTTCCGGTTTAGTGAATATTAATTACTTTGGTTGTTGTTGTTGTGTTTCTCTTTTTTTTACTATACTCCGCCTTTACCTAGACGGGTAATAAATAAAATTTGATTTAATTAATAAAAGAAGTAAAACAGAGGATTATCATATCCATGTATGTGAAAGAGTTGTCAGCGAACGTTGAAGATTCCGGCAAACTTTGCGTTGTGTGACGGGCAAAATTCGGCTCGGCCGAAAAAGCGCCAACAATTCGTAGGCACAAAATGAAACTATGGAGAAAGGTGGGGGTTTTATTAAAGGTTAACTTCAGACATCGAGGCTGATATCGGAAAATAACAGCGAGATGGACATTGAAAATAACCTGTCCGAGCCGAAGGCGAGGCAGGTTATGGAAAATATCAGCCGAGCCGAAGGCGAGGTTGATATTTTGAAATGGCCGTCGAGCTTGTGATTCCGATATCAGTCGAGATGGAGGTATGTTAACTATTATAACTTTTTCGAACAGAATTTCCGCTTTTCGGGGCTGAAAATAATCCAGCCAATCACGTTTCAGAATTAGTCATAACAACCTCCGGGGAGGTTGATATGACAAATAACAACCGCTCCAGCAGGTTGTTATGACTAATTCTGAAATGTGATTGGCTGGATTTTCCGTGGCGTTTTCATTGTGAAGTTTATCGTAATATAACTGACCGTGGGTCATAGGAAGATATACATTACACACCTGTTCGAGAAAAGTTATAACCTAATAATTCCACAAGGGAGCTAGGTATATTATAAAAAGCAGAATAAGCAGGAGGGGTCCTTTAAGTTTGTTTGCAGACTGAGGGGCCAAACTATCGCTGAAGGATATCCTAGCTGATTTAACCGGTTTGAGATTTATTTTTATTTTTTGGATGATTGCCTGGGCTGAAGGAATAGGAGAGGCAGGACCCCCTTCTTTTTTTTTCTTCTTGAACGTGGCAAGGTTTCTAAAGTAGCCTATCGCTTCCGCACTTGGAACCAGTGCCGTCTTTTGCTTTTGGTGGACCCTAGGCCATCCGTGGGTTTTGGCCCCTTCTGATGAAGGTGGCCAAACACTAGCACACTAGCACACACGTGTGTGCACACACTAGCACACTATATTCACTTCTGAGCAGTGCTTCTACTCCAGAATTTAAAAAATCCGTAGACGGAGTTCAAAAATCAGGAGATTTATAAGGAGCTGTTTTAGAAATCAGAAGTTTCGAAGGAGATTTTTATTAGGAAGAGATTTGTATTTATAGTTTATTTGTCAAAGAGGGGAATATTTAAAGTATAGCTGTAGAGTGATCGGCCACCAAAGGAAAGGAACCCTATGGAGGAAGGGCTCCTCAAAACAAATTAGATTTTTTGGAAAGTTTTAAAGTACAAGTAGGCCTAACCTGGAAACGACTCATGAAAATATAATTAATTAAGAAGATGTATAGGGACCGAAAGAAAATTAGGATTTTAAAAAAAAATGTGGTTCTTAAATGATATAATTAGAATGTATAGGATAGATAAAAAATTAAATATTGCAGTTTGAAATACTGGATTTTGAAATCTATTTGTACTTCTCGTGGTTTTATGTCTTGGTGGAATTATTTTTGATGTAGTGATTTGGTTCATTGGTTGGGATTGAAAGTGTATACAAATTATTAATGAAAATAAGAATTATAAGTAAAAACGAAAGAAAAATTTTGGAAGGTACTGGAAATTTAAAGAATAGTTTAAAGATAGTATGAATATTTTGTTTTGGAAAGAGTAGGTCATGTTAAAAAGTTTAAGGAAATATTACGGTCACCGAGTGGGAATATTAACCCATTGGCGTAGCCGAAAAAGTAAAAAATGAATTTGTTGAATTGCTATGCGAGCTAAAAAAAATGTAAAGTAAAAAAAAGAAAAAAAAAAAAAAAAAAGAGACTCAAAAATAAATCAGTAGGAGCCCCCAAAAAACAGTAGATCTCCTGATAAATCAGGAGAAGTGGAAGCACTGCTTCTGAGCATAATTTCGGCAACATAAATGACGACGGTGCAACTTAGCTGGTCACACCTGTGGTCGTAATGAACAAGACCGCTAGCAAGCGCAGCCTGATTTCTCAACAATTTACACCGGCCACTTGGCCTCTCGTTTCCCCTGGCCCCCCAGCACCGGCCCAAGGGTAAAGAGGGCACTGCTTAGAACTGGTGCAACCTGTCAGGTGCTGAAAAGTACTTTAAAGTTTAACTGAAAAGCCAACTTAATTTTGTATCATTTGGTTCAACACACTGAATTATTTGGATTCTGCAAAGGTATTTTTTTATTTTCCACTATCTGCTCTTAGTAGTGACGTTTAGAATATCCACGGCCGTCCCCACAGCGGGAACACAAATTTTTCGTATATCTTCTTCATCAAGCATACAACACAGGTACAAGCGCATAGAGGTACCACAAATCCGACAGGGAAATTCGACTATTTGATAACTCATTATTCGTGAAAAGCGGAGCAACGAAGCAACGCATTTTCATCCGGTCTTCAAGACTCTTTAAAGTTTAACCTTCACTTATTCACTTAAATTGGCTTGAAGACCCGCTGAAAATGCGTTACTTCGTTGTTCCAATCTTGTTGTTCCAACTCCGCCTGCATCAAGCAGCCTGTCCCAAGCCAGGATAAAGGAGGAGGGACCGTCGGTCTGGGGAACTGACGGTGAATCAAATTCCCATGAAACGTTCAATGAGAGGTGGTCCAAGAGATATTGCGTCATCTACTACGGCTTCCCCGGCTTCAAGCGACGCGGTTCCACTCCCAGGGGTGGCGGGTGGGCCGACAAGTGGACAAGTCACCCCCAAACGAATGAATGAGGCTAAAGAGCCTTTCAGCGTGTTCTGCTGGAATGTTCGCTCTGTTAAAGAAGAAACAACCAGGAAATTGACAGCATACGAACTCCACCGTTACAAAGCCGATGTCGTATGCCTGTCAGAAACTAGAATCAATGGAATCCATTCAGAGATGATAGTGGTGCCAGGAACACAAGAAACATATCAATTCCTCAACTCCGGTATCGACGACGGATCAGGGCTGCATGGTGTGGGGTTCATGCTCAACAAACGTGCTCAGCACTCCCTTATAGCATGGGAACCAGTTAGCCCAAGGCTCGCTCTCCTGCGCCTCAAAGGCACACACTTCAACATCAGCATCGTTTCCGCATACGCCCCAACTCGCGACGCCACCGATTCCACCAAAGATGCCTTCTATGCCGCATTGGAAAACACGGTTCGAAAGTGCCCAAAGCGGGACTACCTTATAGTTGCCGGTGACTGGAACGGTCGCGTGGGACCCCAAAACCAGGCAGTCAAGGACGTCATCGGTCGTTTCTCCATAGGTCAACGATGCGAAAATGGTGAAAGGCTTCTAGACTTTGCCAGAAACAACAACCTTATGGCCGCTAATACCATGTTTCAACATAAGAACTGCCAAAGGATAACCTGGCGTTCAAACGACCATGTCACAACCGCACAAATCGACTACATCCTCATTCCTCGAAAATGGCGGTCATCTGTTCTCGACGCGAGGGCATACAGAGGAGCCTGCACCGGTTCCAATGCCGGCAGTGACCACACCTTAGTGGGCACAAAGATAAGACTGCGGCTCAGCACAAGGAAGAGGAAAACTCCGAGAAGGAAATTGAACATTGCTAAACTGGACGTACAGACAGTAAAAGAGCAGTTCCAAGTGCGGCTAAGCAACAGGTTCGAGGCACTAAGTCAAGATGACGAAGACCCCAATACAATGTGGAAAGATCTAAAGACAGTCACAACTGATGTAGCCACCGAAGTGCTCGGCTTTGCCTCCGTGAAGTAAGAAGATTGGATTTCACAGAAAACCGTAGAACTTGTCGAGATTCGACGGTCTCTCTCTCACGCAACCCGTTCCTCCAAGGCCAGAGCCAGGAAGCAAGTAAAACAGAGTGCCCGAAGAGACCGACAGAAACATTGGGATAACGTCGCGGTTCAACTTGAGCAAGCTGCACGTAATAACGATACAAGAAAGCAATACCAGATCCTGAAAGAAGCGACCGGAAAGAAAACCTGTGTATCCGATACCATAAGAGACAGGGATGGCTTGACAATAAGTGATATTCCTGAAAGGGTAGAACGTTGGCGTGGTCAATTCACTGAACTCCTCAATCCCACCGTTACTGGTAGAAGCCAGTCGGAAATGCCACACAGTGTACCGAAGGAGCCGTACGAAGTAAACGTCTCCCCGCCGACCACTGAGGAAATTGTCGAGGCCATCAAAAGTCTTAAGTGCCACAAATCTCCCGGTGAAGATGGTCTTCCGGCTGAAATTTTCAAGGCCTGCCCTCGACTCATCGCAAGCCAACTTCAGCCCCTTTACAAGAAAGTCTGGGAGACAAAATCCTTCCCAAGCGACTGGAAAATCTCCATAGTCCTACCCTTTTTCAAAAAAGGGGACAAGACTGACTGTAAGAACTATCGTGGCATATCATTAGTGGACATAGCCGGAAAGATCTTCGCCATCATATTGCTTAGAAGGTTCCAGCAAGCAAGGGACGAACGATCGCGCGAAAATCAGGCTGGGTTCCGGAGCGGCAGAGGATGCACGGACCAAACTTTCACTCTGCGCCTTATCTTACAGCAGTGCGAGCGGTACAACCTTCCCATCATCAACATCTTTGTTGATTTCGTCGCAGCTTTCGACTCAGTACGAGAGCCAAGTTACGGTTGATCTTGGTAGAAGACGGCATGCCGGTTGAGTTTGTTCAGCTATTACAAGCCTACTATGATGGCTGCGTCTCCAGAGTCCGAGTCTACGGCGAAGAATCTGCCCCATTTGAAGTAGAAAGCGGCGTCAAACAAGGCTGTGTACTTTCACCAGTCTTGTTCAATTATTGCATAGACTGGGTCCTTGAAAATGCACTTCGTCAAACCAAAGGCATCCCTGTTGGCATAAACGTGACTGTCACAGACCTGGACTATGCCGATGACGTCGATCTTCTCGCCACCGATGTCGCCGAAGCTCAATCATCGCTGACAAATGTTGCCCTGTTTGCTGAGCTGATCGGTCTTCGAATCAACACCAAGAAGACCAAGACCATGGGTCTTAACATAGCCCAAGATTACCAAATCCTCCTTTACGGCGAGGCCCTAGAAAAGGTCAACAGCTTCACGTACCTTGGATCGGAGATCGACAGCAAAGGAACCTGCGACCTCGACATCCAGAAGAGAATCGACAAAGGTCAAGCGGTATTCTGGCAGTTACGGCGTCATCTTTGGTCCCGAAGAGAGATCAGCATCAAAACTAAAGTCTGCATTTACAAAACGGCTGTCCGATCAGTCCTATTCTATGGTGCTGAATCATGGTCCATTAAGGCAGCACAGGAGAGAGCCATAGAAACCTTCAACCATCGATGCCTCCGTTACATACTCAGAGTGAGATTTGCAGACAGAGTATCGAACGCTGAAGTCCGCCGTCGCTGTACTAATATAGAAAGAGCCTCAGCCGTCATCAAATCCCGTCACCTAGCTGGCTTGGTCACGTCCTCCGGCGCCCAAACGACCGCCTAGTCAAACAAGTTCTCCTAGCAGAACCCCTTCCCTCTTGGCGAAGGAGACCGGGTGGACAACTCAAAAATTGGTGGACGACCGTCAGAAAGGACCTCGAACCTGTAGGTGGTTTTCGCCGCTTCGGCAGAAGATGGGATAGCTGCTGGCTGAATTTCGCCCAGGAGCTGAAGCAAGATAGAGTCAACTGGGACACCACCGTTCGGCAACTCGTGGACGCCGGGTGAGGCGGCAATCGTCTGGTCCCGTTACAAGTACAAGTACAAGTAAGTTCCAATCTTCACGAATAATCGATTTTCAAATAGCGGAATTTGTGGTAGCCTACCTCTATGCGCTTGTATTTTTGCTGTATGCCTTACGAGAAAGATTTATCAATTTTTTTTTGTTCAGGCACTAAGCAATCTTCACGAATCTCACCACTGCCCACTGAAAAGCCGCATTTGTGTTGAGATTAAAATTTCCCGCGTCATAGTAGAATTTACGCTGTGGGAACGGCTGGAGATATTCTGAGCCTCATGCCTAGAGCAGATGGTAGAAAGTCAAAAATCCCTTTGCTTCTAATCCAAATAATTCAGTGTATCCAATTAAATGACACACAAATGAGTTGGCTTTTCAGCTAAACTTTAAGTGACTAAGTGAGGGGTAACTAGACTCTCATATCTCGGCCTTTTGCGGTTAAACTTTAAGGTCAAGTCAAGCGTTGACTCATCACACAATGCAGTCTGCGTCTGCCGTAAAATGTACATGAGAAATAATCTGAATTTATTTGCAAATACACACAATAAACAATATTACAGACAACGAACTGGATGAAAGTTCAACACCAAACTTACTAACAGGGTGAAAAATTACCTTAACCCTATGAATACGGTACGGATAGTCGTATGAACTCAGAAGGAAAAACGATACACTATGTGATTTTTGATCATCCGGGAGGTGTCGCAGGTATCCATCCGTTTAAAGTAGATCTGAAAGCTACCTTTTTAATTTTCTCAACAAATTACCAAATGTTGCCGGCGTTTCTTATACCCGACTACTTTTGTCACTTCCCAAGTAATTAACTGGATAATTGACACGGTCAATTGTTACAAGAGGACTTCATGATCAGTGACGTCAGCGAAGCTTATTGGTTCCAAAACAGCCGCTTTTCATCCACAGATTTTACACACGGACTGTCTCGGTTTTAAAGCTTAGACAAACAACCTTTAAAGTAGAATACATGCTTAAAGGATGTGTTCCTTTCAGAAGTTAGATAATAATTAGAAGTACGGAACTGAAAGACAAAAAGGTTCCTTAGGCGGGATTCGAACCAATGGCTTTCATTGCCAGCGCTCTACCATTGAGACTGAAGCAGGCTGTAGAAACGGTGATTCCGATGCAGAAACATTCGTCTAAGCAGTCACTTCCATGCAGGCCCGTATCCAGAAATTTATTTCGGGGGGGGGGGGGGGGGGGGGGTTGCCCATGGGTCGGACCAAAATGTACAAGAAAGGCATAGATCAGAGGTTAAAGCCTACAAAAAACTATTACTTTTGTGGGTTTCGGGGGGGGGGGGGGGGGTCGAACACCCTAACCCCCCCTGGATACGACCTTGCTTCCATGTGACGGGATTGGGCAAATATTACGTAGAGATGGAATGACATAAAAGAGACTTCAAATAAACCAGAAGTAGACTACTTCTACTTGTATAATATTTCCAACTTTACGAATATTTTTTTTATAAACGAGGAAATTTTGAATTAGTGGGGAAGAGAAAGTATTTAGTGATTCATTCCAAGCTTTGTGCGAGTCCTTCAAAGATCGCAAAAATCATTATTTTGAAAATAATTTCATCTACAAAAACGGAGGATTTAAAAAATTCAACTCGTTCGAAGTACTTGTGGCCCTTAAGCAGGGACAAAAGAATTGTATCAACTAAGCACCGGTTGTGCCTACCTGATAGGCTAACACATGGAACATGCACTCTAGAGAACCGATAACCCTATTGGAGAACAACCATCTTCCCTTTATCTCGAAGCAACCGTGCGCCAAATACGCCGACCGTGTAGTCCCCAGGTTTTATGAGCGTCCATACTGTACCCAAAATTCCTGCAATCTCGAGATGCATGGAAGACGGCTGTTCTCGTTTTTATAAGTTCTTTCTCGTACGCAACCGAACATTTGCACGCATACTAAAATTATCCCGAGGGGATGCTGACCGGGACCTCGGGCCCAAGACTCTCTGGTGTATAAGTCTCGGCTATAGCCAGCAATCCCTCGGAGTTTCCACGGCACTTTTCCTACACTACTGGGACCCGAAATACGAAATTAGAATTGCAGCCACTAACGCAATCATCATTAATTGTCAGCGTTGCCGTCGGCGGATTAGCGTTAGGATTTTGTGCATCGCTTCGAGGCGCTCCTTTAGGTCGGTCATCCCAAGGATCGTTATCTGGAAGAAAACGGATAGGTTAAAACCCCAGAGTCAACCCATGTAAACTTAAAGGACCCTTCGTGTCTATGATGTTAATGCGACCTACTTCCGTAACTGCATTCACTAATTCTTATGCCCTGAAACCTAAATTTCATATGTTGCATTCTAAGTTCACTAACGATGCCTCACCGACGAGTGTTCGCGTATCATTCTATTGTTGGATAAAACCGGTCATAAAACCGGCCTAAATTTCATATGTTGCGTTCACTAACGATGCCTCCCGATGAGTGTTCGCGTATCATTCTATTGTTGGATAAAACCGGTCATCTGAATTTTGCCGAGTTATTGCTAGAACTCGATGGACCTGGGAAAAGGCTTAAAACAGCCAAAGCTGTGAATAATTTCTTAAAAGCAGAGACTAGTTTTACAGAGTTCAAACAGTTTTGGATACTGGACCATAAACAGTAAATAGTGCGTGGTTTGCTTTAAGTATGCTTTCAGCCTAAGCTGACTAGGAATCACGTTTGTTGGCGCAAAAATCATAAGTCAAATGGAGACTTATTCCAGCGATATTTCGGCAGTTTTTGGCAAGGGTCCTCGTCAGGCTTTACCTAGATGTAAGAACTTGCAATCATAAGAGCGACTCTAGTGCCCGAGCTTTGTAAAACGGAGCTTACGTAACTGCGTCATTCTAGCATTGCAGTTTGTTACTTCTAGCTAAAACCTGAAGAGGAGCTTTGCCAAGAAGTGACGAAATATCTATGCAATGATTATCAGCTAACTTGCTGGTTGCCATCAAGCATCCTACGAACTTCGTGTTAACGACCTTCTGCTATGAAGGGCAATTCGGGTCAACACAATTAGAATAACAGAATTAGAGATATAATGAAGGAATAAAAATTAGAATAAAGGAATTAATATTAGAATGAAGGAATAACAATTAGAATAAACGAATTAGAATAGGAATAAAGCAATTATAATTAGAATAAAGAAATTACAACTGGAATAAAGGATTCAGAATTCGACAGAAATTCGAATATAGAGATTAGAATTAGAATACAGAAATTTGAATTAGAATGAATTGGAATTAGACTTAAAATAAAGGACATGTAATTAGAATTAGAAACGTTTATTATCACTAGTTGACCCTATTTTAATTGTATTGTCCCGAATTGCCCCTTCATACTCTTCAATCAATAAACCAATCAATTCCAACTTGGCTTCCCTGATTTTGCTTTTGAATGTCAACCGATAATGCGTACAACGCTTCTCCTTACTTCCAAATCGAAACCAAGGGGTTGCCCAGTGTACAGCAAGTTCCCGGTTACAGTTGACACCAACCGGCACCGGTTTCCCCGCGTTAGAACACAAAAATCAACATGTTTAGAAGCGGATTCGCCTATGTCCCGTCCGTCCTACGGGCCCGCCAGTTCGTTTTCAACTTCCCGTCATCGCGGAAATTTACAATTCAATTACTCTACCTCATACCCTGTATACTGCACCATTACCCATTGTATACCCACCAAATCGGCCAAAAAACCAATCCGATCATTATTCTCTAATTTTGCTAAATATCTGAATATGCTAAATATCTAAATCCAAAATACTGAACAAATGAATTGGTCACGTATACGCCTCCCAACTTGGACGAGAAAATCAAAAATTTCCAGTAGTTATTAAATTACTGACCCACTAACAGCAGTGTAGAAACAAATAGAAACATATAACCAAAACATTGCTCACGACTGGAAAATCTTCTTGGTTTAGTTCTAGGGTAAAAGTTATGCTGTATATTTCGTCAGTTAATTCTCTTTCGTGTTTTCCTCTTTTGCCCTTATTACTTCGTCTTCGTGCTTATTTTGACGGGTCATAAATAAAATCATCTTCATCATCAATTTATGGCCGGCACCGCTGATTTCGGCCAGAGGATGCACAGCAAGTGCCGGGGAGTAGGTAACACCTCGATCCAAACGTGGCACTGCAAATAACCCGAGGATCCAATTTCTCACGCAATCCGAACGATGCGTGACTCAGAAGAAGAATACCAGCACTGCGATGATCGGCCCGTTCCCACGTGCCCTAGGCAGCCACGAGACCGAACAGACACGTTTCGAACGAGGGGTTGCCCACTCTCAATTTTAGTGTACAGCAAGTGCCCGGTGCCGCGATACCCGGTCGGTGCCGGCACCGGCTGAAACCTGTCGGGACCGGTTGTCACGTGTTAAAACAACAAAATAAGCATTTTTGGAAGCGTTTGAAAGATGAATCGCCCAATTAACTGTATATTTCACCGCATATTTCGATTGGTGCCGGGAACAGTTGTACAGCAGGTGCCACGGAGTGGGTAACCCCTCCGTTTCGACTCGGATCATACCAGACAAGTGTTTTACTACTGGAACCGTGGAATGGCATTATCAATAAAAATAAATCCCAACCCCAAGCCCTCATCTCGGCCCTCATTCATAACAAAATCGTAAGTTAATCACAGCCCTATATTTTATCGTAGTTACCACGCGTGACGTCACGGATGGCTCCTTGACGTCAGAGCTGGAACGAATTTTTCTACTTTCGGCAAAATAATGTGCCACGTCACAGGGATCGTAGTTACCGAGCTTATTTTTTTTTCCTACTCTAGCTTTATTTTTGAGCTATTTGGAAATAAATGTGATTGATCGATTGATTACGCTCCCGAGCGTGGTAAGCATATAGTTACTATTCGGAGAAGGGTGGAACGGTCAGCGTCGTAGCTTTTCACGAGGTTGGAACGAAAATACTGACTAACAGTTACAACTGTTAGAAGGGTGGAACACTGCTCTCGAGAAGGTTGGAATGGTCAGGGTAGCAACTTTCCACGAGGTTGGAACGAAAATAGTGACTAACAGTTACAACTGTTAGAAGGGTGGAACACTGCTCTCGAGAAGGTTGGAATGGCCAGGGTAGCAACTTTCCACGAGGTTGGAACGAAAATAGTGACTAATAGTTACTATTTTTAGAAGGGTGGAACACGCTAAAAGTGCTGAAAACTCAATAATTTTATCGACCCAGTCGAACAGCAAAAAAAAACAGCCGTAGGCTGTATAATTGCTAGGATATCAGTTTAGTTATTTAGTCGATTGTACCTCTGTATCGATACCCGGTTATCAAAAGGTCGTATCTCCAATTTTGGGGCAAACTGAATAACCCCCATGGTTAGATTCTCCGACCAAAACTACGCATCTCCGTGTTCTTGTCAACAATATACGACGGTCTAAGAACCATCTAGAGTATCTGATCAAAAATATTTAACACGAGAGGGATAGAATTTTCCGATCTTAATTTGCGTCTCACGTAAAACTGACAAATGTGGAGATACGACTTTTTGATAACCGAGTATCGGTATGACGGATTCTGATAATGAGGTTCCGGCTGGGGGTGGGGGACGAGGATGATCCAATCGAAGCGCCAATCTCTGTACCGATTTACATCAAAATGTCCTAAGTCGTTAAAAATATCGTCCTTACAGACAGGCGGACGGATGGACAAGTATAGCGTCATAGCTAATCTCATTTGCGCATCCACACTTTCGTTTGTCCCCCCCCCCTCCCCCAAAACAAAAAGGTAACTGATTATTTGAGAACCGATTCTCCCGGTAGAGCTTTGTCAAATGAGAGATTACGCAATTTTGATGGCTTAGCTGTAGTTCTTGGTACTTTCAGAAGCAACTTTTTGTTCTCACCTCACAGGTGTGCATTCTCAATCAGAGCATACAGCCCCGGGTATTTCCGAGGGGTTGCTCACTCCCAAAATGGTTGTACAGTGGTGCCCGGTGCCCAGCCGGTGCTCACTCCCAAAATGGTTGTACAGTGGTGCCCAGGTGTGCCCAGCCGGTGCCCAGGGAGGGTGTACAGTGGTGCCCAGCGAGTGAGCAACCCCTCGGGTATTTCCCCTTGCGTCTTGTTTGAACCAATAAACACAGGAGGCAAGCGAACAGGAGTGCGTTACGTAAGCATGGCCTCTATTACGTCATTACTCCCTCGACCTATCAGGCGGCTGCCGAACAGTATACGAGAAAACACACCTCCAAAAAGAACTGGTCCAAAATACTGAACAAATGAATTGGTCACGTATACCAGTTTTCTGCGGCCTCGTGTCTGCGATTCACATGCCAACGTCATCCAATTACGTAAGAAGCGGTAGTTATATAAGAGGCTACGAGAAGGAGAGAGAGTCGGCCACGACGAGTTAATCTACGGGAAGTTTCGCAATATTACTGAAACATGGAAAAATCGATCCAGAAGAATAGGGGTTAAACTCTGAACATGCAGGATGCTGATAGCCTACATCATGTTCACGTTGCTATACTCTTTGCATGCATCGAGAAGTTCAGCTGCGAGACCCCCCCCCCCAAATACCCGTCCTCTGCTGTTCACATGCAGGCCCCCACCCATGAAAAAACGTTCACAAGCATATAAATAATCTTTCGCCTTGCACGGCGCGAAAAATGAATGAATTTACTACCTATTTGTAAGACTAAAGTCACAAATCAAAAAGGAAAAAAGACAAAAACACACAACAGAAAGATCCCGACAGCTTTTAGAAATAACACAGAAACAACTTCTCGGACTATGAAGAAATATGTTTTACGTCGGAAACTTTTTGCGAAAAGGTAATGGTCCAGAAATACCAAAAAGACTGAGAAAAAACAGTAGTTGTAAGTTGTTAGAACCAGGAAACGTGATCCAGCCTTACACGGTGTTTCTGGCCAAACTGGCAATACGGCGAGGAGCCACCAGTGCCAGGATGGGCCTTGTGGCAAAGTAATCCAATCGAGTTATTACGAAAAGTAGCCTATATAATCCAGAAACGTAGAAAATTGTACACTAAGTGACACAAAAACACGAGAAACCAGTTCCAAACAAACGCTGTCGAGTCTTACCTGGTGTTTCTGGCCAACTGGCAATATGGCGAGGAGCCACCAATGCCAGGATGGACCTTGTGGCAAAGTAATCCAATCTGCTTCCAAGTCTGGCATTGTGCCAGAGTGCTGGCTGATCCTTTCCCGCATGACGGGGGTCATGCCCGCAATCCACTGCTCCGCCGATTGTCTAAGAGCGTCATGAACCCGTGTTACCTCTGAAAAACGCAGTTTTAAAAAATAATACTGAAATGCTCCGTAGAGAAATGCAAATTAAAATCTGTCCCTTTTTTATCGGCTCGACATCACGCTTTAATGCTACGAGTCAGTAGCCAAGGATTTCCGGGCATCTTCATCAAACAATATATTGTAAAAAGAAATATTGCAGTATTTGCTACTGGGATTAATCTTGTCTTTATTGAGATAAGAGTGTCCCTAATTCGGATTAATCGTATCCCAGTAGAGATAAGATTAATCCCAGTAGCAAATACTGCATCCTTATTCGGAGAAACTTTTTACAGTTTATGATTAGTTATAACTAAGTTTCGTTGAAGTTATTTTCGTTTTTTTTTCTTTCGTGTGCACTTTTTCTGTAAGCACTAATTTTTGCAGGATACATTTATGTTTTTTTTTTTACAAAAACAACCTAGAAAACTTCTCCCCGAAACAGATTATTAATTTGTGCCAAACCGAAAAAAAGAAAACGCAAAACAACAAGAAAAACAAACAAACAAGGAAAATAAAAAATGAATGCTTCCAAAACAAACATTTTATTAAGTAACTTGTTTAAATGGGTTTCCGGGTCCCTAATCCTTAGATTCAAGTCCCTACGACAGAACTGCTAATCATCCGAAACCGACCAATCGACGAACTTAAAAAACGGTTACTGGGTGTTATCTTGATTAATTCCCTTTCAGTCAAACAAATAATCTTGATGTTGACACCCAATTGGTAGTTCCGGGTAGAATACGTGCACAAAGGCATGTAAGGTCTAGATTGCGAAGCTAAGAATAGAACAGGAGATATTTATACAAAAGTCCAAAAAGGCCATGGCAAAAAACTTTAACACTGATTAGAATAAAGATAATAACAACATAAAAAGAAAAAAATAATGACACCATTGAGTAAACTGTTCACGGTGGCACCCACAATACGCACAAGAAAACGTTTTGTTAGTAAATTTTAGTATAATTTAGTTAAAAAAAGGTTATCATAGTACAACAGAGGTTTGCTTCTTTGGACGTTTATCCGAATTCTAGGCCGCGTCGGAGAATGGGTGCTGAGTAAACTGAGCAACCAAGATCAACAAATTCAAAAGAATAAAAAAATGTATGAGAGAGAGAGAGAGATACTTTAATTTAAAAAACGACTATCACAGCGCATGGCGCCGAACTTGCGCACGTCAGGTAATTAACTAATCAGGTAAAAACCAATCGTCGACAATAAAATGAATCAACAACAAAAAACTAAATAGCCTAAATCACTGGTTAATAATATTTATAAACGACGGGATGAAGCTTTTCCCATATCTCTCGTGGATTGGTGGGAGAGGTTGAAGGGTGGGGACTTTCTGGGAGTTAGGTCTTTGAGGTCGGGATCGTAAGGGTTGAAAAGGCGGGGGGAATAAATCTTGGAAACGGGGATCTGTCATGGCAATTTACTCAATTTACTCTTTATTATACTTAAATTACTGTTGCCGCTCAGTACTGTGCACGAATTTTTGCAGGGACGGATTTACATCATATTTTTCGGTACCATTCAAAGTCGGGTGAAGTTCAAACATGCATCTCTATTGCTAGGAATAATCTTATAATATTTTGTTTTAATATAATAATATAATATTTATTTACGACCCACTGTACAAGTTCAAGATAGAGGAGTAAGGAGAAGAAAAGGAATAAAGAAAGTTCAATACTTCACGCACAACGACTGAAAAGCACTCGATGACAAAGCCTGATTAGCCCGTGGTAGCGCCAAGCCAAAAATGTATACCATAGCAAACTGAATTTTGGTGGGGTGGCAACCCTGCTACTTGTTAGTAGGCTACTCCGTCTTGTGGTCTTTTACTATGGAGTAAGGAGAAGAAAAGAAATAAAGAAAGTTCAACACTTCACACACAACGACTGAAAATCACTCAATGACAAAGCCTGATTAGCCAGTGGTGGCATCAAGCCGGAAATGTATACCATAGCAAACTGAATTTTGGTCTGGTGGCAACACTGCTACTTGTTAGTAGGCTACTCCGTCCTGTGGTCTTTTAATTGGTTAAAAATAAAATTCATTCATTCACTCAAACAGCTGCGCACTGTGAAAGAACATAGGCTTACCTCCAACCATATCAGGGGCTATCGGTGTGTCTTGGAGATACTCCACTTTGCCCGTATTGTACCCGTCGCGTACACCTTTCCTGAGTACTCGGTATCTCCTCGCTCCGATTGTATCTACAACGGATCGTCCGTCCGCGAAAAACTGGACGTCGCGAATTTCCATAACAGTCCCAACGTCGGCAAAGCTGGAAAAGTAAGTTAAAATAAGTAAGGTAAGGTAAGCTAACAAAAGTTAAAGCACTATCCTTTTTGTATAGTTTTTGTTGTGCGGTTTTTCTCTGACTCGGTTTTGACCATACTGTTTGAATGCTGTTGATCGATATTTTTTACAATTTTTTTTTACTAATAAGAAGTAGAATTTCGTAAAGTCTTATCAGCGTCGGAAATGTAAATAAAAATATCGCTAGAATTAAATCAGCTGACGCATCCGTTTAACACAGCCAACCGAGTCATTACGGAAAGTGATTTCTCTTATTTTTTTATTTATATATTTGTCTATCGATCTTCCCATCTTTGTATACTTTTTTATTTCTTCTTTATTTCGTTACTTTTGTTTAATTGTGACTGTGCCTTACTTTGGGTTAGATGTATGATTATTTAGCGGATGTGATATTGAACGTGTTCCACCCCTCTACTCTACCAATAGTTACTATTTCCGTTCCAGTGTCACGAAACGTTACTACGCTGACCGTTCCAACCTTCTCAAAATAGTAACTATTTGCTTACCACGCTCGGGAGCGTAGTAACTACGCATCTCTGTAACGTGATTGGTCCGATCAGCTCGCGGCCTGATACTTGACCGAAAAAATAAAAAAAGCGTTCCAGCCTAGCGTAGTAAGTAGTAACTACGGTAACTAGCGTAGTAACTACGGTAAGTAGGGTGGAACACGCTCATTATTGGGTATGATTCGTCACGTTGAAGTTATTTTTGGTTTTACTTTTACAGCGGAAAGTGTTAAAGATGCATTTGTTTGTAAATAAAGATAACAGCGCAAACTTTGGAAAAGTGACTCAATCGCAGCGACACTAGCTCCGCTAGCGGGACTGAACGTCCGTACTGAAACTCAATCATTCGTGCACCAGGGCTGGCTTCAATAACTTAAAATTCTGAACACAGCAAAAAAAAGATATAACCTCCCATGTTTCTTCGATATGGGAAGACCGCATCTTAGCTTTACTGGAAATTTCGAAGCCCGCAAGTTTGCCTCGCTTTAAATGCCACAAGCGTGGTGGGCGACGCTACAAGTATGGCCCGATTGCGAAGCATAGAAAGCATAGGTCTTGGCGCTACTCCTTAGTGTTATTTTGCTCTGGCTTGGGCTGAATGAATATTTATGGTTGAAGTCAGCCTTCTTCTTTAGAGTTTAGCCTTCTTCCTGCATAGCATCCCATTCGATTTTCGATTTTTTCCAGATAGGTCTGAAACCTAACCCATGCGGGTAGCTTAAATCTGAAGGAATCGGCAAACCTAGATAAATAAGATAACCATGTGTTATCTCATATCGAAAATGCCTTTCCTTGTGTAACTGTTATGAAACTTCTGAGTGTCGAAAAACTCACATCAAAAAGTCAAAGATAGAAACATGAAAAATGACCCCACATCTTTTCAAGGTTTTGTCTACGCTCCCCAGAGTGTTCAGACAAAAAATGTCCAGCAAATCTGGACTTACTGATGGAAAAAAACGCCTGAAAGAAACGTAACATACATTTTGTACATGCACGCTGGGCAATCAAAACAAAATGTAAAAAAAACATGTAAGTCTTTGGTGGGAGGTCCCCCACAAGCTCGGCCCCTCTTGGGACCTTCAGTGCCTCAAAATGCTGTTGTGTATGTATGCAGCAGTTAACAAATGGAAATGGAACTGAAAAAGATTACCTAAAAGCATTAGGGGTAAAAATACACGTAAACCGAAGACTGAAGCTTAGGCTACATCTGTCTATCCTAAATCCGCAAGCACCCGAATAACTCAGTTCTCGTGCCCACATGTGCTATAGGTGCATCACAACCTATCTAAAATAGTTTAAGGACCCGACGTGTCTATAATGCCAAAGCAACCTATTTCCGTAATTGCATTCATTAGTTGTTAAGCTCAAAGCCCCAAATTTGATGTTACATATTCTAAGGCCACTACTGACACCTCACTAGCCTCTACACTTGCCACGATTCATTATTTCCCATGCGCATTATGCTCCAGACGAGTGTTAGCGTTTCATGCTACTGATGCGTAAAACCGGTTATCTTAATTTCGCCGAGTTTTTGCTAGAAGTCAATGGACATGGGCAAAGGCTTAGAACAGCCAAAGCCATGGATGGTTTGTTAAAAGCAGAACCTAGTTATACAGTATTCAGACAGTTCGGAATACTGAAACATAAACAGTGCGAAGTCTGCTTGAAGCATCTTAAAAAGACGTGTCTTTTAAACATGCTAATTTGTAAATTTTTCTTACCCATTTTCTGCATTCTCCACATATCCACACATGCCGAATTCTCTGGTTCCTGTCTCCATGGCTCGCCGGATCATAAGACGATATCTGGGTTCGAACACGTGAAGGGGGCAGGGGATGGTGGGGAACGAAAGGGTGCAGACGAAGATGGGGATTTCCGTATTGGATGCCAACTCTCGCATCTCCTCCACGTGAACCTGCAATCAAAGTTTTTACTGCCATTGAGCTTTTTCTCTTCCCGTTTCAAAAAATGCTCTTCCTCTACAAGGCATTTTTCCTATGGTGGCATTCATTTACTACATCTCCTGCTTTTGCTTCCATTGCCATTATACTATTTAAATTTCACTTTTTTCAGCTTATTAACTGAAAAGGAACAACCTAACCACCACAAATCAAATCTGCTCATCCCATTTCCAAAAAATGCCGTTCCTCTATAAGGCATTTTCCTATGGTGGCATTCATTTACTACATCTCCTGGTTTTGCTTCCATTGCCATATCCCCTTTCTAATACTTAAATTTCACTCTTTTTTTTTAGCTAAATGCCCTTCCTCTAAAAACCATTTTTCCTATGGTGGCATTCCTTAAGACTATATCTCCTGCCTTTGCTTCTATTGCCATATTTCCTTTCTACTACTTATTTTTTTTAGGTTTTTAAATGACTATGAACAACCTAAAATCTGCTCATCCCATTTCCAAAAAAATGCCCTTGAAAATGGGGCATTTTTTCCATGGTGACATGAGTTTGAGATGCCGAGAGAGCCATGACACAGAGCAAATTTTTTACTTTTCCTTAGAATTGCATAATGGAAATAAACAAATAAATAAATAGGGAACAAAACATACCTCATGTCGTTCTTTATACTCCGACGGTAGGACAGCGGCAATTGCCGCGTCAAGGAACTCCGTCACATTAGTTTGGCGCATTTCCAAATACGCCGTCAGCGCCGTTTTGCACAGCGGACATTGAGGATTATGGTCTAGGCAGCGCTGCAGGCAGCACCGGCAAAATGTGTGTCCACAAGGTGTGCTGACGGGTTGCCATAGCAACCGGTAGCACAATGTGCACTCGAAATCATCCTTGTTCACATTGGAGAGGTTGGGCAGTCGTTCATAGCGATTCTCGGTCAGGGCTGAAAGTATATTTCTCATTTACACTCTATTATTAATATTCTAAACGCCCCTAAACCCCAAAAGCAGGATACCTATAGTTGCTGCAACCTTCATTCATTTATTGCAGGTTCATTCCTGAGCCCAAACAGGACTCTTGCCAAGAAGGCCGAAAATTAGCCTAGCTCACTTTTCTATTTTGTGTTATTTTTATACTGTTATAATCATTCAATCATCATCCTTCGAAACTCAAGAGTATAAAAGAACATGTGAACGAACGAATGAAATTTATTACCTATTTTTAAGACTAAAGCCACAAACGGAGTATGAAAAAGAGAAGGAAAAAAGGAAAGAACACACAACAGGTAACACATAATCTTATTTACACACAGGGCAACATAGCCCTATACAAAGTGTGGCTAGCATCAAGCGAACAAATAAAGCGTGCAATGCGCTCAGATAGGCTACTGCAGTAAATGGATCGGTGGCATCATACTTTGCCGATAATCTAGAGTTACAGGCCCATGGGGGTAGTCCTAGAAGAAATTTGCAGTACCTATAGAATGTGGAACGGATGCATTTTTATCTTTCGTAGTCAGTAGTGACCAGAATATAAAGACAATTTTCAGTCAGTATCTGTGTCAAACACACGCTTCAATGAACCAAATACGTAGAAAAGGGGCGTACTTGAAAAAAAAAGGAATACAAATCCGAGGTCCTGGAAAGAACAGATGCTCTGTCAGACTTCTCATTAACTTTCGTCGAAAGTTCGCAAAGATAGCAGAGACATCTGGGTTTGCACAAAGTTATTGCATTTTTTTTCAAAGGTCAAGCCGAGTTTGGTAGGAAAAAATAAAATATAAAAAAATGAAGAAACATGAATAGACACGTCCTTGGCGCTTCCTTGTGAGACGTGTCAACACAGCTGAAACACATATTTGACCTTTTAAGTTATGTGGTCAGTTGATTGATTGATAGAAACGCCTGCTGTCAGAACGCATTCCTTATTGAACGGGTAGGGATGTGGGGGGGGGGGTCACATAATGGTTTTAAGCATCACTTTAAGCAGCAAAAAGTCACCTGGGAATTTGGCCAGCTCCACTTTCAGTCTGTCCAGTAGAGATCGCGCTCTTGGGTTGGGGGCAGGCTTGAAAACGGGCTTCAGGGTCGGACCTCGAAGGGCAGATCGACCTTCTTTGTTAGGCTGAAACAAACGAGACATTTTTGAAACTTGCCTGTACCTTGAGGGCAAAACATCACGCAGTCCTACTGACGGTCTTGTCATAGCCGACAGGTCTCGACACCCACTGGTCCAAACGATGTATAGCCCTCGGTAAACAATTTACAAGGATTGTCAAAAACCATTCCGATCTTACGCGTCTAATCTGTACTTTATCTAATCTGGCCATAATGGGTTACTTACTTCACCCACTAAGTAAGAAGAGTCGTCGCTCATCGAATCATCGCCTTCACTGGACGATGGCCGCCTTAGTCCGGAGCCGCTTCCGCCATCACTGGTCCGCCGCCGCCGTCTTTCCGGTGGAGTTAGCAGACGGACAAGCAACTGCAAAGAGAAGAATACGCGTTATTTCCCTATTACTCATAATTTATACTGCAAATTGATCGTAATTCGAAACAAAACATTTGAAACACTGGCTGGCCTAGGCATATGGTTTCTCACATATTATCAAATAAATAGCGTGATACTAGTATCCCTTCCCCTACCAACAAATTTCAGAGGGGTTCAATATTCTGTCAGCTGACTGCGAATCGAATTTGACAGCGCAAAACTCTTCATAAAATGCAGTTGACATATCCGTTTCGCACTGTCGAATATTCTGAGGGGTTACCCAGTCCCCGGCACCGCTTGCACATCCTTTCCTCGCACCGACCGAAACCAGCGGTTCCGGCCATAAATTTGTTTAATTAAATAAAAAAGATTAAACAAAATCAATAAAATGAAATATGTAAAACAAAAATGTTTCTAAACATGCTGATTTTAATGTTCAACACGGGGGCCGTGGCAACCAGTGCCGGCGCTGACCGTGCACTGCGGCACCGGGCACTTGCTGTACACTAGAATCGAGAGTGGGCGACTCCTCGCAAATTTCAGTACATTTCATAAAAAAAAAAACGCCTGGATATACTTAGCGAATTTCACTACTCCGTGAGCTTGCATAATCTCTTCCGACAGGTGTTCCAGCCGGAGACTGTGACCACAGGCCAAGTTTGAGCTTATTTATGGCTTGCGGATTTTTCGCATTTTGCAAACATTTTTGTTCCAGAACTTTTCATTCAGACAAGTCCTTGGTTGCCGTATACTATAACAGATTAACCACCCAACAAGCTAAGAGCACGAAACATGCCTATGTAAACTGTTAAAGGTTGATCAGTAGCCCCCTCCCCTCCTTGTCGACCCAAAAAGTTAACAACACGACTTACACCAACTAAATTCACAATATGGCTGCAACAAGCATCCAAAACTTCTGGGTAACGAGCTAAGGCCACCAATAGTCTCAAAAACACGAACATCTTTCAGTTTCACAGGCCGTATTCGACTGAGGTTGACTTTGACTGGGACGAGGGTTTTGATCTTATTTTTTTAGTCTAGACTAAGCATGCCTACGTCACTCTGACGGCTTTTATATAACCAACCTAACGATGACGGACCATGGGATGTTTAACTCACAGACCACCGGATGTTTAACTCTGGAATGGGTATTATATAAGTCTGAGGAAGCCTTAAACTAAGGATTATGCAACCGTGCACATCCTACTATGGACAGACCTAAGGCTGAGAGAGACGGTGGTGAGATAAGACAATTAGAAAGTAACGGATTAGGAAAAGAGTCTCCAACGAGTATTACGTAACAGAGTTGACAATTCGTTCTTCGCAGACCACAGTAACTTAAAGTTTAACTGAAAAGACAGCTTATTTTTATATATCAGATTTGAATACACTTGATTATTTTGACTCTGCCAAGGATTTTTTTTTGTTCTTGGGCTCCAGTAGTTACGTTCAATATATATATACTGCTGGCCCGACAAGACTAAGTTCATCCAGGCGCGGAGAATCTGAATTCCAAAGAAAACGTGCATTTCAATAGCTAATGAGGCTCATGAAATATTGAATACCAGACTGTAAGGTCACTTCTTAAAGTATAACCGAAAAGGGCTAGGATAGGACAGTCTAGTTACCCATCACGTACTCGCTTAAATTGGCTTGAAGACCCGCTGAAAATGAGTTACTTCGTTGTTCCGCTACTCACGAATAACCGATTTTCAAATAGTGGAATTTCCGTGTAATCTGTGGTGCCTCTATGCGCTTGTATTTTTGCTGTATGCCTTACGAGAAAGATTTATCATTTTTTTTTTTCAGGCACTAAGCAATTTTCACCAATCTCACGACTGCGAACTGAAAAGCCGCATTTGTGTTGAGATTAAAATTTCCTGCGTCATAGTAGAATTTACGCTGTGGGGACGGCTGGAGATATTCTGAGACTCATAACTAGAGCAGATAGTGGAAAATCAAAAAATCCCTTTGCAGAATCCAAATAATTCAGTGTATCCAATTAAATGACACACAAATAAGTTGGTTTTTCAGTTAAACTTTAAGAAAGCTTGCTATTGTATGTGACCCCAATCTGAGGACTGAATACCAAATACTAACAAGAACAAATAAGCTAACAGAACCTCCGTCTTTCGTCCTATGCACTGACTATGGATACTTCGAACTGAGCAGAGCTTCTTGCTGAGATCTGAGTAGACGCCGTCTACTTCCCTCTTCGCCGCTGAACATGTTAGAGGAAAAGACCTTAGAAGGCGTGCATGAACCGGCTCTGCAGCGCGCGCGTCTACGTCACAATGGTAGACAACCGATAGTCTGTTACTCTCTATTTTTCTTCTCCGGGCTCTACTGCGATGTAGCTGTTTGCAGAGGTAACGAATTGCAATGCTCCGCGTAGCTACTACCCTCCGCTGGTTTGCATCGGGCAGGGCATTGAGAATATATTTTACCCCGCATGGTCGTGCTACAGAGATCGGGAGACGGAGGTTCTTGTGCTTATTTGTTTTTGGTATTAAGGCGGCTTCACACTGCCACTTAAGAACCAAAGTTAAGTAACAAAAGTAACGTTAAGTTAAGTAAGCCTTTCACACTGTACTTAGGCCTTTCACACCAAGGAGCTGAAGCTAAGTAAATTTTCTTCATTTCTTCCAAGATTTTCAGCCTTTTCATCATCAGTATCAGTGATGATGGATGATCAGCGAGGACCTTGAGTTGCCTTAAGTGCACTTAACTTTGAGTGTTAAAAGTTGAAAAATTTTCAACTTTGAAAAATACTAAAGTTAAGTGAGATTTCTTACGTTACGTGCGACTTTTAAGTGCGTCTTAAGTCAGTGTGAAGCCACCTTTAAGGAGAACAGCGATTTTACCTTAGCTAGTTCTTCGTATAAAGAGGTACAGACGTCTTTCCCGGACAAGGCAGCGCAGTGAAGGAAGCACACGAGGGCCTCTTCTGGGTGGTTCAGATTCAACAGGGCGAGACCCTTTCGGTAGTGACCCTACAAAAGAAATAGGCGTTACACCAGCATAAACTAGTCTACTTCGTATGGAAGCGCCTCTTACGGAAGCTCCTTTTTTAAGACCAAATGTTTCTGTAGAATCCCAAAGGCGAATATTTTATAGCACTCTAAAGTAGAACAGAGTAGAATTTAGTTTGAAAATGACACGTCGATGATGGCGAATTTGCATTTCTCGTCAAATATGAATAGTCATACACAAAAGACATTTACAGACGTCAATATAGATACCATTTAAAAACAACCAACAATATAAATTAAAACAGAAAAAAACAAATTCATTTTTAGTCTTCAGAATTAAACAGTGTCAAGAAAGATGGAACGAAGCTTTTCCTGTATCTTTCGTGAGTGCAAATTACTGGTGTCAGTGGAGACTTTTCTGGGATATTTACCCAATCCAGACAATCTGGTTTTGTATATTTCTGGTCTTCTTCAGATCCCACAAAGGTGTAATTTTACCCCTAATCAACCCTTTACCCAGGTCCACTCGGTAATAATTTTGTGTCTTCCGGTCAGGAGCCGGAAACTAACAGAAAACCCTGACTGAACATGTTCTTTATATTTACACACACCTCCTTATTAGCTTTATCAGAAGATTTTGTTCTTTCCGAGATTTCCTGATTTTCCGAATATCCCGGTCGTACCATTTACCGCATAAGAAAACTAAGACTTCTCATCCTTTTACCCGATCGATCAATTGTTAGAACAAGCCCACCGAATTTCCCGTTCTTGCCGGACGAATCCGGATGTGCTTTTGACTTGATAGGAAAGGGCAGCGGGAAGATCAATTGTTCAAATGTTTGCACCTCTCGACAGAAGCTCCACAAAACATGAGGCGCGGCAAACCGAATCCCCCCGGATCCGGTCCGTAGTATCAACCAGGCAGGAACACAGAGCAATAGTCGATATAACATGTCTGCTTTTACAATTACTGATGCTAAAGTCAAGAAGTTGCGGTATTCACCCTATTCCGGCCGATCGTCGGTCCGGTTGTACCGGATTGCTGGTTGTTTTAAGTTCGGAAAATGACGAGAAAACTGAAACTGCGGTAAGGGATGGCAGTAAGGGCGGTAAGGGTCGTGCGGTCAATAGAAACGAGCCGTGCCAAACCTTACCTTTGACCAGTCAGGTTTACAGGAGATGGCAGTGATAGCGTCATCCAAGGCTTCTTGGATTCGTCCGAGCTTCAGATACGTCTGAGATCGGTTTCCGTAAAGCCTGTGGTCCTGGGGCGCTGGAAGAAAGAAAGTCATAAATGTTTATTTAGCAAAAAAGTTGAGGAACTACTGAAAGACGCCAAAGGCGTCAACTGGAGGGGGGCAGCTGTCCCGCTGGCTTTCTAAGGGAGACCGAAGCTACATATAAAAAATCATAGAATCTGCAAGAAACAAAGTAATTTGACAGCAGTGCGACAGGCAGTTTCGTAAACGTGGATTTTAAAAAGGTCTCACTTCAACCTTTTTAAGTCGAGCTAATGAACGGGAACGACGGGGAACGCGCCCCTACATCGACACGACGCTACGTCGACACGTCACAGAGTGGACAAAATCCGACGCTACATAGACAAATTTCCCGACACTACGTCGACAAGCAAAAGCCGACACTACGAGGACACGACGGTACATCGAACGACGCTACGTAGACACGACGGTACATCGAACGACACTACGTCGACACGACGGTACGTCGAACGACACTACGTCGACACGTCACTCAGAGGACAAAATCCGTCACAACGTCGAAAATCAAAGAATTTCGATGTAGCGTCGTGTCTCTGTAGTGACTGTCCATGTAGCGTCGTGTCTATGTAGTGACTGTCCATGTAGCGTCGTGTCTATGTAGTGACTGTCCATGTAGCGTCGTGTCTACGTAGTGACTGTCCATGTAGTGACGTGTCGATGTACTGACGGTTTTTTCGTTTCGATGTAGCGTCGTGTCTCGGTAGTGTCGCCTGCGTGTTCTGTCTCTGTAGTGTCGCCTGCGTGTTTTGTCTCTGTAGTGTCGCCAGTCTGTTGAAATTCTCCAGCGCTTCTATTTTGACGAGCTTCGGCTGGTTTTACTTCTTGGTTTGAGTCCGCCCATGCTTGTAGTCATGTTCTGCGTACGGACACTAGATGGTGCTATAGGTTTGCGGAAGCCGTTTCGACGGAGACACGACGGTACGTCGACACGTCACTCAGAGGACAAAATCCGTCACTACGTCGAAATTCAACCAGTGCTTCTATTTTATGTTCTGGTACAGACACTAGATGGTGCTACAGGTTTGCTGAAGGATTGCATGGCTTTGAACTTGAGTAGACGTGGGTTAGTGGTTGGGGGGTGGGAAGGTGGGATCGTTGGTCTGTAGAAGGGAAGGGTAGGAGAAAGTCGGGCGAAACCATGATCGGCCGAAGCTGACTTCTAATCGACTTAAAGATAAAGGGGAACAGTTTTAAATATAAGATAGTATTTTATCGAATTACCTGTTCTGGCCGGTCTGAGGGCGAACCACTTATCCGGCAAGAAAGTACAGTTTAGAACTAATTTGGCATTTTAAGCTTTCGGCGAAGTTTGCGCTGCTTGAATGGCAAACTCGGCTCAACCGAAAATAAATCTGGGAATCCTGGGTGTTCTCACCAGAATCTGGTACGGTACAGGAGTGTCGCATCCTATTGGTTGGTTATAATATATCCAAGATGCAAAAATTGACCAATAGGGTGCAAGTTGTCATTTTCTGATAAAAGCTTAAAATGCTCAAGATCTTATTTCCAAAGAAACTTCGCTCCTGAATCAACCAAAAAGATATGCAACATCTTTTTTAAATAACTTACCGGGTCATCATAGCTACAAAACGCCAATAATTCAGTCTGAAAAGTCTAAAATCCTATCCCACTCAATGTTAAATTCTTTATTTGTACTTTTTTCGTTCCTGTTAAGCTGTAGGCTACTGATGTGTTTAATTAATTAGTACTTATATCTACGAAGTCTGGGCATCACCTAACATCCAAAAGGACAACCTTACAACCCGAATACTCATTAATAATTTACATATTTATCAAACTCCCCAAACTAATTAATATTTATACTGGCTCTTTCATACTTGAATTTACTACTCTCATTAAACTTGAATATTATACTACAAACCTTATTTACAAATTCAGTATTTATTACTCGTTAGTTCATTACAAGTCCGAAATCTGGCCAGATTTTTTTTCTGGCCAGAAAATATCTAATCCAACAGATCAAAAAATCTGGCCAGAAAACACCGAAATCTGGAGAAAAAATCTGGCCAGAATTCTGGCGACTAAAATCTGGTCAGATTTCTGGTTGATGAGAACAGCAATCTGGGCAATGAGAACTTAGCTTTAGTGAATTTTCGGTCAATCCAGTTGCAATTTTAGCTGTGACACATCCACAAGATGTTATGTGTTAATTTTTTGTATTCTGATAAAAAAAAAAATTATTCGGATTTTTTTTCATCCTCCCGTCAACCTCAAACAGTTAAATCCGTCGTTTGGACAGTTCAACCGCTGTTTACGCGTTTATTTGGTTCCCGTTCGAACAAGCTTGCAACCCCTTATTTACTATCTGCTCTTTGTCCCCAGGGTCATCAAAGATCACATCCCAAAGAATTTATAATCCTCACTGACATACCGCAATAAAAAAACGTACATGGATCATTCTGGATTTTTACCCGCTAATTACGCGCGTATAATCTTTGAATTCCGCCAGCGCTCCTATCAGGTAGGCCGATGGGTAGGTTCGGACCCGGAAAAGAGGCACAACGCTAACATCCCGACCATTATTTCGGATCTATGTGCTGATGATAAAACTGAGGAAAGCCCCCTCTCTCCCCAACCCAAAGCTCGGATAGCAACATTGTCTCAATCTACTACAGGTCCTAAGCTTTATTCGCGTATCAAATTTTAAAGTCCTCGTTTTCGTACAAGTGCCCGAAATCGTTGGAACGCACAAACCGAAGCCAAATTTGAACAGACAAGGCTGGGGTGTCATCTAGCGTCCATGCTTGACTTTAAGAAAAGTGTTGGCGTATTCAAAGGGATACCGAGGCAGAAACTTCATTGTTAGTTTGTACTTCAACATGTCAAAAATAAATCCTGGACAATATCTTAAGCTGGTATTTCCAATTGGAATAGACACTTATGTCCGACACAACAGAGACACGACGCTACATGGACACGTCAGAACGAAGAAAAACGAAGGCCCGACAGTACGAAGACACGTCACAGCGTCGAAAACGAAAAGGCGTCACTACATAGACACGACGGTACGTCGAACGACACTACGGAGACACGACGGTACATCGAACGACACTACGGAGACACGACGGTACGTCGAACGACACTACGTCGACACGTCACTCAGAGGACAAAATCCGTCACTACGTCGAAAATCAAAGAATTTCGATGTAGCGTCGTGTCTCTGTAGTGACTGTCCATGTAGCGTCGTGTCTATGTAGTGACTGTCCATGTAGCGTCGTGTCTACGTAGTGACTGTCCATGTAGTGACGTGTCGATGTACTGACGGTTTTTTCGTTTCGATGTAGTGTCGTGTCTTCGTAGTGTCGTGTCGACGTAGGGACATCATCCCGAACGACGCAGCTGCCCCCACCCTCATATTTTCGCGAAAGAAACATAGCACTTTATGCCTGCAATCTCACAAGAAGTCAACAACTGTAACATTCTGTAGAGGGCTGGAACACTGGATTGTTTCACAGTCGTAAGCTGAACGACGATAATCTTTTCCAACTATTATTAGGAGGCTGGAACAACCCTCGGTCAGTTCTAAGAAATAGGAGATTTGTTGGCAATCCCAGGTCAAAAGGAATGGGGTGTGGACGAGGTTATGCCAATCTACCACAAGTCCCTCATTCTGAAATACCTTACGGCAAACACTGGGCACCCCTACCCAATCAAATACTGACGATCTGAGTGAAAGTCCGAAATCAACCAATCAGAATTCCTTTTTACAGTGGATTGGATCAGGGTAGGGTACCTCTCGGGGTAACTAGCTATGTTGCCAATCCAAGGTCAAAAGGAATGTGGTGTGCACGACGTTATGCCAGTCTACCACAAGTCACTCATTCTGAAATACCTTATGCCAAACACTGGACCCTTGCCCAATCAAATACTGACGATCTGAATTAAAGTCCGATTTCAACCAATCAGAGTTTGGGTCAGTGTAGGGTACCCCTCGGGGTAGCTAGCTAGCTAGGTAGGCCCTAGTCTAGTCCCTATATAGTCACTAGCGAGGGGTTGCCCACTCTCGATTTTAGCGTACAGCAAGTGTCCGATGTCGCGATGCCCGGTCGGTGCCGGCACCGGCTGAAACCTGTCGGCACCGGGTGTCACGTGTTGAATCATCAAAATAAGCATTTCTGGAAGCGTCTGAAAGATGAACCGCCCAATTTACTGTCGGTACCGGTGCCGGTACCGCCTATTTCGGTTGGTGCCGGCCGGTGCCGAGAACAGGTGCACAGCAGGTGCCGGGGAGTGGGTAACCCCTCGGTCACTAGGGTATCCAGCGAAGGGCATAAGGGATGCCTGGCGAGATGCCTGGGTTAGAGGCGCTATCTCTGGCGCTATTTGGGGGGACGGCAGGGGGTACCATGGCCGGAGTCTTGCCTCCAACATGTCACCTTCCTCCTTGGTGAATGTTTTGGTTGCTATAGGTTTCAAAAGGCAATATGCGATGCAACGACTGAAATTTAAGGTACTATACTGTACATTCGACAACTACTTGTACTCAATGTACCGTAACCAAAAGACGAATTAAATTTTGATTATGTGTAGGCTAATAAACCTTGGATCGAGGCCCTAAGTTAATTTTTGCATCCCCCAGGGTTTACTGAAATGGCGCCACTGGTCCGGGTATGCCGGATGCTAGATTTCATCCACTATTTGGCATAGAACAAGCCTGGAACAAGCAAAGCAATAACGGAATTGTGGTTGATTGGTTTATACCGCGGCAAATGCAGAGTTCTTACCAAGTTCGATAGCTTTGGAATACTCCTCCAGTGCTTCATGTAGCCTACCCTCTTTGAAGAGTTCATTCCCTGTACTTCTAACTGAAACTGCGGCTAGTTCCTTGTCCCACCACTTCTGTGTGAGTCCGTGAATGACAACATTGGGTTTCACAACTGGGATGACTCGTTTCTGCAGGTTTCTAAACCCACACTTGACACATGCTGAGTGGGTCGAAGCCTCGTAGCAAGTTCTGCACATACTATGACCACAGAGAATGGTCACTGGATCTGCTAGCACTCCACAACATTTAACACAACTATAAACATTGGATTTCGGTAGATGCCGATGCAATTCACTGGACCACAGATTGATAAGGGACTTCACTAGGGTTTTGAGCTGGGCCAGTGACGGCTCCCCATACTCGAACGCCATTGCATAGCTATCCAAGGCCTCGTCAATGTGGGACAAGTTGCACAATGCATCACCATATGCCACTAAGGAATGGAGGTCTGCACCTCTTTTCTGCAGAGCTCTCAGGCAGTTGTCCACTTGAAACCTCTGCTCTGATGAGGTTTTGATCCTGGTTCTTTTTGACACTTCCACATCCCTACTTGCTGACTGCTGATTACTCATCGTTTTTCTTCTTCTGCTCCAGGTTCCTTCCTGGGTTTCCAAACTATTCAAAGAAACAATTTGAGACATTTTTTCATAAAAACATTCCAATCCTTTCGAACCAAACAACTCTTTGCAACTAAAGGACTCGACGTTATATAATAATCTGTTGTTTTGGAAATGGAAGTACGCGCGCACGGCAAATAGAGCTTTAGCCTCTCCTGCTAACAGACACTGCTACCTTAAGTTTATTTGGTGGAAAGACGAAACTCAAAAACTCGCGCAAGATAATAAATTCCGTTAATAACTATGCAACGAGACGTTTTCTATTTAAGTTGATTATTACAATGCGTCTTCATCGCAGTTTAAGCTTACAGGCAGCAAGTATCACCATTATCATCAGTGGCTAGAAGACAAATGGTTTGGTCTGTTTTTGGTATGAGAAACTCTACAAAATTTAGCGGGAGTGGTATCAGACAATCAGTGGATTACGCAACTCACGTGACGAACGTACACTGGGAACAGATCTGTGCGTTACGTCATCACAAAGAGAATAAATATTACAGGTAAATATCTTGAACATTATTTTGTAACTGTAGACCTGGAAAGACAAGCAATTTATTAAGCGCATTTGAAAACGTAGCTATATTGACGTTGTTTGATACCGGCCGCACTCAGTCCGCCACAAATGCCTGATTTTGATCTAGTTCCCAGGCCCAAAGCCCAGGCCTAGCTGCTCTGGAGAAAGTCTCTTGGAACAGACTATGTCTCACTTTGAAATAGGATATCGCAAAATAATGCTGCGGCACGTTAGCCCCTCCCATTAATCCAGAGGGGGGCGCCCCCCTAGATTTCGGAGGGGCAGAACATCTTCCATCTTGGCACAACTTTTTGACCCTTAAGTAGGCTTCAAAAGGCAAAATGCAATGCATTCAAAAATAATATTCGAAAAACTAAACAGTAAATAAGTGCAAGGTGTACTTTAACCACGCGAAGCGACTTGGCTGGAGAAATTGCAAGTTACTCTTTTTCGTTAGGGTCAGATAAGCTCAAACTCGACCAATACTGGGCGCTTCAGAGTGTGGGATCTAAGATTGGGTGAAAGATAGCTTACATAACTCACATACGCTACAAAATAGACACGTAGTACGAAACTCGTATCACTGCTCTTTGTACGTACCTGCTTAGTAAAGTATCTAAGATATGAAAACTGAATGGTGTACCAAATGCTCTGATTGGTTCTGAAGGTAGCCTATCAGAATCCGGCGTTATGTAAGAGAACGGATATGTATAAGAGATCATATTAGAGATTCTAGCTGTTTGCCACAAAACATATAAAAGCTTGTGTAAGTGCTTCTCTGAATTTTCCCCGCTTCTGGGACCACCCCGTTTTGGCATACTCGAGAATTTCACAATTTACTCCCGAACCCGAGATGTATCTGACAAACCAAGGACAAACATATTTGTCGAGTTTGCTGTCGGTTACAGCCACTGTTTAAAGTTTAACTCAAAAGAGTCAGCTTGTTTATAGTTTAACTGCAAAGCCAAAAGCCAACTTTTTTATATCTTGGATTTGAATCCCAAGCTCAGAAATGTTCAATCCTGAGTGGTAAGGTCACCATTGCGCTTAACCCCCAAATAGTTACTTTTCGGCAATAGTTCACCGTTGTAGTAGCTAAATATTTCAAGCAGGCACATAGAATATACCACAAATCCAAAAGAAAAAGTTCATTCGATGAAAATCGGTTATATGAGTAGTGGAGCAATGAAGTAAGAGGTACCACAAATCCAAAAGAAAAAGTTCATTCGATGAAGTAACACCTTTTTTTGTGTCTTCAAGCCTGTTTAAGTGAATAAGCGATGGTTACAAGGCCGTATCTAGGGGGGGGTTAGGGGTTAGAACCCCCCCCCCGAAACCCACAAAATTAATCGTCTTTTGTAGGCTTTAAGATATGATCTATGTATTTTTTGTACTTTTTAGTCCGACCCGCTGGCAACCCCCCCCCCCCCGAAATAAATTCTGGATACGGGCCTGGATGGTTACTAGACTGTCGTATCAATGCCGTGTCCGGTTAAACTTTAAACGCACGGTATTTTTTGTGCCGTCGAACCATTTAGCAACAACAAAAAATGATTATAAAGTGGTTGTTGGGACTTGTCGGCTTTAATACTCCTATTAAGCTTAAAACTAAGTCAGTTTCAATTCGCCTAATGCCTTGTTTATTGCCTAAATATTCCTTCAGCCCAAGCTGGCTGCGAATCATATTTGACAGTGCGAAACGGATAAGTCAGCTGAAATTTATTGGAGCTATATTTCGGCCCTTCTTGGCAAGGGTCCTCTTCAGGCTCAAAACCGCTCAAGATCCTCGTCAAGATCATCACAGGTTTCGTTTTTTCAATCTTGAGCGGTTTTGAGCCTGAAGAGGACCCTTGCCAAGAAGGGCCGAAATATAGCTCCAATAAATTTCAGCTGACTCATCCGTTTCGCACTGTCAAATATGTTTATTGCCTAGTTGGTCTTGATCATAAGACTTATTTATTTGCTGTCAGCACAATAGAGTAAAAGTATTGTCACAGAGGATATGAGAAATGGGTAATTCGTGGTTTACATAATACTTAGAAACCAAAAAACTGACTATAGATTTTATTTACAAGAGAAGACTATGAGCGCATAACGCACTTTCTAACAATGAAAAGAAAGGTAGAACATTTTGGCACCGTACCTTGAGAGGGGATCGTACTTTAAAACCATCAACTTTTCAGTTTATACCTGGATTTCACAAAGTAAGTGTATCGTCGTGAAATGCTCGTTTCTTACTGATCTCTAACTAATAAGAGCCTATCCGAGAGTATCGTAGCCGGTATTCTAATGTTTACGTAATATCCAAGTTTTGAACGCATCGCCTCCATAACTAGCCGAAGAGATAGTACAATTTCTCACAACAGGAGAAGGACGTCGGTCCGGTCTTCCCTATCCCTGGAAAAGCTCTTGAAATCATTGGTCACATAAAGACTAGGCTACCACAACCGTTGTCAGTGGCTAAGCTTTAGGTTTCAACTACTGCCTATTTTGTAGCTGATTTCCTGTATATAAATCAATAAAATTCAAAAGCATACCTATCAAATAAATAAAAACAATTTTTTTTGGCAAGGGAGTAGTCTATTCCGGGCACCGAGATAAAGTTGAATATAGCACGGGTAGACATCGACACCACGGGCCGGAAATAGTCTATGCCGAGGCCTATGCACCGACCGTGTACCAGTGGAGATGGAAAGGATATACAGGTGAGAATAGAGCATCAGGCCCCTTGGCTATAGGAAAAATCCCCGCGATGAGCCGTTGGCTGCAAGGGAAACACAGACTTGTGAAAGTTCGTTAAGAAAGAGGAGATGACTTCAGGTTGTCCCGCAAGAAATTGTCGGAAATTGTTTGCACCCCAACAGCTGAAGGATTAAATATGGTGTTTTAAACTTTCAATCAACGTGTCTCTAATCGTTTGTCTTCCGTGTCTCAACAGTTGATTTGCAGCAGAATAATCAATTTGTTTTTCGGTTGCGGGAACGGTTTTCTTCATCTCTGCTCGAAGCAAATTTACACCTCTAGCTGCTTTTGTGACGTAGCACTCTTTATAGAGGAAACAGTATCGATTCATATAATGTATGAAATACGCACGAGCAGAGGATTTGCAGGAGCAGAAACGAAAATACTGTTAGTTGAAAGTGTTATGTAACCAAGTGGTGTAAGCTCAACTTAAAATTGCCGCTACATTAGCACGTGCTAATTTGCAAATGTATCTACGCTGAAACTTACTTGTTTCGCAAATACGTTTATAGGTGCGTTGTACATTTCTACCAATAAATAACCTATTACCTCAAAATTGGTACTGACTTTGCTAATGTTCTGCGGTATCTTATGCTACCGAGCATTTGGCTACAATTAGCAACTGTACGAAAATTAGATCTTCTTTTGTGTTCTGTGTAGGCTATACAAAACCTTCGTTTATAGCTGTACAGGGGTTGATAAATTGTTACGCAACAATAGTTTTTCCTACCCTCAGTTTACAGTCATTAAATGCACACATTAGGATTTGATAAACATGAAGGAAAATAGAGAAAATGAACTTAAAACTTATTTTGTGTAGTGTACCGTTCTTTTGTATTTTGTTTTCAGACAAACTCCATACAGGAGTTGTTACAATAATAATTAATTCTACCCTCAGTGACTATAGGCTACTGGCTACATGTAATATACACAATAGGAGTTAGAATAAAATAGAGAATTTACCTTGAATCTTGTTAGAATTATTCTTCAATGGCTTTTCTTTTTAAATAGATGTTTTTTTCGGAACAAAATTCTTATATAACAGTAATTTGCTTTGCCCAGAGTAAATATAGGCCACGGTCAAATGCATATGTAAGATATTTGACAGTGCAAAAACGGATACGTCAGCTAAATTTTATTCGAGCTATATTTCGGCCCTTCTTGGCAAGGGTCCTCTTCAGGCTCAAACCGTTATTGGGACGTGTAGTCAGGGGCTCGCTACGCTCGTCTGATGTTTTTAATCATATAAGTACATTAACCTATTAAAATGAGTATCCTCGTCTTACCTAGTAGTCTCGGAAGTTAAGTCTAATGTGTCAATATTACGAAGATGTTAAGTCGAAACCGTTTCTAGAGGATTTACAATGATTGTGCCTGAGGATTTCACGAAAAATGTTTGTCAAAAATCGAAATAATCTCAACTCAGCTAGGCATGTTACGTAAGCATGCAAATTTTTACTAGTTTCAGTCAATAATTTTATTTGCCCGTATAAAAAAGAAACATGGTGCCCATAGGCATCATCCACAGGTGGGAAAACCCACTTTTAAAGGCAATTCGCGAGAATGCAGAGTGCCGTTCCGGCCATTTCTATCGCCTTTTCCGTCGACTGTGCTTTTGCCCCGAGCCACCGAATGGATGAAATGATAGTATATATTTAGTTAAGAATAGTCCTGTTTTAGTGTAATATGTGATGTGTAATGTCACGAAATAAATAAATTGATTGATTGATTGATAGGGCATTGAAAAAAGACAAAACGAAGATAAAACATCAGGAATACCGTTAGACTACCTGTTATGTGACCTTCAGATGTGGTATTTTTATTTTATTCTTCTGCTCTTGCTGAGAGGGCTTGCGTGCGAAGTTTTTGGTGGTTAGGCTACATAGGACTGCTGTGATAATTGTCCGAAAAGCTTTTTATCACAGAAAAATTTTACAAATCAGAAGTTTCTCATTAGTCCAAACTGACAAAAAATCATATTTATATTTAGTGGTGCTAAACGGAAAGTCAGCTGAGATTTAGTGTAGCGATATTCGGCCCTTCTTGACAAAGTTTCTTGACATTCGCTGAATGAATAATTTTTCATTTGAATACTTTTTGTTATACTGCTTATTTAATTATATACTTATATGATAAATTACTCAAGTATTATTGCTTATACGTTATTTTATGCTATATTGCTTATATGTTCTACACATAGGACACGCTTGTGGCCTTCATGGGAGAGTTATGTAATGTTGGGAGAGTTATGTAGAGTTATGTATGGGAGAGTTACGTAGAGTTATGTAATGTAAATGAGTGATCGATAAAATCAGTTGAAGCGAATTGTTGTGACCTGCCGAGTTATTACAGTCATTATTATATGTAAGAATACCTATTATTCTCATAATCTGCTGAATAAACCGGTTCAGCTGACGGATCTGTTTAGATAAAACAAACCGGTTCAGCTGACGGATCTGTTTAGATAAAACAAACAAAAACTTGAAGGGTCATGTTAAGGTTCCAAACAATCCCAGCGCTACTGTAGTGGTCCCAATTGAAAAAGGGGTAAGGCAAGGGTCTCTGACCTCCCCCGATCTCTTCAATAATAGCGTCCTGGATGCACAATCAAAAGTTCCCTCTTCCTGTGTGCTGAAAAAGATTGATGTCTCCCTGCTAACTTATGCTGACGACGTACTTAACTTAAGTAGGTCAACTGTAAGCATTGAAAGAAATTTCAGTATTCTAGAGACTGAGTACAGCTTGATCGGACTCAAGTTCAATGCTTCAAAGTCGGAAGTACTATTCTTTAATGATCGAGAAAAAATAAGCAGACCAGTCCAACTTGGTAGTTCTATGCTCAGTCCGACAGAGTCGATTACGTACCTTGGTGTCCCCATAGGAAGGACCCTAAAAGAGACTCGGTCTCTCCTTTTACAAAACGCGGAAAAGAAGCTTCGAATCGCTTACGCTTCCATCGTGACAAACAAGGTCCACTTTGCACGCAGTCTATTGGCTAAACTCTACAACGCGGTGGCGTTACCCCATGTTTTATATCTAGCTCCATTCTGGAAACTATTTACAACTACCGAGCAGTCTCGAGTCCGGTCGCTTTACTTTCGTTACTTGAAATACTTACTAAAAATGCCACCCTGGACACGCAACAGGTACCTAGTAAGAAAATTCAGCCTGGTAGAACCCATCGAGGCTGTAGATAAGCTAGTTCAAAAAGTTCTTCGAACGGCCGCACACCCATGGTTACCAATACTCTGTGCCCAATGGATGACAACTAATTAACTCGCCTTTTGTGTTATATTCATTTGTAGTGCTGTACATATTTGTCATTTATTAATTGTCTTTTCTCTTTTGTTCTTTTCTTCCTTTTACTCCGTTCTTGTTCAATTTGAATGTAACGGGTTACAAAGAATACATACATACATACATACAAACATGATTTGCACCAGTTTCTGGAGGATGATTTCTCGTCAGAAATAAGCTGGATGATATATTTTTTTTTTATTAAAGGACCTGTCGGGTCTATAATGCAACCTGCTTCCGGCATTAACCTTATATCATTATCCCGGAGACCCAAATTTCATATGTTGCATTCTAAGCCCGCTAAGATACCTCATTAATCTTTGCACTTGCCACGATTCACTTTTTGGGATCCCAAAACGTGAGGGATACCTATGACATCGCAAAAGTTGTCCGTCCGTCTGTCTGTCTGTGAGCACGATAACTCTTGAAGGGAACGAAATATTTTGATGAAACTTGGTGTGAGCGTTCTTTGGGTCAAGAGTAAGGTCGAGTTCGTAGATGGGCTCCGTAGCCCTACTTTAGGGGTGGGGGTTCAAATTAAGGGACGAGCAAAATATTTTTAAACAGCCAATGTGATAATCGATTATGGGGTAAGAAGACATGGTGATCACGAATATGAAAACCATTTTGTCGCCGGACAAGTAGTTCGCCCGGAATCTGGCCAAAACCGGAAAGTTTGTTAAAAGTAAAAGTTTTATTTGAAGTTGATTAGATGTTCGACCTAGGGGTAAGAAGGCATGCTGAACACGAATATGAAAACCATTTTCTCGCCGGACAAATAGTTCGCCCGGAATCCGGCCAAAACCGGAAAGTTTGTTAAAAGTAAAAGTTTTATTTGAAGTTGATTAGATGTTCGACCTAGGGGTAAGAAGGCAGGCTGAATATGAATATGAAAATCATTTTCTCGCCGGACAAGTAGTTCGCCCGGAATCCGGCCAAAACCGGAAAGTTTGTTGAAATTAAAAGTTTTATTCGAAGTTGATAAGATATTCGGTGTAGAGTGAAGAAGGCATGCTGAACACGAATATGAAAACCATTTTCTCGCCGGACAAATAGTTCGCCCGGAATCCGGCCAAAACCGGAAAGTTTGTTAAAAGTAAAATTTTTATTTGAAGTTGATTATATGTTCGATTTAGGGGTAAGAAGAGATGCTGAATCCGTATATGACAATCATTTTTTAGCCGGATATATAGTTCTTCCGGAATCCGGCTAAAACCGGAAAATTTGTTAAAAGTTAAATTTTGATATGAAGTTGATTAGATGTTCGATATAGTGGTAAAGAGATATGCTGAATTCGTTTTTGAGCTTTATTTTTTTCGCCGGACAAGTAGTTCTGGATTTCGCCAAAACCGGAAAATTCGCAGAAGTAAGGCAGGATCGTTTGGATCGGCTTCTAGGGATATGCACACATGCTGAATCCATATCTGAACTTGGTTTTCTTAGATGATTAGCTATTTGGCCTTAAACTGTTTGTAAATTATAAGAGTAAAAATGTTCAAGGAGTCTGGCGAAGACTGGATCTGGTGAAGACAAAACCTAGCCTAATTGTTTGGACAAAATATCGAATTTTTGGGATCCCATCGGAACCTTTGGTCTTGTTATAAGTAGTGAACTGAAAGACAAAAATGCTCCTCAGCCGGGATTTGAACCCAGGACCCTCTGCTTACAGGGCAGGCGCTCTAACCGTTTGAGCTACCGAGTGGCTTGTGAACTGAGTTCGCAAAAAACTACAGTAGTCCGGTAGAAGCCGGCCATAGGAACAGTGATCCCGCTCGAAGGCAAATTCATCTAATCAGTTCACCTCCCCATGTCACGGATATTAATTATAATACATAAATGGCACTTTACACAAGGGACTTGTACCGTGACCAGTAAACCAGAAACAATTTTTTGAAATTAATTTAGAAGTCGAAATTAATTTAGAAGTCTGCCCTGTAAGCAGAGGGTCCTGGGTTCAAATCCCGGCTGAGGAGCATTTTTGTCTTTCAGTTCACTACTTATAAAATGTTTCCATCTAAGGGCGTCTTCCCCATTAAAATTATATATTTGTTTGTTTGGTTTTCACCATGAGACCCCGCCTTGTGGGTCCTGGTTTGTCTACGTGGCTCCGACAATGGAGTCCTAGACTTCTAAATTAACTTCAAAAAAATTGTTTCTGGTTTATTGGTCACGGTACAAGTCCCTTGTATAAAGTGCCATTTATGTATCACGATTCACTGTTCACTCGATGCGATACGATGGGGCTAAAGAAAACCGCCGGCATTGAACCTGTAGGCTATACAGAGCTCCAAGCATTCCAAGCAACCAAGTCTGTTTGTTTCTCCTTGATTCATTATCAGCTCCGTCACACAGAGCTAGTAGCCTATAGATCCATAAGTTAGTAAAAAGAAAAGGTGAGCTTTCACTTTTTAAACTGAACAGAACTCTTAAAACCTTTTTTTCTGCTGACGAGATACCGATGGAACCTCCGTCTTTGGACCCATGCAGCGACTATGGATACCCCGTGTCCGCGACAAAACTGAGCTAGGCTAGAGGTATTTGCTGAGCTTTGAGTTGATGCCCGTCTACTTCCCTCTTCGCCGTTGCGCATATCAGAGGAAAAAGTGCAGGAGGCCCGCTGACCCGCTCTGCACCGCGTCCAGACAACCGATCGGCTTTTACTTTGGAAATTTCTTCTCCGGAGCTTTACTGCTATATAGCTGTTTGTAGAGGTAGCGAATTTTGATGTTCCACGTAGTTCCTACCCTCCGCTCGTTTGCATCGGGCTGGGTGTAGGAATCTATTCGACTCCGCATGGTCGCATTACAGAGATAAGGAAACGGAGGTTCTGGTGCTAATTTGTTCTTGATTAAACACATATCCTATCAGAGTTTTAGTTAAACGTTGATGATGGTGACGATCATTTTGGACTAACAGGAACTAAACCGCATGGTGGCTCTGAACTGGAATATGGAGAACTGGATAAGCACAATGCTAGCATGGGTCCTTTAAAGTCTAAACAACCCCCTTTCGCAGGTCAGAATACAGTTGGATAAAGAAGGTGAAGCTACCCATCTGCCACCATGACAAAGGAAGAAAGTTTCTCCGATCAGTTGAAGGAGGTGGAGAAAGTATTCGAGGCGTTCGACGCACAGAAGACGGGGAAAATTGAACTGAAGAACTTAAAGGTAGCCTTTAAATCTTAACTGAAAAGCCAGTTTTGTTTTTCCATCTTGTATCGAGTCTTCTGAACTTTTGTGAATTATCATGACTTCGTATCACAATCGGCTTCTCGCAGTTGGACGATATAGTTGACTGCCTAAACGGATACGTCAGCTGAATTTATTCGAGCGATATTCTGGCCCTTCTTGACGAGGGTCCTAATCAGGCTCAAAGCAAAGTGAACCTGTGAATACGCAGTTCAATTCGTTATTCTGTTCTATAAATATTGTTCGGTATAGTATTCTGTTATGTTTATTTTGTTCTTGATTTTATGTTAGACTGTTTAAAGATTGTACATTGACATTTTAACTTTTTACCTTGACTCACTCCCCCATCTGTTGATCTCTGCTTATGCCTTTATTTTATTTTTTTTAATTCTGACTATCACACATTTGATGCGCGAAATTCAATAGGCAGAAGAAGAAACACGGCATCTTTCGTAATGAGAAACGTTGGTGTAAATGTTTGGAATTACCTTAAGGAGACATTTGGGGAGTGAGAAAACCATTTAATTTTAAAAAACAAGTTACAGAATTATTTATTAGAGATTTTCTCTTTTTTTCGGGGGGAGAGGTGGGAGCTGTATTATAAAAAGAATGGTTGGAGAAGTCAGTTATTTCGTTTAACGGTCAAGTGTGATAGAATGTATGGTCACAGTTTGATTTCAAATATTCTCTCCTTGTTGTCTTGGCAATTGCTACTTTTAAATGAGAAATGAGTGTTTTTAATTAATGAATGTTGTTTACTCAAGTTGAAGAAGAGTAAAAATCAATCAATCAATCAATCTGCTTGACACAAACCCTGTCTTGTGGGTCACCTAATACCAGCCAAGATTTTAGACATGAAGCATTCTTCTCCTACATAGCCACCCATTTCGAGCAAGGGTAGACATAAAAGGAGACGTTAAAAAATGCACAAGGATGAACCGATGACATTTTCAACTCACTCGTGTTACATTGCTCATTATTCAAGGATGATTTATTATGCTAATGGCAGGAATCCAAGTGGTGAGCGAATTGGTTAGCCACTTGATGCTAGCAACCGGAAGGAGGTGAATGTAGATATTAGGCTATATTAAATTATTATGAACTGAATATTATGAATTCCGGTGTCGCCGAACCGTATGACGATGATGAGCAAAGGGGTTAGCCACTTGTGAGTGCAACCTGAAGGAAGTGAAAGCATGTTCTCTTTTTAGGTGTTTACGACCAAGGTAAAAATCTTTGTCTAATGATAATACTGTGATATCATTATGATATAATGATAATAGGAGTTGGTATTAAGCAAAAAAAGGGCATTTTTATACCCACGCTGTATAAAACAAGACCAAAGGTTCCGATGGGATCCCAAAACTTCGATATCTGATCCAGACAATTAGGTTTTGTCTTCGTCAGACCCGGTCTTCGCCAGACTCCATGAACATTTATACTCTTAAAATTTAGAAACGGATTAAGGCCAAACAGCTAATCATTAAGAAAACCAAGACTCAGCTTGTGTGTTTACCCCTACTAGTCGATTGAAACGATCCTGGCTTGGTTTCTGGCGGAATTCCAGAACTACTTGTCCGACGAAAAACTAAAGCTCAAAAACGAATTCAGCTTATCTAGTTACCCCTATTTCCAACATCTAATCAACTCCAAATACAAATTTAACTTATCACAAATTTTCCGGTTTCAACCGGATTCCGAACGAACTATATGTCAGGCAAAAAAATTATTGTCATATACGGATTCAGCATCTCGTCTTACCCCTAAATCGGACATCTAATCAACTTCAAATAAAACATTTACTTTTAACAAACTTTTTGGTTTTGGCCGGATTCCGGGCGAACTACTTGTCTGGCGAAAAAACGATTTTGATGTTCGTGTTCAGCATGCCTTCTTACCCCTATATCGAACGTCTAATCAACTTCAAATAAGACTTCCACTTTTAACAAACTTTCCGGTTTTGGCCGGATTCCGGGCGAACTACTTGTCCGGCAAGAAAATGGTTTTCATATTCGTGTTCAGCATGCCTTCTTACCCCTAAATCAAACATCTATTCACCTTCAAACAAAACTTTTACTTTTAACAAACTTTCCGGTTTTGGCCGGATTCCGGACGAACTACTTGTCCGGCGAGAAAATGGTTTTCATATTCGTGTTCAGCGTGTCTTCTTACCCCATAATCGACTATCACATTAGCTGTTTAAAAATATTTTGCTTGCCCCTTAATTTGAACCCCCTCCCCCACCCCTAAATGTAGGGCTACAGGGCCCATCTACGAACTCGACCTTACTCTTGACCCAAAGAATGCTCACACCAAGTTTCATCAAAATATCTCATTCCCTTCGAGAGTTATCGTGCTCACAGACAGACGGACGGACAGACGGACGGACGGACGGACAGACGGACGGACAGACGGACGGACGGACGGACGGACGGACAGACGGACAACTTTTGCGATGTCATAGGTATCCCTCCACTTACGTTTTGGGATCCCAAAAAAACTCCCCGCTTCCAGATAGCTTAATCTGCAGAGTGCTGCATTATAGCGTTTTGATCCTCCATCGGATCTGAAGTGCCCGAACCCGGAATAAAGGTCTCCGAATTCGGTGATTCGCAATTACTAAAATCCGGTGTAAGAGGACTTTTTACAATGCACCGAACATTAATTTTTCTTTTTTTTTTAGTCAGCCCTTCGAGCACTGGGATTCGAACCGAAAAAGGAGGAACTACAAGAGCTCTTGAAAGAGATCAAGAGCACCAACACTGAAAACCCAGGTAAATCGTCTTTCGAGGATTACGTCATTTCTGTCGGTATCATCAGCCGATGATAAACAAACACACGTGGCGACTAGATTTATCACGTGAAATATTAGTTGCGTTTTTGTTCGACTTTTCACTCGCCTTTTCGACGGCTTTTTACTTTCTTTGCGTTTTCGTAAAATGGTCCTAAGCACTGTTTGCCAATTTCCCGTTTTTGTCGAAGAGGCAAACGCCGACTTTCGCCTTTTCCCTCGACTTTTTGCAAAAAGGCAAACTTTGTAGGTGACCAAGTTGCGCTCTCCTTTTGGCTTTTTGCCTCGCGACTTGTGACTTTACCCAAAAATCCAATAAAAGATGGATTTGACTCAAAGTGATAATCAGTATTTGAAGACTGTTTCAGATTTTAAAGATTAAAAATTTGCAGTACAAATAAAATACAAGTAAAATGATATTTGTCAAAATTACGTTTTTGTCAAAAAAAAGCGAAAAGTACTTAGAAGTAACGACGATTTACAAAAACGCGAGAATGTTAAAAAAAGGCCTGAAAAAGGCTAAAAGCTAAAGCCGAAAAGGGAAAGGCAAAAGACGAACAAAAACGCAACTATTTAGTTGGCTATATATTCTCATTCGTCATTTCTATCAGTGTCATCAACCGTTGGTAAACAAATAAACGTGGTGGCAGCTTTTAACGTATGAAATATTGGGTTGTTGGCAGGCTGTATGAAAGAAGACGACGTTACCCTATATATTTAGAGCGTGTTCCACCCTTCTAACAATAGTAACTATTAGTTAATACCTCCGTTCCAACCTCACGAAAAGTTACTACGCTGACCGTACCGACCTTCCCGAAATAGTAACTATTTACTTACCAAGCTCGGGAGCGTAGTAAGCGTGGTAACTACGGATCTCTGCGAGATCTTTGTAACGTGATTGGGTGGATTACCCCCTGGAGTGATATTTTAGCAAAAATAGATAAATGCGTGGTAGATAGATAGATAGATTTCAGTCAGTAGGCTATCATTTCAGTCAGTATCATCAACCGATGATAAACAGATACACGTGGCTACAGCTTTAAAAATGTGACATATTTAGTTGGCAGGCTCTGTGATAGAAGACGACGTCACCTTATGTATTTCCATTAGCCATTTCCATCAGTATCATCAGCCGATGATAAACAAACACACATGACAACAGGTTTTAACATGTGAAATATTTAGTTGTTTGGCTCTGTGAAAGAAGCTGTCACCTTTTAACCCGTGAAAATATTTAGTCGGTAGGCAATGCGAAAGAAGACGACCTTCACTTATATTTGGCTTTATCAACATACATGGATGGTTGTGCAATCTGCGTTATCGCGTACACTTTTCACCCGAGTTGAGCTGTGATATCATTACTGGAATGATGTGTTACGTCAGCCGGTCATTCGCCTCGCAACGGCTTCCTCGTCATGGCCAGTTCCCTACCCAGTGTTGCCAGATGGGCTTGTTTCCCGCCCCATGGGCTTGTTTCTGAGGGCTGGAGCGGAAGATTTTTGCAAAGGACTTGGGGCGAGAAAGTGGGCTTGTTGTTTAAAAATATGGCTTGTTTTGGGCGTTTTCTTGGAACTGGGGGAATATTACTGTTACAAACCTATTATTTCTTATAAAACCCTATTATATTTCTTTTTGGGGTATCTTCCCAGCAGTTAAATTATTGCTTGGTATTTTGCCTTTTGAAATCTATTTTGAGTCTTAATCCCAGGTTTTAACCAACTCCTTTTTAGGCTTAAAAAGCCTCTTCCCTGAAATCAGCTTTAGTTGATCAACAAATATTTTAGTAAAATTGAGCTGGGCTTGCTTGGGCTTGTTTTCAAAGTCCCAGGGCATTTTTCTGCAAACACAATCTGGCAACACTGCCTACCGGTCTTTCGTTTCAGGGTTCCTAAACTTGGAGCAGTTTAGTCGCTTGGTGGCCTCCAAGGTCGCGTGCAACGAGTCTAAAGAAGAAGTGAAGCGAGCTTTCCGACTGTTCGACGAAGATAATTCTGGGAAAATTACTTTGAAAAATTTGATACGAATTGCCAAGGAGCTGGGGGAGGATATCAGCGAGGAAGAATTGAAGGCGAGTTCCTCGAGTCCAGCTCATAGTGCGAGCACACGATTTCCTGTACGGATTTTCGGCACCGGGGTTTTGGAAGTGATATCACTTCCACCAGGGACCCATAAATTTCCTGTAATGACTCGCCATTCAGGGGGCTTGTCAATAAGAGATTTCTGATGCGCTCTTGACCGAGCGTTAGATAGTTCGAGAAATACTCACGGGGATAAAATACTGCCTTGAGGGAGGAGTCTCTTTGGTCTCACGTCCAAGGAGGCCCGGGATTGGCTCTATCTGAGCAAGAACGCCGATTCGACCCAAGTGGAAGTTGTTGGAAACTAGGTGAGGCTCGGGCCCATACATTTCCTGTAATGACTCGCCATTCAGGGGGCTTGTCAATAAGAGATTTCTGATGCGCTCTTGACCGAGCGTCAGATAGTTCGAGAAATACCCACGGGGATAAAATACTGCCTTGAGGGAGGAGTCTCTTTGGTCTCACGTCCAAGGAGGCCCGGGATTGGCTCTATCTGAGCAGGAACGCCGGTTCGACCCAAGTGGAAGTTGTTGGAAACTAGGTGAGGCTCGGGCAACATAGCAACATAGAAGCATAGGAAATGACAAGCCCCCTGAATGGCGAGTCATTACAGGAAATTTATGGGTCCCTGCTTCCACACGGAGAAGTTGGGATTGTTTCATCTTTATGATGATGGCGAAGAAAATCCGTCTGGGAAGTCCTGATCGTGTGTTTATAGGTTACTATCAGTTAATCAGTCAATCAGAATTTTTTTTTGTCTTTCGGGTTATAGACGTTGAAGAAGGCTTGCAAGTTACGAAAGACCGGAAACTGATCTGCTAAGCTCTTAAGCTCACCTTCAATATTCATTTCGTCATCTGCAGACATAAACAACATGACCAAAGGTTTCGATGAGATCCCAAAAATTAATTCTTCATGATCAGACAATTGGGTCTTCTAGATTTCCGGTCTTCGCCATATCCCTTCAGAGGCGTTACTAGCCAAAATGTTTGGGGGGGGGGGCAAGGTATTTACCGACTGGCTGGGTCATTTTTACCTGTTTTACCGACTATTTTTGCGGATAAGAACGATTATTATTGAGAAAAAACGACTGTGTTGACGAAAAATTGGCTGATTTTAAGAAGAAACGACTATTTTTAAGATAAAATCGACTATTTTAACGAAAAACGACTGTTTTTGATTGTTTTTAAGAAAAAAACGACTATTTCTAAAAAAACGACTGTTTTTACTAAAAAGCTTCGCGCCGACTCGGCTATTTTTACCGACTGGTAAAAATATTTTTACCGACTGGCAAATATTTTTACCGACTGGCCAACCACATTGGGGGTGCCTCCCCCCCCCCCCCAGTAGTGCGACGCCTCTGTATCCCTTTAACATGCTACTATTTATCCCTAATCAACCGCTTGAAAATACACAAAAATGGAACCGTAACGGTGTCTTTTGACAAATTACGGCCAAACGGCTAATCAGCTTGGAAAACCAAGTTCAGATACGGATTCAGCATGCCTGTTTACCGTTGCTTCTCACATCTCTAACAGATCTCTAACCGACTTTAAATTAGTCTCTTACTTTGACCAGGAGCCCGTAAATTTCCTGTAATGCCTCGCCGATCAGGGGGCTTGTCAATAAGAGTTTCTGATGCGCTCTTGACCGACCGTCCGGTAGTTCGAGAAATACCCACGGGGATAGAATACGCGACTATCCAGATAGACAAAATTTGGGATTGGCTGCTGGCGCCTTGAGGGAGGAGTCTCTTTGGCGCTCGCGTCCAATCAGGCAAACAAGAACGCCGATTCGACCCAAGCGGAATTTCAACATTTCATCGGGCAACATAGCAACATAGAAGCATAGGAAATGACAAGCGCCCTGAATGACGAGGCATTACAGGAAATTTATGGGTCCCTGCTTTGACCAAATTCCTAGTTCTAACTGTTTTCCGAACGAACTACTTCTCCCGCAGAAAAATTAAGTTTAAAAACGGATTCAGCATGTATCTTTGCCCCTATAGCATTGTTCAGATAGATGTAATAAGTTGAATAGTGTTGTACGCGATGTTTCCGTCTTATTACACACGCCTCTTCAAATAGGAACCCAAGAGGTTCTTATCAGTGCGGGGTTTGGTGTCGCCACGTTAATACAATTTCACATTTTTTAAGTTCTTAGTACTACTTGAACACGAGTACAATTTAACGCCCATTATATTGTAAAAAAAACTATTAAATTGACGGAAAGACAGCATTGATCCTCGAACTAGCGCTAAGCAGTCGTAACAGAACAAAAACGTGTTTTTTTTAAGAAAAGTTGTTTCTTTACCTTCCAGCAAAGTAGAACTTTTGTGCTTCCTTTGGCAACCCTGACGACGCTGCTCCTCTCCTCGGCCCGCTGGTGGAACCAACCAAGCGATCTGATTGGCTCTGCATAAGGGAGAATAGAGCCGAGCTCTATTTTCCTTATTCGCCTTATTACAGTGCGCCCCGAGGAAAAGAGGAATCTGTAATAAGCCTTATACGCCGTAATACACCGTATTACATCTATTTTAACAATGCATATACCGACCCTCTAATCAACTTCAGAAAGAACTTAACTTCTACCAAATTTCTGGTTTGGTCGGCGTTCCGAGCGAGATACTTGTCCGTCAAGAGTCCGACAGGAGATTATCGAAGCCTAGCAGCTCTAAACTTCGCAAAGTGTAGACAAACCTCAACGGTTGAGCTGACCTTTCTGTGTTTTAATGCAACAACAATTTCAGCAGTTGACTTGCAAATTTAACTTTCTAAGTCCACCGAATTTCGGAGTTTAGGCAAATTCCGGCAGGATTATTTGTCTGACAAGAAAATAGAGTCCAAAACTGGATGAATCGCATGTTCTTGCCCCAGATGTGAACCTCTAATCATCTTTAGAATAAAGTCTGATTTTTACCGGATTTCCGGTTTTAGCGGGATCCCGGGCGAACTACTTGTCCGGCAAGAAAATCAGTTTCAGATCTGGATTCAGTATGTCTCCTCACCCCTTTATCGACTACCTCACTGGATTTTAAAACCTCCTGCTTTACTTCTGCCGAATTTCCAGTTTCAGCCAGATTCCGGGCTAAGCACTTGTCCGGCAAGAAAATAAAGTTCAAAAATGTTTCTTCATGTCTCTAGCCTAATCAACTTCAGATAACCTATGACGTTTTACAAATTTTCCAGTTACTTGTCCGGCGAGAAAATAACTTTCATGTACGGATTCGGCATGTCTCCTTACCCCTCGACTATCTCATTAACTTGTAAAAATATTCTGTTCTCCCCTTAATTTGAAACCCCTCCCCGACTCCTAAATTTAGGGCCACGGCGCCGTCTACGAACTTGGCCTGTACTTCGACCTAGTGGATCCTCGTACCATCAAAATATCTCAACATTCTCAACCCCTTTGAGAGTTATTTTGCTAACAGACGGACGAACGGATAAATTTTACGTTGTCATAGGCATCCCGTAACTGACTTTTGTGATCAAAAAAGAAATAGGACAATTTATTCAGCATGTCACCTTATCCTTGCGTGGACGGTCTCGTTAGTTTGAACAATAAGTAAGTAAGTAAGTAATAAGAAATTTATTTTCACCCGCTATTCAATTAAAAACAAAACCCATAAAATAACACAAGTTTAATCTTCGGCCAGGAGACAGGATATAAGGTTATGCGCTGGTTGGGTCCAGTTGTCGATGATATTTCTATTATATTCTCCTGTTGCCTAAAATCGGTCTTCTAAGTGAGATAAAGTGGGAAATAGTAGTCTTCAAGTTGGTTGGTATTGCGGTTGCGACATCACATCGGCTCACTGGCATCCCGGTAAAGCCGACTCTTTCAAGAGGAAGGATAGACTCAACTCATAGCAAGAACAAATAATCAGTAAGAACTTCTGTCTTTAGTCGCATGCAGCGACTATGAGAACCCCGACAAATCTAAGCGGACCTGAAGGTATTTACTCTAGCTTTGAGCTGATGTTGGTACCCGTTTGATACCCTGAGCCCGTCAGCCGGGATCTGGACATTTTGTTATTTAATTTATTATTAAAAAGAACCTGAACCTGAACCAGTCTTCACTGTTGCCTATCGCACAAGAAATATCGAAAGAGGCGAGCAGGAGGCGTACTCCGCGCGCTGATCCGGTCTGGAGCGCGTCCATAGAACCAATCAGCGTTGACTTCTAGATTTCCTCTTTAGCAACTTACCGGCGATCTAGCTATTTGTAGAGGTAACGAAACGTGATGTGGCGCGAAACCGCTCGTTTGCATCGAGAGTCGGCCGTATTTTACTCGACTCAGCATGTTTGTATGACCGAGATAGGGAGTCAGCAGTTCTGTCTCGTTATTTGTTCTTGGTCATAGGCTACGTATCCTGTCTTTTACGTTTTCGATCCAAGAACAGCCTTGCAAGAAAATGTACTGCTGGTTTGTCGGCTTTTAAAACTTTCGGAACTTGCCCTTATTTATTCTTTTCTTCTTAGGAAATGATCGAAGAAGCAGACAAAGATGGCGACGGTGCTGTCAGCCAAGAAGACTTTTTTGGCATCATGAAAAAAGCAGGACTTTATTGAGGACTTGAAAGATGTTTTTTTCAAGACACAATATAAACATAACTATTTTCCAAGTAAAACAAATCCACGCAGATATTGAGCTATCGTCACAAGTCTTCGAGGTACGGTTTACAGTAGTTGCGTTTTTGCAGATACCATGGACCAAACGACTAATTGCAGATCCAGTTATTGTGGTATCTGATATGCGGTTGCTTTGCAAAAACGACAATTGCCGAAATTGCGCTTTTCGAAGTCATCCCAAAAGAAAACCTGATATCCAGTCACATCACTAAGTGCCAAACTTCTTTCCCACCAATTTGACAAAAAACTGATGAAAGTGAGATGACTTTTTACCACGATCAGTTACCACGGTAACTGGCCAGATCCCACGATAACTGCAAAAACGCCTTTTGACCCTGGTATCAGATACCACGATAACTGCAAAAACGACTTTAGACCGTGGTACCAGACACCATGGTATCTGCAAAACGCAACTAGTCACTCTGGTCAAGTCTGGAAGCTAGAAAGGTGAAGCCTAGCTCATACGATTTTTCCAGCTGCTCGATTTTCAAACTGCGAAGCGTTTCGTACAACAGGTCAACGATTAAAGTCCGTATCTAGACCTGAACTTCTTAAACCTAATCAAATCTTCAGCTTATGACTGTCGTCTGTTCTGGGTTCTGGTCCACGTTTATCATTAACTGGTGGCATTTCGATTTGTTGATTAAAATAAGTTGGGAATGAATTTTGCGAATGAACCGCATTAAACTACTGGAGGGTTTGCCAACCTCTAATTACTTGACAACGAGTTGGCCGAAAACGGTAAAAGAAAATTTCACTACAGTCCGAAGTAGGTCCTACCAGGGACCCATAAATTTCCTGTAATGCCTCGCCATTCAGGGGGCTTGTGAATAAGAGATTTCTGATGTTATGTTGACCGAACGGAAGATAGTTCGAGAAATACCCACGGTCCAATCACGTCCAAGGCCAGATAGACAAAATTTGGGATTGGCTGCTGGTGCCTTGAGGGAGGAGTCTCTTCGGTGCGCACGTCCAACGAGGCAAACAAGAATGCCGATTCGACCCAAGTGGGATTTTTGGAAAGTAGGCAAGGATCGGACAACATAGCAACATAGAAGCACAGGAAATGACAAGCCCTCGGTAAAGGAAGTTTATGGGTCCCTGGTCCTACGTCATTAGGTCCTGCTTCTCGACATTTAGGACCTAAGAAATTTTCTTTAAAGTTTAACTGAAAAGTCAACTTATTTTTGTGTAATTTAGTTGAATACACTGAATTATTTGGATTGTGCAAAGGGATTTTTTTATTTTCCACTATCTGCTCTAGTTATGACGTTCAGAATATCTGCGGCCGTCCCCACAGCATAAATTCTACTATGGGCAGTGGTGATATTGGTGAAGATTGTTTAGTGCCTGACCAAAAAAAGGTCATGAATCTTTCTTGTAAGGCATACAACAACAAGAGCTGTAAGCTCATATGGCACTTGCATGGGTTGAGATGTATTGTTTGATCAAAAGTAATTTTCTACTGTGCGGTTCAGATGCGCACTTTAAGGGAGCTCGAGGGAGCTAGAGTAAAAGTATTTTATCGTTGAACTTGGCTGTATTGATGCGCACTTTAAAGGCACTAGAAATTCATCTGTAAGCAAAACCCTTGAGGCAAAAACGATAGCAGGCTCATAGGGATCATTGCTATATACGTATGGTCAAAAGTATTTTTTTTTCGACTTTCCGGGTAAAATGCGCACTTTAAGGGTGCTAGATTTTTTTTTTTTTTTTTGCAAAACCCTTGTGGCACAAATGATCATGGGTTGAGATGCATCGTTTGATAAAAAGTACTTTTCGACCTTGCGGTTAAGATGCACACTTTAAGGGAGCTAGAACTTCATTTGTAAGCAAAGCCCTTAAGACAAAAATGATAATGGGCTCATGGGGATCATGAAAATGCATATTTTGCTTAAAAGTATTTTTCTTAATTTGCGGTCATGATTGGTACTTTAAGGAATGGTCGGATTTGAGATGTGGCGATTTCTAAGCCAATCTTGTCGAATTTCTAATACTCCAGCCAAATTTTATCGTCCTAGCACATCTGGAAGTACCCTAACTCGCGATAACCGGAATTCCGGACCCGCCCCTCAAACTCCCCCCACAGTCGCCGGAGCCAATCCTGTTCGATTTTGTACTTGTTTATTATTCCCACAAAGTTCCATCCAGATCTCTCCAGTCCAAGCCGGTCACGTATTCCCCCCCCCCAATTGTTGTCGGATCCGGTCCGGACATGAAAAAGATCACCACAGGCATGCCCTCTGTTCAGTTATTAAATTTCACTCGAATCCGATCACCCGTTCCAAAGTTACGCATGGCTAAATATTCCGGATTCCCCCTCCCTCCGGTCCCCCCGACTATCGGATCGAGTGAATTTTTATTTACAAGTCAGTTTGATCGGGTCCCTGATACGCCTCCCAAGTTTCGTCGTGAAAATCCCAAAAACCGTCATCACCAGAATTCCAGGAAACTCCCCTCCACTCCCCCCCCCCCAAGTGTCCGGGTCCAGTCCAAATGTGTAAACGATTTATCTGGAGCAGATTCTTGTTCTTCCCAGCAAGTCTTACTCCGATCCCTCCATTATAACCGTTTCTCGAAATTTCCGGTCTTCCCCCCCCCCCCCCAACTCCCCATAGCTGTCGAATCTGGTTCGGACTTCAAATGGAACATCAGAGATACGTCGTTCATTCAGGTATTAAGTTTCATCCCAATCCGATCACCCGTTCGAAAGTTACACAACACTCAATTTTCCATATTCCCCTGCACTGAACCACAAATCCAAACCCCTTTGACCCTCGAATGCACTAGCTCTTTCCGATGTTAAAAGAGTGATCCGATGCAAAGAGTGACGTCACCCCACGCGCAGAGCTATACTAGTTTTAAGCAAGGGGTAGGGACTAAATTCTCAGGATTCCCCCGCCCTCTACTCCCCCCACGGTGGTCGGATCGGGGAAGTGACTATTTCCAAGTTAGTTTGGTCGGGTCACTGATACGCCAGCCAAGTTTCATCGTCCTAGCACATCTGCAAGTACCCTGACTCGCGATCACCGGACCGACCGACCGACAGACCGACCGACGGAAAAGTGATCGGTATATGTCACTTGAGCGAAGCTGCAAGTGCCATAAAAATACAAGCACATAGAGGTACCACAAATCACACATTCCACTAGCCTATTTGAAAATCGATTATTCGTGAATAGCGGAACAGCCAAGTAACGCATTTTCAGCGGGTCTTCAAGCCAATTTAAGTGAATAAGTGATGGGTAACTAGATTGTCCTGTCCCAGTCCTTTTCGGAAAAATTTTAAACATTTTTGAGTCCTAGAGGTTGTGTAATTTGCGCTTGGGCACCTCTCCTGTGGGTGCAGCGGAAAACATGGCAAGGGTTCAGGAATGCAGGTTTCAATCGACTAGTTTCTCGCTAAGATTTCCAACTCCCAAGCAGGTTTCTCAAAGTTTATTGCCTTAATTCGCACTTCGGAGCGAATAAGGTCCATGGTGGATCTGTTATGCTCCAGTCAACCACAAAGCCCTGACTTTTGGATACCCTATGCCAAACGCTGGATATGTCTACCGTTTGGCATACCGTATGCCTAACGCTGGATACACTATGCCAGGTGCTGGATACTGTAACCCAGTAAAATTTTGATGATTTGAGTGAATCAAAGGCGTTTTTCCGTGCTCCCACAAACAGTTTGTGGGTCGATTGTGGCTCGAAAAGAGTGTTTCCGCGGTCTTTTGTGCGGCCCACAAGCGTGTTTCCGCGACCAGCAATATTTTCGTGGCTCGCTTTGTGGCTCAAATTCGACAAACAACTGCCAAGGTGATTGTCGATTTTGTGGCTCGATTTTGGCGGGAAATCCAAAAATTGCAGCAAAATAACGTTAAAACAATAAAATTAAAAACTTTCTCATGTATTTAGACATAAAACTGAAGATCCTTTTTGCACGGAATGGTAAGGACGAAAGCCTGGAATTCTATTTACTGAGATTTTACATGATTTTTAGTTATAGATTCAGATATTTGAAATTACCGCAAAAAAAAATAGACAAAACAGCGTTTCCGTGAGTTTCAGTTTGTGGCTCGACTGTGTGGCACACAGTCGTGTTTCCGCGAAAAACACTCATAAGTGTTTGGCCCACAATTGTGTCACGGAAAAACACCTTAAAAACTCAACCAATCAGAACTCCTTTATATTGAGGTAGGTCAGGGCTTACCAGCAGATATCCAGCGTTTGGCATAGGGTATCCAGCGTTAGACGTTATAGTGGCAATTATGCCAAATCCCGATTATTGTACCGAACAGATTTCTACCGATAGCCTATGAAGCATCCCCATACCTAAGAGAATCGTGTTCTCAGCCGCATGTTTAGAGTTTGCCAGAATGACATAAATGCAGTTGTCAAATCTGCCTTGAACTGACCGTTTCTAAGCGGATGGTACGAAGAGATTTTCTAGTCATATTTTGTCAGTTTGTCATGTTGACAGTCGGATGTTTTAGCTTCCCAGAACGAAAATTTCACCATGTGGCGCCCAGTCTGAACACAATCTGTTTTTGTACCAAAATCTCTCTATTTTAGGAGGAACAGGCTGATTGTCTTGTCTGCAGCAGCTATCGTCTTGCAATCATTTTTGGGTAGGAGATACCCCTTGTTCGCTTCACAACGGCCTGTTACACTATTGATTGTCCCTAGAACGGTTTATCAGTGTAAAGGCGTCCGGCGCCTCGCATAGCCGCTCGGCTCTATATATAATTACATAGCCAATCAAAAATAGTCTAACAAACAGGCCGCATTGAAGGGAACAAAAAGGGGTATCTCCCTGGATTGGGATTCTGGATAACTACGGAATAACTATTTTATTCTGTATAACTCGAGGTATAACTACGTTCTGCTATCGAAAAATAACTAAAAATTTTAGTAAAAGTTGGGGCCGGATTTTAGTACAATTTTGGTACCGAATCTCTAAAGGTGGAGGGGGTGCTGCACCCCCCCTTGCGACGCCCCTGGGCACAGGATATCCAAAATCAGGCGTTTGTTTTAGACTGTTATGCTCCGCTTCTGGTTGCTTTTCTGGTTGGATGGTTTCAGTATCTGTCGGATTATCCAGCCATTCGGTAGCAGACTTTTTCGACTCGTCAACGTTACCTAGCGTTCAAATACACAGAAGCAGCGCCATCTAGTAGTCAATTTATCCTTGGCATGCGGTTCTTCTTCACATTCATCATCTTCCGACATTTTTTGGAGAAAGTGCAAGTTCAGAAAATATTGCGTTTTTGTTCTTTTTCATTGAAATAGAGCTTAGAGTTAGTGACACAGTTTACACCGAAGCAGCCCTTTCCGGGCAGGACTAAGAAACAAAAATGGGTGATGATATAAGCCTTGAAGAAGTGGCAGCTGAGTATGCCTCGACCTTGAGAGATTTGGATTGCAATAGCAAGCCGTTAATATCGACCTTGACAATGCTTGCTGACGACTATCAAGCTCATGTCAGAACCATTGTTAGCGTCATAGAGAGACATATTGTTGAAGTAAGTAAATTTTACCTTACTTGAAACCCTTGGCTGATTAGAGAAGTTTAAAATGTAGCCTAGGCATTAAAAGGAAATTTCTCTTTCATAGTTTCATTAAATATAGAACACAAATGAATTCTGACATGGGTATCAATGAAAATAAGGTGATGATAATGTTTTCTTTCATTTCTCATGCCCATGGCAATGTTTTACAGCACTTCCATTCAAGTTTAACCGAAAAGGGCTAGGATAAGGCAATCTAGTTACCCATCACCTACCGTGGTCGAATGGTTAGCGCATCGAACTCGCAAGGGAAGGGTCCCTTGTTCGAGTCTCGGTCGTGCCTACTGTTTGGTTTCGAGCGGGGGTTAGTGGCGTAACTCTGTAAGACGAGCCAAAGTTCACCCAGCTTCAAATGGGTACCTGGAGAAATCCGGGGAAGGTGACAGGAAGGATGTGCAAAAGCACAGGATGGCTGGCCCCCAACCCTCCATTGCACTTCCTGGCTGAGGGCCGAGAATCGGAGATCAGCACCGCCGGCTTGGCCTGTAAAGGCTGATAGCTGACACCTTTACCTTAACCTTTTTTACCTACAGCCACAGGAGGGGTATCCAACCTCAGACAAGATTTCAAATTTCCAGTGAAGTCTTTCCTTCAGAATAATCCATCTGGCTTAAAAAGGAACCAACAAATATGACAAATATACCAGACTGAAGCTAACTGAATGGTTTACATATTGTATAAATAAATATTGCTTCAGTTTTTCTAGTTAAACATATTTTCTTTTCAAACAAGATCACTTCATTCTAATCTTACCTAGTGTTGTAAAATTACCGTAAAATAAAAAGTCGGTAAGTAAAATTGGTAAAATTGGTAAAATAAGGTAAAATAGGTAAAATTGGTAAAATAAGTATTTCACGGAGAATATATGGTGAGAATGGTATTTCAGAGTAGCTAAAAGAATTTGACACATTTTCCAAATTTATTTGAAGCTGGTGCGATTGATCTGTAGAGATTTTAAGGGAAAAGCACGCGGAAAGTCACTTTTCCTGCACTTCTGAAATAATTAACTAATAAGTGCTATGGAGTCGGGAATCCCTTCGACCAGTTGCTCATATAATTCATTGCGTCCATGGCTTCGGTAATAGCACGACGAAAGTAGCATAAGGTGTATTTTGCAAAATTTTCCCGCATAATTTTCTTATCGCTGGATCAATAAAACACACAACCGGGCTTTACAGCCATGCCTGCGTAGGCATAGTAGCACTAACTCACAGCTGAAATAATCAACAGTATAGCACTTGTCGATAAAACCTATCACAGCAGACCCACCCAAATTAGCAATATATTCGCTTTCCGTATCATTCCGTATCTTTCCTGGTGCCTCCCTGGTCCCTTGATTCCCTGGTTTATTCTGTGTGGCAAGAAGTATTACGTTGTCATTAAAATATGAGTAAATTAGGTAAAATGTTTCTGAAATTTTTTTGAACCTGCTTCTGAGAGTGTAAACTATCAGTAAAATACGAATAAAATACGTAAAATACTGGTAGAATACGTAAACTAGGTAAAGTGGTAAAATACCAATTTTACGGGGGTCCGTAAAATTACGGTAATATACGTAAAATACCGAATTTTACCGTGACCAATTTTACCGTTTACAACACTAATCTTACCTGGACTGATTGAGTTTCAGTAGGGACGCTCTCTATTACTAGTGGTGCTAGTGCTGTTGCTATTTGAGTGTGTCACGTTTTACAGGCCTTGGTGCTACTCCCTAGTGTTATTTTGCCCTGCTTCCATTCCACTCTGCGATCTTCATGTTCCTGAACTTTCTTACTTCTGATCTATAGTTATCTCAATTATGGGGTATTCTGGAACATAAATTCATAGTGTGTGATTCTTCATAGGAATGTCAAGCTGCAATCGGTGAAGAAAAGAAGAATATGAGCTAGCAGATATCAAGACCACAAAAGTTATATTAAGGGAAAAACAGGGATAAGGGAGAAAACACCTGTCATATCAGGCACTGGTTCTTCATCACCAATCCAGGCCAGATATGGGAATGGGAGCAATCCCTATTTTCTCATTCAGTTAGTAAATCCCAAATGGAAGGAGCTGGTGCTCCTGTTAGCGGATCCATGTGTGCAAAGTAAATCCCGAATGGAAGTCAAAAGTGTGATGGTCTGAGACATAAAGAGAAAAGATTGACTGCTGCTTGGAATAGGTCTTAGAAAGTTCTTCTAATAATTTTTTCCAGGCTCATCCGAAGAAAAAACTCCCTGGGTTGTATCTCATTGACTCAATTTGTAAGAACATTGGTGGTGTTTATGTTCCAACTTTTGCCGGCAACATTGTCTCTCTGTTTGCAGGAGTCTTTGAAAAGGTGGGTTATTTCTTTTCTTGTTTTTTTCCATCATCACCAGCCAGAGCTACACTAGAGAGTAGAGTTATGTTACTTCGGATTCCACCCAACTTTAAACAACGCCATATGATAAAACTTAAACCTAGCAAATGTTTGTGCACAGTAATGTGTGCAAACAAACAGTTGTAAGAAAATAAAGTGAAATGACAGCAGTACACTGCAATGTTTTTTAATGTCCTCTATTTTTTGCTCAGTTGCATCTGCACACTAACTGTAGAAATATGGTATCTGAAGTATTCCTGCTGTCTGTATTACTATAGTGACCATCCGAAGTAACCCAACACAAGAGAAATAACATTAAAAAAGACAGATAAAGAAATGAATCTAATTATGTCAAAAGAAAGCTGAAACTCGAATATTAATGTCAGAATGTATCGTTCCCAGCAGGCTTTTTTTTATAGACAAAACATAAAACTCGGGTAGTCCAAAATTTGTATAAGTGAAGAAAAATTGTCAAAGAAGCATACCTCTACTGTACTGGAAGCATTACCAACCAGAGCTGCCCTGTTGAGTCTTACCAAGAACAGAGAAACTGTCTCTATGCCTTATGCCAGTAAAGTAAATTTTGCTGTAGCCATAAATGCTGAGCCGAGCAGAACGAACTGCAAACCAAGACCTTGTTTACCTGTTTGCTTAGCACCTTAGGGCTAGGACTGCAGTGGGTACAGTGATAGAGCTGAATCAGGTTGGGAGATTTGTAGATAAAGTAAGGATGTATTGTGATAAGGAAGAGATGGATTAACACTCCCTGAGGCCCAAGCTGACTGGAAAACATATATTCAAACAATGGCTAAAAAACGGATACGTCAGCTATGATGCTTTGGCAGTGGTATTTCGGCCCTTCGTGACAAAGGTCCTCGTCAGGCTGTTGAACGTCAGGGACAACGTCGGGGACTGGAAGAAACGAAACCTGCAATAAATAGCTGAAGCTTTTACCAACTACAATGTAGTACCATACCAACTACAATAACTATAATATAGCTGGTAGAAGCTCATTTCAGACATTTCTCTTTTTTTTGGGGGGGGGATGTTACGATTTTGTCATGGTTATGCATTAAACGTTATCCGTAAAAAGCATTCCCAGTAAGAGCAAAAAAAATGCCTAAAAAGTATCTGCTCAATTTTCGGATATCGTGATGACAAACAAAAAAGTCAGCGGATATTTTTTTCCTGTGGGTTTTGGCCCTTCTTTTATGCATAACGTTTTAATGCGTAATGTTTTAAAAATATAACAGCCAACATCCTAAGTATCCTAACGCCCTAAGTTTTATTATCTGTTGAAACTGCACGGTACTGTGTTATCTGTTATGAAACTTCTGACAATGTGGTTTGTTGTTCGTTGGCTCTTTTCTTAGTGGCTATTGACTGAATACTGATAGTTTGTTTTGTTTTAGGTGGATGAAGGCACCAGAGCTCAGATGTACAAGTTGAGACAAACATGGTCTGACATTTTCTCTCAAGTGAAGATGCACATGCTCGACAGAAGGGTTCACGGCATCGACCCAGCATGGCCTGTGGCTGATGGAGGTGGGGCAAGGGCGGTACCATCACAGCCAACCAGAACTGTTCATGTGAACCCTAACGTCTTACGAATGACGGTAAGTTCTTACTCCTTTTTTCTTCCCAAGATACTAGTTCAAGGCCTTATGAGTAACCATGACCAACATATTATGGGCCCTTGTATTAGTATACTTCGTTTTCTTCTTGATTAGTTCTTCTGTGCAAACAAGAGGTCCCACGCCCGAACTGTAGTTTTAGCCCGTTTTGGTGAGTGGAAAAAAAGGCATTACATTTTTTCTAATATAATGTTTGGTAAAAAAAAAAATAAAAAAATGGAAAACGGCTGAAATTTGAATTGCAGTAGGAACTTCTCTGATTGAATGCGTTTTCCCGTGGCCCGTTTGTGTGTCAAGCATTTCTGCCTGTTCTTCATGGAAACAAGATTATGTGCCGCACACTTGAGCCACAAGTGGAAACTTCGTCTGATTTTTTGCGGTAATGTCAGAATTAAAAATCGGAAGTAGTTCAGAAGTAGTGCAGTAATCAGAGCTTAATAGCTTCAGGCTTACGCACTTACTATTCTGTATCTGTGTCGATACTATTCTGTATTGGCGTGTTCCAGATATTTTCTTGTTACCTGTTTCTTTACCGATAATAGGACAAATTATTACCAAACCTGCAAAAGTAAAACGTCAAAACCATTTGGAATGCTCCAACAGCACAGAGGTCCCTCTAGGATGGTGGTTCTGTGCCGGGGTGTGTGTGTGTGAAACAGATGACGGTTCTTGATTTGATTTGGTGGCTAAAGCACATGCCTTGGTAGGTCCGAGCTTGATCCGAATAGTCAAATCAGCAATCATCCATTTTTAAGGAGATACCATCGGAAGCGGACCTGGCCTCTATCATCTCACAACCTGGCTTGCAGAGGATTCAGCCGAAGCCTGCCGCTTCAGCGAGCGATTTGGAAGAGCTGCGGATGAGGTCCCATCTGTTGATGAAGAAGAAGGAACTGTTTGAACTAACTGCCAAGAATCTAGAGATGGAACTAAGGAATGTTCAGGCAACTTTTGAAGATTTCACTAGAACTTATTTTGCTGTAAGTATCTCTTTTGCTGGGAGGGTGGTGTATAGAGAGAATGCACACTACCTGAAGAAAACGGACGGGAGAATAACAAAAAAATTTAACATTAGGAAGCATAGGACTTTCGACTTTGAGACTAAATTACCGGCCTTGGATAGCTGCTGTGAGTCAGAGAGTTGTTGTAATTGTTATCTGGCTTCTTCTTGTTGGAATAATACAACTTTTGCAAATTAATGTTCTTTTTTATGAGAGTTTGAAGGCTTCAAAGTGTGTAAGCAAAGAGGAAGTCGCATCCTATTGGTCGGTTGTGACGCGTTCCTTGAAATGCGCGTCACAACCGACCAATAGGACGCGAGCTTTTGTTGAGCTTCGTCTTTGTTGACAAACTTTGAAGCCTTCAAACTCTCATAAAAAAGAACATTAATTTTCGAAAGTTGTACTATTCCAACAAGAAGAAGCCAGATAACAATTACAACAACTCTCTGACTCACAGCACCTATACAAGGCAAGGCCGGCAATTTAGTGTCAAAGTTGAAAGTCCTATACCTCGTAATGTTAATTTTCTTTGTTATTCTCCCGTCCGTTTTCTTCAGGTAGGGTGCATTCTCTCTATAGCGAGTCAGAACTTGGAATTTGAAATAAAATAGCCAAGTGAGATGTGATATGGACAAGCAAAGATCCATTCATTAGGACTTTTTTTCTTTTTTTCATCCCAGGACGTTAGTGACAGTAGATGGTTTTGTCTGCTACTGCCTCGGGATCAGGTGAACACCGGGAACTCGGCAATGGGGTGTTCGGAGCTTCAATCAACTGATGCGAGTACACTAGAAATAAAAATCGCATTTTCCTGCGTTATTTTCTTATTAAAGGACCCCTCTTGCTTATTCTGCTTTTTATAATATATCTAGCTCCCATAAAGAATTATAAGCTTCTAAAATCCCCACCTTTCTCCATTGTTTCGTTTTGTGCCTACGATGTTTAGCGCTTTTTTGGCCTTGCCGTGTTTTGCCCGTCACACAACGAAACATTTGCCGGGATCATCAACGTCTGCTGACAACTCTTTCACACATAATGATCTGAGAAGCTTTTGTTTATTACTTCTTTTATTTGCTTAGTGTTCACTCTTTTGATCCAATCGAAAAATGTAGGGCCACTGGGTCCAACGTTGCGTCGGTCCCTTTCGGCCTTTCTTTTGGGCACGGCAGGCCTCCACTGGAGCCGCCTCTACTGGTAGATTTCCTTCTCCGCGATGACACTGACTAGGGCTTTGTAGATCCGGTACTCGGTCTTCTTCGGGAACGTCGTTGAGGTGATTGTGTTGATGGATCTGGGGATTTTGAGCTCGTTGCACAGGATACTGAGTTGCGACATCATCGGGCCACGGCGCGATCAGTTTTCAAATGTTTTGCTCCCAGCCGCCGCGTCGGAGAGCAGGAAGGCTGGACGTAGTCGACAGGCGCTAACAAGAAAATCGCTAATTTCAGATGGAAAGTAATGGTATTTTCGGAAGGGTTTTTTTCTGATCCATCTCATAGGGAAAATATTATTTCTAGTAAGAGTTGTGCTTTAAGCCGCTATATAGGTAATCTGCAAAACCCAATAGTCTAGATGATAACGTCCAGTTTCCACCACTATTTTGTATAAAGATAATGTGGAATTAGACGAATTATAATTATTAAATGATACCCTTTGGGATCTGTGGTCTTGTTTTGGTCTAGTTATTATACATTATCCTCACAGATAAAACAAAATGACTAAAAACGAATGTCAGCCATGGTACACCTCATATCTGTATTGATAAAAGGTATTCTAGAATACAGTGTTATAACCGCGTTTCAGCAAAGCTTTCAGATGGGGTTTAAGAATTCACAGCATTTGTTAGCTGAAGAATATTTTAGCCGATTTTTTAAAAATTTTTGTATATGATTCTCAGTCAGTTTGTTCTGAAGGAGTATTTGTTTGTTATTCTCACATTTGGGGCTCTATAATGGAACTTTCACAGTTCTGTGAAAGTATTGCATAGTGATGCATCACAAGGATTGTAGAAATTCTGGGTGAAAGCTTCCGCGCTTTCCCAGGAAATATTTGTAAAAACTGTTGGTAAATTGTAAATAGACACGGAACTCAAAATTGTAAATAATCACATATTTGTATATACACAATTTAACAGGCACATTTTAATATTCGTTTACTTTTCTTTGCATGTCGTTCAGTCCGCATTGTTCTTCTGGTTTTTAGTTACATGTCGTTTTATGGTTTGTTGGTTCCGCATCGTTTTTCTGTTAGTATTGTGTTGGATTTTATGGTTTAGTTTTATGATTTTTCGCTGAGGACGGTTTGCCGGAAGTGCAACCGAAATATCCGGAATTTCATTTATCCCTCGCACATCACCTTAGAGGGATAATTAGCTGATCTAGAAGAAACCCCGAAAATCTCGTTTTCTTAATTTTGGGCTCTATAGGCACCACAGTAGTGGTATATTCTACGTAATGCTATGTAGGACAACAATATATAATGAGTGAAATCTTGGCTAATATTGATAGTGACTCACGAGAGGTTTGTATTAAAAAGAACCTGAAGATTGGACTAGGATCACTAGTTTGTCCAGGTTTTGCTGCTTTTTCGGTTGAATGATTTTCTCCCTAATATTTCAGTCTCGACCTGGCATGACCGAGTACGGCTCTGACTTCAAAATGGAACAGCTAAACTGCCAAATCAGAGTGGAAACCATTCGGCTTAGACAACAGGAAAACGCTAGGCAGATGGACGAAATAAACAAGGAAATGACCACATTCCAACCAATGGCGACGCTCAATGGAACTCCTCCCATCGCCCCGCCTACTATAGTCGTGCCTCCTGCATTAGCCAGACCCGCCGTTGCGCCTGCGCCCATCGCTACTACCCCCCAGCCGAGGGTCATGACAGTGACACCTATGCCGAAGGGTGATGTTGAGCAGGTAACTTTTTTTTTACTACGTTGATTGCTAATTAATTATGATGTTATGTATAGTGCTAGAACACAAACTAATTTTCCGGCTATAGGAATAATGGGTGTAAACTATGAGAAGGATCTAACGACTCTTTAAATTTCAACCTACGTTTGCTTAAATTGTAGGATCATCAGTACTGAAATTTGTACCAATTCAAGTGTTATTCATTGTCATATGAACACGGACAGACAAACCCCATTTTATTTCCACTACTCGCTACATAGTCTGGAATACTGGATACTAACTGAATTCAAAATCACAAGTTACTCTCAAACACGGACACTTATTTACATTATGATGTATTTAACAAATGCCTGAAACTACTTAATATTTACATTGACCCTTACTGAACTTGAATTATAAACCTCATTGAACTTGAATATACTGACATCCCTATTTACAAACTGAATATTTAACAATAAATATTTAATACAAGACCCAAGTTGGCAATTTTTAAGATATTTGTATTTGAAGTACCTTACCTTACCTTAGTTCCTCCTGCACCTCCAGAGGCGCTTAGGGCATCCAAGAAGAGCCGCCAGTCGTCTCTCATAAGGGCCGCTGCCCATACATCGTCCCATTTGGGCTGGATAGACGCGTTGATATTGTGGAGATCCGACTGGTGGGTACGGCGAAGTGTGTTCTTCGGTCGCCCTCTTAGTCTGGATTCCTCCGCATGCCACTGGAGGATAGCATTGGGAGTCTGGTGCTTTCCATCCTGATTGTATGTCCCAGATACCTCCATCGGAGGATCTTGATGACTTCAGTAATAAGGGGCTGCACTGTCATCTGGCGAATCGCCAGATTTGTGACCCGTTCTGTCCAGTGTATGTTTAAGATCCGCCGAAGGCAGGTGTTTTCAAAGGCTAGCAGACGTTTCTTGTGCTGTTGGCTGAGGTGCCACGTCTCGGATCCGTACAGAAGTACGGAGAGAACGAGTACATTGATCTTATTTTCTCTTTTTCTTTATTATTAAAGATCTAGATTCCAGGCGAGGAAAAAACGACATTACATGTTCAGATGTGTAGATAGTTCATCGAAAGTATTGTTTTCAGAAAACCGCATCGGCTTCTGCTGCTCCAGTAGAAAGAGGCAGCCGGGATCCGCGTAGAAACCGCGATCCGCGGTCGGCCGCGTCGTCACGTGCCGAACCCGAAGTTCCCCCGCCAACGGCATCACAGAAGCAACCACTTCTGCCTAGTCCCGCAAAAGAAACTGTGAGTGATACTTCTAGTGCTAAAGTGCCAAAGGATCCGCGGGTCCGTGTGTCTGGAAGTAGAGTAAGAGACGTGCCCGTATCAGACGATACCGCAGTTGAGACTGCACAGCGGAGCAGCCCGGCCCCGGTTGCCACCCCACCCCGAATTAAGACGGACAGTCCGATCCGCGGTTCAAAGAGTCCGGTGCCGTTTCGCAGTTCCAAAAGTCCGATCCGTAGTGGCAAAAATCGAAGCCCTAGCCGCGGCACGCGAAATACTAGCCCGGTGGTTCGGTCATCGACAGACCGGAGTCCAGGCCGCGGTTCGTGGAGTCCTCCCCGCGGTTCAGGTGCTCCACTTCCGCAAGTGAAAAAGACAAGTTTGCCGACTGTGAATAAAGAGGACAATCCGCAGCAAAGTTCGCCCCGCGGAAAGCAAAAGCGGAGAGGCGGAAAGAATAAGCGTGAGGAGTCAACGGATAGTAGCCGTTTGGAGACGAGGAAAAAGGAGTCGTCACCCCCCGCCCTGGATGAGAGATCTTCGAAAGGTATTTACAGTCTTGGTCGCACCGATCTAGTCAGTTTATGTGATTTTCTAAATAAATTTTTCACCGCTTTCGGTAGAGGTTCGTCCCTGCCTCATAGGTCTGCTGTGAAGCGTCGTTGTTATTCGACCGTTGAGTGGAACTATATAGCGGAGACGACTTGGTTGAGATCACGTTAAAGGAGCTGTTGCAGAACCATTTCCAGTGTTTGCCACTTCTTGCGAGCATTCTACTTTCATCCCTAGTGTGAACCTGGAGGTGGAGCCACGGAGCGATGATAAATTTCGAAAACTGGGTTTGTCTGATTTCAGTTGAAAACTTCCGATCTCAAACATTTTGTTAGTTTTAGTATAAAAAGCTCTGCTTGTGAAAAAGAGCTACTCTATACATCTTTCGTTTGAAGAAAATCGTATGTCTATCTACAAGAAGATATAAGTGAATTGACAAAAACTGCATTTCTTAGGAGTCACAGCTGTTAAATCCTGTACTTGATGTACATTCTTGTAACCAGCGGTCGGTAATAATTCACCCACTTTCAGCAATGATACCGAAACTTGTTTGATATTGAGGCCATGAAATTGTATTCCGTTTGCTTTTAAGGCAATTTTTTAGGGATTGTTTAAAAACAAAAGCAATATGTGAATCTAGATGTTACGTCTTGCTGGATTTTGATCACAGAATCAGTCATTTCGTCGTTATTTAAGTGCTTTACGAAGCCAGCGTTCCAGCACACTGCATACTGACTAAGCGAGCACGACTTATAGCAGCCCAAACTCTGGTCCTGTGAATTTGTTTCTGATAAACTCAAGTTGGGTGGAAGAACACCTTTCCCCTGAGATCGGGGGCCGTAGAGCATAGTTGAGGGAATTCATGGGGATCGCAGACTGCCCCCCCCCCCCCCGAGGTTCTGCGTGTGGCCTTGACGTACCCAACAGGCCTACTCGGCTTCAGCCTTGGTATAAGTGCGTGGCCTTCTTTTCGGATCCCGCCTTCCCGAGTACGACAGTGGTCGTCAGCATGGGCTACAAATGCCGAGATACAGCACCGTTAAAGGTCCACTAATTCAAACCTGGAACTGACTAATGGGATGTTTAAAGGGTGGCTCTGCCGCAATTTAACCGCTCTTTATTTTTCATTTCTGCGTTATCTTTTTCTTATTATATTTTTCGCTTCCCATTAGTACTTATATCTTGAAATATTCGAATCCAGTCATTAGTTGCGTTTTTGTTCGACTTTTCACTCGCCTTTTCGACGGCTTTTTACTTTTTTTGCGTTTTTGTAAAATGGTCCTAAGCACTGTTTGACAGTTTCCCGTTTTTGTCAAAAAGGCTTTTTGCAAAAAGGCAAACTTGGTAGGTGACCAAGTTGCGCTCTCCTTTTGGCTTTTTGCCTCGCGACTTTTGTGACTTTACCCAAAAATCCAATAAAATATGGATTTGACTCAAAGTGATAATCAGTATTTCGAGACTGTGTCAGATTTTAAATATTAAAAATTTGCAGTACAGATAAAATACAAGTAAAATGGTATTTGTCAAAATTGCGTTTTTATCCAAGAAAAGCGATAAGTCCTTAGTAGTAACGGCGATTTACAAAAACGCGAGAATGTCAAAAAAGGCCTGAAAAGGCTAAAAGCTAAATCCGAAAAGGGAAAGGCAAAAGCCGAACAAAAACGCAACTATTACTTCATCGAAAACCCTGAAAGTCCGGTGTAGTAAGTCATTTGTGGACCGGATGTTTCAGAAGTCTTGCTGAAATGGTAAACCTTTAACGTGCACCAGGTCAGGTCACAGTCGCTCAGCTAGTAGAGACCACGTAGTGACGAGGCTCAAACTGGGGAAATGGAGGCTGTATTTTAATTAGGACTCTGAAGAGTGCCGAAGGGTGTATGCATTTCTCTAATTTTTATTAAATAAACTTGAGAGTTATCCCTAAGGCACTCCCAGAGGCAAGTTTAGGACCTTGTAGGCAAGGCGGAATTACTTACGCTGCCTAATCACTTGTCAATTCAATTGAAGGGCAAGTTGTTGATCAAGGGGCTCAGACGGGGTGAATGGGTTATTGACTAAACTTCGTCGGACTATTGGATTGAGTTCCACTTTTGGTGGGAAGCATTCTTGGGAGGTGGGACCGGGGGCCCGTTACGATCGTTCGATATTTTGAATCGTACATATAATATTTATTAATTAAATAAATAATCACTTCCAGTCTAGCAATCTTTGAAGTTTTAATTATGAACCTTCGCGTCCAGTGTCCAGCATTCCGACGAAGTTTAGTCGAAATCGGTGGGTGAACTCGTACACTTCTAAAATAAAATTTTGAGAGATAACGCATATTCTCGTCTCCCACTTACTGCAACTTAGTCGTTCGATTTTGACTTGTTTGGTGATCTGCCTGTCGAAGCTGACGAAGAGACGCCTGAAGTCACGCGCAGAAAGCGAACCTTCTGCCAGCCCCCAGTGAACTACCGTACCTGGATTTACGTACGGATTTGGACACATTTTATATCGGGCTATTCCCGTCCATTTTTTAAATAAAACAATCACAGTTTCAAGATCATCGACTACCTGTCTGTAGTTCATTCAGAACTACTCGTATCCTATAAGTCTTGTTTTGTAGTATCATCATAGTTCGTCTCTGTTCAGGATCAGTCCACACTAAGTGATCGACAAGCAAGTGGAACCGGGTTAAGATAAACGTAGAGCCGAGCTGATCTTATACTTGCATGTTCACCGACGTGACAAGTAGACGTTTAGTTTTAGGATATCGAACGTCAGTTTTGCGTACTCCTTTGGCGTCTCAGATTGACCATCCTCCATCTGCATGCGTGCATGGCCTATGACGGCCTTTTGGGGCCATACGTCCATTCTTCATTGGTCGAACACGCTTGCCATAAATCATGTGAAGACAGTGTGAACGCGTAACGTTCCACCTTCAGTAAACTTGAGGAACCGCCACAGCCTCGTTACGCCCGGCTGGCTTTCGAATTATTTGCTTATATATACATAATACGTACTTAAAGCGCCGTGACAAAGCCGCCTCTCTTGGATTTTCCATTCCCAGTTGATATTTTTTTTTCCCTCGAGGTAAACTTAACCTCCCCATGGAGAGTCATTTCACAATTAAGCCCCGCCCCTCTCTTCGGTTGTGATTGGTTCAGTCGGAGGTCGGACTGTACAAAACCAATAAGAGACAATGTTTGTTGTTGGTGTTAGCAAAGATCGCGCGTAAAATGTAGTGTGATTCTGCAGTGAAGTGACAATGCAAGAGTTAATGCATAGGAGCTGATTTGTCATTATCTTTCTTCCGAAGAATTTAGCCTGGTATGTACGACTGTGTGCCCGTGCCGTGCTGAGAAATTGGAACGATAAGCTTTTCAGTGAACCTTTAAGAAAACTAAACGGTCACGAAGTTGTCGATTTATGGCCCCAAAAAGCCACCATACGTGGCCGGATTCCCTGGAACCCTGGCATGTTCAGTTATTTTGGAATAATATTATCGTCGGTGTTAGATTCTTGGTGATAAATGTGCTAGTGTAAATATTTTTTCGAAACTACGAACAGTTTCTAAAGTTTTTCCAGTCTGAATTGATCTCGAATCGGATTGTTGTAGTGTGTGATCGAGGTAAGCCCCCAAGGTGAGTATACTGCAAGCTCTTGTGCCAGCAGCCAAATACCCTCCCCCCTTCCCTGCTAACGTGCAATCTCTTGTTCATTTTTAGGACTTAAAGCAGCCGAACTGGTACCAGAAATACCCGTGGTGAGTGTGCAAGAGCACGGGGATGTGGACCTTAGGACCACTCTCGTCTTACCGAATGTTATATCGCTACCCACTCCTGTTTCGCCCATCCAGGAGGATGAAGACTTACGGTACGTTGGTAGTGCTTCCTTAAAGTAGATCTGAAGGGCCGAATAAATGTTTCGCCGGGAACCCCCTCTCTCCTTTTGGAGCTCGGAACAGATTTTTTCCTCTGACCATGCTATGGGACGCTAGGCTTGGTCGTTCTGGAATGGATCAGCTCCATACGGAAAGTGAAAATGTTTCAGCTGTATGTTACAAGTGTAAACAAGACCAAAGGTTCCGATGGGATCCCAAAAATTCAATATCTGATCCAGACAGTAAGGTTTTTTCTTCGCCAGGCCAAACAGCTAATTATTAAGAAAACCAAGTTCAGATATGGATTCAGCATGTATGTTTACCCCTATAAGCCGATCGAAACGATCCTACCCTACTTCTGTGAATTTTGCGGTTTTGGCGAAATTAAAGAACTACTTGTCCGGTGAAAAACTAAAGCTCAAAAACGAATTCAGCGTATCTCCTTACCCCTACATCCAACATCCAACTTCAAAGAAAAATTTAACTTCTAACAAATTTTCCGGTTTCAGCCGGATTCCTGAAGAACTACGTGTCCGGCAAAAAAATGATTGTCATACGGATTCAGCATCTTTTCTCACCCCTAGATCTATCATCTAATCAACTTCAAATAAAACTTTTACTCTTAACAAATTTCCCGGTTTTGGCCGGATTCCGGGCAAACTAATTGTCTGGCGACAAAACAGTTTTCGTATTATTGTTCAGCATACCTTCTTACCCCTACACCCCTACATCGAACATCTAATCAACTTCAGACAAAAATTTTACTTTTAACAAACTTTCCGGTTTTGGCCGGATTCCGGGCGAACTACTTGTCCGGCGAGAAAATGGTTTTCATATTCGTGTTCAGCATGCCTTCTTACCCCTAGATCCAACATCTAATCGACTTCAAATAAAACTTTTACTTTTAACAGACTTTCCGGTTTTGGCCGGATTCCGGGTGAACTACTTGGCCGGCGAGAGAATGGTTTTCATATTCGTGTTCAGCATGCCTTCTTACCCCATAATCGACTATCACATTAGCTGTTTAAAAATATTTTGCATGTCCCTTAATTTGAACCCCCTCCCCCACCCCTAAATGTAGGGCTACAAGGCCCATCTACGAACTCGACCTTACTCTTGACCCAAAGAATGCTCACACCAAGTTTCATCAAAATATCTCGTTCCCTTCGAGAGTTATCGTGCTTACAGACGGACAGACGGACGGACAACTTTTGCGATGTCATAGGTATCCCTCCACTTACGTTTTGGGATCCCAAAAAAAGAAAACCTGACCGTCTATCCGCTTCATTGAGGGACCCAGGATTCAAACTGTGGTTCCCTACCCTCCCCCGAACTAGTTACCATATAGGTCAAAATAGGTCTTCTGGAAGATGTCTATTAGTGCCATCGGGCCATGTAGTAAACAGCACAATGCTACTCCCTGAGTTTAACGAATTTCATCTCGAATACCCTTCCATTTTCCCTCCATCATCATACTCAAGGCTTACTTGATTATTAAAAAAAAAAAAACGCTTCTGGATTTAACCGGTTCATCTCGAAAGTCACAACCCTCTCGCAAACGGTGCATGCACTCAGGAATTTCAGAACGTAGCTCCAGCTGTTCCATTTGCCTCTAGATGTCCTTGCTCTTAGAATTTCTCATCGTTGTGTTTGTAGTTTTGTCTTGGTCCAAAGTAAAATTTATCTCTCTGAAGTTCCAACTAGGTTGTTTTTCGCCGATTTACGTTGTATTAGCAGTAATCTCGTTCATGTCAGACTGCTGTACGCTTCTTTGATACAACGAATGGAAGCTTGTCGTCAAATCAAAGAGTACTAGCTCCCGGTAGTGTCATGCTTGTAGCGGACATCAGCAGTCGAGCATGAAAGAGATGAAAGCGTGGAAAACAAGCTAGTTAGGACAGCTCAAACTTGAAATGTTTTTGAATCTGGGATTTCGAAGCAGAGTAGTACCTAGATCATTTGGAGTCTTTTTTAAACATAACTTATTTTTTTTCTTAATAGCATTTACAACTGCTAGCTGCGGATCGTCAACGTAACAAATTACAAATATTTACAGACAGTTAAAATTACGGATAAAATAAGGCACAAGCGAAGATAAATACCTTTCGGTTGAGTTTATAGGGGGCTGGAAAAGCCGTGGCTTGTCAATGTTAGCTACTCTTCCCCTTGTGTTCGGTCTGGTCTTGTCTGGAGTCTCAAAGTCTGGGAGTTCGAAGTTGCGTTGGATGCTCGATGAACCTTTAAAGCATAAGTTAAAGCTGATCTATTCTATGATTTTCCGTCTCAGTTTCAAGTGCCATCACGAGTCCGTTAGTGGATAGGAGCTCTTCCGGGAAATTTGAACTGGAAATGCAGCAGTTGTATGCCCCTGGTGGAAAATCATGACGATATGGTCTTTGAAAGCTTTGTTCAATCTGTAAGGTTCTGCTTTCATGAAACTCTGCATGGAGTTTGGTGTCAAATCCCTGAATCACCCAATCCACAAAAATATTTTCCCTTCCGAAAAGGTGACGAAAAGGCTCCCTCGCAGGGTAGCTACTGCGGTCGAAAAGTTGCAACCAATCAAATGCGCCCACCAGAGGTTTACAAAGAGTTTTGTTCCCTCTTTTCTAAGGTTGTACAACGAAGTGTAAACTGAGCTGCTTGTGAATTTTAACGATAGTTATGACTGTTGTAACCCTTTACAGGTCTATTATGATTTATCTGTATGCTCATAGGCTACTGACTATACCTTTGGTCAATAAAAAGATTTATCTATCTATCTAGGTTATTCGGCGCGGAAGACATTGACATGCGCAAGCTCCCATCTCTTGTCGAGCGGCTGTCTGCTGCCGTACGTCATAAGAAAGAGAAGGCCAGAGCCTCGGAACCCGAGGAGCCGGAAGTTCCCGTTCCCCCACCACCATCCATGCCGAAGAAATCCAAGGACGAGCCTCTCGTGGCCCCTCCCCCGCCAAAGCTACCCAAGATCCCTCGAAAACCCAAAGCGGAAATCGAAAAGGAGCAGGAAGAGGAGAGAAAGAAAAAGGAGGAAGGAGCAAGAAAGAGGGAGCGGTCTCCAGGCTCCAAACGGGACCGGTCACCAGTCCCAAAACGCGAGCGCTCGCCCATTCGAAAGCGGGAGCGGTCTCCAGTTGATCTCCGATCACCACCAAGGAAAAGGGAGAGGTCTCCGGTGGGAGTTCGATCTCCGCCGAGAAAGAGGGAGAGGGAAGCGTCTCCCCCCGCAGTAAAAGGAGTACTGACCGATTGGGATAACAGGAGCAGGTCTCCCCTCCTTAGAAATCCAGGTGGCGAGTCATCACCGCGCCGAAGGGGATGGAAGGCAATCAAGGAGGATCAGGAGGTAGGCTTTTTAACCGTGTGCCTTTACTTTGTGTGTTATGCTGCTCTCACACTGGGGCGCAAAGTGGCTTTCACAAGAGGCGTCGCGTTCGCGTCGTCGGTCCTCTCACGCTGCTCGGGATCGTAGCCTGTAGATTCAGCCCTCGTGGAAGTGAGATGGCTAGATCTGGTGAAGACATAATAGTTGCGTTTTTGCAGATACCATGAGTTGCGTTTTCAGCAATTAGCCTGTTGAACTCGAATCCTAACACGTTGCGCTGTCATCCGTTTTCAGCCCCCGTGTTTTGCACAAAAGAACCCGGCGCAGGATTTGATACTCTACCGAGTCCGTTTGTGTTTGGATTCGGTGTTGAACTCGAAAGAAACACGGGGGCTAAAAACGCTTGCAGCCACAGAACAGGGAACCCGTGTTAGGATGCGCACTTTATGCGCTCGGTAAAAACGACTTGTGACGAACACGGGTTGAGAATCGCGAGCCTGAAAACGCAACTATGGTATCTGATACCTCGGTCAAAAGGCGTTTTTGCAGTTATCGTGGTATCTGATATTCAGATACCACGGTGCGACCGTGGTAACTGATCGTGGTACTGGTATCTGAAAAGTCATCTCACTTTCATCAGATTTTGTCAAATTGATGAGAAAGAAGAATTGCGTTTTTGCAGGTACCATGGTATCTGATATACGGTCTAAAGTCGTTTTTGCAGTTATCGTGGTATCTGATACTACGGTCAAAAGGCGTTTTTGCAGTTGTCGTGTCGTGGTATCTGGCCAGTTACTGTGGTAACAGATTTTCAGATATCACCGTATCACGGTCCGACCGTGGTATCTGGTCGTGGTATCCGAAAAGTCATCTCACTTTCATCAGATTTTGTCAAATTCGTGAGAAAGAAGTTCAGCACTTAGTGATGTAACTGGATATCAGTTTTTCGTTTGGGATGACTTCGAAAAGTGCAATTTTTGCAGTAGTCGTTTTTGCAGTAGACCGTATATCAGATACCACGGTAACTGCAAAAACGACTAAATGCAGATCGAGTTACCGTGGTCCGACCCGCGGGCACCCCCCCCCCCCCGAAAAAATTTCCTGGGTACGGACCTGGTTGTATAAGTCGCTAAAGATGGCGTACAACCCCTTTCCCCTAAACGAAGGACCTGAATAGGTCTGTCTTCATCCCGTATGTCGTATTTACTCACTAACCTTTCTTCTAGAAGTATCCAGGGCCAGAGTTCGATCGGCGACGTGACCGCGAGCCAGTCCAAGAGAGAATGTTGATTCACAGGCAGGACCGTCCACCGGTCCGAGTTCCATACAATGGACCTGAAGGAAAACGAGGTCGAGGAGGCCACAGCGACCGAGGTAAGAAAACTACCACTCTTGAACGTCATTCATTTTCTACGATCCCCTCCTCCCCCAACTTCCCCGTGGTTTAATCACGGCGAAACAAGGAAATGTAAAAAAAATCGGAAAAGAGTCGAGAGCTCGGAAATTCTTCTTTTTTTTTACTTTGTCCTCTACTTCAGTTTGACGGTTTCCTGCCATTACTAGTCTTGGAATTTTAACTTATCATTAAGCTGTTTTCTTTATTTGTATTATTTAATTTAATTTGTATTCTCTGATGTCTTGATTCCCAGACCAACACATGCATATTTCAAATCAAGTTTGAATTTCGCCCTCGCCGACAGTTTACAAATCAAATTAGATTTGTTTGTTGCGGGTGCCGACGCAAAGATCAGTTCATAAAATTAAATGATAATGTTGAATAAAATATTTTTTTTTCTTGTTTAGGTCGCCGACGCAAAGACGATGATGACAGTGCCGACTTTATCATCGAACAGGCTGAAGAACAGATGAGCCAGGGAATCATTACGAAAAGGCAGTTCGATGACATTTTCAACGATGTAAGTAGTAAATTATACCTTAGTAAGGAGTTCGCCGAAACCCTATCTTTTCTTTCAAATTCTTTGTCAGAAGCCTATATTTTTGTTGTCCAACGTTCACGAACTATATCCGGTCCTGTCCGAATAAGTGTTTCAGAATGGCAACACCAATGAAAAGCTAAAAAGGTAAAAGCGCTTGTAAGACCAGTTCCCAGTTTTACCTGATTAAAAATTAAAGATCCCGTTTCCGTCTTCGGTGAATGATCCCATTTGTAACAATAGGCTAAAGATTCCCTTTAAACCAGCTAAATATGCCGGAAGGTTCTTTTATTATAGTATACTAAAAAGTTTTATGTTCGATTCTGCTTGCAAAGTATACGGTTGAAAAACGTTGATTTGAAACGATTTTTTTTATTGGTCTGGACTCTACTTGTGCAATTCACGAAGATATTGCTTTTCTTTTTGTACAAAAGTACTGACACTTTTTTGTGTGGATACATTGGTTCACATAAATTTTGGAGTATTTTTTTGCCAGTAGTCGAGCATGTGTCTATTCGGGCATGTAGGCTAGAGGAATTAGGTTTTGATAAATTTTTGAAAATAAATAAAACTGAATCCGAAATTCAAAGATATAACCTTACAGAGACAGAGCCGGGCGAGAAGAACCGACAGAATCGAACTGGTACGGTGGAAAATTTGAATAACAAGGTCAATCAAGTTTGATAAATTACACTTTCTGTTAGGTGTGGGTTTACAGGTTTCTCGGTTACAGGTATTTCGAAGACGAGAGAGCCGAATGTTTCGCGAGGCCCAACGTCGAGATGGTTTCGACATGCCACCCCCCTTCGCACCTGGGCCCCCCATGCCCATGCGTGGCCGTCCTTTACTACCTGCTCCCATGGAACCACCCCTCCTCCAAATGGGACCCCGCCCTCCAGTGGATCCACGAGCGCTTCTTGGACCTGGTCCTGGAATCCGCGGACCGCCACAGCGCCCACTTCTCCCTCCTTCGATTGGACTCTTGGGACCGCCCGGATCCGCGCCTCCTGGATCCGGACCGCCGATGCTAGAGTTTGATCATAAAGTGATAAATATTGACGGCGTACCGCGGGAGATACGGTTTTATGGGGAAACCGCGGTTGCGCTTATGATGCCGACAGACCCGCGCGAGTTATCGTTTATGCCAGAGGAGAGACCCAGACCGTTCCATGTTGATGGTCAGTTAGTGGGACAAATTCGTGTTGGTGATGAATACAAGGAATTCTTCTTCGGTAAGTATATTTTTTAAGATTTTTTTTTTTTACCAGAAAATGCCTAGGGTCTATAGGTCCTGTGAGTACCATGGTTAGACAGAAGTGCGGTAGGTTTTGCCGCAGAGCCGACGTTTTCACTAAAAACGTGGAACCGTCCTTCACCACCCCTTACCATCGTTCCTCTGTGGCGGGGTGCTGTCACCGAGGGGGTACCATCTCTCAAAACTTGGGGTATAGTGCAAGAAATTCCGCCTAAACTTGCAATCTCCAAATGTTGACCAAAGATTAATCGACAACGAAAGCATATTAACCTAACTGAATTAGTTTACCGCAAAAATACTTCGAAAAAGACTTGAATACATTACCCACTCCTTCTGAACAAAACTCCGATTTTCTTCTAACACTATTGTCTCTAATATTTAAATTAATACCCATTAATTTTGTTATATTACAAATGATTACTCAAAACAACAGCAACAGCCTGAAGAGGGCCCTTGCCAATGTTACCTTCTTACAGTTTAGTAAAAGAATAATAATAATAAGAACTGGTAGCGAATGATAAACCAACCGAGCGGTTGTTGGCTTAACCAAATAATAACGTGACCGACGTGGGAAGGAACATAACTACATAAATCTTGGAAAACTAACTATAGGTTTATTTACATGACGTTACGGCAGAGAGGTACAACAAAAGAATGTGATGTGGTAACCTATTTACACTAGAACATATTAACGATACTCAGCCCGATAATCCGCGTCCTCTCCCTACTCCTGCAGCGCTCATGCTGCCTCGATGGTAGCTCAAACTTAACTGCCATTCAATCCTTGCCGAGCGCATTCCATGCGAAATGCTCATCTTTCACCCGCGCTCAGAATTCATTGTAAATTGAAATAGCTCACGACCGCGGGGTGAAGGTAATACGGAAACGAAGTAATGAACTTGCGTCCATACATTTTAGACATGGGTTACACCAAGAAGGGCCGAAATATCGCTGAAGAATATCCTAGCTGACTTTCCCGTTTTGAGTCATTTTATATGTTATTTTGTATTTTAATGTGTCATATATTTATTTTTCCCCATCCTGCATTCAACTACTTTCATATACAAACTGTATAAAATTAACTATTTTCTGGGAGAAAATAAAGAGAAATAAACATAAAGAAAAAAGATGAAAAATACGATAAAAATAACGTAAAAGCCCGCAATTTAAAAAAAGGTAAAGGTGTCAGCACTAGCCTTTCAGCTAGGAAGTGCAATTAGTAGTTTGGGTTGGCCATTCTGGTGCTTTGGCACACCCTGCCTGTCACCTTACCCACATTTCTCCGTGCCCATTTGAAGCTGGCTGGACTGGCTTACAGGCTACGCCACAAAGCCCCTCCCCAAACCAAACGTCGGCACTAATGAGACTCGAACCAGCGCAACTGCGCCTGGGAGTTCAGCGTGCTAGCCACTCAGCCAGAACGGACGATTATCACAAGGGTCTTTGTTATTTTATCTTTCATTATTAAACAATAGACAAGCTTAAAGGAACAGTAAACTTGACAGCGCAACTTTCGGCCATCGAGTCGCCGGGGGGGGGGGGGGGGCTTAGATAAATATACAGGGTCTTATTGTCGACAGGCCCCTCCTTCTTTGTTATCTCGAACCGTCTCGAACCCCCTCCTTAGTGTTCCCAAAGCTAGCTGGCAGGCCCTTGCCCCTTATGCACTGTAATTATGCACTTATGTACTGTAAACATTCGCCTTTTTACGTGTAGACTACAGACAAACTACCTCCCCGACAAGACGGCCTGGGTTCGATTCCTAGTCGCGGCACACAAACCTTTTGCATTTGCAAACCTTTTGCTCTAAAGTCGAATTCTCGGAAACTGCCCGGAAACTGCAATGGTCGTAACGAGAATTTTTCTAACTCTCAATATCGACTCAGGGTACATTCTTGATATGTTAGCTAGCTCCCCGAGTCAAGTTTGAGTCAAGTTTTCTGTTCCTTTAAGCTTAACGCCAAATGTGATATTAATAATAATAATAATTATCTTTCTTATAGGCGGTCGGAGCCACATGGTGCGCATCGGTGCCCCTACCCGCGAGATCTTTGTGGAAGGCAAAGGCTTCGAGTTCATGTTTGAAGGCCCCGACGTACCCGTCGTAATAGGCGGTATTCGCTGTCACCTACGGGTATCTGGACCCCGACCCCGGGTAAAGATTGGGGAAGTGTCCAGGCTGGATTTGATCGCGGGTAAAACTCAGATGATTGTGAACGGAGACAAGGTTGTACCGGTTTACCTGGATGCCACGGAGCAGAAGTTTGACATTCGTGGGGTAGTTCACTCGCTTCGTTTCGAGGTAAGCTGCATTTTGTTAGTGCCTTTGGTTATTATCGTAACTGCTTGTTGCCTTTGGTTATTATAGTAACTGCTTGTACTGTACTCAAAGGAGTCGCAAAATGTATGTTACCTTTTTTTTAAATTAATCCAAATTCAACAATTTAATATATTTTTTATTTTCTATCTTCTCTTCATAAAAATATATTATATTTACGGCATAGTAAATATATCAGGGTACTAATACAATATTACGCTAGTATATCTGAATTTATACTTGCATGATATTTGCAAACACTTAAGGCGTATTCTCGCCGATCCCCGAGAACTCCTCGGGAAATCAAGGGGAACGGCGAGAATAGAGGGAGTCACTCCACGCGGGCTCCGCGTACGGAAAACAGCGAGAACACGGGGAATGCTTCTAAAATAGATTTTGTTCGAAAAAAAAATAAAATCCACTTTACTTTTGGTTTTGTTTATTCTGATTGTTATGGCACTTGCCCTTCGGCCAAGTGCCATATAGCGATCGCAATTTCTGTCCGTCCGTCGGTCGGTCTGTCGGTCCGTCGGTCTGTCGGTCGGGGTTTTGCTAGTTCGGGTACTTCCAGATAAGCTAGGACGATGAAACTTGGCAGGCATATCAGGGACCGGACCAGATTAAATTAGAAATAGTCGCTTCCCCGATCCGACCACCTGAGGGGGAGTGGAGGGAAGGGGAATCATCCGGAAAAAATAGGAAAAATTACTTATTTTTAACTTACGAACGGGTGATCGGGTCTTAATGAAACTTGATATATGGAAGGACCACTTGTCTCAGACCTTCCATTTGAAATCCAGACCGGATCCGGTGACATGGGGGGGGGGTAGTTGGAGGGGGAAACCGGAAATTTTGAAAATCGCTTAGAGTGGAGAGATCTGGATGAAAGTTGGTGGAAAGAACAAGCACAAGTCCTAGATACGGGATTGACACAACCGGACCGGATCCGCTCACTTTGGGGGAGTTGGGGGGGGGGAATCCGGATTTCTACTGATCCCGCGAGTTCGGTGCTCCCTGATGTGCTAGGACGATGAAAATTGGCAGGCATGTCAGGGACACGAACAGATTGACTTGATAATAGCCGTTTCCCCAATCCGACCATCCGGGGGGGGGGCTGGAGGGAGGGGAATCCGGAAAAATGAGGTATTTTTAACTTACGAACGGGTTATCGGATCTGAATGAAATTTGATATATAGAAGTACCTCGTGTCTCAGACTTCCCATTTTAAATCCAGACCGGATCCAGTGACATGGGGGGTAGTTGGAGGGGGAAACCGGAAATCTTGAAGATCGCTTAGAGTGGAGAGATCTCGATGATAGTTGGTGGCAAGAACAAGAACAAGTCCTAGATACGGGATTGACATAACCGGACCGGATCCGCTCACTTTGGGGGAGTTAGGGGGGATCCGGATTTCTAGTGATCCCGCGAGTTCGGTGCTTCCTGATGTGCTAGGACGATGAAAATTGGCAGGCATGTCAGGGACCCGAACAGATTGACTTGACAATAGTCGTTTCCCGGATCCGACCATCCGGGGGGGGCTGGAGGGAGGGGAATCCGGAAAAATGAGGTATTTTTAACTTACGAACGGGTGATAGGATCTTAATGAAACTTGATATATAGAAGTACCTTGTGTCTCAGACATCCCAGTTTAAATCCGGACCGGAACCGGTTACATGGGGGGAACTGGAGGGGGGAACCTTAAATCTTGGGAAATGCTTTGAGTAGAGAGATCGGGATGAAAGTTGGTGGAAAGAACAAGCACAAGCCCTAGATATGTGATTGACATAACCGGACCGGATCCGCTTACAGTGGGGGGGGGGGGGGGTCCGAATTTCTAGTGATCCCGCGAGTTCGGTACTTCCTGATGCGCTAAGACGATGAAACTCGGCAGGCGTGTATGGGACCCGAACAGGTTGACTTGAGAATAGTCGTTTCCCGGATCCGACCATCTGGGGGGTGGGGGTGGAGAGAGGGGGAATCCGAAAAGTGAGGTATTTTTAACTTGCGAACGGGTGATCGGATCTTGATGAAATTTGACGTATAGAAAGATCTCGTGTCTCAGACGCCCCTTTTTAAATCCGAACTGGATTCGGTGATATTGGGGGGAGTCGGACGGGGGAACCGGAAATCTTGGGAAACGCTTAGAGTGGAGGGTTTGAGTTGAAAGTTGGTGGGAAGAGCAAGTGAATAGCATATCCGAAATGGATTCGGTCACTGTGGGGGAGTTGGAGGGGATCCGAGTTTGTAGTAATCCCACGAGTTCGGTACTTCCTGATGTGCAAGGACAATGAACTTGGCATGCTTGTCAGGTACCCGAACTATTGACTTGAGAATGTCGTTTCCCCGATCCGACCGTCGAGGGGGAGTGTAGAAAAGGGGAATTCGGAATCCAGTGGCAAGCTCAGCTATTGAACGGGTTATCGGATTTAACCGAAACTTGATATTTAGAAAGGTCTCGTGCCTCAGACATCCCATTTTAAATCCGGACCAGATCCGGTGACACTGGGAGGAGTTGGAGGGGATCTTTGGATCTTTGTAATCGCTTAGAGTGGAGGAATCGGGATGAAACTTGGTGGGAAGATTAAGCATAAGTTCTAAATATGTCATCTAGAGCTTTCAGATTGAATGAACCTAGATATCCTAATTCTAGGTCCGAACCGCATTTTTGAATGGCGTGGTGTTTATTGTGAAGTTCTCTTCTACTTTCTCGTACCACTACTCGTACTTTCTCGTACCACTACTCGTAACAAGTGCCATATGAGCTCGTAGCTCTTGTTTTTAATTAGTTTTACACTGCACCAACACCAGCAAAAATTGATTCCCCTCGGAATTTGAAAGGAGTCCCTTTTGATGATGGGGATAATTGGAGCATTCCTCGTCCGTGGGGACTCGCGAGAATACGGGGAGTGAGTGCCCGGGAAAAACAAAAACGCGGGGACTCCTCAAGTGGAGTCCTCGGGGAACGGCGAGAATACGTCTTTGGAGGAGTGCGTTAACTATTTTTACGTTACTCCAAGAATTCAACTCACCTAAAAAGGATAGGCTACCCTCGTATGGAGGTCCAAAATGGGACATTTGGAAATAACGTTTCATTGACGACAAAATAAGAATTAATTGACACTAAATAACAATTTGACTGACGAAAAACAAAATTTTCTTGTACACGGAATAACATTTTATTTCGAAAACATCTTTTCAAATTGTTTGCAATGTTTTTTTTTTATTTTCGTTGCAACAAAATTTTTCGTTTGCAATGTTTTTTTGTTTTTTTTCGTTGCAACAAAATTTTTCGTTTGCAATGGTTTTTTTTTTTTTCGTTGCAACAAAATTTTTCGTTTGCAATGTTTTCTTATTTTCGTTGCAACTAAATTTTGTTTCGGAAGTCAATGAAACGCTAATTTTGCAGAACGGTTCAATAGTGGACATTCGTATCGACACAAATAAGGCGTATCATATATCGTATCAAAACTCATTTTACGGCTGTCTTGCGTCGGCGATATCACGGAAAAGGTTATCTTAGGGTTTAATCTTAGGTTATTCAAACCTAAGGTTGAACATGAATTTAAATTTCGAAAAGTCTGACAGAACTTACCAGTCTACCACAGACCCCTAATTCTGTTGATGATACCTTATGCCAGACGCTGGGAGTCTAGTGTTTGGAATAGTATAGGCTACCCCATGCCAAATGCTGGACTATCTAACCTAGTAAAATGTTGATGGTTTGACTGATGCTCACACACCAACCTGTCATAAATCTTTTATAATGCTATAGGTCAGGGTTAGAGATCAGCAGGTATCCAGTGTTTGGCATTAGATATCAAGGGTTAGGCACAGGGTAAACAAAAAAAATGTGGGTTTGTGGTATATTTACCTTACCTGCTTAGTACTTATCAGATACAAGACTAATGACCCTCAAAAATGGGATTACATAACATTGACAAAACCAGTCTATCCCGATAATATAGACTTTTGGCCTTTTCCCTAACACTAGCATTGCCTGTATGTTACAGTTAACCACAGAATTTGCCTGTACGATGTAGTCATCCCACATTCTATTGTGTCAATACCTATCACATGATACTCTCGCCCATGTTTTGTTTGGTACCTTTGCTGTTTTATCTCAACCTTGTTGTAGGACAAGCATTAGACAGATCTAACCTACGTAATGGGGCAAATCACTGTGATCGATAACCCTCCAATAATGCAATCATCAAATTTCCAGAGTCCTTTTCAATCATCCCATAGTAGCCTGTGGATTTCTGTAGGCTAGTTGTGGCACTTTCTGTCTGATTTCTAAAGGGAGACTCATACACATGATCTACCAGTGTGATGAATACTTTATGTAGACTCCTTTTATCTGGAACTATTTCCTACCTTTCACATGTGAATGAGTGAATGTCGGCAGTCTAGGATCAACAACCTTGAATCTACGACTAGAAGAGTGGTACTTGCAATAGTAAGATGATGCCAGAGATGGCATCCATGGGAAGATTCAACTGTGAAGCTCCACCCTACTGGTAAACAGTTAAAGCTGGCTCTTGGTGATACTCAGCACTGCCAGTACCTTGTCTAAAATTCCGGGATTCAGCTCAGATGTTTTCTTTCCATCCAGTATGTCCCATAAGTCATCAGGTCGAGGCTCATGAACTGAATATGCAGAAAAGTAGGCTATCTAATTAGGCTACACCCTGAATTACAGTTGCAGACGATAAAGGCCTGCTCACAACAACATAGGATGAAAAGCATACATACTTTAATTATTAACATAACATAAAATGAAGCACTGGAGATAAAACTGTATTAGCCTATTCTTTAAGGTCATTATGCTTAACTGAATGTTGCTAAATCAGGTGCACTTTCGAATGATGATGACCATTACAACTGTTACAATGTCACTGGCATCTAAGGTAATTTGGCATGAGACTCCAAGTATAACACAGCCAGACATTTCTTATCCTGCAAGTAAACATTTCAATTAAAATGATAGCCTAGTTAAGTTTTGTAATAATGGATTTTCAAATGCACAGCCCATAAAGTTTGCTTTACAGATGTCCACTGACCCACCAAAGTATTGACAAAACAAGTATTAAGTATCAATATGAACTTGTGGGCAACCAACTCACAACGCCAGTAAAGGTTGTATTTAACCCCGGATACCATAAACCCTAATCAGTCTGTATCTAGCCCAGGATACCTTAAACCCTAATCAGTCTGTATCTAACTCTGGATACCTTAAACCCTAGGCTAATCAAATCTCTTGCTTATGCTTATCAGCAAGTAGGCTACTGTTGAGCAAGTGATAAAGTGAAAGCAAAGATGTCAGGTATTTCCCTTCCTAAACAGCAACTACTTTTTGCAAGAGAGGTAGAAACTAAAGAAAGCATTTAAAACATTCCCCAGGAGGAAGCATTTGTACTAAACTCATATTCAAAACCACGCATTACAATCAGTGGAGAAACTAGCCCATTTTTGCAAGCCCAGATTTTACCGACAAGAATTAAAATTTACCAACAAAAAGTGCCATCGCCCAACAGTGCACATTTGTCATTACTGCAAACGCATCTTACAACACTTGCAATGATAAATTTTAACATGGATGCATTTATACCAGTAGTGAAGTAAATTATGAAAACCGATTTTATTTTCTGCTCACATCGTCTAAGTTTAAGGTTCCCAGTTTAGCCTACGAATTGATGTTGTGTATAGCCCCAAGTTTGTTGACTGAACTGTCCACAGTTTCCTCAGCTACTTAGGGCAGCATTAGGATGGAGTTTTGTACAGAAAACTGAACAAGTGAATAATGGGTTTCTAACCTGATAGTGATAAGAGAAGCTCCTTCCTGGAAAATCCATGATCCAAAGAACTTCAGATAAAGATGGTCAATCATTCTCTTCTAAACTATGTGAACTGGAAGTCGCTGGAGCCAGGAAGCCAGACCAAAGATAATTTTATTTTGTTTACATCTGTTATGCGGGTGGCAAAAAGGTGATTTTTCATACGATAATGCCCTGTAGTGCGCGCGTGTATCGATACGAATGTCCACTATTGAACCGCTCGACAAAATTAGCGTTTCATTGACTTACGAAACAAAATTTAGTTGCAACGAAAAAAGAAAACATTGCAAACGAAAATTTTTTTTGCAACGAAAATAAGAGAACATTGCAAACGACAAATTTTGTTGCAACGAAAATAAGAAAACATTGCAAACGAAAATTTGTGTTGCAACGAAAATAAGAAAACATTGCAAATGAAAAATTTTGTTGCAACGAAACTAAAAAAAATACTGCAAACAATTTGAAAAGATGTTTTCGAAATAAAATGTTATTCCGTGTACAAGAAAATTTTGTTTTTCGTCAGTGAAATTGTTATTTGGTGTCAATTAATTCTTATTTTGTCGTCAATGAAATGTTATTTCCAAATGTCCCATTTTGGACCTCCATACCCTCGTTTACTCTGACGTTTACTCTTACAACTCTTGATTCCTACTGACTGATACATGAAATGAATACAGTACAGCGCGCGTGATTTCGGCGGTGGATAACAGGAAAGGTTGCTTCACAACGGTATCGGGATGACTGTCTTGCAGTTACTGATGTTGATGATAATCATATCGGGTTACAGTTCCAGGGGCATACAGATTTTGAACCTGTCTGAGTATGACATTTTCCAATTTTCGTGTGTCGTTTAAAGGCAGAATCCTGTTATCGTGCAGTATCCGTCATTGGTAATGTAAATGAAAAATAAGTTAATGGTGACCTTTAATAATAATAATAATAATTTTTTTTCACCCACAAATCGTACAAGACGAAAACAGTGGAGTACAAAAGCAATTAAGGAGACACAATTCGGGAAAACACAACACTTACAAACAAAATCTACTCAAGAGTCATACAGACGAATAAGCCCATGGGAGGGCGACAGACGTGCGTACGCCGTTTCGGACAGTTTTCTGTGGAGAACAGGCAATTTCTCCGTAGCGAACACTTGCTGATAATTTTAGTATTTCTTTGCCAAGGAGGGAGAAAAAGAAGAAAGCTTTAATGTCCTTTTTCTTTAAAACAGGATAAACACCAGAGAGAAAGAGAATATAATGTTACTTGAAGGAAGAGTATAGCTTGCCAAGAGCTTTTAGCTTTAAGGTCCTAAAAACCATAAAACGGAACAGGAAGAAGTAGGAAAAAATCACAAACGCATTTTTTCTTTCAGAACGCACTTCTAACTGTCCTCTTTGACGGTGCTCCTCACAAGCCTCTCTTTGATGGACCCCCGACCCGGGTACTCCTAAATGGCTACCCTCATTACATCCGGTTCCTGGGCCTACCGGAGGGTGTTATTCCTGGCCGGATAGTGATTGCGGGAATGAAGAGCGAACCCGCCATACCCTCTTTGATGGGTAAGTTTAAAGTTTTAGTTAATATCATTTAATTGAATGTTTGTAATTGGTTCTTTCTCGTGGTTCACGTAGCCAATAATTACTTGCCCCGAGGCTGTGCGAGAAATAATCGCTTGACCACCTCGAAATATACAGCGGCGCCTTGGTAAAAGAGCAGAGCTGTAGTGTTATCCGGTTTGTAGTTTGAAACGATAATAGCAAGAACAAATAACGAGTCAGAACTGCTGTCTCCCTATATCGGTCATACAAACATGCTGAGTCGAGTAAAATACGGCCGACAACCGACGCAAATGAGCGGAGTTGACCAGCTTCGCGCCACATCACGTTTCGTTACCTCTACAAATAGCTAAATCACCGTGAACCGCCCGATGAGGAAAAGTAGCATTCAAACCTGATTGGCTCTAAGGAGTGCTCCGGAGCGGGTCAGCGCGAGGAGTACGCCTCCTGCAAGCAATCTTTCACTATTTTTTCTGCAAGATGCAACGGCGAAGACGAAGAGGAGTAAACGGGTATCAGCATCAGCTCACAGCTAGAGTATATACCTCTATCTCCGCTCATTTTTGTCGGGGTATTCATAGTCGCTGCATGTGACTGAACACAGTAGTTCTTCAGATTATTTGTTCTTGATAATAGGCAGTTATCTGTTGTCTACGTGATCGTTGAAAATTTATTTAGATACACTGAAAGGAGAGAGGGAAACATCTGTTCTCTATTTAAGAGAGGACAGCTATCTAACTGTTCCTAATAGTTTGAGGATATTAGAGGAAGTATTAGGGAAGAAGAAAACCAAAAAAATAGGGATCCTGCCCTTCCTCGTTTTCAAAATTCAAGCTCAGTATTTGAAACAGTAGCAAACCTTAAGCGAAAATGGCTCCTGGCCCAGAACAGGGATCTGTCCAGTCTACCACAGATCCCTGATTTTGGGAAAGCCTATGCCAAACGCTGGGTATATCTAGCGTTTGGTATACCCTATGCCAAACGCTGGATACACTATGCCAAATGCTGGATACTGGGTCCCAATCAAATATTAATGATTTGAGTGAAGCTCAAATATCAACCAATCAGAATTCACCTGTAGTGAGGTAGGTCAGGGTTATGGTGCCAACAGCTATCCGGCGTTTGGCATAGGGCGTCCAGGGTTAAGCATAGGCTATGCCAAACGCTGGGCATATCCAGCGTTTGGCATAGGGTATCCAAAAGTCAGGGGTTTATGGTTGACTGGATCTGTCTTTAAGGAAGAAGAAAACCAAAAGGATAGGGATACTGCCCTTCCTTGTTTTCAAAATTCAAGCTCAGTATTTGAAATAGTAGCAAACCTTAAGCGAAACAGGGCTCCTGCCTCAGAACAGGGATCTGTCAAAAGGAAGAAGAAAACCAAAAGAATAGGGATCCTGCACTTCCTCGTTTTAAAAATTCAAGCTCAGTATTTGAAACAGCTTTACTTTTATTATTTTCAGACAAGAAAATCCCTCCACTCCCCCTGCCTTCACCCGGAAAGCGAAAGCTCGACCGGATTGCGGCCAGTATGGCGGTGGTCCCGGCACCCGCTGCTGACTATTCTCTGGAATCTGAATCCGTGGCCCCTCCGCAGTTGGACGTTCATGATTTGTTCTCCAAGCTTCTCGCAACGGGATTGGTCAAAAAGGTTGAGAAGGCGGTGCCTGAGCCGGAACCAGCCAAAGAGGTCACTGAGGATATTATCCTGAAAGTTCAGACTGAAGCGCTGTTTAGTGTGGAGCTCCGCCCCAACAGCCTGAGAATGTGAGTAAAACGTGCTCTCTGTGTGCTATGCAGATCAAAGTAACACTAGGGAGTAGCGCCAAGACCTATGCTTTCCATGCTTCACAGTCGGGCCATACTAGTAGTGCCGCCCACTACGCAAGCCTTGGCGCTACTTTCTAGTGTTATTTTGCTCTGGTGTGGTGATATGTGAGGGCCGAGCAATAAGGATTCGTGACGGAAATTTCTTTTCGATTGCGAATGTCGCACAATGCACTGCTTCACAGCAGATATGAGGTAACACCCAATCGGCTGACATTTGAGAATATTTTCGTCATGACCAGTATGTGTTATTTCCTCGCTGAAATTAACGTTGCAAACCATGTTTAGTATTATGTTTTACAGGAAAGTAACAGCTGAAGGATCATAAATAAGCGGAGTGGGTTACCTCATATCTGTTAGATTGCGCTTCTAAATTATGGTCGCAATAATCGTTGAAAGACCTCTATCGGGAGATTTGGGAAATTTCCCTTTTGCGAGTTGCTTTCTTACGAAGAAAGCCGAATGTGCTGTACGTTTCTCCCCGATTGTGAAAATAAGGTGTGGAATTGTTAAAAAGTTCACTCGTTATTTACGTAAGGTGAGAATTTAAAAAAGGCCTTGCAACTGTGGCAAGTAAACCAACAGCTTGTGTGACCAAAATCACTCAAACCAGCAGCAACCACAGGACGACCATCCACATTCAATTTGGTTTGGGAAGTTAAGACTTGTCTTGAGTGGATCACCTATCCTGTAGCCTGCTTTGGTCATGTGATTGCAGTGGTTTGTCAACTATGTTCACACGCCCATCGGCGGGAGCTAGTGGTGCGTCGCTTGTCGGATCCACTTTCCTTTGGGTTTGTAGGCCAAAACGCCCTTTTTTTTATTATTCCCGCGTAGCTTCTTTTTCATTTGTTCTTGCTTTAGATCGAACTAAAACAAGTGGCTACGTCTCCATCTCCAACTCAGTAACGTTAAGATAAAATTACCTAACAGTTTACCCTACTTTAACGTCACTTACACTTTCGTCTTAAACCTATTTTCTTTTTATTCTTTATCAACTCTAAATTTAACTTCTCTTTTCAAACTTTTCATTTTTCTATTAAGCATTCTCACAAAAACTTACTCCCCTTTCAAAAACCCTTCCTCCATTATTTCTGTATCTACTACCGAAGTCCGTCCGTGGCCGAATGGTTAGCGCGCCGAACTCTCAAGGGAAGGGTCCCTTGTTCGAGTCTCGGTTGCGCCCACTGTTTGGTTTCGAGCGGGGGTTAGTGGCGTAACCCTGTAAGACAAACCAAAGTCCACCCAGCTTCAGATGGGTACCTGGAGATATCCGGGGAAGGTGACAGGAAGGGTGAGCGAAAGCACAGGATGGCTGGCCCCCAACCCCCATTGCACTTCCTGGCTGATGGCGAAGAATCGGAGATCAGCACTGCCAGCTTGGCCTGTCAAGGCTAGTGCTGGTACCTTTACCTTTTACTCTTTTCTTTTAAACCGAAATCTACCCTTTTTATGTTTTTTAACAATATTAAGTTTTACCTACCATATTTTATAACAACTAAATATCTTATTTCCTTTACCATTAACCTACTCATATTTTTAAAACCTAATAAAACCTAATAAAACCAAAACATATATTACTTTTCTTCACTTCGATTCAAGCAGTCAAATTTTATAGGTTCGATCAGTAATAAGCAAAAAAAAAAAAAAAAAAACTTTAACTCGCGCACTACCGTTTCAAGATTCTCTACCGTCCTTAGAGCATCTGTCTTACAGTGGCAAAAAATTACTTCACAAAAACAAAAACATAAACTTATTCCTTCACTCACCTACAAAAACCCAACCAACTCCCTCTTAAACCCATCCTCTTTTTATAGCCGTCGCAAGCCTATCATCGACATGCTTTATATGGGCGTTCAGTGCAATTCGTGCGGCCTTCGCTTCCCTGTTGAAAGGACCTGCCAGTATAGTCAGCACCTTGATTGGCACTTTAGGCAGAACCGAAGGGAAAAAGCAATCGGAAGGAAGCCGCAGTCACGATCCTGGTACTACCTCACGATGGACTGGATGAAGTTCGAGGAGTTTGGCGACGAAAAAGGTACGAGATCTGGGCCTTAAAGCGGAACTGAAACCCCTCTTCCATTATTTTCCTTCTCAATAACAAGCGCCGTTGCCAGTCTACCTAATTTCGATTTTCCGTTCACGGTTGTTTTCGTGCTTTTGCTCTCTAGCCAACTCATGGAGAGCTTTTTCACAATTAAGCCACACCCCTCGCGTCGTTTGTGATTAATTCAGTCGGAAGAGGCAATGATAGTTGACGATGTTAGTACAGGTAGCGTAACAGGTAGTGTGCTTTCACACTGGAGATACACTGGGAGATTTGATGCATAGGAGCTGATTTTTTTTTTCTTCGGGGAATTTGGACTGGAAAGCAGCAACTTTATGCCCGCGGTGGTAAAGCGGAACGACAAGCTCTTCAGTGGACCTTTAACAAGGATTGATAACATAGAATGATCAAGTCCGGTTATAGCTCCGACACACTTCTCCCGCTATCGAATGAAAGCAGTTGTGTGTGGGTCGCTTATGCCCTCTCCCAAAACCCTCTGTCGCGTATAGATTTTTTTTAAGGAGACTTTTTTGAGACATCTAAATTAATCAACGGAAGTTACGACAACTTTGAAATGAGTGATACCATTAACCGTCATAAAATGGGCACGCGTTCAAGCTTGCAAACGGGCTACTTGGGGAGGAAAAAGTCTGGGCGTTAACAAGAATTGATAACATAGAATTATCAAATCCGGTTACAGCGCCGACACACTTCTCCCGCTTTCGAATGAAAGCAGCTGTGTGTGAGTCGCTTATGCCCTCTCCCAAAACCCTCTGTCGCATTTAGATTTTTTTTTAAAGGAGACTTCTTTGAGACATTAAATGAGACATTAAAATTAATCAGTGGACGTTCTGACAACTTTGAAGTGAGCGATATTATAAAATTTAGTATTAACCGTGATTGTAGGGGACACGTCTCTGAGTTCTCGCTGTAACGGTTCTCCCTTTTCGCGAAAAAAAAAACATTTGGTGTTATAATAATATAAAATAATAATATAAAATTAAATAATATTAAATTGTTTTATTCCTGAGAAAATAGCATTAGAAAGAGTCATAACAGATATATTCTCATAACATTTAACACAAGGATTTGCAAACATGTGTCATCTGTTATCAGACTTCTGTGTAGCACATACAGTGTAGCACGAGTTCGAATTACCTTTATCCTTAATCGTTCGATTCCTTTTAGGCTGGTTTGAAGGGGCTGATAACTCTGATAACGACAGCGAAAGCTCTACTCCAGAACCCCAAGAACTACCCACGATACCTGTAGACAACGACAACCCTGAGCTGAATCGATGCAACGTTTGCCGCGAACCTTTTGATCAGTTCTTCCATGAAGAATTTGAGGAGTGGCGGCTTCGTGACGCTTTGAGGGTCGAGGACAAGTCTTTCCATAGCATGTGCTACGAAGATTTCAAGGTATGTTTTGTTTTTGCCTTCATCAGTCGACATATTGTGATCGTGAAGGCAAATTGAATTTTAACCGAAAAGGGTTGGGACAAGACAGTCTAGTCTAGAGGCTTGAAGATCCGATGAAAATGCGTTACTTCGTTGCTCCGCTATTCACGAATAATCGATTTTTACATCCCTATCGGATTTGTGATACTTCTATGCGCCTGTACCTATGTTGTGTGGTTGACGAAAACTATTTATGAAAAATAATTGTTCACGCAGGGAGCCGTGTTCACTAAGCCGTGTTTGTATTGAGTTTCATATTTTCCGGGTCGTAGTAGAATTTGTGTTGTGGAGACGGCCGTAAATATCCTGAACGTCACTACTAGAGCACATAGTGAAAAATCAAAAAATCCTTTAGCAGAATCCAAATAATTTAGTGCATCCAGTTAAATGATACAAAAATAAATTGGCTTTTCAGCAAAACTTTAAGGGCTTCGACGTGTTAGAATGGATAGGGTCTCTCTTTTCAGCTCTGCGACGCCGGCCAATAATTTCGTGTTATTAGTTGCGTTTTCGCGCATACCATGGTATCTGTTACCACGGTAACTGGATCTGCAATTAGTCGTTTTTGCAGTTACCGTGGTATCTGATATACGCAGTGCTTCCATAGTCCCCGAATTTTCGGGGATTTCCCCGAAATTCCGGAAAATCCCCGACAAGAAAATGGTTTTCCCCGAATCCCCGAAAACTCCCCGAATATCTTTCTTCTCCCCTAAAATTTACCGACAGAGCTAGTGGATGGCTAACTTCAGCCTTCGCGGTTTGTTCCACAGTTTAAATACTGTTTTGCACCTTTCTCTAGATCATAATACCAGCGGCATTGCCTTCCAAGGGGGCCCAAAGCTGCACAGGTAAAACAGAAAAATAGCCCGAAAATATCAGTTTCTCATCAGAATTATGACATCTGGTTGAGCCTTATCAGTTAACCAAGTTCACTCAAGAAAATTGAGGGGATTTCAAAACACGTTTCGGTAATTTGTGTGTCTGAACTCTGAACAAGAAGAAAAAAATTATCCTTGATGGCGTCGAGAATCACTTTATAATTTTTTCCTGGATAGCTGAGGGCCACCTTGGAAATTAAAGTGGGGGCACGGCCCCAAAGAGCACAGAATTTTAGAGTGGGAAGGGGAGAGGGTCAGCAAAAACTCAGTACCTTTTCCCCTCGACCCCAGCTTGTTTATTTTGAAAAACGGTACGAAAAGTTTTAAATCAGTGTTTAACGTGGGTTGCAGCAAAGGCTACTCTGTTTCAGTTTTGTTTCGGATGCTCATTTTATTTGGAAAGGTTTGATTTACCAGTTTTCACTTAAATGTCTCACACTGTGTCGTGACCAAACACTATGAGCTGATCTATAATAGGTGGCTTTTATTTGTGATTTAAAAAGGCACTCAGATTATAAAGAATTCCAAATTTTTCGCCTGCGGCGCCTTTTGTAGTAGGCCTACGCTCTGTTTTACTTTGAGGTTTGGGCTTACAGTTTTTGGGACGGGCCGTTTTAAAACCTAGAATTTGTTCGGAAAGTAGTCAAATTTTGTTAGAAAATCTGCAGATTAAAAACTGTGATCCCAAAAGAAAAACTGATATCCAGTTACATCACTAAGTGTTGAACTTCTTTCTCAACAATTTGACAAAATTTGTTGAAAGTGAGATGACTTTTCAGATACCACGACCAGACACCACGGTCGGACCGTGATATCTGAATATCTGTTACCACGGTAACTGGCCAGATACCACGACAACTGCAAAAACGCCTTTTGACCGTGGTATCAGATACCACGATAACTGCAAAAACGACTTTAGACCGTATATCAGATACCATGGTATCTGCAAAAACGCAACTAATGTAACCGGGGACTCCGTCGGAAGTCGAGGGGAAATACATTTTATTGCTGCAGCGACGCATAGCTGTCTTGTCCGTTTTCTCCATTAAATACGATTCGCAGCCCGCTTGGGCCAAAGGAGCTCTTACTATATTACCTTTTACATCTGTATCCCAAATAGTACATAACTACCCAGAAATTCCGCCCACTTCCAACTTTTTTCGTCGATCCCCGTCTGTTCTGTCCCCCTCCATAGGTTATCTACTGGTAAAACATTGTAACTTGATAAAAACCGAATAATTAGAATAATATGATTTCACCAAAAAGGCTTTCGCCTCTATAGATTTCTCACGAGACTGTGTACACTAAAATGAATGTCAAGTCAGGTGACGATTGACCAACACCCGGTACCATAACAGAACAAATCTATGTGACAAATAGCTAATTGTATAAATAGATATTAATAATTCCATGACTTACCACTAGACGGGACCCCCGACAAACCACCGACACTCGGCAAAGATCAACCCGAAAACCCACAAAAACAAGACCAAAGGTTTCGATGGGATCCCAAAAATTTAATATTTGATCCAGACAACTAGGTCTTGCCTTCGCGAGATCCAGTCTTCGCCAGGCTAATCATCTGAGAAAACAAAGTTCATATATACTGTATAAGCCATATCTATTGTGACGATACTGATCGAAACTTCCTGCTTTACTTCTGCCAAATTTCCGACTTAAGCCTAATTCCGAGCGAACTACAAGTATACTTGTCCAGCAAAAAAAAGAAAGTTCAGAAACGAATTCAGCGTATCTCCTTATGCCTATAAAGAACATCTAATCATCTTCAAATAAAACTTTAACTTATAAAAAAAAAAAAACGGTTTCAACCGGATTCTGGACGAACTATATGTCCGGGTAAAACGTGATTGTCATATACAGATTCAGCGTCTCTTCTTACCCTTAAATCTGTCATCTGATCAACTTCAAATAAAACTTGTGCGTTTGACAAATTTTTCAGTTTTGGCCGGATTCCGGGCGAAAAAATTGTCCGGCGAGAAAATGGTTTTGACCATCGTGTTCAGCATTTCTTCTTACCCCTAAATCGAACATCTAATCAACTTCAAACAAAACTTTTACTTTTAACAAACTTTCTGGTTTTGGCCGGATTCCGGGCGAACTACTTGTTCGGCGAGAAAATGGTTTTCACCATCGTGTTCAGCATGTCTTCTTACCCAATAATCAACTATCACATTAGCTGTTTCAAAATATTTTGTTTTTCCCTTAATTTGAAACCCCTCCCCCACCCTCAAATATAGGGCTACATAGCCCATCTTCGAACTTGACTTGTACTTTGACCCAAAGGATCCTCCCACCAAGTTTCATCAAAATATCTCAATCCCTTCGAGAGTTATCGTGCGTACAGACGGACAGACGGACGGACAAATTTTGCAATGTCATAGGTATCCCTCCACTTACGTTTTGGGATCCCAAAAACAATACGCAAGCGAGGGTAACCGATGGCCGGCAACTTATGTGGAACCCATCCAAAAATTATAACCAACGTAACAACATCAAACAATTAACAATTTACTTAAAAATTTGAATTTATCATTGGTTCTTGAGTTTATTTATGAGTATAGAATGAAGTTGCTTCTTAGTATTTGGAAGAGATTTGCTGCAATCAATATATTGTATACAGAGTCGTTACTAGCCAAAATGTTTGGGGGGGGGACAAGTTTTAACGAATGGCTGGTCATTTTTACCGACTGTTTTTGCTGATAAAAACGACTATTATTGAGAAAAAAACGACTGTGTGGACGAAAATTCGGCTGATTTAAAGAAACAAGATCAAAGATTTCGATGGGATCCCAAAAACTTAATATTTGATCCAGACAATTGGGTCTTGTAGATATCGACTCTTCGCCAGACTACATGAACATTTTTAATATTAAAACATATAAACAGATTAAGATCAATGGCGTTGACGAAATTGATCAAAACTTCCTGCCTTAGGCTATACTACTGTCAAATTTCTGGTTTCAGCCGGATTCCGGTAGAAGGATATGTCCAGGTAGAAAATGATTGTCATATACGGACTCAGCAGGTCTGCCTACCCCTAAATCGACTATCACATTAGCTTTTAAAACCAGATCCAGTCTTCGCCAGGCTAATCATCTGAGAAAACCAAGTTCAGATATACCTTTATAAGCCATATCTATTTTGACGATACTGATCGAAACTTCCTGCTTTACTTCCGCTTTACTTCCTGCTTTACTTCCGCCGAATTCCGAGCGAACTACTTGTCCAGCCAAGAAAAGATAGTTCAGAAACGAATTCAGCGCATCTCCTTATCCCTATAAAGAACATCTAATCAACTTCAAATAAAACCTTAACTTATAAAACAAGTCCATCTACCCGTGATAGACATGGTACCGTATCGTTCTTATCATGAGCTACACTGGCAAAAAATAAAAGATATATCAACTAACAAAAGTTGGCAACCCCTCACCACCAAAGATTCTGGCAACACTTACTTACTACTCCATGTCCTCGTGATAGACGTGGTACCAAATTGTTCGTACCACATAAAGCACAGAAAACAAACTGTAGGTACACCAAGTAGAAAAACTGCTAATCCCTCATTGCCGAAGATGATTATGGTCTAACAGCCTATTATCAGACCATGAGACCATTAGAAGTCCCCTACTTGTCTCACAATTTTAGATCGGCCTATTTTCGATTTTAGTGTGTACCCTACTACTGAAGTTGTCAACCCCTATAAACTTTCCAACTGTTATATAGCCCGCACAGTCGGCAACCATCTACTCTTTTCCATTATACCAACCCCTTCGACCGCACTACCTCTCTCTCTCTTACGTCAGCCCCGCGCAGGGCCATACTGATCCCGCGCAGAGCTATAAAAATCTGAGACAAGGGGTAGCGAGGGTCGACAAATTTTGTATCCGGTTTTCGCCAGATTCCGGGTGAACTACTTTTCCGATGAGAGAATAACTTTCATATTCGGATTCAGCATGTCTCCTTACCCCTAAATTGACTATCTCAATAGATTTCAAAAATATTTTTTTTTGCCCTATAATTTGAAACCCCTCCCCCACCCTCAAATATAGGGCTACATAGCCCATCTTCGAACTTGACTTGTACTTTGACCCAAAGGATACTCACACCAAGTTTCATCAAAATATCTCAATCCCTTCGAGAGTTATCGTGCGTACAGACGGACGGACGGACGGACGGACGGACGGACAGACGGACGGACAACTTTTGCGATGTCATAGGTATCCCTCCACTTACGTTTTGGGATCCCAAAAACCACTATTTTTTAAGAAAAAGCGACTGTTTTTAAGAAGAATCGATCGTTTTTAAGAAAAAAAATCGACTGCTTCTACTAAAAATTGCGGCGGCTCTTTTTTTACCGACTGGCCGACAATATTGGGGGGGGGGGGCGTCCCCCCCCCCCAGTAGTGACGCCTCTGATTGTAGATAAAGATGCCAAGAACCCGTATCAAAAAATATGGCGAGAATGTTCATATTGACTAATTCTTTTATTTTTTAGTCGCACAGTGATCCTGGTTTGCTGCCTGGTTTAGACGTCAACCAAGAAGAACCAGAAGAAACCAAGCCAGAACCGGATAATAAGGAAGAGATCTCGGAGATTAAAGTGGAGGAAGTAAAATCAGAACCAGATGTGAAGGAAGAAGCAAAACCGGAAGAGGTGGTAAAAGTGGAAGTAAAGACGGAAAAGTCTGAAACAAAAGAAGAACCGATAGATGTCGAAGTACAAGGTAAGAAGGGTTAATTCAAACTCACACCAGTAAGGAAACAAAAATTAATTTTTAAACGGCTTTTAAACTCAGTCTTCTTTTTTAAATTTTGCAATTTTGCATTAAGGGGCTCGGCGTACATCATTAAATATACTAAATAAATAAAGAATGTCTGAATTTGTTGTAAAGAATACCGATTGACACTCGGTCTCTTAAAATTCATCACCAAACCTTAGAGGTTCGCTGAATAGGGCTGAAATACGAAGAACTAGTTGGGAATCCCTTAAATAGGCATGTTACCCGATGAGAATACGTTAGTCCATTGCTGAGTTGTTCCCGAATAACGATTTTAGTGGTGTGAAAAACTTGTTGTAGGTCTGTGTAATTTTAAACATTAGTCGCGTTTTTGCAGATACCATGGTATCTGTTATCACGGTAACTGGATTTACAGTTAGTTATTTTTGCATTTACCGTGGTAGCCTATATGATATACGGTTGCTCTGCAAAAACGAAAATTGCCGAAATTGAGCTTTTCGAAGTCATCCCAAAAGAAAAACTGATATTCAGCCACATTACTAAGTGCCAAACTTCTTTCCCACCAAATTGACTAAAGTTGATGAAACTGAGATGACTTTTTCAGATACCACGGTCAGTTACTTACTGTAAATCTGAATATCAGATACCACGGTAACTGGCTAGTTACCACGGTAACTGCAAAAACGACCGTGGTATCATATACCATGGTATCTGTAAAAGCGCAACTATGTTCGGCTCAGCAACAGCACCGAATCTCCTTCTATAATAAACAAACTTGCGAGGCTGCTATAATTTTAGGATTCTTCAGAATTTTTTCAGTCAGACATAAACCAGCGTCTTGATTTTCTGTCGTTCGCGATTTTGCAGACTCTTCTGAATTTTTTTTAGTCAGACATATAGCGGCGTCTTGATTTTCTCTCGTTCGCGATTTACGGAAGGAAAAAACACGTCCTCGGTGAAATTCAGATTCCGTTGCCTAACTGTAAATTTAGTCTTGTCGGGACGCCGTCCTTATTCTCAACGTCTGAACGAAAGCCTGTTGTGAAAAAAAAAGAATCCCCCAACAGTCAAAACAATTCAGTATCCTTAGATAAAAGATACCAAAATAAGTTGTTTTTTGTTAAACTTTACGCTCAATTTCCCTCGTCTCCCGTATAGTCATGTCCCAAATGTGCGATGCAAAAATGTCGAGCTTCCGGTCTGGGCAGTGTTTGGGAGGGAATTGCAATCGAATTTATGAATCTATGAGTAAAGCACCTGAGAAAAACACGAACAGAAATAAATAAATTAGTGTCACAAGCAGTACCAAATAATACTTTTAGGACAAATTACATTGGGTAAAAGGAAGGACCGGATCTTCCCTGCATTTGACCTTGCTTTCTTTTACAGTTGTTCCTGTCGAGAAGACCAAACCTGAGCCAATCGAGGTCCAGCTAGAGGACACACCAGACGAGTACTTTCCACCCTCCACAGAAACCAGCCCACCCACCCCTATTATCGACGAAGTGCGCATCAAAGAAGAACCGGTTGACCGGGACGAGCTGGCAACACCGGTTGAAGACGAAAAAGTATGCAGTGTCAGCGCGTCCATCGATTTCGTCGAGTCTGAGGATCGAATGGTCGTATCGCTCGATGGAAATCTTGAAATGCGCGACACTAGCGCCGCTCCGGTGGTCCCGCGCATTCGTTTTAACATCACCGCACCCTCTTTGAAGCAAAAAGAACCGGAGAAGACGGAAACTGAGACACCCCAGCAGTGGAAGCGGAAAGAGATAGAACAGGAGTCCTCCTCTACTGAAGAATTAGCCCCAGGAGAGGAGCCACCAGTGACCTTGAAGCCGCGCATGCTTGGCAGGAAGTTCAAACAGATGCCCATGCAGACAAAGGGCACGGAACAGTCAGGGTTGTGCAGCATTATGTGAATCCACAATTTGAAACAGATAGACAGAAGGCATGGGCCGTTTAGGGTTGTGGAACGTTGTTTGGATTCACAATTTGGAACTGATGCCCGACTCAGACAAAAGGCACGCTATTACGTGAATTAGCAGACATATCACTGCAGACAAAAGGCACTGAAGAGACAGTCAGTATGTGCTATGTGAATTCACAGACTTTGAGATCTCTCAGCAGAAAGCAGAGAATAGGCCGAGGTCTACATTGATTCGTGAATTCACCAAATTTGTGACCTTGTTACTAATTTAAAGACGACGTTCCTAGCTTATAGAAGTGCAGTGACGTAATGTCTGTTTAGTGAATTCACAAAGTATGACTAGAGATTGTACCAAGCCCTAGGACATTAGAAATTATTTGTCAACCTTCGCGAATTCACAAAACAGATGTAAAGAGTGGTGAATTCGTGCGAAGATTTTGTTTTAAAACAGTTTTCGACGAAAAATTCCCAAGTTGCACAGTATTATTCATTGAGCATCTTGTTCTGATGACTTGGGTGACTTCAGGTTATGGAGTAAGTGCATGTTTTCGTCGGTAATATCTTTAAAATACTACCGTTGTTATGTGATACGATGCGTCGCAGGATTCCCTGGTCCTGTGTTTCTGTTTTGAGCGACGTAGTTTAGGTCAGCTTTCACTCTAAAGCCTAGTCATCACAAAATCGCGTGAAAATGCAGACAAACACACTGTCAAAAGTTTCGTAACATAAAACACAAGGATGCGCAGTTTCAACAGACAACACTTGAGATGTTATCTGTTATGGTTTTGCAAACGTATGCATAACAAGCATTGCCAGGAAGAGCCTTAAAAACATCTGCTGACTTTTACGTTACCGTGATGACAAACAGAAAGTCAGCAGATGTTTTTCCGACGATGTTTCTGTTTTTCTTATATGCATAACGTTTCAATGGGTAACGTTTGAAAATCATAATAGCTAACGTCCTAAGTGTTATCTTTCGAAAACTGCGCATCCTTGTGTTATCTGTTATGAAACTTATGACAGTGCAATGGTCACCACCACAATCGAGCCCCTTCCTGTCGAGAGAGCAGAATTTCGGTTTCTAGAGTTACAAAGGATGTTACAAAATATTCTACTCGGGAGAGGGGGGGTATAGCCGGTGAAGTCAAACCCGATTTCTACTGTTGGAGGGTTGATTTCGCTCATAATGGAAATGGGCTTAAAGCACATCGTTCCGCGAGAAGAGTTTTTGGGTTTTAAGGTCATTTTCTAGCGAGGATTTAGAAATATTTTTGTTGATGTGATATTCGCAAGTTCATATTACGGTGTGTATTTGTAGTGACATATTGAAAGTGAGCGGGTTAATTTTGTATTTTCGGTGTGTACGCTTTATTTTTTAAATTGAACAGAAATATTTTGCCCAGAAGTCTGAGCGTAAGAATGATAGGCCTGTCACTAAAATAGCTTGCTGTTAAGTCTATATACTGGCTATGGAGGGGGGGGGATTCTTCCGTGAAAACATTTGTTTTAATCCCTTCTTTCTTAAAAAAAAAATTAAGCATTAAACATCGAGTTGGGATGAATTGGAATAAAATCGGGAAGTTTTCTTTCATTACAACCAAAACAAGTCGACGTTACTACACTGTCAGAAATTTCATAGCAGATAACACAAAGATGCGCAGTTTCTACAGATAACGCTTAGGGTGTTAGCTGTTATAATTTGAAACGTTACGCATTGAACGCTTTGCATACAAGTAGCCGTCAAGTAACACTGCCGGAAAAATTGCCGACTTGTTTGTTTATGATCATGATATCGGAAAAGTCAGCAGATGCTGTTTCGGTCGCTTCTCGGCTCGTCTTGGTAATGCGTGTTTGCAAAATCATAACAGATAACATCCAAAGTGTTATCTGTTATGAAACATAACAGTCTCCAGAGAGGATGATATAAGTCATAACAGCCAGAGATGATTTCTGTTCGAAAAAGTTAAAACAGTTAACATCTCGGTTGATATCGGAACGACAACCTCGATGGCCATTTAAAAATATCTGGTTATCACAAGTTTCGTTTTTCCATCTTGAGCGGCTTTGAGCCTGAAGAGGACCCTTGCCAAGAAGAGCCGAAATATAGCTCCAATAAATTTTCAGCTGACTTATCCGTTTTCGCACTATCAAAAATGTTATGAAACTTCTGACAGTGTAAACATTGTTCCTTCAGCTCAAGCAGACAGTGAGCAACGTTTGTTGCTACCAAACGGATTGTTTAGCTCAACAAATTTTTCGGCGACATCTCGGCCTTTCTCGGCAAGGGTCCTCTTCAGGTCGTCGCAAAGATACAGAATTTGAGGAATAAACATCGAAAACAGATATTTCGTCGAAACTAGAGTAAAGCCGACTTGTTACGTTGGGTTGTAGAAGTAGTTCGTAGTTCAGAAAATAAAAAAGACGTAAAAGAATATTCCATTTCCCCTTGGAAACGTAGATTTTGGGTTGAAAATATTTTACTTCTATTCTTTTACGTCTTTTATATTTTCTGAACTACGAATAAAACGCTTCCGATAATTAATTATTAATGACCAACCCGCTTCCAATAATTAATTATTAAAGACCAACCAAACGTAACAGACTATTCGGTTAAGCATCTCCCCACACCCATCCCTCCCCACCCATTGGTCCCCAAAAACGTGAAGCCTGGGAGAGGCTTCAGCTTTTTTTGCGTGCGTTTCCGGACGGATCGTAGGACGATTCTCTTTTCTCATGGACTTTTTTTCCCTCAGAAAGCTGAATAGGGCTACTTCCCGAAATCAACCATCGATCCCTCCCTAAAAATAAAATAAAAAGTACGCCCTTGCTGAGAAGCGAGAATGCGAAGTGTGCTAGTTTCAGAGTTTTTGCTTCCAGTAAAACCGGAAAATGTCGCATTTCGTTGCCATGAGGCAGCCGTTACTGGAATGATAGCAGAGACATATCGACGGTGTTTTTCCAAAAGGTGATGTGCGCAGAGGCGTTACTAGCCAAAATGTTTGGGGGGCTCTTTTTGCGGATAAAAACGACTGTTATTGAGAAAAAAACGACTGTGTTGACGAAAAATCGGCTGATTTAATAAAAAACGACTACTTTTAAGAAAAAATAGACTATTTTTAAGAAAAAATAGACTATTTTTATGAAAAACCGACTGTTTTTATTGTTTTTAAGAAAAAAACGACTATTTCCAAGAAAAAAATCCACTGTTTTTACTAAAAATCTTGGCGCTTCGCGCCGACTCGGTTATGTTTTACGACTGGCCGACAACATTGTGGGGGGGGGGCGTCCCCCCTCCCCCCAGTAGTGACGCCTCTGGATGTGCGACCTTTTCCTCGAAATTTGCCATATTGTTGTTCAGAACTTTCAGTCGAACTATTTTCAGCAATTCCTTGGACATACGATCTGGCTCGGGCGAGGACAGGAATTCCTCCCGGGATTTCTGCATCATCAACACTTCCGTACGGAAAAATTTGGATTTTTTTCAGCTCGATGATGAAAGTGTAGAAAATCCAGCCAGAAAAATTGAACGAGCGTTCGCTCCAGTCCCCAAGTGTCTCATCGTCAGCACTTATCCATATATATAGTAAAATAGATCCACAAGTTGATGAGTAGAAAATCAGCAATCTGCCTCCCGAGCAGAAACTTAGAGCGCTGAACTGGAATAAGATGAACCGGGTTATTGATAGTGTCCTATCCGCACTTGTATCCTATAGGCGTATCCGAGGACTCCGCTTGAGGAGTCCCCTCGTTTTTGTTTGTCTCGGGGACTCACTCCCCGTATTCTCACGAGTCCCCACGGACGGGGAATGCTCCGATTATCAACACCGTCTTCAGAAAGGGCTCCCTTCCAGATTCGGAGGGGAATCAATTTTTGCTGGTGTTGGTGCAATGTGAAATCAATTAAAAATGATGAGAATGAACAAAACCAAAAATAAAGATGAACAAAACCAAAAATAAAGTGGATCCAGACTAATTTCGTCAACTGCGTAATTTTTTTCGGACAAAATCCATTTTAGAAGCATTCTCCGTGTTCTCGCTGTTTTCCGTACGCGGAGCCCGCGTGGAGTGACTCCCTCTATTCTCGCCGTTCCCTTCGATTCCCCGAGGAGTCCTCATGGAACTGCGAGAATATGCCTTATGTGTCTGGTAGAAATTTCAACCGATCGAAGCAACCACTACGGAGATACAGAGTTTCTCGAAGTGACGAGCGCCTTGGATTTCGGTGCCGGAAAGCGAAAGATTTCTGTTGTTCCTTTTAAACTTGAGAAATGTCGCCTATAAAGTTTTGGAAAAACACCGTCGATTTTATATGGTCGCGTACAGATCCGTTACTAGCCAAAATGTTTGGGGGGGGGACAAGGTATTTACCGACTGGCCGGTCATTTTTACCGATAATTTTTGCGGATAAAAGTGACTATTGTTGAGAAAAACTGTCTGTGTTGACGAAAATCGGCTGATTTTTATGAAAAAACGACTATTTTTACGAAAAACTGACTGTTTCTGATTGTTTTAAGAAAAACTGACTATTTCTAAGAAAAAAATCGACTGTTTTCACTAAACATCGCGGCGCTTCGCAGACTCGGCTGTTTTTACCGACTGGCCGACAACATTGGGGGGGGGGTCCCCCCCTCCCCCCGTTAGTGACGCCTCTGGTTGCGTGTCGTTGACGGGGGGTGGGAGGGTGATATGAACACCTTATATCCGACGGTGCGAACGTGTGCGACATACGGAAAAATCAGCATTTGTCCGGTCCATCCCCGGTGTATTTCCCCTCGTTTTCCCTACAGAAAAAGAAGAAGATGAGGCTTATTATATTTTGGCTATGTGAAAACTTGTTGAGGAAAACACGGGAGACGAGTATGAATTTTTCAGTTGGCGGGGGGCAACTCATCCTCCGAACCGGGATCCACCAGTGTTTCTTTCAAGACATGTTTGAAAATTATGTTCTCCCGTCATGTCTCTTTATCTTAAGCAGAGATCCTGCAGGGATATCAAGTGCTGGGACGAAAGGTGGAATACGACAGAATTTTCGACACAAGAATCATGGCCTGTCTAACCCTTCATTATATTTATTTTTCCGTAATTTCGACTATGCAAGTTCTACTTTGAATGAAAAAAATCACCGTAGGATAGATGCGACTTTGTTAAATTGCGAACTTCTTCTGCCCACACGTAAACTTCAGTATACCAGCAAGACAATGCCTAACTGCGAGAACGCAAGTTAATAAGACATCATTGACTTGTTGATTAATTCTTAATAACTCAGGAAAAGAACTCACAGTTACTGGAACGAAAAAGTGGAAAGCTAACCCTCCCTCCCCATTGATCAGCACAGCATATATAAGGCGTATTCTCGCCCCGAGGACTCCACTTGAGGAGTCCCCGCGTTTTTGTCTGTCCCGGGGACTCACTATACGCTCTTCATAAAATTACATCCAGATTAGTTCTTTTTTTGCCGCTAGATGCGCTGGCATAAAGTAAACAATGACATGTTACTTCGTGGTATACGTTTATCCGGATTTGTTTGGCCATTTCCAACATTGTCTTAGGTCTAGCCATACTTGAAACTTCATAAAATGCCTCTACCTCTGTTTGTTCTCAATCCAACTCTGTTTTATCAGTCTACATCAAGTTTGTCAATTTTGGCTTCCGACATCATTGCTGACTGCTGAACCACTTTCCGATGGGGCTAATTAGCGGGTCGGTGTGAGCCGAAAGCCTAATCACTCATTCTCCATTCCGATAACTTGTCCCCCGTTCTCACGTGTGATTGTTATTGTTCCTCTAGCACATCTGGCGATAATTCGGTATTGGATTTTATGAAGAGCGTATTGTTGAGATAGTGATTCTCGCGAGCCCCCACGGACGGGGAATGCTCCGATTATCATCACCATCATCAAAAAGGACTCCCTTCCAGATTCGGAGGGGAATCAACTTTTGATGGTGTTGGTGCATTGTAAAATTAATTAAAACAATCAGGATAAGCAAAATAAAAAATAAATTGGATCCAGACTAATTTCGTCACTTCATATTTTTTTTCGAACAAAATCCATTTTAAAAGTTCTCACTGTTTTCCACACGCGGAGTCCGCGTGGAGTGACTCCCTATATTCTCCCCGTTCCCTTCGATTCCCCGAGGAGTCCTCGGGGAACGGCGAGAATACGATTACTTACAGTAAATTTGCATCACTGTTTTCTGTGGATGCCAGCCGTTCTTAATCTATCGAGGGTGTATACTGTGGCTGTAATTATTTTTATATCTTGAGGCGTATTATTCTTCTTCGAAATAAGTAAGGAAGTACAAGTAATCCAGTCACTCACCGGAAGATACTGCCAGAGGGGGGGGTGGGCGCAGTTAAGTCGACTTCTGGTTCGAGAAGTTGCTCGATAATGTCCTGCTGTTGTACATGGTTTTTAAAATTACTCTTTACTGTTCAGCGACACTATGAATCGCTGGTGTGATTAATAAAAGTTGTTTTTGTTCTATGTATACTATTGATGGTTATTGGCTGTGGATGTAATTTTATTGAAATAAATTACTTTATTTCGACCCGGAGTTTCATCGCCATGTACGGTAGCCAATAGTTTCTATCGATGTCCCGCAAACTTCGAAGGAGAAATCTTTTATTGCTGTCAGTGGCAGTTCTTACACGATTATCCTTGAGCATAAATAGTTACTACCTCGTTGTCGGTCGCCACTGCACCAAACGGCGAAAGAAAGAAATCAGTTTGTTGGAAAAGCTCACCCGAATCGGAGATGAGGTATGATTTTATTTTATCTTCTTTAATCTGTGCCTTTCTTGTTTGTTATTACTTGAACCAAAATTTGTAAGGGCTAACCACAAATCATGTATCAGATGCTAATAGAAAGAAGATCTGAAATGGTTTCTCCTTTATCTGTCACAGTTTTTGATTTACTATCCTTAACGGCTTAACTCCATTTATTAAGCCCTTTTGATCGTTTATGAAATACTGAAAAAAACCAGGTCAGTCCCAAACTGAAAGAAGTCTTTAAAGAAGCATATAATGTTAAATTTTTCTTAAAATGTTAAATTTTTTGCATGGATAACTAATAAGTGCCCAAAGAGGGATAAGTAGGTGTGTGATCATGTGGTTAAATTAAAAACCATCCTAATCATCTAAAAGTGGCCCTAACTCATACCTACAAAAGGTGAGTAGGGCTCAGGTTATTATACTTTTTGGTCTTGATCATTGCTCTTAATTTTTCCATACCTGGTGGGATTTGTTGTTGCTTATAAAACAGTCAGATGGAAAGAAAAAATCCAATTCTCCGATTGGAAATTTACCTGTCCACGATCCTATCAATGTGATTCTAAATTAGTGAACCTCTATGGAAATTAGTTTTGAGTGTTTTGCTACTATTTTATATTTCTTTGTACTCTTACTGCACTTACGCCCTTGGGCAGTGCATCATAAATAAATAAATTATTCATTCATTCATTCATTCATTCAAAGGGATCAACAAACTTTATATCAGTGAACAGCGAACTATTTTTCATTGCTCAGCTGAAAATGTCTTCTATTTGCTTGGTTGGATGATCTAGCGGTTAGCTAAACTAATTTAATGTGCAATCTATGAGTTGAAGCAAGATTGTCAGAATAAACTCAATTTGGACGTTGCATATTGATGAAAATGTGCAGTTATTTTGAAATGCTAGGGTGCCAATCTGTGAACTTGTTGAACATTTTTGGGAAGTATTTTGCAATTAAGTTGACTGTTATGGTAAATGATGTTGAATTATCATTAGCCTACCTGTACATAAAAAGTTTTTCTTTGCTAAAATTTCCACTTTCTTTAATTTTTTTTTATTAAAGTCCTTCGCTGTTCCATTCTTCTGAAGGATATTCTGAACATAATTTTTCCATTGGAAAAGTGAGGGTGTTAAGGTCCATTCACAACGGGTTTTAGCTAATACTCGTTACCAGCCAGTCCCGGAAATCGCTCTGAGACCGAGAATCAGCTGGGGTCCTGCCGTTCGCAATTGACATTAGTGCCAGTTTCTGGTACCAGCTAGTCTCGGACCCAAGTTGAAATCAGTTCAACTTTTGAGGGTACTAGCCAATCACATTACTTTGGGGAATACTGAGGAATATTACAATTGGCTAATGCTGAACCATGTCATACAGAATAACAAACACCTAAAGGCCCATTCACAACGGGTTTTTAGCTAATACTGGATACCAGCCAATCCCGGAAATCGCTCTGAGACCGAGAATTAGCTGGGATTCTGCAGTTCGCAATTGATATTAGTGCCAGTTTCGGGTACCAGCTAGTCTCGCACCCAAGTTGAAATCAGTTCAACTTATGAGGGTACTAGCCAATCAGATGATTTGGGGGAATATTGAGGAATATTCGGATTGGCTAGTTGCGAACCAAGCCCAATAGATAAAATCACATCCACTCCTTGCTGTCTTGAAAACCGAAAGTGAATTAGGTCATTGCTATTCTGTATGAAGTGGTTCAGCATTAGCCAATCGGAATATTCCTCAGTATTCCCCAAAGTAATGTGATTGGCTAGTACCCTCAAAGGTTGAACTGACTTAAACTTGGGTCCGAGACGAGCTGGTACCCGAAACTGGCACTAATATCAATTGCGAACGGCAGAATCCCATCTAATTCTCGGTCTCAGAGCGATTTCCGGGACTGGCTGGTATCGAGTATTAGCTAAAACCCGGTGTGAATGGGCCTTTAGGTCTAGTCAGTATATATGGAATTAACATGAAAGCCTTGATAATAATCCTGCTCTCTTAAACTGAAAGCAGTAACATATTTTTCATTTATTTTCCATCCTGAAAAAATATAACCAAGCATTACAGGTGTGTGACTTAACTTATTTCATCCCATCCCCCTCCACTACGTGGTACTTCTTTGGAAGGTGTGGTCTGGTTGGAAAATGGTGCAATTGCAGTGTGAAAAACGTTATTTTCTTTCAGCTCCAAGGTTTCCCGTGATACCCTCTACGAGGCTGTAAATGCCCTCATCCAAGGAGCCCAGGACAAGAAGCGAGGCTTCACCGAGACAGTGGAACTCCAGATTGGCCTCAAGAACTACGATCCCCAGAAGGATAAGCGTTTCTCTGGCACTGTAAAGTATGTCACACCAGATTTGAGTTCAGACCCCCACCCAGGGTCTTTAAACAACTGGGGAGGTAGCTTTGCTGCCGAAATAGGTCTTAAGCTTTTAGCTTGACTTACTATGGTAAGTAGAGGTGCAAGTCAAGCAAGGTTGTGAAATCAGCTGGCACAGCTTAGTATTCTAGCTAGTCCTTGCTTCAAAGTTTGACTGTTTGTATGCGCACTGGATTGGAGAGCAAACTGCAAACAGTTTCCTAACATGAGAGCTGAAGGAACTCGGTACAGTTGGATAAAGTGGGGGCATAGTAGGCCTACAAAAGTGGCGGCATAGTAGGCCTTTTAAAGGGAAACCAAGCTGACTGAAACAAATGATGCTAAATGGAAAAGTCTGCTAAGATTAGTCCAGAGATATTTCGGGCCTTGCGAATGCCCTCAGTAAGCTATAGATAGAGAGATGAAACAGAAAATGCGCTTTTATTGCAGGCTTTGCAGGTGACAAACATTAAAACAGAAAATGCTATCTAGCATCTAGAAAAAGGTTTCAGCACTATTTGGGCTGGAACTATCCTTTTATTGGATTGGCTCAGTTTCGGCTAGTTTAGCACCTGCTGCAGCGTTAGGGGTAGGGGTAGAAGTCTTTAAAAAATATGTGACTGCTTGTCTGATAAGGACTAGCCGTGAGGGGCCAAAATATCCCTTGACCAAATCTTAGCCCACGTAAGGCAACTGTTGGTGCCCCATAGATGTGCTGATGTATTTTTTTTTTGTTCAGGCTCAAGAACATCCCCAAGCCAAAAATGCAGATCTGCATTCTGGGAGACCAACAGCACTGTGACGAAGCCGAATCCAACGGTGTTCCCTTCATGAGTGCTGATGACTTGAAGAAGCTCAACAAGAACAAGAAGCTTGTCAAGAATCTTGGTAAGTTTACTTCCCAGGCCACCTTTATCTTTTTGTATTAAATGCATCAAGTGAGATTAGTTTGAGAATGCATTCAGTAGGTGGTTAGATTTACAGTAAATCATAAATGGGCTTGATACTCCCTTGGCAAAATATCTGGATGCAGTAGACTCATTAAGTCTGACCTTCGACTCCTTTGGTTTTTAGTGGAGTGTTCCTTGGAACAATCCACTATTGCAAGCGCTGTAGCAGCTTTCGGTTTCCGGTTTTCACCATATTTTGTGAAGCTCATAACTTGTGAACCAGTGCAAGTATTAAGTTCAAACTTGGTACACTGGTTGGTATTGGGGTCTAGGCAAATGGGCCCAGATTGCCCACTGAATAATGTTTATAACTTGACCAGACCTGAACACAAGATGATGAAATTCCTTGTACTTGTAGATCCTAGGGCTGAGAAATTACTTTCAAAGTTGCACCTCCCCCACCCACCCCATTCAAGGGCAACTGGGCTTAGATTGCCCAGGAGTAAAGTTTGTTACCCATGACAGGAATCAACAGGTATCAAAGTTCAAACTTGGTACACTTGCGGGTATTGGGGTCTAGTTATACCTTTTGATGGTCCCCCCCCCACACTAGCCTGGAAATGGGCCCAGATTGCCCAGTGAACAATGTTCATAACTGAATCAGACCTGAACAGAGGACGATGATATTCCCTGTACTTGTAGGTCGTAGGTCTGGGAAATTACTTCCATAGTTGCACCTCCCCCACCCACCCCGTTCAAGGGCAACTTGGCCCAGATTGCCCAGGAGTAAAGTTTGTTGCCAGTGACAGGAATCAACATGTATCAAGTTGGAACTTGGTAGGCTTGTGAGCATAGGAGTCTCTTTTTGCGAGCCCCAAACCCTACCCCCACTTTGTTCAGGGGCAATTCGGCCCAGATTGCCCATTTTTTATGTTTTTAACTTGACACCCACCCTTCCCGTTCGTTTGCAACGGGGCCCATATAGTTCGTAAACGATGACACTCATCAAGACTGGTACACAGTACTTTTCGTAAGATTTGCATTGCGTTTGTTTGGTTTCATGTTTTGCAAAGGGTTTGAGCTTTCAATTAGTCACCGCATACGGAATGATGAAATGGGATCTGAAACTTTATGACTTTGGCATTAGTGTGTTTGAACAAGGTATAATAAACGAAATACATTCCAAGATTGATGAAAGTAAAGCCAGTAGTGTATTGGATGGAACAAGGCTACGGGGTTTATACGAAGCAAACTGGAAAGACAAAGATGGACAATAGTGACAGGAAAACGAATACGATTTACGCGAAGGGGCTGCGTTCCTAAGTGAACTAACACGTGTTCTTGCGTGGAAGGTGTCGGATGAGAAGCACTTTGAAATTAATGACTTTGACATTAGGGTGTTCGAGCAAGAGCAAGCATAGCTGATTGTATGAGAGAAGGTCTGAGCCATGTTTGGAGATTCTTTAAGGGCTCAACTGTTGGTTGCACCAAGAACAAATAAAAGCAAGAACTTTCGTCTCCCCGTTTCGCTGATGCTATCGTGCGTAGTCGACTAAAATATGACCAATTTCCGACCCGAGAGAGCGGAGGTGGAGCTTACCCGGTACATCAAAAGTCGTTACCTCTACAGAGAAGGTAAAACGCAGTAAACCACCGAGGAAGAAAAATCGAATGGAGGCAGAAGTGAAAAGCCTGTTCACACTTGACTGGAAGCGCGACGGAAACAGCGATTACCGGCTCATTGATTCAGACAAGCTTTAGGGGTTGACAAATTTTTTTTAGAAACAATTAAGAATCCAAACAGAAAGAAAATGGCTTCCAAATAAAGCAGATATCACAAATGTGTAAAAGTCTCTGGTAATTTGGTTAAAAGTACGACAAACTGTATATGTGTAACGTAAACTGTATCTTTTCGGGGTCAAGAAAATATAAATTTCATTACAGATATTAACACTCATCTGAGAATATCGGATGAAAACGAGTAGGTTATTTCAAAAAGACAGGTTTCGTATGCTAAATGTAAATGAACAAATATTACGAAGGTGGAACATTTCCATCTGGGATAGCTATGGTTGAGATGAATTTTCGTCTTTCAATTCAATCGAATTTAATCAAACTCACTAAATCGAAATGTGAACAATTCTTTTTCCACAAAAACAAATACAAAATATAAAATCGCCAACCGGTATTATTTTGACTATTACAGGCTACTCTAACTCTTCTGTAATTTCAGTAATCCTCGCAAGCCTGATTATACTACTCTTAGTTTCACTCATCTGACAAAGTAACAACTGTAGGTAGAGGTTGAAACACAATGGGTCATGACCTCAGTGAGTCTGATTCGAATTCCGGTTTTACATTATATAGTTCTCCCCAGAGATATAAAAAGGCATGTCACAATGGATTTCAATGTCCATATTGTTGATCATGGTATAGCCTAACAGGTGCAGTTACGAACGACCATCGTCAAGTTCGTTTTTATTTTCGCATCATTTAGACACCCAGCATCTAGTCATTAAAACCAACGTTGTTTCCTTCCCGTGTGAACAGGCCAGAGCATACGCCTCGCTAGTTGTTTTCTTCGCAAATGACTCGAGTGTGTAACGGCGGAGACCAAGCGACCAACGAGTATACACGGGCGAACAAGAAGGCTCTGTATTAGCTCCACCTCCGCTCATTTTTTCCGGAACGCTTTTGATCGGAGGATGGACGAGAGACAGATGTTCTTGCTTTTATTTGTTCTTGGTTGCACGGACAACTATGCAATACATGTATTAAACGTTACACACACACTCCACGTCTGAGCGCTTGCGCACTTGTTCTTTGTTCATTGGATTTCATTTTTCACAAAAAAAACTTTATCTTCAGATCGAAGTTTAATTGAAAAGGCAGCTTATTTTTGCATATGATATTTGAATACACCGAAATATTTTCACTCATTTATTTTTTTTTCACCTGATTTCAGAATGCTAACTGCTTTCACGACAACTAAAATTTATCCAGACGCGGACTTCAACAAATTCAATTTTATTTCAAATTCAACAATTTCAACAAAGCCTGTTCGCCAAAAGCTTAACTTTGTTCTGGTAAATATTTCAAGCATAGAAGTACCGAAATTCCGAGAGAATAATGATCATTTAGTGAAGTTTATCATTTGTGGATAGCAGACAAACGGAGTAACGCATTTATCAGGTTTTCAGGTTTGAAAAAGATTTGTGTAACGCGTTTGTCGGATCTCAACCCTATTCGGGTAAACTTTAATGCACATCTCCGAGAACAACGAGACTTCTATCCTTAAACATAAAAGGCTTGCCTCTTGCGCTGGATCCAGACCTTAATGTTTTCCCATTTCAGCTAAGAAATATGATGCTTTCCTGGCCTCTGAATCTCTGATCAAGCAGATTCCTCGTCTCCTTGGCCCTGGCCTCAACAAAGCCGGTAAATTCCCTGGTCTCCTCCAGCACAGTGAAAACATGATGCAGAAGATCGATGAAGTCAAGGGTACCATCAAGTTCCAGATGAAGAAGGTAAGAAATAAACTAAATTTCCTTTACCTGTTACGAGGTCTTGCGCTATACTGGTTCTAGTTGTTCAAATTCCTATCCCTTTCTTAACTAGTGCACGCACAGCCCTATAAGAGACTGTGCCTGTACCTTTGTGGTTCTTGCTCAACCGGTATTAATTTAAGCTTGGGATAATCTACCTTTCGTCTTAAGGACACGGGTTTTCTGGAGACCACCTGAGGTTTCCAACATTCGGTGACGTTCGCTTTCGTTTTTGCTACTTAAAGCCCTAAACAGTCACATCATTCAGGATAACAACCTTTGAACTATTACAACAGTCAATATTGAATCATTCTGGTCACAGTACACAGTTCAGCATTTATAAAGCAAATTGTACTGTTGTTAAGAAGACGTAACCTCTGCTAGGATTTGTGATCTACCAGCTTCAGTAATTTATAAACCTTTACTTTCGAACAGAAATCAAGTACAATGATATGAAATGGGTCTGATTTTGATACTTAGATTATAGGATTGTATTTTCCAACTGAGCCAATTGAGTACGAATGAAAAAGCTACTCCAAATTGACGCCTGAAACTTCGCCTAAGCAGTGTATCAATATTAATATATTTGGGCTTTGTTACTGTTTATATTAACTATTACTGTCATGTTGTGGTTACGAGCTGTGCGCGTCAGTTTTTTTCCTGATACTTTAATTTTCTCCACAAGACAAGACGGCAACAGTTTATGAAACGCTTGACCGTCTTTACTTTCCGACAGCCTTTGATCAAATTCGTATCTTCATGGTCCTACGTTGGGAAAATTGCTGGAACACAAACGTTGATGTTCGCCCCTAAGGTCGGGCTTCACTACCCAGATTTGTCGCCCGGGTTCTGGGTTCCGAATTTTCGATATTCGGGTATTTCGGGTACCGGATTCTGGGCGAAAAGAAACGGGAATTTGAAAGTAGTTTTCATTCGACTTGGATAAATTATTGTGCTGAGGTGGTAAAACGAAAACAAAGTGCTGAAAAATACCCGAAAGTGGACTGTTGAAAAGACATTTGATTTTTGCTTGGGACCGTCTTCACATAATCCGGACCCCAGATTCTGGGGCGTCTGGGTAGTGAAGCCCGACCTTTATCTTTTTACCGACTCAAACGACCCTTCTTCTTTAGGTCTTGTGCCTTTGCGTTGCTGTTGGTCACATCAACATGACCGCCGATGAGCTCGCTCAGAACATCCATCTTTCAATCAACTTCTTGGTCTCCCTCCTCAAGAAGCACTGGCAGAATGTCCGCTCCCTGAACATCAAGTCCACCATGGGAGCACCCCAGAGATTGTACTAATTTTATTGGTTCATCTGTGGAATTAAACATTCTGCAAACTACTTGTTTAGTCATTAGAATGAGGACCATCACCCTTGAAGAACTTAAAGGACCCCTCTTGCTTATTGTGCCTTCAATAATATAGCTAGCTCCAAAGTGGAATTCTAAGCTTCTTAAATCCCCACCTTTCTCCATTGTTTCGTTTTGTTACTACGGAGTTTTAGCGCTTTTTCGGCTCTGCCGAGTTTTACTCGTCACACAACGCAAAGTTTGCCGGAATCTTCAATGTCCGCTGACAACTCATTCACATATAAGGATATGAGAATCTTCTGTTTTTTACTTCTTTTGTTTGCTTAGTTTTCCAACTTTTTATCCACGGCGCGCTCAGTTTTCAAACGTTTTGCGCGCAGCCGCCGCGTCGGAGAGCAGGAAGGCTGGATAGAGTCGACAAGCTCTAATAAGAAAATCGCTAATTTCTGGTGGAAAGTAATGGTGTTTTCGAAAATCGTTTTTTCTGGTCCGTTTCATAGGGAAAAGATTATTTCTAGTAAGAGTTGTGCTTTAACTCTCGAGTTGTTAAAGTTTACAACCTTCTTTTCTAGAAGTGTACGGAATTCTCGGTTTCAGTTCACATCCAATTCTTGGATAGCGTTTCCAGGAAATGTACTGGATCACGTCTACTTTCTTTCGAATGGACCACTCTTCCTTTGAACCGAATTATTTGTTTTAGCACACTGCTAGTATTGGCCTAAATATTTTTCGAAGAATGTTGGTTATAAATTGAATTTGCTCAAAGAAATCGGTAGGAAACTAATAAGATATGTAATCAGCTCCTTCGATCAATTGTTGCACCGCTAATACTAAATAATGGTGGATTAGGTAGAACAACAAGCAAATGAATGAACGAAATGATTTTATTCCGTAAAATGACAAGATAAGAAAAGGTTCAAAGGTTGATGTATTTATAATACACTAAAATTTTCTTATCTTGAAGCGTGTTCCACCCTACCTACCGTAGTTACCACGCTAATCACCGTAGTGACTACGCTAGGCTGGAACGTTTTTTATTTTTTTTTCGGTCAATATCATGGTTCGGGGCTGATCGGACCAATCACGTTGCAGAGATGCGTAGATACAGTAGAGGTATGCTTGTGTGAACTGTTACTAATGTGAACACTGCAGTTTTGGGCTAAATGGTAGACTGAAGATCAAAATACCTGTACAGGTGTTTTCAGCTGCCCTTCTTACCTACTTCGGCTAACTGATAGTTATCTTTATAAGTTTGGAACAATCAGCGTAGTAACTTTTCGTGAGGCTGGAACGGAAATAGTAACTAATAGTTACTATTCGTAGAGGGGTGGAACACGTTCTTAGTGCACATCATCCATTAACACTCAAAACAAAAACAAACGAATGACATGGGATACTAAGCCATCTATCGGATTTTTACTGGAACAGCATGCTTTCTTCCGGCCTCGCTGAAGTATGATAGATGACATGCGGTACCAAAACGCGTATGACATCTAGGGTAATTTCCGGAAACAAATGTACAATATGAGAATGTATTTGTCCCACAGATGGCACGTGCGCTACCTTAATTTCTTTTTGTTCAAGAAATTTTCCCGAAATGCTCCGATTAGAGTGAACCTTGATAGCTTATAGAAGAGATGCGTCATTTGTGTCTCCAAACCGTATCCGGCCACGGCTTGGGAAGTTGGAGGTGTTCCCGAAAATTTTGTGGCAAATGGCGGAGCTATGGACAGAGACCGACCACGTAGTTCAACACATTCCGATAAAATGTCGGCACATACATCACTTTAAATTGCAGCTTGGAGCAAATCAAGGGGTTTCCCACTCTCGATTTTGTGTACAGCGAGTGCCCGGAACCCGTTGCCACGTGTTAGAACATAAAAATAGCATGTTTAGAAGCGGAATCGCCTAATTTATGTCTGGCACCACTGGTTTCAGCCGGTGCCGGGAAAGGGTGTACAGCAGGGGTTGGGGAGTGGATAATCCCTCGAGAAAAATAAGGATTTATCTTCCAAAAGTCCCTCCATAGATGATTAAAGTTGCTAGGTACGTATTGATAAAGCTACAGTATGATTTTATTTAAGGTAAGGCTTGCTGATCTTTTCCACAATTGTCCCCCCTCGCGTGCTGTTCCTGCAACCTCCCATCCAAAGTGATAGGATATGTCAGTCAATTAATTCTCATTCGAAACATAACAAACTGTAACAAATAAAATCCTGATTTTGTTTGAATGCAGTGCTTGTTCACTGTGTAGGCCACTTCATTTTGATGTTAAGGTGATGGTACACACAAGGGGATTTTTCCGTAAAAATGATTTGCTCTTTTCGATCCTTAGTTATTTATATGAGTTGAACTTCAACTTAAAAATCGGCACACGTATCATTCGATGGCACGATTTGGCAGGTTTGGGAACATTTTGTATCTCTTTATCTATCGCCAACTGCCCAACTCCTTTGGGGAATTAGCCGTCCTTATGCTAATGGCTGTACTATAAACACTGCCAAGAACCCCGCTTAGGAACCTCGAGGAGTAGTGGCGGAGTCAATATTTTCTCAGTTGTTTGTTTTTAACAGTACCGTTTCCCTTTCTCCAGCGATTAGCCAGAGTGATAAGAATCCTCAGAGAATACTTGCATTCTCGTACAGTTGAGCTGAGGGCTGCACATGTCGTAAAAATAGGTACATCACTCGATCCACAGAGCTGTTGAAAGCAGCACGGAATGTGAGATGACTGATATCACAGACTTGAGGCAGGTCCACTGGCGGAACCGCTAGTCTACTTTGCTGAGGCACTTGCTGGCAAAACTGCCCAACTGATTTTAGCCAAAATAAAATCTAAAACTTTCAGCTGGCAGGCTAGAGATACATGAACTAGCCCAGGATGCAGGGAATGTAAGATAAACGATTTCGCATTTCCAAAGCAGGTTCACTGATGAACACATAGCACTTGTTGGTGAAAGGGTGGCATGGTTTTCCCACTAAACTTTTCAGGTATAGGCTGACTGGCAGCTGATATTGTAATTTTCATAGAGTTTGGCTTGGATTTCTTTAGGCCAACAGGATGGTGGATGAATGAGGTGAGCTCTGGACCCCTCAGTATGAGGTGAAATAGGTCCAGTTGAAATTCACATTGCTCCTGTCAGTTGTTCACGAATTTATCTGCTGCTGGTTCTCATAACTGCTCAGATTTCTGATCACTTGTACTTCTTTCACTTTCAACTTCACTCCCTGGGAAAGAATGCATGCCTTTGGCCGCCAATTCGTCCTCTAAGGACTGTCGAGTCACATTGAGGTTGTTTTCCCTCAGGAACTTTTGTACCAACGATAAAGACAAAGGTTCGTTTTTGCTACCGCCTAATCCATCAGAATTACAGCCGATGGATTCTTGTTCTTGCAAAGCTACTGATCTGATATTGGTAGTGTCCTCCTCTCTAATAAGGTATCTTTCAAGAAGGTCTCTTATCTCGTGCTAAAAGAAATTACAAAAATACATAAGATACATGGAGGTATAAGCTATATACAAATGATGCAAGAGGGATGTCAGCTAAGATTTGTCAAGCAACGATATGATTTATATTGCTTAAAGCCCGAGGGCCATGTTTCTGCCCTCTACTACAAACCCTTGATTTTTCAGTATGCTATGCCAGAAACTGGATACCTAGGTACCATTGCCCTAACCAGACCGTGACGTAGTTCACAATAAAGTAATTCTGATTGGCTGATTTCTGAGCTCCACTCAAACTATCAATATTTTACTTGGTTAGGGTGGCCAGCATCTGGCATAGTGTATCCAGCGTTAGGCACAGGGTACGCCAAACGCTAGAGGCATTTTTCTGTGATCTCATGAAGGTTCTGTGGCTCACAAAGAGTGTTTCAATGTCATTTATGTGGCCCACAAGTGGGTTTCCGAGACCAACAAGGTTTTTGAAGCTTGCTTTGTGCAAATTTGACAAACAACTATCAAAGTGATTTTCGATTTTGTGGCATATATTTAGTGGAAGTTCAAATTTAGCAGCAAATTAAAATTAAAGTCCAAATGATAAAATTGGCTAATTTATCATGCAGACATAAAACTGAGTATCCTTATAGACCTTATAATACAGAATAAAATAAGTAAGCTTGAAATTATATTTTTTTTAGCATAAAAACTGATTGCAGGTATGTTTTCTATTAACTACAATAAATACAAATAATAAACATCTACATACAAATACAATAAATGTATAATAAATATTTACAGAGGTATATGTTTCTGTAATAAAAATATGTGACACAAATATGCTGCAGAAAAAATACAGGCTACTCAGCATTTGACATAGGTTATCCAAAAATCATAGGTTTGTTGTAGACTGGATTTCTAGTATGTTCCTTCCAGGCTCCAGCTTCAATCCGATGAAGAGCCTTGCCAAGAAGTACCGAAATAGGCTAGCACTAAAGAAAATCTTGGAAGGCTTTTCCATTTTGTGTTATTTCCTAGCCTGCTTGGTTCTCAAAATAGAATCCTCAGTACATTCCAAGACAAGCCCATTCTGTTCCTCATGCCTTTTAACAAATCTCTGATTTCCTTTAATCAGACAGCTGGATAAAGACAGCTAGATTCCTGCAGTCTAGCACACAAATACCTGATTTCACTGTAAAAGAAATCTTGCAGTATTCCTGATTCGAATTATCTTATACCAGTAGAGACAAGATTAATCCCAGTACCAAACACTGCATCCTTATTCGGAGAAACTTTTTACAGTGTTCTGGATGAGCTATATCCAACATCTGCTACAACCAGCAGGTGGAATGGCCTATGATAAGTGCTGGGTAGGGACTTAGGGTAATCCAAGCACTAGGGCACCATGCCCCATCGCATCAATAATCGATTCGATGGTCATTGTACAAACTTCATTTAAACCATTCATATTTTACAACAGTAAGGTTGCTAACATAGCACATATTACAGCAAACACTGGGTATGGGCTACAGGAGGTTTATCCAACCTCAGACAAGACTTCAAATTTCCAGAGAAGGCTTTCCTTCAGAATAATCCATCTGGCTTAAAAAGGAACCAAGAAATATGCCAAAAACACTAGATTGAAGCTAATTGAATGGTTTACATATTGGATACATAAATATTGCTTCAATACTTCTAGTTAAACATATTTTTATTTTCAAACAAGATTGCTTCATTCTAACCTTACCTCGATTACATAAAAATGGTGAAAAACGAAGAGTTAGCAAGGTCAACAGGCAGAAAACAGCTTTTAAAACAGCTACTAAATGGACAAAAGGTACAGAATTTAGTATATTTTTGGACACATGACTTTGAAGAAAGTGATATTTTGCCTATTAATTGCCAGGATAACTTCTATCTTTCATTTCAACTGTTCAACATTTTAGCGGGCAGAGGTCGAGGTTGTTTAAAACAAGGTCAGGTACCCCTCCTGTACCATTATCTAATCCTTCTTTCACATCTTCATGGTTACCTAAAAAATTAAATGCAGAACCAAAAAAACAAAGAAATCCTATCAATGCAGAAACAGAAAAAAGTAATAAAGAGTTTTAAGCAAGAAGTTAAAAAGTGCACCTTTAACTTTTTCCAGGTTCCATCATCTTTCATAAGTTTTTTAAGGCTGTGCACCAATTCTTTGTCGCCATTTGCAGACGAAAGATTTTTGCTTTCATTGCCAAAGGAATCCATGCTTCCTTTTCGTTTTGAATTTGTCATTTTTGTTGTCCGTCCACTGAAGAAGAAAGTCCGTCTGTCAAGAGAAGCTTCGCACAAGATTAACTACGGGATTACATATAATTGTTTTTAGAAGAAAATTAATCTGCATTAAAGATAATTTTTATAAATGTAAAATATAAACTAATACTTTGTATTTTTACAATCATTTGTTGGATGTCGCAGGCAAAGTCGCAGGGACTTCGGAACTTCATTCTAGAAATTTGGCGGACTTGCAGAAACCAAAGTGGAAAGTTTAAACTAAGAGAAATGCAGGCACAAACTGTAGAAAAAGCAGCTGCAGTTAAACCTCCACCTATTCCTGCAAGACCGTCCGGGTTATATCAGCCTCTGTCTAATACTGATTCTCCTGGTTCTGGATCTACTTTGACCCAGCAGTTCCAGACTCTAAATGCCCATCATGCCAATCAGTTTGAAATGAAGGACTTTAAACATGGAAATCCTGTACATTCTAAACCAAATGTTCTTAAACCTGCTGTATCACAGACTAAGATCTTTTCTAAACCTTCAGTAACTACACAGGGACCTCTCAGCTCTATTGACACTGTTGGTGAGAAAGAAAAATGGAAAGAACCAGTCAGTGTTCAGACACCTTCCAAAAGATTAGTGAATGGTGAATATTTTCATATTTTTGTTGGTTTTTGTTTGTATTGCTCTTGTAGCCTTTGTCTCAAGTGCATATAGCAATTGGAATGTGTACAGCACACATACAGTCTGTGCCTCTGTCAGTCTGTACATCTTTTGCTAGGCTAGTTTCGATAGCTTAGCCTTAGGCATTTCCGCATGAGCTAGGATGATAAAACATGGCAAGCTTATAAAGGTTAGTCTGGCCAGCCAAATGCTCAGTGAAGCTTTCCTTTTTTGCGTTGAGTCAGCCATATTTAGACTATGCTAAGCTACTCTAGTTTCTGTGACACTTGCCTTCCGGGGACCAGTAAAAATATAATATATATCCTCAAGTATACTAACTTATAATTTGATTCCAGTCACAGGTCAAAAAACTTAATTCATGGGCAGTTCGGGCTCACTTGCTCATAAACGTGGAGGGTGGGACAGGGTGGGAGGGTGGTTTAGCTCCAGATATATATTCCCAACCCTAAGGTCTAAAGGCAAAAGAAATTTCGTCTTCCTGTCTCCAGCTATTGTCAAGTTTAAAACATTAAAGACTAGGCAATCTGGGCTCCAGCCAAGTGGGAGTCGGGTTTGGGACCCCCAAAAAGCAAAAAGAGACCCCAATGCCCACAAGCCTACCTAGTTTTAACTTGATACCTGTAGATTCCTGTCACAGGTCACAAACTTTACTCTTGGGCAATCTGGGCCCAGCTGTCCCTGAACGGTGTAGAGGAGAGTAGAGTTTTATTCATAAAAGGTATCTTTCACAGCGCATGTGGCGAATTTGACCTTTATGTCAGACATAATCACATTAAAATATAGATCTGTAAAATATCAGTCAATTCCTCATTTCAGTAGCCTAATAAATATAACACAATGCATAAAACAAAAATTTGTTGGCCTCTGCAAAGCTCGTCCAAAACAGTGTTCAGCATAGACTCTTTCGGCAAACAAATTGCAAAAGTATGTTCCTGAAAACATTAATAGAATCACTATTACAAAAATTGATTTAAAAAAAGGAACGGCAAGATTTATTCTTTCACATTATGGGCTGTTGGGTGAGGGGCAACTTCCTTAGTATTTTTCCATCCCTAGGATCAACAAGTGTGTTCATCGTCCTATATCCAGGGTGTAAACTAAATTATATCGGAATTCCGTAAAAGCATGACGTCACACCTATTTGATGTAATTTACCTAAAAAAACAAAAAAGTGTAGTTTATTCCTAACGGTGAATATATATTTGAATATATATATATATAGCCGAGCGGCCAGCGAGGCGCCGGTCGCGTTTACATTTATAAACCGTTCTAGGGACAATCAAATCCTACTTTGGGCCCTCAATCGCATGACGTCACTATTTACGTCATGACTTGCGGAATTTCGTTACAATATAGTCGACACCATATCCAGCTCTGGTCAAGTTCTGAACATTATTCACTGGGCAGTCTGGGTCCAATTGCCCCTGAACCGGGTGGGTGTATGGGTGGGACCCCCAAAAAGCACAACTAGACCTCAGTGCCCACAAGTAGGCTACACCAAGTTTCAACTTGACAGTAAAAATGGTGAAAACCGAAAACCGGCTGCTGTACCTTGGCTGCAAGAGTGGATTGTTCGTAAATGAACACTCCACTTAAAAGGCCTTAGTGTACTAGACTGGGTTAGACTACCTTGTAGTCTTTGCGTAGGCCACAACCTCGTGTTATTTTTTCTTCTTTTATATTGTGTGGAGAGTATGGTATGGCATGTGTAAGTATACGGCATGGAATGAGTCTTTCTTTCTTTTTCTGTGTGTGTATTACAGAAGAAAGACTGATTTATCTTGTCTGTGTGTAGTCATTGTGTAACATCGGGCCAAGGTAATGAGCTTGTATCCCTGCCAGTCCCCAATGATGGATTTATATTGTGCCAACCATTTTAAATTAACTTACTTGAACCTGAACTCTGTCCTTTCATGATATTGTCAGATTATCTTATTTTACGAGGGCATAGGAACACGCATTTCAAAAGTCCCTTTTTTGCTCGTACACTTCTCAGATAAACTTTAATTCAAAGACTGATTTTTTATTATTCAGTCATTTTTAAAGGACACCTGAACAATGAAACCATACTTGAACACACCATGGAGAATGCATTTACAAACATGGCCACGGGGAGCATTCTTCTCCTGAGCGTGACGTTTTCAAAATAGGGGTGTTCGTTTCTGGAGGTTTGCACATGCAGACTCCAAGACAAAAAGCGCAATTCATTCAAATCTTGTACAGCGCTGGCCAGATCGTATTGGAATTTCCTCTAGATATACGTTTGGGCTTAACTGGTTAAAAATATTCCAGAAGATGGGTCGATTGGAGACATTTGTTAATTTCTAAAATTGTTCGGTACTGAAATAAGGACAGATGCAAAATCGGGCAAAAATCATAGCTTGGAAACAGTATTTCGTATTTGGATTGGGTTTTCTGCAGGCAATGTTAACGGAAGTCATACAGATAGGGATGATACTTGGTACTCTTCATTCAGGTGTCCTTAAGAGATATAATTTCCAGATCAGATATTTATGCATGCTTCCGGTAGCTCTAAGGAATATCGAGTTGCTATCCATTCTAGTAGAAGAACAAATGTGTAATTGTGATAAAGTTCATGTTTTGGATTGGTTGGACATTGGGAATTTTAGGGCACAAAAAAGTTGATTGGAGATATCGAAATGTGTGGTCTAAATGGGATTTTCTTGTCTTGAAAACTTAGAGTTGGGTTGTCAAAATAAGTTTCGAAGGCTATGAAATTATAATTAAGTGGTCTTTTGCCTGAAAAAAATGAAAAATAACTTTTCTTGTAGCAAAGTTGTTTTTCCGCGACATTTACAGTGGAGTCGTCCGGTTTGACAAAAATAATGGCTTGGTCAAAATTTAAAATTTTAAAATCCAAACTGAAGTTAGGTGTTGGTCTGGAAAAGCCTGTTCATGCTGGAAATTTAGTTCCTTGGTCCTCCATACTATTTCTGATCTTTTCTTTGCTTGTTATATTATTTCGTGTGCTTGTTTAATCTCGATGAGTGAAAAATTAGACTGTAGAACAAAACGTAAGGCTTGCATGCATTTTATTCATTTTGCAACTTTTATGTTGATTGCTTTGTTTTCTTTTTTGTCATAGACAACGGACATGCAAAGGCGAAAATTGTGTCTCACCATTCCTTCTTCTCAGATGGGACTGAGGTGAGGAATATGGAAGGGGCTTTACTTGAGCTTCTGGATGACTTTCGATCAGGGAAACTCAGAGCATTTGGTAAGAAAATATGTTTTTTTTTGTACCATTTGTTGTGGCTTAGCCTCAGGCCCTTTATCAGAAAACAAACTTCATGCTACTTTAATTTTTTGTATATTTAAAAGACTTGACGTGGAAATCGTCACTTCCCGGATCCGACCGTCGGGGTGGGGGGGGGGGGGGTGGATGGAGAAAGAGTATTTTGGCATACATAACTTTCGAACGACTCGTCCGATTTGAATGAAACTTGACAGTTGATAAGAGCACATGTCCTAAATGGTCCCTTTCAAGTCCGAACTTGACCCGGCAGGGATACCGGAAATCTTGTGACCCGCTTAGAATCGAGGGTTCGGGACAGGACTTCACGCGGAAGACAAGCATAAGCCCTAATACCACTTTTAGATCCAGGCCGGATCCAGACAGTGTTGAGAAGATGAAGGGGGAATTCCGGAAATCTTGTAGCATGTAGTCGAACAAGCGGTTCAGTTCGGACAAACTTGGCAGTTGGCTACAGCACACGCACTAGATTTCCTGTTTCCGGACCAGATCTGGCCACTGCGAGAGGGTTTGGAGGCGGATCCTATTTTCGCAAAAGTGATCCGGTTGGGGTAGAACTTGATAGCTATTCATGACAGGTCTGGAAAGGAATCCGCAACTGTGGGTGGTCCCGGATATTTTGTGATACACTTAGGGTGGAGAGATTGGGACGGAATTCGGTGGGCGGATAGGATTTTCGTACGATTCGGGGGAGCTGGAAGCGCCATTCGACCTAGACAAAGCGAACCTTAGCTGATATACGTCATGCTAACTACCGAAGTGCCAAATTATCATTCAGCTCTTGTTTTTGGGATCCCAAAACGTAAGTGGAGGGATACCTATGACATCGCAAAGTTGTCCGTCTGTCCGTCCGTCTGTCCGTCTGTCTGTAAGCACGATAACTCACGAAGGCAGTGAGATATTTTGATGAAACTTGGTGTGGGGATTCTTTGGGTCAAAAGTAAAAGTTTTATTTGAGGTTGATTAGATGTTTGATTTTAGGGTAAAAAGCCATGCAGAACACGAATATGAAAACCGTTTTCTCGCCGGACAAGCAGTTCGCCCGGAATCTGGCAAAAACCGGAAAGTTTGTTAGAAGTTAGAGTTTTATCTGAAGTTGGTTAGATGTTTGATGTAGGGGTTAGAAGGCATGCTGAACAAGAATACGAGAACCATTTTATCGCCAGACAAGTAGTTCGCCCGGAATCCGGCCAAAACCGGAAAATTTGTTAAAAGTAAAAGTTTTATTTGAAGTTGATTAGATGATAGATTTAGGGGTAAGAAGAGACGCAGAATCGGTATATGACAATCACTCTTTAGTCGGACATATAGTTCGTCCGGAATCCGGCTGAAACCGGAAAATTGGTTAGAAGTTTAATTTTTATTTGAAGTAGATTAGATGTTGGATATATGGGTAAGGAAATACGCTGAATCCGTTTTTGAGCTTTAGCTTTTCGCCGGACAAGTAGTTCTTGAGTTTCGCCAAAACCGCAAATTCACAAAAGTAAGCTAGGATCGTTTCGATCGGCTTATAGAGGTAAACGCACATGCTGAATCCATATCTGAGCTTGGATTTCTTAATGAGTAGCTGTTTGGCCCGGCGAAGACTTGATCTGGCTAAGACAAAACCTAATTGTCTGGATCAAATATTGATTTTTGGGATCCCATCGGAACCTTTGGTCTTGTTATTCTTCTGTGGAAGGAAAATACATCAGGTATCACAAGATATTGAGAGGATTAGTTTTAAGAAGAAACCGCGTATTTCGAGGCCCGTGCGCTTTAGAAATAGAAATAGGTTTATTAACGAGTCTGAAATATACGAGAGAAAAACACTGGGGAGCCAAGATACACAAATTGTTTGAGAAAATTAAGCTTTTAGCACTTTTTTCGTTATATTTCTTGGTGAAGTGGGGACAAAAGACTTGAGATAGCGCTGGTGTGACTGAACCGGGGGTTGGCTAAGCTAGGTTGGCTTTAAAAGAAATGATCTTTTCACGACGTAATGGCTTAGAAACATCGTTTTTTAGAAAATACTGTTATTTTCCACTTGAAATTTCCGATTTTCTTGTTTTCGCTTGACTCTTGTAGTGCGAACGCACGATCAGGATTCCCCGGCCGGATTTCCTGCACTTTCATCATCAAGTTGAAAAAATCTCAAGTTTTCCAAGATAGAAGTGATGATGGTGGCGAAAATCCGGGAAGGGATTCCAAACCGGGAGCGCCCGACCCTGATCGTTATTGGATACACTGAATTATTTGAATTCTGCAAAGAGATTTTTTGATTTTCCACTATCTGCTGTAGTTATGAGGCTCAGAATATCTCCGGCCGTCCCCACAGCGTAAATTCTACTATGACGCGGGAAATTTTAATCTCAACACAAATGCGGCTTTTCAGTGGGCAGTGGTGAGATTTGTGACGATTGCTTAGTGCCTGAATAAAAAAGAATGGTAAATCTTTCTCGTAAGGCATACAACAAAAATACAAGCGCATAGAGGCACTACAAATCACACGGAAATTCCACTATTTGAAAATCGATTATTCGTGATTAGCGGAACAAGGAAGTAACTCATCTTGAGCGGGTCTTCAAGCCAACTTAAGTGAATAAGTGATGGGTAACTAGATTGTCCGATCCTAGCCCTTTTCGGTTAAACTTTCGGAAAACCGGAAAACCAAGCAAAACAACAGATTAAAAGTCCAAAACAGAAGATAGACAACTGATCGCATAACACGTCTTCCAAAATGAAAAACAACACTTTGAAGCTTCTCATGTCCTTCTGTGGGAAAAACTCGGCTCGGCCGAAAAGCACAAAAAGTCGTAGGTAAAAAACGAAACAATGGCGAAAGGTGGGGATCTCAGAAGCTTGGGTTCCGGCTAAAACCCCCCCGGAGAAACCCCCCCCCGGCTAAAAAAAACCCGTTACCAAAACCCCCCCGACCAAACCCCCCCCCCCGACCAACCCCCCCCCCCCCGGTACCAAACCCCCCCGCATAAAAAAAGACGGGTATGCAAGAGTAGAGTAACTGGTAGGTAGAGAGTAAGAGTAGAATAAACTTCTTTCGCAAACTTGACTCTACAATAATGTCTGAAGTACAGTGGGTATCAGAACAATGAGAAACAAAAGGAGTGTAAGGCGAAGATGAAGGTTGATGGTGACAGACTAATTGCTGAAGTCACCAAACACCCGCATTCAACTGAAGGTGTTGTCAGTGAGGTATTAAATGTGAATGATCAAATCATAGCCAGTTCCACTCAGTGTAACGATCCACTCAGCAAATCCTTTCCCAATGCCTCCCCCTTCTTAGGATGCCACCCATTGGTGCAATGTGAAGCTCCCCTTGCCTGATTGCTCTTTAGTTATCCCTGATTCATACCAGAAACTCAAAGACGGGCAGTAAGTGGAGGGATACCCATGACACCGCAAAAGTTGTCCTGCTTTCCGTCTGTGAGCAGGATAACTCTCGAAGGGAATGAGATATTTTGATGAGACTTGATGGGAGGATCCTTTGGGTCAAGGGAGAGGTTGGGCTCGTTTTCTGATAGCACTTTCAAGATAGTCCCAGAAATATTCTACCAGCTCTTCACCTTACTCGAGCTTGTCAATGGTAAAACTGTCACATGGTTGTTCGTTTTGTTGCCCAGTAAATCCCAGTCTAAATATGTGTGAGTGTCTAAGGAATCGGGGGGGTTTTCGCCGGGGGAGGGGGGTTTGGTACCGGGGGGGTTTCCTATTCTTCTCTTACTCTCTACCTACCAGTTACTCTACTCTTACATACCCGTCTTTTCTTATGCGGGGGGGGGGGGGGGGGGTGGTAACGGGGGGCGGTTTAGCCGGGGTTTTTTTGGCGGGGGGGTTTCGGCGGGGGGGTTTTGGCGGGGGGGGGGGGGTTGTCCGGGGGGGTTCTCGCCTAGACCCCAGAAGCTTATACTTCCATAAGGGAGCTAGAGATCATATAAAAACAGAATAAGCAAGTGGGATCTTTAAAGTATTTATTTTTTTTCGTATTTCACTTGCAGGTAATGATGGTAGTCTTGAACAGATGGTAGCCATACGTGATCAACAAGAAAGACTTGCGAAAATGCACTTTGATCTCTTGCTTAGACAACATTCCAAAAAGCCTAACACCTTGGAAACTAGTGAAAAGAATTCAGCAGAAAACATGAAAGAACTGATAAGTGGCCTTGAACAACTGTCTGTAGCCATTGAGAGACTTCATTCAACAACAGAAGGACAAGGGGAGACGCCTAGTGAGAAATTGTGAAGGTTCGAATTTGGACACTGGGGACTATGCACTTAGACGTTGCGTAGCGTTTCCAATCGTACTTTAACCCACTAAGAGGGCGTTAGAAAAGGGCGAATTATATTTCTTCAACAGGGAAAAACCGATCCTCACTTACGGTGAGAGTGTTGCACTACCATTCAGTTTGCAAAGTGAAAGCTATTCTTTCATTAAATGCATCTATTCTACTGTTTCTGTGTGATGGATGCTGAAAACGAGGCAAGGCGGGGCAAACAGTGACTAATCCACTGAACTGGTCTAAGGTCAGTTCGCAGCGCACCCGGACGGGGCCAACGATGGCTTAAGTGCTGGGACTTTGTCCTTGACTTCGTTCGCATTGTTGTTTCGTTTCTGATTTTTGATGGGTGGTTATGCAGCCAGCAATGAATTTACCTAGTACTAGGACACGTTACTTTTGTCCTGGTTATTGTTTCAGTTAGTTTTTATATATTATTATTTGATCTTATCATTTGTGATAGACTGCTAGCGTGCCGACGTCTACCAGGCTAGGGATTTGCGTTAGGCTATGTGATTATAGGGAAAATGGTCAAAGACTACATGAATATAAAACGGAAAAAGATAATAAGGACGTAACTGGTATAAATTAGTATTAGCCGCGTTTTCACTCGAAGTTTGAGGTTAAATTCGTGTTTCATATTCGAAGGTCTCTTCTCAGTTACCGTTTTTGGTCGCCGGTCGCCGTTTCCTTGTTGCCGTTGCAGGTCAACTGTCAGCAAAAACGAAATTTAGCGTTTTGGAACTATAATCCGAATCTTGTTTTTTTTAACATTGAGATGTATTTTCTCGGTGTATTTTTTCCTTTTCTTTGTCTGTACTGCGCTATTTTCCTCTTCTCAAGTGCCTAAATAAAATTTGATCATCATCATCAGATGAAACGTCGACCGGTCAATGACCACCGGAGTCGAAAAAACGCTAATTGAGCAAACAATGAACAACGGTGGCTAACACTCATAATGCCCACGACTCAAAATGACCGCGGTCCAAAATCCCACGAGTAAAAATGCATACGACTCATAATGCCCACGGTTCAATGCCCACAATTGAAGTATTATTTCCTAAGACGGACGGGCAGACTTTACAAATCCTTATTTACCCGGTCAGCAGTAACGTTTCGGGGTTCCAAAATGCAACACGAGATCTGATCTTGAAATTTTTTGACGTTTACTGACTGCCGAATTCTAAACAGACTGGCTGAATCACAAATAATTCTTACTTTCGTGGTGCAAATTGACTGGAGGATTTGGATCTCGTAGTTTCGCTTTCTGTGTTGGAACAATTTTACCTTAAATTACCTTAAATCGCACTTGCTAGCGACAAGGCTGTGTAACCTGTTGACGTCGCCGGTACTTATGATCTGGAAGTCGACACTGGATCCCTGGGGACATTTATATGACATTTTTACGCAAACAGTTCTGGTCTGACCAACAAAAAGCAAAACAATTCCTTTCAGTATCTTCACCGTGGTAGTCTTATTCCATATAATTTCGTTGTCTATTGTCCTAGGATGATTTTGGCCTCCCCTTTGGACAGTTCGGCATTTTGAGCCGTCGGAATTTTTGACGATATCGATTTCCGGGTCTTCGGCGTCATTTGTGGGCAATGACCCGTGGGCATTTTGATCGTGGGCAATAAGATCGTGGTGATTTTGGGAGCGACCCAAACACAGCGTTAGTAAACGGAAATTAAGCAACTGGCAAAGCCAATGGCCAGCAAAACTTCAATTAAAGTTTAACTGAAAAGCCAACTTATTTTTGTGTAATTTAGTTGAATACACTGAATTATTTGGACTATGCAAAGGGAATTTTTTGTTTTCCACTATCTGCTCTAGTAATGACGTTCAGAATATCTGCGGCTGTCCCCACAGCGAAAATTCTGCTATGACGCGGGAAATTTTTGTCTAAACACAAACAAGGCTTTTCAGTGGGCAGTGGCGATATTGGTGAAGATTGCTTAGTGCCTGAACAAAAAAAAATTCGTAAATCTTTCTTGTAAGGCATACAACAAATTAGAGGTACCACAAATCACACGGAAATTCCACTATTTGAAAATCGTTTATTCCTGAATAGCGGAACAACCAAGTAACGCATTTTCAGCGGGTCTTCAAGCCAGTTTAAGTGAATAAGTGATGGGTAACTAGATTGTCCTGTCCCAGTCCTTTTCGGTTAAACTTTAACAACGGAACTATTCTCTCTGTTTCTCACACATCCTGGCTGCTCTTTGAACGAGTTCTGATCCTGAATGCACTTGGCTTCGCATGCGAAAAACTGCATAGTTAGGTACCAACCCAAGTCGAACTTGCTCTAATAGGTAAGAGAGCTTAATATGGTTTCTGAGTAAGCAGAAGCATCGAATTTTGCAAAGAAAGCACGGAGAACTCAAGGTACCTCCAAATTGATTCGCATTGAGTATGTCCGTCTTTGTCGAAAGCGAAGTTGCTATAACCGGAAGGCGCTTCGGCGAATTTATGATACATTTTGCTCGCCCTACATCCTGTATACGGTTCTGCTGTGTACCACATTCTGCGGAAAAAAGAAATTCAAGTTTTGAAGTCCTACTTTATTCACTACATTTTTAATGTATCTCTCTCGTTCATGTCGCAACCTGTTAGTTTAGAAGTTCGTATGCAAGATGTTTATCAGTCATTGGAGAGGACGTCGGTGTGTCTACAAAAATATCTATTCATCCAGCCCATCATTTGCATGATATTTTTCATAAGTTTTTAGGCCCAGCGAGTAATTCACTCTGAATTGTCCTGCTTCGTGTTGATTTTTACTTGTTTTGTTCTTCATTTTTCATTTTACTTCACTATCGTCTTGTGCATTTGGTGGGTCATAAATTAAATCTTTATAATATATAGAGACCAGGGCCGTATCCAGGGGGGGGGGGGGTTCGGACCCCCGAAACATGCAAAAATTCGTTTTTTATAGGCTTTAACCTCTAATCTGTGTCTTTTTGGTACTCTTCGGTCCGACCCTCGGGTAACACCCCCCCCCCCGAAATAAATTCCTGGATACGACCTGATCCTGACCGTCTTTCGACAGTCTCGGCACCCCATTTTCGTGTGAAGCTGCTCGTTTCATATCCGCTTAACTTTATTCTCAGGTAAACTCGCACATAATTTAAAAACTAAACAAAGTAATAAATAAAATATGACAAGTAATTGCTATTTTAACCGGGTTGTAGGGAATTTGTGCCTCAAAAGAAGAGCTCGATTCTCACATTGTCCGGTGCGAATTATGTGAACGAGCTAAGTGGAATCAGTATAGATAGGCGAACCCTTCTTACACGTCTTCAACGGTATACGCACAGCCTTTCGATGTTCGAGATGAGGTGCACTGTCAGAATAATAATAATAATAATAATATAATTGCAACAAAAAGGCTTTCGCCTCTACACATTTCTCTAGACACTTCGTACACTAAACTTAATTTCGGCCAGGTGACGATCTAAACCAGATTTGAAATGATTAATGTTTTCGGCCATTACGAGACTTTCAGGGAGATGATTCCAGTATTCAACAACTCTGTTTTTAAAGCTCCATTTTCCAATGTCCTTTCGAAACTTCTCAACTCGCAGTTTTAAGCTGTGTCCTCTGAGACCGTTGCGGTTGAAGGAGAGGATATCATCGGGTCTTATGTTGTCATAGTAATTATGACAAATCTTAAAAGTTTCAATCAAATCACCTCTGAGAAATCTGTAAGTCAAACTGAAGTTTCATAACATTTACGCAAGGATGCGCAGTTTTCGACAGATATGAATTAACACACTATCCATCGACATTACAGACAATTGCGTTACGAGCTTTCAGAGATGAGTGAATCCGAACCCGGATTGGGATTCGAATCCAGGATTCGTCCTTTTTGCCGGATTCGAATCCGGGTTCGAATCTTCTGCTTGTCAGGCTGGATTCGGATTCGGATTCCAACCCTTGAACCTTACGAATCCGCTCCAGTTTCTAATCTTTAGATACTGTGCTCAAGGCATTGTGCTTAACGTGCTCCAAATTCATTCCTGGGTGCCGAGACTCGAGAGGAAATCCACGCTATAACAAGCACACACGAAAACCTAGAAATATGTTTTACATTGTCCAATTAACCGTCTCATTTGCCTTAGGCATTGTTAAACTGTAACCTCGAATCCGGGTTCGAATCCTCACCATAAAATGGTGTATTCGGAATCGGATTCGTACTTAGCCCTGGATTCGGATTCGAATCATTTCGTGATCAGATTCGCCCATCTCTGTGAGCTTTGAAGTGTTACGTTTCTGTAGTACATAACACAAGCATGTTTGCTCCGTTACTTTTAGTGAAAAGGTAAGACTTAAAAGGTCATATCGTTAATATTCTATACCGTCGACTGATAATGTGTTGTCTTAGGTAGTGTGTTATCTTTGTTATATCTGTTGAAACTGCGCATCCTGGTGTAAGCGTTATGAAAATTTCAACGGTGAACCTTACTCTCAACAGTCAACAATAGGCCGATTTGATCACACATCTATCCGGCCGAATTTCACGTTTCGGAAAACGAATCCGGTCACTGCATTGTTTACTCGAAACCAATGGATCTAGGCAATCGTGTTGAAGGTATGGTTTGATATTTTCATGGCCAACTCTGTTGACTTATCGGCAACGGTGGATTCAGGTAATCGAACTTCGATCAACCACTCATGATTAAGCCCTCTCCGTACACACTGTAATTGCTTGTAGCCAAACGTTTTGATTGAAGGCACTCTGATAACATTACGTTCTTGAACGTTACTTTACACTACTGGCGCTACAAGCCTGGCTAGACTATATCACAACACAGTTGGACACTATCGGTACCAGACAAACTAGTCATGTTTCTCCTATATAAAGGAACCTGCACTCAGTACCCCTCACGTACGTAAGCCTTTCGGTACAGTGGACTCGCTGTCACATCTGAAACTAAGTCCCTATATCGTCTCCCGAACAAGCTGACAAGGGTCTTGATTTGTCTAGAAAGGGCTCTTGGCAAAGCCTCGTGCACACCAACTTCCTGATTGCAATATTCGCTCACAGTCACAGAAGTTTTAGTCACTGTCAGTGAGTGTAATCACAGTTAAATTTGCAACCAAGTTCCTCTACTACCTTCCAAAGAGGCTGGCAAGGGTTTTAGTTAGCCTAGAAAGAGGTCTTTCAGAAACCTCTTCGCTCTCCTCACTGCTACCCCGACTGATGGGTTTTCGAGGGACGGGTTGCAGGGTAGCAGAACTTAGGCGTCGGTTTACGTCAATTGAGTTCGGAACTGGGATGGCGCGCTGAAAAACAAGGTAAAACTTTATTGGAAGCTCCGAAGCTGGTGGGCATTTGGGATAAACCTTTCTATGTATTCTAAATAAAAGTAAATGTTAAAGGACCCCTCTTGCTTATTCTGCTTTTTATAATATATCTAGCTCCCGTACAGAATTATAAGCTTCTAAAATCCCCACCCTTCTCCATTGTTTCGTTTTGTGCCTACGAAATTTTAGCGCTTTTTTGGCCTTGCCGAGTTTTGCCCGTCACACAACGAAACGTTTGCCGGGATCACCAACGTCTGCTGACAACTCTTTCGCACATAAGGATCTGAGAAGCTTTTGTTTATTACTTCTTTTATTTGCTTAGTTTTTCACACTTTTGAACCACGGCGCGATCAGTTTTCAAATGTTTTGCGCCCAGCCGCCGCGTCGGAGATCAGGAAGGCTGGACATAGTCGACAGGCGCTAACAAGAAAATCGCTAATTTCAGATGGAAAGTTTTGGTATTTTCGAAAATGTTTTTTCTTATCCATTTCATAGTGAAAATATTATTTCTAGTAAGAGTTGTGCTTTAACGAATGAATGTCTAGGGTCCCGTCAGTTCGCCTGCAAAATTCTGACAGTTTGTCGACATGTCACTGTGCCGACCGTCAAATCGCCTGTAAAATCGTCAGTACGGCCACATTTTCCGACAGTATGCCCAGACGTCAGTTAACCCACAGGAAATCCGACAGTTCGCCCACACGTAAATTAACCCATGGAAATTCGGCAGTTCGTACACACGTCAGTAGACTCACGAAAATCGGTCAGTTCACTAACACATCCATTGCTTGCCTGTGTGGAAGTCTCTTCATGCTGCAGCCGCGATGCAGTTAACTTTAATCCTTACTCGGAGAAACTTTTTACAGTGAAGTTTAGAGTAATCTCTGAAACTAGCTTTTGCCAAAACCATAAGTTTTCTCCTTTGTTAGACATTCCGTACGGCCTCAATACCCTTATGGGTTGCCGTCACTACGGTCATCACTCACACAGAGCAAACTGACGTGGGGTCGGACTGTCGATTGTAGGAGTGGGAAAACTGACCGTAGGCACACCAACAGATGAATGAATGAATACTTTTAATTCAGCGAACTGCCATATAAAAAAGATCCAACAAGCACCGAAAACAATAACAACAAAATGGAAAAACGACTATTCTTGCTGTATTTGCTACTGGGATTAAACTTATCTCTACTGGGATAAGATTAATCCCAGCAGAGCCGTCACTACTGGGGAGGGAGGGGGGGGGGGACGCCCCCCCCCCAATGTTGTCGGCCAGTCGGTAAAAAATAACCGAGTCGGCGCGAAGCGCCGCGATTTTTAGTAAAAACAGTGGATTTTTTTCTCGGAAATAGTCGTTTTTTCTTAAAAACAATAAAAACCGTCGGTTTTTCGTAAAAGTAGTCGATTTTTTCTTAAAAGTAGTCGTTTTTTCTTAGAATAAGCCGATTTTTCGTCAACACAGTCGTTTTTATCCGCAAAAATAGTCGGTAAAAATGACCAGCCAGTCGGTAAATACCTTGTCCCCCCCCCCAAACATTTTGGCTAGTAACGCCCCTGAATCCCAGTAGCAAATACTGCAAGATTTTGTTTACAGTGTTGCCGAAATGCAAGCCGCTCCCACCCCTCACCAATGACGCCCTTGGCTTATCGCCTCACGTTCATCTATCGAGCTTCGCGCCTGTGTGATAAATTGCATAATATTATAATAATCCAATCTGGCAATTAGAATAACATAAAGTTGATGAAACATAATCGGCTTAGATATAATATAACTCCTTTTCCTCTTAGCCTTTTTCCTTGGTGCTTCGCAGTCCACTAGTATTAGTTGAACTCTTACCTTAATCCGCCTCAGCATTATATTCAGAATCGTCGGTTGCGTTTCTGCAACTGTAAACGACAGTTCACTCGGCTCGTACCCTTCCTTATAGACTTCTAGTGTATACTGCCCGGGTAGGAGTACCCTCCAGTACTCCCCCTTTGTTGAGGATTTGAAAGCCACTCCCCGTCCGCTGATCCGCATTTCGACGGATGGAATAGGAACGTTTTCCGCATCCACGATCAATCCGCGTACACCGCGTCGAGCCTCTCCAAGGAATTGCAGTAAAGCCTGAAAAAGTAGTTCAGTCATAAACCAATATCAGACTACTAAAGACTCGTTTGGTTTATTTTATTTATTTATTTATTACTAAACTATGGGCCAACTAGGTAGGGTAGGTAAAGGTGCAGCATTAGCCGTGTCAGATCTCGAGTTCCGGCGACCCCCCCCCACGCGACCGCCCCCCCCCAGCGACCCCCACATAGTCAGTAGTCTCTTGTCGGACATGTCTAGACGTGCTGATAAAATTTTGGAAATAAGAACATATTTTTATGAAAAGTGTATGTAGAGGCGAGCCACCGTCACCGCAAGTCAAAACTGTAGTTTCTTTCACATTTTCTAATTTCCTATACATTTTCATTCGGGAATAGGAGGGTGGGACGCCAGGGGGTTTTTGGTACCGGCGGGGGTCGCCGGACGGGTTTTCGCCTAGACCCCCAGCTGATCTCCGATACTCTGCCCTCAGGCAGGAAGTACATTGGGCGGTTGAGGGCAAGCCATCTTGAGCTTTAGCACACCCTTCCTGTTACCTTCACCGGAGGTACCCATTCGAAGCTCGGTGAGTCAATCCACTGACCACCACCCGAAACAATACGACCGGCACCACCTAGACTCGAACCAGCGACCCTTCTCTTGTGAGTTCAGCGCGCTAGACATTCGGCAAGGGACCAACTAAGGCCACTCACAGAAACATACAAAATAAAAACAATAACGAAAGAAGGAAAAAGAAATCGTCATCGAACACACAAAAATGGTGCTTGACGATTAGATTGGTGTGCGTAAATCTGGCCAAAGTGGCAGAGATAGGCGAAAAAGCGGCAAACAAAAAAGCGGATAGGTCGTAGGAGATTTGAAGTTTCGGGGGTAAGAATGGTTCAAGGAATAACGCGATGAAAAATTCTCTCAAAATAGTAGTATGTAGTAGTTCGAAAAAGTAGCATGCAGTATCGACTGTGCTACTACATGCTTCTATGTTAAGACTACCGCGTTACTGCATGCTACTACATACTTCTAGGTCAAGACTACCGTGTTGCAGCTCGAGACTACCGCGTTACTGCATGCTACTACCTGCTTCTAGGTCAAGACTACCGTGTTACAGCATGCTACTGCTTAAGATTATCCGACGCTAAATGCAATTGTATGAAAGTAGTTATACTACTACATACTACTGAGCTTGTTGAAGCAGTTGCTTAGAGTAGCACTGATAGTCTTTCATACTCTTGATAAAGTCGCTGCGGTGTTGCACATATGATTCTTTACTACTACATACCACTATGTTTTTCGGAGCTATAGCAGTATGAGTGATATTCCATGGTACTGCATATACTTCGTGAATATATATGACCTGCGTCTCAGTCAGTAATCGTAACAACCCTGGAGATGCTAGAAATTTATCATTGCCTTCCACTGTTTAGCATATGCCTTTTTTTCTGTAAAGTTCGAAATATTTCCTTAACCGTTTGCGCAATTAAACTCTATTATCTAATACTAAAGCATTACCACGCAAATCTTGAGAGTGCCTGCCCTTAACCGATCAATTTTTTAAGAACTAGTCAAGTTTTTATATTAACAATAATGTAATGAAATAATTATCTAAAGTCAGTTATACAACTTAACATGGTTTGGAACAGAAGGTGAAGATAGTAAAACAGTAAATCATGAAGGTGTGATTTAAAAACAATTCCCCCGGTTACTGGAGAAATGCGACGCTAGCCCATCCAAAGATTATAAGACCAGGGAAGATAGGACACTTGCCAAAAATCCCGTCGTGAAAAATCGACGGTCTAGCCACCTAGCGATCTTTTCTTTCTGGGAGCTTGGAATGTATTTTACGACACTAGATGGCACGGAAAATCGGCCTTATGATATTGCTCGATTGGATTCGGCGGATCAGTTATATTATCTTTTGAGTTAGATGTACAATGTTCAACGGAAGAAGGAGTTGCAGAAGATGAGAACCGTTTTCAAGCGTCACACTTTTGGAAATTTCGTCGGCTCTACCAAAAATCATGGGCAACAGGACCCAGCCAGCACATGATAGCCCACATTCTTTTCTGGCCGATAACGAAAAATTGTAGATTGTATTTGTTGTTTTATTTTACATACTCCGCTTTTCAAACGGTGTGTTAGAAATAAAATATTTACTTAATTAGTTTCGAAGCCACCATTTCCGATCTGGAACACCTGTTATAATAATACACTATACGGTGCATCCTTGGTTCTATTTGTCTATCAAAGACATCATGAAATGAAGGATCAGACGGATCGGAATGCACCGTGCTGCTGTACTCGATTGCTTAGCCAGGGTACTGGACTGGACAGGTCTGCTGAATTGCATATCCCTAGATAACGAGTCGTAGCCTACACAGCTGATTTCGTACTCGAGCGCTGCACAGAAATCTTCTACTGGACCACATAGCGTAGCCTACCCTGCTTTTGCACTGGTTGCAGACCATAAATACGACAGTAGGATTAAAATGTACAAAAGTTTTATTTCGAAAGTCACTAAATATATTCTTGCACAAAATTACCGAACAGTAACATCTCATTCAGTAGTAGGGACCTCCAAAATGTCAAGCCAACTTTTCAGCTTAGCCGGGTCACCGATGGGCAGCGAGAAATAACGGTTGTTAGCTCCATGCTTCGTGTGCTGGTGATTACACCATGGAACAACGCAGTGAACAGGCATTCCTAGAAAAAAAAGGTAACTATTAGCAAACTGAACTAAAATAAATACACTAAATGAACAAGACCAAAAGGTTCCGATGGGATCCCAAAAATTCAATATCTGATCCAGACAATTAGGTCTTGTCTTCACCAGATCCAGTCTTTGCCAGACTCCTTAAACATTTTACTCTTATAATTTAGAAACACAGTAAGGCCAAATAGCTAATCACCAAAGAAAACATGTTCAGAGTGGACGGATTGGAATGAAACTTGGTGGGAAGAACAAGCACAAGCCCCAGATACATGGTTGACAAGATAGGACCGGATCCGAGCACCGTGGGGGGAGTTTGAAGGAGGGTTCCGGAATTCCGGTGATCCCGGGTTAAGATGCTTAACCAATGAAACTTGGAAGGCATATCAGGGACTGGACAATTTTAACTTAAGAACAGTCGTTTCTCCGATTTGGCGATCGTGGGGGGAGTGGAGGGAGGGGGAGTCCTGAATCTTTAGAAATGTCCAAGTTTTAAACGGGTCATCGGATCTTAAAACTTGACATTCGGAAAGAACTCATGTCTCAGATGTCCGATTTCAAGTGCGGACAGGATCTGATCAATGTGGGATATTCGGGGGGGGGGGGGGATATTTTGTGACACGCTTGGAGTGTAGTGATTGGGATGACACTTCGGGATGAACAAGTGAAAGCCCTAGATAAATCAGTGACAGAACCAGACCGGATTCGCGCACTCTGGGTGGAGTTGGAGGGGGTCCGGTATTCCGTGATCGTGATTTGAGGTACTTCCAGATGTGCTAGGACGATGAAACTTGGCTTGAACACTAGAGACTTGACAAGATTGGATTAGAAATTGTCACTTCCCAGATCCGACCATCCTTTAAAGTACTCTTCTTCATCGCAAAGTACAAAAAATACTTTTAAACAAAATCTACATTTTCATGGTCCCCATTAGCCCATGATCATTGTTGCCTCAAGGGTTTTGCTTAGAAATGACTTTCTACCACCCTTAAAGTCTGCATCTTAACCAAATTAAATATATTCATGATCCTAAAGGGCCCATGATCAGTTTTGCCTCAAGGGTTTTGATTACAGATGAATTTCTAGCGCCCTTAAAGTGCGCATCGTCACAGCCAAGTGCCAAAAAAATTACTTCTTTACCAAACGATACATTCTCGTGATTTCCTTGGGTCCATCGTCATTCTTATCTCAAGGGTTTTGCTTACAAACGATCACAACAAACCCACGGACTGGCAAATTCCTACTTTCATCCTTTTACTAAACCTTGCAAGTGCCATATGAGCTTCCAGCTCTTATTGTAATAGATAGTTAGAATAGTTTTCACATCGGGTGTGTGGAAATTTTTCAGACAATTGGGTTTTGCCTTCCCCAGATCCAGTATTCGCAAGACTCCTTCAACATTTTTACCCTCAAATTCTGAAACAAATTCAGGCCAAATAGTTTATCACCTGACGAAACCAAGTTACCCCTACAAGCCAACCCAAACGATCCTGCCTTACTTCTTCCAGTTTTCCGGTTTCAGACTGATTCCGGACAAACTATATATCCGGCTAAATAATGATAGTCATATATGGATTCAGCAACTCTTGTCACCCGTTAATCGGACTTCTAATCAACTACAAATACAACTTTAGCTTTTAACAAATTTTCCGTTTTGAGCCAGATTCCGGGCGAAGTACTTGTCTGGGTAGAAAGTATTTCCCTAAAGCTAGAACCAGGAGGGGGCTCGTATGAAATCTTAGGACCCTAGCTGACTGTGGTTGGATCTTTCCCACCCAAAATCCCAGATTTTATTTGAGTTGATCCCATTGGCATATTTTTATCAAAAAGTACTGAGCTCGCGGGATCACCAGAATCCCGCCCCAAACTCCCCCACAGTGCCTGAATCGGATCCAATTAAGTCATCAATGTATCTAGGACTTGTGCTTATTCTTCCCACCAAGTTTCATCTCGATCCCTCCATTCTCGGGTGACCGATTTGGGTTTCTGGTGACTGAAGGACAATGAAACTTAGCATGCTTGTCAGGAGCCAGAACAGACTGACTGGTGCTAGTGTCCATGGACTGGATTGAAACTTTGTGAGGAAAACAAGCATAAGGCATGGATACGTAATTGATGGAGCCAGCCCGTATCGGAGCCCTGTGGAGGGAGGACATTGTTGGGAACTTACCTTTTGTTCTGATTCTTCAAAGAGATGCTTGAAAGTAGAAAAAGATCGATGCCTCAGTTGAAGGGCCCGGTTTCCATTAGTGACCGCAGAGTAGAAAAGGGGCACGCAAAAAAAGCGAAGCTTCGTCAGGTTCTTCACAGCCGGAAGCTTCGTCAAGTTCTTCACAAGAACCTGAAAAATAAAAAAGAACAAAATCAATTCCCAATTCCTATGGTTCTTGGTTTTATTACTTATTTCTCTACGGTATTCCTTGACCTAATCCTGTGAAAGAAGGTGTGCCATAATCAACTATTGTGCATTCTCTTTTAATTGGTTGCTGGAGTTTGTTTTAGTTGAAAATTACCGGGTTGAGACGTTTACTCTCTTGACTCGGCTGGATTTCGAGACAAGACAAGTCCGAGTCCTGCTCTGTGAACTTCGATTCCAAGACGAGTTCGAGTCCATGAGAAAGGCGGCCAGAGTCCAAGTCCACCAGCTCTGGCAAGCAGGTTGACAGTTGTCAAAAAAAAAATATTCAAAGAAAATGCAAGTTATTTTGGTCAAGAAAAACTATAAAAGGGACCAGAGAAGTGATTTAGGGATCAATATGGACAAAAGGGGACCTGAGACCGATTTAGGGACTTGCATGGACTTTGTGGCAGCCCTGTACTTGTTACTCTTCATTCAGGTGTCCTTTAAAAGGCAAAAATACAAGCAAAGTGATAGGTCTAGGCAACAAGTTCAAATTGTGGCAGCCTCGCACCATAATCTTGGCTTTTGATAATTATTTGCACTTGTCACTGTTTAAGAGGTAAGCGGCTCAAAAAACTTAAACCTGAATGGCAAGTTCCAGAATTTTCCACCATGTGTTTAAGAGGTAAACAGCTCAACAAATTTAAACCTGAATGGCAAGTTTCAGAATTTTCCTCCATGTCTAGACAAACAATACATATTTACATAAATATAGTATAGCATTTCTTTTGAACATAAAGGAAAATACACTTTTTCAATGACCTTAAAAAACTCTGCAGCTTCGTAGCAGAGATGTGGTCGGGTCGAGCTAAAGTGTAAGGGACTGCAACTGTTTTTAACTGTAACCTAAGCAAAATAATAAGGGTATTTCGCCAGGGCTGCCACATATGCAGCGCTGCCACAGGTGGGCTTGAAAATAGGGACTTCTTTTAAACCCAAAAAGGGTCAAACAGGGACATTGTGACACTGCTACAAACCAGACTTACACAGTGACAGGATACTATTTGCAAATTACTTGCTAGGATCGAAGGACTTTGGTTTGAAATACTGGTATACCATTTATCTAAACAGTCTATGGCTCTTTGATTTTTGGTTGTAACGGGAGAAAGGAGGAAGAATAATTTGTAAGTGCAGCTGTTTAATTTCCAGCTTAACCAGCTAGAATAGATCTGTGTAGTATTGAACTCGCAAATATATGGCCTAGCAAGGAGATGGCCATGCGAATGTTTACTTAAATTCTAGCTTTTAAAGAGGACGGCCATGCGAATGTTTACTTAAAATCTAGCTTTTAAAGAGTTAAACACCAGAAATTCAGCCTTCAACACATACTAATTCAGACACTCTGCTGTGAAATGCCCATTCTAGGGACAGTTTTCATTTTATTTTTTGAATAACCTCAGAACATAAATTTGGCTCAAACATGGGTCTCAGCAAGTTTAACAAGTTTCAGATTATGCTTATAGTCGGTTTTTATTTATACTTTTTTTTTAGAGGGTGTCCACTGTTTGGCAGCGGGTTCCTATCTCGAGACGGTGACCTTTAATACACTTTTGAACCTTGACTGGAAGCTTAAATTGATTGAGGGACAGTATCAATGTTTTTTGTTTTTTTACTTTTCCAGGCTTTTTGTCACTTGTTTGGCAGTGTTCCTTGTTAGTACATTTGACGATGCTTCTGAATCAGTTCAGAATAGGGAGTTTGGAACTACAAAATGCACCACATGCAAAAATAATTTCGAAAGACTAGGCTAATGCTCATAGTGTCTATAACAATCCGAAATAAAGACTTAATCCGACATAATCAAAGCATAGCTTTCAAACCAATTAAATAAATGGAAGTTCTTGTTAAGAGTTCAAAAGGAGTTTGCTATTGTGTGGCCTGTGCTGTGAGCAGGCTGTGAGCCTGTGGCAAAAGCAGGCAAGTAAAAAAACAAAATGTCAAACAGAGCTTATGACCTTATGTGATAGGTAATTAACCATTCCCAAAATTTGGTTCTTACTGCAATCAGTAAAAATGTCAGAAAATTGTGAAAGTCTTGAAATCATGGATTTTTAAATCCTGAAAAACATTTGACAAAATGAACTTGAAACAAAATGAACTTTGTAAGAACCAGATAAGAAGAAGTAGCACACTTACTCCATGATCTTCATTTCTTGTCCTTCATCTTGGTCAAAATACAAAAGATATGTCGATCATACACAGAACAGGAAAAATATTCTCAGAATCTCAGCAAGCATGATTTCTGTCCTAAGAAAAGAGTAAACAGGAAAATCCGTGATGAAAGAGAAGTGAGAAGGCGAAAGTGTCAACAGCACAGCAACGGCGCAACATTTTTAACGAAGAAAATTACGCTAGATGGTGCCATTTTACGCGACTCATGGAGCTTATGGGAGTGTCCATTCTTCCCTGGTATAATTTTCTTTGAGCCCATCGAGCTTCTAGACAGTTCCAGGACTGTCCTCTCCAATTCGCACAGAACTGACCTGATTCGATTTTGAACTATGAATTGCATTATTGCCCTGCCGGCAAAAATCCGCCCGGTAACCGGTTAATTATTTTCATTAACGACTACTATATTTAGCTACTTTAAGAAGTAGGTCGAAATTGTAATGAGAACAATAGCATGGAATCGTATGCAGTGGTATGGAGTACAGACGCAGCGATAGCATGGAATCGCATGCAGTGGTATGGAGTACAGACACAGCGATAGCATGGAATCGTATGCAGTGGTATGGAGTACAGACGCAGCGAGGTCGGAATAGATTTCCCACGCACCATGTAGTAGCATCGCATAGTACCGTGGCGATTCATGCTAGTAGTATGCAGGAGCATGAAATACTACCTTCGGACTCAGTAGTATCCGAATATTATGAAGTAGTATAGTAGCATAGAAGTCTACGAAAAAGTTGCATTACTACTACATACTACTACGGGGGTAGTAGTATCATGGTACTACAGGCCCCAGAAATTTTTCATCGGGAAGGGATGTAGAGGGGGATCAGCCCCAGTAGTGATGCAGTTCCTAATAACTTTAAATGCAGACAGAAAAGCTACTTGATGCAAAAGGAAACTGTCCGGCACTTCAGCGCCTGTCGCTCTTCCATAATACTTTCTTTTTTTTCTTTTTCATAATAGGAAATCTTCTGCGCCGTATTTACGCAGACACTGGGCCCGTGGGCCCGTTTTGCAAATTGCCTAGCTTTTCGTGCTGAAGCGAACTAAATCTGATGTAAGAAATACAGCTAGAAATATATTTTTTCCTGAATTATCACTATCATCATACAACTTTTCACCTGAAAAAGAAGGCCTGAAAAAGAGGCCTGAGGTCTGGCTGAGAAAAAAACAGGCACAAAAATAAAAAATAAAAAAGATGATTGACGCTTACCGATCTATGATCTTCCCAATGTACTGGCAGTTCTGCTGACGGTGGATACTTGCAGCACGACATTTCTATCGTGATTTCTAAACATCCGCCCCAAACATAGTTGTAGTCCTGAGCTCCACCTGTAATCAAGCTATAATTCAGGCATGTCACAGTCTAATTTTGTCTTTCTCTACCTTTGAAAGTTCAGCTGAAGTTGACCTCGCTAAACGGATACGTGAGCTGATTTTTGTTTTGTTCTTTAAATTCGGCTGACGTGTCCATTTAGCGCAGTTAACTAGGATGCATGCTTTGGCTGAAGAATATTTAGAGGCGTATTCTCGCCGTTCCCCGAGGACTCCTCTGGGAATCAAGGGGAACGGCGAGAATAGAGGGAGTCACTCCACGCGGACTCCGCGTACGGAACACAGCGAGAACACGGGGAACACTTCTAAAACGGATTTTGTTCGAAAAAAGATATGTAGTTGCGAAAATTAGTCTGGAGCCACTTTATTTTTGGTTTTGTTGATTCTGATACTTTTTAATTAATTTTACGTTGCACCGACACCGGCGAAAACTGATTCCCCTCCGAATCGGAAAGGGAGTTATTTTTTATGACGGTGATGATAACTGGAGCATTCCCGTTCGTGGGGACTCGCGAGAATACGGGGAGTGAGTCCCCGGGACAAACAAAAACGCGGGGACTCCTCAAGTGGAGTCCTCAGGGTATGGCGAGAATACGCCTTAGGTCAGCTGAAACTGATGACTTCTAACTTACACACAAGTTCAATTATGATGTATTTTTAGTTGAAGTACCTTATTGGCAGGCCTGGACACGGATCCAAGGGCCTTATTCAGTTAAAGGACCCCTCTTGCTTATTCTGCCTTTAATAACATACCTAGCTTTCTTGTGGAATTATAAGCTTCTAAAATCCCAACCTTTCTCCATTGTTTCATTTTGTGCCTACAAATTTTTAGCGCTTTTTCGGCCGTGCCAAATTTTGCCCGTCACACAATGCAAAGTTTGCCGGAATCTTCAATGTCCGCTGACAACTCGTTCACATATAAGGATATGAGAATCTTCTGTTTTTGACTTCTTTTATTTGGTTAGTTTTCCATCTTTTTAACCACGGCGCGTTCAGTTTTTTAACGTTTTGCGCCAAGCCGCCGAGTCGGAGAGCAGGAAGACTGGACACAGTCGACAAGCGCTAACAAGAAAATCGCTAATTTAAGGTGGAAAGTAATGGTATTTTCGAAAACCGTATTTTCTGATCGACTTTGGGGAAAGGACCATTTCCAGTAAGAGTTGTGCTTTTAACAGAGTCGGGGCAATCTTTTTGGTAATTTAGCGGAAAACTAACTTTATTTTCCTTCTGGCTCAAGTGCCAAATACCGAGCACACGTTTCCGTCGGTCGGTTCGGTGATCGCGAGACTTCCCCGATCCAACCATCCAAGGGGGTTGGGGGAGGGGTTTCTGGTTTTCTATCTAATCTCGTGACACATGCACGATAACTTTTTACATAAATATTCCTTGGGATCACCGTTCATATGGCCCACAAAAGTCTACTTTTGTTGCTGCTATGATCAAAATATAAAATTTTTAAGTACCGTATAAAGAAAATGAAGATGAAAGGGAGAAAAATAGTTAAGAAATTCGTTATTAAATTCAATAAGTAGAGGTGGAGACGTCGCCACTCGCATTGGTTCCTGTCATTGTGATAAAGAAGGAAAAAAAACATATGCGGACATAACACAAATGTATGTTTAAAAAAAGGTGTCAAGTAGTCTGGAATAGAAACTCTATCCCAAAAAAATATTCATTTATTAATTCTCACCTATTAGCGGATACCATGAAGCGCCATTGACTGTCCCATTAGGGAATGTAGGGGCACCGGGTTTACAGGGCAGACCCAAATGCATGGTCGGGTGGGTGGAGGCGTAAGAGTTGGCTAGGTAATGGACCACGTCATTGTCAGGTGTCTGAGAAGCGGATGCGACGAATGGGTGGCTGACTGAAATGAACAAACGATGATATCAGTTCAAGTCTGATCAAGGCAGTACCAAAGACGGGGATGGGATAGACAGGAAACTACCATCATTGAGTCACAAAAATCAGCGCCGATTAGTGCTTTGAAATTCTTCAAAATCACAACTCTGTTGATATTTCGACCGATCGTTCCGCAAGATCATCATCACACTATACGTTGTGTGATGTTTTTCTCAATAGCAACAAACAACATTGTGCAGGAAGTACTTTGTTATGAATTTCCTACAAGCACTCAATACACATTCTTAAGGGAGTTTCCTGTCTTTCCCACTGTAAAGGTCTTTGGTACCCTATTACCATAAGGCAAAGTAAGTATTGCTCATTCTTTTTAGGGGCCCCGTGACAACAGATCAAAATAATACTGACCTGATAATCTTGAAAGAATATAATACGCAAGGATTCTTACATAAAAAATTAAATCACATAAAGCAACAATCCTTGAATGAATGAATGAAATTTATTGATCAGTTTTTGCGACACAAGTCACAAGAGAAAAAAGGAAAGAAAACGAGAACGATCAATATGTAACACATATACGTCAACTTATTTACACACGGGGCAACATAACTTAATTCAGACCGAGGTCCCCGAGTGAAATCGTGTCATCCGCTCAAATCCGGCAAAGGATTTGAGCGGATATGTTATGTTTTGCAGATACTCTAGAGTTACGGACCCGCGGAGGTAGTCCTAGAATGTATTTACAATAGTGGCGTTTTTGATTGCCGATGAAATTTCCCCGGTAGACGAAGGAAGTTTGCCGATTCGTGCTTATTTACTGTTTTCGATAGCCGATAGCCGTTGGAGGCAACGTCTATCGCCTATCGGCGAGTCCGAGGCCGATAGGCGATGTACAGGAATTTAGGCGATAGACGTTAGCCGTTGAGCACAAAAACAGAACAACGGCTATCGGCCATCGGCTTCCGGCGAACGTCAAAAACGCCAAAAAGTCAAACGGCTACGCTATCGCCGAACTCATCGGCAATCAAAAAACGCCACTAATATTTATAAATACTGAACAAACGTGTTTCTTATATTTCATAGTCAACAGCGACCAAAACGACGTCAGTGCAGTATAAAACAACTAATTAATTGAATGTTTCTAATTAATATTTAGTTTGCCGTAATAAAACTGGTTTAAAAGTTGTTGGTTGGTAAAATCAAAATAACGCATTAAAAGATAGTTTACGAGGGGGCCCCGAAATTTGGACCACGCCTAGATACCTTCACAGTGTTCCTTCCGGTAGCCTACTGGACCAAAGATCGAAAATAGACAATCTGAAGAATGGTATCGCTAAATCTAAGGTATTGCGTTATCGTTATCGCCGTATTTATCCTCCTTTGCTTTGCAAGCTTTTTGACAAGTGTTCTAGTTTTTTTTTAATCATATGTATTTTAAATGTAATGTAAATTATTCTTCTTAAGGAAAATTTTTTGGAGAAATAACATGAATTAGAATCTGAGGTACCAAAGTAGACTTGCATTTTCGGATGAAGGGTTTTAATCTATTCCTGATCTACCCAATGCTTGGTTTCACTTTACCAGAAGGGTGTATTTTTTTTTATAGCTAGTGTACGATTGAGTGGATAGTAGTAACTCCTTCGAAAAGTTATTTGATACCATTTTAAAAATATTCTTACCGGTATTCGGAGTGTTGTCAAATGGGTAGGAGACCACCAAAGCACCACCGTGAAGACTGGCAGACAACACGAAATTCTCTTGAGCTAGCCATTGCCTATAAGTAAAATTACATGAGTCACCTTTGCAGCGAATTGACAGTCTCGTCTTCGACCAGGGTAGCATCCCTTCAGCCGGGCGATACCAGGATTGTGCACGATAAGGCGGCTGACCAACCCGCAAAGAAAACAGCTGGAGGTCATCGATACTGGGACGCCCCCTGCGGCAAAACAGTATAACACCAGTACACCGTGCAGTCCCATGATATCAGTCCTATCCTACCCAGTGCCTAAATTTTCTGGTATTGCCCTGATGTTAAAAGAAAAAAGTTCCAGAGAGCGATAACAACTATTTAACTATTATCGCCCTGCGACAACTATTATCGCCCTGCGACAACTATTATCGCCCTGCGACAACTATTATCGCCCTTGGAAAAAGAGTTTTTAACTTTCCCATGTGTTGCCGTCCAAAAGCCTGATTTCAGCCACTTTACACCATAATTCAGTCCAGAGGATTCACCTTGCTCTGTTGATTCAGTTTGGTTGTTAACAACAACCTGCTAACAACCAAGAATCATTAGCCTAGGTAAACAGCCATGCCTCATCTCTTAGATCTTGGAAATTCTCATCTTGGAACAAATCTGGCTTAGCTCACAGCTTATGTGATAAAATCCAACTGGAATTTGGCAAAGCCAAACAAAAGCAAAATAAGTGCGTTTTAATCTTTCAAATAAATTGCCATGAAGCACAAAACGCTAGTCAACTCTCCTTCCCGCTGCGTAGATCTGCGTATCATACAACCTTTAATCGACGGTCTAGCCACCTAGCGATAAACTCTTCGTGAGAGTTGTTCAAGATGTTTCTGACGCTAGATGGTACCGCAACAGATCTTAACGAAACTTCTCTACCGAATTGAACTGAACCGTTTTGATGATGGATTAAAGGTGAATCATCTACACTTTTCGGTTTTTCTGGCAAAGATTGTAAGAGGCGTTACTAGCTACTAGCAATAATAGCATTAATTTTCAAGAAAAGATTGAAATAAAACAGTTGCTTTTTTACCTAATTTCCGCTAGGAGGTATCATGGGGCTGCATAGTGTACTAGTGTTATAATCATTATCGCCCCTGCTTTTCTTCGCTGTCGCTCGGGCGATATCAGCCTATATGCTACCCGCGGGCCAAATTTTTCCGCTATCACCCTCGGCAAAGGCGATAATATATATTATTCATTAGCCTTCCCGGTGACTGAAGCTAAATACCAATAGACCTAAAGTAGAAGAGCAAATAAAAATACTTCTTACTTGTATGCTTCTGTTTCGGGCTGGGGCTGCTTCACATTTGTTTTGAAATAGTCGGGGAAATTTCGGTTCAAGTCGAAGCCCATGGCGTTATATCTGTAAAGAAAACAGGATAATTATTAGTAAGTAAGTATATTTATTATTTATAACCAAGGGCGGACGAGCTGATGTTTGTTCATTAGGTCAGCAACGACACTGTTAAAATAAAACAGTAAATTCATGTCAAGAAATACAAGTATAATCTGCAGATAGCGTTCAAAATTATTACCCACTTAATACCGCAATTTTTTCAGTCAATTTATAATAACAAATTAAATAACTCTCGAATGGGGTCCCCAGTTTGACCCATGTTCTTCCCCAAGCGCTGGCGAGTGACACACCAACTTTTTATCGCATGGTGCCCGAACCTGATAGCCTACATATGCTTGAAAACGAGTGATTAATAAACATTATAACATTAATAACCCCTGGACAGCCAAAAGTTCGTATCTGCATTTTTCAGAATCGTTCAGGAGAGCATAAAGCAGATATGACGACTCACCCCAGGTTCGCACTGCTGCGATTTCGCGCAAAATTCTGCGCTACGCGACAAAAGACACAAATTGTGCGACAAGCAACGCAGAACTTTGCGTTTTGTCGCAGTGTCGGATGCGTTGAAAGATTTCAACAGATCCGACTTAACGCATGCCATTTTTTTTAGGGAAGAAAAGAAAAAAAAAAAAAAAATTAGTTAATTTTCAAGGCTAAAAATTGCTCTACCTTTGTTCCGATTGTAATCCTATAATGGCTAAATGAAAAATATCTTCGGAATAAACTTGGATCAACCTGTTTTAAACAAGATGACTTACAGGTTTTGACTGAAAATTTCCTAATCGGGTGGTATTCAGAAGATTAATCTCCCCGCATCTTCAGAGTTCATTTCCCCAAGGGCTTCTTTGTCCTTTTTCAGAATAATCTCGACGATAAATTTCGTTTTCCTTTTGCGTCTGCGTGCTGGTGGGAAGGTTCATGCGATTCCGTCGAACGTCGGAACATCAAAGAAAAAATCGTGTCGCATACGACGCAGCAGTGCGAACCAAGGGTTAGCCATACCGAGAACAAATAATCAGATAGAACTCCTGTCTTTAGTCGCATGCAGCGACTATGAAAACCCCGACAAAACTGAGCGGACCTAGAGGTATTTACTCTAGCTTTGAGCTGATGTTGATACCCGTTTACTTCTTTACCGTCTTCCCGTTGCTTATCGCACAAGAAATGTTGAAGGAGGCTGGCAGGAGGCGTACTCCGCGGGCTGACACGCTCTGGAGCGCGTCCATAGAACCAATCCGCTTTGACTTCCCTTTTCCTCGATCGGCGGTTTATAGCGATTTAGCTATATGTAGAGGTGACGAAACGTGATGTGGCGCGAAGCTACTAACCTCCGCTCATTCGTAACGGACAGGGTATGGGGACATACTCAACTCCGCATTTGATATTACAGAGATAGGGAGACGGAGGTTCTGTCAGATTATTTGTTCTGGCCATACTCATATCTCAGCTTCTATGCGTCGTACAGAGACGACAATTAGACGAAAAGACGCGGCTTCCCGTCGGCTATAAATAAATCCAATAAAACGCATTACGGAAAATATGTCAGATACGACATTTTTGCTGTCCAGAAACGTAATATATGCAGCCCCGTATTGCGTCTTTGGGGCCATCAATCAATACTGCACCGAGCGAATAAAAACGTCATAGGCCCTGTGAAGATAACGTAAACATTTACGTTCCGCTTCAAATAAGCGTTAGAAAATATGAGAGGGTCTCACTCCGCTCGGTTATTAGTAAACATTGATAAATCATTTCAGCCAAGGTTTCAGCTACACGTCATAGATCCTGTAAAATAACGTAGGTAAACACGTTCCGCTTTAAACAAACGTTAGAAAACATTGCAGAATATCACTCAGATAAGTCGCTGTTTCAAACTGTTTCAATAATAAAAAATACATATTTAATAAACACAATAATAAATAGTTTTTTTTTCACCTTTCTTTTGACATCGACTTTAGATGTTATACAATGCGAAAAACAACGAACACGATCCCTGTTTAAGTTTTCGTCTTCTTCTTCAAGAGTTGAGAAACAGGATCACTGATCTGGTGTAATTAACCTCACAAATTTAGACGTTCGGAGGATCGTGAAATGAAATTATTCTTTGTGATAAGTTGTTAATTTTTGTATCGTATTTTCTTCAGTTCCTACTATGGACGCCGTAAACTACAGAACCCGTTTAATGTTGTTAAGTAAACATTTTCTGTCACTGTATTTAAAGTGTATTTAAGGTACGTAAACATGTTTAATTATTTAGTTCTTTTTAGTGTTTTTATTCGTCACTTTAGTTTTGTCTTGTGTTACTCTGCTGTACCGAATAAACGGATCATAAATAAAATAAATAAATACTGGCTGTTAAGGGGTAGAAGCGTCACTGAGCAAAAACGAGCAAAATATTAAAATAAAATTATTGCAACTTTAGTTTGACTTGCTATTTCACTTAGACTACCCGTTTGTGCTCGATTTGGTAGGTTTGAACTCCATCGGCGCTGTTCAAGGTTAGGTGCCGTCCCAAGCAACATACCTCCTGGCTCCTACTACACTTTCCGATGGAAACATCCAGAAATAATAATCCTACCTTCCCTGTCCACCATAACAAGCACCTTCCCTTGAGACTTCAAATCCATCTGGATTCAGCGATGGAAGGATGTGGATCTTCGTATGATCCAGAAGCCACTTGACGTAAGGCTCGGTGGTATATTTTACCAACAGATACTAGAAAAGAGGAAATAATGCCAACCAATTTATTTATTCGCCTAATAGCTAGGCCAGTTGAGGGTATGCAAAATTTGGGACATACAACTCCCACGGATATTTGATCAAATTTTTTGATCCCAAAAACCTTGTTGGCGACGGAAACAGACTCGTGGCCACTCTAGCGACCGCGGAAACACTCTTTTCGCATTTTTTTGGGACCTCGAAAAAACGCCTTAGTTGTATCGGGTTTTTGGAATCCTAAAACGCGACACCGACGATTTGATGAAGTTTGTCCGTCCGTCTTTTAGCTCGAGAAGTGTCGAACACATTTGGTTCAAAGTTGGTGTGAGGACCTCGAGTCAAAGTACATGTCAAGTTCTAGATATTTCTAGGACCGGGGAGGGTGACAGGGGGGGGGGGGGTGAAATTAAGGACGAAAAAAACACTTGTCAAACTGATCTAATGTGTCGAGCTAATGTGTGTTTGGCTAAGTGACAGTCCATAGACATATACCTAATGCGACAGAGTAAGACGTGCTGAATCCAGGTCTAAACTTCATTTTCTCATCGGACAATCAGTTTTGCCCGGAATCCGGCAAAAAACAGAAATTTTTGAAAGTTTCGTCTCAAGTTCAATAAAGTTTGGATATACGGGTTAGAAGACAAGTAGTTTGCCCCGAATCTTGCAAATTCTGGAAAACTGGTAAGAATACAGCTGAATCCATTTCCGAACTTACTGTTCCACCGGACAAGACGTAGTCTGATCGGAATCCACCAGAACCGGACTAAATAGCAGAAGCAAAAGTTGGATCGGAACATCTAAATAGGGGTAAGAATACATGCTGAATGTATGAACTTTATTTTCTCTTTAAACAAGGCCCATTCACCTTGGCCATTCTCTAGGTCCACTTATGAACTTAATTGTCTCGCTGGACAAGTGGTTCGCCCCGAATCTGGCAAAACCGGAAAGTTGGTCGGAAAAAATTTAATTATGAAGTCGATTATAACTTTGATATGGATGTAAAAATTTACATGCGTAGAATCTATTTCTGTTCTCAGTGTATGGTTGGTCGCAATCCACCGAAAACCACCACTTCCTGTGTGTTTTTGGAATTTAGTTATAATGAGATCTTCCGAGCGTAATATCTCCGCAGATGCCCGAAGCTTTCTGAGTTAAGAAAAATGTATCTAGATGGTATAAATTTGTCGCTTCCTGAAATTTTGACTAATATTAACCCTACCGTAATTACTAGAGTAGGCGTGTATATAGATAAATGTTTAGAGTTAAGAAGGAGTCTGATTGTTTAAGTTATATTTTGTTGTTGTTTTTTTGTGTATATGGCCCTTGGGCTTTTTAAATACACTTATCTATCTATCTATCTATCAGGATCGGGAGCGCAGCCAAAAAAGTCGTGCCTGGACAGCTCATGAATGAGACGGTGTTGCCGATGGGATTTTCAAACTGAGATTTGAAGGGACTTAGTGTGAGCAAGCAAATTATCCGATGAGATTGGTTGGAAAATTACCCGAAAAAGGATCGGGAAATACGATTTGTTCTAGCCTCGGATGTATAGACTGGTCAAAATCTGGTCAAAACCGGACGTTTGTAGATGAACCTGATTGTCTGATTTGCTTTTTCTGGGAAACTAATGTCTAATGGATCTAGTCTATTAGGATGAGGATTAGGATTAGGATTGCCTTTTTACGGGGTTTGGCATAGACCGAACATCAGCAAAACCCGATTGTCTTAGAAACATCAATAAATATTCCCCTTTGGGATCTCATCGGGTTTCGAAACAAATGTTCTCCTTCACCCCGAGGGGTTTCCCACTATCGATTTTAGTGTACAGCAAGTGCCCGGTGCCGCGGTGCCCGGCCGGTGTCGGCATGCTAAGTTTTAGAATATTAACATCAGCTTGTTTTGAGGCAGGAATCACCGATTTAAGGCCAGCACCATTGGTTTTGTGTGTACTACAGGCAGGTTCCGCGGAGTGGTTAACCCCTCTCTTCATTCTTGAATTAACAAATGAATTTAGATGTTGGCTAAGGGAATAACGGTTATTAGCGTAGAGACGATAGGATTCGCCGGGTAATAATATGGAGTCGTGGATGGCTGGAAGTGCGGAGGGGAGGGGGGCTGCTGGATTTACATACCTCAATCATGTGGAGTGACACTTCCCTTCCAACACCCTCATTTCCATGAATGTTTCCAACAATTTTGGCGTTTGGTCGACCAATATTCTCTCGTAGGACGTTTGTCGTCAACAGAACAACCCACAGTTCTCGACCTTAAAAACATAAACAAAAATACAAAAAAAAAGGTGTGACAACAGTAGTTGCGTTTTTGCTGATACCATGGCATCTGAAACCACGGGCTAAAGTAATTTTTGCAGTTACCGTAGTCTCAAGTCGTTTTCTCAGTTGCTGAGTATCTGGCCAGTTACCGTACCAGTTACCGACCGTAGTAACTGACCGTGGTATCTGAAAAATATTCATCTTACCTCAGAATAACCAACACAAGAGCCTAGGTTTTGGTCAAATTGTTGTGAAAGAACTTTAGCACTGCGATTTGTGGATGAAATTATTTCTTCTGGAAACGCGAATTTGGAATTGTTGTTTTAGCAAAGCAACTGTAAAATCAGATACCACGGTATCAGCAAAAATGAACTAATGTTTGCAGATGCGAAACGGAGCAGCCGGCCTTCGCCTCAAGCTGCACCAAGTAGCCTACAAAATCTTCTTAGCCAAAATGTGAAGACATCTATCCATCTTAGCTGGAAGAGAATGAAAAGAGAACTGAAGGGAATAAGTAGTATTGACATGTGGGGGAACTGACAGTAGGTGAACTGACGGTGGAAGGATTTGAAGGTTGCAGAACTTACGTGTGGGCGAAATGACAAGTTGACGAACTTACGGGTGAGCGAACTTACGAATTTGAGTAGGTCAAATTACGGGTTGGCCAACTGTCGAAAAAAGTGCGCGAAGTGGCAGATCTTTCGTGTGAAATGACGGGCGGGTCAATTGACGGGTTCCCTAGTCAAATGAAAACACGTAGTACTGACATGTGGGGGAACTCAAAGTAGGTGAACTGACGGTGGAAGGATTTACAGGTCCACGCCGAAACACGCGAAACACACCAAATACGCTGCTACAAAATAAGTTTCGCTTCATCCAATTTTAATTGGGAAATCTTTGTTTGACAATTTGCGTCTTATTGTTGGTAAACTAACGTCCAGGTATTACGAGTCTGAAAGATTTTTCACACGGATGAAAATGCTTATTACGAGTCTAAAAATTTGTCAAGGAAGAAGAAGAATAAATAAGCCAGAACAGGGCTTCTGGTTTTAAGGAAGAAGACGAAGAAAATCAGAACAGGGCTCTACCTCCATCGTTTTTCGCAGCGTCTTGCATTTTCTAGCGATCCATTAGCGGATTCTCACATTTCATCGTTTTTCGGTGAATCTTTTCTGAGCTTCTTTTGAAAGTAAAAACAGTTATGCGAAGGCAACAAATTGATTTTCCTAATGCGTGTGCGAAAAAAAAAATCCATAACAACACCTCAACCACACAATTCCTACAGAAACTATGTCAGTAGTATTTTCGTTTTTTTTCTGCGAAAATTCAGAAACCGCATCACACCGTATAATTCGCAGAGATTCGATTATAACATTAATAACTATAATTTAAAACTACTAACGACTATCACAAGGTTGACATATAGGAAGTCCACTGCAAGCTGTCCTACAGCTGTAGGTGAAAATTGGCGTTTTTGTCAAGAAAATAATATATCTGAGGAAGACAGGCAGTATGTCAGTCAGTAAATGAGCATATTGTGACAGCCGACAGGTGAGTTAAGGAGGTAGTTGAAAATGGAGCAAATGCTGAGGCACAGATTCATCTCTACACAGCCGATATGCATCACTGTCACCAGCAGGGGCGTCGCAAGGGGGGGGGGTGCGGGGGGTGCAGCACCCCCCCAACTTTTTGAGATTCGGTAAAATTTTGGGCCAAAACTGTTTGGTATTTTTTCGATAGCGGAACTATTCGGTATATTTACAGAGATTCGGTAGTTATACAGAATCCCAAATAGGCTATCGGTACAAATCTATTTGGTATAATGATCGGGATTCGGTATAATTCCCAGTATTCGGTAGTTATCACGAATTCGGGGAGAGAATTTACGGAAATTATTTGGTAATTGTTCGATGCCAGAACAATTCGGTATATTTGTCGGTAGTTACACAGAATCCCGAATAAGGTATCGGTCTAGAATTATTCGGTATCATAATTGGGATTCGCTAATTTATTCGGTATAATTTTCAGGATCCGGTAGTTACCACAAATCCCTACTTTTGTTCCAGTTTCGACGAAATTATACCGAATACGAAAATTATTCGGTACTGTTTCGATATCAAAACAATTCGGTATAATAACCGAGATACGGTAGTTATACAGAATCTCGAACATGCTATCGGTCTAAACTTATTTGGTATAATAACTGGGATTCGGTATAATTGCCATTCGGGAGTTACCACGAACCTAGAAACTCGGAAGAGGTCGAGTGAAGCAGTGGTTGCAGACAAAAAGACTGATTTATGATCTCATCGATAGTCCTTACTTTTACTTTGGATCCCAAAAAGAAGATTTAATCATGAATCTTAATATTCTATATTTTGCGGAAGGATGCGTCATTTGATTGGGGTTTTAAGACAGTTTTAGGATTGGGATTTCGAAACATTAAAAGCTAAAATCTGGATGGAAATAGTTAAATTTGGCAGGAAAAAGCTAACTTAAATAAAATTTCGCCGGCGGCGCCCACTTTATGTGATCATGGGTAGTATTGACTATGGTAGAGTAGCTGCTGCTGCAGGAACGTCGCTCCATCCGGTTTCTGGAACTTCTTAGAGCAGCGGTATTTAATCCACGGTTAATGATAGAATTTGTAAAATAAGCAGTTAAATTTTAGCCTACAGGAAAAAAATCTCGCCTGCGGCGCTTACTTTCTGTGATCATGGGTAGTATTGACTATACCACAGTAGCTGCTGCTGTCGGAACGTCGCTCCATTCGGTTTCTGGAACTTCTTAGAACATCGGTATTTAATCCACGGTAAATGATAGAATTTGTAATAAGCAGTTAAATTTTAGCCTACAGGAAAAAAAAGGATTTTGAAAATTCGCCTGCGGCGCTAGATTTATTTTTCTCTTGGGTGTAATAGATACAAGCTGTTACTGCAATCGTGCCCGGCAATATATTCTCCAAGTGGCCTTCGCCAAAACGCCACTTAATTAAGTTGGCTTATCGTCTTTCATGCTGCCCTTTAATGTTACTTTTCCTACGTAATCCTTTCTGTTCCATAATTTAAAGCTGGAATTTTCAGTTTCCAGGATTCGGTAAAATTTTTGAGAGATTCGGTAAAATTTTGGCTCTGCACCCCCCCAACGAAAATGCACTTGCGACGCCCCTGGTCACCAGTGCACAGCATTCCTTCTTCAGCACTCTCCAAAACGTTAACTCATTCAGATAATTTAGCATTTTTGGGATCCCAAAACGTAAGTGGAGGGATACCTATGACTTCGTAAAGGTTGTCTGTCTGTCCGTCCGTCTGTGAGCACCATAACTCTCGAAGGAAATGAGATGTTTTGATGAAACTTGGTATGAGGATTCTTTGGGTCAAGGGACAGGTCAAGTTCGTAGATGGGCTCTGTAGCCCTACATTTAGGGGTGGGGAGGGGGTTCAAATTAAGGAGCGAACAAAATATGTTTTAACAGCTGATAAGATAGTCGATTTAGAGGTAAGCAGGCATGCTGAACGCGAATATGAAAATCATTTTCTCGCCGGACAAGTAGTTAGCTCGAAATCCGGCCAAAACCGGAAAGTTTGTGAAAAGTAAAAGTTGCGCTTGAAGTTGATTAGATGTTCGATGTAGGGGTAAGAAGACACGCTGAACATTTATATGAAAATCATTTTCTCGTCGCACAAGTAGTTCGCCTGGAATCCGGTCAGAACCGAAAAATTTCTTAAAAGTTAAAGTTGTGCTTGAAGTTGATTAGATGTTCGATTTAGGGGTAAAAAGACACGCTGAATCCGTATATGACAATCATTTTCTACTTGAACATATAGTTCGCCCGGAATCCGGCAGAAACCGGAAAATTTGTTAGGAGTAAAATTTTTCTCTGAAGTTGATTAGAGGTTCGATATAGGGGTAAGGAGATGTGCTGAATTCGTTTTTGAGCTTTACTTTTTTGCCGGACAAGTAGTTCGCCCGGAATCCGGCTGAAACTGAAAATTTGGCGGAAGTAGGCAGGGAATTGAAGAAGTGCTCTAGTGCGACTGCTCAGGTTTTTTTCGAAATTCAAAATATAATTCAATGACTGCTTCTCGTGTCATTTGCGCTTTAAAATTGTCTGATTTTGGTAATACGACTGAGAAAGAAATTCTGATGGTACTTAATAATAATCATTATGATGAAACGTATTATTCCTAATAATATTGGTACCTTATTGGGTACCATCCTTCCCCAGAAACTACAATGTGCAATATTGACGGTGACCGATCTATAGGTAGTGCCCTAAAAATAAGTGGACAAATAGGCTAAACCTGTGAGCAGCGACAGTAGTTTTATTTTAACAGTCATGTGTGCAAATTAAATTTCACTCGTTTCATCTTTCCGTCAACTTTCACGAGCGTCAAATGCCTTTACAAATAAACTTAATTACTTGCAAATCGGTTTTATGATCTGAAGTAAGAACAATAGACAGCCGCAGCTTCGCTGCTGCCTTTTTTAGCTTTTACGCAACATATGTTAGCATGCTTGATTTTCAAACATATGCTTACTAAAAATCTAAATGAGTCTTTTCTCTGTACACTTTATTTTGATCTTGTGACATAGAACCCAACTATCAGCTATGACCGGCTTTGGTCTGAAAACAAATGCATACGTGGATAAGTTATTTTAACAGTGGAATAAATTAAATTCAATTCTACAATCCAGTTTGGTTCATTGATACATAATGTAAAAGAAAAAAAAATAAAGGATTTGTCATCACAGCTCGGGAAAATGAAGTCTCGCGACTGATTCTAATAATAATAATAATAATTTTGTTTAAACACTCCATACAAATACGAAGTAAATGGTCGAAGGAGTTGATAAGGGAACAAAAGAAAAAGAAAAAGAGAAATCACACAACACTACGAAACAAAATTAGACTGCGATAACTGAGAAACCAAAACAAAAATAGGCTTGAATCACATGTTTACACCAGGCTAGCCAGTGGAAAATCGTGCAGTTTTCTACTTCGATTGATGAAACGGCTAGTTAGCTCATTCATTTTTTCGCTTATTTCAAAAATACGGTACCTTTGTGATACATAAGAGTTTCGGAACCATATGGGAATTCTCTCTGTGAACCAACATGAACGCTACCTGAAGTCATTTGTCCCCTACTTTTGCAATTATTGTACTACTTTTACAATAATTAAGTAAAGTTCGATTGCTATTCTGTTGAGTATTTGGGACTCTTTAATAAACCTATTCCTAAGTCAATTTCTGATCGTCGATCTGGTTCACGGTTGTTCTGGCTATGCCGCGAACGAGGCTAACTTTCCCGATTTGGTAGTCGTGGGAGATTGATTATTTACTGCAAGTTTTCCCCCGGGGCTGAAATCAAACGTCAACAAGTCAGCAATAAAATAACTGGATGAAATTGTGTTCTGTCAATTAGTCGCGAATCTTACACACGAGTTTTTTGTTCGTTAGCGTGTCTGATGGGCTTGCTATTTTCAAATCTCTGTGATGCCCGATAGTTGTTGCTGTAGTTGTTTTAGTGTTATTAATGTGAAAAGAAATGGTTGATGCTGTGGTGGTGTAAATGGGCGAGCATGGTAACGCGGAAGCTGTTAAAGTTTAACTGAAAAGCCAACTTATTTTTGTGTCATTTAGTTGAATACACTGAATTATTGGGATTCTGCAAAGGGATTTTTTTTTTCCCACAATCTGCTCTAGTTATGGCGTTCAGAATATCTGCGACCGTCCCCACAGCGAAAATTCTACTATGACGCGGGAAATTCTTATCTAAACACAAACAAGGCTTTTCAGTGGGCAGTGGCGATATTGGTGAAGATTGCTTAATGCCTGAACAAAAAAAAGTCATAAATCTTTCTTGTAAGGCATACAACAAATTAGAGGTACCACAAATCACACGGAAATCCCAACTATTTAAAAATCAATTATTCCTGAATAGCGGAACAACCAAGTAACGCATTTTCAGCGGGTCTTCAAGCCAATTTAAGTGAATAAGTGATGGGTTAACTAGATTGTCCTATCCCAGTCCTTTTCGGTTAGGTTCAAGGTTCAAGGTTCAAGGTTTAATTACACTTCATTATAAAAGTTACTATACATAGGGTTAAGCCGGAGACACAAGGTCGATTGACCAAAACCCGGTTAAACTTTAAGCAACTACACTGTAAAAGTTTCTCCGGGTAAGGATTAAAGTTAGCTGCAGTATTTGCTACTTGGATTAATCTTACCTCTACTGGGATAAGATTAATCCGAATTAGAGATATTCTTATCTCAATAGAGACAAGATTAATCCCAGTAGCAAATACTGCAAATTTTTTTGTTTACAGTGAGCGTGTTCCACCCTACTTACCGTAGTTACTACGCTAGTTACCGTAGTTACTACGCTAGGCTGGAACGCTTTTTGAATTTTTTCGGTCACATATCAGGCCGCGGGGTGATCCGACCAATCACGTTACAGAGATGCGTAGTTACTACGCTAACTACGCTCCCGAGCGTGGTAAGAAAATAGTTACTATTAGTTACTATTTTGAGAAGGTTGGAACGGTCAGCGTAGTAACTTTTCGTGAGGCTGGAACGGAAATAGTAACTAATAGTTACTATTGGTAGAGGGGTGGAACACGCTCAGTGTAGTCTTTTCGAAGGCGATACTCAGTTCGTAGCTAAAAGTAAGTCTTCCCTCAGGGCGGTTGGTGGCCCTGCATCATGTCATCTTCCCCAGATTTCTACAGGTAGCCTACCCATTTGAGCTGGATTGACTTTGGCTTGTCTTACTGGGTAACGCCACAAACCAAACGGTAGGCACCACCGAGACTCGAACCAGCGACCCTTCGCTTAAGAGTTTGGCGTGCCAACCATTCGGACAGGACGTACATTTATTACAGTTGTACTACTGGAGCTGGGATATGTGCAGTTAGCTTGTTTCCTCGCTTGAGACTCTAACGAGTTGAATATAACTTCCCACCTGGGAAATCCGTTCCAGAATTGCTTCAGCCTGTCTTCAACCAGCAGGGTTAACTTCCCTATTGTTCCAATGGAACAGATTCTACTGTTTTCCTTCTGAACGAATAACAATCTAGAATATTAGCTTACTCAGCTTACTAACCACAAAGGCGTCATTTTGCGGAAACCTAAGGGGGGTGGGGGCAGCGGCCCTGTCCCGTGACCCCTTCGCATTCTTTAATCTAAGTATTACCAAGAACACATAATCAGATAGAGCCTCCGTCTTCCCAACTCTGTAATATGTTTATCCGGAGTCGAATATTTCCCCGTATCCTGTCCGCTGCAAACGAGCGGAGGTTAGCAGCTTCACGCCATATCACGTTTCGCTACCTCTACAAATAGCTATACCGCTGAGCCGCCTTGAGGAAGAGCTGACAAAGCTGACTGGTTCTATGGACGCGATCCAGAGCGGGTCAGCTCACGGAGTACGCCTACTGCATTTATTTTCTCTGCGATGAGCAACGGCAATGACGGAAGATGAGTAGACAGGTACAGGTATCAACATCAGCTCAAAGCTAGAGTAAATACCTCTAGGTCCGCTCAGTTTTGTCGGGGAACTAAAGACGGAGGTTCTTTCTGATTATTTGTTCTTGGTATTACATAGGTGAGACCAAAAATATTTAACTGAATTAACACCATAAGAAGGAAAAGTAAACAGTACTAACGAAAACTTATGGGAAAAAAATATTTTGCATAAAGAGTTTATACATATTCGGTTTTGCGCCTCGTCAACTACACTGTAAAAAAAAAATTCTTGCAGTATTTGCTACTGGGATTAATCTTGTCTTTATTGAGATAAAAGTATCCCCAATTCGGGTTAATCTTATCCCATTAGAGATAAGACTAATCCCAGTAGCAAATACTGCATCCTTATTCGGAGATTTTTTTACAGTGTAGGTTCGCAAGTGCGTTTTCTTTTTGCACTACGACGGTCTTGGGCTTTTTATGCGACGTTAATTATTGTGGCACTTGCTGGGCGTTGACTGGTATGAACAAATAAATGCCCTTACCTTGAACCGATTTTCCGATGCTGTACAGCCGCGCTAAATGAGGGTAAGCGTTGCAAATCTTCTGCAAGAACTCGGTCATCACGGTATAGTTGTGGTAAGTGAAGTCAAGAGGTGGTGGAGGTGGCTGAGGTCGAGGCGGAACGGGTTCGACAACCTGTTTCTTCGGGACTGGGGCGTAAACGTCCGACTTCCCTAAACAGAAATTAAGGGTAAACCAATTTGGATAATTAAGACCCTCGTTCACGAGAGGCTAGACAAGTCGTGGCTTGGACCCGTCGTACTTGTATATCCGTTTTATATTTACTAGTTTGCTTTGAAAACAAGGTTAAGCTGAAGTTTTTCTCCCTTTAAACACATGAACGACTGTTTAACAACACTGCACTATACACTGTTACAACAAGGATACACTTAAAAGTATTTACAGAAGCGCTACAACTGAGCGGTGTACCAGCAATTTGTTTGCTTGAACGAGATCAAATTTGGCTGGGAAACTGTCTCCTCAGCTCAGGTACACCGTGTAGGTTAAGATTATATCAAGAACAAATAAAGATTATATTAAGTGAGTATCCTTGACAGTGTTATTAATTGTTCTGACCATGTTAACACAAACTCGTTCATATTAAAAAAATAGATTTTGTTTCGTGTTCTTTGCATGTTTATTATTCCAGAGTATTTTAAGTTTGTATGATCGACAGTTTGAGTATTTATATCTGACTGTTCAACACACCATTCAATTGTGTCGTTTTTGAATACAACTATAATAATAAACCCATATTGAGTTGGATTGAATATTGCCTTAAAGGACACCTGAACGATCCTACCATACTTCCATGAACCCCTCAGATCGTCCTTCACAGTACCGGTACAGAGAAGAAGAATTTTTTCGCTCCGTGATTTCGGCGCTATCCACTCTTGAAGGTCTAAGTCTCCCTATGGCGATTCGTTACGACCTCCCAAGACAAATTTAGCGCCAATATTTAAACTGTCATTATCGCATGGATAAACGTACGTTGATAACGCATGGATGGATAAACAGCGCATGGATGGATAAAGGCATGGACTGTTACGGCGTGGACTGTTACAACATGAACTGTTACGCATGGACTGTTACAACTGTTACGGCGAGCGTTACGATCAAGACAAGTCGCAAAAAGGCTGAAAATTATAGCACGGTGAAACTTCATCCGATTTTAGTCCGGTTTTCGAGAGATAAATGGTAAGCAGTATGTAAAAGTGGAAATTTAGGGTGTTAGACTTCATTCAGATGACCTTTAAAGTTTAACTGAAAAGCCTAGTAGTGACGTTGGGAATCTCCGCCGCTTGCACGACAAAAAAAAAATCGTCAAGTGGCGGAGAATCTGAATTTCTGCAAAAGCGTGCGTCTCAATGGCCAGCAAAGTGAAGATTCTGAATGTTCTACTCCAGACTGCAGAATCACATCAGAATCAACGTTTGGGCGAATGCCAAGTGCTTCCTGGCCACTTTCCATATTCAAGTCACTTTCATCTTCCTAGCTTGAATAATGAAAATCCGCCATTGTTGGTTATCTTCGGCAATTGTTTGCCGCTGTAGTTGCTAAACATTTCAGTTCACAAGAAAACAACCAAAAAACCAACGAAAATGGGGTTTATAAAGGCCAACGAATGTACTGCAATAACCAGCGAATATTTCGGGAGGACAACCGCCTCCCTTCTTCAGCGCAGACAGAAAATTTTGAAGAAAAATGCCAAAACGAGGACGCCGATCAAAAAACCAATAAAACCAAAACGACGCAGAAAACCAATCAAAACCAAAAGTTAAAACCAAAATTGGAAGAGTTCAAAACCAAATTTAAAAGCAGCGAGCCACTCACCAATATCTGCGAATAACAATCAAGACTGTTCTCGCTCGGTACTAGCGAGTGACGTTGTTTTCTTGTGATATGTCAGGCCAATGTGGTTTACGAAATTATCAACATTTCAGTTATAGAGGTAGGTCCGTAATTGCGGAAGAAAAAACTCGTCAGCTAAAATTCAGTATTCGTGGATAACAATCAACGAAGTACCGCGTTTTTTTCGGGTTTTCTAGCCTATTTAGATAATAATATGATGGGTAATTAGACTGTCATATCTCAGCCCTATTCGGTTAAGCTTTAAGCCCACTGTGTAAACATTGGGAAACTGGAAGGATGCAGAATAGAAATTTCTTCGTAAGATTGAGGGTTTGGAATCCGAGTCCGAATCCGAATCCAGCATGACAAGCAAAAGATTCGAATCCGGCCAAAAGAACGAGTCCTGGAATCGAATCCGGATTCGCCCATCTCTGTACTTAGTGCGAGGTGTCCCTTATACAAGATGGTAGGCTACATAGGGTAAGTAGTTAATGGGAAACTGTCTGTAGTGAGTAGTGAATGTTCGAATTTGTATTCTTCACAGTGCTTGTTTAGTCTATTTGTATTAAATATTCCTTGAGCCCAAGCTGACTTAGAGTCATATATTCATATAATATATACAAAAACGGATTCGTCAGCTGATATTTTCCATACAGTGGTCTTTGAAAGTAATTTTCCCGAATAAGATATTTATAGCTGGTAGAATTTTCAGTTATTTATTACAGGTTTGTTTCCTTCCCCAGCGCTGGCCCAGAAGAATAACAGCCTGAAGAGGTCCCTTGCCAAGAAGGGCCAAAATATCGCTTCATAAGCATCACAGCTGACGAATCCGTTTTTGTATATATTATATGAATATATATATTTGTATTTTTGTTTAAAATTAAAAAAAACTTGAATTTGAAGAATAGTGCAACTTACTGAACTTTTCAAAATGTTCCGCTGGACGGAACTCGGCAAGCTCTTCTGGTTTCCTCAGGCGAACCAATTGTGAATGACTGTCCAGGTGCGAAGTCTTTTTTGTCTGTTCACGGCTTTTAGGATAGTAGGTCTGTGGGTTGACCAACTCTAAAAAAGAAATACAAATTCTAGCCAAGTATACTTTTTTTTAAAGCCCACATCTAAATCAAAATCAAATCAAATCATTTAAGTTACAGTCTCTCATAGGCATAGCCCAAATATGGCATCTTTTAGTCAAACAGTTAATACAAGAAAGATTTGTCAGCGAGAAAAACAAAAAGAATAGGATAAAACGCACAAGTTACGAATTGTTAAAAGTACGAACAAAACTCGGCACAAAGCTTCGAGAATAACGCTGTGACCTGGAGTAAACCGGTGTCAGTTTTGGAACTTTCGCAGCCGCTTCTCTGGGGAGTCGGGATCTGAGGGGGACAAAGGGAGGCGGGAGGAAGTTCTTGTAGATGGGGTGGAGGAGGAGGGTTAAGCCAAATTTTAGGCACAGTTTCTCTCGACGGACAAAAAGGGGGTCAAGTTTGTATCTTATGATCTTTTCACGGCAAATAGTTCAAAAACGTTTCGAGAATAACGAAACTGGCGATTTTCTCATTGGCATTTGTAGACTCTGTCCACGCCTCCCACTCTCCCAAGCAGAGGTTCGGCGCAATATATTTGAAAACTGTGTGCGCCGTGATTAGAAAGTGGAAAAAGCAAAGCAAAGCAGAACAAAAGGGGTCCGAAACCTAAGATGGACCCGCTGGCGTATCAAGTCCTCGAAAAGCTTCTCACGCCCTTATTTCTGAAAGAGTTGTCGGCGAAGTTTGCGCTGATAGACTGACAAAGCCGACTTGGCCGAAAATGCGCTAAAAAGTTTAAAAGCTATACAGATAACGCAAAATAAGTCCCTAATCATTACACCCTTTCTCCTTTCCGAGGCTTCAATTTCGAGGCTTCAGTATAGTGAGTGTGGTGAAGACTGCATAGTGCCTGGACCAGGGGCGTCGCAAGTGCATTTTTGGTGGTGGGGGGGGGGCAGAGTCAAAATTTTACCGAATCTCTCAAAAATTTTACCGAATCCTGGAAACTCAGAATTCGAGCTTTAAATTGTGGAACAGAAAGGATTATGCAGGAACAGCAACATTAAAGGGCAGCATGAAAGACAATTATCCAACTATTAAGGCGGCGTTTTGGCGAAGCGCACTTGGTGAATATACTGCCGGGCACGATTGCAATAATAGATTCTATCTATTATACCCAATGAAATCGAGCGCCGCAGGCGAAAGTTTACGAAGTCCATTTTTTCCCATAGGCTAAAATTTAACTGCTTCTCTAACAATTTATATCATTTACCGTGGATTAATACCGAGACTCTAGGTCCAGAAACCGGATGGATCGACGTTCCGGCAACAGCAGCTACTGTAGTCTAGTCAACACTACCCGTGATCACATAAAGTGAGCACCGCAGGCGAAGTATTGTTTCAGTTAGCTTTTTCCTGACAAATTTAACTATATCCATCCAGATTTTAGCTTTTACTGTTTCGAAATCCCAATCCTAAAAGTGGCTTAAAACCCCAGTCAAATGACGCGCCCTTCCACAAAACAGATAATTACGAAAAGCGCGAAACATTAATGATTAGATCTTCTTTTTGGGATCCAATATAAAAGTAAGGACTATTGATGAAATCATAGATCAGTCCTTTTGTTTGCAACCAGTGCTTCACTCGACCTCTTCCGAGTTTCCAGGTTGGTGGCAACTCCCGAATCCTGGAAATAGTTCCCAATAAATTACTGAATCCCAGCTATTATACCGAATAAGTCTAGACCCAGAGCATGTTCGAGATACATGTTTCGGTATATTAGAAATACCGTGCTCCATTTATTATACGGGATTGTTTAGGTATCGAAAGACTACCGAATATTCTGTATAATTTCGTCGAAACTGGAACTAAAGTCGGGATTCGTCGTAAGTACCGAATACTGAAAATTATACAGGATAAACTAACGAATCCGAATCACGACACCGAATTATTTTGGACCGATAGCTTATTAGGGACTACCGAATCTCCATAATATAGGCTACCGAATGGTTCTGACATAGAAAAATTACCAAATAATTTCAGTATTTTCTATCACCGAATATGTAATAACTACCGAATACTGGCAATTATACCGGATCTCGATCGTTATACCAAATAGATTTGTACCGATAGGCTTTTTGGGATTCTTTAAAACTACCGAATACCCATAAGTATACGGAGTATACCGAATAGTTCTGCTATCGGAAATACCGAACAATTTTAGTAAAATTATACCGAATAGTTCCGCTATCGAAAAAATGCCGAACAAGTTTAGTAAAATTATACCGAATAGTTCCGCTATCGAAAAAATAACGAACAATTTTAGTAAAATTTTCGGCCTCCGGCCCAAAGTTTTAGCGAATCTCAAAAAGGTTGGGGGGTGTTGCCCCCCCTTGCGACGCCCCTGGCCTGGACACACATTTTTCCTAACTTTTTTTCGTTAAGCATACGACACAGATGCAGGACACAGAGGTATCACGAATCAGATAAAGAAAATTCACTATTCGCAAATCGATTATTCGCGAATAGCAGAGCAACGAAGTAAGGCATTTTCATCGGGTCTTCCGAGCCTATTTAAGTGGGTAAGTGACGAGTAAGAAAACTGTCTTATCTAAGCCCTTTTCGGTTAAACTTTAAGTAGATCCTTTACTACATAACTATATCATTCGAAAACTTCTCACGTGGGACAGACAACTCCTGGTACTTGTCAAGAAAAACGGTCCAAATCCCCTACATCAACCTTTTATGCGATTTTTTTTTCCATCCTGACAGCCCTACACTAATTTGAGGCAGTTGAGGCGGATCAGGCTCCTACTTGCTCCCCAGTGGTAACAGACAGACGTAAATACTACTAGCCAAAGCTGACCGGAAACCCTATATAAAAAATAACTCAAAATGGAAAATTCATATATTTCGGCCCTTCTTGGCAAGGGTCTTCCTCAGGCTGTAGCAGAAGACCCTTGCCAAAAAGGGCCGAAAAATCACTAAAGCCTAGCTGACTTCTTCGTTATGAGTCACTTTTATATACAGATGTAGACTTACAGATTCACTATGTCCCTCATTATATTTTGGAATTCCAAAAAACAACAGCGTTTTAAGGATATTTGATTTACAACCATGTGCTACTTTAAAGTAAAATTAAAGCAAAATTGAAAAAAACTACCTCTGGAGCTACGAAACGAGCTACGAAACGGCTCGTAATGAAGAAATTAGTCACGTAAGAGTTACTTAGAGCGTCAAGCAACGCTGACCGCAAGTCGTAAACATGAAATCATATCAGGGGTCAGAGAGTCGCGACTGCTTCCTGAAGTTTAATTAAAACTGGAAATCACTGACAAGATAAAACTGGAATAAATTTCAAATGAATTCAAAGTGTAGGACTCCAATACCGGAGCCTCGACCGGAGCCTCGCAGACAGTCCAGGGCTCTAATGGCAATACATAGTCTTATGGAAATACTGACTTTTAGGCCCAATTAGAAATTAAGTCTAAATTGTCGTCGTAAATTATTTGTTTTATTTGTGTTGTTTTTCCTTTTTTCCTTTTACTCCACTGTCGCCTTGTGCATATGGTGGGTCATAAATTAAATATATATATATTATATGTATATATATGTAAAAATGAATCAAAACGGATAATAGGACATCCTTCAGCGATATTTCGGCCCTTCTTGTAAAGGACCCTTTCCAGGCTGTAGCCTGAAAACTGCTTGCATATTCGCGAGGGGTCGACGACTCTCCCGGAATGGTGTACACGTCCCGAAGGAATAATCCGGAATGGTCAGGAATAATCCGGAATGGTCAGGATTATTCCGTTATTCCGGAATGGTGTACGTCAGAGTCGTCAACCCCTCGTTCGCCGCAGGACAGACCGAATGGGATGAAATAAATGCGGACTAAACAAAAGTTGGTGAATTACCAAACTCGATAAAGAATGGGAGGATATGGAATGGTTAGTAATAATCCGGAATGGCCAGGAATAATCCGGAATGGTCAGGATTATTCCGTTATTCCGGAACGGTGTACATAAAAAATGAGAGTCGTCGACCCCTCGCATTCGTTTCTTCCAGCTACAGCCTGAGAGGATCCAGTGTCGTCTTTTTCTTTTGTTGGACCCTAGGCCATCTATGAGTTTTTGGCCCCTTCTCATGAGTCAAAAACGTAAAAACGCCAGCACATTAGCTCAGACGATTCTTGGTCGAGCCACACTGGTCACATATGAGCATACATTTCTGTAACGCAAATGACGATGCAACGCAGTTGGTCACACCGGATCGTAATGAACAAGGCAACACGGCTAGCAACCGTAGCCTTACCGGCCGCTTGGCCTCTCGTTTCTCCTGCCCCCCCCCCCCAGCCCAGGCCTAACCGGCCTAAGGGTAAAGACGGCACTGAGAGGATCCTTGCCAAGAAGGGCCGATTTATCCTAGCTGACGTATCGGTTTTGAATATTTTTTTTTTTTCTTTTTTACAGAAGACTGTAAATGCTGAACTGAAAGATAAAAGTAAGGACGGACACAGTTCAAGAAAAAAAAGAGATTTTCGGTAAATATTCCTTCAGCCCAAACTGACTGCGAATCATGTTTGACAGTGCAAACCGGATACTTCAGCTGAGTTTTATTAGAGCTATATTTCGGCCCTTCTTGGCAAGGGCCCTCTTCTCTTCTTGGCAAGGGCCGGAATAGCTAAGCTAGAATCTTTTGTTTGTTTCAGCGGTTTTGAGCCTGAAGAGGACCCTTGCCAAGACGGGCCGAAATATAGCTCCAATAAAATTCAGCTGACACGTATCCGTTTTGCACTGTAAAAAAAAAAGAAAATTAAAAGAGATTTTTGGTTTCTTCTTGATCAGCTACTTATCGACTCACCGTATTCAGCGCTGCTCAGTATATCCATCTTATCCGTCCGATCGATTCGCCGCGTAAAACTAGGTGGCGCTGTTTGTACCAAATTGGGTCGAACACTTTTGGGAGCGTGAACGTGCACAAACGCTTCAGGCTCGGCCACTTGTCGAACTTGGGCCTGTCCCTGGCGACGTAGTTTGGAAGCTTTGCGATACAAATCATATCCTGAAAAGCAAGGGGGATTAAATAGCTGAATCCAGATGTAGAGGGCAGCTCCGGTGCCGTCTGGCGTGAAAAACTCGACTAACTCTTCGTATGAAGAATCGCCGTGTGCCTAGCGACACGCAACAAACGTTGTTGATTGGTTGACATAGGATTTGAGTCCAGTTTCAGGATTTATTGGGTGACGTTTCTCGTTCTTCCCGAGGTTCACTTGCGTGTTTCGGACTTTGTCAAATTAATTGGCATTTAAAAAAATAATAGGTAATGTAAATTAATTGGCAATTAAAAAAATAGAACTGAAAAAGCCCGACAACCAGTTGGAATCACGAGTATGACAAACTATTTTTCAACTATACCCAGTTTGTGGATAAGACAATTAGATGATACTCTCAAATACGGCATTGTCAGAACTAATTAATGTATATTATCGCCCTTCCTGAGGTTGATAGCGGAAAAATTTGGCCCGCGGGTAGCATGATAGGCTGATATATCGCCCGAGCGCAGAAAAGCAAGGGCGATAATGATTATAACACTAGTACACTTGTTTTAATTTTCCGGTAATCCGTTGTGTTGTGGCTGTAAGCCCCTTTTGTTGAGTTTATTAGCTCCCACTTACGCGGGCAGACAAATACGGGTTGGAACGCTGACGCCATCTAGGTTTGTCAGCGTAAGTTATTTAGACTTAGGTCTTCCGCGCTTGGTAGCGCGCGATAATGTTAGTTCATGATGTACCCCCGACGAACACGGATCTCAGTGAACTGGGTTTTGTGAAGAGAACACTGAGAATAAAGGATTATTTTTACTCACAAGGAGAGAAAGAGGAACGTGAGTTTGAGCCATAGGCTGAGTAGGGTAGGATATTCCTTCCACTCTAATTGTTGATTGGTGAGAGAGTGGATTAAAAAGGCTAGGCACGCCGGCTTCAAGACAGTTTTGTCACGTTACCCACAAGGTTTCAAGGACCCCTGTCAAGACCTAGCTCATCAACCACCCTCAAAACTCCATCACCCTGATGTTAGAAGAAAAAAATTCCAACCGTGCGTTATCACTTGATATCGCATGGCTGGCCGTGCGTTATCACTTGATATCGCACGGTTGAAACTTTGTAATTTTAACATCAGGGGAATACCAGAAAATTTTGGCACTGGGTAGGATAGGACTGGTATCATGGGACTGCACAGTGTACTGGTGTTATAGAGTATTGTCGGGATAGGGGAGGTCAAAACCGGAAATTTGGTAAAACATTCGTTCGCATCGGGTGTAGGAACACGCGATGAATCCATTTCTGAGATTTATTTACTTGTCAGACAAGTGATTCTGCCGAAATTCACCAAAACCAGGAAATTTGGTACTCGAAAAGTTGAATTTTTAAGTCGACTATTGAAATTGTTTACTGCACGCTCGGTAAGTCTTAACGAAACAAGAGGAAGTTAGCTAGGAAGTTAGCTCAACTGTCAGAGCGTCAGGCTGCAGATCGAGAGGTTCTTGGTTCGCCTCTCGGTGTCACCAACTCTTTCGGTCTGCATACATTTTGCGAAATTTTAGAGCTGCTTCGTAACAGACAGGGTCTGCACGTTTAACTCTAAACATGATAGGGTACAAGACTATTGCGTCATCTGAAACTTTCCAGTAAGAAAAAAAGGAAAATGAATCGCCCCTTTATTTCGGTTATATATATTTATTTAGTTTAGCCACTTCAGCTCCTTAGCCGCTTTATATTTATTTCTGTTCCATTTCTACCGCTTAAATACTATTCGTCATCAGAATTCAGATATAGATACCAGAAAAAGAGCTAAATCTGATCATGAAAAAATTGCCTAAATTCACTGGGAAATTTCTCTTGAATTAAAGTTCTTGCAAAAACAACGCCCAAAACCGCCACAGTCTCCGGGTCTGAAATTTTGTGATCTTTTCAAATTCAGGTCAATTCAACTTATTTATATCCAAATACTTACCCACAGGAGATTATTCACTCCATTTTAAACTACTGCGTGCAAACAAATTCAACACCATTGCGTGAGAAATTGGCATTCATTTTTTTTTTATTGAATCCTTCCAAATTCGATTTCCCGTCAAAAACCATCGCCCAAGACTAACACACTCTCCGGATGTGAGAATTTAGCGACATTTTCAAATATTTGTCCAAGGGAAAGTACAGAATTCGGTCCGGCTTCATATAGGGTACGCAAACTTAACAAAACGGAAATACCTTGCGCCCGACTGATCGCTTCGCCAGCTCCTACCGGGATTTTGCTCACTAAACCGAGCACTAAACGCAACGAAATTTAGAAAATCTTTGTTTGCTCTTTCGGTTCGACCATGAAGTCCATGGACTGAAGACGGGTCTGCGGTTTTGAGCTTTATGCCTTTAATTATAACTGAAAAGCAAGCTTTTTTTTTTTTTTTGTATAGGGTATTCAGTTTGTTGATGCTGTTTGCTGATTAATTAATACGGGTTATTTCCCTGCCATAGCCAAGCACTCCTTTTGTGCTTTCCTGGCAGGAGTGTTACTGATGTATTTTTTTGTGTTTAAATATAGTCAAATGAAACTGAAACTGAAAAAAATTGCATTTAAAAAACAAAAAACAAAAAAAACTCCGCTCCACCTTCTTGAGATTCTCTAAATATTTACTTCGGCTCCCCCTTGGACAAGAAATACCAAAACGACGAAACTATATAACACAAGAGACCCTGAGCTCAGAGGCGTCACTGGGAAGGGGGGGCAGGGGGGTAGCTGTCCCCCTGGAAGCTAACTGCAGAGTCACTAACCCCCTTCCCGATGAAAAATTTCCCAGAATTAGTCGTATGGAGTAGTACGAAAAAGTAGCATGCAGTAGTAACTGTTGCTACTACATGCTACTACTAGCAAACTGGATGCTATCGGATACTACTACATAAGATTAACCCAGTAGGAGGTATGTTTATCAAAGTATTCCATACTAATACCAAGAATAAATGCTACTACGTATCACTACGCAAACTATTCCATTACTGCTACATATCATTCCATGAAACTTTTTCGTACAACTACCATACTACTACACAGTCAAAGAATTTTTCATCGGGTTGCTCATCGCTTTGACCCAAGTTATGCCGAGAAATATATGGTCGAAGTGATCAGCTTCGTTGATAATTGACAAGGAGATTTTGAGATGAAACAGACAATTACTAACCATGCTTTTTATGACACTTGCCTTCCGGCCAAGTGCCATATACCGATCACTTCTCCGTCTGTTGGTCGATCGGTCTGTCAGTCCACTGTTTTCGAGTTAGTGTACTTCCAGATGTTCTAGGACGATGAAACTTGGCAGGCTGTTACGGACCCAACCAAACTAGCTTGGAAATAGTCACTTCCCGACCATAGTGGGGGGGAGTGAAGGGAGGGGGAATCCGGAGTAACGAGATATGCATAACTTTTGAACGGGATATCGGATCTTGATGAAACTTGATATTCGGAAAGATTTCGTGTCTCAGATTTCCCATACCAAGTCTGGACCGGATCCGGTCACTTTGTGGGGGGGAACTGGAAGGGGGAACCGGAAATCGTGTGACACGCGCAGAGTGCAAGTGGGAAGAACAAACAAAAGCGCTAGATAAATAGTTGACAGGACCGGACAGGATCCGTGCACTGTGGGGGAGTTGGAAGGTGATTCCGGATTCCGGTGATCCCGAGATACGATATCAGATGCACTAGGAAGATGAAACTTGATAACTGGAAAAAGCCCATGTCTCAGAAGTCCCATTTGAAGTACGGACCGGATCCGATGGCTTTGGGAGAGTAGGAGGTGGGAACCAGAAATCTTGTGACACGCTCAGAGTGGAGGGATCTGGGTGAAAACTCGGATGAAACTTGGTGGGAAGAACAAACACCAGCCCTAGCTAGATACATTATTTACAGAACCAGAGCGGATCGGGCTCTATGGGGGGAGTTGGAGGAATGTCCGGAATTCCGGTGATGGCGAGTTAAGGTGCTTCCAGATACGCGAGGACGACGAAACTTGGCTCGCGCATTAGTGACCCGACAAGCTTTACTTGGAAATAGTCACTTCCCAGATCTGACCATCCTGGGGGGGGGGGATGGGGGGAATTCCTGAAAGTGCTCAGGTACTTGACAAAATATAGGCTACTTTAGAGTGAACGATGACATTCGTGCCTCAAAAGTCAAGGGTTTTGCTTACGAAGGATCAAAATAACGAGTTGACAAAGTCCCACAGCCATCCACTGAACCAACTTTACAAGTGCCACATGAGCTTCTAGCTCTTGTTTTTTTTTACAGATTGTAATATCTGCATTTGCCAATTGCGCACCCGGCCGGTTCCACTTCCAAGGTTGCGGCCCTTGGCAGAAGCTGCCCTCTCTACCCTCTACCTCCCTCCTCTACCTCCACATGGACCTGCTAATTAGCCAAATTTTGTGTTACGATACTGATCTGCTTCTGAAGAGACTAGAAGGCAGAAGCAGAAAGTCGTTACATAAAACTCTTCGACACCAGGGTTGCCACTTGACTCAAATAAAATGCACTACCCATGTAGCAAAAACTACTATCAGAGGAGAAAAAGTACCATCTAATTTTTTTTTGTGCGCGTCTTGCGCTTCCAGCATTGTTTTTCACTGTTACTTCTGAAAATCACTTTAATATGACCCTACCAGTATGTCCTGATTCTAGCCAAAATAGAGGTTTCATTCAGAATCAGTTTAAAATCAAAGTAATCACATGAAATTTTTCAGATAAAATAGGCGAAATACAACTACACCCACATGAACTTTTACAGAAATCGCATTCTTTTCGAATAGTACTACCTTTCTTAAAATATACTGCATAAATACTATTTTTTTCAAATGTACCAGCTCACTACTTTGGAAAAAAAAATGTAATAAAAAGAGTACAATTGTACTACCGGTGGCAACCCTGCTCTTCTCTGCGTCTGGTGAAACTTACATTAAATTTTACAAAAATGTTGGGTGCGGCAGAGCTGGCTGAAGCTGGGTAGCAACAACTTTTTTAGCGACTAGAAGATGTGCCGGAAGTTATCGAGTCTAAACTTTCGTTTATTAACCGATCGGTAATAATTCGAGCGGTATAATCTACGGCTGGGTAGTCACGTATTGCAAAAAAAAAAGAGCATCTCGAACGACATTTAGTACAGTCTCTTCTAACCTAGTCGTTATAGATAGATAGATATAGATAGATAAATCTTTTTATTGACCAAAAATCTTTCGTGGCTTACGCCAAATTTGTTTGGTATAGTCAGTAGCCCAAGGTCTGAAAGGAGTTGAAATGGGAGCACATATATATATGTATCATAATAAATATATATGTATCATAATAAATATATATGTATCATAATAAATATATATGTATCATAATAATTATATACGTATCATAATAAATATATGATCACATTCGCCTGTCGTTTCGATATGGATATATAATCAGTCACACAATTGGCCACATGGAGTAAGCTTGACGAATATAAGGTTTGAAGCCAAGTTGACCATTCATTGCAAACAAAATTAAGAAAACGAGATTTTCGGGGTTTCTTATAGATCAGCTAATTATCCCTCTAAGATGATGTGCGAGGGATAAATGAAATTCCGGATATTTCGGTTGCACTTCCGGCAAACCGTCCTCAGCGAAAAAAAAAACTAAATCATAAAATCCAGCACAATACCGTCAATAAGTTTTATCGGATAACCGTTTCTAAACAGAACATCACGGAGGTGGTCTAGTACAAGATCCAAAAACTGCGGTGAACATACGTGGAGAGCCCTATCTACTAAAGATTGTTTTAATCCTCTTACACGCCACTCAATCTTTTCGAAGCTTCTAGTACTCTTCTCACCCGCGTCAGGAGTTCAGTGAATATTTAATTAGCAATGGCGAGTTGACGACCTTGTTTTCAAGAGTGAAAGTAATTTGCGGATAACCTTGGATACGATGAAGATTTTGGAGAAAACAAAGGTAACAGTGGGTTTTCGTAAAAATTCGACCCATCGTAAAATGAAAGTGTCTCCCACCTTCTCGGCCCACATGAATCAAATACTTTAATAAACTCTTTGCAATCTCTCAAGTTGGCACAATGTGTTTTTCGTAATTTAATTTTTATATTAATCAAAGTTTTTAGCAAGGGATGGTGCTACAGTTTTCGTTGAAGCGAAACAAGAGCTATATGAGAGCGAAAAATGGTTCTGAAATATTGATACATGGAAAGAAATCTATCGACATATTGTCAAACACTATTCAGTATACCGAATACAAACTATCCTTCGGAAATTCAAAACCCCAAACACGTAAATAACCATAGGCGTACCTGTGTTTATATGCCTGTTGAGGGGATCCACTTCTTCTGATACACATCCACAAAGCAGAAATCCGAACGTAATCCATAACTTCACCATTTCCATTTTGACTTCGAGTAATTCACTATTTCACCAAATATCACAGTTTTCACTGATATTTCCTATTCTGACTAAAACTCCGTGCCGGATCTGACGGAGTAACCTGGAAGATGGATACTAAGTTTCGAATAGTAGCTAACCTAGCGTGGGAAGAAAACACTGAAAGTTCCCGCGCGAATTTTAGAATGACAGCAAAATGGAGCAGCCAATAAATTAAGTGGCAGAATCCAGGCGACAAAGACTCCGTAATTGAATCAAAGTCTCTACTGTTGTGGTACAAAAAGTAACACAAAAGAGCAACATGAAATTACTTTCAAATTTTAACAACGGATTTCCACACTCTCCAAACAGGTGTACACTTCCACTCGGGGGGGGGGGGGGGGGGCGTGAGGCCAGGCTACGAAAACAATACAATTACCTCTTACTCGACATGATCTACTCACGATAAAATGGTAGAAATATCTTTTTATCGAAAATACCAATATTTGTATCTGTGAAATTAGCGATTTTCTTGTTGGTTCTGTCCAGAACTCCCGCTCTCTGAAGCGGAGGTTCGACGAAAGATTTGAAAGATTTTGAAAAATTGCTTGCCGTGGTTAACAAGACCAAAGGTTCCGATGGGATCCCAAAAATTGAATATTTGATCCAGACAAATAGGTTTTGTCTTCGCGAGATCCAGTGTTAAGGTCTGGAAGTGCATCCGATAAAACCAAAAAGGCTATTTGGCTACAATATTCACGACTAGAACGAAGCATTTATTTAGACCATCCAAAAGTTCCCGGTTCAGCCGGATTCAGAACGAACTATATGTCCGGCAAAAAAATAATTGTGATGTACGGATTCAGCATCTCTTCTTACCCCTAAATCGGACATCTAATCAACTTCAAATAAAACTTTTACTTTTAACAAACTTTCCGGTTTTGACCGGATTCCGGGCGAACTACTTGTCTGGCGAGAAAATGGTTTTCATATTCGGGTTCAGGACGCCGTCTTACCCCTATATCGAACATCTAATCAACTTTAAATAAGACATCTACTTTTAACAAACTTTCCAGTTTTGGCCGGATTCCGGGCGAACTACCTGTCCGGCGAGAAAATGGTTTTCATATTCGGGTTCAGCGTGTCTTCTTACCCCATAATCGACTATCACATTAGCTGTTTAATAATATTTTGCTTGCCCCTTAATTTGAACCCCCTCTCCCACCCCTAAATGTAAGGCTACAAAGCCCATCTACGAACTCGACCTTACTCTTGACCCAAACAATCCTCACACCAAGTTTCATCAAAATATCTCACTCCCTTCGAGAGTTATCGTGCTTACACACAGACGGACGGACAGACGGACGGACAACTTTTGCGATGTCATAGCTATCCGTCACTAACGTTTTGGGATCCCAAAAAGTGGGAAAGCCAAGCAAAAGAAAAGGAGCAAAACCCAAAATAGCCCTAACAAGTCGCCAAAATTAAGAAAAAAATGAAGCTTCTCATGCCCTTGTTTTTTAAAGAGTTGTAATCGGAGCTTAAGGCTTAACTGAATAGGGCTGAGATATGACAGTCTCTTTATCCATCATATTTCTATCTAAATAGGGTAGAAAATCAGACAAAGACGCGTTACTTCGTTGATTTGTTATCCACAAATATTTAATTTTAGCTGTGTTTATTCTTCCGCAACTGTTGTACCTTTATACAGACGTACCTCTACGCTTGAAATGTTTAGCAACTACAGCGGCAAACAGGTGCCGAAAATTAACCAGTAATGGCGGATATAAATATTCAAGCCAGGAAGATGAAAGTGACTTGGATATGGAAAGTGACCAGGAAGTATTTGGTATTTGCCCATACATGTTGATTTTGATGTGATTCTGCAGTCTGGAGTAGAACATTCAGAATCTTCACTTTGCTGGCCATTGAGACGCACGCTTTTGCAGATATTCAAATTTTCCGCCGCTTGACGAATTTTTATTTGTCGTGCATGCAGCGGAGATTCCCACGTCACAACTAGACTACGCAACGAAAAAATAAAATAAAATCTCTTGGAGGAGTTAAAATAATTCAGTGTAATCAGATCAAAGGTATACAAATAAGCTGGCTTTTCGCTTAAACTTTAAAGCCTTGACGAAGTTTACACTGCTTAACTGGCAAATCCAGCTCGGCCATAAAATCTCAAAAAGTCGTAGGTATAAAACGAAACAATGGCGAAGGGTGGGTTTTTCTGAAGCTCACAATTCCTTAGCGGAGCTAGATGGCAGACTAAGTTTGACGGGTCATTTAAGAAATTTCAAGAGCGCAAGAGTGAAAGAACCCCATTAGGCAATGCGAGGCTAGAACAGATGTGCATCGCGAGGCCGAGAATCGAGGACCCCCTCGATTTTTGAGGTACCTGCACCCACATAGTAGAAAACCACAGTTCCTCCTTTATACTTCATACGACAGCCAATTTACAGGTAAGGTCGAAAATCAGTCCGGAACAATAGCGACCAAATACCCCAGAATTTCCGTTTCTCACACATTAAAAATTTCTGGCGCCTCAAACAGTAGCTTCGAAATTGACAGCTGCTCTAGTTGTTGCTTCTTCTTTTTGCCACACCTGAGTTATTACAACTTTTTGCATTCGTTAACAGTGAAACATGACCAACCTGAGGCTAACTAACTTCATTCCTGTTTTTCCTTTATTTTTGTGTGTGTAATTGATAGGACGCCCCGCCGACAAGTAAATAAATAATTTAGCAACAATTATACGCCTCGGAGTGATTCTGTTGTATTCCACCACTTGCTGATCCAACAAACAATCAGATACTAGCTGCTGCAGACATGACAACTAGTGGGCGTTTCGAGAGGGGATCTGAGGGGGGGGGGACGCACCCCACGCCTCAGGGAACCGTACTGTTAGTTGCATGTTTTAAGCTTGTCAGTATGACAGTAGGACGTTATAAGATTTTAAGAATGACAGTGGTACTACTTGCTGACCCAAAAATAATTGCAAGACGATAGCTGCTGCAGACAAGACAATCAGGGGGCGGTTCGAAAGGGAGATACGGGGGGGGGGGGGGTGAAGCATCCCCATGCATCGGAGAATCGTGTTCTCAGCCGCATTTTTTGGCCTTGCCAGAATGACACAAAGGCAGTTGTCAAATCGTGGTTCACGCCTTGAACTGACCGTTTCTAAGTGGATGGTACCAAGATGGTACGAAGAGATTTTCTAGTCATATTTTGTCATTGTCATGTTGACAGTCGTGAGTTTTAGCGTCCCAGAACGAAAAATCCACCATGTGGCACCCAGTTTGAACACAATCTGGTTTTGTACCAAAATCTCTCTATTTTAGGAGGAACAGGCTGATTTTCGGAACTTTTGCCTGCGGCGCACATCTCATTATTTCGTTTTGTGCAAGAATTTTTAGCAGTAAAGACGTTATTCGCTTTTTCTGTAGGGCTAGGTTTGAACATAAATCGGCTTCGTAATCATTGAGCGATGGTGAATTGCGTAGCCTGATGATATTCTTTTGATTTAACAAGAGCTGAAAGCTGATATGGCACTTACAAGGGTTGTTCGCATGTATTAGCTAAGGTTCGCGTCAAGACTGGATAGCTCTTCGAGACCCCCTCGAACTCCTCTACAGTGAACGATAAGATCCAGATCTACAAATTACAGGTCAAAGTATTATGGCACATCTCTAGAGCCTTTGCTTTCATACGAGGTTACCCATCAAGTTTCACTCGAATCGGAGCAACATTTCTGTCCTCCCCTACAACTCCCCGACCGAAGTCGTCGCCGATTTAGACATATCACTGTCACACATAGAAACTTAGCCCCTACCAACCATCAAGTTTGACTCGAATCGGATCATTTTCGGCAAATGCCCTGTCCCCAACCCTTCCCAACTCTCACAGCGAGTCAGGTCCCATTTGGGCACATACATGCCACGTCTGGGGCTTTTGCTCCTACCACCCAACAAGTTTCACTCGACTCTGAGAACTTCCGGAAAATTTGCGGCCCCCCTCCGACTCCCCCAACGAGGCTGGATCCGTTCTGGATACATAATTGTCACATCATTCTAGTATTTTTCACCGGAATCTGTCGCTTAACGCGATGGGCTAGGGTAAGGGCAAGGCAGTACACAGTTTACTACTAACGTCAGAGAATTCTACCCTAATGTCGTCATTAACCCAACTCTTAATCTTATAGTTCTCTACACTGAAAAACACCGACAACCTTTCCGACAGACATTTCTACTTCCCACAAAGTGCCGACTAGTACTTCGTTCTTTAAAGTTTAACTGAAAAGCCAACTTATTTGTGTGTCATTTAATTGGATACACTGAGTTATTGGATTCTGCAAAGGGATTTTTTTTTTCCACTATCTGCTCTAGTTATGAGGCTCAGAATATTTCCGACCGTCCTCACAGCGAAAATTCTACTATGACGCGGGAAATTTTAATCTCAAAACAAATGCGGCTTTTCAGTGGGCAGTGGTGAGATTAGTAAAGATTGCTTAGTGTCTGAACAAAAAAAAGTGATAAATCTTTCTCGTAAGGCATACAACAAAAATACAAGCGCATAGAGGCACCACAAATCACAAGAAAATTTCACTATTTGAAAATCGATTATTCGTGAATTGCGGAACAACTAAGTAACTAATTTTCAGCGGGTCTTCAAGCCAATTTAAGTGAATAGGTGATGGGTAACAAGATTGCCCTATCCCAGCCCTTTTCGGTTAAACTTTAAATGTTTTTGTCAAAAGCCTTGCGCCTCGTGATATGAGAGAAACTGCACAGATTCTTGTCAGTCGCGATTTTACAAGACACGGTTTTGACCGTCATGGTTTCTGCATTACACGGTTTTTGCTTTGTTGTTTGGACTTTGATTCGCGGTTATTTTGACCCGATACGGTTACGGCGCTTCATCTAAAAGTTATTTCAGGTACGACTTTCATGTTGAAGTAGACAAAAACACCAATTTAATTAAGTACATAAATCATGGATTGCTGAATGAAACGGAACGTTTTTTTGCTAATCACATCAGAATTTAACAAAGTGTCATAGGCGTGAGCTGAGAAAATATGTTGTCCTAACTATGCTGTTTGGTGGCGATAAACTGCTGTCAGCTGAGGTTTATTCTAGTGATATTTCGGCCCTTCTTAGCAAGGGCCATCTTCAGGCTCAAGGTAGAAGAATGAAGCAATCCCCGCTATGATGTTAACTTTAACGAAATAACACAACAGACTGAGAAAGGAAAGGAAATGGTACAGAAAGGAAAACACAAACAACGAGACGATTTCGATAACGTTCTAAAAGGAGTGGCAAGCATCTACAACATATATTAAATGAAAAACTATAAAAATGATTGTTCTAACAGGTTTACTCTCATTTATATTGCAGACAAGGAAACTTCAATGTATGACAATGAGCCATCTGAGAATTTCATGTAGACTAAATTGACAATTTTTGTGTTTTATCTTATATCTAGCATTAATTTGACAATTGAATTGTATATAAGTATTCTTATTGTTTCTTTCGTCGTATAGTGTATGATAATCTTGTCGTCAGCCTATGCTATCCAATGGATAATTTGGTATAACTAAATGATTGATTGATTAAGGTAATTGGTTTCTATGTAATGGGTTGTTTTTTCGTTGCGTATTTGTGTTGCCATGACCCTCTGACTTTTTTGCATTAAATATCATATCATTTCATATAACGAGTCGATTTCGATAACGTTATAAACGGAGTGGCAAGTAAAAAAAAAGTAAAGTAAAAAAATATTAACTCACCGCGAAGTTACTAAATAACTAAAAATCAGCTCCGCACATTTTTGGCACTAGAGGAGGAGTGAATCTACAACATACATTAAACGAAAAGCTATAAAAACGACTGTTCAAACAGGTTTTTACTCTTAGTTAGATTGCAGACAAGGAAGATTTTAATGTATGCATACCATTCAATGACGGATCCTCTCCCCTACGAAGAAACGTGTTCGTTGCATTTATGAACACGTTAGGAGAAAACGGCGAGATAAGGAAATAGGTTAAACCGGTCGGCAAGGTCGATAAAGTTTTGGGAAATTCCGGGATTTAAAGAGGATGATTTATTTTATGGTTTCAATCAGAAAGTTTCACACAGGAACCAACCGATTCGCCCGAATTTCTGGTTTCGAATGGAAAGCGGATCCTGATATTGTTCCCATGACCAGATCAACCTTATCACATTCGAAATCCTCGGGACCCAATTAGGCAAATGGGGATAGAATTGATAGAAGTTGACTTGTGGATGTTATTTTTTTTTTCAAACGGACCGTGCGAACCACTCTAATGCAACAGTAAAAGCTAGAATTCACTTTCCAGATCTCTGGGGCTTCGACAAAACCAAGCCAACTGTTCCGGATTTTCATGGTAATCATGATAACCAATGTCGCTATTCTTCAACATTACCTATATAGGTACAACATTTCCCTTTGCGTATCTCTTGCCTCCCAATAACTCTTATCTTTTCTCCTACCACATCCCTTTGCATATCCATTGTGTCTCAGTTCTGTTGCCTCTTTGGCACCCATCGAGCGAGATACCGGAATCCGGGATGACCAGCATCCCGGACTACCAGAGGTTTTGCTGCACCTTTCGGACCATCCTCGAGGAAAACTGGAGTCTGTAGTCCGAAGGAAAATCCGGAAGCTGAAGCCTGGATCAGTAGTTGCTAACTATGTAATTACTTTTGTTTCGAGTCCTTTAGAAATCTTTGTCAGTGCTGTCGTGATCTTTATTTGTTACTTATTCGTAATAGCGACAAGCTTCTAGCTTACCGGCTTTTGGAAATAATTATAAATCAGTAATAAAGAAATAACATTATTGTCAGCATGCATTCAGTGCACCCATCATTCAGCTTATCACTCATAAGTTGTTTGACGTACTTTTGTTTTAGTCGTGAAAGTACCCTATGTGCACCATTTTATTTACCCCTTCCACTACATACTATACTTTCATAGCTAAAACAAAAATACGTCAAACTACAATGAAACTACATCCGAAAAGACGCAACTCTGGTAGGTCTCGGCTACAGCTATGATTGACCAGTTCCCATCAATTATGACTATTTCAGTCTCCGCACCCCACACCCCTTTATGACGAAATACACAAACCCTATATGACATATCCATTAGCACATCACTTATAGTGGTAGGTTTCGGCTACAGCTAAGATTGACTAGTGCTCACCATTAATGACTGTTACGGTATGAGAGCTGATCCGCGCAAAGCTAGACCATGTGGCTAGGGCGGTTCAGTAACGGTTTGACCATAATTCGTCAAAAATGAAATAAATGATTAATTAAGTTATATTTAAACTCTTCATTGCACATGTCAATAAGAGAAAAGCGCTCGATTGGAAAGACTGGAGCAGTTTGTTAGTAGAATGGTCAGAGGATAATAGCAATACGGAATGGTGAACACGAAGACGAGACTTCACCTATGGTGTGTTCCAACCTACAGCAGAAGTATATTACTTTGAACGTTAGTTAAATCTGAACCAAAAATACCCATTCAGGTGTTCTTTGGCCCTTAGTCAGTCAAATTGACTGACTGGTAGTTGACTCTAGTCACAGCAGTGGACGAAAATGGCATAAATGTTAACGTTCAAAGACAGATGCCTCTACTACTACCGTAGTTAACAAAGCTAAAGCCACCATCAGGGGCGTCACTAGCCTTTTACCTTTGGGGGGGGGGGGGAGACGTCCAGTTTGTGCCGACGGACTAAAAAATGTGCCGATAAAAAACGCCGTTGCCACGAAAGTCGTATATTAGTCCTTTAATATAAATTTAAATTCACATTTTTGGGTGTTCATTGTTTAAAATCTGCCTTTTTGTCTGGAAAAATTTTCGAAGCTTCCAACGGCTGTACTCAGAACAAGTTAAATTAATCGCCCAAGAATTTCAAATCTTAAACGCCAACTAAATGAAACACCGTTCTTCCAAATAAAGAATACTACGAACTGCGTCGCAGGCGAAATTTTGTGTAAAACCAACTGTGATGCATTAGTTGAGATTATTCCTTTAATATAAATTCGTATATTCAAATTTACATATTCGGATTTTTTTAACTTGTCTTTTTTTTCGGTAAATTTTAGGCTATTCTATACCTAAACTTTACAGGTTCTAGCTTTTAATGAGTTTCCAACCCCCATGAACTTCAATCCTAAAACGCCAACTAAATGAAACACCATTCTTCCAAATAGAAAATACTAGGAAATGCCCCGAGGCGAAATTTTGTGGAAATGTTGATGAGCGATACCAAATAAAAGTGAAATCACAGATCTTTCCACCAGAAAAGTAGTGGCCATCCGTAAGAAAGTAGAGGCACAAAGATGATTCTTGTGTGTACAAATTGTCGTTTTGCCGACGAGACATAACTTTAGGGATTGGAAAAAAGTTTAACTATTACGTGTAATGAGATTCCGATCTTCCGAACGGAATTAAACTTTCCGGGTGCGCCCGACAAATGTTTGAAGAATTCAATTTCTTGCGAATAAAAATATCCCGATGAGACGACAAGAATAGCGACGCCCGACTAAAGCATTCAGAATTCAAATTCTTATTTGTTTTGCCCGACAAGACTGTAAAGGGCTTTATTCCGTACGTGTAAATAGAAGCCGATGTGCCGACAAAACTTAAACTTTCGGGGTGCGCCTGATAAACGTTTACAGAATTTGATTTCTTCCGTATAAAAAGAACCCGATGTGCCGACAATACTTGAACTTCACGGTTCTTCCCCGGTGCGCACGACAAATGTTTGCTGAAATTGATTTATCACAGATCGACAGAACCCGACTTGGCTTTACAAGTCGCCCGACGCCCGACAACAGAAGTTAATTTCTTCTGTGTTTTGCCCGACAACTGTTTGCCGAATTCAATGCGTGTAAAAAGAACCCAATGTGCCGACGAGTCTACGACGCCCGACGAAAGCGTACAAAACTGAATTTCTTGTGTATAAAAAGAACCCGATGTTCCGACGAGTCGACCAACGCCCGACAAAAAGCATGCAAAATTTTGTTTCTTCTGGGTTTGCCGGCGCTCCGCGCCGACAAACAAGTGAACTTTCACCGGGCTTCGCCGACGAAAGTACTTTCTCAAGACCTTTGGGGGGGGGGGGGGTCCCCCCCTCCCCCCCCCATAGTGACGCCCCTGGCCACCATTCCAATCTGTCAATCACTTTACATTAGTTGGGTTTTGCGGATACCATGGTATCTGATACCACGGTATCGATACCACGGTCAAGAGGCGTTTTTGCAGTTTTCGTGGTATCTGATACCACGGTCAAGAGGAGTTTCTGCAGTTATCGTGGTATCTGGCCAGTTACCATGGTAACTGATCGTGATATCTGAAAAAGTCATCTCACTTTCATCATCACCAACAATAGAGCCTAGGGTTTTGTCAAATCGGTGGGAAAGAAGATTAGCACTTAGTGATGTGATTGGATATCAGTTTTTGGCATCCCAAAACGTAAGTGGAGGGATACCTATGACATCACAAAAGTTGTCCGTCTGTAAGCACGATAACTCTCAAAGGGAACGAGATGTTTTGATGAAACTTGGGGGGACGATCCTCTAGGTCAAGGGAAAGGTCGATTTCGTAGATGGGCTCTGCAGCCCTACATTTCGGGGTGGGGGTTCAAATTAAGGGACAACAAAATATTTTTAAACAGCTAATGAGATAGTCGATTATAGGGTAAGAAGACATACTGAACGATAATATGAAAACCATTTTCTCGCCGGACAAGTAGTTTGCCCGGAATCCGGACAAAAAAGGAAAGTTTGTTAAAAGTAAAAGTTTTATTTGAAATTGATTAGATGTTCGATTTAGGGGTAAGAAGGCATGCTGAACACGAATATGAAAACCATTTTCTCGCTTAACAAGTAGTTCGCCGGGAATCCGGACAAAACCGGAAAGTCTGTTAAATGTAAAAGTTTTATTTGAAGTTGATTAGATGTTCGATGGAAGGGTAAGAAAGCATGCTGAACACGAATATGAAAACTATTTTCTCGCCGGACAAGTAGTTCGCCCGGAATCCGGCCAAAACCGGAAAGTTTTATTTGAAGTTGATTAGATGTCCGATTTAGGGGTAAGAAGAGATGCTGAATCCGTATGTGACAATCATTTTTTTTGCCGGACATACTGTTCGTCAGGAAATCCGGCTGAAACCGGAAATTTTTTTATAAGTTAAATTCTTATTTAAAGTTGATTAGATGCTGGATAAAGGGGTAAGGAGATACGCTGAATTCGTTTTTGAGCTTTATTTTTTCACCGGACTAGTAACACACATGCTGAATCCATGTCTGAACTGGGTTTTCTTCGATGATTGGCTGTTTGGCCTTAATCTGTTTCTAAATTTTTAAAAGTAAAAATGTTCAACGAGTCTGGCGAAGACTGGATCAGGCGAAGACAAAACAAAAAAAAACTAATTGTCTGGACCAAATATTGAATTTTTGGGATCCCATCGGAACCTTTGGTCTTGTTCTTTTGAGATGACTTCTAAAAGCGCAATTTCGGCAATTGTCGTTTTTGCAGAGCAACCGTAGTATCAGATACCACGGTAACTGCAGATCCAGTTACCGTAGTTGCGTTTTTGCAGATACCATGGTATCTATTACCACGGTTACCGGATCTGCAATTAATCGTTATTGCAGTTACCGTGGTATCTGATATACGGTCCACTGCAAAAACGACTATTACCGAAATTGCACTTTTCGAAGTCATCCCAAAAGATAAACCGATATCCAGTTACATCACTAATTGCTGAACTTCTTTCTCACCAATTTGACAAAATTTTATGAAAGTGAGATGACTTTTCAGATACCACGGTCGGACCGTGATATCTGAATATCAGTTACCACGATAACTGGCCAGATACCACGATCACTGCAAAAACACATTTTGATCGTGGTAGCAGATACCACGACAAAAGCAACAAGACCAAAGGTTCCGATGGGATCCCAAAAATTGAATATTTGATCCAGACAAATAGTTTTGTCTTCGCGAGATCCAGTGTCCGCTAGACTTTTTGAAGATTTTTACTGTATTTTGTTTTACAGATTGGTATGCTTATCAGATGGGAAGTGTGACATTTTGGTCGCTTCGAGAGTTATCGTGCGTACAGACGGACAAATCCGGTTTCAACCGAATTCCGGACGAACTATATGTCCGGGTGAAAAATGAATGCCATATACAGATTCAGCGTAAAACCTATCATCTAATCAACTTCAAATAGGATTCCGGGCGAACTACTTGTCCGAAGAGAAAATGGTTTTCACCATCGTGTTCAGCATGTCTTCTAACCCCTAAATCGAACATCTAATCAACTTCAAATAAAACTTTTGCTTGTAACAAATTTACCGGTTCTGGCCGGATTCCGGGCGAACTACTTGTCCGGCAAGAAAATGGTTTTCACCGTCGTGTTCAGCATGTCTTCTTACCCCTAAATCGAACATCTAATCAAATTTAAATAAAACTTTTAGTTTTAACAAACTTTCCGGTATTGGCCAGATTCCGGGCTAACTACTTGTCCGGCGAGAAAATGGTTTTCACCATCGTGTTCAGCATGTCTTCTTACCCCATAATCGACTATCACATTATCTGTTTCAAAATATTTTGTTTGCCCCTTAATTTGAAACCCCTCCCCCACCCTCAAATATAGAGGTACAAAGCCCATCTACGAACTCGACCTTACTCTTGACCCAAAGAATCCTCACACCAAGTTTCATCAAAATATCTCACTCCCTTCGAGAGTTACCGTGCTTACAGACGGACGGACAGACAGACGGACGGACAACTTTTGCGATGTCATAGGTATCCGTCACTAACGTTTTGGGATCCCAAAAACGACTTTAGACCGTGGCATCAGATACCAAGCAGTTCCAAATTGTGAGACATGTGGAGACTTCGAGCTAAACTTGTAAGCAAGAACAGGCTGTTAGACCATAATCATCTTCGGCAATGAGGGGTTAGCAATTTCGGCTACTAGGCGTTTTTGCAGCGATCGTGGTATCTGGCCAGTTATCGTGGTATCTGCTATTCAGATACCACGGTCCGACCGTGGTAACTAATCGTGGTATCTGAAAAAGTCGTCTCACTTTCATCATTTTTTGTCAAATTGTTGGGAAAGAAGTTTGGCACTGGATATCAGTTTTTCTTTTGGGATGACTTCGAAAAGCGCAATTTCAGCAATTGTCGTATTTGCAGAGCAACCGTATATCAGATACCACGGTAACTGCAAAAACGACTAATTGCAGATCAAGTTACCGTGGTAACAGAAACCATGGTAACTGCAAACACGCATGTTACCCATGCTGCCTGCTCTCAGTAGTTGCGTTTCTGATCCGAATTCTCCGTTCTGAATTCTCGATTCTCGTACAAAATTACCGTTTTTGCTCCTCTCGCTTCTCCATTCTCGCTTTTGACAAAAACCGTAATTTGACAGCTCGTCTGCTACCCGGTATACCTGTTTGTGCATATTAAACACCGCACCCCGTTGACCAATCAGGGAAGAGAACGGGGAGAGGAGAATCGAGAATAATTCACTATCGGAGCAACTTCTTGATTCTGCAGAATTCGGAGGCTTTCCCCGTTCTCGATTCTGACAAAAACGCAAGAAAAGGAGAATATGCTTCATCGGAATAGTCCAAAAACGCGAAATAGGAGAATTCGGAGGAGAATCGCGAGGAGAATTCGGATCAAAAACGTAACTAGTATTTTCCTCGGATATGCGCCAGCGGCGAACAGAGGCGTTACTAGCCAGAATGTTTTTTTTTGCGGGGGGGGGGGAGGGGCAAGATATTTACCGACTGCCTGGTAATTTTACTAACTGTTTTTACAGAAAAAATGATTTTCATGAAAAAAAAAACAGATTTGACGAAAAACAGACTGATTTTCAGAAAAACCGACTGTTTCACAAAAAATCAAAGAAAAATTGCGGCGCTTCGCTCCGACTCGGTTATTTTTTTTACCGACTGGCCGAAAAGATTGGGGGGGGTTCCTCCCTCCCCCCCATATGTGACGCCCATGGCGGCGAAGAGGGAAGTAGACGGGCATCAACTCAAAGCTCAGCACCTCTAGATCTGCTCAGTTTTGCGGGGTATCCATAGTCGGTGCGTGGGGACCAAAGATGGAGGTTCTGTTGGCTTATTTGTTCTTGGTATCAGACATCAGCACTGCCAAGTGTGGCCTGACAAGGCTAATGCTACACCTTCCCAGATCAACCTACTTAGTTGGGCTAGCAAAGTTGTGCCTTCCTTCCATCGCAAATAGATTTTTTTAGAGGAAACTTGATTGAGAATTCAAATTAATCAACGGAAGTTACGGAAAAAGGGCCTCACGTATGGGGGGACGGTGGACCCCCCCCCCAATTCCAGTCGGTAAAAAATTACCGAGTCGCGCGATTTTTCGTAAAACAGTCGATTTTTTTCTTGGAAACAGTGGACTTTTCTTAAAAATAGTCAGTTTTAGGTAATAATCAGTAGTAGTAGTAGCTAATATTCATTATTTGGACATTAATTTGCCGCCAAATTTGAACTTCCTTCCAAATACGAGCTGCAAAATCGAAAACCACCTCGACAGTTGTTTGTCTCGACCTTGTTTTTCGCGGAAACACTTTTGGGCCCCAAAACGACCCCGGAAAAACTTTTTTCGAACCACAAACTCTTTGCGGGGTCGCAAAATGACACCTTTAGAAACCTTGAAGCTGGGAGGACATACTGAGCGTGTTCTACCCTTCAAACAATAGTAACTATTTTCGTTCCAGACTCGTGAAAAGTTACTTCGCTGACCGTTCCAACCTTCTCACAACAGTAGCTAATTGTAACTATTTGCTTACCATGCTCGGAGCCGCATTAAGCGTAGTAACTACGAATCTCTGTAACGTGATTGGTCGGATTAGCCTGTGGCATGATATTTCGTCGAAAATAGAAAAATGCGTTCCAGCCTTGACGCCAAGAAGCCAAATTTCTTGACGTCATCCGTAGTAACTCTGGTAAGTAGGATGGAACACGCTCACTATTATCGTCTTTTTTAATCACTCAGACAAATACCGAAATCGCCTGCCTTCGTCAGCAGAAATTTAATTATAAAAAAAGAGCTAATCAGTTTCCATTTCCTTCTTTGACACTTCTCCCTCTAGTTCTTTTCGGCAATATCTCTTCATCTTAAGGTTCTGCAGATATTTGGCCTCTCCTTGCCACTCGCGTAGATACTTCAAGGTCAACGGGTCCAAAATGTCCGGGATTTCTAAATAAATTGAGAGTTTATAGTAAATTTTGTGCTTTCAAAAAATTGCATACGAAATGGCTCTCGTTAAGCTTGACGTTCATAAATTAACTGACCGAAGAAAAAACCCTTCAAAAAAATTCGGAGCCAAGATGGTTTGTTGTCCCCAGATGAGCCGTCTGTTCCCCCCTCCCCTCCCGTCATCCGTGCGTCGGTCAGAGAGGAACACTGGCAACCAGTTTTTGCCGTATCCTGCCCATTGGTCAACTCACATATTAGACACTATTATACCAGCATTTGTTTCAAATCGTTTCTAGTAAAGTGTATACATTAGTTTGTTGTCTGTTGTTTTAATGTGCTTTGCAAATATTTTGCAGACCCCCTTCGATAACGGTACTTTTACAGCTTGAATTCGAAGCATTATCAATGGCTCAGTATAGTGTTCTTTTCACTTTTATTCCATTTCTTTCTTTCCAGTTTACTTGTTCAGTCACCATCACTATAGATTTTATAGTCTCTGTCCCAAATTCTTCTAGCAAAATTTGACGGTTGACTGATTGATGAATCCGGATTCGAATCCGGGATTTATGCTTTTGACAGGATTCGAATCTTCTGCAAGTCAGGCCGGATTCGGATTCAAAACCCTTAGTATCACAAATCCACTCAAATTTTAAGCTTCATCCTTCCAGTTTCTGTTTTCCAGGTTTTACAATGTGTTTACCTCCTCTATCCAGAAGAGAGATGGTTCACCAGCACGGCTATTAACCGCCTCATTTACCTTAGACATTAGGGATTTTTGTCACGTTTATTTACTGGAATACAACTCAATTATTTAATCTTTTTAAGGTCAGTTTTGGGCAGTAATGAATGTACTCAGGAAAGTCAGGAACCCTATAAATAAATAATCTTTTACTTCATGATTTTACTTTATGAATCAATACTTCAACTCGAAGGTTCCTTAAAATTACTGGAAAACCACTTTAAATAATGCAAGCCATTAATCTTGTTGACGGCTGTATACCAACTGAACTGGCAGCGCTTCTACCAAGATCATTACTGTTACTTTACTTAATACTACTAGATGGCGTTATAATCGGGAAAAGCGCGGAATATTCAAGTAGGGAGAAATGGAATCGGACGATTCCCAACAGTCAGATTTAAATCCTGACCATGAAATGGTGAATTCGAATTCGTAGCTAGTCCTAGTTTCGGATTCAAATCCCTTCACGTTTAGATTCGCTCATCTCTATTTCAGACATTAAACAAATATATCCGAATCCGGATTCAATCCGGGATTCGTCCTTTCGGACGGATTCGAATCTTCTGCTTGTCATGCCGGTTTCGAACCCCAAACCCTCAGTATCACGAACCCTCTCGAATTCCCAGTTTTTACACATTGTGCTTCGGCAACCCAATCTCCACTTTAGTGGAAGCTCTTCTATTCGAAAGAGATTACTATTTTCATTCAAGGGACCATTTCTTACGGATTCGAATCCCTTCATGACAGGATTCGCCCATCTCTATTTATAAAGCGTGTCGTTCTTACCCAATCCGGCTCCTTCAAACTCGTCTTTCTCTAGCTGATTGGCCAGACCGATGGCATCAACTCGGTTGGCATGCTGATTCGTCTTTCTTTGACCAATGCAGTTTTTCAGCTCAATTTGTTCCAACTCCTCGTCGAAGCGGCCAAGATATCTGGAAGGACAACAGTTGATAGCAGGGTTGCCACAAGTCGCACGATACTGTGAATTGTCACTCTATTTTGCTGTCGTCACTCTTGTCCTACGTAGGACATAAAAATCAATCTATTTCAGATAACGTCCAAATTTGTAATTTTTGCAGCAGGGATTCCGACCAGAAGTTACTATTTCAAGTTTTTTCGTGAAAATAAAATTAAGATATGTCATTTTTGCAGAGGCGATTCCGACCAAAAGTGACCATTTCACGTTTTTTAATGAAAATAAAATTTCACTCCCAATTCACTCTCTATTATGGCCAAAAGTCATTCTCTAAATGTTTTTGATGTGGCAACCCTGGTTGAAAGCTCATTCTTATGATGTCAGAACTAGTGTGCACACCCCTTAAAGTTTGACTGAAAAGCCAACTTACTTTTATATCTTTGATTCGAATACACTGAATTATTTTGACTCCTCTAAGGGAGTTTTATTCGGGCCAATTTATTCCGCCAACAGGAGCGGCAGCTCCTTTCATTCCCTTCCAGCTCTCTCCTTTCAGGCTCCAGTATTGACGTACTTCTTCGTTCAGGATATACGCTGCTTATACAAGTCAAAATTCATCCCGCCGCGACGAATTTGAATGTCAGCAAAAGCGTGGATTTTCAACGGGCGCCAACAAAGCGAAGCTTAGGTAGCGTTCCAGTGAAGTTATTATAAGTTACGATGATAAGAGGAGGGGCGATCGCCGTATTGTGGTAGTTACCACGCTCTTTGGAACGCAAATAGTAACAACGCGTACATACGTCATCACTCTTACGGGAGTTCCTGCAACACCGATAGTATATTAGTTCTTCCGAACGTTCTGGTCAATATTTCTCCTGTCCAATGTGTGGAGATGAGAATGAAAGTGTGATGCATGTCATGTGTGAATGTGAAGAATTAAGAGAGCTGAGAAATAAAGTGTTTGGGGAATGCGTGAGGGTGTTTGATGAGAAACGGATGTGTAGTATGATTGATAGCCGTCAGTTTGATGATGTGAGGAGGCTGGCAAGATTCCTCAGGGTCGCTTTTCAACACCGAAAATTATGCTTAGAGTAGGTTACTGTTTAGATCGTTGTATTTTTGTTTTGTTTATTTTGTTGCCATGGCCTTATGGCTTTTTTGTGCAATTAAATCTTATCTTATCTATCTTATCTATCACTTATGATGCTCGCGACCATCATAAGTAAATCGTAACGATCGTAACAGTCCTGGAACGAAAATAATGAGTGGGAGGAGCCAATTTACTTATTACGGCGGGCTCTGGAACGGCAATAATAACCATCGTAACTAATATTCGTCGCTGGAACGCTACCTTATTATCACGTCTGAGACATGATCACATAGCGCAAGATCACGTCAAAGGAACGCCCTCTATTTCAAGGAATGAAAGTTGCTAAATATTTTATGCATAGTCGTACAAGCACGTCCATAAGAATAAGTTCATTCGATAAAACCAATTCTTCGGAAACAGCGAAGTAACGAAGTAACACACTGTTCATCGGGCCTTCAAGCCTACTTAAGTGAATTAGACGATTGATAACTACACTGTCATATATCAGTCTTTCCGGTTAAACTTTAAAGTTTCGGGAACTCTTTGATTGAATCACTGCTGGCAATAACGCTCTATGTGCGCTAGCGAGATAAAAAGAAACAGTCTTCCAGACCCCTTAGTGCTGAGATAGTGCCAAGAGATCCGAGGTTAAATGTCAATAAATTTGTTATCCAGTCGAATGTCCAGGATCAGCCGGAAGCTGAATCCGTAACTGTTTTTCGACGACGGACCCTCTATCAATATGCTCAATATGCCGCACGTTTCATGTTCCTGACCGACCCCATCTCAAAGATCAGGGTGATGTGCATATGTGGCTTTTTAGAACCATAAATCGGTACTTCACTGATCATTCAGTTTTCTTATGCAAAGAACATACAATTTACTAGTTCAGTTTCTTAAAGGCCTCCTCACACTAGAGGGCGATTCTGGCGATCTCTTGGATTCGCTTTCCTTAAAGCAAAGCGAGAATCCGCCGAGCGCAAGAATAAGCAATAAGTCTTTGGGCCTTTATAACTTCTCGCTGACTTGCCGAAACCACTTTCCACTCGCGAAGTGGATTCGCTTTCCAAGTGCTGGCGGAAACTAGCGACGAGAACAGCTCTGGAAAGCGAAGCGACTTTTAGCCGAAGTCGCAAGAACAGCCGGCGTATAAGAACGCGGAGCTTTCCGGACCACCAGGATCGCCCTTACTTACTGTTTCTATTCCAATATTTTAAAATAGTTTAATACTTCAAAACTAGGCTCTGCTTTTAACATATATACACTGTTTTAAGCCTTTCTCAGGCTCGTAGTCTTCTGGCAAAACACGGACACATTTTGAGCTTCTCGTGAGCAATCGTCGCGAGCATGAAATGCATCGAAAGCAGCGAAACACAAAAAGCGTAAAAATCGTTGAGGTGTGGTGCCGTTGGGGGCTTAAGATGTACCTCCGAGCCTAAGAACGTACGGAGCGTTTCCGGAAGTAGGTTGCATGAGCATTATAGGTACAACAGGTCCTTAAAGCTAATATGTTGAATCGATATCTCTATGCAAATGGTTAAAAAAAGTAGCCGAGCGCAGCGAGACCCTATCAGGTTTCTTAATGCTTATTTGATGTGCTACTGACTTATGGCCCCAAAAGGCCGCCACAGGGGGGGGGGGGGGGATCCTTACCTCTCTACAAGTTCCAATGTTTCTTCCACTGTGCAAGGCTCATTTCCCTCCTTCAGATTCTCTTGAAACCATAAAACTTTGCCTCCCACTAGGTTCTGTTTCTGATGGGTTTCTTTTCTTTGCTTCTTTTGTCGGATTTGCCTGAAAGTAAAACAAATTATAACTCTAGTTTATTTGCTTGAGAAAACTATTATTATTGTAAACCAAATATTTCAAACATGGCTAGGATGCATCCTCTGTTTATTGGCATCATCTTTCCCAGTACACATAGAGAGTTGGGGGACCCATAGGCTACCCTAGCAATTACGCTTATTCACTTCACTTGTTTTTTCTAGTCTTCTATTCTCAAGAACTAGACCTTACTTTTCGTAGAAGTTTGTTCCTAGCTTGAACGTGTCCGAAAGCTTTCAGGACTGTAAATGCTGCATTCAATGCTGCATTTTTATTTTATTTTTCGTCCGAAAGCTCTTACCTCTTATGCAGCATTAAATGCAGCATTTACAGCACTAAAAGCTTTCGGACACGTTCTTGATTTCTTCTCTGACACTTTTAATTCCGAAATTAGCCTTAAATCGCCAGCTCCCCAGTTTCTTCTTGAAAATTCAGCGTAAAATTTAGCATCTTCGCTGAATTTTTCGATGAATTTTATGCTGAATTAATGCTGCATTAACTGAGCGAAAATTTAAGTCCGAAAGCGAAATGCTGCATAAAATGCTGAATTAATTCAGCATTTTCGTTCGTTTCCGAGCTTCCGGACACGCTCCTTATCTTTGAATTATTGGCCCAGCAAAAATAATCAATGCAAAAAGGCACCTCAGATCGATTCCACGATTTGTTGGGAACTCGACAAACCTCTGAGGTAGACTATATTCAGCATCTCAAGTTCAAACTACGAAAATGTTACAGCTTCAAAACTGTCAGAAGTTTGGTAACCTTTGAACACAAGGGACATCTATGCATCTAGAAGTGTCACAGAATAGTTCTATTACGACAGTCAAGTGTTATTTTTTTTTTTTAAGTAAGCTAACAAGGCAAGCCATGTTGGATGTTATGAAGCTTCTGACAGTTGACTTGGCAGCTATAAACTATTTTACTCACAGACAAAAGTGAAACCAACCTCAAAATAATTAAGAAGGTACCAAAACGCACTTACTGAATATTAATTTTATCCAGTTTGTGAATGAAATTTCATGTGAGAAACCAGTAAAGGTAAGTTGTTCTCGTGCCGTAATAAAATAGTGATGATGTCATTGTAAAAAATCAATACATGGGCCCACATTAAGTCAGTAACGGACAATTTTGGAGATCAGCGTCAACTAAAAGTCTTTAACTCTAAGAAGGGTGGTACATTAGGAGGGTTAAGGTTCGGTCCAGTCATTTGTGTATTCCATGTGGTAGTATTTCATGCGTGAATGTGAAAGCTTGAATGAGCTTAGTTGAGTGCTACCTAGTGGTTTGAAATGACTAGTGGTTTGAAATGACAACACACTAGTTTCGAACTGTGAACTAATCCATTTATATACATGTGCACAGACCGAAGAGGAGCCCGAAAGACATTTGTAACGACCTTCCTCAGTGCTGTATTGATGATTTTTATTGAAAATCCGTGAACAATTGGTGAATTTGTTAGGATAATGAATGACTTTTTCGTTTGCTACACTCACCACCTATGATCCTGCGTTTCATTCCAAAACAAAGCAGCGCCATCTACCATGACAACTGAATGTTGCCCAGTGTGCTTGAAGAAGCTGACTAACAAGACAGGTGGCGTTTCCTGTACAAAGTGCAACAGATGGCTTCACTTCACTTGTGGAAAGACTAAATATTCGCCTGGTGTCGAAAAGTCTTTTGTTTGCCCTACTTGTCGGCCGAAAAATCTGACTGTAGTGACAAATTCCCCAAAGGCCGGCACACAGAAAGCAGTGGCTAGTCCAAAAACGGTTGGTGCGACCAAGAATCCTACGACCTCAGCGATGAAGCCGACGAAAGTCTCTGATGTTAAGAACCACCCGTCGCCAAGTTCAGTCCCTGACGTAGCACCAGGGACGGCGATGTCAAAGCTCAGTGAACATGCAAAACGTGACGAAAGAGACGCGTCTATTTTAATCCCTCCTGACGACGATCCACCACCGAACATTGTTCCTGACATAGCATCAGGAAAGACGGTGGATCGGGATGACCGGACCCAGATTGATGAATCCGGTCCAGTGTGTAGCTCTTGCAATAAGTTAACCAAAGGAGCCCCAAGGTTCGAGTGCCACAAGTGCCGGAAATGGCAACACGCTGGCTGTGCAGCCATCGATGCAGAAATCGTACTTGCGATGCAGAAACCCTCGGGTCGGTTCTTCTTTTACGCGTGTGATGTATGTCGCACGTTGCCTGAAGAGCCTCGCTGTAACACGGAAGGGACCCAAGCCACTGCAGCCCCCAATTTAACAAGTACGCAAGCCAGCCAGAGTAATGCCCAAGCCGACCTCGTAGCTCCAGACCCGTCCCAATCTTCGCCCCAAGCCTCTGAAGCCGTTACGGACGATATGACCAGACGTCAAAAGTTGTGCCGATTTCATATCAAAGGAAGATGCAGATATGACACTCAGTGCAAATACCTGCATGTCTGTAATGACTTTTTACGAGGGAGGTGTGACAATGAATCATGCACCCTACCGCATAGATCCCTGTGCATCCAGTACTCATACGGCCTATGCTTTAGCCTTGAGTGTAAAAAAATACATTCATTGCTCGCCCGAAACACCTTGCGAAGTGAGCATCCAAAAAACGGATCCGCGCGGGGCAAGGGAAATATGCGGCGAAAAGTAGCAAAAAACAAGCGAACCAAGGCCCTGGTACCGCTAATGCAGTTGACGATTCCACCGCCCCCCATCCCAGTGGGTCGTCAAGTTGCAGCAAGGCGTCACTTGGTGGTTTCGCCCCCAGTCACCGTCAAACCGCTGGCTCCATCAGTGCCCCCCCGCGGCGCCGCCTCCCTCATTTATTCCTGTGCCACCTCCCCCTATTCCCAGGCACACGTCATGGCCCACATTCCTACTTCCCCAGCCACATTTGGAGCACGATTAGAGAATGCGGAGCCTCTTACCCGGTCTCCATTCAGTACCCCTGATGCCCAGCTATTCCCTTCCGACAACCAACAGGTTCCTACCGCTTTTCCGGGACCCCGTCGGACTGATGTGAGCTATCAGAGTCAGAATCCGGGAGCAAGGACATTTTCCTATTCTTTTCCAAGGATTCTCCTTGCCAACGTGCGCTCCCTTCCAAATAAGCTTGAGGAAATTGAATTTAACCTCAAACACAATTCAGTTGAAGTTGCATGCCTAACTGAGACCTGGTCTGCAACTGAATCTACTTCGGCGATTTCTGGCTATGATGTCTATTTGCAACCTAGGCTTGATAAAGAAGGACTTCCCGTAAGTCATGGCGGGGGAGTCGGTCTCTACTGCCATTCGTCAACTCCAAGCCACATTCTTGATCCGAAAGTTCCCAGAAACCCAGAATTCGAGGCGTTATGGGTTTGGACAAGACCAAAGTTCCTACCAAAAGACGTTTCATCACTGATATTTTGCGTCCTCTATTATCCACCTCGAGGGCCGTACCGTAAGGAGCTTGTGACTTACTTGCAATTATGCGCAGATTCCATCAGATCCCAGTACCCTTATGCAGGAATTGTTTTACTTGGTGATTTTAATGACCTTAAACCTTCGTGGATTGCAGAATCCTTGTCACTCAAGCAGGTCGTAAATGTGAAAACGCGTGGGGAGAAAACGCTTGACCTTATATTTACAAACATAGCTCAGTTCTACGAGCCTCCATCTGTTCTACCAGCCGTAGGCATGAGTGACCATGATACTCTCATCTGGAAACCAGTTAACACGGTGCTAATCAGAGACAAGAAGGTTATCACATATCGTCCTTTTACTTCCGAGCGAGTTGCCTGTTTCAAGGACTGGTTACAGCGTAAGAACTGGAGCGACGTCCTTAAGCTGAGTGATGGCAACCAAATGGTGTCTTCATTTACTTCCGAACTCTACAAGAAGTATACTGAGTTATTCCCGGAAAAGTCTATTGTATGCAAACCACAAGACAAACCATGGGTGTCCAAAGAGTTGAAAGAGTTGATGATAGTTCGTGATAGTTTCTGGGAATGGGGCATGAAGAGTGAAGCAAGACGGCTTCGGAACAGGATAGTTAGTGCAACCCGCAAAGCGCGCAAAGAGTACGGAGAAAGATGCGTAGCTAAGCTCATTTCGTCGGATCCGCGCAAGTTCCACAAAAGAGTCCAAGAAATAATGGGCCGTGAGCAGAAGCCGCTGACAATTTATGATGAGTCGGGTAATTTATTGTCAGCTGATCAAATAAACGATCATTTTGCTGCGATCTGCCGGTTGCACCCACCTCTTGATTCGTTGCCTGATTTGCCTGAAGTGTCAGAAATCCCAATCATTCAGCCCCAAGCAGTGTTGGAAAAGCTAAAAAAGCTTGATACACGAAAAAGTGGTTACCCTGAAGAAATTCCAGTTTCCCTTATTGTAGAATGTGCTGGGGATATCAGCCCTGTACTGACTGCCTGCTTTAATCAGTGTTGTGTCGACGGGGTATTTCCAGATTGTTTCAAGAATGCATACATTACACCTATACCTAAACAGAAGAAAGCACAATCTGTTTCTGATCTACGTCCGATTTCCAAGACACCTGTTTTGTCGAAAGTCTTTGAAAGCTTTATTTTTGAACTTTTATTCGATGATATTGAGGAAAAAATTGACCCACAACAATTCGGTTTTAGGCCCGGTTTCAGCACAACTCATTATTTGATTCGTTTGATTGATACAGTTTTAAAGCACCTCGAGTTACCAGATTCATATGCTGAAATTTTACTGAGTGATATAATTAAAGCGTTTGACAGTTTAGATCATGAAGTTGCAATTCGTGAAGCAAAAGAGATGGGTGCCAGTACATTTATTCTCCGGATGATTGCAAGCTTTCTGTCTGGCCGGAAACAAAGTGTTATGCTCAAAAAAGATAAAACTTCCGAGTTTGTTCGAATTTTTTGTGGTGCACCACAGGGAACGAAACTCGGGCCGATTCTTTTTATCATTGTTTTTAATCGTGTTTTAACTGAAATTTTGAACCGTTATAAGTTCGCCGACGATTTGAGTGGTGTTGCTTTGAGGAATTTGAACCCATATTCTGTGGATTTATCTATATCACAAATTTTCAGTATTTTAGCACATGACCTTAATGAGGTTAAATTAGCTGTCAGTCGCCCTAAGAGTTTTATTATGCGAGTGTCGTTTCTGAAGAGAAAATTGCCAGACCTTGAAGATGTTGGTCTATGTGTACGGAACGTAGCGAAAATACTCGGCGTCTCGATCGATGATAACCTAAGATGGCACTCTCATGTTGACCAGATTATTTACAAGTGTTCTTTACTTCTTCGTTCGTTTTCAGTTCTCCGCCGGTTTGCGCTGCCTACAAAAATAATGAGGTCTATTTATTGTACATATATCAGACCTAATGCAGAATACGCATGCCCAGTTTGGCATCCTGGACTATCAGCATCGCAATCTGATAGTTGGAAGTAATCCAGAAAAGGGCTATTCGAATTATCCTCGGGAATTGCTATACGTCTTATGAAGAAGGCCTAAGGACTTTGTCTCTGACGACCTTGATTGAGCGAAGGCATAAGCTGACCATGGATTTTGGTTTGAAATGCCTCAGCTCAGAAAAACATCGGGATATTTTACCGGAGTTCGAAAATGGTAATTGTGTGCGACCCGGTACAAGGGGGCAGACAAAGTCCTTGGGTCTTCAAAAACTTAAGCCCCCGCCAACAAAATCATCCGAGAGGTACCTGAATTCATTTGTACCTTATTTTATTAAGCATTTTAACTCGACAAATCTTTGAATGTATTTTATTATGATTGTAATCTGTTGTATTGTTGACAATCCGAGGCTAGCTGTATGCTATTGTGGAGAATAAAACCGATTTGATTTTGATTTGATAAATAAATTGAGGGAATGGGCAGGCTGCAGTACCAACAGCAGAGTTGTTTCATTCATTCTAACTATTGGGAAGGTTCCTCGGGGTATTCCTAGTCTACAGTTATGTGATCATATACTTTACCTGTGGACTTTCCTTTGCATCTGCTGTGCTTTACGACTCTGTGGATGGATGAGCTTCAACTTTTCTGCTGGGGTGTTGCCTTTGGTCTTGGATTTAGGCTGCAAAAACAACATGATACAGAGATTCACAAAGAGAATGAAGAGCCATATCTGTATTTACTCTGGTATCAGGACCAGAGGCATTGCTAGCCAAAATGTTTGGGGAGGGGCAAGGTGCTTACTGACTAATTTTGCAGAAAACACGCCTGCTTTAGGCTAAAGCAAACAACGACTATTTTATCGAAAAACCGTATGATAAAATTGAAAATTCCACGAAATTCCAACTGTTTTTAAGAAAAAACACTTGTTTCCGAGAAAAAAAATTGACTATTTTTACAAAAAATTTACAACATTGGGGGGCATTCCCCCTCCTCCCATATCCCTGATCAAGACCAAACGAAGTTAAAAGCAGTCTTCCTGTGCCAGTGCTCTTCAATTTCAAAAAGAAAATTTTTGCCAACCATATTTTGGAAATTTTCTCTCGTCAAAAGGTTACAGCCTGGTTGCAGGGGGTTACAGCATTGCCAAAATTGCAAAAGCTAGTGACAATAGAGTTTTTAACAGTCTATTTTCTATTTTATTTGCAAGTGCCATGACATTGCTGTGTCAAATACAATAAAAGTGTCTGATCTGAATAGTTCAATGTTTGAAATTCCGATGCATTTGAATTTCAATAATGTTTTACCGTATCTTCAATAGGAGCGCCACAAAAACTCCATCGGTAGTGCCGCGAATTTGCCGATTTTCTGTAATGTAGGCTAAGCATGAATTGCTGTGACTTTTCCTTATCTGTTTTTCAGTTTTATCTATCTGAAACATCGTCAAAAAATATTTTAAAAATACCACTGCATTCAGGACAAAATTGCCTATTTTATAAGGCCATCAGTAAGATGTCCTAGCTATTTTATATTATTTCTTAATATTCAATATAAATTTAGATGTAAAAAAAAGCAACTGAACTTGCCTACAAAAATTTATTGATACCAAGGAGGAAAAGTCAGCAGCCAATGGCAGAAATAAGTCTATTAGTCTATTCACTTTATGATCATATTCATATTTTCTCATCTAACTCACTTGCTGGGGTGCCCCATGCACTCAAAACCAGCCCAAACCCCCCCCCAGTTTCATAGAATTTCATTGAAGCACATAGCTCCAGAACGGCCACCATTTAGGTAGCATTCCAGTGAAGTTATTACAAGTTACGATGATAAGAGGAGGGGCGATCGTCAAATTGTGATAGTTATCACACTCTCTGGAACGCAAATAATAACAACACGTAAATACGTCATCACTCTTACGGGAGTTCCTGCAGAACCGATAGTTATTAACACTTACGATGCTCGCGACCATCAGAAGTAAATCGTAACAGTCCTGGAACGAAAATAATAAGTAGGAGGACCCAATTTACTTATTATGGCGGGATCTGAAATGGCAACAATAACAACAGAACAAGAATAGGGTACAGTGACCAGTAAACGGCCCTTGAAACTTACTCTGACTCTTTAAAATCAATAACTCGGTCAAAAGCTATCCAATTGCCATGAATTTCACATGTGCAAAACCGTATTTAAACGCTGATTATGAGGAACGCGAATTTTTCTGTCACAGTGTTGCCACGTAAGATTTTTCACTAAAAAATCAGCGTGATGACTGATGTATGAAGACGAAAAAACCGGCCCCCTTGAAGATGCAGTTTATTACGTCACTGGAACGCTACCCTAGATGGCAGCACAAAACAATGGCTGCCCATCAGGCATTTCACAATGTAAATTACTGTTTTCTAAAGAAGATTTAAGATGCTCAGCGCCTCAGAGGCAAGACAGAGAGGTGATTTTGGCCTCAAATCTTTTTTTTTTTAGTGGATACCATATCTAGAGTAGCAACTAAAAAACAAAAATAAAAACTAATACTATTTATCTTACCATATTTCAAAGGTTGCCTGACTGAAAAAGAGCACGAAAAGCAAAGTTTGAAATTCGAGCGGAGTGAACATGTGCAGCGGCAAGCTAAACAATCCAACAGTTATTTGAACGGCTTGAAGTTACTAGATGAATGAGAAGCTAAGAAGAGGTTTAGTAAGAAATTCCTACTTCAACAAGCGGGAGTTTCAAATCAAATCTGCTGTGTGGATCGGATTGTGAGATTTGTGAGTTCACATCTTGGCCTTTTAGTGAAGATCAGAGTTTGTTCTGTGTTGCCTTACCAATTTTGATAGAGAGATTACACCCTACCTAACAGAAACGGATATTTCTATACGAACGTCAGAAGGGGCACAAACAAAATGATTTACTGGACTATTATGAGATATATATTATATAGGCTGTAGTAGGCTAGGAGTCACAAGACAAAAAAGTGATTATCCAATAGGATGCCTAGCTGTTAAATAAATAAATTTCAAATTCTGAGCCTTTGGTCATTGGAATACAGGAGGGGTACCTGACCTCGTTTTTACGCAACCTCGAATTTTGCCGCGAAAATGGTAAAATGAAAGTTCCATGCTATCCTGTCTGTCATGAATGGAAATCTGAATTTTTTTTCAACAGTTATGTCCCATATTCATATAATATATAAAAACGGACTCGTCAGCTGTAGTGCTTATGTAGCGATATTTCGGCCCTTCTTGGCAAGGGTCCTCTTCAGGCTGTCGGTCTTCTTGGTTGTCTCTGTGCCAACGCTGGGAAGGAACAAACCTGCAATTTTTTTTTGTTCCTTCCCAGCAGGTTTGTTCCTTCCCAGCGTTGGCACAGAGACAACCAAGAAGACCGACAGCCTGAAGAGGACCCTTGCCAAGAAGGGCCGAAATATCGCTACATAAGCACTACAGCTGACGAGTCCGTTTTTATATATTATATGAATATCTGACTTTAAGTCAGCTTGGGCTCAAGGAATATTTAGTTATGTCCCAAAATATTACAATTATTTGTCTTTTCTTTGTTTTGAACCTTGTTTAAAAAGAGATTTTCTGGTTATTAGCTTTATTACCTCTATCTTTTTCATCACTTTGCAAGCAATATGACCTCATGTAGAAATGGGTGAAACTGTTTGAAAAGAAAATTATATTTAACTAGAAATATTGAAGTAAAATCTATTTCCCCAACATGTAAACCATTCTATTAGCTTCACTCCAGTATTTTTGTCATGTTTTTTGGTTCCTTTTTAAGCCAGATAGATTTCACTAAAAAAAAGATTTCTCTGGAAATTTGAAATCTTGTCTGAGGTTGGGTACCTCTCCTGTATGATTCTCCTGAACTTAAGCTTTGGTTTGAGTTCAGTCAGTATTACCTCTCTAACTTATTGTTAAGAGTATCCGAATTCTGGAATAGAAAACACTAATTACTATACTATGGCGTACTATGGGAGCATGCCAACCAGTGTTTAAAAAATCGTCAATCCATCACATTAATTTTGGGACATGCAACATCCAGGGGTGGTTTGATTGGGGTGCACAAGGGCAGTCATACATAAATCCTGAATATTTGGGCATGGTGCCCCAACGTATGAGCACCATGCCCATGCATTGGGGCACCATGCCCCAAATATTAGGATTTGTGTATGACTGCACGAAGGGGTGATGCACCCTGGATGCACCCCCCATGCTTCAGAGAGTCCTACTGTAAGTCATTTGTTTTGAGCTTACTGGCATGACATGCATACGTTTTGAGCTTGCCAGAACAGTATAAGGTAGTCTGAAGGTTGGGTATTTTTTCCAAACATGAATTTTGGTCGTAAATGACCTGTTTCTAGTCGTATGGCTTTGAAGAGAGCTCGTCAGAATGACAGGCACATGTTTGAAGCTTGTCTACAAGACAATAAGTCATATCTCCCAAGACAGTCGTATGTTTGAAGCTTGTCAGAACGAAATAATGTGGTGCACAGTTTGGATGCAACTGGTATTGTACCAAAACCTCATTATTTTTGCAGAAAACAGGCTGTCTAAAAAATTCCCTGTGGCCCAAAGTTTCATTGTTATCTGGTTTTGTGTTAATCTCCTTATTTTAGCATAGACAGGTGTATTTTTGTTTGAACATAAATCGTCTTTGTAAGCATTGTGATGTTTGCCCTGATGTTTCTACATCTTTTTGTTCGGACAATTCAGACCAAATCTACTTTGTATCTGTTATGTTCTGGATAGCCACTACCTTGTTTTCGAAAAGGGTCAAGTGGAAGTGCTGCCATGTACCAGCTTTCAGCAAAACATCCCACTCTGTTTGGGAAGTATTGGGGTCACAGACAGACAGACATATCTTTGATATCATAGGCATCCCTTACTTTCGTTTGGAATCCAAAGAAGAGTCTGATCATAAATGTTTTCAAAAATGTCTTCAAAAGTGTTTTCCATGGTAGCATATTCTGTATCTAGTTGAACTGCACGTCATTTCGGTGAGGTTTTGGCTTCGGATTTGAAAGCTAAAATTGGTTTGGGAAGTAGCTGAAGCCAGAAAAAGAGGCGCATTTACAAAATTTTTCCTGTGGCGCCTTTCCCTTTGCTCTATTTTGTTGAAGGGTGAACTTGTATGGGAAACTGTTGCATGCGTTAGAGCCTGCGACTGAGGCTTCGCTCTCTCCAGCGCAAGCTTGAATGAACGGCATGCTGGAATCTGTGTTATTTATATGTTAGGCTATTGTTTTGTTCCTGCATTTACCTGTAGCCTAACCTTTTCTAAAAAGGTGTTAATATTTCTTGAAATTCTTGCATTTTATTGCCTGTGGTGCTGTGTTTTTGTCTGCTGCTTCATTTCGGTATAATTGCCGGGCATTAGCCAGTCCTATGTTTTGAGGTCGTCCCTCCCCCATGCCCAAGCACTTTGAACCTCCCCTGGTGACGTCGGCCCAATGCATATTGACCACCATTTTGCCTTGTGATTTTTGTTGAAACTGGGTGTTAGTTTTTGCATTTGTAGTAGCTGCAGATGGATTATAGGAGAAAGTGGAAAGTGTGATTATGATGCTCAAGTGCTAAAAACGGGAAATTTACTGGTGTAGCTGGCCATAAATATTCAGTCCCTGGTATCAGTAAATTTTTCTAATATTAATGAACAGTTTAGTTAGTTAGGAGGGTCTAGCAGGGATAGTAGAACAGATTGGTTAGGATTATAGTCGAGTTAATTAGATGCTGCTGACTTCCAAGTCCAAGGCAATTCAAAAGTGCAATATACCTTTACAAGGAGCTCCAGGTGCCAAGTATTGGTTAGTTGGGAGTCGTTGCGAGAGTAATCGGGGTCGGAGCCGGGTTCATTGACTGAAATCTGACGAAGTCAAAGTCGAGATCAGAGCCCGGTTCGTTGATTGATACCCCAAGGGGGAGTTTCAAGTCTCTCAACAAACCCGGCTCCGTCCTTCGGTTTGGTAGCGTCTGCGTCACATTTATTTATTTCGCGTTAATTTATTATGCTGCAAGGTAGGCCAAAAAGTTATCGCCGAAACTCAGGTCACAAAGGACTCGTTGGATCAAAGGATCACTCACACAAATTATGAAAACACAACTCATTTTATCACTTGTTATCGCGTTCTTCCATGTTTAAAGTTTAACCGAAAAGGAATGTAATAGCACAATCTAGGTACCCATGACTTGTTCACTTAAAGAGGCTTGAAGACTCGATGAAAATGCGTTACTTCGTTCTTTAGCTATTCACGAATAATCGATTTTCGAATAGTGAAATTTCCCTGTGATTTGAAGTACCTCTATCTGCTTGTGTCTGTGTTGTATGCTTCGCAAAAATGATTTACGAAAAATAAGTGTTCACGCAGTGAGCCCCCTTCCTCGAGCTGATCACTGACCGATGAAAAGCCGCGTTTGTATTGAGATTCTGTTTTTCTGCGACATAGTAGAATTTTGCGTTGTGAGGACGGCCGTAGATGTTCTGAACATCATACTAGAGCAAATAGTGGAAATAAAAAAAAATCCCTTAACACAATCAAAATAATGCAGTGTAGTCAGTCAAATGATACAAAAATAAACTGGCTTTTCAGTTAAACTTTAAGAGCTGTCCAGTGTTCCTGTCAGTCGCAAGAACTCGGACAGGCGTCCTTCAGGCGTCGTGTGGGCTGGCAAGACAGTAAAGACATTTTCTGCTGTGCTAGTGACCCCAGATTCTAGTTTTCAATCGTTGTGTCAGTATTTGGTTCTTCCTTTAATGAGATGTTCTTTGTAGGCAGCCCATTATTGCTTGAAAATGCCTAGCCATGACGAAGTATCCACTGTTAAACAACTAAGAATAGGCAAGGTGGATGATGGAAAAGGAAAAGAGATTGTGCTATCACCTACACCAAGTGTCAACACGCTGATTGTCTATCCCAAGAAGAGTGACATACACTCTCGAACATCTAAAAGCCTGCCAGAAGCCCAGATATCCGCGCCAATTCATTTTGTGTTAGCATGGAAATTCCTCACCGTCGCTCTAGCTTCATTTGTTGTGTACAAATTTATTGGAAGCTACAACAATTACAAGTGCTACTTAGAGCATGAGAGTCAACTAAACCTGACCAAAATTAATGAACAGCTCAGATTACTTGTTGGCCAGAAACATACAAAGAACGAACTTCAAAGTTTATTAACTGATGAAAATGAGAGCACCATGATCAGTATCTTATGTGGACCACAGGGTGTGGGTAAAAGTATGACAGCTTCTCTAGTTTACAGATCATGGCCTTCTCAGAATAAGTTCGTGCTAGCTGTCCCTCTCCTACCCGAACTAGGAAAGCTGCAAAAAGCTTATAGAGACGTTTTGAACAAGTTGAGCTGTTGCGGCCGTAATCTGATAATCATAGAAAATCTTGAGTATTTGAAGCAAGATCAGATTCAACCATTCACAGAATTTCTTAGCATGGTTTCGAGCATAAACCCTGTGTGTCCATCAAGAAAAATATTCATTCTAATGACAACTGCTGATGGTGATGAAGTTATTGAAAGTGCAAAGAGTAAAGAGAAAAGTTTAGAGGACACCACATATGAAGTTCGACAGTTTTTTGAGGCTGATCCCCTGTATTCACAGATTTTGAAAAGCTCTACAGTAATTATCCCATTTTATCCTTTGGGTAAAGAAGAGGTGGAGGAGTGCTTTTCTAGAGTGGAGAAGGATCAAGTTGTGGTTGGCAGAGCAATGAAGCGTTTAGAATATTACAGAGTGGGGGATGCTGTGTTTGTAAATGGAGGGTGTAGGAAGGTTGGCCAGCTTCTAAATAATGAATTGTAAGTCAACTTTTGCAAAGTCTGCGGAAGTAATCAGTCACAATGACAATCAGTGTCTAAACCCGCCTAGTAGCCTGAGGTGCTGCAACGGTACGAAGCATTGGACTATTATTCAGAGGGTATTGGAGTTTCTGTGAGCAAAGTAACCCACTTTAATTCCTAAAGCTTGAGTGCTGAGACACCACACACACACAACAAACACCGATAATGATGAGAATTCTTTTGAGCCAGTGCATCTAGCTATTGAGCTGGGGCTTGCCCGATAGTTTTGTATACAGTCTGAATTTATTCTGGATTGCATTTGTGTATCTAGATTGCAGTTTGGGTTTCAGTAAAAGCTAATTCTGGCGTTCTCACGAATTTGCCTTCAAAAAAGCAAACAAAAATCCGACACGCGTAGGAATTCACGAAAATCCGTTCTAGGCACAAAAACGGCCGGTGCGTAAACTAGTGGAGATTTTCAGACCGCCAGAATCGCCTTTAATAGCGCTCATAGTGTCGAAAATTGCAAGGTGCGAGCAGGGTTGCACCACGAGAAGCGAGAGGCGGATGTTTTTGCTTTACACAGTAGTTTTAGAAGCTCCTGCCCATACCAACACAGATGTAGCAAGGAAACTAGAATCAGCCCGGGCCCTGTGAACCTGTGAAAACAACTTAAGGGTGCATTGCCTCATTGTCTGTGCGAAAATTCGGACGTAGCATATACCGGCTGACAAAGGCTATTCAAAGAAAATACATCTTCCCTTTCCGGCATTAGTGCCCTTCTGTTGACGGATAACTGACAATGAAGCACTGCGCCTTGAAACTGGGCATTCGTATCAAGAACAAATAATCAGATAGGACTTATGTCTTTAGTCGCATGCAGCGACTATGAAAACCCCGACAAAATTGAGCGGACCTGGAGGTATTTACTCTAGCTTTGAGCTGATGTTGATACCCGTTTACTCCTCTTCCGTCTTCACCGTTGATTCTCGCACAAGAAATGTTGAGAGAGGCTAGCAGGAGGCGTACTCCGCGCTGACCTGATCTGGAGCGCGTCCATAGAACCAATCAGCTTTGACTGCTAGATTTCCTCTTCATAGACTTAATAGCGATATAAGCTATTTGTAGAGGTAATGAAACGTGATGTGGCGCGAAGCTATATAGTAACCTCCGCTCATTTGCGTCGGGAGTAGGCCGTATTTTACTCGACTCGGCATATTTGTATGACCGATATAGGGAGACAGCAGTTCTGTCTCGTTATTTGTTCTTGTTTGTATACCACTGACATCAGGGACCCATAAATTTCCTTTACAGGGGGCTTGTCATTTCCTATGCTTCTATGTTGCTATGTTGACCGAACCAGTCCTACTTTCCAAAAATCCCACTTGGGTCGAATCTGCATTCTTGTTTGCCTCATTGACTTGCGCGTCAAAGAGACTCCTCCCTCAAGGCGCCAGCAGCCAATCCCAAATTTTGTCTATCTGGTCTTGAACGTGATTGGACCGTGGGTATTTCTCGAACTATCTTCCGTGCGGTCAACATAGCATCAGAAACCTCTTATTGACAAGCCTCCTGTAAAGGAAATTTATGGGTCCCTGCTGACATCAACTTTGTCCGAGTTCTCTTTAGCAGAACACTTTTTCTCAAGCCTTGTTCTTCTTTGGCCGTATGTTTTTGTATGCCTGCTCGTATTAACGACATGTGCTATATGGGCAGGGATGAAGGTGTGCTCTACTAGGGGTTTGGCTGTGATAGGGAATCACTCAGCGTTTTATAAGCCTGCTTTAAAGAAGTGTTTTTCATGTCGTACGTATCGTAATTTAAAATAATATATTTTCGAACGATAAAATGTCCACTTTTACCCCGATGTCCTTGGAGTACTGTTTAGTTTTCGGATTTCGGCCGGGATTCAATCCAGCTCTTGATAGCGGGAATCGCAGCGATCTTTTGGTGATGTGCTGCCACCTTGGGGAAGGGGGTGAGCATCGCGGCGCCCATGCGTGCCACTGCTTCGTCGAGGAAGTTGAAAATCACGATGTCAGCCCAGGTCAACTGAAAAAAGTTTGTTCGTATCACATTAAAATTGTAACTAGCCTTTGAATACAAGAAGGTAGTATACTGCTAACAGACAGGTTGCAAAAACTGTTGAACCTTGGAACAGCCTTAGCGAACTCTGCTCTGTACGTTTATTCCCAGTTTCTTCGAGATATCTGGCGACGAAAGCCTTTTTATTCAATATATTATTGTTATTACTATTGTTGAAGAAAACACTATCTTGTGATGGGGAGCATTATAATGATTTCGGGTGTGGAGGCACGGGCTAGGACGATGTATTTTCGTCTCGAGTGTTGCTTTTCTGTCTGGTTTGATTTGCACTAGTTGCACTTTCAAGAATTTTTGAACCCGCTGATAGGACTTAGTGGGTCAGTTTCACTTTCCGCCTAGAAAACTCACCAGTAGAATCTCCTGGAATAGGCTACAGTTTCTATCTATACACCTCTTTAACTTCAAATTCAGACAAACCGATAACAAAAACAAGAGAGAGAAACAGAAAAAGAAAAAAAATGGTACTGAACATCAAGTTTGCTGTGCGTAGTGCGTAGATCTCAACAAAAATCTCGCTTAACAAATAAGTAACTTTCGATGAGTTGTGAGCTTTCAGTTTCCGAGTTTGCAGCCAATAAGATGTTACTTTTTGTCTATAATAACGGTTGTTTATTCTCAGCCAAAAGGCCATACAAGATTTTACACGTTTCAATTCACAAATAAACCATTACACCTCTATAAACTACTATGCTAAACTTTCACTCCTAAGACTAAATCCTTTGGTCACATATTCGCATATATCTACGATACAGTTCGGGTTCGTAGATTTCAGGATACGGGGAAGCGATACCGGCCCTCCCCCAAAAAATTTTACTCTCAAATGCGAAAGCGCTTGGCACTCTAAGAGGAAGTGGTTCAAGTCTTCTTCCTGCACCTTGCAAAGAGGGCAGAGGTAATTCTCTCCCGTGCCAGCTTTCCTCGTATTGAAAAGTTTCTTTTTACTAAGGATTACTATATGCTCGGTTTTGGCTGGTTCGGTGTAGTGATTTTTCCGATCTGGCCATACGTGGGGGTGAAGGCCAGTTCTGGCATGCCCAAATCCCGAACGTGCGAGCGGATCGGAACGAAACCTGTTAGCAAGTTACTTCGAGAGAAAGCTTATGGTGTTACCTGTTTGCCAACGACGAACTCGCTTCCGCTTTCTGTCAAGTATTTTTCGACAACTTTCAAGAAGGGTATCAATTTTTCCTGAACGAAGATACCTCCGATTTCCTTTCTTTTGACAGGGTCGGTTTCGCGATATGCTGGCATGGCCGCTAAAATAATTAAAGGTAATTGACAAAGTACAAAGCGGTACACAATTCGTAGAACAAATAAATCAGCTTAGTTGATTTGGGCTTAGCAAGTGTTGGCCAAAAAGCATTGAAATCGGGGAATCCTGCAACTTTTTTGGGCGATTTCCTGCGACATGTTGCAACAGTTGTGAATCTGGGCAAACGTCACTAACCTGTGACAAATCGCACAGTCCTGTGACTACCGGAGTTGCTTTTGTAAATACACTTGATGACTATCTCTCCTTGCCGATGCAAAATCTCCGGCCTCTCCGGTACCTATAGCGGAAGAAAGGCAGAAGTGGTATCACAGCTGCTCCCAAAGATTGCCATGATTGGTTGAGACAGGATGTGAGTTGTTAAGTTCGAGTCGTCACGGAGACGTTTACTCCTTCTTCCTGAGGATCACTGGCGTGTTTTGACTTAGTCATATAGAGTATACAGGAAAGATCTCTAATCGTCTCACTAGAGGTAGGCTACTTATACGCCCTTCATAAAACCCAATGACGAATTGGTTAAAGTTATCTGAAGGGGGAATAAGCGATTAGGCTTTCGGCTCATACCGAGTCGTGCCGTGCATTAGTCCATGGAAACGTCAGCCAGCAGTCAGCACTGAAGTCGGAGGCCAGGACTGACAAACTTGATGAAGTTTGACAGGACAGAGTTGGGAAGAGCACACATAGAGGATAGGCACTTTAAACATGGCCAGGCATAAGACGAGTTGAATATGGCCAAATAAACCCGGTTAAACGGACACCAAGAAGTAACGTGTCGTTGTTTACTTTTATACTAGCGCATCTGTTGGCAACAAATTACTAATCCTGAAGGAATTTTTATGAAGGGCGTATAGTCAGTAGAAAGGGTGGGGGTAGCTTACCAGTTAGCAAATCACCAACACTATCCACAAACGCATCGGCTAAGGCTGCTTCGAAGTTGTCAGCTCCGGTAAGGCCATGTTCGCGGGCGAGGTAACGACAGATGGTAAAGCTCTGAGGGAGGAACTTACCGTCGACCTCAAGAACCGGAAGCTGCCCAAAAGGCAACGCTGCAAGAGTGGAGTCATTATAATTATTCGAGGAGCTGGTTTCTGTGTTAAAATGTACTTCCGAGCACTATATTTCCCTTCCGTTCGAAAACTCTTGTGAATTCTGCGAAGTAAGCAAAAATATAATCCGCAATGGACTTGGCAACTTGACAGCCTTGGTCTGTGATCCACTTGGCTCCTCCTCCGAGGCGGGCTACCTGTCACAGGTCACTACTTGATTCCTCCCATAAAGGAGGAGCCAACTCAACCAACTGGTCACTACTTGACTCCTCCCATAAAGGAGGAGCCAACTCAACCAACAGCCTTCGGAACTACCTGACTTTTTGACTAAGTTCAGATATGGATTCAACCGAGGGGTTACTCACTCCTCAAACACGTGTACACCGGGTGCCGGTGTCGGAAGGTGCCCTCGCTAGGTTTAAACGGTCTTCTATTAAACCGAATTTACTTTGCCCATCCACCCTGGGGAGCATAGATCAAACAAAGTGACGTCACCCACGCACAGAGCTTTCACGTGAGTGAATAAAGGGGTAGGATCGGGACTGGTCAATGGTCAACAAAATTTTGTTACCAGATAGTTGTCGGATGCATTCTGCCTTTTCAACCCAGTAAATGCCAATTGGGACTTGGGAGATAACTAAACTGATCGAATACACTTTTTGTTAATCATTAGTATGTTCGAAAGTTCCTCTGCAGGCCAGGGGCGCCACTAGCCTTTTACCTTTGGGGGGGGGGACGTCCAGTTTGTGCCGACGGACTAAAAAATGTGCCGACAAAAAACGCCGTTGCCGCTTCGCGGCAACGGCGTACATTTCCCGCCAGCACTAAACTGAACCGATGTAAAATTAACTGTGATGCATCAGCTGAGATTAGTCCTTGAATGTAAGTTCTTAAATTTAAATTCTCATATTCGGGATTTCATTGCAGCTTCGCTAAAAACTGAAGCTTCCAACGACTACCAAGAACAAGTTAAATTTATCGCCGCAGACGAAGTATTTTAAATCTGTCTTTTTTCTGGAAATATTTTGCGTACAAGTTCTAGCTTTTAAGGTGTTTCAAACCCCAAGAATTTCAGTCCTAAAACGCCAACTAAATGAAACGTTCTTCCGAATAAAGAATACTACGAAATGCGCCGCACGCGAAATTTTGTGTAAAACTAACTGTAATGCATTAGCTGAGATTATTTTTTAATGTAAATTTGTATGTTTGAACTCACATATTCGGCTTTCCTTTTCACCTTTCGCTAAAAAGACCGAACCCAGAACAAGTTAAATCAAGCGCCGCAGGCTATTTTTTTTTTCTGTCTTTTTTTCTGGAATTTTTTTTTCACCATTCTTCCAAATAGAGAGTACTACGAAATGCGCCGCAGGCGAACTTTTGTGGAAACGCCTATGAGCGACCTCAAATAAAAGTAAGGCTACCTGTGAAATCACAGATCTTTCCGCCAAAATAGTATGGCCATCCAGAAGAAAGTAGGCACAGATTTGATTCTTGTGTGTAGAAAATCTCGATTTGCAGACGAGACATAAACTTTCGGGATTGGACAAAAGTTTACGGATTTGACTTCTTACGTGTAACGAGATACCGATCCCGATTAAACTTTCCGGTGCGCCCGACAAATGTTTGAAGAATTTGATTTCTTGCGAATAAAAATATCCCGATCTGCCAACAAGATTACCGACGCCCGACTAAAGCATTAGAATTCGAATTCATCTTTGTTTTGCTCGACAAGACTGTAAAGGACTTTACTTCTTACATGTCAAACTTTCGGGATGCGCCTGATAAACGTTTACAGAATTTACAAGAATAAAAAGAACACGATGTGCCGACGATACTTGAACTTCCCGGGTGCGCCCGACAAATGTTTGCTGATACTGATTTATCACAGATAAACAGAACTGACGAGTCGACCGACGCCCGACAAAAGCGTTCAGAGGTCAATTTCTTCTGTGTTTTGCTCGACAGATATTTGCCGAATTCGATTTCTTGTGTATAAAATAACCCAATATGCTGACGGGTCTACCGACGTCCGACGAAAGCATATAAAATTGAATTTCTTCTGTATTTTTTGTGTATAAAAAGAACCAGATGTGCCGACGAGAATATCGAGGCCCGACAAAAGGATACAGAATTCGACTTCTTCTGTGTTGTGCACGACGAATGTGTGCAGAGTTTGACTTCTTGCGTATGAAATGAACCCGATGTGCCGACAAGTCGACCGACGCCCGACAAAAGCATGCAGTATTTAATTTCTCCTGGGTTTGCCTGCGCTCCGCGCCGACAAACAAGTGAACTTTCGCCGGGCTTCGCCCGACGAAAGTACTTTCTCAAGACCTTTGGGGGGGAGTCCCCCCCCTTCCCCCCATAGTGGCGCCCCTGCTGCAGGCTCAAGAGCCTCAAGGGTCCAAGAAGGGCCGAAATATAGCTCGAATAAAATTTAGCTGACGTATCCGTTTTGCCCTGTCAAAGAGGATTCGCAGTCAGCTTGTGCTGAAGGAGTATTTATTTGTTCATTTCAATGTTTTGACTCGTGCCTTTCTTTACTCTGCCGTACCCAATAAGCGGGCCATAATTAAGTAAATAAAAATTCCGGAATTTACCACAAAACGGGGAAGAACTTACTTGACTTGAGAGCTGGGAAGTCTTCCTTGGTGATCCTGACGTCTTCATACTTGGCCCCAGCATAAGCGAGGATAAGCCGCGCAGGCTCGGCCCGGCCACGAGAGTTGAAGTAATGAAGCTTGTATGATGGCATTTTTAATCACTGGCTTCTGCAAAATAACCACTAGTAATATATCTATTGCCAAAAGCCTACTGACCATAGCAACAACAAAATTTAGGCTATATACACAGATATGTTAGGCGTCTCATTCGTCTGCCGGCTCGAGAGAGCATAAGTCAGGCCAGAACCATTGTCCAGAACCATTGCTGCAGTTTTGCTGAACTTGCTCGAAAAACCCGGTCATCTTTGGTTGTAAGGATATGGCGGTCAGAGAACTGTCTTGTTCTCCTGGCAGCAAACCCCATTTTCCCATCTACCAGTTTGGAGCCATTTGTTGGAGACCCATAATGTTGTGCCATAGTGTTGTTTTATGTAGTGTTTGTTTGTTTATGGCGAAAGCTGAATTAAGAAGTTAATAAAGTATAAATAAAGATAAAAGAAGACGAAACATATACATTAATTAAACTTTTCTCGATGCTCCACTGCTACCCCAATGAGCTTCGCTAGAAATCACCCCACATCTTCATCTGAAGTAATCACTCCAAGGACTAAAGTCGGGTCTTCACCTTCCGGAATCTGGGTTCCCAGATTTTCCGAGATTTTTTTTTGAATTTCTTCTGCGATACTTAAAAATTCCGGAAATCTGGAAGTTCAAAAGCCCCTTTTTTCCGGATTATTTTGATGTACTTTCGGACCGGTTCATATTCCGGAAGTTCCGGGAGGTGAAGACCGGACTTGACCCCAACAACTACCCTGATTTTCCTTTCTGTATAAGTCAGTAAGGAAGGAGAAATAGCGGAGTAGGTAAAGTAACAGAAAACAATAGACATAATGAACAACTTTGACACACTTTGAACATAATGAAATTTCCAAAGGGCATTAACAGGCCTCGGGTAGCTGCAGCTTGGTCCTGGTGGAATAGCTGATTCAGTCTAACTAAAGTGCTCTGGCCTTTCCAGTACTGCAGGTATGGGTCGTGCTCAGGGGCGTCACCAGGGGGGATGCAGCACCCCCCCCACCTTTTTGAGATTCGGATTCGGTAGTTATACAGAATCCTAAATAGGCTATCGGTACAAATCTGTTCGGTTTAACGATCGGGATTCGGTATAATTTACAAGATTCGGTAGTTACCACGAATCACGGCTTTTGTTCCAGTTTCGACGAAATTATACCGAATCCGAATATTATTCGGTAGTAACATTAAAAGCTAGAATCTGGATGGAAATAGTTAAATTTGGCAGGAAAAAGCTAACTTAAAAAAATCTCGCCTGCGGCGCTATTGACTGGACTACAGTAGCTGCTGCTGCCGACGTTGGAACTTCTTAGAGTCTCGGTATTTAGTCCACGTTAAATGATAGAACTGTAAGAGAAGCAGTAAATTTTTTAGCATACAGAAACAAAATTTCGCCTGCGGCGCTCGATTTAATATTCTCTTTGGTATAATAGATAGAAGCTGTTAATGCGATCGTGCCCGGCAATATATGCTCCAAGTGGGCTTCGCCAAAACGCCGTCTAATAACTGGCTTATCGTCTTTCATGCTGCCCTTTAATGTTACTCTTCCTACGTATCTTCCTTTCATGTTCCATAATTTAAAGCTCGAATTCTCAGTGTCTAGGATTCAGTAAAAATTTTGAGAGATTCGGTAAAATTTTTGCTCTGCACCCCCCCCCCCCCCACCGAGAATGCACTTGCTACGCCCCTGGTCGTGCTACCCCATACTTGCTGGAAAGACCGAAGGCGGAATACTTAGACTAGCAGGTTACGTATAAGACTATAAGTAGCATAACGTAGACTTCCAGTTAGGTTATACCATTCAGTAGCCTTCACGAAAAAAAGTTAATCAGATAAAGTAGATACGGTACCTAAGTCTCTCGGTTTCAGTAAGTGACTGTATAAAGACGAATTTCAGGATCTTCCGTTAAACATGGATGTATCGATAAGGATTCCAAAGTACAGAGTGTAATCTTGAGTTGGCTTTGAGACAAGACACGAATGTCATGGTGATAAGATCTTGCAACGTCATGCAGTGGTGAAGTTCTGTCTGGGCAAACTGGGCAGCTACCTCGGGCCAGGGGCCGAAGTGGTTTTATATGTAAAAATTAGAATGTGTAAAAACGGTACAGTTGGTACTTCTCTTGTTCATTTCCAAGTCTGCTTGTCTATTTTCTAAACTCAAGGGTACAACGGTATCAGGAATAACGGTAATAAAAGTAAAGTTTATTTTTTGCTATATTACCTAAAAAGCTGTTAGCTGCTTATATAGAGACTCTTTATGTGCGGGTTCTGACGTCATGCAAAGAACCGGACAATTTACAAATTTTATTAACAAACTTCCAGAAATGCAACAGCATAAAATGTAAAAAAAAAAGACCATCATGTACACAATCACCAAGGTCGAAAACAAAACGAAAACATAAAGTTTAGGCTATTTTAGTTAGTGCCTCGAGTCTCTCCGCCTACCGTAACGTACTAATACGTCTACTTAGCCCCCCCCCTCCATCTAACATAGCCTTAAATGCTTAAATATCCGTTGATCGGACCAGTCTTAAAGGGTCGAGGTGGAGCGCAGCTGACCCTTCCCTCCCTACTTTATCATAACATTCGCTGTCAAAGAACTTCTGCACACTTTAAGCTACGTTCCACCTTTTCCGATTCAAGGAGTGGAGTGCAGTTGACCCTTCCCCTCCCTACTAGAACATACCATTCGCTTCGCTGGCACAGGGGGTGGAGCGGAGTTGCCCCCCCTTACTAGAAAATACCATTCGCTGTGCTGTGGGAGAACGTCTTCACATTTAAGCTACGTTCCCCCGCTTTCGAGTCCAGCCGTGGAGCCCGGTTGATCCCCTCAATCCAACTAGAGCATATAAAGAGCGTGTTCCACCCTTCTAACAATAGTAACTACTATTACTATTTTCGTTGCAGCCTCGTGAAAAGTTACTACGCTGACCGTTCCAACCTTCTCGACATAGAAACTAATAGTAACTATTTGCTTACCATGCTAGGGAGCGTTGTAACCGTGGTAACTACGAATCTCTGTGATGTGATTGATCCGATTAGCCCGTGGCATGATATTATGCTGAAAATAGAGAAGTGCGTTCGAACCTCAACGCCAAAATCCGTGACGTCACGCGTAGTAACTACGGTAAGTAGGGTGGAACACGCTCAAAATACGCTTCCCTGTCGCAGAACGTCTGCACCTTTTGAGCTACGTTCCTACTGAATGCAAATTTCACATCGTCTCTCGATTTCGGGTGCGTTCCAGCCTCGTACTAACGTGTCACAAATGGCTACCATCGTTTTTTCAACCAGCAATATAGTTGCACAGAACTGTTATAACATTATACTGTTATACATGTCAGGGTCTTTAACAGTGAGAACGCAAGAGACTTTCGAAAATTTGGACGAGGAAAGATTTCTAGATTCTTTGCTGGAATAACATGTGCGAAAATGAAATTAAAATGATAATAATCATCGAAAGATTCTCGAAATAAACAGTTCAAGTCAAGGCGACCACAGTTTTAGGCTTTTCGCTACATCCGGAAGGGGTTTAAATTGTTGCAATTTTTGTTTTTGTTAATTATTGAATATTTGAGTACGTAAAAGCGCAACTGTATATAGTTATGTTTGACGAGAGAACAAACATTGTTTTTTTTTGCCCTACCTTTTAACACTTCGCACTGGTTTTCTATCAGAGCTTTCAGAACACTTTCCGGGAAAGTTTCTTCGGATTCCGGTCCCGGAACGCAAAAACTGCTGCCGAAAGCGCGGCAAATTTCCGCAGCAGCGTGAAAACCACCGGAAAGTTTTCAACTTTCCGCGACGCTTTCTACTGGACTTCTTGAAAATTCCGGGAAAGATTTTTCGGTGTCCGAGCTCGAAAACCGCCGAGAAAAAACAGAAATGTTTCAAATTTTTACTGAGCTTTCCATTATCCTTCTGAAAAAAAAAAAAACAACTTCCGAGGAAGCTGCTTCGGTTTCCCCACCAAGGAAACCGTTGCGAAAAGCTCGACAACTTTCAATAACAGTGCGAAAACCACCAGAAAGCTATTCCGGCTTTGCTTCCCAGCCCGCAGAAACCCTCTCTCTGCTGGGAGTTTCTTATCTACAGACGTAGAAAAACAGTAGGCACGTTCGCTGCACTCTTAGTAGTTTCTGTTTTTTACTTCCTAGTGTCTGTTACTTGCTTCATACGGAGTTCACTGGGTACACCATTTCCGACTTCTCATTAGAACCCGTCTTCCGAGCCAGTTCTATATCTGGTGAGTTAAAGCCAGACAATGGTGAGTCCAAAAACGACTTATACAGAAAAAAACAGAGACCACTTGGAGTACTCCAGGGCAAAGAACGCAGCTGGTATGAAAAAGCTAGGATCTACAGCACTTTTAACTTTGACAATCAACCACTGTCCGAATTACACTCCGGGCTTCTTTCGCATCCGGCCACTACGCTTTTACACTGGTTTGACTTCGAAAAAACAAATAAATAAACTAACCAACTCAACAACTCCCCGAAAAACTCATCACCAGTTAGTGGCTGTCAGCGAAATTTCACAAACACTGGAATTAAGATAATCAATTTGAACCGCTAGAAATTTCTAACTTTTAGTCTATTTTCACCGTAGCGTAGATTTTTCGAACGAACATCGATGCTCCAATGTAGCCCAGTGTCCCACACATGATTCCTAGACACATGCTGAACATTGCCATATAGGAGAAGTAGAACACGGTCTGGAACACGCCGTACATCCTAGAGAAAAAGAAGAACAATTGTAAAAGCACTAGTCGCAGTCGATACTGGAACACCCCATACATCCTAGAGACGAAGAAGGACAATTGTTAAAGCACTACTCGAAGTAGATCTTGAACATCGGGTATTTTCATTAATACCCGAATCGTGAGCAGAGATATCAAATTCTGGAAGCCCCGTTAAACAACACAAACAATACCCAAATCGTTGACAACTCATGTAGTCCAACAACATACAAAAAACAACTGCAAGCTCATTAGCATAAACAAATGAAACATAAAGAAGAATAAGAACATGAGCAAAAGGAAAGTGTGTCTAGTACGGTTTGTGAAGCGGCAGGGGGGGCTTCATGTGAACACCAACTGAACTCCGCCTAGTTCCCAAATCCTGCAAAATCCCTACTAACCACAATTCCACAAACACAAGACTAACCGAAAGGTTTCGATTGACAGATCAAAGATTTTAGAGAAAAAGGAAAAAAAAAACGGCTACTTACTTCGTTTTAAAGAAGAAATAATAAACAGCGTATAGGTAGACATAGATGGATGTCGACGCGGAACACAGGAAACTTGTCCACTGCCTGCAATGGAAAAAAATTCAGCTGATGTATCCGTTTTGCACTGCCAAACATTCTTCTTAATTTAAAATTTACATACTTTGTCTGGATCGTTGAATTTGACAGATCGTCATTATCAATTAAATGGATTAAAATTCCGGATCTGGGTTTTCCTTTCGGATTCCAGTTTTCCGTTCTTGGTCAGACCACCGAGTCAGTTCAGAAAACACAACAATTCTTATTCAGCAGCCGATAAAATTCACGGAGCTGAAATGGGATGAAGCAAAATTTTCCACTGGGGGGCACTGGATCCGCCGGCGCAGAAGAAGAAGAGTCGAAAGGACCTTTATATACAACCCCTACCCCATCCATGAATGCAGAGGCACAGAGCTCAAGGCCCATTCACAACGGGTTTTACCTAATAGCCTACTCGGTACCAGCCAGTTCCGGAAATTGCTCTGAGACCGAGAATTAGCTGGGTTTCTGCCGTTCGCAATTGATATTGAGGCCAGTTTCGAATACCAGCTAGTCTCGTACCCAAGTTGAAATCAGTTCAACTTTCGAGGATACTGGCCAATCAGATCATTTTGGGGAGAACCTAAACTTCTCGTGTTTTCGCACGAGGTAATCGAGATTTTTGTGGGAAATATGGGGATGGAAATAGGTGCTGTAAACCTAGGTGAGAAAGCACATTATTCCCGAACTCAGTACAAAGAGTAACGTGTCGGGCTGGTAAGTCTGAGAGGCGGAATTCCTTGAGGAGGTAAACTGACACATTAGGTACCCACTAGCGCCACGATAAGTAGAAAACCGGATAGAAAAAACTTACCATCTGTAATCCTCTGCGTTTAGTAGGAAATACGTAGCTACAATCGTGACGCATACCGTAACCACGGCCAAAATCAGGAACACGAGCAGCATGAAGCCGAAGACATAGTAGATCTTATAGGCCCAAAAGGACGTGAAGATGAAATACCTGCACAAAGGACAATGAACTATCTTACTCGTGATTGGACACAAGCAAAGTCACGCCCTAATATAGCGAAGCCTGCACAGAACCGAGCGAGCATTTCTTGCTGAGACTATAGGCGTATTCTCGCCGTTCCCCGAGGAGTCCTCGGGGAGTCGAAGGGGACGGCGAGAATAGAGGGACTCACTCCACGCGGACAGAAAACTGCGAGAATACGGGGAATGCTTCTAAAACGGATTTCGTTCCTAATAAAAATATGCAGCTCACAAAATTAGTCTGGATCCACTTTACTTTGGGTTTTGTTTATTCTGATCATTTTTAATTAATTTTACACTGCACCAACACCAGCAAAAATTGATTCCCCTCCAAAACTGAAAGGGAGTCCTTTTTGATGATGGTGATGATAATCGGAGCATTCCCCGTCCGTGGGGACTCGCGAGAATACGGGGAGTCAGTCCTCGGGACAAAGAAAAACGCGGGGACTCTTTAAGTGGAGTCTTCGGGGAACAGCGAAAATACGCCTTATAGGGCGATTCTGGCAGTCTGGAAAGCTCCACGAGCTTATGTGCCGGCTGTTCTTGCGACTTCGGCTAAAAGTAGCTTTGCTTTCCAGAGCTGTTCTCGCGCACCACTAGTTTCCGCCAGCACTTGGAAAGCGAATCCACTTCGCGAGTGGAAAGTGATTTCGGCAGTCAGCGAGAAGTTGTAAATGGAGCCATGGAGCTTCGTAGGGGTCGAAACATATTTTGTTCATTTCTTAAAACTGAACTGAAACCAAAAGGTAGGTCAACGGAGACTAGAACCTGCGCCCTATGGGGAACAAGAAGATTTCGATTCCAGCGCGCCAGGACTTAAAGTTTAACTGAAAAGCCAACTTATTTTTGTGTCATTTAGTTGAATACACTGAATTATTTGGATTCTGCAAAGGGATTTTTTTGTTTTCCACAATCTGCTCTATATAGTTATGACGTCCAGAATATCTGCTGCCGTCCCCACAGCGAAAATTCTACTATGACGCGGGAAATTTTTATCTAAACACAAACAAGGCTTTTCAGTGGGCAGTGGCGATATTGGTGAAGATTGCTTAGTGCCTGAACAAAAAAAAGTTATAAATCTTTCTTGTAAGGCATACAACAAATTACAGGTATCACAAATCACACGGAAATTCCACTATTTGAAAATCGATTATTCCTGAATAGCGGAACAACCAAGTAAAGCATTTTCAGCGGGTCTTCAAGCCAATTTAAGTGAATAAGTGATGGGTAACTAGATTGTCCTATCCCAGTCCTTTTCGGTTAAACTTTAATGACCGACTGAGTAAATTGTTGCTTACATTTCGATGAAAATCGATCCGAACGGCAAAATTCCTCCCAATGCTATGATGACTTCAGGTTCCATGAACCATTTCTTCTCTGGGATTGGGCGAGGGACAGCGTTAACTCGGCAAGGGGCATTTGGTCGACCAGAGAGGTTGCGCCCCACGATGGTCCCGACAAGAGTCAGGGGGAACAGGACGAAGAGCCAAATGGCTACGATATATACCTGAAAGAAGATGCAACAAATGATGGATGATAAAACTGTACTCCGAAATTTCAAACCAGTTGATTCAGACACCAGTTGTACGTAGTAATTTGTGGCTAGCCTTACTCTTACCCCCAGTTCAAAACTGAACCTCTCTGAGTGTACATGTCTCGAAGTTCAAGTACGGGCAGGAAGTCAACTGAATGGGCAAGAACGAGAACAAGTCCGCAAGCGCTCAATCGTGGAGTGTTAAAGTAAAATGTTTATCACATCTTATAGCCAATACAAACAGGGGGGAGGACATTCCGGAGGATTGAGTGGTTTAGTGTTCTGAGACCAAAATTTACGATAATTTTTCCAGAAGACTCTCTAGTGCACTCAGACTAAACGTTTTCAAAAACTTACAATGGACTTGAAGTGGAGCATCCTAGTGGCATGGTAATAGACTGCGAAGAAGTTTACGAAGAGGATGGTGCCACCTAGGACGGCCGGGAGGAGCAGAACGGACACCAAATACTGTCGGATCCACTTCTTGCCCCCCATACGAGAATAAAGGCTCCCGCCGGTGTATCCATTAATGGGCGATGTAAGAGCGTAGGCAAAGAGGACTGTGGAGAGCAGGGATCCACGCCTAAAGAGAAAGCATAATTAGTATATGATGTAAATAACACGCATTTATGTGTATTTCTGATATGCCCTGCCATCTATCTGTATTTAGTAAGAGTGACCGTTACCAATCTCCGAATGATCCGCAGAAGAAGACGAAAAAAAGTAAATGCATTAAAATAAGCATTGAGAAACCCGGATAGGTTAGTTTATTTATTTATTAGTTCAGAAATCGGATATTAGTTGCGTTTTTGCTGATACCATGGTATCAGATATACGGTCTAAAGTCGTTTTTGCAGTTATCGCGGTATCTGATACCACGGTCAAAAGGCGTTTTTGCAGTTGTCGTGGTATCTGGCCAGTTACCGTGGTAACAGATATTCAGATATCACGGTCCGACCGTGATATCTGGTCCTGGTATCTGTAAAACGCACCTCACTTTCATCAAATTTTGTCAAATTGGTGAGAAAGAAGTTCAGCACTTAGTGATGTAACTGGATATCAGTTTTTATTTTGGGATGACTTCGAAAAGTGCAATTTTGGCAATAGTCGTTTTTGCAGTTGACCGTATATCAGATACCACGGTAACTGCAAAAACGACTAATTGCAGATCCAGTTACCGTGGTAACAGATACTATGGTATCCGCAAAAACGCAACTATTGGTTCAAGCGAATTTAAATAGGATAAGATATGTGCGTTGTGATGTGATTAAACTGAAAGAGGTATAAATATTGTGTTTGTGTTCCTTTTTCAGGGTTTCTATGTTTGGATTCGAAGACTTTTTTGTTAGTCGTCATGATTTGGAAAATTCAGCAGACGCTCTTTGGCGGTTTTCCGGCTCTTCCTGGCAATAGTACAGGCAAATGGAGGTTTGACCCCAAACAAATTGCAACAGAAATGATTTTTACACCATCTTGTAGAGAAAAAAAAGCTGAACAACATATCCATTTTCGCATATTCTCGCTCGGCGCAAAATAAGCGTTTTTTGGCTTTTAATGCCTTTTTTTTACGTATTTCGAAAAAAATACAAAACTTTCATGGTTGTCCGCTAGTCTTGAACTGAAGTATGATTCCATTGCAAAATGACAAGCTGAAACCGAAAATGAAATCAGATTTGGCGTATAAAGCACCAGAAAAAAGTTATTGCCATTTTTTCAACCTATTTCGCGAAAAAGAGCAATTTTTTATTTGGCCCGATTTTCCTGAATGAAAGTACGATCCGGACATATAATCACGAGCTTAGACCGAAAATGGAATCAAGAAAGTTTCGTAACCATAGATATGTGATCTTTTCCAATTTTTAGTAAAAACAGGAAAATGATTAAGAAAAGTGAAGTACGAATACAAACTGCTTTTCAATGCTCAGTTTTCGTGGTTGTCCTTTAGTCTTGAACTGAAGTACGATTCTAATGCAAATGACAAGGTGAAATCGAAAATGAAGTCAGATTTGACGCATAAAGTACCAGAAAAAGTTAATGTCATTTTTTCAACCAACTATTGAAAAAGTACAAAATTCCACACTGGTCCGATTTTCTTGAACGAAAGTGCTAGCCTGACATATAATCTCGAGCTGAGGCCAAAAATTGAATCAACCTGGGTGTCTAGTGTACCAGAAAGAAGTTTCATCATCATCAACATAAGATCTCCACGAATTTGGGGATCTTAGTATATTTTAAGAGCATCGTCGATTTTAAGTCGATTCTAAGAGCATGCGCAGAGCTTGTTGAAGGTCATTTGCTAGCGGGTATAAGAAGTCATCTTGATTCTTATATCCCATTTCGTGGATCTTCAGTTGAGGATCAAGCTCCCCAGTTCATTCCTAAACTTGATAAAAGAAAAAAAACTCGGTACTTGTGTTATTTTGCTACATGAACCATTGATGGCGACTGTTCTGGGTGAACAAACGAACTTGTCGTTGTCACTTTTTCGAAATCTTCCCTTTGGAGCTTATTCAGGTCTCCTCCTTTCGACGCCACGGATCAGGAGAAGGGTGTCTTCACCAGACTTCCCATGATCCAGATCCTTCAATTCTTATGAAGTTTCGCAGTACCGAAGCATCTCCCAATACTGGAACCACAGCTTTGACATCCGATACTGTAGCAGTCCTGATCAGTTCCAGTATTTATTCTAAGGAATGACTACATGCTACATCCTCAACATTTACTTCCTTGTTCATCAGCTTCGTGAAAAAGTTCCATGATCTGTTCAGATGGTCGTGGAAAGCAGAATAGCGTGTAGCGCCGCGTCAATCATTACCTGGCGACGTAGGCTATGCTTCTGGCGATCACTTATCCGCTGAAAGGACATCTCCGAGTCCTGACTCCCAGTCCGGACATCTTGCGAGTCCTGACTCCCAGTCCGGACATGTTCCGAGTCCTGACTCCCAGTCCGGACATGTTCCGAGTCCTGACTCCCAGTCCGGACATGTTCCGAGTCCTGACTCCCAGTCCGGACATCTTCCGAGTCCTGACTCCCAGTCCAGACATCTTTGGAGTCCGGACTCCCAGTCCAGACTCCTCCAGGATGTAGCATCATAAGCTAATCGTGGCGTGGAATCCGCCAAGTTTCAGGTCGAACACTGAATGTCCGCTTCCTGGTGAAGCTGTCTGGACCAGTTTCATGAATTTCCACCACAGGGATTGGTCAAAGGTTACATCGAGAGTAAATTCACGTGTCTTCAAAAGCTGGAAGATCAGTCACTGAGGGGAAAAGAGTAAACTATTTCAATGGGTGATTTTCGACCATAAGTGATTGCTGTGTTCCATTCGAACCCAGGATTTTGGATCCGATTTTGGCTTGCTGGTAGGCTAAGTCGAATCATCTGATTTGTGGTGCACAATGCGTAAAAAATTTTGTAAACAATAATATGTCGTACCATCCCGAAAAAAGACGACCACGAAAATCGTAATTTTTGTTCTTAAAACCGACTCAGTATGTAGAACTTTGTATGTGTTGTATTGTTTCGTAAATATTGAGCATTGCAAAGCAGTTTGACTCCTACTTTACTTTTCTTAACAATTTTCTTTTTTTTACTAAAAATACGTAAAGATGACACATTTATAGTTACGAAACTTCTTTCAGGCACGGCAGACACCTAACATGACTCCATTTTAGGTCTCAGCTCGTGATTCTGTGTCAGGAAAGCACTTTAATTCAAGAAAATCGGCCCACACTGAAAATTGTCATTTTTTGCGAAATAGGCTGAAAAAATTACATTAACCTTTTTCTGGTGCTTTATGCGCCAAATCTGACTTCATTTTCGGTTTCAGCTTGTCATTTTGCATTTGAATCGTACTTCAGTTCAAGATTAGCGGACACCCACGGAAATTTTACATTTTTTTTCAAAATGTGTAAAAAAATGTATTAAAAGCCAAAAAACACTTATTTTGCGTCGAGCGAGGATATGCGAAAATGGATATGTTGTTCAGCTTTTTTTTCTCTGTGACAACAGTAGCAAAACCCGGACAGAACGACAGACATTACGACGCTATATGGCACTTGAAAGCTCAAGTATCATAAAAGACGGCAACTAGAGGAAATCTTCAAACGGGAGTAACTTAAAAAGTAACGACCATCTCTTTTTTTATTCCTCGGAGAAGTCAAGTATAAGTGGAATTGTCGAAGACGCGTAATTCAAAGACCAATTATACCAAAAGATTCTTTAAAACAAGTAAATTTCACGGAACTGCAATTCAAATAATCTCTATTAGAGGTCTTATTTTAATCCTTAAACTGTACCTGTTCCCGCAGTCGGTCGAATCACAAATACGATTAGCCTAGTGGTCTAGGACACGGTCGGGTCCCTGATACACCTGCCAAGTTTCATCGTCCTAGCTCCCCCTAATCTATATCAACTCCTACTACGCATGAAACTACGCAGTGAAGATGGTGTAAAAATCATTTTTGTTGCAATTTGTTTGGGGTCCACCTCTTTTTGGAGCTCATTTTCCTGTACTACAATGCTTGTTATGCATAACATTTCATGCACAACGTTTTAAAACTACAACAGATTACATCAAGCGGTCTCTGTTGAAACTGCGCATCCTTGTGTTATCCGTTATGAGACGCCTGACAGTGTAGTGGCAGGGCTGACTGTTCGCCTAATGAAGAATTAACGAGAAGCTAGGGCCGCCGAACCAGATACAGTATCTTCGATATGGCTGGATTAGCAAATGGCCAAGAAACAATATTAGGGTAGCGGAACGTTGCGTTTGACAGTTTTTAATTTTTGTTTAGGATTATTATCAATCTCTGCTAAAACGCAAGATTAGTGGCTGACATTGACTAAAATGTGCACAGCACCAGGCATACGTCCAATTCTCACAAGCTGGGGGTTACAGTACCCAAAGCCCCAGTCACGGCAGTAGTTAAACTAAGTAGAAAGTCATTCACAGTGCTTGCCTTAAGGAAATTAAATTATTGGCTGACATGGACTGAACTGCGCACGTCACCAAGCATACTTTGGGCCGAGCTCGTATCTCTGCCGGCCCCCATTGAACGATAGTTACAGTTAAGTATTTTTCAAATTAAAGAACTTGAGCCTAAAATACGACCGATTTCCATAAGCAGAGCATGTTAATTCCGAGGGGGTACTTACTCTGTGTACAGTTCTCCCAAAATGGCAAAAATGATGACGCAGAACGTCACAGCAGTGATGTGGAATCCGCAGCCAATCACAGCCGAGAAAAACGTCGCATGTTGCGCTGGACGGAACACTTCACCATGGACTTGCTTCCAGCCGTATTCGTCGCCAAGGTCGTGACCCTAAAGCACCGATAAGGGATTAACAAGGTCAGTCCTCTCGCCCTCTCTTAAGCTACGCGCACACTGACAGGATTTCGCAGTCGAAGATACGCATGCAAAATTCGGTCTAGACTTTCTTCTAATTTCGGGGCGGTGATTTGTCTCAGGGATTTCCTATCTAGACGTAATCTTGCTAAGATTTTTAACACTGTTGCTCTTCCACAGACTTTGCTTGCATCTTCTATTTTACCTTTTCTAACGTTCACAAATTTATCTCGCATTAAAACTACTTCTTTAACTTTGGGAAATTTTTATGCCGGTTTTCTAAATTTCAATCTAGTTCTTTTGTGATAGAACTTTTTCTGATGCGTTGCGTTGATTGATCGATGAATGTATTTTGGTTGAAGTTTAAGGTAGACATTCATTTAGGCTAGTGTAATTTCTTAAAATGAAATGAATGTAGAATCGTGAAAGTTTATGGTCTAGTTGTTCGTCAGTTGTACTTGTAGACCGATTATTTATATTTTATTATATTTTTCTACTCGCCAGCTTTGGCGGATATAAATAAATGAACTGAATTGAATTGAATCCGATACCGGAGACATCAATGTGACGTCATCAAGATAGTCGGGAAATTCTATCAAATAGGTTTTACTGAATACATTCGTAGAGCCGAGCGGCCAGCGAGGCGCCGGACACGTTTACATTTATAAACCGTTCTAGGGAATTTAGGTGCGGAAATGGAAAATATGAACTTTTCTTGTAATTAAGAGTGACGTCACGGTCCTCGGATAATCGGCTGAGGTTTAGTCGACACCCAAAATTCATTATCATCATCATTATTGGGAAACCCGCATGCGATGCTTCAAATTTCGGAGCGAAGAAGGAGATTCGCATCCGACTGCGGAAATCGGTGTGCAGGTACTTGTAGTCCTCGCCAAAATCCTTCCCTTCTTTTCCGGAAATGCGTAGATACCTCGAAACTCGCTTCTGATAACCGGCTTCTTCTGGTGCTTTCCACTACGGCCTACACGGACGGACGTGATCTACGCTTAAAAATATTCCTTCAGCCCCAAGCTGACTGCGAATCATATTTGACAAAGCAAAACGGATAAGTCCAGGTACATTTTATTGGAGCTATATTTCGGCCCTTCTTGGCAAGGGTCCTCTTCAGGCTCAAGCTGGAAAATGAACTTGTAGAAAAACAATTATGCGCACGCTACTTTATCATGCGCACGCTACTTTTTCCACTTTAATCAATGATGCGCGAGTGAGTGGACAACCGCTGTATACGCTTCTGATAGACATAAAAGGTGCTTTTGACAACGTTTCTCATGCGGCTGCTCTTTTATCACTTGTGTATAATGGTATTCCTCGTTCTGTTGTGCGTGTTTTAAGGTCGTGGTACAATGGACTTAATGTTCAAGTGGCAATTCGTTCCCCAAAAATTCTGTCCAATTTAATTTCAGTGGGAAAAGGCGTTAGACAAGGTGGAATTTTATCTCCATATATTTTTAATGCATGTTTGGCAGACTGTCTTCGGTCGCTTAAAACTTCTTTGATTCATTTCGCGCGTGATGTAACGTTTTTAGCTTATGCTGATGATATTATTATTTTAAGCCGGTCAAAAGAAAAGTTAATTGAAAATTTTAACATTCTAGTGTCTAAACTGGGGAAGAAGGGTCTAATAATTAGTTATGAAAAATGTAATTATTTTGTGATTAGTAGTTTGCCGACACTGAATGCCCCTCTGGATTGTGGTGGGGGGATTGTTTTCAGCCCTGTTGAGAAAGTTACGTATCTTGGAATCCCTTATTCTTCCAATACCAGGGAATGGAAACTTATCCTTATTCAACATGTGCAAGATAAAATAAGAAGAGCATTTGGTGCTGTTATTCGTTTACGGGGTATGTATCGTAGAGATGTTCTCGGTTCGATTTATACGGCTGTTGCACTCCCTCATATTCTTTTCCCGTCTGCTTTCTTTTCTTCTTTCCGTCCGTCTGAACTTTCTGCGTTAAAAGTTACTTATTACAAATTTTCAAAATTCCTTCTTGGTTTCCCTATTTCTGCGAGTAATTCTCACCTAACTTCCAGTTTTAAAGTGAAGAATCCTCTGGAAACTCTGAACAGAAAAATTCAGAACTTTCATAAAAAGGCTGAAAACATTCTTGTCCATCACAACCTTTTTCCTTTCTTCACTAAAAAAGTGCCATGATTAGTTTATTTATTTTGATTTTGTGTTATCATTTGTATTTTATTGTAGATATAGAATGATAGTTTGTTTTTAACGGTCAGTTAATTGTTTGTGTACTATCTCTGAAGTGTTTGTGACATGTAGTTCTCTTTTTTATATACTCTTCAGTTTTGAAGGAATCAAATAAATGAATGAATGAATGAATGAATTAAAGATTCTTCCTTAAATATCTCATTCTGTGAACTACTTGCCGGAAAACTGCTTGGAGTCAAAGCTGGTAACCAAAATGCAGAAGAATCTCTACCCTTTCGAAGACCCAATCGAGCAGCAACAATAGCAGCCGTGTCCAATAAAATCACAGCACCAGCTTTGACTCCAAGCAGTCTTCCGGCAAGTAGTTCACAGAATCAGATATTTAAGGAAAAATCTTTAATTGTGAAGAGGACTCTTGCCAAGAAGGGCCGAAATATAGCTCCAATAAAATGTAGCCGACTTATCCGTTTTGCTTTGTCAAATACGCTTAAAGTTCAACTGAAAAGGGCTGGGACAGGACATTAGCTGCGTTTTTGCAGATACAATGGTATCCGTTACCACGGTAACTCGATCTGCAATTAGTCGTTTTTGCAGTTACTGTGGTATCTGACATACGGTTGATCTGCAAAAACGACAATTGCCGAAATTGCGCTTATTGAAGTCATCCCAAAAGAAAAACTGATATCCAGTCACATCACTAAGTGCCAAACTTCATTCCCAACAGTTTCAGAAAGACTGATGAAAGTCAGACGACTATTTCAGATACCACGATAACTGCAAAAAACGACTTTCGACCGTGGTATCAGATACCATGGTATCTGCAAAAACGCAACTATTCTAATTATACCCATTATTTATTCACCCAAAGAGGCTTGAGCCAACTATGTACTGATTTAGTGTACAAATAAAACGAACTTGAACATGAGATTCATGTCACGGTTTGGTCATTCAACCTGCTACCACGAAGGAAAGTTACGCAGCGTATATCCTGACACAACTACAAGTAATAGTCGGGGGGAACACTGTCAGAAGTTTCATAACAGATAGCGCATAACACTTTCAAGAATAACACTTTTTCACTTGGAAATAAAGTGTTATGACCAATTAAGTTTACACTATTTCGTGCCTAGATCTCCAACAACACCTTCAGTTGGTAAAAATACTAACGGGAACGAAAGAAACATAACAGATAAGATAAGATAGATAAGATTTATTCCACTAAAAGCACAGAGGCCAAAGTGTTATCTGTTGAAACCGGGCATCCCAAAGTGTTATCTGTTGAAACCGGGCATCCTTCTGTTGTCGTTATTTAACTTCTGACAGTGTAGTATTTTTTACCAATTGAAGGTGTTGTTGGGGATCTAGGCACGAAATAGTGTAAACTTAATTGGTCATAACACTTTATTTCTAAGTGAAAAGGTGTTCTTCTTGAAAGTGTTATGCGCGATCTGTTATGAAACTTCTGACAGTGAAGGGGGGGAGTAAGCTCACCATATCATCTGACTCTTCATCCCGAGAGTATCGAGCATAGTCTTTGTGAAGAGTACGGAGCAGGATCATCGTAACAAGTCCGACCAGGAAAAGAACCATCATGAAGCTGTTGAAGATGCTAAACCAATGAATCTGAAAAAAAAATAAAAAAAATTGCATCGCCTTAAACCTAAAATCGACTCCTCAAACAAGGGGTCCCGACGAATATTAAAAAAATATATTTTGTTTTCATTTGTGTCTACTGTGTTCATTCCTTAAAGGACCCCTCTTGCTTATTCTGCTTTTTATAAATATATCTAGCTCCCATATAGAATTATAAGCTTCTAAAATCCCCATTTTTCTCCATTGTTTCGTTTTGTGCCTACGATATTTTAGCGCTTTTTTTGCCTTGCCGAGTTTTGCCCGTCACACAACGAAACGTTTGCCGGGATCATCAACGTCTGCTCACAACTCTTTCACACAGAAGGATCCGAGAAGCTTTAGTTTATTGCTTCTTTTTTTGCTTAGTTTTCACACTTTTGAACCACGGCGCGATCAGTTTTCAAATGTTCTGCGCCCAGCCGCCGCGTCGGAGAGCAGGAAGGCTGAGCATAGTCGACAGACGCTAACAAGAAAATCGCTAATTTCAGATGGAAAGTAATGGTATTTTCGAAAATGTTTTTTTCTGATCCATTTCATAGGGAAAATACTATTTCTAGTAAGAGTTGTGCTTTAAACCTAAAATCGACTCCTCAAACAAGGGGTCCCGACGAATATCAGAAAAATATATTTTGTTTTCATTTCTGTCTACTGTGTTCATTCCTTAAACATCTGACATGACCGTTGGCTTTTAGAGCAAATAAAAGTTTATCTATTCTTATCGGAGCCCCTAAACAGCTTACTGGCAAAAGGAACATTCACAGCTACTAACCAGCCAACACGAATTCTTCAAGTCTAGCTGATTTTTGGCTTCTTTTTGATAAGGTGACTGCTAGACACGGGCCGTATACCGAAGGAGAAGTGGGGGCAGTTGTTCCCTCATTCCAGAAAGGGAAGAAAACTGCAAGACGAATTTATGTCTCTGGAAGCTCCCGGTTCACCTTCCAACAACTTCCAACACCACTCGAAGAGATCCGTGAGAAGAGTCTAAAACAATCCTGAAATTCCCTTTCTTTTCAATTCGATAAGTCTTAGAGTGCAAGACGTAAGTTACCACATGGTAAGTTACCACCGGGTAACTTACCCGGTAATGGTAAGTTTCAGGTCAAACTTACCGGTAAGTTTCTCACAAGTGGTAAGTTTAAGTTTTTCGTGTACAAAAATGTTCTCAGTTAAACCTAATCCATCCCTAAGAGAGCTGGGACTTCAGAACAATCTTTCGCATACATTTTTAGTCGTCAGATTCAATGCGTGAGTCATTTACTGTACTTCCGCTCAGTGTCATTTCCTGTCGGAAAAGGGTGGGCCAATCAGCGCGCGTCTTACATTTCTTGTCGTATCGTAACCAATAAGAAACGGGTCTGCGTGAACAAAAATACGATGAGTCAGTAGTCAGTCTCAGCAGAGCAAAATAACACTAAGGAGTAGCGCCAAGACTTGAAAAAAGTGACACACACTCGAACAGTAGCGACACTAGCGATAGTGAACGTCCCTACTGAAACTCAATCGGTCGTGCACCAGTGATGGCTCCAATAACTTCATATTCTGAACACAGCAAAAAAAAGACACAACCTCCCCGGTTTCCAAGATGTATGCAAACCGCGTCTTAGCTTTACTAGAAATTTCTAAATCCGCATGTTTTTCTCGCTTTAAATTCCGCAAGCGTAATGGGCGGCGCTACGACTATGGCCCCTTTGCGAAGCATGGAAAGGATAGGTCTTGGCGCTACTCCCTAGTGTTATTTTGCTCTGGTCTGCAGTCATTCTGAATAATGAATACGTAAGAAAGACATCCCTAGAACATGTTAATTTGATACGGTGAGTTCTAGTTCTTGACTTTTGACTAAAATTTTGCACTGGCGACTTTTTATGGCACTTAGGCTGAAGTGTCATATACCGTTCGCAAAAAGTCGGTCTGTCCGTGGGGTCTCGAGTTCGGGCACTTCTGGGTAAGCTAGGAAGCTGAAATTTCGTATGCGTAGAAATATGCATCTGATGCAAGATCTCCATCTCATACGGATACGGAATCCGAGTTCGTCGGGGTCGTGAACACAGAACTCTGTAACTACATCTCCAAACGTGGCCCATTTTCGAAACCGTTGTACTATGAGACTGCGAAAGCTGTCGAGTCGGCAGCTTGCTGGTGGGCTGGATTTTTTGGGAAGTTGGTGCTTTCGGGGGTCGCGATAAAAGTCTGTACAATTTGTGTTACTGTAGCCTCCTGTGACAGACTCTGGTCAGGGTATGATCTAGCGCAAACTCACCGTAGAAACCGTAGCTTATCTATTTTTTATTACAAAGTTATATTATCTGAAACCTAAAGTGCCATTTTGTTCAATTTTTCTCACTTTTGATACATGTAACCGAAGTAGCATATAATTCAATAAAAATGATACAAACATATGAATATTCTTTAATATTCTCTCAAAGGAGAGGGGATACAACTCCTTAAATACATTAGTATCTGAAACTTACCACTTGGGTGGTAACTTACGGTAACTTACTCGGTAAGAGTAAGTTTCGAAACTTACCGGTAATTCTTGCACTCTAATAAGTCTTTAGTTCAGTTCAGTTCAGTTATATTCATAAAAATAATAAGCACCATTAACTCATTATGACCCCACCATAAGGCCTGGCAATGGGCAATGATATCAGGGACCCATACATTTCCTCGCCATTCAGGGGGCTTGTCATTTCCTATGCTTCTATGTTGCAATGTTGCCCGAGCCTCACCTAGTTTCCAAAATTCCACTTGGGTCGAATCGGCGTTCTTGCTCAGATAGAGCCAATCCCGGGCCTCCTTGGACGTGAGACTAAAGAGACTCCTCCCTCAAGGCAATATTTTATCCCCGTGGGTATTTCTCGAACTATATGACGCTTGGTCAAGAGCGCATCAGAAATCTCTTATTGACAAGCCCCCTCAATGGCGAGTCATTACAGGAAATCTATGGGTCCCTACTGATATCCTAATCGTGGATAAGCCAAACAGGATGAGTCCAATGGAGAATGTTCAGGACTACTTACATAAACCGATATGATATGATATTTAATCACCAAAAAAACCCTTTCGGGCCACGGCAATACACAACAAGAGCTACGAGCTCATATGGCACTTGTTACGAGTAGTGGTACGAGAAAGTAGAAGAGAACTTCACAATAAACACCCCGCCATTCAAAAATGCGGTTCGGACCTAGAATTAGGATATCTAGGTTCATTCAATCTGAAAGCTCTAGATGACATATTTAGAACTTATGCTTGTTCTTCCCACCAAGCTTCATCCCGATCCCTCCACTCTAAGCGATTACAAAGATTTCCGGTTCGCCCCTTCAACTCCTCCCAATGTCACCGGATCTGGTCCGGATTTAAAATGGGATGTCTGAGTTACGAGACACCTTTCTAAATATCAAGTTTCGGTTCAATCCGATAACACGTTCAATAGCTGAGCTTGCCACTGGATTCCGGATTCCTCTTTTGTACACTCCCCCTCGACGGTCGGGTCGGGGAAACGACATTCTCAAGTCAATAGTTCGGGTACCTGACAAGCATGCCAAGTTCATTGTCCTTGCACATCAGCTGAAGTACCGAACTCGTGGGATTACTACAAACTCGGATCCCCTCCAACTCCCCCACAGTGACCGGATCCATTTCGGTTATGCTATTCACTTGCTCTTCCCACCAACTTTCATCCCAAACCCTCCACTCTAAGCGTTTCCCAAGATTTCCGGTTCCCCCGTCCGACTCCCCCCAATATCACCGGATCCGGTTCGGATTTAAAATGGGGCGTCGGAGACACGAGATCTTTCTATACGTCAAGTTTCATCAAGATCGGATCACCCGTTCGCAAGTTAAAAATACCTCACTTTTCGGGTTCCCCCTCTCTCCACCCCCACCCCCCCCCCCAGATGGTCGGATCCGGGAAACGACTATTCTCAAGTCAACCTGTTCGGGTCCCATACACGCCTGCCAAGTTTCATCGTCTTAGCGCATCAGGAAGTACCGAACTCGCGGGATCACTAGAAATTCGGATCCCCCCAACCCCCCCACTGTGAACGGATCCGGTCCGGTTATATCAATCACGTATCTAGGGCTTGTGCTTGTTCTTTCCACCAACTTTGTCACGGTGTGACCATCAGAGTCGCAAACCCCTCTCCGCATCATTGCACCTGAGTGAATGAATTAGTCATAGTGATACCTTTTTGTTTGATTTTTGTCAGAATATATCTGGACTCGTTAGAGTGAACACCTTGGAGAGTTTTACCGTGGATTAGGTCGTCACAACTGGTGATCAGCGGAGGGATTAGTTTGACAGTGACGGTACAATTTCGAGCAAACGAAGGTAAGATTGTGAAGGCGAAATTTTGTACAGACCTAAGCGGTTTTTGAGTAAAGGCTCTAAGCGAGAACTAAGTTATTCTCAGGAAGTGGTAGGACTACTTTCAAGTGAATAGTTAAGTCGTGTAGGTTACTGAATTAGAAGGCCCAGATTAAGCTCCGGGAAATCCAGTAAGCCTAACGTTTAATGAACTATTAAGACTGGGAAAATTGTGTCGACTAGGCAAGAAGCGAAGGCTCAAGGGACTAGTCACCAGCAACTGGTACCCGATGGTCGTTCAGTCCGAGCAGAGACGGTAGAGGGTGATCCAAAAAATACCGTAGACATAGTTAGAACGGAAAAAATTAAAAACATGAACGAAAATATCGGCGAATTAGTTACTCAGTTCAAGGACATGTTCAAGCTTATGCAAGAACAGAAAGCGGCAGACGACGCACGTCACGAGAGAGAGAGACGGGAGTTGTTAGAAAAAATGGCGAAGCCGCGAGAGCCGACTCTACAGAAAATGTCAGACGGGGATGACGTAGATTGTTTTTTAACAGCTTTCGAAAATACAGCTGCGCTATGCGCGTGGGACGGCCCGACAAAAGCTTTACGCCTAATTCCACTACTCACAGGGAAAGCTTTAGAAGCCATTTCGGGAATGAATCAAACGCAATTACGCAACTTTTCAGCGGTAAAAGAAAGTATTTTGAAAAAATACTGTATTTCGCCCGAAACGTATCGCATAAAGTTTCGCAGTTTACGCATGGCAGAAGCCACGTCATTCCAAGAACACGCTGACAAATTAGAGTTATATTGCGCTAAGTGGTTGAAAGTAACCGAAACCGACGTTAGCAGCACATCAGACTTACGTGCAGCTAAGATAAAGCAGATCATGACAGAACTGACGCTAGAACAGTTCGTTAACAGTATTTCCTTTCCAGGTCTAGTTATACACCTCAAGCAGTTAGCCCCATCTACTATGGCCGAAGCAGTCAGACACGCAGAAAACTACGCTGAAGCTAACAAAGGGGCCAAATCACAGACGCGATTCCGAGCTGGAGGAGGAGATACTGCTGCTGAACCAAGCCGCCAAGCAGATAAACGGCCAAGTAAGTACAACGCCGCTGCAGAAATCAAATGTTTTAAGTGCAACCTGTTCGGGCATTACGCCAGGGATTGTACCGAGACAAAGCCAGACAGACGCACAGACATGAAGCCGAAAGCCAAATACGTTAAAAGCGCATACGTTCGTACTTCGAAAGTATCGGGTTCGCACCGCCCACTTGACGGAATTTTGCTACACGACTGTAAGTCAGAAAGTAACCCTGCACACATAGTCGTAGGCGACATAAATGGAGTAGAAACCGAGATGCTTATTGACAGCGGAAGCGACATAACTCTAGTACGGAAGGAGCTAGTAAAAAACATTTCACTGAATGAATCGGTAGTTTTCAAAGTAGGTTGCGTTCACGCAGATATTAAGACCTTACCATCAGCGACTGTTCAGCTATCGTACAACGATAAAGTATTCGGAAAACGCACCGAAAAGATCAACGTGGCAGTCTCAGACAGACTGCCGTACCCGGTTATTATCGGAAGAGATTGTTTCATTTTTGCATCCATCCTAGGAAACCGTCCCGAAAGTGAAGAAAGCAGCGATGCCACTTTGTCGGGCGGAGAGTCACCTGTTTTAGACTGCTATTTGGCAGAGGAGTTCAATTTCGAGGATGATTACTTCGGAGGCGCACCAGATGAAGAACGAAAGTCTAAGCGACAGAAACGCCAGGAAAAAGCACATCACAACGAGGTTTGCACAACAATGGCACCAGCAGACCCATCAGAGACTTTCGCGAACATCCAAGCGAGGGACCCATCACTCAAGTCTCCGTGGGAAAAGCTCCGAGAATCCGAAGCCGAAAACAAACAGCTAAAAGAGGAGGTTAGCAAGGTACGTTTTTTCAAGAAAAATGACATTCTTTTCCGACTGGTTAAAGCACCAGACACAGGTCTAGACAGATTACAGTTAGTTTTGCCAAAGCCCTACAGAAAGAAAGTCCTCGAATTAGCTCACGACGTACCTTTGGGTGGACATTTAGGTAGACGAAAAACAGCAGATAAAATTTCTCGACACTTTTACTGGCCAGGGTTACATAGAGATGTTTCGCAACATCTCCGAGAGTGTCGCGAATGCCAGATGATTGCTAGAGTAACCAAGCACGATAAAGTACCGATGGTTAAGTTCGAGGCAGCTACCAAACCATTCGAAAGAATAGCCTTAGATCTGATTGGACCTCTCAAACGGAGTTCAAGAGGGAACCAGTGGCTACTAGTTGTTGTTGATTACTACACGAAATGGCCGGAAGCTTTCGCACTACGTTCTAGCACAACCGAGAAGATTGTAGCCATCCTGCGGGATTATTTCTCTAGACACGGGGTACCCAAGTTTCTTGTGAATGATCAAGGACCGAACCTGTTAGCTAAACAGATGCGCGATTTCCTTAAAGAGTTAGGGATCCAGCAAAACAGAACCTCTATCTACCACCCACAGTCGGATGGTCTTTGCGAGCGCTTTAACGGGACGTTAGTTCAAATGTTACGAAAATTTACGCTAGAAGAACCGAAAAAATGGGATGAATTCCTACCGTCAGTGCTGTTTGCATACCGCGAAGCAACCCAAGAGTCCACAGGCGTTTCCCCGTTTGAAGCTTTGTACGGAAAAAATCCTAGAGGACCTCTGGAGGTATTCAAAGACCAGTTGTTAGGAGACAGAGCACCATACACAGGCGATGTTATAGCCGAAGACGTAAACTCTTGTCCATTACAGCTGAAAGACCGCTTGGCAGAAATCCAGCGTGCTGTCTTGAGGGAAAACGCAACGGCGACATCCAAACAGAAAAGTCATTACGACGGTAAGACATCCGGGGCGGCAAAAGACCTGAAGCCAGGCGACCAAGCTCTCGTCCTACTAGAAACACCAGGCTCGAAGCTGGAGCGACGTTGGCAAGGCCCAGTATCTGTCGTCAGGAAGATAGGTGAGTGCAACTACGAAGTTACTGGTTTTTCAAGTAGGAATCGTAAGAAAGTACTGCACGCGAATTTGCTTAGAAAATTTCACGCACCATGTTCTGCTCTGTTTTCAACTGTGTTAGGTTTACCTGACGAAGGAGAAAAAGATGCACCTGCAAGAATAGTGACTTTTGAATCCTCTGATACCGATAACTTAGGAAAAGTCATAATTAACCCGAAATTGTCGAAAGAACAGAGAACACAGTTAGAGAAATTACTAAGCAAATACGAGTGCGTGTTTAGCGAAACACCAGGGTTAACCGATCTTGTCAAGCATAGCATTGATACTGGTACAACTAAGCCGGTACGGAAAAGTCCTTACCGGATACCGCAGAGCCGACAAGCGGCGGTCGACCAAGAGATCAAACGAATGCTCGAATACGGAATAATTAGAAAGTCAAAAAGCGCATTCGCAGCCCCAGTCGTTGTTGTCCCAAAGTCCGACGGGTCATTACGTATTTGCTGCGATTACCGCGCCTTGAATTCGGTCACAAAGAGCCCTGACCCTTTCCCAATGCCAAGAGTAGACGAATTAGTAGCAAAAGTTGGCAATGCCTGTTGGCTTTCCATTTTTGATATGACCAAAGGGTATTTCCAAATCCCGATGGAAGAAGAGAGTATAGACAAAACAGCCTTTGTTACACACAACGGTCACTTCGAGTTTTTACGAATGCCCTTCGGACTTCGAGACGCAGGCGCGAGTTTCATGCAACTTATGCAGGAAGTACTAGAAAATGCAGAGAAACACGCAGGCGCATATTACGACGACGTCATATCGTTCACTTTCAGCAATTGGCAGTCGCATTTAGAGCACATTGAGGACGTACTAGGCAGACTAAAAAAGGCAGGTCTAACAGCGAACCCGAAAAAGTGCCGATTAGGGTTTAACGAAGTAGAATACCTAGGTTTCGTTGTTGGAAGTGGGAAGATCCAAGTCTCTGAGCACAAAGCAGCTGCTGTCCAAAACTTTCCCAGACCGAAAACGAAAAAAGACGTGAAAGCCTTTCTAGGCCTAGTAAGCTACTACCAAACATTCGTTGAAAATCGCGCAAAGCTAGCAAGGCCGCTCGTAGACCTGACCCTGAAGTCACAACCAACCATCGTCGTTTGGACGGATCAATGTCAAAATTCCTTCGAAGAACTTAAAGCACAACTAACAAGCTCAAAAATCATGCGTTGTCCGAATTTTGATCGGGAATTTATTTTGCAAGTCGACGCTTCGGGAGAAGGCATAGGCACGGTACTTTCACAAATATTTGACGGAAAAGAGCATCCGGTAGCTTATCTTAGCAGATCTTTGACGAAAGCAGAAAGGAACTTTGCGGCAGTCGAGCGCGAATGTCTATCCATTGTTTGGGCAGTTCAGAAGCTGTATTATTACTTAGAAGGCCGTCAATTCCAAGTACAAACAGACCATGCCCCTTTAAAGTACCTCGATACCATGAAAAATGGAAATCCTAGATTAATGCGTTGGGCCATGATCCTACAAAGTTTCAACATCCAATTTGTAGCTCGATCAGGTACGTCTAACGGAAATGCTGATGCCCTTTCCAGAGGTACCAATTAGACATAAGGCTCCGTTGTATATAGTCAATGTACATAAGTTATTTTTTTCAGAAGCTTCTACAAACGACAAAGCACAAGCCACCATCACCAGGTTCGAGAACCTACTACCAAGCTACCCACTAGAAAAAGCAGAAGCAAGGTTCTACGAAGAAATGAAGCAGGACCAAAGGTTGCGCACCTTCGTCCTCACACACCAAGAGAATCCACGGCCAGACATCGCATTTGCAAGCCTCGGAGACTACCTGTTCAGGATTTGGAAAGGACAAGAGATAACCCTGATACTCCCATGCACCTTCCGAGGCAAAGCCATAAAAGCAGCCCACTTAAGCCCAAGAAGCCCAGCCATACCCCACTCCAATTTAGCAGAAACCATCCAACGTGTCAGACAACATTTCTACTGGCCCCAGCTAGAGCGAGACGTGGAGCTGATCGTCAAGACCTGCAACAACTGTAGGAGGGCTGAGGAGGGGAGTTGAATTTTCGGAAGGGGTATTGTCACGGTGTGACCATCAGAGTCGCAAACCCCTCTCCGCATCATTGCACCTGAGTGAATGAATTAGTCATAGTGATACCTTTTTGTTTGATTTTTGTCAGAATATATCTGGACTCGTTAGAGTGAACACCTTGGAGAGTTTTACCGTGGATTAGGTCGTCACAAACTTTCATCCCGATCTCTCTACTCAAAGCGTTTCCCAAGATTTCCGGTTCCCCCCTATAGTTCCCCCCATGTCACCGGATCCGGTCCGGATTTAAACTGGGATGTCTGAGACACAAGGTACTTCTATATATCATGTTTCATTAAGATCCGATCACCCGTTCGTAAGTTAAAAATACCTCATTTTCCGGATTCCCCTCCCTCCAGCCCCCCCCCCCGGATGGTCGGATCCGGGAAACGACTATTATCAAGTCAATCTGTTCGGGTCCCTGACATGCCTGGCAATTTTCATCGTCCCAGCACATCAGGAAGCACCGAAGTCGCGGGATCACTAGAAATCCGGATCCCCCCCCTAACTCCCCCAAAGTGAGCGGATCCGGTCCGGTTATGTCAATCCCGTATCTAGGACTTGTGCTTGTTCTTTCCACCAACTTTCATCCAGATCTCTCCACTCTAAGCGATCTTCAAGATTTCCGGTTTCCCCCTCCAACTACCCCCCATGTCACCGGATCCGGTCTAGATTTAAAATGGGAGGTCTGAGACACGAGGTACTTCTATATATCAAGTTTCATTAAGATCCGATCACCCGTTCGTAAGTTAAAAATACCTCATTTTTCCAGATTCACCTCCCTCCAGCCCCCCCCCCCCCGGATTGTCGGATTGGGGAAACGGCTATTATCCAGTCAATCTGTTCGTGTCCCTGACATGCCTGCCAATTTTTGTCGTCCTAGCACATCAGGAAGCACCGAACTCGCGGGATCACTAGAAATCCGGATTCCCCCCCCCAGCTCCCCCAAAGTGAGCGGATCCGGTCCGGTTATGTCAATCCCGTATCTAGGACTTGTGCTTGTTCTTTCCACCAACTTTCATCCAGATCTCGCCACTCTAAGCGATTTTCAAGATTTCCGGTTCCCCCCTCCAACTACCCCCCATGTCACCGGATCCGGTCTGGATTTAAAATGGAAGGTCTGAGACAAGTGGTCCTTCCATATATCAAGTTTCATTAAGATCCGATCACCCGTTCGTAAGTTAAAAATAAGTCATTTTTCCTATTTTTTCCGGATTCCCCTTCCCACCAATCCCCCTCAGGTGGTCGGATCGGGGAAGCGACTATTTCCAACTTAATCATTTGGGGTCCCTGATATTCCTGCCAAGTTTCATCGTCCTAGCTTATCTGGAAGTACCCGAACTAGCAAAACCCGGACCGACAGACCGACCGACCGACCGACCGACCGACCGACGGACGGACAGAAATTGCGATCGCTATATGGCACTTGGCCGAAGGGCAAGTGCCATAAAAATAAACACCAAACAAAAAATAGATGCGCGAAGAGTATCAGGTCAAAAATCTTTCACGATGTGCCACGGTTGTACCTATCATAAGTTACAACAAGTGTTACTATTTAAAATCCCCATAGACCAATCCTCGCCCCTTTTCTCAACTCCCAACTTCTCACAATCAACAAAATATGGCCCCATAGGTCCAGGAGACCAGGAGCGCAAAAGTTCCTAGGATTCAACCCGTACGTGCATCTCGTGCGATATGAGAAAATTTTCGTTCTTTAAATATCTTTATATAATGTCGCTATTTTGTTATTATCCAATCATTTGAAGATGTGAGAATACAGTTGTGTCTTGTATTAGGTTACGGTATAAAAGTGTTTTTCGAAGAATACTGGCACGGCTCAAATTAGACTGTTACGCCTCTTCAAATTCTGATGCCAAAAGTCTTAATAAACCAAAGCTCTGTACGAGATACTGAGATCGGAAACATGTCGCCCAGATGCAGGCTATCTAGTTTGTTCCTGAACGTAATAGCTGTCACCACTACTTCATCTGGCTAAAAGAGGCCCTTGGCAGAGATAGGCGAATCCGATCATCAAATGAAAAATCAAATCAAATCGGTTTTAATTCTCCCCAATAGCATACAGCTAACCTCGGATTGTCAACATTACAACGGATTACAATCATAATACAATACATTCAAAGATTTGTCGAGTTAAAATGCTTAATAAAATAAGGGACAAATGAAAGGATTCGAATCAAGGGCTAGGAAAGAAACCGATTCCGAATCCATCATTTCATGCTGTGGGTTCGATTCCGGATTTGAATCCGATGATCAAAGGTTATTGTTTAAGAATCAGAGGTGACTAAACAGCACTGATGCCTAAGGCAAATGAGACGGTTGATTGAACGATGTAAACTATATTTCTAGCTTTCCATGTGTGGTTGTTTTGGTACGGGTTTCCTCTCGGCAACCAAGAACAAATCTGGAGCTTGTTGGGCACAATACCTTAAGCACAAGTGTGTAAAATTTGGGAAAACGATTTGAAATTACTTTTGGGTTTTGAGTCCGAGCCCGAATCCAGCATGACAAGCAGAAGATTCGAATCCGGCAAAAAAGGACGAATCCTAGATTCAATAAACCTTCAGCCAAAGCTGACTGCGAATCCTATTTGACAGTGCAAAACGGATACGTCAGCTGAATTTTATTAGAGCTATATTTCGGCCCTTCTTGGCAAGGGTCCTCTTCAGGCTCAACGTCGTTCTCTCTGTTTCCACAAGTTCGTTTATTCCAAATTGAGCGGCTTTGTGCCTGAAGAGGACCGTTGCCAAGAAGGGTCGAAATATAGCTCTAATAAAATTCACCTGATGTATCCGTTTTGCACTGTCAAATATGAATACTAGCTTCGAATCCGAATCCGGATTCGCCCATCCCTGGCCCTTGGGTGGTCTTTTGCTGTGGGCAAGATTTTTACTCATGTTGGTGGTAAGGTATCGGGGAGCCACTCGGTGGAGAGGGTTATTCCTTCTCTCGTGCGTCATGATGGAGAGCATGGGTCGGCGTCTATTTTAGCGAAAAATAATCAACTTACCCTATGTTGAAAGAACGTCGGGTCCAAATACTTGTCGAATCGATCTTCGAATTTTACTGTCGATGGTTTCCAATGGACTTCATACGTAAAACTAATCTTCCCTCCTTGTTCTAACTTGACCTTATTTTCAGAGGTCAGGTTCACGTCAACGATTCTTTTACCATTGAAGCCCATGTCAAACTTCTTGTGAGACCAGATGTATGGTTCACCGTTGTCCATCTCTCCAACAACTCCTGAACAGACAAATAGAAAGATTACTTCACAAACCGACTTCCGTTACACACAATTTGCGATTATTGTCAACACAAATATTTACAATATCTGTGTCAATACAATTAAAAGTTGATCATGCTCCGTTAAAAAGTTTTACAAATACTGGAATGAAACTTTGTGCATATCTGATGTGTTTTGCAGGTATAGGACAGGGTTTCGGTTTCCTAGAACTTGAGTACTAAATGAACGAATGGAAAGACTGACTGGCCGCTATTGAGCAGAACAATAGCACGGCTTGACACTTGTATAGACGAATAATCAAGAGATCCATGGTGAAACTAAATCTTCACTTAAAGCGTTCGAAAAGGGACGTGTTTTGTAGGTATTATATACAATGTAAACAAAAACCTTGCAGTATTTGCTACTGGGATTAATCTTATCTCTATTGAGATAATCTGATATAAGATTACCTCTAATTCGGGTTAATCTTATCCCAGTAGAGATAAGCTTAATCCCAGTAGCAAATACTGCATCCTTATTCGGAGAAACTTTTTACAGTGAGTTTGGGTATCCTAGAACTTGCAAATAGCAAATGAACGAACGGAAATACTGACTGGCCTCTATTCAGCAGAACAATCGAATAATTAAGAGGATAACAGCGGAACTAAATCTTTACTTAAAGACCCGGAAAGGATCTTGCTTAAAGGATTTATAGAAGGATTAGGAGTCCAAGCTGTAGACTAAGCATGCAGAAACGAGGAGCCAACTATATTATATATTTAATTTATGACCCACCAAATGCAGAAGGCGACGTTGGATTAAACGCAAAAAAAGGAAAAACAAAACAAGTAAAATCAGCATAAAGCATGACAATTTTGACTAAATTATTAACTGGGCCTACGAAATTCAAGGAAAACATCATGTAGATGATGAGCTGGATGAACAGATGTTTTTGGTAGAGACACCGACGTCCTCTCCAATGACTCAATAGCATCTTACACACCCCAAAACTTACGGTTACGACATTAACGAGGGAGATGCATTAAAAATTCACAGTGATTAAAGTAGGACGTCTTCAAAACTTTAATGTCTTTTTTCCGCAGAATATGGTACACACCAGAACAGTACAGGATGTAAGGCGCGCAAAATACATTATAACTCACTATACCACTGTACACTGTGCCATCAAACTAGTACACGACGACTTCACAAGAAATGAAACCTCTCACTTACCCCAGACTGGTAGGTCGTCAATGTACATCTGATACCAGTAGTGATTCTTGACAGCATAAGTAAAGGCTTTCAAAGACTCGGGCGTCAATGTAATCTCGCAGTACGCTGTTTTGTCTACCTCTTCTACAAAAAGAATGAAGGATTGTCAGATAGAAGAAAGCTGCTATATTTTGTAAAAAAGCTACCACCCGACGTATAACAGGACGACAGTGTAACTCCCAACCTTTGTGAAAAATACGGAGTTCTTGAGCTACTTAAAGCACATCTCGCACTATTTACTGTCTATGGTTCCCTATTCCACAACAGTTGAATACATTAAAGCCAGCCTCTGCTTTTAACAAATTACACGCAGCTTTTGCTGTTTCAAGCCTTTCTCCAGGCCCATTGACTCATAGCAAGAACACGGAAAAAATCTACATAACGAGTTTTTCTGACGAGAGCTTCTCTTAAACTATCGTCGGACCATGTTGCGCATCGAAAATAACGAAACAAGGCAAATGTGCAAGTCATTGAGTTGTCGTTAAAGGGTTATCGTATTAAATTCAAGTCTTCGGGCTTCAGACTGGACGGAGCGGTTACGGAAGTAGGTTGCATTGGCATTATAGGTACGATGGGTCCTTTAAGGCGTTTTTCCGCGGCATATTTGTGTCCCCACGCATTTCCGAGTGTTTGCCACAGAAACGGAAGTGCGTGGCACACCACCCGAACCACAAGTTGGAACTCCCGGAAACGCCGTTTTGTCTACTTTTTTGCGGCAAGTTCAAATGTCTATGAAAATAAATCCAGATAAACTGCAGCATGAGAATCCTCAGTTTATGTCTGTCTGCTTGATAAAGTAGGCTAGAAGTTAATTGGAATTTCCCTTGGCCCAAATTTGAGTTTTCCACCGAATCTGAGTCACAAAACCGAAAATCCCCTCAAGACCTGTTTCTCAAGTTTGAGCCACAAATACCTTGTTGGTCGCGGAGAAAGACTTGAAGGCCACACACACAATCGCTATATTATGTGTATCTCTGTTGACATTTCCGATGCTATTTTTCTTGACGAAAATTTTTTGGAAAATAAGGTGAACTGAACTGAGACACTCTTTCGAGCCACAACCGAGCCAGTGTGTTTGTAGGATCACAGGAAAACGCCTTTAAGCTTTTTTAGGTACTGTTTGATTGTCTTTAGGTTTTCTGGTTCCGTTTTTCTTTCATCGTTTGTTCGTAACTCCATACAGCCTTGATGGGTAATAAAGTTTCCTCACTTACAAAGCATAAATACAACTTCTCTTTACACCCCTATTTTATGTGAGGTTTCTGCAGGCTGCTCTGACACTCGCCCGACGTCTATTCACAAGCCTTAGTACAAAGACGATCGGGTGTTTTCTTGAACAACCGACGGGCCAAAACTCCGTCTGAAAAGTTCACCCAATTTTCTCACAAAACCTACCTTTAAATTGGACAGCTAGACCACTGTATTCCAACTCAACCCCTTGCAGTGCTTCACTAAGGGTTTCGTGGTAGTGACCAATCATCTCTTTTGGTCCTCGACAAAACGGCAGTGAAAAATATCCATATGTCTCTTGCCTGTTTGCATAGGGGCCAATTGTGTTCATCCACAAAACAACTTCTTCCGCATCATTATACTAAGAAAAAATGCACATTGGTTATACTGATACTTAATTGTAAAACGAAACTTTCACAGCATTGGATTGCCGAACTTGTCGTTTTCGTCAGGTACATCATAATTAAATATTTAAATAACATTTAATAAGGCGGTTGTACATAATAAAGCAATAGTCAAAAAATGATCAAACAGAATAAAAACCCTAGACAATTAAGACATTAAAGGGAAAGATTTGATCAATTGTTCAAAACTTCAACAAAAGATGGTACAAAGCTCTTTCTGTAGCGTTCGGTTCTTGTACAAACAGGGTTAAGAACCGGAACTTTTTGTGCTACAGCTCGAGGTAGTCGATGTTTTGGCGGGCAATATGGGGTAGGAAATAGGTGCTCAAAACCTGAGTGGGAACGCAGACTGTTCCCGAAACTAGTGCAAAGAGTAAGACGTCGGGCTGCTAAAGTAGGGAGGCGGAATTCTTTGAGGAGGAGGATATAAGGCACTTTGCCCTGGCGGTAGATGATTCTCAAGGCTCTCTTCTGAATAGTTTCAACTATCAGACTGATCTACTGTCTATTGTATATCTACTGTCTACTGTCTGATCTTCTGTCTATTGACTATTGTTTCTTCAAACTTATACAACTTAGACATGTTAAAGTTTAGCTGACAGGTAACAGGACAGTGTTAACTTCTAAGCCTCCTTGTGACTTTTTGGCACTGGTTAGCTGTCTATTTTTCAGGTGATTTTGAATACTGAGAATGCTGTAAAGGAGCCTTCTAGGCTCGCATGTGACTCGTTGAGCAGTTATAACAAGCAACTTATAACGATACGACACAGGAATAACTAGAAATTTGGTTCATAAAACCTGAACCTAGCCTAACTTGTTTGAGTAAGCCTGCCTATGTTAAACTGTATGTTTCTAAAATACAAAACTTACAGCTGACCAATAATTACTGAGCTAGAATCTGAAATGTATGTATGCAATTGAATAAGCCTTCGGCAAAAAGGTGGCAAGGCAAAGCTACAGTATAGGTATGCTCATGTGAATGTTTGTTGACCTTGTTGAATTTTTGTTTGTTGAACTTTCATGCACTTGCTGTGACTAAAGTCAACTATGAGTTAGCCAAATAATAATAGGTAAGTAAGGGCACCTGAATAGGTCTTTTTGATCTTCATACGATACAAGAACAACTAGAAATTTGTTTCTAAGGTAAGTACTGAATGAAAAAAGGATACTAGATGTTGATCTGATAATTTGTTACGTTGACAACCCACAACTAGCAGTTGTAAATGCTATTAAGGAAATTAATGAGTTACATGTTGTACATTATCTCAAGCAAAATCCTGTTTTGAAAGAAAGGCTGGAAAGAGACCTGAATATGGGAGGCATTGGCAATAAAATGGCTTTTGACTGAAGATTTAGCCTACATCACATTCACTTCAGATCTGAGAATTAAGATGTGGATCTCAGGTCTGAGACAGTCAAGCACAAATCCTAAATTTTTGGACATGGTGCCCCAACGTCAGGGCATGCCTCAAGGTATGGGCATGGTGCCCATACGTTGGGGCACCATGCCCTGGAGCATGGGCATGGTACTAGCATGGCACCCCCATGATATTTGGTTGAACTGAGATTGATTAGATAGGCTACCTAAAGAGGGCTGTCTTCCTGTCCTAGACCACAAGATACCAGATCTTATGTTCTATCCAACCTCACTTTCTAATTTTAAAAATATTAGAGAACTTCCAAGAAATTTAGCCATGAATGAATTCCCCTTGTTTCCCTGGAGATGGATAGGTAAACCAATAGGAAAAAGTGGCCTTCATTAAAGGCTAAACTTCTTGGAAGTTCTCTAATATTTTTAAAATTGGAAAAAGAGGTTAGATAGAACATAAGATCAAGTATCTTGTGGTCTAGGAGAGGAAGACCGCCCTATTTAGGTATGTAATCAATCTCAGTTCAACCAAATATCATGGGGGTGCCATGCTAGTACCATGCCCATGCTCCAGGGCATGGTGCCCCAACGTATGGGCACCATGCCCATACCTTAGGGCATGCCCTGACGTTGGGGCACCATGCCCAAAAATTGAGGATTTGTGCATGACTGGTCTGAGACAATTGAAGTAGGTCCTACAGGTAATGTCCAATACCTCAAAACATAACAAAATGATTCCACAACTTACAGAGTGATCATGTTCATCACACAGTGTTAACTGAGCAATAAGAAACAGAGAGAAGATATGTTTTTTGCTGAACATCAGGTCAGAAGTTAGCCTGAAAAGTAGAAATTCACCTAGAAGTAAAACAACTAATTAGAAGACCAAATGTTTCGATGGGATCCCAAAAATTTTATATTTTTGGACTTCTTGATCCAGACAATCAAATCTTGTAGATTTCTGAGTCTTCGCCAGACCTCTTTAACATTTTGCTATTTATCCACAGTCAACTGCTTGAATATGTACAAAAAATGTTACTGTCTTGGAGTTTTTTGACAACTTAGGCCTACTGCCAACCAACTAGACTGACCAAATAAGAAAACCATGTTCAGATATGGATTCAGCAAGCATATTTACTCCAATATCTCACCTCTAATCGACTTCAGAAAGGTCTTATGGATTTTTTTTTTTTTCAGAAACAACTTAGAGCTCCAACCAAATTTCTAATTTGAGCTGTATTCCGGGTGAATTATTTGTCCGGCAAGAAAACTAAGTTCAGATATAGATTCATCAGGCCTCCTTACCCCTTAAGCGACTATCCTATTAGCTTATAAAAAATATTTTTACCTTTAATTTGAAACCCCTCTCCTACTCCCCTTTGCCTCTAAATATAAGGTAAAACATTGAAATTCGAACACATCGGAATTCGGACACGTTGACCGAACATTTCAAATCGGACGTTTTCTTTCATCTCTCACGGCGAAGTGTTAGCACTTGCAGACAAAACGGAATAGCTATTAGTTGCGAGAACCAAAAACTCGACCGCCGCTATTTTATGGCAACGCTGTAACAGTTTGGCGAGGGAAAATTCGACTAAAAGGTTTGCCAAATTTAACTTTTTAATTGTTTTGAAGTGGTTCCGTAAAGCGAAAAATTGCCGGGAAAAGGTCAGTGCTTCTGTTGAAGGTGGCTAACGTAGCTAAGTTGCTAGAATTGGTTAATGTTGCACTGATTGCGATATATCGTGTCATTAGTTTTGTTCGAATAGTTATGTGATAAATATTTATTCGGACACCATATTTGACGACATAAAGCTATTCGGACAGTTGTATTTTGTCTGTTCGCTACTAAAAGCATAACGAACAAGTGTATGTCCGTAATGTCCGATAGCTGTTCGAGATGGTTACTCCCTGTTAGAACACAAAAGCAGAGGGGCATCCCTTCCACGCCAGAAAGCTTTTATTCACGCAGAAATAAAAACCCCGGGAGAGGCCCAGAAAACGTCCGACATTCTGCTCTTTCAACAAACCTAATTGCCGAAACGATACCGGCAGCGCTGTCCTCACGATCGTCGAAGAAGAAAAAGAACGTAAATATGTGTCCGAATTTCAATGTTTTACCTTAGGGCTAAAGAACCCATCTACGAACTTGGCCAGTGCTTTGCCAGTGAATCCTCATACGAAGTTTGGCAAACACATCTCAACCTCCCGACACGACAGACTGCCTGCTGCCATGACCCCAAAGCGCTGGGTGTAAGATGTGTCGTCATAGACTCATAGCTTTGGCTTGTATGGATAAAGGCCAAGGCCAAGGGGCAGGGTAGTTTACCTTGTTTTCAGAAAACGGATCGACCATGTTAAACTGTATGTTTGCTAAAATACAAAATTCATGACTGACCAATAATAGCTGAACTATAATTAGAAATGTATCTATGCAGTTGAAATGACCTTTTTTAGGCTAGCAAAAATAAAATGTGGCAAGGCAAAACTAAACAGACTTTACCTAGGGCAAATAAATGGCCAAAGAAAAAAGGTAAGCCTAATACAGAAAAATGACTACATGTCCTGGATTCGTGCAATAACGCAGTACCTAAAATATTGTAGTGTTCTGGTCTAATTTTAAAAATAAACCATAAGAGTTTTAACTGCCGACTTGGAAATCCAGACGAAGTTGAAAGTTTCCAGCGTCAACAACTTCAGAGACACGGGTTGCCGTTAGCTCCACTACCCTAAGGCGTTTTTCCGCGACAATCCAGATTGACGATTCACAATCCGGATTCTCCAAAATGCGTTTTCCCTGACAATCCAGATTATGAAAAATCGTTTTCCGTGACAATCTGACAATCCGGATAGAATGTTGCAACGGAGCAAGATCGTCGTTTGTACAATCTGGGATTGTCGATTCGCTGTTTCTCTGAAGAATCCGGATTATAATCCGGGATTGTCGCGGAAAAACGCCTCTAAACACATGAAGCGCGAAATTTGAAAGCCTTGTAGCGCTGGCTGGATCCCGCTTTGCAGTTGTAAAATAAAACTAAATCCATAGAAATCAGTTACAACATGCCCAACCTTACAGGAAAGATTGCCCTGATTACAGGTAGCATAAAAATTAAGCACTGGTTAATATTGCAGGTTGTTCATATAGAGGTTTTATTTCTAATTATTTCTTGCAGAGCGTACTCAGACAATGTCAATGCCCTTGTTTTGACAGTTTGACAAACAATGCCCAATCAGATGCTCTTGTTTTATGATGCCCTTAATTACCTACATTGGCCAACTGGTAGTTAGGTCTAAACACAGCAAATGCATCAAAATGGCTCTACTGTACAGTAGAGCCTAGAGGTATGCTTATGTGAACAGTTACTTTAATGTGAACACTGCAATTTTGGGCTAAATGGTAGACTGGGGAGATCCAAAATAAGGTAAAACATTGAAATTCGAACACATCGGAATTCGGACATGTTGATCGAACAATTCAAATTGTACGTTTTCTTTCATCTCTCACAGCGAGGTGTTAGCACTTGCAGACAAAACGGAATAGCCATTAGTTGCGAGAACCAAAAACTCGACCGCCGCTGTTTTATGGCAACGCTGTAACAGTTCGGCGAGGAAAATTCAACTAAAAGGTTTGCCAAATTTTACTTTTTAATTGGTTCCGTAAAGCGAAAAACTGCCGGGAAAAGGTCAGTGCTTCTGTTGAAGGTGGCTAACATAGCTAAGTTGCTAGAATTGGTAAATGTTGCACTGATTGCGATATCGTGTCATTAGTTTTGTTTGAAAAGTTATGCGATAAATATTTATTCAGACACCATATTTGACGACATAAAGCTATTCGGACAGTTGTATTTTGTCTGTTCGCGACTAAAAGCATAACAAACAAGTGCATGTCCGTAATGTCTGATAGCTGTTCGAGATGGTTACTCCCTGTTTGAACACAAAAGCAGAGGGGCATCCCTTCCACGCCAGAAAGCTTTTATTCTCGTAGAAATAAAAACTCCGGGAGAGGCTCAGAAAACGTCCAATATTCTGCTCTTTCAACAAACCCAATTCGCGAAACGATACCGGCAACGCTGTCCTCACGAACATCATAGAAGAAAAAGAACGTAAATATGTGTCCGAATTTCAATGTTTTACCTTACCTGTACAGGTGTTTTCAGCTGCCCTTCTTACCTACTTTGGCTAACTGGTAGCTAGCTTTAGATACACCAAGTGCATGAAAATGGCAAAGTCCGAAGTCAACAAACGTTCACATAAGCATACCTCTACTGTACCTGGAAACTGTACAGTAGAGGTATGCTTATGTGAACGTTTGTTGACAGTGGACTTGTGGACAGAGCCATTTTCATGCACTTGCTGTGTCTAAAGCTAACTACCAGTTAGCCAAAGAAGGTAATTAAGGGCATTTAAACACCTGTAGGCTATAGATATTTTGGATTTTCATTATATTTAGCCTAGCCCAAAACTGCACTGTTCACATTAAAGTAACTGTTCACATAAGCATAGGCTACCTCTACTGTCTCTGACAGGGCTTCAACTCAACCCTTTCCAAATAAAATTGCCACCCGAAACAAAACTGAAACAGAGTAGCCTTTGCTGCAAGCCACGTTAAACACAGATTTCAAACTCTTCTTACCATGTCACAGAATATACAAGCTGGGATTAAGTGGAAATGGCACTGGTTTTGCTGACTCTCTCCCCGTCCTATTCTGTTTTGTGCTCCTGCAGGGCAGTGCCCCCACTTGAATTTCTAAGGGGGCCCTCAGCGATCCAGGAAAAAATCATAAAGTGATGCTCATTGCCATGTTACAAAGATAATGTCTCTTTTTACGTTCAGAGTTCAGACACACAACTGATCCAGGCTCGAACGCGCATTGAAGACATTCAACTGATATGGCGCAATCAGATGTCACAATTCTAATGAGAAACTGATTTTTTTGGGCTATTTTCCGTTTTTCCTGGATAGCTCTGGGCCCCCTTGGAAGGCCGGGGGGGGGGGGGGGGGGCAGCTGTCCCACCGTGCCCCCATATCAAATGACGCCTCTGATTTAGAACACCGTCTATATAGATATAGCCTACACATACAAAATCAGGAGTCCAACACCTTAACCACTCAGCCATCAATCGTTTATTTTTGCTGAAACTTTAAATCAGCTTTTATTTTTAGGATCTAGCTCTGGCATTGGAGCTTCAACTGCCATCCATTTCGCTGACCTTGGCGCTGTCCTTTCATTGACAGGAAGAAATGTTGAGAATCTGCAGTCTGTGAAGTCAAAGTGTAAGAAACCAGAAGGCGAAAATGATCATCTGATTGTTGTTGGTAAGAGACATTGTGTCGGAATTTGGGATTGAGTCCTCTCTGTTTGTTGCCTTTTCTCTTAACTCTGAGGATGGTGGAATTACTATTCATTCTTCTCACATTCTTCTTATTCCACAAGTTCGTTTTCCCATTTGAGTGGCTTAAGCCTGAAAAGAGGACCCTTGCCAAGAAGGGCCGAAATATAGCTCTAATAAAATTCAGCTGACACATCCATTTTGCACTGTCAAATACTTCTTACTGATTTTGCTTCTCATTTGTTTCAGAGCTCTTACATTCTGGGTCCATTAACATCCATATGCTATTACCCAATTGATTTTCTGGATCCTCTTGCTGAATTGGGTTTGTTCACAATAAGACGAACTTGACTAACAAAGCAAAGTTTGACACTTAGTTTATTTTACTTTGCATTAACCGTTGTTTTATTTATTTTCAAACCATTTTGTTTTGACGTACAAGGTTATTTTTGTTCTACAGAAATACTATGTGAAATATACTTATTGATTGATATTGATTGATAAATTAAAAGCAAATTAAAGCAAGAAAAAAAAATGGAATCAAACTTCGCTTTCAGAGGCTGTTCTTGCGCCCCGCTAGTTTTGGAAATCGACGTGGAAAGTGAATCCACTCCGTGCGTGGAAAGTGGCGAAACAGCAAGAAGTTGTTCAGCACAACAGATGCGCAAACACTTTTCGTTAGTTCTGACACTCGGCAAATTCTCGCTTAGCCTTTTTGAAAAGTGCATCCGTGAGATCGCAGAATCGCCCTTACAATGTACCTGACAAAAACGACAAGTTCGACAGTCTGATGCTGTAAAATTTCGATTTTGTATCAAATTGATCTGTATCATTCAAAACTTTCATTTCCAGGTGATTTGAACAATGAAGAAGATGTCAAGAATCTGGTGGAGAAAACCGTTGAGAAATTTGGACGCCTTGACATTCTTGTTAACAATGCAGGTGTCCTTGAACTAGGAACTATCGAAAACACTTCTTTAGATCAGTATGACCGAGTAATGAACACCAATGTTAGGTATGTCATGTTAAACTTGTTAGGCTATTGTCGTGCGTACAATTCTAGGTTTCTGTGTTCTGGGCCTCTAATGGAACTGACCTTGTGTTATTGTATGTTGGTATCGAGATTGCTTCGTTGAAGTGCGATCTTTTCGCATAACTGACAGAAACCTTTTTCCGTTTTTGGACGCACTGGTCATGACGTGCGTATGCCCTGGGCTTTCAGATCTTCGTGGGGAAATTTTGGTGTTAGTTGTTGGGGGGAGGATTGGTTGGTAATAGTAATGGGAAGTAAATTATTTGGTGATATTGAAAAGTTGGGAAGATTCCTTTCGGTTTCGATGAACCACAGAGAAAGGTTCCTGTAAATGAATATGTAAAATAGTTATCATTCATTTGGTCTTTGTTTTTATTTTTGTTTTTGTTTTTTGTGTAATTTTTTTCCCATGGCCTCTGTGCTTTTAGTGGAATAAATCTTACCTTATCTATTTATCTTATCATAAATACCCTCGGCAAGCAACGTAACATTTAACACAAGGTTGTGCAACCATATATAAATGTTATCAAACTTCCGACAGTCTAGTTTCCTCTGCAGCCCTATTCGGGGCATGCGAGTAGAATCAAAAGTCGTCCCTCAGGTAGGCCGCCGCTACCCATACGTTCTGCCTAAATGGACGTGTTTTGTAGGAAAAATCTGTCAAATGTCAAGTAAATCTTGCAGGCAATGTGTGATGATCAGTTTTTTTTTAGGGATTTCATTATTTGGCCGAGAAATAAAAAGTAAGCCAGGGGGAGAGAGAATCTTCAAGAAAAAAAAATTCGGGATGTTGCGATTTAAAAAAAAATAAATGAATTCAAATTTTGAATTGAATAGGGCATTTTTGGATCCCCTAAGCGCCTCTGGAGGTGCAGGAGTAACTAAGGTCCAACGTAAGGACTTTGAATTTAAATTTGAAACTTCGGGGACAGCTCTGTATCAGGGACCTCGTTGGAGAATTTGCTTCATTCTGCAGATACGCTTGAAGTATATTTTTGAACTTTTTTTAATGGATCTACAGTGTATGGTGTGGGACAGGAAAGATTTGATACTTTGATGATATAAAGCTCACACCGTCTCTGCTCTAAATTCAGCGCTGCTTGTAGATGGGTATGTTCCTAGACTATGTCTGACCGTATATAGGTATATAACACTGGAAAAAGTCGGTAGGCTTACTGGAGACAAGGGTAAATTTTTTCTTGGTTTATTTTTTCTTTCTTTTCAGGTCAATTTATCAGCTTACTATGTTGGCCGTTCCACATCTCATTAAGACCAAAGGATCGATCGTTAACGTGTCTAGTGTCAATGGAATCAGATCGGTAGGCCTGAGTACAGTTCTTTTGTTCTGAATAGTCTTTGTCCCACTCGAATCGCGACCCAAATCGTGAACGACCCAAATAAGGGTCTGCTCGATCGACTTATCAAGTAGCTAATTTTATTATTTAGACTTTAATTTGGTGCTAAATTTAAATTTGTCTCCAAATTCGAGCCACTCAAAATAACAAACAAGACAAATTTCGTTGGTATGATGGACGGAAAAAATAACAGGCGGGGATTTCAGAATTTTCCTATACTCGTAGTGACCGCTATCTCTTTTTTTGTTATTGTTGCGGGAATGCCTTCATTGCAGTAGCCTACACGTAAGAGAGTCTTTAAAGTTTAACTGAAAAGCCAACTTATTTTTGTGTCATTTAGTTGAATACACTGAATTATTTGGATTCTGCAAAGGGATTTTTTTGTTTTCCACTATCTGCTCTAGTTATGACGTTCAGAATATCTTCGGCTGTCCCCACAGCGAAAATTCTACTATGGCGCGGGAAATTTTTTATCTAAAGACAAACAAGGCTTTTCAGTGGGCAGTGGCGATATTGGTGAAGATTGCTTAGTGCCTGAACAAAAAAAAGTCATAAATCTTTCTTGTAAGGCATACAACAAATTAGAGGTACCACAAATCACACAGAAATTCCACTATTTGAAAATCGATTATTCCTGAATGGCGGAACAACCAAGTAACACATTTTCATCGCGTCTTCAAGCCAATTTAAGTGAATAAGTGATGGGTAACTAGATTGTCCTATCCCAGTCCTTTTCGGTTAAACTTTAAAGCTTGAAGAAGGTTTGCCTCCTCTCTCATTTGGTCGTTCAGCTGATCGATTGTTGTTTTTGCAGTTTGCTGGCGTCCTGGCGTACAATATGTCGAAATCGGCTGTGGACCAGTTCACCCGCTGTGTGGCTCTCGAGCTGGCCCCCAAACAAGTCAGAGTTAACAGCGTAAAGTAAGTCCTTTTTTTTTGATAGGTATATATGCTACGGACATCGTAGCTTACGCTAAATTGTGCCGTGCCCCGCAGCCATAGATCTGGTAGTACGCGCGCTGAAGCTGTTGTCCGGTTTGCGGCAGGACATACGTTGGCTAACCGTTTTTATGGCACTTGCCCTTCGGCCAAGTGCCATATAGCTATCGCAATTTCTGTCCGTCCGTCGGTCGGTCGGTCGGTCCGGGTTTTGCTAGTTCGGGTCCTTCCAGATAAGCTAGGACGATGAAACTTGGCAGGCATATCAGGGACCGGACCAGATTAAATTAGAAATAGTCGCCTCCCCGATCCGACCACCTGAGGGGGAGTGGAGGGAAGGGGAATACGGAAAAAATAGGAAAAATTACTTATTTTTAACTTACGAACGGGTGATCGGATCTTAATGAAACTTGATATGTGGAACTACCACATATCTCAGACCTTCCACGTTAAATCCAGACCGGATCCGGTGACATGGGGGGTAGTTGGAGGGGGAAACCGGAAATCTTGAAAATCGCTTAGAGTGGAGAGATCTGGATGAAAGTTGGTGGAAAGAACAAGCACAAGTCCTAGATACGGGATTGACATAACCGGACCGGATCCGCTCACTTTGGGGGAGTTGGGGGGGGGGAATCCGGATTTCTAGTGATCCCGCGAGTTCGGTGCTTCCTGATGTGCTAGGACGATGAAAATTGGCAGGCGTTCAGGGACACGAACAGATTGACTTGATAATATCCGTTTCCCCAATCCGACCATCCAGGGGGGGGGGGGGGCTGGAGGGAGGGGAATCCGGAAAAATGAGGTATTTTTAAATTACGAATGGGTTATCGGATCTTAATGAAACTTGATATATAGAAGTACCTCGTGTCTCCGACCTCCCATTTTAAATCCAGACCGGATCCGGTGACAAGGGGGGTAGTTGGAGGGGGAAACCGGGAATCTTGAAGATCGCTTAGAGTGGAGAGATCTGGATGAAAGTTGGTGGAAAGAACAAGCACAAGTCCTAGATAGGGGACTGACATAACCGGACCGGGGAGTTAGGGGGGGATCCGGATTTCTAGTGATCCCGCGAGTTCGGTGCTTCCTGATGTGCTAGGACGATGAAAGTCGGCAGGCATGTCAGGGACCCGAACAGATTGTCTTGATAATAGTCGTTTCCCGGATCCGGCCATCCGGGGGGGGGGGGCTGGAGGGAGGGGAATCCGGAAAAATGATGTATTTTTAACTTACGAACGGGTGATCGGATCTTAATGAAACTTGATATATAGAAGTACCTTGTTTCTCAGACATCCCAGTTTAAATCCGGACCGGATCCGGTTACATGGGGGGAACTGGAGGGGCGAACCGAAAATCTTGGGAAACGCTTTGAGTAGAGAGATTGGGATGAAAGTTGGTGGAAAGAACAAGCACAAGCCCTAGATAAGTGATTGACATAACCAGACCGGATCCGTTCACAGTGGGGGGGTGGGTTGGGGGGATCCGAATTTCTAGTGATCCCGCAGGTTCGGTACTTCCTGATGCGCTAAGACGATGAAACTTGGCAGGCGTGTATGGGACCCGAACAGGTTGACTTGAGAATAGTCGTTTCCCGGATCCGACCATCTGGGGGGTGGGGGTGGAGAGAGGGCCGAATCCGAAAAGTGAGGTATTTTTAACTTGTGAACGGGTGAACGGATCTTGATGAAACTTGACGTATAGAAAGATCTCGTGTCTGACGCCCCATTTTAAATCCGAACCGGACCCGGTGATATTGGGGGGAGTCGGACGGGGGAACCGGAAATCTTGGGAAACGCTTAGAGTGGAGGGTTTGGGATGAAAGTTGGTGGGAAGAGCAAGTGAATAGCATAACCGAAATGGATCCGGTCACTGTGGGGGAGTTGGAGAGGATCCGAGTTTGTAGTAATCCCACGAGTTCGGTACTTCCTGATGTGCAAGGACAATGAACTTGGCATGCTTGTCAGGTACCCGAACTATTGACTTGAGAATGTCGTTTCCCCGATCTGACCGTCGAGGGGGAGTGCACAAAAGGGGAATCCGGAATCCAATGACAAGCTCAGCTATTGAACGGGTTATCAGATTTAAACGAAAGTTGATATTTAGAATTGTCTCGTGCCTCAGACGTCCCATTTTAAATCCGGACCAGATCCGGTGACATTGGGAGGAGTTGGAGGGGCGAACCGGAAATCTTTGTAATCGCTTAGAGTGGAGGGATCGGGATGAAACTTGGTGGGAAGAACAAGCATAACTTCTAAATATGTCATCTAGAGCTTTCAGATTGAACGAACCTAGATATCCTAATTGTGACAACTTGTCCTGCAGTGATATTAGTATTTTGTACTGGTCGTGCTGCGATTGAAGTAAATAAGAGCCGTGTTCGGGTCACCTTTCTGGTTAACTGAAATCGTCATTAGTTGCGTTTTAGTTCGGCTTTTGCCTCTCCTTTTTCGGCTTTAGCTTTTAGCCTTTTACAGGCCTTTTTGAACATTCCCGCGTTTTTGTAAGTTGCCGTTACTACTAAGGACTTTTCGTTTTCCTTGGATAAAATCGCAGTTTTGACAAATGCCATTTTCTTGTACTTTACTTTTACTGTAAATTTTTCATCTTTAAAATCTGAGACAGTCTCCAAATACTGATTATCACTTTGAGTCAAATCCATCTTTTATTGGATTTTGGTGTAAACTGGCAAAAGTCGCGAGGCAAAAAGCCAAAGAAGAGCGCAACTTGGTTACCGCTACCAAGTTTCCCTTTTTGCAAAAAGGCGAGGGAAAAGACGTTTGCCTTCTTGACATAAACGGGAAATTGTCAAACAGTGCTTAGGCCATTTTACGAATTATTTTCTACTCATAACTAATTTGTGTGGTAACCATTGCCGCGTTCGAATCACAAAAAATTTACGAAAACGCAGAACAAGTAAAAAGCCATCGAAACGGCGGGTGAAAAGGCGAACAAAAACGCAACTATTTTGTCGTTTTATTCGGAATCAATGATATCAGTGAGAAAAGTCAAAGGTTTATTTGTTGCGAATTGGCGCGAGGTGATTCGAACGCGGCTGTCGTTATCACACAAATTAGTTATGAGTGGAAAATTTGAGTTACCGCCTCTGCCCAAACGCCTGTTCTCCAGTAGTGCCTAATTCTAGGCATGTAGAACTAGAGCGACCAAAATTCTACCAATAAGTTAAAGTAATTTAAACCTCAGAACAAGAAGAGAATCTTGTGAAGAAGCTTAACGCTTCTTTACAGAAAAAATTGAGCCAGTTTGAAATCCGCCGAGACCGGTTTGTAATGTCTTAAACCATCAGAGTTTCAAAGGATTCTCAAACTTCAAAACTTTTGAAACTTCAAAAGTTTCAGAGGAAATATTCGAACATTGTAATATAAACTGTATCAACTGCGGCTTGTGCTTCAGCGATTCACTTCCAGAATCTCTGTCTATACTACGTAAATAGAACTCCCCTCTAGCAAATGGTTACATGTTGTGCTTGAATAGAACGGCCCTAGAACTGGAATAGTTGAGGTTCTCTAGTCGAACAGATAATGAGTTCCCTCCTGGCTTGATGTGTTAAGAGTACCGTGAAGCGGAAAACGCCTCAAACGGACCATTTGTTATTTTTAGTCCCGGCGTGGTGATTACCGATGTCCACAAACGCGCTGGCCTGAACGACGAACAGTACGAAAAGGTAAGGCGAATTCCAAGTATCTAACTTACATTTCTTTTCCAGTCCCGGTGTGATTATTACCGATCTGCAAAAGCGAGGTGGACTTACCCAGGCTGTATATGAGCAGGTATGATTTGATGAGACTAATGTGTCTTTCTCACTGCTCGTTTTGGGATCCCTCACGACAGTGACAGGATAACAATGCACGTTTACTGTGTCAGCCCCTACGACCCGACTGTCCCTTCGTTCTTCTGCCCGTCTTTTTTGTCGTTACACTCCTACTGTCCGTCCGTCCGTCTGTTCATCCACCCTTCCGTCCTTCCTGCCGTCTTATCGACTGTCCATGTGTGTGTTTGTCTTTCTGTCTGTCGGCCCATCCGTCCTTCTTTCCGTTCGTCTACTGGACCTGGCAGTTGACGTGTTCCACCCCGGTTCATCAGACCGCCAGACAATCTTTCCTGGGCATGTGATAACTTCAATCAATCACATTTATTACCAAATAGCTCTAAATAAAGCTAGAATAGGAATAAAAACAACAGCAATATTTACAAAATACAAATAACTTATTAACTTCTTATAACTTCCGTCCTCCCATCTGTTCTTCCCCTCCGTCGATCCATCCACGCGTCTTTCCGTTTGTCGTTCCGCTCGTCTGTCAGTGATTCACTCGACATGCAGTTAACTTTTCCCGCCCGCTCGTCCATCTTTCCTGGGACTGTGATAACTTTCGCAGAAATTGAGGTATCTTTTTTTATGGAGATTTCTTTCATATCAACTGCCATATAATACTTTGCACATGAACCTCCTGAGGTTGAAGAGGGATTGAAGGCTCCACCAGCGACCGACGTGAAAATACATACCAAAATACCAAGCAAAGAACTTTAAATTATACTCCTTAAAGTAGTTGATTCATGTGGGCCGAGAAGGTGGGAGGCACTATCATCATTTGACGATGGGTCGAATATTTACGAACACACTTTTACCTTTATTTTCTCCAAAATCTTCATGGTATCCAAGGTTATCCACAAATTACTTTCACTCTTGAAAACATGGTCGTCAACTCGCCATTACTAATTAAATATTCACTGATCTCCTGACGCGGGTCATTATGTGTACTAAAATCTTCGAGAAGATCGAGGGGCGTGTAAGAGGATTAAAACAACGAAGTATATCACCCTGTGGACGTTTAGTTATGTCAGAAGTAGAAACCCTCGGCCAGTTTGACAATTTTTGGTCTCGGAAGCTGAATATTATTTAGCTTAGTTTCATAATCTCTAAGAAATCGTTATAACGAATTTAGTATAATTTACGGCGTTTGTTTATTAATTTATGGCGATTTTTCTACACATTTTACATGTGCCTGCTACAGTAAAAATAATTTGTTAGACCATAGTCAAACTACGATCCCAGCCTCCCCATGTCGTGCGCTTCCGACCTGCGCCACTAGATGGCGATCGGATCGAGTCGTGTCATCATCTTGGGCCTTGGGTGTGGGGGGGGGGGTCTAGACGTTGCAAGTGCTAGAATGCTTATGATGCAACTCCTTTAAACTTCTTCAAGCCAGGCGCCACCTTCTCTTCCGGTTTCCAGGCATCCGTTTTCGTCGAGGTGGATCCGAAATGTGAAGCCTGAATAAACACGTCTGGGAAACCGGAGCGTTGAACTTGAACACCCCAGAATCCGGATTCTGGAAGGGTTTCATAGAGGGAACTTTTGAGCGATGCAGTAAATGTGCAAATGGAATAGAAGAAAAATGAAGAGTGATTAACAGTTTTGGTTGGGAGTCGAAGATACGTTCATGGGACACCGAGACAATTGTGATGTAGTAGCAATCCCAGCCATCATCATTGTCATGAAAATCCGGCAGAGTTTGTTGAATGGAGGCGTTTTTCCGTCACAGTTCCCACACAGTTCCGAGTGTTTGTCATGGAACAGAAGTGTGTGCCATACACTTTACCCATCAGTTTAAACTACGTTTTGTCTATTTTTCCGGTAATTTCTGATGCCTGAAAATAAAAATAGCCTACAATGCAGAAATGGCGTAAAGCACTATTTACTGCTTATGTTCCGAGATTCATAACTATTTGAATACTTGTGAAACTAGGTTATGGTTCTAACAAACTGTCCACGGCTTTGGCTGTTTTTAAGCCTTTTCCCAGGCCCAATGACTTCTAGCAAAATCTCGGCAAAATTCAGATAACCGGTTTTGCGCATCAATAGCATGATACGCGAATACTCATCGGGAGCACAATGCGCATTGAAAATAGTGAATCCTGGCAAGTGCAAAGATTAGTGATGTGTCGTTAGCGGGTATAGAATGTAACATATGAAATCCGGGTTAAGTTCGGATCAGTTCAGTTTTGTTCATAAAAATAATAAGCACCATTAACTCATTATGACCCCACCATAATGCCTAACATAAGGCCGGCAATGGGCGGGGCTTATTGCCCCGGGGCTACTTCCGTAGTCGCATTCAAGAATCAGTGAATGCGATTACGGAAGAAGGTTGCATTGGCATTATAAGTACGACGGGCCCTTTAACCATTATGTACTAGAAGGATCCTCAGTTTTATGTCCGTCTGCTTGACAAAGTATTTGGACTTCGAATTGTTAAATTCGAGCCACAAAATAGAAAATTACCACAAGAGGTGCTCGTCAAATTTGAGTCACAGACACAGAAACCTTATCAATCGTGGAAACAGACTTGTGGGCCACACAACCGAGCCACATCCTCTTTCTGTACATGCACATACATGCTACATGCTCAAGTTTTTTTCTCGATGGAGACCACCCTGTCTCCATCGCCAAGAGGGAAGGCCGGGGTTCTGCTGACTCGGAACTTGGTGCTGCCTTTGACACTTTTTCCACTTTCCATCTGGGAATATTTTTTAGACCCGATTAGTCCTTTCTTTTTGCGTTTTATACTTCGTTTTTATCCTGTACATTTTACTGCGTTATCGAAAGTCGAAACCTCTGTCTATTTTTTTCCTTTTCTTTTTTTGTACTGCGCTGTTCGTCTTTTCTTGTCTAGTGCGTTAATAGAATTTCATCATCATCATCATTTGTGGATCTCGGAAAAACGCCATAAAGCCAGGCTCCACCTTCCAGATTTTTCTTCCGATTCCAGACAGCCGTTTACGTTGAGACGGATCTGAAAGGTGAAGGCCAAAAACGTGCTGAAGTCCGGGGTGTTGGACACCCCAAATCCCGGATGTCTGGAAGGTACCATGAGGCAACCCGTTCTAGAGGCACAGCAGATATGGAAATTTAGGAAGAAAAGGGAAAGTGATTGACAGTTGTGGCTGGGATATAAGAAATATTTGAAGTGCGAAGGGGACTTCTAGGAAATCTTGAAGAATAGCAAAATTAGCCTTCATCATACTCCATCCAGATAGGACAGGGGAGGATAAGTTCCAAGAAATCCAACGGTCAGATTCCTGTTCTATTCTAGTTCTTGGAGCGTAGTAAGGAGACCCATGCCCTTGGCCGGCCCGGACAGCCAGAGGAAGTTGCCAAGGCGATTGCCTTTCTAGCTTCAGACGACGCTTCGTTCATCACCGGCGCTTCTCTACCTGTAGATGGCGGAAGACACGCCATGTGCCCCAGATAAAATCATGGAGCTAATCCGGATAGAAAGTTGTTATATAAGTAACCTAAGGTGACTGTGATTGTCCGGGTAAATTACCAGAGGCCATCCACGTAGAACTTTGAAGTGTGGTACATCGTTGAAAGTTTTCGGTATTGTTTTGTTCAGGGTGGATTTGTTGGGTATGCCAATATAGCTAATATGATATTGTACCTGTTTGACCATTATTAAAGTGCAGTATTACGATAGTTGGCTGGTAGATTATACTTACACTCCCGAATCCAAGCCTTGGACCAAGGTAGGCTGGTACCTGGCTCTATCTGTGAATGAATGCATGAATGTTAATTTCTCAAAGCAGCAGTGCCCACGGCAATATGTCCATTCATTCTCCGTCTCCAATTCCGCTGCGTATTTTCAGTCGCTAATTTTCTCATTTCCACGTATGGATCAGCGGATCAGTCATTCCGTGCGCATTTTTAAGCAAAACGTTTTGTCCTTAGCAGCGTTTACAAGCAGAGGATAACTTAATCAGAATCCGGTCTTGGTGATAAGATTATGTTTACACGCAGAGGGAAACAAATAATTCTTCAAACCAGAAAATCTGACAAAAACAAATTCACCAGCCAACAAAAAAATGTTTTGATAGCATTTATGACATCAGTGCCGATGACTGCTGCTCTCAAAAGCTAGCTAGACTTTTTTTTTGTATTTTTACCAGCGCCGCCGACGCGATTCCTTTCAAGCTGACCGGAATTCCTTTCATCATGAAAGGAATTCCCGTCCGCTAGACTTTTTTTCTAGTCGTCGTCGCGAACGGAATCCTTTCAAGTCGACCGGAATTCCTTTCTACTCGACGGGGTTTCTTGTCCGTGTAAACGCTGTTCAGGAATCGAACTTTCGGGATTTGATAGTCTTGAAGCCAATGACGTCAACAGTCCCAGAATTTCTTCGGAACGCCGTATAATTAAGTTGAACATTCGCTATTCAGTACTTTTGGCAAGGGGATCCTCGTCAGGCTATTGACTAGAAGACTAGAAGAAATATCGCTGTCAAACATCGTAGCTGTTTTTTTGCTGTTGTTAGTATACATATAAAAAATGAGGGAAAAGTCAGGTATAGGATATTCTTCAGCAATATTTTTGGACTTCTTGGCGAGGGTCCAAATCAGAGACTCGATGAACTATTATCCTAAGCATAAGCAGCAGAGTGGGTAAGACGGGTCCTTTAATCTTATAGCTGGAAGATATGACAAATATTCGAAGGGTGATAAATTGAAGGTGGAGCAAAAATAGTGTGCAAGTTTCGTGGGATTTTCCAGCTTATATTTACCATCCAGGGAGATGCCCCTTGTTCGCTTCAAAGCGGCCTGTCACACAATTTGTTGTCCCTAGAACGGTTTATAAGTGTAAACGCGTCCGGCGCCTCGCTGGCCGCTCGGCTCTATACATATAGCAGCCAATCAAAAATAGTCAAACAGGCCGCTTTGAAGGGAACAAGGGGTACCTCTCCCTGGATGGTAAGTATAAGGTGGATTTTCGGCGCACTTTCTTCTTTTCGGAACCGAAAATTCCGAAATATTGTCATGTTCGACATCAGTGACACAGGATTTCTGTAAATAGAAGAACATTGACAAATGTACCAACGAGCAGCCTCATCAAAACTTGGTCTAAAATCCAAATGTAATTAACAAAACATATAACGCCAGATGCCAAATTTAACTTCATTTAGTAAGTGGATCACTTCGCTTTCTATGCCTCAAACTTGGCAAACCTTTTGAGGTTCATCAATTACGCTGAAATACAAAAAACCTAGTTACAAATCCCTTAAAGGTAAGGTACAATTTAAATGGCAATGGCAAGACGTGGATGTTGTGCCAGTATGCCAGTGGCAAATAAAAAAGTGGCGATTTGTTTCTTATCTAATGTGTAACGTTGAATAATAAAACCCTAGCCTAATGCATTAACGATTAGAACAAAATCACAAATAGCAGCACAAAAATCTTAGGACAAGGTACATACGTTTTGAAAAAAAAACCCACCAAAATAAAAGAAATTCTGTGAAACACAATTGTCAGTTAAAGCTCTAATCCAAACATTCTGTTTACCTTCTCTTACTGATCGCAAGCCACCAGTCTATTTAGATTTGAACTTGATTGCCGGGTTGCTGTTTCGGCTCGAGAAAAAACCCACGCAGAACGTCTTCTTTTCTAGATGACGAGATTTTCCCTGTTTGATTAGCAAAGAATTATAAGACTTATTTGATTATTTTTCTTATGTCTTTAGAAGTACTAGACTGGTCTTGGCTTTTTCATTTATTTGTATTTCTAATAAACAGTTGGAGCACCAGATGGAAATTATTATTTTGATCCTTGGCTCCCTGCGTGCCGTAAGGGCTGTCTCGGATAATCGGCTGAGATTTAGTCCAGACCGAATAATTTGAAACCTAGGAAATTCGGTGTGTTTTTTTTAATATGCTCATTGTTTGACGGTGTTTTTTGTGGTTTTGAACATTCATAGTGGCATATTTTTTCAACATTAGGGATGGTTATCATTGTGTGTGTGGCAGAAAGACCATTTTTTGTGGTCTGCTTTAAATACTTCGTGAGAGCATTTTCGATAGTTTTCTCTCTTCTGACAGTCCTATAGATTTTGATAGATTTATTGCATGAAAAAGCCAAGTAGGGTCATCGCAATAAGAAGAAATACAATGAACATAAGAAACCAGAAAAATACCACGTCTAAAGAGACAAATAATTTTCTCTGTGGGCCATACCTATCCGGAGGAACCTTCCAAGTGGTTTAATAAAGCTAGAATTCATTTCTTTCAACACTCGCAGTTCCATATTCTCTCACCTCAAACATTTCCTACCGCAAAAGCATTCAGCTCCTTGCACACTGTCAAGAAGGCTCAAAGTTTCATTACCATCAACAGGTAAGGAGTCTTCCAATAGGTACGGAAATTATGCTTTATTCCATTTCTCCAATATTATCTATATCTTTCATCTGTGTCAAAGATCTTACAACTCATAGTACCTCTATGTTACTTCAATTATTTAGCAAGAACAACAACATCGAATTGCCTTACAACTCACAAGATAGATTTTTTTAGATTACACGATTACACGGTGTAGATTTTCTAGAGGAGACTAGGATGGTTAATGCTGAATCGATTTTGTAGTTGTGTTATATTATCTTATTATTAGGATACTGAGTCTAACCACAGGTTGTTAAGCTGTGAGTCTAACTAAACCAGGCCACACGTTAAACCAGACCACTGGGACTTTTCTGAACTTATTTTTATATATTTTCCGGTACTCTACTGAGGGTTCCGTAAGTTGAAAGAAAGACGGTGCCACCACTTCACCATGTGGGCACGTACTCCATGCCTATAACCCTTCTAGTTCACTAAGTATGTGCGATATGCACTCGGTATTGTCCGAAACTTCAATTATCATTTTTAGCTTTTTCGTTAGCTCTTCAGTCCGCTTCTGAAGATTGTCTAGATCTTCATGGTCCTTCTCTGTAATCAGAAACTGATCTGCTGTTGGAATGCCAGGGTTGTCAGCTATTTCTCTGAAGCCCAAAGCCACTGCTTTTAGGCGACCGAAAAGAAGCAAGGTTTTTGGGGTTAGTCGTTCCTGAGAGACCTGGATTTGGGTGAGTAGTAGACTGCGCTTCACGATGTCCTGGAAAAGTAGTTCAGTTCAATATTATGACGGTGTTACCGCCTTTTTATCTATACTTCAAAGGTACTGATTTTCGTCGGCAAAAAAAGCGCGCTAAATTGCTCCAGAAGATCATAGAAGATCATTCGATAAATTTACAACTATCTTATACGATCTTTATTGCAAGAAAGCCCGAGGAAAAAAACGGGGTCATTCGGGTCATGTATAAGTGCCTTATGTGGGCCGTATGTAAATTGGGTTCTGGAATGTGTTATATATTTATGTTAGAAAGTAGGGTGGAGAGAGTTTAAAGCCAAGTGTAGTGTTTTTGAAGAATGAAAGAAGCGAATCAGTCATCATCTTGCCTCGAAACATTAAAGTTGACCATGTAATTATTAAATGTCAACTGGTATCGCTGGTGCCAGACCATCGGTACCTGCGTATGATCGGTACCTGTAAGAATAAGGCCATCCTTGACACAGCAAAGGGCGAGCAAAAATGTAGCTAGTGATATATCAAGTTTAGGTATAAAGGTTAAACTGGACCTACCTCTGTCCTCTCAATTTTCCAGACGAAGCTGTCGAAAAGAGCGTAGAGAACCTGTCGAGAACGGTTGTCGGATGCAACGATTGGATCCCGCTGCTCCCCTGTGGTGGCTTCACTTTGGCTGGATTCGGATATTTTTTCGCCATTAGGCGGCAGGATGATCGACCTTAAACCACAACTCTTACTAGAAATCATGTTTTCACGATAAAATGGTTGAGAAATACCATGTTCCGAAAATACCAAAGCTTACCCCGCTTATTGGCGCTTGTCGACTCCATGACTTCTCTGCAAAACGGTTGTAAGCAAAATATTTGAAAACTTTGCGCGTTGTTGTTATTTATTGTTCCAACACAAGATGAACTTGTCGGCCGAAACTGAGACAAACACATGTTGATGTCTTCTTTCTTTTTTGTTTTCCGGCTTCATCGAATGGGTTGCTATTCAGGACAAGAATGTTTGATACCTGAAATCTTGTCTCGTTCTGATGGTGACCCACCACAGATGGTGGAATTGAGTGAGGCCAAACCTCAAAAGTGATACACATCTTCATTCACCTCACACGTTGAACAGAAATGAGGCGAAGGGAACTACTACATACCTGAACTTCTCTACAAGCCCCTTGGCTTTCTCGATCTTCCTCTCGAATTCTCCTCTCTCCACCTCGAAAAGTGAACCTTTGAAGTAACTCGCAATCTTATCAAGTATCGCAATAGTGCTATGCTGTAGCAGCTTCTGCGCACAAATTCCGTTCTTCAGGGGTATGCACTCTTCTTGGACACTTGCCAAGCTGTTGGCAAAGTCTTCCATTAGGTTGTCAATGTTGTTCAAAAGGTCTTCCGAGTCTTCTTGGCTTGTTATCTTCTTCAAGCTGTCAGTGACGGTCCTGATACTTTTGAAGACTGTTTTGGCTTCGGCCATGGCTGTAACAAAATTGTGATAGATATTGAACTTCAAGAACTATGGATTTCGTACTGTGGTAGAAGGGTTTGAAGAGGAGGCGAACAACGGGACGATGGGTTACACAAGCGCAACTGGAGACAAACCTCACTCGCCGAAGCCTGCTGTGTTACTACACAGCGCTCACGCAATACAGTGCCGTAACTGACAAAGTCATGGCACCACTCATTGCGCCGCATAGTTAAAACGCCTGTCAACGGTGTTAGATTTGATTTAGTTTAGAGGTTTGTTTCAAATTTGAACTACACAAAATTGTCTTCACATACCAGAATGAAGAGGAAACCTCGATTTCTGGACTTTGCAGAACACAAAATGTTCAAAGCCCTCGTACCAACAAAGACAATAGGCTACGGGTTGACAAAAGACAAACAATAAACAATTTCTTACAACCTTATGCAAAGCAATGAACAAATTCATTTGCGGAACAAATAACGCTAAATCCAATCACCACGGTGGTTGTGTTCGGCGTGAGTAGGAAGATCTGGTCTCAAAAATAAGACTGGAGGTCACAGAGCGAAAGGCTGAACTTCATGAACCTTCACTGGGTCTTTGGGAAAAAAGCGTGTCTTGAAAAAGCCCCCCCCCCCACCGAAAAAGTTTACCTGCTGTGGTTGCAATAATCAGTCTCCTCATGGTGCCTGTGTGGATACTACCGGAAACCTCGAGAATCTTCGATGCCTTCTTTGAAACATCCGAGGTTAATTGGTGATAGATTCTTTCGAGGTCTTCACATCGTAGCTTCCAGTATTTCTCATCTAGACAAGATAATTTATTCTCATCTGCAGCTAGTGGGGTTACCGTTCCAGGGTCCGCGAAGACGGCAACGCCACTGGACGGCACTTCGAGGTCTCTAGCCCAGCTGGCGTACTAGACGCCGTCCCGTTAGAGATTTCAAAAACACAGGCGAAAGTCTGGAAACATCACAGAGTAAGGGTCATCATTTAGAACGTGTTCCACCCAGAGGCTACTAGGGGGGAGGGGGACGCGCCCCCCTCCCAATGTTGTCGGCTAGTGGGTAAAAAAAAGAGAGTCGCGATTTTTAGTAAAAAAACAGTCGATTTTTTTCTTAGAAACAGTCGTTTTTTCTTAAAAACAATCGATTTTTCTTAAAAAAGTCAGTTTTTCGTAAAAATAATCGATTTTTCTGTAAAGTCGTGTAAGTAGAGTAAACGCTACGGGAGTATCAAAGAAGTACCTCTTCTGTAGCAGCCTTACCATGCAAGTCACTCTCCCAGCGTAACTGCATTGACTGTAGCAACTGCTCCCACATCAAAGCTAGAGCTTCCGCCTCCGCCACTTGAGCTGGACCACTTAGATTGTCTTGGAAGATGTCCCTAAAAAACGGCAGTGATTGGAGGTGGATCCATCTGCATCTTTTACTTCATATTGTGTAGTAGGACCAAAGTCCGCAAGAATTCGCCCTTATCCGTGTGAGCTTTAATTTCATAGTTCTTCTACTGCTCTGGCATTTCCTCCATTGGCAATCGTCAGCTGTCGGAACCCGTCGTTAGCGGCGATTTCGGCAGTATTCAGCCAATGAGAGCACGCGGGGTCTTGACGAGAATGGAGGAACCACTTCATTTAGATATTAGTTGCGTTTTTGCAGATACCATGGTATCAGATATACGGTCTAAAGTCTTTTTGCAGTTATCGTGGTATCTGATACCACGGTCAAAAAGGGTTTTTGCAGTTGTCGTGGGATCTGGCCAGTTACTGTGGTAACTGATATTCATATATCACGGTCCGACCGTGGTATCTGAAAAGTCATATCAATCTCATCAAATTTTGTCGAATTGGTAAGAAAGAAGTTTAGCACTTAGTGATGTGACTGGATATCAGTTTTTCTTTTGGGATGACGTCGAAAAGTGAAATTTCGGCAATATTCGTTTTTGCAGTGGACCGTCTATCAGATACCACAGTAACTGCAAAAACGACTAATTGCAGATCCAGTTACCGTGGTAACAGATACCATGGTATCAGCAAAAACGCAACTATTGATTACTTTATTATGAGACCCTCTTTCGTTCGCACATCCCTGAGTCATGTGGGCCATCTAGGGGCCATCCATTCGGGCTTGCGTCAATTTGAAAACGAGGAAATGGGCTTGCGTCAATTTGAAAACGAGGAAATGGATTTGGAATGGTTAGTAGTTAGGACAGCGAAGCTTGTTGGTTAAGCTTAGAATGTCGGGTGTTTCACATAATGAGTGAGTGTCAGTGCCAGTTAGTGTCTATAGTTCAATGGATACAGTTGGAAGTCGGACAATGAACCCTGTAGTCCATCCTGTAGACCATCAGCAACAGTCTCTGAATCGTAATAAAAAAAAAATGCTGTCTTAAGCTAAGTTCACACACAGTCCGGTAAGATTCCGCACGCGAAAAAAACGCATGCGAAATTCGCGTCACTATGCCCAACAGGTTTTTCAGACAAAACAAAATTCGGACGGAAAATTTGGCCCAGATTTGAAAAATTTACAGCTTAGCCTACAGTCAGATGATGCTGATTGACTGCCGAATGTTTGCAAATTCTGTGTTGATTAAAAATGTCGTATTTTGTATTGTTTATATAAAATACAGGAGGTGAACAATTCTGAGGAGTGAGGAGTATCAAAGCAAGATGCAATTAAGGAACTGCTTTGACTGACCAGTATTTTACTTTTATTGTAGCAAGTGGATGAAATGTCGCTGTTCAACTGTAAAATTATAAACTGCAAAAATAACCTCACCTCCTGTAGATAGCCTAGTGTACATTATGTTTGTCCAGCTGATAGCTTAAATTCAGCAGACACTTGCAACCAAGATCTTTCTCTAACAAACATGTTTTTGCAGATCACTTTAAATTGGTCGTATAAACATTTGTAACTTCTCAGAGTTCAAACACACAAACACAACAACACAGCTTATGAATTTTTCAATTCTAAGAGCACAATTTCGCATGCGTTTAAAATTTGCTTCGGAAAAAGTAGAATATTTTCTACTCAATCTGGAACGAAATTATCGTACCGAATCCGCATATTCCGCATGCGTTGCGTCGGAATTCTGGAGCGGAGAAGGAAATTCGCACCGGACTGCGAAATTCGGACTGTGTGTGCACGCCAGTGTTGCCACCCGACCAAAATTAAGTTTACTAAATTCCGGAGAATTTTTTTTACTAGATTCTAATAAAATTTACTAACTCAAAAAAATTTCTGTCTCCGCGACACTTGCATTGCATTTTATCATTGCACTTGCATTGCATTTTCTACCTGTTCTACATTTCAATAATAAAGAAACCGCAATTTTTAAAAAAAACTGTCTATTTTTTAAATCAGGCCAAATTCTTGTAAAAACTGTCGATTTTTCATCAGGGACAAAATCGATTCATCAGGGACAAAAGACTTAACAAAATGGACAAAGAGCTCCGATCCTTGGTTTGGTTAACAGACAAAATTAAGAACTCTGGAGTGATAAGCAAGAGTGGAGTGGATCCTAATATTTTGTACATTTCCTCTGAATCTATGAAAAATGACACAACTTCTGGGTTGGACCATCTTTTTTACTAGAAATTGGGATTTTTTACTAGATCGAAATGAAATTTACTAGATCCTCTATATTTACTAGATTTAATTTTTTTTACTAGATCTAGTAAAAATTTACTGCCGGTGGCAACACTGGTGCACGCTACTTAATACCTAAACGAAACACGGTCATTCATGTAATCATGACATCCTGATGCTGACTCTACTTACTCTTGAACCGTTAATACTGTTTCTCCCTTGCATCTCCTTCGTATACGCTGTGCTTCAGTAGCGGCTTCTTTTACTAGTTTCTGAATTTCTTCTTCGACTGTCGTGGTCCAAATCGGATCGAGGCGGTCGTTCCTAACTATACCGACTAATACCTAAAATAAAGTTACCGGGTGTCAGTGCGATAAATTTGCTCATTCATTTGAATATTTCAAGTACCCCTCGGTACCCCTGCGAGCCAAGTTAGCCAGTCAAGCAGCACAACTTCGCCTGAAGCCTCAAGGTCTACCCACAAACTCTTTCAGTAATAAGCAAATGAGCAACTTAATTTTTTTTTCCATTTTGGAAGACTTCGTTGCCCAATAGGTCTGTCTTGCGTGGCTTTTCCTGCCTTTTAATCCTTTTTGTACAACCCTTTCGGTGTCTCACTGCCGTTTGTTTTCATTAAACCAGTCTCTCTCTCTCTCTCTCTCTCTCTCTCTCTCTCTCTCTCTCTCTCTCTCTCTCTCTCTCTCTCTCTCTCTCTCTCTCACGGTGTGCACAGTTTTCAAATATTTTTTAAGGAATTTTCGCTTCGAAGAGCGGGAAGCCTGGACAGAGTCAAAAAGCGTTAACAAGAAAATAGCTCATTTCACGGGACAAGTGTTGGTATTTGCAAATCCATATTTCTGGGAACTGGAAGGGAACGAGCTTAAATATCTGGTAAAGAGTTCCTCGTTCTACACCTCCAACATAGAATACATCCCACAGTCGGGCTGAGTCTTCGTCCAAACTAGTAACTTGAGTGTGGGTGATCTTTGCAAACACGAGAGTGCTTCCGAATCATCTCCTTAGAACGACCTTCGCCCATCCTTAATTATTTGAATCATCTCCTTAAAATTTTGATAATGCCACGTTTGTCGTCAGCGTTCCAGGGCGGAGTTCGGCATCGTAAAAGGTTAGATTAGAACTTGCTTTCATGACGGGTTATTTCTGCTAATTATTAGTTAGAATTACTTCGGATGGCGTCATGCACATTTTCGAGATAAAGTGTAATTCATGTTGGTTTACCTCTTGAGATAAGAACGACAGTATCTGATGTAAGACGTCATTGTACAACGTCCCGAAGATGAGACAGTCACGAACGCAGCGCGAAGAGACGGGCTCTGCGTCTTTCTGTAAGAAAAATTATAACTAAAAGCCAGTGACACGAGAATTTAGATAAAGGTAAAAAAAGAGGTAAAGGTGTCAGCTATCACCCTCCAATTCCAATGATCTCCAATTCTTTGCCCTCAGCCAGGAAGTGCAATGGGGGGTTGGGGGCCAGCCATCCTGTGCTTTCGCACACCCTTCCTGTCACCTTCCCCGGATTTCTCCAGGTACCCATTTGAAGCTGGGTGAACTTTGGCTTGTCTTACAGAGTTACGCCACTAACCCCCGCTCGAAACCAAACAGTAGGCACGACCGAGACTCGAACCCGGGACCCTTCCCTTGCGAGTTCGACGCGCTAACCATTCGACCACGGAGGGACGGAGAGAATTTATGATTTATCTTTCATCGGTAACTTGGTGATCTTCAATGATATGATGCGAATCAGAAGCAGTAAACCCTCCTTCCATTCTCGCTAGGCCACGGCAAACCTGTCTTAGCTTTAAAATATCGAGTCTCGCATCAATGTTTCGGTTCTTTCGAGAAACGGACAGCGATGATTTTCTGTTTTTCGAACAAAATCCATTTTGGAAGCATTCCCCGTGTTCTCGTTGTTTTCCGTCCGCGGAGTTTGCTTGGAGTGGCTCCCTCTATTCTCGCCTCGATTTCCCGAGGAGTCCTCGGGAAGCTCCGAGAATAGGCCTCTAGAAGGATGTGGAAGGGTGTCATAGAGACATGGGACGCTCAGGAAATTTAAGTAACAACAAAATTAACTTTTATCATTATCATTAAGGGTTCGCTTGACTGTGCGCAAGCCCCAATATCTGGAAATCTGGAAGGTGGAACCTGGCTTTTAATAAAAACCCGGACGACCGGGCTGTCCGGTGGTAGCAGCGCCCACCGCGAGGTGGGCATTGCGTCGACCTGATCGCGGCCGATATCCCCCTTGGAGCTTCAGTATTCTGAAAGGAGTTGCATCATAAGCATTCTATATAGCACTTGCAACTTCTAGAACCTCCCCTGCACTCAAGACCCAAGATGTAGCCACGACTCGTTCCGACGGCTGGGACATCTAGTGGCGCGGGTCGGAATTGCCCGACATGGGGAGGCTGGGATCATAGTTTGACTATGAATCTAACAAAATGTTTTTATTGTAGCAGGCATTTGGAAAATGTGTAGAAAAATCAAACTAATTATTTGCCTAATCGATTTCTTTAAGTATTTTTTTCTGTTTTTCATTGTTAATTCCCGTAAGTCCAGAGAATTAAGGATGTAAACTAGATCACAGTAAACAAACGCCGTAAATTATACTAAATTCGTTATAGTGATTTCTTGAAGATTCTAAAATTGAGTTTAATAATAGTCAGTTTCCGAGACCAAAAAATGTCAAACTGGCCGATGATTTCTTCTTCCGACATATCTAAACGTTCACATGGTGATATAATTAGTTGTTTTAATTCTCTTACACGCCACTCAATCTTCTCGAAGGTTTTAGTAACTCTTTTGAACACCGCCGGGAGATCAACGAATAGTTAATTAGCAATGGCGACCTTGCTTTCAAGAGTGAATTGTGTTAAAGTAATTTGAGGATAACGTTGGCTAAGAAGAAAACCAAGGTAACAGTGTGTTCGTAAAAATCCGACCCATCGAAAAATGATGGTGTCTCCCACCTTCTCGGCCCACATGAACAGGGGCGTCGCAAGTGCATTTTAGGTAGGGGGGGGGGGGGTGCAGAGCTAAAATTTTACCCAATATCTCAAAAATTTTACCGAATCCTAGAAACTGAGAATTCGAGCTTTAAATTGTGGAACAGAACGGATTACGTAGGAAGAGAAACATTAAAGGGCAGCATGAGAGACGATAGGCCAACTTGGAGAATATATTGCCTGGCACGATTGCATTAACAGATTATAACGGTTGTACCGAAGAATTAAATAGAGCGCCGCAGGCGAAAATTTTCGAAATCTGTTTTTTTTTCCTGTAGGCTAAAATTGAACCGCTTTTCTTACAATTTTACTTTTTACCGTGCATTAAATACCGGATGTAGCGACGTTCCGGCAGCAGCCACTAGTGTAGTCTAGTCAATAATGCCCATGATAGCTTTTTCCTGCCACATTTAACTATTTCCATCCAGATTCTAGCGTTTAATGTTTCGAAATCCAGTCCTAAAACTGGCTTAACCCCGGTCAAATGACGCGCCCTTCCACACAATAGAGAATAGTACGAAATGCGCCGCAGGCGGAATTTTTGAAAAATTTATGATTAGATCTTCTTTTTTGGATTCAAAAATAAAAGTAAGGACTACCATAAATTAGTCCTTTTGTCTGCGACCAGTGCTTCACTGGACCTCTTCCGAGTTTCGAGGTTCGTGGTAACTCCCGTAAATTACCGAATCCCAGTTATTATACCGAATAAGTTTAGACCGATAGCATGTTGGGGATTCTGAATAACTACCGTATGCCGGCTATTATGCTGAATTGTTTTAGTACCGAAAGACTACCGAATAATATTCGTATTCGGTATAATTTCGTCGAAACTATAACTAAAGTCGGGATTCGTGGTAACTACCGAATCCTGAAAAGTATACCGATTAAATTACCGAATCCCAATCATGATACCGAATAATTTCGGACCGATAGCTTATTCGGGATTCTGTGTAACTACCGAATCTCCATAACTATACCGAATAGTTTGGCATTAAAAAATGTCCAAATAATTTCAGTAAATTTTCTCACCGAATTCGTGATAACTGCCGAATACTGGCAATTATACCGAATCCCGATTATTATACCGTATAGCTTTGTACCCGGTAGCTTATTTTGGATTCTGTAGAACTACCGAATCACCGTAAATATACCGAATAGTTCTGCTATCGAAAAAATACCGAACAGTTTTAGTTAATTTTGGGCCTTCGGCCCAAAATTTTACCGAATCTCAAAAAGGTGGGGGCGGGGGGCTGCACCCCCCGCATCCCACCTTGCGACGCCCCTGTACATGAATCAAAGAACTTTAACTGTATTCTTGATTAAATACTTGAAGCTTGAGCTGTCGCGGCTTCATGAAGCAGACTTGCCTTTAAGAAATAAAGAATCGGCTCTGATAGGTGTACGATCGCTAGCGTTAAAGGTGAGTTGTAAACCTCGAGTTGAAAGTCACGATAGACGAGGATGAGCTGGCGGGGTTCGTCTGGCGAGTCGAGGAACTCGGCAAATTTCCTATTAAATAAAAATCGGTTTTCAATTTTGCATACCCCTCTCAAAATGAGACACTGAACTTGAGCAAGACGGTGTTGAATCCAACGCAGGAGTGATTTATCGGGACTGAAGGAAACTTGCTGACGTAGAAGAATGAAAAAAGATATTGCAGTAGGATGTCCTTGACAACTGCGAAGTGATGATAGAAAAGCCTAATCGTGTGCCTTAGGCAGGATATTTCGACTGGGAAAGAAAAGCGCTAATAACAAATCGCAGAAAGAAACTATGCTGATAGCAAACATGGGAGGCTTGTAGGGGCTTTAGTTTTGGGATTGGCTGAGCTACGCCTGTTGGTGGTCTTGGCCTGGAGTTGTGAAAGTTGTGAAGCAGGATGTCTCTAAGGATGGGGTTGGCCATGGTATTTTTCAAAGGTCAAATGCCGATGTTTTTCGAACATTCTGATAGGGTAATCGAGGCTTGACGGTGCATAGCAGCAAGAACAAATAAGCCATAGAACCTCCGGCTTTCGACTGAGCTGAGCTTGAGGTACTTGGTGAGCTTTGAGTTGATGCCCGTCGACTTCTCTCTTCGCCGCTGCGAATATCGGAGGAAAAATTGCAGCAGGCGGGCTGACCCGCTCTGCAGCGCGTCACATGCGACGTCACAATGACAGACGACCAATCGGCTTTTACTTTTGAAATTTGGCGCTTTATTGCGATATAGCTGTTTGTAGAGGTAACGAATTGTGATGTTCCGCGTAGTTCCTACCCTCCGCTCGTTTGCATCGGGCAAGGGATAGGGAATATTTTCGACTCCGCATGGTCGTATTACACAGATAGGGAAAAACAGATCCTGGCTTCCGTCGTCCAATTAACAACAGGGGCACAAGCCAGACTTAAAGTCCGTCTCAGGATCGGGACAAGCTAGTCTTAATCCATCTTCATCTTCTAATTCAAACTTGCCGTCACCGTAACTATCAGCCAAGATTTTAGTTATGGCAACAGCTATGTTGAGTAAAACAGAAACAAATATGAAAGTTGACATCCAAAATGAACACAAGGGTGAACTGATCGGGCTACTTTCTGAAATTTTCAGATAGGGTTCTGGTGCTTATTTTGTTCTTGCTAGCAGGGAGAGATGGTGCACTCCCCGAGTTGGACTATGTGCCTCCTCGTTTTCCTTCATGTTGAGACGGCGGCAACAAGTGCTTTGTTTATGGTGGCTCAAATGATACTTTTGTCCTCACCTGTGATTTTCATGTAGGCTAGAAAACTTAGCCCAAGTGTCCTCATCAACTGGAAACACTTTCATGCATATCTCGCCTACAAAATCAATCCGCAAGTCTACATCCAGTTCAGCTCCGGCCATTGTGACAGTTTGTTTGACACCTGAAGCGTATTTACTTGTTGCTACAGCAACCAGGTCACCTGTTTTCCCTGGAACAAACGGTTCTCAGGGAAGAAGAACATTTCTTATGAGAATGAGAGTGCAGGCATGTGCCGGTGCCGCTTTCTGTTTTTCATGAATGAGGGATCAAAGACTTCTTCTTTAACCCTTTCGGGACTGGCCGGACCTCTAGGTCCCGATGATGAAACAGCATGTGGCGTCGACAACCTCAGAAGAACGAATCCAACGAGTCCACTTACATCTTACGCCTTAACGAAGCGCTTTAACAGATGTATTATTACATATATTTTGAAAAGCGATTTGTGCTCGACCGAAGCGAACATTGAAAAATACAAATCTTGACATAGAAAGCAGTGTTTGAGGTGAATTTTTTTAGAAGTTCTGTGATACATTTTGGTACAATTAAAATTACTTACTAAATATTGACAAGTAGGAGAATCCATTATTGTGGTTTTGGACCTCGGATGTTGCCTCTGTCTGTTTAGTAGAGAAAATTCGGTAGGACACGAAAATAGGAGTTTGACTGAAGAATTTTATCCTTAGGAAATCGAAAGTTCCTTGGAGAGCTATTGGAAAGTCACCGTCTAGAGGTTTTGATAAAATACCACCGTCTAGGTAAGCCGGCTGCCTATCATTTGAGAAGGTTTCATCGGTCAAGTTTATCACTGATAGATTTACTCTGTTGACGAGTTCGCGTTAGAAAAACTTACCAAAAGACAACCAAGGTCATGTTTTCGATTGACAAGTAAAGCACCGTACAAGCAGACACAACGGCAGATTACAAAATTCAAGGTTCTGGAAACTGTGCCGCTAAGTCTAAAAATGGGTCCTAAAAAAGGCACGTTATAGAATCCACATTATTAACGCCAAAATGCTCGAGTACTAAAAAGAGGCAAGCCAGAAATCGGGTCCTAAAAAAACAAACATAGACGGTGCAGGCCTCTTGGTGCAGGCATGCCTTCTTTTAGTATGCCCTGCCTTTTTCTCAGTACGCGTGCCTCTTTTTAGTAGGCGTGCCTCGTGCCCATACCGTGCCGGGATCGACTAAAAAGAGGCACGGCACGACATAGTCTAGAAGAGACCAGTAATAAAAAGAGGCATGAAACGAAAAGAGCCTTTTCAGGCTTCAGAGTGAGGGGCAGGAACAATGTTCAAACCTGCTTTCTTTTAGGCTCTGAAGTAACGAACTCTCACTAACTTGTTTACTACTACTACTTGCTAATCTTTTTTTATTACTTGTGCCTCTAGCTGCGCCATGCCGTGCCTTGCCGTGCCTCTTTTTAGTCGATCCCGTCTATGAAGTCCTTCAGAATCATAGAGGACGAACAGAGAGGTTTCTTTCAGCTCTTGTAGCTTCCAGTCCTTTTTCAACCCCTTTCCTTCATCTTGACCCATTTCCAGATCCCTCCAGTTTTCTCCTAGAAATGAAAGTACCTCTCTCTTAACTTTGTTACCTGCGAGGCTTGGCTGTGGCGAATGACTTTCATCTTCTGAGAGCTCAAACCCGATGAAAAATATCCGAGGATTAGTTGTATGGAGTAGTACGAAAAAGTAGCATGCAGTAGTGACTGTTGCTACTACATGCTACTACTAGCAAACTGGATGCAATCGGATACTACTACATAAGATTAACCCAGTCGGAGGCATGTTTATCAAAGTATTCCATACTACTACATATCACTAATCAAACTACGAAGTGATGATAGAGGAGCCTAATCGTGTGCCTGCCCCATTCCATACAACTTCTTCGTACAACTACCATACTACTACACAGTCAAAGATTTTTTATCGGGAAGAACTCATCATTTGACAATAGGCCGGAATTTATCGTTTTAAACAAATTACCTTAAATCGCACTTGCCAGCGAAAGGTAATCCTGTCGTGCGCTGGCTCAGTGATGAATGGGGAGGGCCGCATCTTGGGAATCCCATGCAGTTTTCCAAGGCTTCCGAGTCCAGTCTTTGTCAACCGATGACTTGAAGGCCTCCACACTATCTGCCATGACAGTGTTTTGACTGAGGGAATTCCACAGCGGTACCACTCGATTAGTGAAAAATTGGTTTCGCTTCCTGGTTGTGGCTCTCTTCCGGAAAAACTTCTTGGGGTGACCACGGGTTCGGGTGTTCTGTTCTAGCTGGAACAGGGTGGTGTCTGTCTCCAAGAGTTCGTGTGCCATAATGACATCGCCACGTCTGCGGCGGTAGCAAAGGGTTGGCAGGTTTAACTTCGTTAATCTTGTTTGATAGTCCAGGGTGCTATATCCTTTGATGCATTTAGTGGCTCTTCTTTGTACAGACTCAAGTGCTGCCTGATCCCCCTTGTTTATTGGTGTTGCTACGCACATCCCAAATTCGACTTTTGGTCGTACCAGGCCTTTGTATAGTTTGGTTATTACTTGCGGGGATCGTGAGCTAAATGTCCTTTTGATCAGGCCAAGGGTCTGGAAGGATTTTGCAACTACTGCTTGGGTGTGTTGGCTGAACTTGAGGTCTTCATCTACCAGGATGCCCAGGTCTTTCTCTTGTCTTGTGGAAATTATTTCCTGTCTAGCGCCATTTTTGCCAGTCATGGAGTATGTGTGTCTTGGGTTTTTTTTTCCGAAGTGTAATGATCTGCACTTCTGGACGTTGAACTCTAGTCGCCAGGTTGTTGCCCATTTTGAGAAGTTGTCCAGGTCACACTGAAGGCTGGTGATTTTGGTGAGGCTATCTACCGGACCAATGATTTTTGAGTCGTCGGCATATAGGCTGGTCTTATTTCTGATAACTCTAGGGGCATCGTTGATAAAGATATTGAAGAGTGTTGGGCCCAGGACCGTGCCCTGCGGGACTCCACTTGCTACGTTACTCTTTTCTGAGAAGAATGCCATACCCTGGTCTCCATATATCTTAACGGCCTGAGTTCTTTCTGTCAAAAATTGCATGATCCAGTCTATGACATCTTGATGTATTCCAATCCCCTCCATTTTAATCTTCAGCCTCTTATGGCAAACTTTATCAAATGCTTTTGCAAAATCGAGTAGAATGAGGTCAACTGGCAGATTCTGATCAAGCAGGTCAGTTACATAATCGTAAGCATCAATAAGGTTTGTATCGGTAGAACGCTTTGGGCGAAATCCATGTTGGCACTGTGTTAGCAGATCGTTGTCAGTAAGGTGTCTCAAGACTGCTGAATTAACAATACCCTCCAGGATTTTTCCGACAACTGACGTGATGCTTATTGGCCTGTAGTTTGCTACTTGATCTCGTTTACCACCTTTATGCACAGGAGTTATGTGGGCGACCTTCCAATCACTGGGTACTGATTTTGTGTCCAAGGATGACTGGTACAGTTTAGAAAGGGGTGCTGCTATTGCTGAACTCAGTTCTTTTAAGAGTCTTGGGTGGATTCCATCTGGACCAACTGATTTGTTGGGGTCCATTTTTTTCAGCCTTCTTTCAACATCTACCGGGTCAACAGTTATAGAGATCATTGGTGTTGCAATACTATACTCTGGTTTTTGAGGTAGTGGGGTGTTATCATTGGGCGTGAACACAGATGTGAATTGCTTGTTTAGAGCCTCAGCAATTTGGACTGGGTGGTAGATTGTGTCTCCATTGTCGGATAATTGGGTTACTGAGTGTCTACCAGGTTTGCTTGAGGAGGCGTACCTCCAAAATGTTTTTGGATTCACTTTACAGTCATTTGCTACTGTCTCTTCATAATTCTGGGTTAATTTTCTTGTCTGATTTCTTAATGTTTCTCTTGCTGTCTTGAACCGTTCATAATTCTTTGTGTTTGGTTTCTTCTTGTAGCATTTCCACCTTCTGTTTTTTGCATTTATCATCCGTTTAATTTCCTTAGTCAGGAACGGTAGAGTCTTTGGCTTTTTAATCCATCTTTCAGAAGTATATTTCTTCTCTAATTCTAAGAGAGACTCTCGAAACTTCTTCCATGCTTCGTTCACTTCCAAATTTTCCATACACGCCCAATTTTCATTTTCCAGTTCCCTCTTTATTAGGTTGTAATTTGTGAATCTCCGCTTGACAAAATTATTTGACTTGTTGAACAACCTTAATTTACTCTGGATGCATACATGGTCGCTCCGGCCAAAGGGTGGGAGGCAGTCCACACTAATAATCGATTCTTGGTCATTCACGATCAGCAAGTCCAATAAGGTTGGTTCCTGTCCATCCCTATGCCTAGTATGAAAGTCAACCGCCTGATATAATGTTTGTTCTTCTAGGCACTGGAGGAGTGGGTTAGGCATACCACTCTGTTCTTTCGCATAACCATGTCCACCAGTCCAACCAATATTAGGCAGATTGAAGTCTCCCACTATCAATAACTTTTTTGTTGATTTCATAATATGTCCAATGGAACTTGTTATTGCCAGCAGGGCACTATTCATGCAAGGGGCACTTGGACTACGGTAGATACAACCTACTGTAACTTGATCATCAGGTAATGACACATTTAGCCATACCTGTTCAACCCAAGGCTCATAATTGTTGGACACATCCAGTGTGCTTACCTTAAGAGCATGTTTGACATAGACAGCTATGCCTCTGCCTCCTTGTCTGGTAAGGTTTGTAAAAACCTCATAACCTGGTATTCCAATTTGGTTATCATCCAGAGCAATAGACGTTCTCTTGGGTTTAATTTCACAAAAGGCCCAAATATCAACATCCGTTTTAGTTGATACCGTTGCTCTTATTTCGGGGAGTTTCGACGTTATTGTATCAACATTACTAAACACAACCGTCAAGCATTTCCCGGGTGCTGTTCGTATTTCTGAAGATTCTGTTGTTTCACTACCGGCAATACTGGCAAAATCATTGTTTGAAGACGTTGGCGGGGTGGTTGGAACAGGAGAATCAGCACTATAATACGTCTCAGATTCCGAATCACCTTCAGTTCTAAAACCGTCTGCATTGTTACTAACATTTGGTGAAAAACACTTTTTATTACTGCTATCCTTAACATGAACTAAGTGAACACTATTTACAGGGGCATGAAGATGGGCGTTTATTGTATCATTGCTTCTTGTCCGCCCTGGCTCCGAGGGGCGGCGGCCATGGAGTTTTTTTAAACTATTTTTCGTCCTCGAATAACCAAGTCCTTCTCCCCCTCGTCAAGTCGTCTTTGGAGCTCCAGATACAGTTGCTGTTTCTTTGTTCGATCTTCTTTGGACATGTCGTTTCTGAACTGGATCGTTTCTTGTTTCTCGTATGATTTTTGGAGAATGCGCCTCTTCGTTTGAAAATCTGAGACCGAGAACATGACAGGGGCTGGGCGGGGTTGTGACGGACCGGCTATACTTGGGACATTGTTGGTTTTGGGCTGGCTGCTGACAAGTCTGCGAACGTTCGATATTTCTGCGGTAGGTAGTCCGTAGTCAGTAGTTAGGATCTGTTTGATTGTTGCTTCATCATTGGGTTGGTTGTCAAATAATTAGTGTGATCCAAGCAGAGCAAGTTAAAAACCGAAACGCCCTACCTAGTTAATTCAATTAAGTTCTAAATAATCCAGGAATGTTGTACTTGAGTTAAACCTAATTATTTAGATTTTTCACTTCAGTATAGGCTAGTACTTGAAGTACTTCCCAACAAAGATGCGAACATACCTAACTCGAAGATGTACGACCTACCGCCGTAGTCTTTTGGACTATTGAACCGGATTCCATTTATACTTAAGTTTCTCATTAGTCTGATAAGCTAATTCTGATGGTGTGGAGAGTTTGTTATGACGTGTGTAAGTATACGGAATGGAAAGATTCTTTATTTTTCTTTGTGTGCGTATCATAGAGGAACGACTAATTTATATCATAAACGGGCCGAACTAACGAGCTCGTATCCCTGCCGGCCCCCATTGATTGATATTTATTGTAAAGAAGTTTTTTTTTTAAATTAAAGAACCTGAACCTAATTAAAGCACAACTCTTACTAGAAATAATATTATCCCTATGAAATGAATCAGAAAAAAACATTTTCGAAAATACCATTACTTTCCATCTGAAATTAGCGATTTTCTTGTTAGCGCCTGTCGACTATGTCCAGCCTTCCTGCTCTCCGACGCGGCGGCTGGGCGCAAAACATTTGAAAACTGATCGCGCCGTGGTTCAAAAGTGTGAAAACTAAGCAAATAAAAGAAGTAATAAACAAAAGCTTCTCAGATCCTTATGTGTGAAAGAGTTGTCAGCAGACGTTGATGATCCCGGCAAACGTTTCGTTGTGTGACGGGCAAAACTCGGCAAGGCCAAAAAAGTGCTAAAATTTCGTAGGCACAAAATGAAACAATGGAGAAAGGTGGGGATTTTAGAAGCTTATAATTCTGTATGGGAGCTGGATATATTACAAAAAGCAGAATAAGCAAGAGGGGTCCTTTAAGAACCTGAACCTGATGTTCCGGATGAGACACTGCACATCGTGCTTTATTCGGATTTCGGGGAATTTGAGTCTTGAGAAGGGGGGAAGAACCTAAATCAGCAATACTTCAAGGTCAAGTCTCGCTTAAATAGGGATTCAAAATACTCAGTTTCTGCTTAAAAGAAACTCCTCTCTGACTATTTATTCTCAGCCGTTTGAGTTGTTTTTTTTGTTAGTTTTTTGTTTTGAATAGTTAGCAGTGATTCTGGTTGAAAAGTTTTTTTTTCTGGTTCGGCGTCCCAGACCGGGTAAGTCAAGCTCCTTTCTTTCTTTCTTTCTTTCCTTTTTTCTTTATTTTTGTCGAAGATTTTGTGTTGTTGATGTTTTGTTTTGAGGGTAATTAGTCCCTTACAGGTTCGCCTCTGGGCATTGGAAATTCTAGTTTTTTTAATAAACCCTTCATTCATTCATTCATTGCGACATCAGCAACATTTTCCTTCTACGAAACCAGGCACCAGATATAAACAGCTTAAAAAAAAGAGTTGATAAGTTCTGTGAAGAAAACAACAACAATTTCAACACATTGGCTGATTGGTCAAATAGCCACAACATCAACCGACTACAAATCCATCAAACAAACAGAGGGCATTGAACATGCCGGCCAAATGCCGGATGGTGCTGAACAACTTTAAGTTTAAGTAAGTAAGTAAAGTGCAATAAAAAAAGAAAACAGGAGGTGAAAGCTGACATGGTGCTTGCAACGGCACTTTGTTTGTATATCGGCCACGTTTCGCGCTGTCAAGATTGGACGGCTCTTCTGGGACCTCCCCTCGAACTCCTTCAACATGGCGCAATAGATTCCGAATCTATAAATTGCAGGCCCATGTACATGCAGAGCATTTTCTTCTACCACCCATCAAATTTCGATCGAATCGGAGCACTTCCGGAAATTTCCGCCCCCCCCCCCCTCCAATTTCCTCCACCCAGGTCAGACCCGATTCGGACACACAATTTTCACATCTGCAGAATTTGCTCTTCTCACCCACCAATATTATCACCCACCAAGTTTCACTCGAATCTGAGAACTTTCGGAAAACTCCGGTCCCCCTCCAGACACCCTACCGAGGTTGGATTCAGTTCGGACACATATATATCTCTTGGGCATTTGCTCCTATCACGCACCGAGTTTCATTCGTCTAAATATTCGGCCCACCACCACCACTCCTGCAAAGGGCTTATCTGGCACAAACTTCATACGGCATATCTTGGGCTCATGGATTTTGTACCGGCTACACTTAATCACCATCTCTCCACCGGTTTGTTCCCAACGCGTGTCACGGAATTTCTACCCCCCCCCCTCCTTCGAGCTCCCCTGATATCCAGATACAATTTGGTCTAGTAACTCCAGATTTAGGTCATTTTTCCTCCCCAGTATTAAGTTTCTCTATCAGAGCCCTTCTGGATTTTGTCTGGTGGTCCCCTCCCCCTTCAGCCCCTATCAAGGAGACCGGATCTGGTCCTCCCCTCCCTCCACTCCACATAGGTGATCAGAATCGGGAAAAGAAGGTTGTGTTGATTAAACTTGTCATTAATATGCATGCCAAATTTCAGCGCCTAGCTTATAGTGCGAACACACGATCCGGATTTCCCGGCTTGATATTCTTCACTTTCATCGTAGAGTTGAAAAATCTCAACATTTCCGTATGGAAGTGATGATGGTGTGGACAATTCTGGCCGGAATTCCGGGTTCCGACCATCCGACCCGGATCGTCTGTTCGCAACATTATGTGGAAGTGCCCGAACTAGCAAAAGTGGGACAGAAGGACAGACATTACGTTTGCTAGGACATGGCACTTGGGCCGAAGGTTGCGAGTTCAATAAAAAGAAAATAGCGCACATACATTCAGTTCCTTCAACTTCAAGTTGCTACTCGCAAGTGGTGTTGTAACTGAAGGATGGACCGTACACCATAGCTTAGGGTAGCGTGTGCCGATGTGTACGTAAGGCGGCGGGTAAGTAAGGGCGGTAGTAGAAAGGTTTACGTTAACAAATAAGCGTTTTATTTCAGACTTACTCTGTATAAATGATAATCCCAATCTTGGTAAATATAATCACAGTTGATAACGACAACACTAAGTCATGAGCGACTTCGAATAATGAATGGCACATAATAGACAACTAAACGAGCTTATATACTCCTGACTGCGCAAGTGAAGGTTCAACTGACGTAATGTACAATTTAGCTTCCTAACCGGAAGCTACCTGACTTCGACGTATTATAGAATTTAGCAATATCCAACTGACGTGGACCTAAGTTTAACAGGATGTTATTTAGTTCTGAGTCTCCATTTGTGCAATTAGATTCGACGAAGTACCAGAGGATCATGTTCACTTCGGTATGTAACCCCTTTGCTTACCCCTAGCCCCTTTGCTCACCATCCTTTATTCAGTTCGGAAATGCCAGGATTCTCAGTTTCCTTCCATGGATGTTATGAATCATAATTTAGAATTAGCGACGCTAGATCTGTTATTTCCAAAATTTCAGAAAGTAGCCCGATCAGTTCACCCTTGTGTTCATTTTGGATGTCAACTTTTATATTTGTTTCTGTTTTACTCAACATAGCTGTTGCCATAACTAAAATCTTGGCTGATAGTTACGGTGACGGCAAGTTTGAATTAGAAGATGAAGATGGATTAAGACTAGCTTGTCCCGATCCTGAGACGGACTTTAAGTCTGCCTTGTGCCCCTGTTGTTAATTGGACGACGGAAGCCAGGATCTGTTTTTCTTCGAATGTCACTCTTAACCTTTCAACGCGTGTAAAGCTGATTCACAAATTTTTCCCAAGTACTATATTTTTCTTTTCTTATCATTAGACACATTAGTGATCACTCAGATTTACCTTGGATCATAGATAACGGCTCTGTTATCAGTATCCTTGTATTCTTTATGAGCGATTCGGTATGTGAATAAAGAAAATAACAGATTCCCACAAAATGGGGACTAAACTGTTGAATTTGGTGATATTTGGAATAATATTGGGATATGCTAATGGACAAGGTAATGTTGAAATAGACTAGAAGATTAGCAACTAATGCATTCACCTCGATGCATCTCATTTCTGAGGATATTTAATGTCAGCTAGATAAAGGAGATAAATCCAGTGCCGGCTTTACACTTAGGCCGGTTAGGCCGGTGCTGGGGGGGGGGGGGCAGGAGAAAAGAGAGGCCAAGCGGTCCGTGTCAGTTGCTAAGAGATCAGGCAACAGTTGCTAGCCGTAATGCCTTGTTGCTTACGATCCAGGTGTGACCAGCTACGTTGCACCTTCGTCGTTTAAATTACCAAAATTTTGCTCAGACAGGTCTCATCTCAGACAAATCAGAATCAGACAAAACCAGTCGGGATCGACTAAAAGCAGGAAGGGAAGGGAACACGAGAAAAGTAAGAAGGCATACTAACATCAGGAAGGGCATACTAAAACGAGGAAGGGCATCCTAAAACGAGGAAGGACGTCACCAGAATTCATGTCTGCGAAAACGAGGAAGGCTGCAACGTTCCCTTCCTCTGTTTAGTATTCCTCGAGAGGTCGGCAACTATCAACATTCTTGGTTCACCGTTCCCTTAGTCGTTTTAGTATCCTGATATGCGTAGGTATTAAGTTCAGTGAGGGTCGGCAACTAGCAAAAATGTAATTCACTGTTCCCTTCCTCGTTTTTGTGCTTCGAGCGGTCGGCAACTAGAATTCTCAGTCCAGCAAGGGGTCGGCAACTAAGATATTTCTAGTGTATCTTAGAGTAGGCTACTAAGACGATGAAGGAAATTGGGAATTTTTAATTATTCTTCTTTGAGGGGTCGGCAACTCTCAAATTTAAGGTTCACCATTTCTTTCCGCGTTTTAGTAGGGTAAGGTACTACCCGTAACAAGCTACTAAAACAACGAAAGAAATGGTGGACCTTAAATTTTGATATTTGTCGATCCCTCAAACACTAATAATTTAGAATCCATAATTTCTTTCTTCCTTTTAGTACTTTAAGGTACTACCTGTGACAAGCTAATAAAACGAGGAAGGGAACGACGTTAAACTAAGAATTTTGATAGCTGACGACCCCTCAAAGAAGAATAATTTTCAATTTCCTTCCTCGTTTTATTACTCCAAGGTAATAAAACGAGGAAGGAAATGGTGGACTTCAATTATCTTAGTTGCCGAACCCTCGCTGGACTGAGAATTCTAGTTGCCGAGCCCTCAAAGCACTAAAACGATCGAAGGGAACGGTGAACTAAGAATTTTGAAAGTTGCAGCCCCTCAAAGAAGAATAATTTAAAATTCCCAATTTCCTTCCTCGTTTTAGTACTCCCGTCCATCAGAAATATCTTAGTTGCAGACCCCTCGCTGGACTGAGAATTCTAGTTGCCGACCCCTCAAAGCACTAAAACGAGGAAGGGAACGGTGAACTAAGAATTTTGATAGTTACGGTCCCCTCGAGGAATACTAAACAGAGGAAGGGAACGATGCAGCCTTCCTCGTTTTCGCAGATTTGAATTCTGATGACGTCCTTCCTCGTTTTAGGATGCCCTTCCTCGTTTTAGTTTGTCCTTCCTGGTTTTAGTATGCCTTCCTGCTTTTCTCGTGTTCCCTTCCCTTCCTACTTTTATTCGATCCCAAAAGTCAGCCTGGTGTATTTAAACTTTTAGCATTATTTGTTTCTCTCAATAATTTGTTCTGAGGCTTATATGTAATGCAGCATAGTAAAGTTCCATTAATTCCATTTCCATTTAACACGCTCACGGCTGAAGAAATTAGGAAAATGAGACTGAAGATGTCTCGTAAAGAATCTGCCATTTTTAATTTACGGCAACGGCTTACCTTCGTAGTTGGTAAATATTTCAAGCATAGAGGGACAGACACATAGAGGTACCACAAAGCCTACAGAATAAGTGCATAAGATGAAATCGATTATTTGCATATTGCGGACAAACGAAGTATCGGATTTTTGGGCCTGTTTAAGTGAATTTCGAATCTCGGCCAAGTTTGGTTAACGCAGTCGACAAATCTACCCCAGACTTTCTCCTGGATGGCACTGACAGAGCCCTGACAATACCCTTGGTGACTAATTCTTCCTGCCGATGAAGATCGCCGTGTGCCCGGCGAAGAGTCAGAAACGTCACCACAACTGACGCTGTTGATTGGTTTACATAGGATATGAATACGTTTCTTGTTCTTCCCTAGGTTCACTGGCGTGTTTCGGACTTATATATAGAATGTTGTCACCTGACAGATGAAATAAAACAGAGTTCGTCTGATAGTTACTCATAATTTATAGATATAAGAGGTTGGCTCATATTCTGTTAGTTGCGAACTTGGTGTTAGGATTCAAAGAGAAGAGTACATTAGCGTTTACGGTAATCATTGCTGCTGACAGGTAATTGTTTCTCCCATTTTAACACCGTATCAGTTCGATTCTTTCAGTGACTCCGAAATGTGCGATACACTTACGACCCTTTTTAGTCCACAGTATCTCTTTGCAAAGTCAAGCAACATTAGTCGTAAATAAAAAGAAATCTTTTACATACATTTGTGAAGATTTACAGTTTCAGGGAGCACACACATGCCTCCAAATCAGTGTCAATCTAAAACTGAAACAAAAGCCATTTTCCATTATTAGTCAATTAGTTTAAAATTCGAAATAGGCATCTGAAAGGCTGAAAAAGACGAAGATGTAAATGTATTTTATAGGTCATCAGGGTTTGCCGTCTGACGTGAATCGAGAAAGCCATAAAACTAAAGGCACGTCATCAAGTTGTGCTGTCAATGAGACACTGTGATTATCAGCGTGTTCCATCCTTCTACCAATAGTAACTATTAGTTATTTCCGTTCCAACCTCACGAAAAGCTCGAGGAAAAGCTACTACGCTGACGGTTCAAACCTTCTCGAAATAGTAACTAATAGTAACTATTTGCTTACCATGCTCGGGAGCGTAGTAAGCGTGGCAACTACGGATCTCTGTAACGTGATTGGCTGGTTTACGCCGTGGAGTGATATTTTACCGAAAATAAAAAAAATGTTCCAGCGTTGACGCCGAGAAGCCAAAATTCGTAACGTCATGCGTAGTAACTACGGTAAGTAGGGTGGAACACGGTCTGTATAGCGGTTATTTATCACACAATAAAGCCAGTACTCAAGGTGCGCTGAGAGGTGTCCTTCCGTCATGGGGTACCTCTACTCGGACGACCGAACCTGAATAATCTTAAATCAGATTTTACCGCGCTAAACAGAGAAGTCAGCTTCTTATCAAGGGTCTTCTTCACTTATTTGGTCCTTAGACTCACTTTGCCTTTATGCTATTTCTAGCTCCCCTATGAAATTATAAGCTTCAAAATTCCACACCTTTCACCAAGAAAATTGTCCAGTGAAGTTATTACACGTTACGATGATAAGAGGAGGGGCCAGCACCGTATTGTGGGTTCACGCTCTCTGGAACGAAAATAATAACAACGCGAACATACGTCATCAATCTTACGGTAGTTCCTGCAGAACCGATAGTTTATTATCACTTATGATGCTCGTGACCATCATAAGTAAATTGTAACGATCGTAACAGTCGTGGAACGGAAATAATAAGTGGGAGGAGTCAATTAACTTATTACGGCGGGCTCTGGAACGGCAATAATAACAAGAATAGTAACGATCGTAACTAATAATAAGTCGCTGGAACGCTACCTTAGTCATTTCTAGTAAGATTTGCGCTTTACAGCGAGGAATTAAAACATAAATCGTTTTTTATTTTTTAGGGTGCCAGGTAGTCCACCGGGAGACAGGCGAAGTGCTGGGTGGAGATACTTTCCAATTACGTCACAAAGAAGACAGTCCTGGGATCTTCGCTCATTTTGATATCCAGGGAGGGACCGGTAAGTTTCGCTGCTTTTAAAGTAGAACTTGAGATGTTAATTTATTGCACAGTTTTCACCAGCCCCCCCCCCCCATTTTCGGCTTGCCTTTGTCCTTCCCTCAAGAGTCAAGATGAGGTAAGTGTCGAAATTGATTCCAGTTTCCGTGCTGACTGTATATTGGAGTGTCACCAGTGTTGCAAGATGGGCTTGTTTCCCACCCCGGCATGGGCTTGTTTCTGAAGGCTAGGGTGGAAGATTTTTGCGATGGGCTTGAGGAGAAAGTGGAATTATTGTTTTAAAGTGCAGCTTGTTTTGGGCGTTTTCTTGGAACTGGGGAAATATTACTCTTACAACTTCTGATTTCTTATAAGAAATCTATTATATTTCTCTAAAAGTTGAGTCATTGCTTTGTATATTGCCTTTTAAATCTATTTTGAGTAACCCAAGATTTTCACACAGACTCGAAATTTGTTAAATGTTTTTTTTCGGCTTAAATTAAGAGCCACCCTCCTCTCGAATGACTCCCCTGGAATCAGCTTTAGTTGATCAACAGATATTTTGATAAAATTGAGCAGGGCTTATTGGGGCTTGTTTTCAGAAGCCCAGGGCGTTTTTCTGCAAACACAATCTGGCAACACTGAGTGTCACTGACCTTTCCATTCAAAGATTTTCGGTCCCCCCCCCCCTCCAGTTCCCCCAATCTCACCGGATCCGGTCCGGATTTAAACTGGGATGTCTGAGACACAAGGTACTTCTGTATATCAAGTTTCATTAAGTTCCGATCACCCGTTCGTAAGTTAAAAATACCTCATTTTTCCGGATTCCCCTTCCTCCAGATCCCACCCAGATGGTCGGATCGGGGAAACGACTATTATCAAATCAATCTGTTCGAGTCCCTGAGATGCCTGCTAATTTTCATCTTCCTATGAAAATTTATTTATTTATATGATTATTATATGTTAAATAGATTTGTTCTTTTATTGTACCGGGTTTTGGTCAATCGACCTTGTGTCCCCGGCTTAACCCTATGTATGATAATTTTATACTGAAGCGTAAATTAAAACCTTGAACCTTGAACCTAGCACATCAGGAAGCACCGAACTCGCGGGATCACTAGAAATCCGGATTCCTCCCCCAACTCCCCCAAAGTGAGCAGATTTGGTCCAGTTGTGTCAATCACTCATCTAAGACTTGTGCTTGTTCTTTCCACCAACTTTCATTCAGATCCCTCCAACTGCCCCCATGTCACTGGATCCGGTTTGGATTTAAAACGGGAGGTCCGAGACACGAGGTCCTTCCGTATATCAAGTTTCATTAAGATCCGATCACCCGTTCGTAAGTTAAAAATAAATCAATTTTCCTATTTTTTCCGGATTCCCCTTCCCTCCACTCCCCCTCAGGTGGTCGGATCGGGGAAGCGACTATTTCTAATTTAATCTGGTCGGGCCCCTGATATGCCTGCCAAGTTTCATCGTCCTAGCTTATCTGGAAATGCCCGAACTAGCAAAACCGGGACCGACAGACATAAATTGCGATCGCTATATTGCCCTTGGCAAGGGCAAGTGCCATAAAAACGTTAACGCTGCGCCAGCTGTAGCTTTACTAAAGAGCGGAACGATGCACTTTCGTTCTTTCTTTTAGTAACTTGTTTGGGCACGAGTACCGCAATCATTCTCGTGCACGATCCCTGGTCTATTGGTCGTGTTCCTGCTTTTAGTCCAGTTAATTATTCCCACGCACAATGAGGGGCAGGTCTCCTGTTCTTTAACACTTTCACTGTGGCAGGAGGCTCTGGTAGGCGACTAAGAAGGAACAAAAGGGCCCACGTTTCGTAATACTGGGCCCACGTTTCGTAATACTTGATTCCCTGTTGGGAGAGGAACATGTCGAAAAATGGCTCGGCGTTTGCTTTTGCGTTTTCAGTTTACATCATACGTTTAGGTTCTTCGCAGTTCTCAGGTTCTGCAGCCCAGTATTTTGCAGTTTGCTGGTTTGTACGGCGCTGTTTTGTTTTGCGATATTTGTAGTTCGTGATTTTCCCGCGTGTGACTGCTTACATGTGCGGAGGCTCGTGCATTCCCTCTGGGGCATGAAAACGAACTCAAACTAACATCTTGAAGACGTTTCCTGTGGGCTTTCTTTTATTCGTAGCCCTGAATAATTAGCAAAATGGCGTCACTCGTACCCCAGCCAGGATCTAAAACAACAGGTCGTTCCCGTTTTTACCTGTTCTTAAAGAACAGGAGCCCTGCCTTTCATTGCAAGTGGGTTAACTCGACTAAAAGAACAAGACTAATAGCAGGGAACCATAAATTTCCTGTAATGACTCGCCCTTCAGGGGGCTTGTCATTTCCTGTGCTTCTATGTTGTTATGTTGCCCGAGCCTCACCTAGTTTCCAAAAATTCCACTTGGGTCGAATCGGCGTTCTTGCTCAGATAGAGCCAATCCTGGGCCTCCTCGGACGTGAGACCAAAGAGACTCCTCCCTCAAGGCAATATTTTATCCCCGTGGGTATTTCTCGAACTATCTGACGCTCGGCCAAGAGCGCATCAGAAATCTCTTATTGACAAGCCCCCTGAATGGCGAGTCATTACAGGAAATTTATGGGTCCCTGCTAATAGTAAGGAAAAGTGTATGGCAATGATTTGGTACTCATACCCAAATAGGCTAGTGAAAGAACAACGGCGAATCGCCCCCCCCTTTTAGTAGTGTTTCCCCTGGTGCAGCCTTCCCGGTTTTAGTACGTCGTTCCTGTTTTAATACGCCTTACCGTTTTTAGTACGTGCTCCTCCTGCACCGTGCCCTTCCATACCATTCCCGTTTTATGTCGATCACATCTTCTTTTATTTCCAGGCACGGTCCAGTTAGAGACCAATGATTACTGTAAAAGCAAGCTTTTCTCTACTTCTGGGACCGGAACAAATAGCCTTTCTATATCTTACACGAGGCCACAGGACACCAGTTTTTTCGATTCGGTGAGTTTGGTACAAAAGAAGTTTTGTCACAGCGGTCCTTGAATTATTAAAAAAAATACAATACTTCATGTCTGGTTTTAAAATTTGTATTTATTTTACGTCTGGTTTTGATGACAAGCCCTGTTGGGCCATTTCTTTGCTTGAGATTTGTGTGTGTGAAAGTTCAATTATTCTTTCAGGTCCGTTCTCGTTAGCTAAATTCTTCTCAGCTCGTTCTTTTTTTTTTCCCGCGTAGCTTCTTTTTCATTCGTTCTTGCTTTAGATCGAACTAAAACAAGTGGCTACGTCTCCACCTCCAACTCAGTGACGTTAATACAAACAATACCTAACAGTTTAACCTACTTTAACGTCACTTACACTTTCGTCTTAAACCTACTATCTTTTTATTCCTTATCAACTCTAAATTTAACTTCTCTTTTCTAAATTCATCTTCTCGTTTTTCAATAAAAAAAAAAAATCATAAAAACTCACTCCCTCTTTCAAAAACCCGTCCTCCATAATTTCTACTATCCATATCTACCTTTTTCAAAAATTTAACAATACTACTTTTACCTACCATATTTTACAACCATTAATTATCTTTTTACTTTACCATTATATTTTTAAAACCTTATAAAAACCAAAACATATATTAATTTTCTTCACTTCGAATCAAGCAGTCAAATTTTATAGGTTCGATCCGGAATAAACAACCAGCAAAAAAAAAAAAAAGCTCGTTCTTAAAAACAATTTTCTTCACTATTAACCTCGAAACAGATGTAAATCCGAGTAAAGATTAAATTGTAATCTAAACTTGGAGCATTTCAATGTATGCTGTTCATCCTCCCACCGTTCGAGCTCATGAATTCTAGGGTAGGCCGTTTCCGCGTGTCTTTCCAGAATCACTCTGTGTGGTTTTGCAAGAATCTCGGTGAACGTGTTTTCACACGTTCCTTTAAAAATCTTAAAGTTTAACTGAAAAGCCAACTCATTTGTGTGTCATTTAATTGGAGACACTGCATTATTTCGATTCTGCAAAGGGCTTTTTTTATGTTCCACTATCTGCTCTAGTTATAAGGCTCAGAATATCTTCAGCCGTCCCCACAACGTAAATTCTACTATGACGCGGGAAATTTTAATCTCAACACAAATGCGGCTTTTCAGTCGGCAGTGGTGAGATCGGTGAAGATTGCTTAGTGCCTGAACAAAAAAAAATGATAAATCTTTCTCGTGAGGCATACAGCAAAAATACAAGCGCATTGAGGCACCACAAATCACACGGAAATTCCACTATTTGAAAATCGGTTATTCGTGAATAGCGGAACAACGAAGTAACTCATTTTCAGCGGGTCTTCAAGCCAATCTAAGTGAATAACTGATGGGTGACTAGATTGTCCTATCCTAGCCCTTTTCGGTTAAACTTTAAACAATTTCGAAGCACAGCTCTACTGAAAGCACATTGGCTGTTAGCATTCTTAGAAGTTGTTGCTCCAAGCCCTGAGTCAGTAGTCTTCCTATCCTAAATTATGAACGTGGCACGTTCCGCAAAGAAAGTCCATTTCCGCAAGAAATTCGCGTTAGTTTCGGAGTTGCATGTTTTCATTGCGTAGGCTTTGTGTGACGTAGATGATATGATATGACATGATATATGATATAATTGCTTAAAGCCCAAGGGTCATCGCATACAAAATAAACAACAACAAACAAATATCTCTTCTCATAAATCCTAATTACAAACACTGTTCCCTGTGTGTCCAACCTATCCGCAAAAACCTTCCAAGTTGCCTACCCCCAAACAAACTTTTCTCCTTAAACTTTTCAACCCCAAAAATTCGCTCCCCAGATATTTCAGGAGGCAGTTCAGCAGTGTCTTCAGTTGGCATCCGCCGGAAAGCCCCGCTCGGGAAATTTCTCGTCAAGTCTTCGAGTGACGTTTCGAAACAATCAATGAACTTTCTTAATGTTCAACTGAAAAGGGCTGAGAAAGGACAGTCTGGTTACTCATCACTCGTTCATATAAAGAGGCATGAAAACCCGATGAAAATTCGTTACTCCGTTGCTCCGCTATTCACGAACAATCGATTTTCAAATAGGGAATTTCCTTTCGGATCTGTGGTACCTCCATTCGCTTGTTCCTGTGCTGTATAACTGAAGCAAAAGATTTAAGAGAAATAAGCGTTTGTGCAGTGAGCAGTGATCACCTATTTCACCGCTGGCCGCTGAAAACCCGCGTTTGTGTGAGATTGAAATTTTACGTGTCATAGTAGAATTTTGCGTTGTGAGGACGGCTGTAGATATTCTGAACATCATACTGAAGCAAATAGTGAAAAATAAAGAAAATCCCTTTATGCAATCCAAATAATGCAGTGGGATCGACTAAAAGCAGGAAAGGAAAGGAAAGAGAAAACCAGGAAAGGCAAGCCATGGTTCACGAGAAAAGCAGGCAAGATACTAAAACCAGGAAAGGCAAGAACAAAACGGGGATAGAATTTACCAGACATCGAGGATTAAAAAAAAAAGCAAGCTGCTCTGTGCCTTTCCTCTGTTTAGTATCTCGTGATGGGTCAGCAACTTAGATTTTGTATAAGTACACCTTTTCCTCATTTTAGTATCCTGTCGGTAGGAGACTAAAAGCATACGAGGGGTCGGCCCCCCGGAAAAGGTGTGCTTGAAATATCTTATTGGCCGACCCCTCGCACGCTTTTAGTCGCCTACCGATAGGATACTAAAGCCCAATTCAAACAGAGAGCGAATTTCGCCACGCCTGACGATATTCGTCACGCCAGGCGTTGAAAAACTGCTTCGTCAGGCTTTCGGCAAAAATAATTTGACGCCCTCTGCGTGAACTCCGCTTAAAAGCAGGAAAAGGTGTATTTGAAGTATCTTCTTGGCCGACCCCTCGTATGCTTTTAGTCTCCTACCGACAGGATACTAAAAGCAGGAAAAGGTATACTTGAAATATCTTCTTGGCGACCCCTCGCATGCTTTTAGTCTCCTACCGACAGGATACTAAAAGCAGGACAAGGTGTACTTCAAATATCTAATTGGCCGACCCCTCGCTGGACTAGCATGATTTTACTTGCCTACAGACAGGATACTAAAAGGAAAAGGTGTACTTATACAAAATGTAAGTTGCTGACCCATCACGAGATACTAAACAGAGGAAAGGCACGTAGCAGTTTGCCACTTTTTCGAATCCTCGATGTCTGGTAAATTCTTTCTCCGTTTTGTTCTTGCCTTTCCTGGTTTTAGTATCTTGCCTGCTTTTCTGGTGAACCATGGCTTGCCTTTCCTGGTTTTCTCTTTCCTTTCCTTTCCTGCTTTTAGTCGATCCCTAATGCAGTGTATTCAATTAAATGATAAAAAAAAATAAGTTGGCTTTTCAGTTAAACTTTAACGCAGCATTAACAAGTACAGGAAAACTTGGACAGAATCCGGTCTTGGTGACAAGATTATGTTTATACGCAGAGGGAAAAAATAATTCTTCAAACCAGAAAATCTGACAAAAATAAATTCACAAACAAATTTCTGATAGCATTTATGACAGTCTTTTTGCCAGCGCCGCCGACAAGATTCCTTTCTAGTAGAGCAGAATTCCTTTCATCATGAAAGGAATTCCCGTCCCGCTAGACTTTTTTTTTCTAGTCGTCTTCACGAACGGAATCCTCTCAAGTCGACCGGAATTCCTTTCTACTCGACGGGATTTCTTGTCCGTGTAAACGCTACAAGTCAGTGTTGCCAGATTCTTGACACAAGATCGCGCAGCAAGAGAAGCAAAAATGCGCCTTTGGCGCATTTTTGCCATTTGGCTTTTTGGGATAGAATTAGGTAACCCCCCCCAAATGTTTTCAGTCAGACGTTAATAAAAAAAAAAAGAGTCGGCGCGTAGCGCCACGATTTTCTTCGTAAAATGGCGCAATGCGCACACCTTAAAAAATCGAAGCGCAGCCGCCTCGAAAAAGCGCCCAAATGGCGCAAATGCGCACCATCTGGCAACACTGCTACAAGTACTTCAATGCAGAACTGGATCGACGTGTTACATTGTGTTTCCTCTCAAGAACCAGCGCCATCAAAATAACGCCTATTTTTGATTCGCCTTCTGCAATTTTTTTTTATCCTTTCGTTCTCTAGCAAAATGTGATCTTCCCATGGAGATTATTTTCACAATGTCCCTTCATTTTTGACTGGTTCAGTCGAAGGCACGGACTGTGCAAACCCAACAGTGAAAAAATTTGTTGACGACATTAAACAAAATTGCGTGTAATAGGTAAGTATTCTTTCACAGTGGGCAAATTTGTGACCATTCATTTGTGACCATTCTATTATTTTTCTATCTGGTGTTTATCCTGTTTTCAAGAAAAAGGATATTAAAGCTGTGCGATCGTATTACTTTCGTTTTTGTAAACTTCTTCTTTTTCTCCCTCCTTGGCAAAGAAATTCGACAATTCTCAGTAAGTATTCGCCACCGGATATTACGGAGAAATTGTCTATTCACCGCAGAAAACTGTCCGAAACGGCGTTCGCGCGTCTGTCGCCCTCTCATGGGCTTATTCGTCTGTTTGAACTTGAATAGATTTTGTTTGTATTTGTTGTGTTTTCCCTAATTATGTCTTCTTATTTCCTTTTGTACTCCACTGTTTTCGTCTTGTACGATTTGTGGGTTAAAAATTAAATTATATTATTTAAGTATTGCGATTTGATCCATAAGAGTCGATCTTTCTTTTCTTTTCCCGGGGAGTTTGAACTGGATTGCAGCCACTGTATGCCCGTGGCGAGCAACTGGAAACATAAGCTATTCCTGAACTTTAAGAGTTCTATCTCACTCTCATTTTTACAGGGCCAAGTCTCGGATACTGAACCAGCCTACGTTCTTGCTTTTGCTTTAAGCTGTTCAGCTGAAAACCGCGTGGTAAGTGTGAAAGTATATTTTAACTTATTTAATCCATAAGATGCCAACGAATGTTAGCATAATACATAACCCACCAGAAACTAAATAAAGAGCATGAAGGACACAAAAGGACATGGCCTCAAGTGAAAAAGGGTCGAAACCACGATAAACATCTTTCCAAAGCTCTCAGCACTAGCAAAGAAACCTCACTCTCTGAACCTATATTTTTTTTAGTTTCTGAAGATGAGCTCTTCTACATATGACCAAGAACAAATAATCTGACAGAACCTCCGTCTCCCTATCCCTGCAATGTGACTATGTGGAATCAAATATTTCCCCATACCCTGTTCGCTCCGAACGAGCGGAGGTTAGAAGCTTCGCGCCACGTCACGTTTCGTTACCTCTACAAATAGCTAAATCGGAGTGAAGCCGTCGGTGAGGAAAAGTAGAAGTCAAAGCTGATTGGCTGTATGGACGCGCTCCAGACTCCGCTCCTGCACTATTTTTTCTGCGATGAGCAACGGCGAAGACGGAAGATTAGTAAACGGGTATCAACATCAGCTCAAAGCTAGAGTAAATACCTCTAGGTCCACTCAGTTTTGTCGGGGTATTCATAGTCGCTGCATGGGACTAAAGACAGAATTTCTATCTGATTATTTATTATTGATATGACCTAGCAAAAGTCACTTTCTATTGCTGTTATCGTCCTTGGTCTCCTCTCACTCGACTTGCATCGTCTTTTCTGCTGCTGCAATTAAATTTCCACAAATCGCAGGCATCCGTGCGAGCTGGACTTGTGACATGCGATACCTAATCAATATTCGTGGTTTTATTCATAATTCGGCTTCAAGAATGCTACACACGACAACATCTGTCTGCCAGCCCAGTGTTCATCTGAGACCGGACGATGGGAGGAGGGAATAAACGGATCATCTAGGGACATGACCCCGTCTGCAGCAGCGGTCTGCCAGTGTTTATCTTAGACGACACACGGAAGACAGGGGGATATGAGAAATTAAGCAAATCATCTAGGGACACGACCCCGTCTTTGCGTCCCTCTTCTAACTGGGTTTAGGACGGCCAGGCTCACTCACATTGTGTTATACAAAATTTGATGACTTTTCGCATGAGATACGAATCATGTTTTCCCAGAATGTCTCAGGTTGCTCTCTTTTGAATAGTTTGAAGGGTATCAAAGAGCTCTTCAGAAAGAGATGAACGCGAAGGAACTGAAAAACACTGACAAGAAAGGGAAGGGATGATGCAGGACGAAATAATACTAAAAGTGGGAAGGTACGCTTAACTAAGGCTGCAACAGGAGCTGAGTATTCCAAGAAGAGGAAAGATTCATCTGGATAAAAGGTTTCAAAAGCGGGTTTGGCTCGAGATCAAGACAAAATAACATCATTCGAGAACTTGGGGTCGATCTCATTTTGTAACCTTTCTTCCTAGTGCATCTTTCCTTTCCCTTTCCTTTTTAAGTGTGCTTTTACTCTTTTTAGTATGCGTATCCTTTCTTTTGTGCCATTTCCTCTTTTCAGTACTTCCTTCCGCACCCTGCCTTTCCCTCTCTTCTTTCAGTCGACCTCGGATGCCAAGCCAGTAAAGCAAATGCAATGCGATAGAAAGTGTCAACAAATTCAGTAGTGTTTCTCTTTTCTAGGTCCTCGTTTTCCTCGAAGACGCCAACAACCAGAAGCCTGAGTGGAACTTAAATGGAGGAAGGTAGATATAGGTTCAAATTTTCTTTTTGTCAAGTCATGCACCTCTCGGATTAGAGTTTCCTAAGCTTAGAGAAGATAAAATACATGGTGGGAATAGGGAGGACGCATTATCAATCGACTTGAACACAACAGTACCTTTAATTTCTGCAAATTTCAACCGCAAACAACACAATTTAAAAACAACAGAAAATGTGATTCACCCTGTAAATCAATCGAGGCCGTCCATTAGTTATTCTAATATTATAGAGAGTTGCTTGCTTTACTACCACACTTTTTCTTCTTTAATATGTGGCTCATTGTTAAACAGATATGACGCAAATCTTAATAAATTATAGAAAAAATGGCCCCGAGAACCCAAATAGCATGTCATTTTTAGTTTACTTTAACCAGCGAAATATTTGTCTTTCTCTTGCTGAGAGCTCCTTTGATAGTGACAACCTAGTGTTCTTCAATCAATCAATCAATCATCGTGTTTATTCCTGAATATCTGTTTTACAACATGATAACATAGGACTGTCAATTTAAACAAAATATAGTTGATATATACAATTCGTTTTAAAACTTACACGACTAAACTTTTGTAATAATTAAACGGTATGTCAAACATACAAATATAAATTGTGTAATACTAGATTAGTTGTCAAACCATTATACGTGTCTTGTCTTCACTTGTTAAAAAACTTCACAAAATATGGCACAAATGACTTAAGGAATCTATCAGAAGAGTGACTAGGTGGGTTTTGTAGCGTCACTTTATTTGCCGTTCTGGTGCATGCTTGTTTACTACTCTTTACTGCGTAGTCTGGCAGAATACCCCTGTGCTTTTCTGTTGACAAGCACTTTCTTCCGAATTTCATGACTAAGTCATGGCGCCGTTCTGACAGGAGTTGTAATCCGAGTTTTTCTCGGCTTGTTTCATAATCAACATATTCATATCCAAGTATTATTTTGCATGCCCGTTTCTGAACGTTTTCTAGTCTGTCATTTTGTTCTTGACTCAGACCGCAGTGCCATACTGGACAACAGTATTCAACTGCAGGGCGCACATAAGTCTTATAACAAATAATGAGAACGTTTGTTTTAAAGCCAAACCGTTTGAGTTGACTGAAGGACCGCAGAAGCAGAGATGCCTGTGTGCAAAGTGCATTTATCTGCGATCCCCATTTTAGGTCATCATCGATGTGGACACCAAGTACCTTGACTGTTTTCACAGTTTTGAGGTTGGTGTCACCAATTTCAGGGACATCACGTTTGAGAAAGTTGATTCTGAAGATCGTGCTTTTTTCAAGGCTTAATGTCAGCTTAGACTTAGCTGCTTGAGAGTTGATCTCTGCCAACAAGGTCTTCACGGGATCGTTGGAATGTGGATCAGAAAGAGATCGAAAGATGGCAGCATTCAAATCGTCTGCAAATTTGTAGCGATTTGGATACTCAATGATCAGCTTGTTTATCACAATGATGAAGGCGAGAGGTCCTAGTTTGCTTCCCTGCGCCGCTCCACACGTGATGTTCAATGACGTTGAGATGTCTTCTTGGCTTAGCTGGACACACTGGCTTCTTTCGTGAAGGAAATCTGCCAACATTCTCAGCACAAATCTTCTGGCCCCCATCATAGAAGATTCTTCGATAACTACATTGTGGTCCAGAAAATCGAAAGCTTTGACGAAGTCCGTAATTAGGGTGTCAACAAATGAGCCATCAGTTTCCAGGTGCTTTAGAACGGCATGAATATATTGAACCAGGTAATGCGAAGTATTGCAGCCTGGACGAAATCCGTACTGTCGTTCATCGAGTTTGTCTTTAACGTCTTCGTACAGCCATTTGAAGATAAACTGTTCGAAAACTTTTGAAAAAACCGACGTTTTAGAAATTGGTCGGAGGTCCTTCACGGATTTCGGAGTCCCTTTCTTTGGTATTGGGGTGATGTATGCCAGCTTAAAGTGCTTGGGGAAGATTCCTTCGACGAGAGATTGGTTAAAGACGGCTGCCAATGGCTCGGCAAGCTCATTTGCGCACTCTTTCACGTAACGGATGGGAACTTCACCAGGATAAGTAGCTTTTCTTGGGTTTAACTTCGACAATATCTCGAAAACCTCTCCTGGGCGAATTGTGGGGATTTCTGCGATGGGTGGGAGATCTGGCATCGTGGAGAGTCCTGGATGTTCGCAGCATATTGCTGCAAAATGCTCGTTTATGGAGCTAGATGACAGTAGCTCTCCGTTATCGTCCCTAATTTCCAGTTTCGGGTTTGCTTTTCCCATTAACTGCTGGACTGTGGTATGAAACTTACGAGGATCAGCTGCCAGGACTTTCTTATCGCACTTTCTGCCGAACTCTTTCCTCGCTTTTTTCAGCTCTTTAACGATTTTGTTCCGCAGGATTTTTCCGTTATCCTTGTCACCTTCTTGAAAAAGCTCATCTCTTCGCTGTATCAGATACTGGATATCTTTTGTTACCCAGGGTTTGATCTGTTCTTTAAGGAAAATAGTTTTTTCGGGAAAAACTTCGGAGTAGATACTGTTTACGTCGGAACAAAATTTTTCTGCCATTGCGTTTCCATTTGTTAGACTGTACAGACTTTTCCAGTTATGGGCAGCGAGTCGCCTCTTGTATTCAGCTTCCTGTTCGGTTGAGGTTGGTCTGTAGGTCACTTTTTTTCGAGCAGGCAGAGGAAGACTAGACAGGGGCTCCCAATAGATCGTTAAATGATCACTCATTCCGAGCGCCGGAAGTGGAGTTGGACTCATGTAGTACTCATGAAGTGACGTGAATATTAGATCAAGTGTATTCTTGCCTCGCGTCGGGATCTTAACCGTTTGTTTCAGGAAAAGGGACGTTTCAATCCATGCCGCTTTAATATCATTAAAGTCTCCACAAATTATTATGCCAGAGTATGGATACTTTCCTCTGAGGTAGTCCATGGAGAATTGAAGGTATTCGAGTAGTTGTTTCCTAAATGGACCACGTGGTGGGTAGTACACAATACCGTAAATGATAGAGGAGACACTTTTAGGAAGCACTTTAGGCCGTGTCCAGATCCACATTACCTCGAGCTTGTGGTCTTTGTCAATCGGTGGGAAGAGTTGCCGTTTTGGAATACTGCTTCTGCAGACGATTCCAATGCCACCACCGTGTGTAACGGGTTGACCTGACGCATCTAGTCGAGGAGAAATTATGCTGTCATATCCGTCGATTTTTAGCAACCCTGCGTTGTCTGCCCAGGTTTCAGTGAGGCATGCAATGTCAATTTTGTGATCAATTAGAACCTGATTTAGCTCTTCAACTTTGTTGTTAATTGATCTAACGTTGGAGAGAATAATTCGAGGAAAGCTGTATTTTGGGGATCTGAAGCCATGGGATGTCTCTTTCAGTTTTTGTTTCCCAGGATACGCTAGACTTCTGGGAATTTGAGATTCTGTTGTGGATTTGAAACTCTGGACTGGAACGGCGGTGGCGGTTGTTTGTGTGTTGGTCGCCAAACTGATGCTCCATTTATCCGACGCATTGGGCGGTCTGTGGTCCTGACGAGAGGGCTGGGAGGGTGGTTGAACTTTTCTGTGTGCCTTGAACCAGAGGAGATCGCATTTGCTGATGGAAAAATGTTTCTTAGGCCAGATTTGAAAAAAAACATTGTTCTTTGGGGCACTGAATTTTCCTGGGGCGCTGGGGGGTGTAAAGGTGGGAGAGGACGCTTCTCGTTTTTTGGAGAGTGGACAAACCGGCAGTTGTTACCATTTCTGCAGTACCCGGAGCGATAGTAACGACAAATCTGTGGTTGTTCATGTCGATTCTGGTCAGTAACAACATTTCCGCTCACAACTTGGTGCAAGAAAAGACACTCTGTGCCATTTCTACATCCCCCGTTCTTGAAAAAATTGCATGTTTTAGACTTAAAGATCTTCTGATTCGTGCCACCATCTGACCACTGGGTCGTACCTAGTTCTAGGTTGAACTCTTGATGTATCTTTTTCTCTTTTCCTCCTGCTACATGGCTCTCCTCGCGCTGCACATTTGCCTTTTTAATACCATTCCCTTTTTTCTCGTGATACACCTTTTCTTCTCTCTTTAGCGTTCACCCCTATCCTCCTGCACCATTTCTTTCTTCTTGCTGCGTCCTCCCCTTTTTAGTACCATTTTCTTTTTCCTCTTGGTGCAGCTTTTCCTGTTTTAGTACCTTTTCCTCCTATCCTCTTGCACCGTTCCTTTTAACTCAATGTGCAACTCCCTCTTTTTAGTACCATTTTCGTATTTCCTCGTTTGCACATTTCTCCTTTCAGTAGATTTTCTTCCTGCACCATGCCTTTCCTCGTGGTTGACATTCCTCTTTTAGTACCATTTCGTCCTTTCCTTGTGGTGCAACTTTTCCTCCTTTCCTCCTGCACCATGCCTTAGCTCGGGGTGAAACTTTCCTGTTTTAGCACCATTTCTAAGGATTTCTCATTTCGTTTACTTTTCCTCGTGCACCATATCCTTTTCCGTTGTGTACCTTTCGCTTTTTAGTGCAATTCTCCTTTCCTCTTGATGTACATTTTCGTCCATTCCTCCTGCACAATGGCTTCCTCGTAGTGCATCCTTGCCTTCTAGCACAGTTGCCTACTTGTGCTCTTGGTGCTCTGAGTGCTCCAGTGGTTTTTCGTCCTTTTCTCCTGAATTATGCCTTTCTTCGTAGTAAACCTTTCCCCTTTCAGTGCCATTTATTTCTTTACATTTTTAGTAGCTTCGTTCCTCCTTATGTATGCCTTTCTTCGTAATCCACTTTCGCCGTTATGGTACCAGTTCCTCCTTTCTTGTTGGGGCACCTTTTACGTTTTTAGTAACTTTTCTCCTTTCTTCCTGCAACGTGCCTTTTCTCGTGGTGCATATTATAGTCGCTCATCTACTTCACTTCTGTTCCTTAACTTTCGAGCATAACCCCGAGGTACCAAGGAAAAGTAGAAGGACAGAGCTTTCATGTTAAGACACAAGAGGTAGCGTATATGTAGTCTTTTGCCCTAAGCTCAGTTCGTTTCTTATAGGACCTGGTTTATCAGTCTTGTTATTCCAGCGCAACCATCAAAGTTCCCAGGACCCTCAAAGCAGGAGACTCCTTGATTCCCTATTACTCGACCACCGTCTGGGCTTACGACGCCGATAGGAAAACAGACACCAACGGGAAGGTTACCTTCTCCATCGACAGCACTGATTATACTGTTGCTCCGTTGACCAGTGTTGCCTATGGGAAAAATATATATCTTCCGGACATTAAGCTGTCGAAAGACGCGACAGATTATGGCACAGAGCAGACGGCCATTGTTGTAACTGCGAAGGTTAGTAGCCTATAGTTTTACCAAGTGTTTGCTGAGACGATTGGCTCGATTTTTTGTACTGGGTCTCAAAAGTTACCTGTCCGTAGAGCACCAACTGGATGAATCAATCACAAGTAGGTGAACGGTAAATGACATCATGAACAGCTTGAGACTAGTGCGAGAGACAAAACATCTGTCAATTAATGACAAATACAATAGATATAAAGAAAAAAAATTACATGAGCAATACAAATATAGTTCATTGTATGTTTCCATGAAAAAGTTTAGAAGTTCCTGCTGGATCGAAATTAAGGATTCATTATAGCCGTGTAAATTTTTTCCAACACTTTTGTTTGCAAAATTTCCCTTATGCATGATGACGGTTGCACAACTCATTTCGTGAGCCGTTAGATGACGCCACGGTTCTACCGAGTCCTGGTTCAAACTGGCGAATTGGACGAGCATTGCAAATGATAAAATGCCTCCTGTTTAACTCCGTAGTGACACTAAAAAAAGACAAGATGGACTTCCATTTATAAGACATGTACTGCTTACAAAGTTTCTTTTTCTACGGTGTTTTTTTTATATTGGATATTTCTGTCATAGAATAGAAAAAAACAAACATAAGAAGTCAAGCAAGTGTCACATTCCCTTTGAATACCATAGCTAATACTTCACTCGAAAAACCCTACTTAGACGCAGGTAAGGCGAAAAAGAAAGAAAAATTGACACATTCAGTGAACCGATTTCTTTTTTCACTTTTAAATGTTTTTATTTTCAGGATATGGGGGTACCGAGCCAGTCAGCCAGCATGACATTCACAGTAATCTTCATGGAAGTTGGAAATATATTACCACCGCAATTCGAGTCTCCATTTTACAAATCGGTTATCTCGGATCTAGACGTAAGTGATCTTAAGAACCAATAGTTTAGACGAGCTAAAACAGTTCTAGCCCCGGACGGCATGCTGAAATTCCCATCTGCTTCTAATACTCTAGGCGACTATTAGCTGTAAGTACCAACGAAGAATCGCCGAGGTCCAAGCGAAGAGCCAGAAACGTCACCACATGAAACCTTGTTGATTGGTTTACATAGGATTTGAGTCAATTTTGAGCATTTGTTTGGGTGACTTTTGTTCGTTCTTCCCGATGTTCAGTGGCGTGTTTCAGACTTGTTGAACCGTGAGCGAGCTATGTCTGGGCCAGCTCGTACAAACAGCTAATGTGATAGTCCATTATTGGGTAAGAAAACATGCTGAACACGATGGTGAAAACCATTTCTTCGCCGGACAAGTAGTTCGCCCGGAATCCGGCCAGAACCGGAAAGTTGTTAAAAGTAAAAGTTTTATTTGAAGTTGATTAGATGTTCGATTTAGGGGTAAGAAGACATGCTGAACACGACGGTGAAAACCATTTTCTCGCTGGACAAGTAATTCGCCCGGAATCCGGCTGAAAATTTGTTAAAAACGTAAGTTTTATTTGAAGTTGATTAGATGGCAGATTTAAGGGCAAGAAGAGACGCTGAATCTGTATATGACAATCATTTTTAACCGGACATATAGTTCGTCCGGAATCCGGTCGAAACCGTTTTTTTTTTTACAAGTTAAAGTTTTATTTGAAGTTGATCAGATATTCTTTACAGGGATAAGGAGATTCGCTGAATTCGTTCCTGAACTTTATTTTTTTGCTGGACAAGTAGTTAGCTCGGAATTTGGTCGAAACAAGAAATTTGGCAGAAGTAAAGCAGGAAGTTTCTATCAGTATCGTCAAAATAGATATGGCTTATACAGTTATATCTGAACTTGGTTTTCTCAGATGATTAGCCTGGCGAAGACTGGATCTGGCGAAGACAAGACCTAGTTGTCTGGATCAAATATTAAATTTTTGGGACCCCATCGAAAACTTTGGTCTTGTTGATAGTGAGCAGTGTATCCAGAGTGTATCTGTTAATATGCCACTTATCTTCTAGTTCACTGGTTCTTTGGGTACTGTATCAGCAGTTGATGGTGATGGCGTTTTTACAGTCACTTATTCACTTCAGGATGGTGATGGTAAGAGTTATTTCAATTTCGAGTTTTTGGACTTACCTATTGAGTTAGGTTTGCCGCTGAGACATCGAATCATATCGTTCCTTAAAGCACAACCCTTACTAGAAATGATCTTTCCACGACGAAATGACACAGAATTATCGTTCGTCGAAAAAAACCTTATTTTCCACGTGAAATTAGCAATCTTCTCGTTAGCGCTCGTTGACTCTATCCGGCCTTCCGCTCTCTGACGCGGCGGCTGGACGCAAAATATTTGTAAACTGAACACGCGTGGTTAAAAGCTGAGAAATAACAGCAGACCTTTCATCCACGAGGACCGACCATATCAGATTTGGCAACATTTGCTGGGACCGACTAAAAGCAGGAAGGGAAGGGAACACGAGAAAAGCAGGAAGGCATACTAAAACCAGGAAGGGCATACTCAAATGAGGAAGGGCAAACTAAAACGAGGAAGGATGTCACCAGAATTCAATGCTGTGAAAAACTGGAAAGCTGAACCTTTCCCTTCCTCTGTTTAGTTTCGTTGAGGGGTCTGCGACTTTTCAAATTCAAAGTTCGCCGTCCCTTTGCTTTTAGTCGATCCCACATTTGCTCGCTCAAATTTCGAGCCAAAAACAAAGTTATTGTCTGGCAACCTAGGAAAATCTCGGCTAGCGCTGAAAAGCAAAAACATCAAACAAAGTAATTCACAAAGATTTTGTAAAGACGAAGATTTCAGAGGTCAGTAGACCACGTAAATTGCTACTGGCCGTGCGAAAACAGTGAAAAGCAAAGGGGTCCTGTAAAATTCTCGATGATAGTGTTTCAGGTAAAAATGGTGGTTAAAAAAAAAAAAAGTGAAAGCTTTTATCCCGAAGCATGACGGGACAAATAAAGAAGCAACCGATGAAGGTTACAGAATATGAAACTTAATGAAAAAAACTTATGAAATGAAAGGGCGAATGTCAACAATAAAACCAGATGCCAAAATTAAAACAATTAGTAGGCGGGTTTTAACTTGAGTAGCCTAGACTCCCCCTGCCACAACTTAAGACTTGTTAGGCTAAGAGCCTGAAACTTTAGGATCGAGGTATTTTATAGGCTGCTGATTTCGGTTTGAGATTAGAAATAATTTAAGGCTCGGGGAAAATTTATTCCGTTAATTGTCTTTGACAAGCCTACCCCCCCCCCATAACTGTCACACGATATGAGCTAGGAGCATGAACATTTAGGATGGGGGTATTTTACAAGGTTCTGAGTTTGGGCTTATCGTCAGAATTTAATATTCCCTCAGCCCAAGCTGACTGCGAATCGTACTTGATAGTGCACAACGGATACGTCAGCTGAGTTTTGTTAGAGCTACATTTCGGCCCTTCTTGACAAGGGTCCTCTTCAAGCTCAAGACAATTTGCAAAGAAAATTTGCTGAATTTCCTTGCATTTTATATTTGTTTAAATAAACAAAAATATTAATAATACGAAAATATAAAAAAAGACGACAAATAATGACGAGATTGATGATGACGAGAGGTGTCCCGAAAAGTTGGCTGGATTGCAAGGAGTATCCGAATATATGGTAATCTGAAAGATAAAGCCTGACCTCGATGAAGTTTCCACTTGGCCCAACGGATGTAACATTTATCTATATGTATAACTCTTCTAGGGCTTGATGGAATCTCCGTTAGCGAGTCAACTGGCGAGGTGTCGCTGACTTCAGTCGTGAATATTGATATCCTCCGCAGAAAGGCAGTGGTCGCATTAATTAAGGTACGAGATCTCGTCTGTTTCGTAAACTATTTGTTCATAGTCAGGTTAGCTCCCTTCGTAAACTGATAGATCTATCTATTCATTCATTCATTCATTCCATATTTATTTCCCTCAAAATTATACAAGAGGAGTATAAAAATAAATAAATAAAATACACATATCATTCCAATAAATTCATACCAAAAACTACTAAATCATTTAACTTAAAACTATTTCAAATTAAGGACTACGGAAAACGATATCTATTTATCTATCTATCATAGTCTGGCAGTTTACATCCCCGTGGTGCCCAGACAGATGTCCTATGTTCTATAAGGAGATATAAGTTTTTCTTTTATTTTGTATACATTTTTATGTACCATGGTTCTTTTGGGCTTTTCAAGTGCAGATACATCCGTATATTTGCAGTCTTTGCTTGACCCTGTTGGTTAGCATTACACCAGTAGGTTTGGAAAAGAGGCAGAAAGGCGGGATTTTGTCTGGTTGCGGAGGGGGTCACCTCGTTAGATGCCCGTGACTAAAACTCCTGTCTATCAGGTTACTCGAATGTTTAATTAGTTCCATTTTTCTAGGCGACAGAATCTGGAACGGCCAACCCAAAGGAGTCCACCATACCTTACATCATCATCTTACCCGATGAACCTATCACCACTACTCTACCTCCCACGACGGAATCAACCACCATTCCCACCTGTCCAGCTTGTCCTACTGTTACCCCCTGCCCTACTCAGACTGAGCCAACCACAACTGAGTGCCCCACCCCACCTCCTTGTCCCACTCAACCCGAGTGTCCTACCTCAACTCCGTGTGAGTGTACCACCCAAACAGAATGCCCAACAACTACCGAGTGCCCAACTAATCCTAATTGTCTGTTTACAACTGCAGTGACCCCGGAGCCGTGCTCAACAACAATCCCTCCGACCGAGTGCCCTGTGTGCCCAACGAACGCTACCTGCCCGGCATGTCCAACTTGTTCAGTCAGTTCTACCACAGTCACCGCTACTGGTTGCCCAACCACATGCCCAGTATGCCCTACTTTCCCGAGTGAATGCTCCACACAGACAACGTGCCCAACTTGCCCACTGGAGTGTCCAACAGAGGGGCCGGGTACGACCACAGTTTCTCAGTGTCCAACCTGTCCAACTGATTGTCCCACACTGGTCACATGCCCGGATGGGAACACGTGCCCAGCTTGCCCGACACAGCAGCCGGGTACGACCACAATCTCTCAGTGTCCTACTTGTCCGACTGAATGTCCTACACAGACGACGTGCCCAACTTGTCCATTGCAGTGCCCGACCGAGCCACCGGGTACGACCTCTTCCTGTCCCACACAGGCCACGTGTCCCGTTTGCCCTGACGGGAACACTTGCCCAACAGAGCAACCGGGTACGACTACAATTTCTAAGTGCCTTTTCCCGACCGACTGCCCAATTTAAACTACTTGCCCAGTTGCCCGACTGAATGAAACCTTGTCCAAATGAGGAACCCGGTATCCGGTAGTGGACCCGAAAATGACCTTGGCCGAAAATGACTTTCCAGCCTGACCCCGAGCCAGAGTTTTTCCTTCTCTCAAGATGCCTTTGGTCTTAATTATAGTATTCATTGAATAATTCAATTGCAGCAAAAAGGCTTTCGCCATAAAAATTTCTAAGGACCAGGGCCGTATACAGGGGGGGCTAGGGGATTCGACCCCCCCCCCCGAAATCCACATAAGTAATCGTTTTTTGTAGGCTTTAACCTCTGATCTATGTCTTTTTTGTACTTTTTGATATGACCCGCGAGCAACTCCTCCCCCGAAATTTCCTGGATGCGGGCCCGCTTAGGACATAAACATTTAACTAAAGATTTAGTCAGGCCTGCTTTATACTGAATTGTAGTATCTGCGTTCACAACGCTTTCTGGAAGACGATTCCAACTGTCTTCTATTGAGTCTTTTGTTTTTGGTGGACCCTAGGCCATCCGTGAGTTTTGGCCCCTTTGAAAACGCCAGCACTCGGCAAAAAAAATTACAGTGCAACGTACCTGGTTACACCTGGATCGCAATGAACAAGCCAACAGGGCTAGCACCCGTAGCCTGATTTCTCATCTGTTTACATCGGCCGCTGGCCTCTCGTTTCCCCTGACCCCCCAGCACCAACCTAACCGGCCTAAGGGTAAAGACGGCACTGCCTCTATTCGATTATCAAATATCCACCTTCCATTGTCTTTCAACGATTTCTCACCATTAAATATACTGTAAAAGTTTCTTACAGAAGCTGCAGCGCCTGCAGCAGCATACATTAACCCAGGGTAGTCCACTGCTATTCATTTTCCTTGATAAACTATGGCCTACTAGAGCATTTCACATAAACATGCAAGACTAGGGAAGAAAAACAAAAGACAAAGCGACAAAAAAAAATCATCGAAAGTACTGAACTGGACAGGTCCAACATTTTAAGAGATTGAATTTCCTGTGTTCTGTACCGATATTCGCGAATAATAGAATGGAGGGCTAGAAAGGGATGACTTTTTCTTCTGTTGAAAGAGCAGGAATAATTGCTTGCTGAAAGATAACCAATCACTAGTTTATTTTAGAAACCGGAGGCTGCCAACGATTTCGTAATTAAAAGTTATATTTTAAGTTCTTATTAACGACCATACAGTTCACGTCCAAAAATTAGTAACTAAAAACTTTAAAGTAAAAATTTGAAGAATATTCTGTTCATGGTGTATATATGTGTACTAAAACTACGGACAAAATCCTTGCTGTCCTCTCCGCTTTGAGTCTAGCTTAAAAACTTAGTAGTACCATAACAATCTTAATCCCTGATAACGGAACTGATAACACCAATACCAGCGTTTTAACGTTTGATGTTGAAAAGAGTTAACTATTGACATTTCTTTTATTGATCAGGGTTTCTTGATCGACTAATATTTTTCGTGCAAGGTTTCCACCATCGTCCGGCATCAGTTTCGGGTTACATTTTCCACATAGAAAGAAATGAGCAGAACATTTGGCCGGAAAAACATGACCGTCTGTCTGCAGCTTAACCCGTGAGATTGTAGTTAGTTATCCGCACTTTCCTTTCCTCTTCTTCTCTTCCTTCTTCCTCCCTTCTCGCTCTCCAGTTTTCTTCTCTCTTTCTCTGTTTCCTCTAACATATGAAACACCAGAATACAAGTATTTAGGCCCCTATAGCAATAAAGGACAGAGCTATCGCTGAACTAATCATCTAGATCTTTAGCCAGAATTACTTATTTGCGTTTCCCGATGTCCGGATGACGCTTATTGATGCCCTACCAGACTAGCCGAGAGGTTGCAGCCATATCGCTGAAAACCTGGTAGGATTGTTATAGCGGGAAACTATTGTTTCCCCCGCTCAAAACTAAGGGTTCGTTCCAGCTCTGCCCGAAAGTTACTAAATAGTTACTTTTCAGTCACTTTCACCGTTCCAGCTTGTCACAAAGTTACGGGGAGCACAAGGAAGACCGTCACTTCGAAGTAACTTTTTGTAAAGATAGTACCCGACCATCTTAGCTAACTTTCACTTTCCAAGAGACTTCTTGAGAAGGGAACTCGGGGCAGCAATGAGAGACAACGCGCATTATCTCGTCCCGTAGTAACTTCGACTGTTCCAGGTAGTAGTTAATTTGTGACGTCGCACGTAGTTACTCCGAAGTAACTACGAAGAAGAGCTGGAACGAACCCTAATTGTTTCCCGAATTTTCTGTTAAGGTATGACAACTTGTCCTCCCGTTACTGAGTGTCCACTAACGTGTCCAACTACCGTTACGCCGACCACTTGTCCACCCATCAATTGTGGCAACTCAACCACCGTGTCTACGTCAAGCTGTCCGACATGTCCACCAGTTAGTGAATGCCCGACTAACCCAACCACATTCTGTCCAACGGTTACATGTCCGTCAGTGACTTGTCCGACGGTCACTGGTGAGTTGTATGTCTTTGCGAGTTTTCAGTGAGTGGGGTTAACACACACATATCCCCTTATACCGCAAATACCACAAGTGGATCCCCGGTTCTCTGGACAAGGTGTCTTTTTGGGAACATAAATCAATGACTAGTTTTTCTCCGGTGCAGACTCCGAAATAATTTTGAGACTAAAATGCTGTGTAACTAACGTAAATTTTTTGTGTACCATTTTAGTGGTTAGAACCCTGAATCTCGAACCGCCCAATGCATTCGGCATATTTTTTCAGTCGAGCTCAGTCGATGCAGCCCTGAGCCTATACCCACGCCATAAATCATGTCAAGATAACGAAATGTAAATTATAAGCTGAGAAATTAAAAAAAAACGATGTTAACACGCAACGTTCCGATTTAGTGAATCGTTCCCACTTGAACGGCGGATCCAACCAGGATATAACTTACACTTTAACTGATCAGCCAGCTTATTGTCATGTCTTGCCCTTCCTCGATAATTTACAAAACCCTCTTCTGAGGGTTTTGTAGTTTATCGTATTTTTTCCAATAAAACCCATATATAATCTAAAAAAAATCTTGGATTTCCATAGAACTTAATAAAGATATTCCATTCTTGGATTTGAGAACACTGCATTATTTGACTCAGCTCAGGGAATGTAAGTGCACACGTGCCAATGTGGGCCGGATCCGGTCACTGCGGGGGAGTTGGAGGGGAAGTGGTTTGTTCCTTTATATAACCATTTTTTTTTTTTTTAGGTGGAACCTGCCCACCTTGCACTACTACTACAGAACAGCCAACCAGTAAGATCGATTTTTCTTCCCTACTTTAGTTCATGACTGTACCGAATATTGTTTGTTAACTCAATGTTTCAGCAGAAGCCATATTGACGCACACTATACACTCAGAAAAAAAACTGAAAAGTAAATACTATAAAATTGATCTAACGAACCACAATTTTCATTTCCCCCATAAAGCAGATCTGAAAACTTGGAAGAGTTTGTCTTGGAAGAGAAGAGGGGCTGTCGCATATCGGAATTATCCTCTGGTCCCCGGCGCTTAGTGAGTCTACATGTTGCCTTTTGTTTTGTTTTCTTTTTCTCCGCTGTAAATGAAAAGAGGGTCGTAAATAAATAAAAAGTAATAGTAAATAAGAGCTTGAACGACGGCACTTTTTTTTAACTAGACTGTCAGAAGTTTGAAAACATTTAAGACAAGGATGCGCAGCTTCTACAAGGCTTTGTATGATGTCTCCAAGTTTACAGAATGTTTTCTTTATGACTGTATTTTTTTGTAGTAGGCTAATGTTACAAATGTAAAAAAAAATTCAAATGAAAAAATCACATTTCTCAAAGGTAATTTTATGTAGGCTAGTAATGTTCCAAAACCACCAAACACACAATTTTTCTGTTACATAAAGAGATACTGTGAGCGTGTTCCACCCCTCTACCAATAGTAACTATTAGTTACTATTTCCGTTCCAACCTCGTCAAAAGTTACTACGCTGGCCGTTCCAGCCTTGTCGAAATAGTAACTAATAGTAACTATTTGCTTACCACGCTCGGGAGCGTAGTAAGCGTAGTAACTACGCATGTCTGCAACGTGATTGGTCCGATCAGCCCTTTGCCTGATATTTGACCGAAAAATTAAAAAAGCGTTTCAGCCTAGCGTAGTAACTACGGTAAGTACCGTAATAACTACGGTAGGTAGGGTGGAACACGCTCTGTGTTATCTGTTGTCTATGGCAATCGTGCATCCTTGTGTTGGATGCTGCAAAACTTCTGACAGTGTCTTTTTTATCCATTTATTTACTTATTCCGATTGCGGAGTAAAATTTACAAGGTATATTTAACTTCCAAAATAACCTCAACATCACCCTGAACCATGGGTGGGTCAGGTTGCGTTTTTATCCATTTATTTACTTATTCCGATTACGGAGTAAAATTAGAAGGTAGATTTAACTTCCAAATAACCTCAACATCACCCTGAACCATGGGCCGGATAATGAACAACTTCCCGAGACCCCCAATTCACGAAGCTTTGTCCTGGTTTCATCGTTCCCTGACAAACGTGATACTTTGAAAGTAGTAGCTTAAACTGAATTACAGGAGACGGCCGGAATGTGATCCCGTGGATTATTGTCAGTATTGTTTCTTTTTTGTTAATATGTCAGTTTTATAATATTTTTTTTTATCCCTTTGTTGTACACGAAGCTATGATCTTTTGGTAGCTGACCTGTAAGGAGTATCAAGAGAGTAGATTGAGTTGCACGACACCGTCACCAGAGCTTCAATCCGTACTTCATTATCCAGGTTTTGAATTTTTTCATCAGTTCTTGTTATTACGCCTTGTTTGTTTTCTAGCTCCTGCTCCGTTCGTTCAGTTCGAGCGGCAGTCGTACAGCGCAGAGGTTATCGAGAACGTTCAGGGATACAACATCGTTACAGTCAGAGCTTCTCACACGGGTGGAGCTAACGTTACATATTCCCTCGATTTAGGTAGGTTGCTACACCTGTCGGTGGATGCTATAGTTTTTCTTATCTGACACTGAAATGGAGCTGAATCCTAAACTGTCTCATCGTTTTACTTCTGAGTGTTCAGCGGTCCATTCATTCTCTTCGGACGGAAAGCAACGAGAACATTGCGAATGCCTCCGTATGAATTGTGTTGCGAGAGCAACACTTTGGTTTTGTCCCGGTTTTTTTATTTTTTCCTAGTACCCCGATTTCAGCATATTGCTAGAAAGTGGAAAGGGTCTAATCTCTGCGGTTTTTACGGAAAGTGTGGACTCTAGGCCGGATTGACAAATATGACATTACATTTTGGCAAGCTCCGTAGAACTCTTGCCTGGGGCCAAAAAGGATGGTTTTTGCTTGTCCGCGAGCCAGAGCCTACGGTATGTGAAGTGAAGCGGAGTTATGTAGCCTATGTCAGAGAAGACTATCTGAAGTTGTGCAGCTAAGCTTTCGTTTCATCAAACTATGTTTCTGCTTTCGAGTGGAAAGCCGCGTTCTAGCAGGCAAGCAGGCAGACACCAGTTTCCAATTGAAGGTGGACTAAAATCTATAAATGCTAAATATGTGCAGCAGTTCCCCGGCCCCACAGCCAATATATCTTCTTTGAGTGATGAATATAAAAATTTACAGAAACAAAAAAGTGGCCTTTTCCCACGGGTCCGAAAGTGCTGCCATCTATTGTTTCTACACATTTCTGTTCGTGATTTCTTCTCAATTTATCATTAAATTTGTTACACTTGGGATTGAGGAAGAGAATTGGTATCAGATGTGCCTCTTAAACTTTAAAAGTTCTCTCATTGCTAAAGATATTAGAGCTTGTCCTTTGCTCCTTTCTAATTGGTGATATTAGAAAGTTGGCCTACGGCAAAAAAGTCAACTTTCGAACTAATACAGATAGAATTTTTTTTTTCAACGGCAATCGATAGATCTTGATGAGCTGATCAAAGTATATGTCATTCGTTTTTTGGTACAAACATTCCTTCATGAGATACAAAAGTTTCAAAGGTTAGAGGGGTTGACAACTTCAGTAGTAAGGTACACACTGAAACCAAAAATAGGCCGATCCCAATTGCGAGACATATAGGGGACTTGTAAGCAACAATAGGCTGTTAGACCATAATCATCCTCGGCAATTAGGGGTTAGCAATTTTTGCTACTTGGTGTACCTACAATTTGTTTCCTGCGTGTTTTATATGGTAAGAACAATACAATTTGGTACCATCTCTATCACGGGGAGATGGACTTTTAAGTAAGAATCGGTTGCTAGAATCTTTGGTGATGAGGGGTTGGCAGCTTTTGCTAGTTGGTGTACCTATTAGTTTTTGCCAGTGTAAGAACGATTCGGTATCATGTCTGTCACGGAGAGATGGGCTTGTAAGTAAGAACCGATTGCTAGAAGGGCTTCACGGGGGGCTAGAAACTTATGCAAATCAATAAACATTTTATTTGACCACTATAAATGTGAGGGTAGACCTAGTTGAGAATTAAGTGTTTACGCCACGAATACAAAACATAATTCAAAACAGTGACATAGTTTTAAGATCTGTAAAATCTATGGTATTTTGATCAGGAAAAGCTACGGACACCTTTATGATACCAACTAGGTTATATACGACAATTTTCCATGCTTTCTTTGGTCCCAAAGTCAACGATTGAAAAGGATAACGTTCAACTGGCTGCAAAGTCAATTTAGTCCCCACTTCTGATTTTCTGTTATTTCTCTAAACCCTGAGGTACAGCAACAATGACATAATTTTTCAATAACTAGTAAAGTCGCATCTATGGCAATATGGTCCGGAAAAGTTACTGACAGCTTTATAATACCAAATAGGCTATTTAAGATAATATCCCAAGTTTTCACCAGTCCCGATGTCTACGATTGTAAAGGATAAAGTTCATCTCTCTTTAAAGTCAATTTAGTCCCTACTTCCGCCTATAGCCAGGTGATTACGGATTGTGTCATCGGTTCAGAAAAGAAAAATCTTTTTGGAACATACCAATATCAAAACCGAGATGGGTTGACAACTTCCACGTTTAACATATAGCGAAGAAACAAACCAAAGTGTTGCTCTCGCAACTCTTTTGTCGGCGAAGCCGAACAAAGGCAGATTTACATCGTTGCCAAACTAGTGATACAACTAGTCTGAGAATAAGTACTGAAAAGGGAGCTGGTAATGGTTTGGAACTCGTGCCCTAACCACACTGTCAGAAGTTTCATAACAGATAGCGCATAACACTATCAAGAATAACACCTTTTCAATTAGAAATAAAGTGTATGACCAATTAAGTTTACACTTTTCCGTGCTTTTTCGTTCGTGCCTAGATCTCCAACAACACCTTCAATTGGTAAAAATACTAACGGGAACGAAATAAACATAAACAGATAACGTCCCAAAGTGTTATCTGTTGAAACCGGGCATCCCAAAGTGTTATCTGTTGAAACCGGGCATCCTTCTATTGTCGTTATGTAACTTCTGACAGTGTAGTATTTTTACCGATTGAAGGTGTTGTTGGAGATCTAGGTACGAAATAGTGTAAACTTAACTGGTCATAACACTTTATTTCTAAGTGAAAAGGTGTTATTCTTGAAAGTGTTATGCCCAATCTGTTATGAAACTTCTGACAGTGCAGCTATTAAAATAGAGCGAAAAATGTCGTTCCCATTTTGGGATCCCAAAACGTAACTAGAGGGATACTTTTGACTTCGTTCAAGTTGTCCGTTTGTTCATCTGTCCGTATGTCCGTTCGTATTTCTGTCTGTCCGTCCGTCTGTCAGCATGATAACTCTCGAAGGGAATAAGATATTTTGAGAAAGTCTGGAAGTAATTTTCTCGCCGGACAAGTAGTTCACTCGGAACCCGGCCAAAGTCGGAAATTTGGTAAAAATGAAAGTTTATTTTAGCTCGACTAGAGGACTGCAGGGGGGGGGGGGGGGTAAGAACACGGGATGAATCTGTTTCTGAACTTTGAATTGTTGTTAGACATGTGATTCCACCGAAATTTGCCAAAACCCGGAAATTTGGTACATCGTTAAGTTAAATTAAAAAATTTGTTCATTGCAAAGTCGGTAAGTCTCAAAGAAACAGAGGTAAGGTAAGCTCAACCGGGCGTCAGACTGCAGATCAAGAGGTTTTGGTTGCCCCTCTGTTTTATTCAACCGAAATACATGCCGATTCCGCCATTCCGCCATCCAATCATGTACATAGATTATAGGTTAAAAATCAGAGGTGACAAAAAGCGTGACAATATCTAAGGTAATCAGATAACGTGATCGCTCGGTGAGGTTGTTTGGAGGTGTAGACCAAAAACTTGTATTGCCCAAGTCCACTGTCTAAAAATTAGGAAAACGAAAACTGGAAGGGTGTAGAGTAGAAATTTGAGCGGATTCGTAAGATTGGGGGTTCGGATTCCGTGTCCGTATCTAAATCCAGCCTGACAAGCAGAAGAGAATCCCGGATTCGAATTTGAATCCGGATTCGCCCATCTTTGGAAGCAAGTAGTTGGAGACTTCTAACACTTTAATAAATAGCCGTCTATACACTAGCTCAGCATATAGAAACAGTCTCGAAAAGAAACAGAGGAGTTCCAGACCTTGGGCGACATGAAAATATGAAATGAAAATTTATGATAAAAATCGTCGCGATTACTTGCAATTATTGTAAAAAACACAATATTTGTGTCATGACACTTAAAAATCATTCATGTTTTGTTACAAAATTTACGGACCCTGAAATAAAACTTGTTCTGTGTCTGACGTAGTTTTTTTAGATACCCTAGAACCTGATATTCGCTCTATCGGTTTCAGATATTTTTCTAGGGGGGGGGGGAGGGAGGATTTGGTAGCGGAGAGTGTGAGATACCATGGGGATAGACGAAACATGGGTAGTTAAAAACAAAAAGATGCCTTTTCCGTAAGCACACATGAACTTCTTAAATCTAATCTAATCTTCAGCTCTGGGATCGACTAAAAACGAAAGCGGAACGGCACGGCACGGTGCAGAAGGAACGCATTCTAAAAACGGGAACGCATATGAAAAACGGAATGAATTACTAAAATCGGGAACGTTGCACCAGGAGGAACACTACCAAAAGGGGGAACAATGCACCGTTGAATAATGGACGAAATGGCGTCACTCATGCACTCCCGCCGGAACTAAAACAACATGGCGTTCCTCTTTTTAGTATGCTGTTGCCAATTTCAGTACTTCTTCCCCGTTCAACAGGGAACCAAGTTTTAAGGAACAGGGACCCTATCGTTCCTGTTTTAGTACATGTTCCCCCTGCAACAGGGAAAAAGTACCAACGAACAGGAGGCCAGATTTTTCTGCTTGTTCTTCCTGGACAGAGAACCAAGTATTAAAAAACAGCAAGCCTGTCATTCCCGTATTCTGCACATGGAAACAAGTAGGCCTGTTAAATAACAGGAGTCCTGGCCCTCGCCGTACGTAGGTTAACTCGACTAAAAGAAGGAACCCGACGAACCCAACTATATACTGAAACAGATGTCGAAATTGATGTCGGAAAATTTAGCAGATATTTTTGGGCGATTTTGCAGCTCTTCCTGATGGCAACGCTTGTTATCCATAACATTTTCAGACACAGCAGACAACATCCAAAGTGTTTCTGTTATGCATTGTCTGTTTAAACCACGCATCCTCCTGTTGTCTCTTATGAAACTTCTGACAGTGTTGGCGGTCGCGTTTCTTTGGCTTTTCACGGCATATCGCAGTTTCTGCTTTTGTGGTCTTGACCGTTGCGGTTTGGGCAATCACGGTTTTTGTTTTGCGGTATTGACAGTAGACCGTTTGTGTTTTAGGCTCAGCTGGCAGTGCTGCGATTGGCAAGTTCACCATCAACTCAAACACGGGAGCTATTAGCACTACACAGCCATTGTCAGTAACTCCTCAGAATTATTTGTTTTCTGCCATTGCCACTGCGGGAGGAAGTGCCGACAGAACAAATGTAAGTATTCCTATTCTTTGACTTTCTAAAAGTTTTACTGAAAAGCCAGCTTATTTCGTATCTGAACTAACCGAATTATCACAGTCGCCCTCTGCCTGTACCAAATTTGTTTTTCTGCTGTGTTTATACCATGTTTGTGATAACTAAATATGTTAATCAAAAACCTTGATCACAAGAACATCAGCAAATTTTGAAATTTAAAAGAGCTACAGTTTACTGAACTACTTTAGAACGACAAAAAGCAAACATATGATAAATGTCGCGTTAATCCTAGAACAACAGTTTCGTGTGTTTCTTATGAGTTTTCTGCTTTCTGTTATTTTGTCTTTCGTTCTGAAACCCAATAGGCTAATCACCATCTGTCCTCTTTGCGAATTTATGTGCTTAATTGAAATGTAATATTTTTTTTAGGTGTTCGTGAAAGTTGTTCCTGGTGCCAACTGCGGGGACCCACTTTTCGGTGAAGTCCTCTTTCCATCGGTACTGAAGGAAGAAATCTTGGCTCAGAACTTTGTACAAGTCACCGTAGCCAACCCAACTAATGTCGATTATTACATATCCGGGGTGCAACCAGCCATATATGAAGGTAGTGTTAACTGGTGGTATTAGTCAGATTTTACCTTGCAATGTTTATTCCGGTCATAGGCCGGGGTAAGTCGGTAGGTAGCGGGTAGTTAGGCGATTCATCTTTCAACACTGAAAATATGCTGATTTTAGTATTCTAACACGTGCCAACCGTAGCAAGCACCGGCTAGGCACCGCGGCATCGGGAAATTGGTGTACACCAAATAAAGAGTGGGCGACCCCTTGGTCGGTCCAGCTTCTGCTCTGAAAATCGTTTTAATTTTCAGATAACTACTTCACCATTGACAACAGAACTGGCTATATCTCTGCCATTAAAACTGTGGACTACGAAAGCTTTGGGGAAGAAAAGGAGAAAGAGATTCGAATCACCATTGAGGCCCGAACTCGAAGCCAGGTGCGTTTTTTTTTATTCTTTGATATTTTTGTATAACACCAGTGCACCGTGCAGTCCCATGATATCAGTCTTATCCCACCCAGTTCCAAAATTTGTTGGTATTGCCCTGATGTTAAAAGAAAAAAAGGTCCAAGAGGGCGTTATTTATTTTGATAACGCCCGGCCAGCCATGCGATATCAAGTGATACCGCACGGTTGGAACAAGTGTACTAGTGTTATAATCATTATCGCCCTTGCTTTTCTTCGTGCGATATCGGAAAATTTGGCCCTTGGGCAAATTTTTCCGCCATCACCCTCAGCAAGGGCGATAATATATAATAACTACTCTTTTCTGGTGAACCTTGTGTTGTAGTTGAAAACTAAAACTTTCAGGTCAAATTCTGTATCAGTGATATTTTGCTTTTTTCATTGATTTAGAAACTCTTGCGGGAGTTGCATTTTTTTTATTTTTATGTTTGTATCTTATCCGAGCACTCGAAGTTTTGAGGGCGTGACGCGTTGGGTAGCGTTAGTTTAGCATTTTTCCAGTCAGTTTTCAATTTCTATTTTTTAATGGTTGTCTTAATGAAATCTTGTTGTATTAATGTCAGTTGTAAATAATTCGTAAGAATTCGACTGCTTTTTCTCGCTGTTAGATATTCGGCGCAGATAAATTGACTGATTGCTTATTGCAAAGTGTACGAGTGACGCCTGTATTGAGCGATGAATGAATGGATTTGTTGTGTGATATAACCTTACGGCATTCCAGAACTACGAACGAACAAAACTAATACATTTAAAATAAATCATAATATTTTTTTATGTATTAACTGACTGAAACCCATTATTTTCTAGGCGAGAATCTCGGAGTACAGCCGTGCCACTGCCCTGGTTAAAATCGAAGATGTCAACGACAACAAACCAGTTTTTGTCACCGCACCGGTCATGGTTGGCTACCCAGCAGGTTCTGGGTTTGATGAATCTGTTCCGGCGCCGATCTATAAATTTGTAGTAAGTAACAGTCACCGACTTCGAGGAGAGGTGTTTGAGGGGAAAAACTATTCATAACATCACGCTTCCCCTTCTAGACCCGGAATCCGGCCAGCACCGGAAATTTTGCATAAGCAGAAGATTTCCCTGAAGTCGTTTAGAGATACGATTTATGGGTAAGAATACATGCCGAATCCGTATCTGAAGTTTATTTTCGTTTCGGATAATTATATCGCCCGGAATCCGGAGAGAACGGGAAATTTTTCACAAGTAGAAGTTTTTTCTGAAGTTCATTAGATGTATGATGTAGGAGTAAGAAAACAGGTTGGAAAAGGATATTTTACTTGCCATTTGTCGGACCGATATTCAGCCATGATCCAGCAAAATTTGCAATTTTTCTTAGTTCTTATAATTGCTTGATCAAGCAGTTTCGAGTGTCATTAATGGGGTAAGCTGACATGTTGAATCAATCTACAGGCTTTGTTTTCCTGCTTAGTTGATAGTACCGACGGAATCCGGTGAAAACATGGAAATCCAGCAGACATCATGTTATGCCTTTATCGGGTTTTTTGGAGTTTCGATATAGGGATAAGAATACATAGAAAATCAATCTTACTGCTTTATTTTACTACGAAATCTCTCTGTCGGCCGACGACCGAATCTAATGGAATGGAATCAGACGAAAATGGAAATTCGTCAGTTCTGATAAATGTCTTTGTCCGACTATTTGTATCGGTACTAAGGTAATAAGACTGCTTTGTAATATTAGCGGATAATTGGTACGATCGCTTTCCGATGTAAATCGGAAATAATTGAAAGAATAGAATCCTCCTATAAAACTTGTAAATGACAATACCTATTCGAAACTCGCACCACTCAGGGGAAATCTGCACCTGACACGTCAAAATTCGAAATACGCGAAAAACACGCCAGTGAATCTCGGGAAGAACGAGAAACGTCGCCCGAACGATGACTCAAATCCTGTGTCAACCAATCACGGCGTTTGTTGGGCACAGCTGTGGTGATGCTTCCGACTGTTCCGCTAGGTACACGGCGATTCTTCATCTGCACGGAAAGGCTAGTGAACTTGTTTAGCATGTTATTGCAGAGATTTGGTTCTAGCCAGGTGATAGCTCATCTTTCTTCCTCAGGCTGTGGATGCAGACTCTGGAGTGAACGCAGAGATTGTGTACTTCCTCATATCACCATATTTTTATATTGATGACACTGAAGGAGTTCTTTACGCCAGACGTGATGCGGCAACTGAATGCGCTTCTGGATGTTTGGTTGACGTTACAGCACAAGACAAAGGAACACCTCCACGGGCCCAAACCCATACGACAACAGTAAGTATACACTACGAGCGTGTTCCACCCTACTTACCGTAGTTACTACGCTAGTTACCGTAGTTACTACGCTAGGCTGGAACTCATTTTTTATTTTTTCGGTCAAATATCAGGCCGCGGGCTGATCGGACCAATCACGTTGGAGAGATGCGTAGTTACTACGCTAACTACGCTCCCGAGCGTGGTAAGCAAATAGTTACTATTAGTTACTATTTTGAGAAGGTTGGAACGGTCAGCGTAGTAACTTTTCGTGAGGCTGGAACGGAAATAGTAACTAATAGTTACTATTGGTAGAGGGGTGGAACACGCTCTACAGCTGTCGATTGGGGGGACCCCAACCCTAGATGGGGTGGTTTAAGATGGTACGGTAGGACTTCGAAGCTTTGGTTGCCAATCCGCCATCAAAGATTTCCGGATTCGATTGCCAGCCAGAACCAGAAACTGGACCGGAAAGATGATCCGAGTGATTTCCGTAATATTGCAACTTGGGTCTTTTGGACTGATTTTCGGCATGCGCAAATGTTAACCTAGTCGAACCATCATTTCCAAAAAAACTCCACAAGGAAAGGGTGTGACGCGTACTATTTTTCGGACGGAGATTCCGTAAAGCATCGAGTATTAATGTGAGATTGTATTGGTCTCTTTTTCATATATTGAACTAATATTGTACATTCCAAAGTGCATATACTTCTAGAACTCAACTGCACAATAATGATAAAGTACAAATCAACCTTGCTTCCGGCAGAGACCCATAAATTTCCTGTAATCCTATGCTTCTATGTTGCTATGTTGCCCGAGCCTCACCTACACTGTCAGAAGTTTCATAACAGATAGCGCATAACAGATACATAACAGATACACTTTCAAGAATAACATCTTTTCGCTTAGAAATAAAGTGTTATGACCAATTAAGTTTACACTATTTTGTGCCTAGATCTTCAACAACACCTTCAATTGGTAAAAGTACTGACGGGAACCAAAGAAACATAACAGATAACATCCCAAAGTGTTATCTGTTGAAACCGGGCATCCTTGTGTTGTCGTCATGTAACTTCTGACAGTGTAGTCTTTTTTCCAATTGAAGGTGTTGTTGGAGACCTAGGCACGAAATAGTGTAAACTTAATTGGTCATAGCACTTTATTTCTAAGTGAAAAGGTGTTATTCTTGAAAGTGTTATGCGCTATCTGTTATGAAACTTCTGACAGTGTAGTTTCCAAAAATTCCAATTGGGTCGAATCGGCGTTCTTGCTTGCCTCCTTGGACGTGAGGCCAATGAGACTCCTCCCTCAAGGCGGAAGCTCTTCTCCAGCAGCCAATCCCAAATTGTGTCTATCTGGACAGTCGGGTATTTTTATCCCCGTGGGTATTTCTCGAACTATCTGACGCTCGGCCAAGAGCGCATCAGAAATCTCTTATTGGCAAGCCCCCTGAATGGCATTACAGGAAATTTATGGGTCCCTGCTTCCGGTAATCGTTAAAGTTACCGAAGTGAGTACAATCATAAATCATTGTAAAGGTTGGGTTTGTTCAAGTGATTGACAACTAGCATCTCTGTGCCTACAAATTTACTTATCTTACTGACTTTTGAAGTTGAATTCTACCGTGTTTAAGTTGTAGTAAAGTCCGGTCGAAAATTACTCTAGAAGTTGGTTTTGTATGTGGCAACTAGCATTTCTAACTGGCACGCACAAGTCGCACAACTTGCTTTTATGACTTTTGAAGTCGAATTTCTAGAAACGTTTGCTTGTAAACGTTCCAGTTGTAGCATTTGTTCATTCGTTATTCGTGAGTTGTCACTATTGACAGTCCTCATTTAGAAGTGGTCAGTAACTCGTGATTGGAATTAATCCTTCGCATTTACCCGAATAAGAATTTACTTTTTAATGAGCAGTCTAAAGTAAAACTAAATATTTGTTAATGTGAAGCCTAGTTAACTAAGACCGATCTACTGAATAGTATCAGTCCACGCTATCCGAGCATTTCTCTTTTGGGCAATTGTCATTCCGGAAAATCCGTGGGGTATTGTTTGCCTTTTCGTTCCTTCATTGAGACTATGTTGATCCGAGTTTCTGGTCTTGTACGCGAAAGAGCAGTGGGAGGAAATGTACGGTGCTAAAGGACGGTCAATTAATTTATAATTCTAGGTCCGATTTATCGCTGACGAATTTGTTTCGGTCATGACCGTGTTCGCCGAGGGGTTTTCTTCTATCACCCCCAAATCAGTTGTTAACGAACTGACTTTGAAACTTGGATATCCAGTTGAGCTCCTTAGCGCTTCTCCCATTGGCAGTGTCCAGAAATGGGCAGCAAATCAACTTCTTCTTAGTATGTATGCGTACCAAGGAGACCAATTGGTCGCCAGAGAGCAATTTATGAGGTATGTAGTATTATTAGTTGTGGTTTATTACACTAAAGCCTTGCGGCGATGGTAAATTACAACCAAAAACACACAAACATATACATATGGTAGATTGATACGAAACCAAACCGGAAACTGGGTAAAACCATAGAAGGTGCTCCCTGTGACTTTTCCTTTTTAATTCCTAGAAAAAAAATGTCTCCCAACCTCTTATAAACCATTCTTACCCCAAATCCCATCCCAAAACCTCCATCCTTAAAGTTGAACCGAAAAGGGCTAGGATGGGACAATCTAGTTACCCATCATTTATTCACTTAAATTGGCTTGAAGACCCGCTGAAAATGAGTTACTTCGTTGTTCCGCTGTTCACGAATAATCGATTTTCAAATAGTGGAATTTCCGTGTGATTTGTGGTGCCTGTATCTGCTTGTATTTTTGCTGTATGCCTTACCAGAAGGATTTATCAATTTTTTTTTGTTCGGGCACTAAGCAATCTTCACCAGTCTCACCACTAACCACTGAAAAACCGCATTTGTGTTGAGATTAGAATTTCCCGCGTCATAGTAGAATTTACGCTGTGGGGACGGCTGGAGATATTCTGAGCCTCATAACTAGAGCAGATAGTGGAAAATCAAAAAATCCCTTTGCAGAATCCAAATAATTCAGTGAATCCAATTAAATGATACACAAATGAGTTGTTTTTTTAGTTAAACTTTAAAGCTTTTAGTTCTTCGCAATCATCCATAAAATTCACAGTTCTTTCTGAACCCTGCCCACACGTCAGGCAAGAGAAAAGACTACCCGCTACCTTATCTTTTCCTAGCTATTTTCTTGTTTCTCCAAGTGGCTTGAAATTCGACCGAGCTGAAATCACTCATTTCACCTCATACTGTTAGACCTGCCTTAAATATGTCTACTCCCCCCAAGCATCTTTGGCCTTTGTGTAGGGGACGGCGCAGAAGTTGTTGTCTCAGGATATAATCGGGGTACCACACAAGCCTACCACAGAAGACTAATTTTTGGGTAGACTATGACAAACAGTGTCTTTATACCCAGCATTGACCTACGATTTTCAAACGCCTGGGGCATGGCAAATGTGTCCCCCATTGGCGGTGCCCAAAAGTGCCAAAAAATCAACTTCTTCTTAGCATGTATGCGTACAAAAACAATGACCAACTGGTGGCCAGAAAGGAATTTAAGAGGTATATTTGCCGGAATATAGGCTAATCGGGGCACACCGTTCCGTGGTTTGCGTTGTATTTAATTCTCAGTCTCCTCACGGATGTTGAGCATGGAAACCATTTTTTTCTGACTTAATTTTGTCTATTCGCTAAAAGACCTCCCAATTTGCAACTTCCTGGCCTACCTGAAGGGTCCCAAGTTCAGATTGCGGCACCAACCGACAGAGATATGAGATAAAGATGAAACGGGTTTTAGCTGATATTCGTTACCAGCTAGCTCTGAAAATCGCTTCCGAGACTGAAGCTTTCCTAGGTTTCTGCCGTTCGCAATGAATACAGAACCAGCTAGTCTCGGACCCAGGTTGAAATCAGTTGAACTTCTGAGGGTACTAGACAATGAGATAGAATGTTGAGGACTAATCTGATTGGCTAGTTTCGAACCAAGCTCACTCCTTGCTGTCTTGAAAACCGAAAGTAATATAAGTCATGGTTATTCGGTCTGACGTGGTTCAGCATTAGCCAGTCGGAGTGTTCCTTAGTATTCCCATAAGTAATCTGATTCGCTAGTACCCTCACAAGTTGAACTGACTTCAACTTGGGTCCGAGACTAGCTGGTACCCGAAACCGGCACCTGTAAACTGTTTGAGAAAATTTAGAGGGAATGGGGGGAGAAGGAGCGATTTAGTTACGATTCTACTGTGTTTCGTTCTAGAACAAAGAATCAGATATAACCTCCGTCTCCTTATCTCTGTAATACGACCATGCGGTCAAATATTTCCCCGTACCCTGCCCGATGCAAACGAGCAAAGGTTAGAAGCTACGCGGCACGTCACGTTTCGTTACCCTACACATAGCTATATCGCTGTGAAGCCGCGTAGAAGAAACTTCTCTCTGGAACGTCTCTGGACGCGCGCCAAAGCGGATCAGCGTGCCTCCAGCACTTATTGTTCTGCGGTGAGCAACGGCGAAGACGGAAGTAGACGGGTAACAACTCAAAGCTAGAGCAAGTACCTCTAGCCCCATTCAGTTTTGTCGGGGTATCCATAGTCGCTGCGTGGGACGAAAGACGGAGGTTCTATCTGATTATTTGTTCTTGGTTCGTTGGAAGTCTTTTGTCCGCTAATAGTGCTGATACAGTGGACGTGTGTTACTTTAAACGTTGATGAATTGTTGAAAAATTTAATATGAAGCCAGGCCTAGCAAATATGCATGCAGAGCACTCAGCGCAAACTATAAGCTAAGCAAAATAAAGAAGAAGTTATATAAGGTTTGAAGCCAAGCTGACCATTCATTTCAAACAAAATTATGAAAACGAGGTTTCGGGGTTTCTTTTTGCTGATCAAAAAGAAACCCCGAAAATCTCTTTTTCATAATTTTGTTTGAAGTTCCAGTCACAACAGTTATTGTTTTGAATATTCAGAATCTTGCTGCACCCTTTCCTCGGAAGGTTCCGGTGACTTTTGTATTACTTTCATAGCCATCCGAGATACCTCAATGTAAGAAAAAGAATGATAAGAAAGAAAAGACAAATCGCATCAAAGGATTTCAATTTGTTTTCCTGAAGAAAGTTGAAACACTATGCTCTTAGCCGATATTAAGTTCTATATTATCATTCCTTTTTGGCTGTTTTAGCGGGAAAGAACAAATAGCCAAAAACTCTTAGCCGATATTAAGTTCTAAATTATCATTCCTTTTTGGCTGTTTTAGCGGGAAAGATCAAATCTGAAAACTCGAATAGTTTTCAAAGAAAGGTATTCTCACAAGGGGATTTCGACAAGGGATATTTACTGTATTTTAATTACTCATCAAATTGATATTTTTCAGTGATTTCGACGCAGTAGCAAGCAGCATTACTTCGTGGACGAAGCTCGGTGAAATCCGCCAACCTGACCACGGAATCGAAGCGCCGGCAAGTAGTGACGACCTCCTGGCTGCGACCATCGCACTCAGCGTAGTTCTCGGACTGGTCATCATTGGAGCAGCCACCTTCGCTCTTTATGTTCTCAAGTAAGACCCTTATTTATTTTTTTAGCACTCCGCCCCCCATCCAGTGCTGAGACAAGTACTTTTAAATTCTTATTCAAGCATTGTTAAGTACTTCCAAATTCAGTATCGTAGTATTAAATTACCATCAAATGTAACTACTTGATTTTCAAGTACATGACTAGTTCTTCAGTACTAGATATTGCAGGATGAGAGAGTAGGTAGTCTTTGCAGCCATCTAGTGCAGTGATTCCCAACCGGTGGTACGCGTACCCAAAAGGGTACGAGAGACCCTCGCAGGGGGTACGCGAAGGTCCCAAAGTCAAGCTAGTCTATAGCTTTAATACCTCGCTTAGTCGTTTTTTAGTCCTCTAACTCAGTTTCAGTATTGTCCTCAAAATGAGATACCCCGTCGTACGCAATTTCAGATTTACGTGCCTTATCATTGATGACAATAGCCTAAATATCGTCTTTTGACGTTCTGATCGTGGTAAGGAATAGTAAAACAACAATTCGTCAAAAAAGGTGTACGTAACCTTTTTGAACTTTGATTAGGGGCGGTACGGAAAAGGTTGGGAACCACTGATCTAGTGGTATGCTTAACGAGGGTGCTTTTTACTTCACAGACTGCCTGAATTTTATCATTTTTTTCTGGTGGCTTTTAATGTAAAAAAAAACTGCCAAAGAAGTACTTAAATTTGCAAATCGATGGGATTCAGGCAGAATTTTCTCGAGACAGTAGCCTACTTGAAAATTTCTTGGTACTTGAGGCTTCAAGCACCATGTCATTTTACTTAAAGTAATAATTGTTAAGTGTACCATGAAAGTTGTACTTAAATGCCCCCATCTGCCTTTTATAATGTCTACTAGTATCCATTGATAATGGCAATCGCAACGTAGTAGATAGTAAATAATAGCGAAAATAAAAAAGTAGTTGTATGAACGAATGAATTTAATTCCCTAAAATCCCGAGGGACCATGGCGCGAAAAAAATGTAATAAAACAACACCCACTAATTCTGATCGTAATATTGTAAACACTGAAAATAAACCTTAATATCTCCGCTCCTTACCCAAAACAAGAGCTGGAACCGGTCCGGATCTGTAAATATACACGTTGGGCGCCAAGCCCCGTCCAGATCCCTCCACTTTAAGCGAGCCACTAAGATTTGCAGAACCCCCGTTCAGCTCCCCCACCGAGTTTCATACGGTACATCCTAACTCCTAAAACGAGCCAGATTTTCACACTTGTATTATTTCGCAATTTTCGATGCGTATTATGCTCCTGACGATTGTTTGCGACAATCTCACTCGTCTTAAGAATTGGTTATCGACATTTTGCCGTGTTTTTTTTTCTAGGAGCGAGCCTGGAGAAAGGTTTAAAACGGCCAAAGCCGTGGGTAATTTGTTTAAAGTTTAACTGAAAAGCCAACTCATTTGTGTGTCATTTAATTGGATACACTGAATTATTTGGATTCTGCAAAGAGATTTTTTGATTTTCCACTATCTGCTCTAGTTATGAGGCTCAGAATATCTCCAGCCGTCCCCACAGCGTAAATTCTACTATGACGCGGGAAATTTTAATCTCAACACAAATGCGGCTTTTCAGTGGGCAGTGGTGAGATTGGTTAAGATTGCTTAATGCCTGAACAAAAAAAAACTGATAAATCTTTCCCGTAAGGCATACAGCAAAGATACAAGCGCATAGAGGCACCACAAATCACACGGAAATTCCACTATTTGAAAATCGATTATTCGTGAATAGCGGAACAACGAAGTAACTGATTTTCAGCGGGTCTTCAAGCCAATTTAAGTGAATAAGTGATGGGTAACTAGACTGTCCTATCCTAGCCCTTTTCGGTTAAACTTTAAAGTAGAGCCTTTGTTTCAAGTACTCAACAATTTTGGAATACTGAAAGACAAACAGTAAACAGTGCGAGGAGTCCTTCAACGTTTGAACAGGGGGAAAGGATTGTGGCACTGGACTGACGCTTTTTTGTAAAATGAGAATATTATTTTCAGGGGTGACGGTATGCGACGTGGTTCAAGCACCGACCGCCTGGAGTCAGAAGGTGAGGAAAGCGTCAGCTCGGAGGAGGTTGCCGTTGCGATGTAAGTTTAGCGTAGCAGCGTGAGATCCATTGTCCTGTATCAAGGTTTGCCGAAAGTTCTGTTTCCAACTTTTTGCGGGAGGACTATTTTAGTCCTCGGCCCAAGAGCAGAATTTCGAATCACAGCTGCGTCATTTGTCCCCGCAATACTCACCGGTAGCCTCTGGTCTTACCTATAAGGCCTTCTTGTTTTCGCGGGTGACTGCTTCCCAGCCTTATCACCCGTTTTCGCACTGCAACGGCGTTGACTATAACCAGAGCCTGCTCGGGAGGCCAGCTCTAGTGAAATCACTGGTTGGACAAAAAACGCGTTATAGGCGTGAATAGAACTTAATAAAAGATTCTTTCCTGGGAGAATATGGGTTTTCATTCCACCGCTGATCACCAACGATCCGAGCCGGATTGAATTCCACTGACCTGTCAATCCTACCTCGACATAACAACAATACGACGGCTTCTGCAAGTCGCAGGAAAGACAAAAGTTTTGTGGGCACAACAGTTGCACTCCACTCACTTTCTTATTCTCAAAACCGTATATCCCTCATAATCTGGCTTGAACATTTTCACTATATACTTCAATATCCACCTTTGCTGAGGGGTTACCCGCTCCGCATAGCACATAGGACACTTGAAAATATTTTTTTTTTACAATTCATACGTATAGAAAATGTACTTTAAATTAGGATATATCACAGCATACCCTTCCGAAATACCCTTTTAAAAAATGTTGGAGAGAAGATAGTGTGCTGTCCCCAGATGAGCCGTCTGTTTCTCCCTTTCATCTCGCCTTACATGCGTCGGTCCTTGAGTAATACTGGCCATCGGTTTTTGCCGTATTCATTCGTCAACTCTGCTTCTAGACAGTTTTATACAAGCATCTGCTGTAGATCTTGTTAGAGTTGACTGATTGATCAAAGTAAAACTTCTTCGAATTTAGTGTTTAGATAAATGGAAATGCGGAAGTTGTACTGTGTGGTCAGTTCTAAACGTTTCGTACCTTATTTATTTTTTCTAGTATGCCTCGAATTAATGAGAAGGAACTCAGAATACCGGTCCCTGAGACGCAGTACAAGCAGACTGTCAAGGACGTCCCAGCGCCAACGTAAGTGAAACGGCGCCCCTTACCTCCTCCGCTTTGACAAAACACGGTTGCTCAAGTTGCATCTTTTTCAACGTAGACGATGTCGTCTTGACTGGTAGTGGACCTCGAAAGAGCTCTAGCCTCTGGGTCCGTCAAGAAATACATGGTCGAGGACCGTATTGTCCTAGACAGTGGGGACGTAGTAAATTCTTACATACCACGGGCGAAACCGATCTATCAAACGGGTTTAAGAACGGCTCACAGAAATTGTCTTTATACAGCAGAGTTATGAGGTGCGTTTTATTTACGATCCGAGGGTCCGCTGGCGGGTCACTGTGACGTCAGCATTTTGCCGTTTTATTTGAGCTTGCGAGCTTAAATAAAACGACATTATGATCTCGGAGCAAGTTTCGGTCAGTTATCAGGACCGATTCAAACTTGGCGCCAAATGGTAATTTCCTGCCGATCGCCCGCTCACTTTTCCAGCAGGTGTCTCATGGTCCGCTAGCGGACGAATTGTCCGCTGGGGTAAATAAAACGGCGAAACCGTGACGTCACTATGACGTCATCTGTCACCTACTCGCTAAATAAAACGATTTTAGTGACCCGCGCGGGCGAATAGACCTAAATAAAACGCACCTATGCTTATTTGAAATTAACGTCAGTGTGAAACGATCGCCGAAGAAAACACTAAAATTCATACCAGGGGAACATTTCAGCTGGTTGGTGACCCTGTCGAGCTTGTCACGCAAAAGTGGTCATTGAGGTAGATGGCATTGACGCGAAAACAACCATCATTATGATGAGAGATAACATCTCACGGAGCCAATTACGCGAAAATGTCCCAAGCAACTTAAACTGCGCTGTACATGATGATAACGTTTATTTCAACAGAAAGAGGAAAAAAGATATTCAAATGTTTGTGGTAATTTTATTCTGTTTCTTCTTTCCGGTTTTGCACTGTTCATTCTAGGACATCTAGCGATTCAATACAAATAAAAAAAGATTATGTCAATAGGTTACGCCGTTTGAGATCAAACTAACATTTCTCGAAGATAGCGTTCAAATCAACAGACATCTCAGTCCAAATTTTGTTCGAATCATCGATATGAAAGAAGCATTTTCAAACTTTGATATGGTTTGGAACAGAAATTCTTGAATCACTTGTTGGGACAAAAGATTCCTGAAATAGTTTACTGCTAACTGGTATCAAGTTTGTTTTTTCCCTTTCCATTTGACTGTTTTATAAGCAAGAAAAAAAAACAAGGTGAAAAAATTAAGAGTGGTGTTTAAATATCTCTGCTGTACTTTGTGGCTTTCCTCGTGACGTTGAAGTATGATATGATAATATGGTATTTCTTGAAACTCAGAAGGCCTTAGGCCATATTACAACATATAGAACGAAAGAGAAGCACATAACAATTCACAACAGCTCTAACCCACGTTATCTTTGTAAAATAAGTAAGTTTATCAGTATATGAGATATGTTAAATAAATATATAAGTAAATAAGTATATGTAACTATGGATGGACAACACTGGTATAAAACAATTGACTAACCATTACAACACATAGAACGAAAGAGAAGCACATAACAATTCACAACAGCTCTAACCCACGTTATCTTTGTAAAATAAGTAAGTTTATCAGTATATGAGATATGTAAATAAATATATAAGTAAATAAGTATAAGTAACTATGGATGGACAACACTGATATAAAACAATTGACAATAAAAACGTTGACATTTGACAGATGTAATGTGATATGTGTAGTGTTATTAAAAAGCTCTTGTTTCTCTTGTAGCGTTACTGTCAAGTCAGAGGTCAACGTTAAGTCGGCAGTCAAGCTCAGCCCCCCAAACGAAAAGAAACCCCCCGCGTATCCCCTTGACTCCTCAGCTATCCAGATTACCGATATAGATGCCGAGTCAGACGAGGACTACCGGCCAGAGAGTCCGAAGCCGGTAAAGAGCGCCATCAAGGTATTTTGTTTATTTATTTATCATTTGATGTTGAGCCTTTAGCTTGTCGCCATCAAGCAATTTGGTTTGGTTTTGTTCAAAACTAGCTCAGAACCCCCTATTTCAGCTTTAAAGTCAACTTATTTGATGCCTGGGCACTTTCCCGCCCACGAAAGTCTCATAACCTTAGACCTCTCAGTAATAACAATTCTTATTCCCTTCATAGTCATTTACAAATTGCTACGTGCAGATCGTCGACATAAAAACGTGAACACTGGGTCAAATTACATACAACTGATATGGCATAAATGTACAATTGAAATTTTACAATTAACGATTTAAGTAACGCACAAGCGGAGATAATACCTCTCGGTTGAGTCTGTGGGAGTCGAACAATTTGTTACTTTATCAAGGGTAGTTTGTATTTGTCTAGGTTTAGTCGGGTCTTGTCGGGGGTCTGTAGGGGGTTGAACAAGTTGTGGCTTATCTAGACGTCCCATGGCAAACAGAGGATAATGATTATGACCCTTTGCCTCCACAGAAAAGTTGCCCAGGCCGTCTCCAAAGCTTGCGGCTGCTATGGTTTCCTCGCAATCTGGGTGTAGTAAGGTGTGTAGGTGCTGCTGTAGGTATTCCTCTGCAACGGGTGCCTTCGGGTAACCAAAATTCTACTTAATTCGTTCATGCGCAGACCAACCCCAACAGCCTGCTATGTTTGTATAGGGTCTGATAAACAATCTAAAAAAAAAAAAAGCAAAATCACTGATTACCCTATGCTGTTAATTCTGGGATCTCCGGTCCCTTTGCTCGTTAGAGTGGTGGTGTGACATGGATTTTAAAATTCACTCCATTGACAGCGATAAATCCTTTAGTGGCCTATCGGAGAGACCTTCGAAGCTCTAGCCGCTCGGAGTCTGCTACAACAGCGCGGTTCTTTTTTTTTCTTTTTTAATTACATTTTTTTTTTGCCGCGTAGTATCTGAATTGGCCCGTCCAATATGAATTGGCCCGGTGACTACGCTTCCACTTTCCCTCGGTGACGCCAACGGTCTTAAAATTAATTTTTCCTTTTAAAAAATTTTGACCGACCTAACTAATTAGCGTCACCTACACTATCCTCTATCTCTACTTTTGCGCGGTTCTTGCTTTCCGTGAATCGGATTGCCTTCACGGCGTCCAACGATTGGTTAACTTACGGGTGGGCGAACTGTCAGGTATTAGAAGTGGACGAAATTACGATGGGTGAACTGACGGCGGACGAAATGACGGAGAACGATTTTTCAACTGACGGGTAGGCGAACTGTCGGAAGCAGCTGGAGAGTGACGGATGTTCGGCTCGAAATGACGGGTGGACGTATAGGGCTTCCCTTGGATCTTAGAAGGGTGGATGAATTGGCGTAGGTGAACTGACGGTGGACGGACAGACGGGTTGACAAAATTACGGGTAAGCGAAAAGACGGGTGGACCAACAGAATAGTGGACGTATAGACAGATTCCTCGTGGATCGCGTGGCTGCGGCGATGTCTTCGCGCGGGCGTGTACTTCTTAGAAAATTCGTACCCTGCATGCGACTGAGGTGGCGCAAGATGTTTTTGGCTCCAAGGTCCATGGATACCAAAGATTGGACTCCTGGCGCCGATTAGTTTCGTTTCTAGCGCTCGTGGATCAATCGTGGTGAGCCGCGAGATTGTCCGTTGCGGGAGAGACATACAGGAAGAAGCGAGACCCATCCCACCCGTCTGAAAATATGGATCAAGGAGTATAATATATTCGTGACCCATAGGTTGATAAAGACAGATGGCGCAGTGAAAGTTAAAGCATTACATGCGGGAGAGATCCCACTTATCTGCACGCTTTGGGGCTTGGAGGATCTTGGCCTGGTCAAACTAAGCAGAAACCCTGATGGAATACCATAGGAATTCGTCGGACCTTGTTATAGAGACGAAAGACAAACCAAAAACAGTTTAGTAACTGGTCCCTCTAAGGGTTATCTCTGAGAAAAGCTGACGCTAAGTTTAAGGGATGTGATGGCTTTTGGGTCATAAATTGGCACCGCGTTGAGCGGTGTCCATAAGGGGGTGGAGTGTCATCCCACAAGGTGAATGATTTCCTCGCAAGCACTACTGTTTTTTTCGGATGTAGTTTCGGTGTAATTTCACTGTAGGTTGATGTACTTTTGTTTTAGCTATGAAAGTACAGTATATGGAATGGACAAAGGAAACGGTACATATACTGTACTTTAATAACAAAAACAAAAGTACGTCAAACGACAGAGAAAGTAGGAGCCCTTGATGTGTTATTCATGGATATATATTAACTAGTGCCCTTTAACTAAGGTCCTCCTCCCCTCTTGGAATCTTTACTCTATATGACGCTTAAGCAGGTCAAAAAACAGTGCCGAGGGAAGGCCAATCTTTTTTTATTTTTTAGTTTTATCTGTATCATCGCAATTTTCTGCATCGTTCATTCACTCACATAGCCTCATTCACATACGCGTATTACTGGCAATAACCTGATGAGGACGGAACAAGGATTCCAAGGACTTGCCCTAAGAAATCCTGAATCATAGATCATGTGTGCCTCAATCATAAAACGCAATGCTATCGCCAGTAAGCTGTTGATAGAAGAGAAAGTGTTGCAACGATCAGGCCCTCAAATCCTGGATCCTCGATCACGCATGTTCCTCATTCAGTGCTGGTAGAGGTGGAACTATTGCACTGAAAGGTCCTTCGAAAACTCGTGTATCCTCAATAAAATTTATTCATTTCCTTTTAGAACTCAATGTTAGATGAAGACGACGTGAAAGAACGGAAAAGTGGCGTGCGATTCGATGCAGAACCAGAAGTATTTACGATTCCAGAAAGAATGAACGAATCCTCTACTGATGGTATTGAAGAAGATGTGTTATAACAACTTCATACCCTGATTATAATTAAATCACCAGTTAACCGATCGAAGGTATCCATCTGACGACCGCATTTGGATTTTTTTTTTCCAGTAAATTATTATTATTAGTATCCCTGTCGTCAAAACCCAAGTAGGCTAGGTTAAAGACAGTAAAGTTATTGTATTTGGGCTAGGTTTTTCGTGTCTTTTTATTCTAGATGTTGTCAGGATGGCCGTATTTCTTTTAGGTATAAAAATACAAATGGTTACTGATGATTCACATAGTGGTTCCGATATTCTGACGTATTTCCCTGCATACATTGGTATATTCACCATAATCTTGAACACAACGTGGAACTTTAGGTGTTAAGACACATGTACAACCGATTTTCGCATTCGGATGAGAATTTACCAAAGCTCTCCGAAATTTTGACGCATCGCAAATACACTTTATGACTATCTCTCCTTGCCGCTGCGAAATCTCCGGCCTCTCCGGGTATCTAGCGGAAGAAAGGCAGAAGTGGTGTCACAGCTGCTCCCAAAGATTGTCGTGATTGCTTGACACAGGATGTGAGTCGTTGAGTTTGAGTCGTTACGGACGCGCTTATGATACTCCTTCTTCCTGAGAATCACTGGCGTGTTTTGGACTTAGTCATATAGAGCGTGTTCCACCCCTCTACCATTAGTAACTATTAGTTACTATTTCCGTTCCAGCCTCACGAAAAGTTACTACGCTGACCGTTCCAACCTTCTCAAAATAGTAACTAATAGTAACTATTTGCTTACCACGCTCGGGAGCGTAGTAAGCGTAGTAACTACGCATCTCTGCAACGTGATTGGTCAATCAGCCCGCGGCCTGATACGGTAACTAGCGTAGTAACTACGGTAAGTAGGGTGGAACACGCTCATAGAGTATAGGTTTTCTCATGTACATTGTTCAAATAGGTCTAATAAGCTGCGTAGCGCTATACGTGATGTATACGACTTATTAGAGACCCTTGTTCAGATTGAAAGTAAAAGGTTCTTCTCCGTGCAACTGCAACGTTTAGTGTTGCCACACTGCTACAGCTTTTCTAGCTTTTAAGGATCAGAAAAGTGTATTACTTGAAGTGCACAAGCACAATTTGACGACCATTCTATTGTAAAATTTACTATATTAACATATGGACAGCAGTGTTACTCAATACGCAGTCGTAACAGAACAGAACGGGTTCTTTCGAAGAAAAGTTGCTACTACAACTTCCAACAAAGTAGAACTTCTGTGTTCTCCCTGGCAACCCTAGGGAAGCTGCTCTTTCCTCGGCCCGCCAGCGGAACCCAACCAAGCCCTCTGATTGGACATACGACAAAGTAGAACCATGGTCTGGTCTCCCTTTCTCTTTATACAGCTTATTACAGCGCACCCAAGGAAAAGACGAATCTGCATACAGCGTAATGACACCTTATTATACCTATTTGAGCAATGCTAGTTTCGTACTCGTACTTTTGCATGCGAAATCTTATCGGACTGTGTGTACACGTATATTGTGCCCTCCAGACGCTAAGGCACTCACCTTCTTCCATGAACACCCAAAATCCTGAATTTAAAGCTAGATTTCCGATTTTTTCTTCCGAGTTCCAGGCATCCGTTTTCGTCGAAATGAATCCGAAGGGAGAAGCCAGGCCAAGAACGTCTCGAAGTCTGGGTGTTAGACACCCCAGATTCACCCCTCTATTGTAATAGAAAGGAAACACATTTGCGAGGCACAAAACATATAGCCCACAAATGAATAGAGTAGGAGAAAAATGAAGAGCTAATTAGCTGCGTTTTCCACCGACATCCAGTTAACCGACTTGCAGGATTTCACACTAGACCTCTTTCTTCCTTCTAATACCCGACATGCGTCCTTATAAGTTGTTTTTTTCGTAGTCGTTTCCAGGTCGGTTAAAGCCCCGTCTCCATTACCGTAAACCGACCAGTTTACGGCCGACCGTTCGACCGTTACGGCAGTGAAGACGGGTCTTTCTCTACGGACGGCCGTAGCCGTAAAACGGCGGTACTGACCCCTGCGTAACCGTAAAACGGACGTAGTGGAGACTGCTTTTTTGTCACAGTCCCATGTAACTGTTTTTCAAGTCACATATAAACTGTTGTTTAAATTTCAACACAAGATTCACCTATTTGGGACTAATGTAGACCACATTTTTGCGGTTACGGACCTAATGAAGACCACATTTTTGCGGCAACGGACCGTCCGTAAAACGGTCAGTTTACGGTAATGGAGACGGGGCTTAACTCTGTGGACTGAGGATGGAGCTCCGTCCAGCTGACCTACTTTCGTTCTCAAGCAGGAAATTCGAATCTTTCACGTACTGCTGAAGAATGCAAAACGTTTTTGTATCCCCGGGCGAATGGGATGGGGTCCCGAAACAATGGCTTGTAGCGGTAGATAAATCAGTTAACTGGATGACAGAGCCAAGACAGAGCTGGCAAAAAACGTATCTATTGACAGTTTTACCTGAGGGGGAAAATTATGTTTGAAGGGGGCATTTAGGAACTGCAGAAGAATAGCAAAATTAGCTATGATCATTATCATGAAAATTCGAAGGGTTGGCTTAGTGTATGGGAGTCCCAGATGTCTGGAAGTCTGAAAAGTGAAGCCTGGGTTTTAGCCTTCAAATCTGGGATCGACTAAAAAGAGGCACGGCATGGCGCAGGAGGCACGAGTAATGAAAGGAGATTAGAAAGTAATATAATTAGAGTGAGCGTTCGTAACTCCAGAGCCTAAAAAAAGGAACGTTAGAACATTGTTCCTGCCCCTCCGTCTGAAGCCTGAACCTTTTAGTTTTCGGACCTCTTTTTAGTACTCGTGCCTCCTTTACCATGTTCTTCCATGTCGTGCCTCTTTTTAGTCGATTCCCTCTCTAACGACTGTAATTTAAACTTAGAATATAACAACGGCAATGGATATATCTGTATCGGTATATTATGAGATTTTCTTCGTTTTGAATTGACATATAATTTTTTTTTTTTTTTAATTGCATCTGGCCCTTGCCTTTGAATATAATTATTATCAGTCCGAGGAGCTTATTTAACCAACCTAGTGCCTTGTCATAAAATAAGAAAACTCGCAAGTGAGAAACAGAAACTAAAGCAGGAGAACGAAGAATGAAACTAGATTTGCGAAGCTAGATTGCGAAGTGTTGCAGTTTCTTCGTGATTGATTCAACGCTCAATTTCTCAAACCCTTGAAACATATAAAATGGAAGAGTTTTTCCATAAAAAAAACTTGTAACACATAGCTTAATCACCTGATCAAAGGCGGTCGCTCAGCGTTGAAAAAAAGGGACATCGAAAGAAGGGAATACAAAAAACAAACTTTTTCCTTTTCAGTCATATACATCGTGATCTTACACAAGCTAGTTAGCACTTTAAAGCTATCCGTAACGTTTCAGAATCATAGTATTACAGAGCCGAGCACTGCCAGCATACCCCATTGTTGTTAATTCTCATTTGTAACCACTGTGTCAACACTTTTTTTTTCTTGCCATCACATGTGTCGAAAATAATTAACAGATACACTAGTTTGCCGCTAGTCTAACCGCTCACTCTGAAGATGACCGTGCTCTAGCACCCTATTCTTATTTGCACGTCCCTGTTCGTGACGGACATGGAATTGAAAATTTCTTACCCTCAAATAAATTGGAAACAAACGATAGTCACACCCACTCACACAAGATGCCATCCCTCTTCGCAGAAGACGACTAAGTTGCTGTATTGTGGTATATGCAGTTTCTAACACTTGGATAACAGTCAAGTACGACGAAAACAAAACTTATATTAGATAATAATTCTATCAGGTACAGATATTTGCAAGGAAAGTCACAAACTTCTAACAGTACATGGAAAAAGACGAGTCAAGTAAACGGAAAGCTATGGAAGATCCGTGTCCCTTGTGAACTGTGTTGAGACCTGCTTTGGGATCTCAGTCCTCGGGAATTTCTAGGCCATTGGTGACAGGATAGTACTGAATGACGAGAAGGTCGTTGGGCTGCATCTCAAGGTGGGTCAGACTGAAACGAAGACAAACATTAGTCAATTTAGTTCACTACCCTTACAGAAATACATTGAAGAATTAAATCCGAAGATCGAACCAATCGTGGACTGTAGTAGAAGTGGAATTTTAGTCACAACGGTATCTTCCACAGCGCTGCGCCAACTTCGGCCTTTAGGCTGAACATAATCACACTTAAAGTGTAAATATAAAATCAATAAATTCGTCACTAAAAGGGACACAGACAACGTCAAATAAATTCACCAGTAATAATGATTAGTTTTACTGGATGTTGTAGGCCTACTGGTCAATAGAACCTAGAACAAAGCTATTTTGTCGTCAATTAAGGGACTTTTGGGGGATTCTCTTCTGTTGCGGTCTGTTCTGGACGGGTGAAAAGGATCCGGTGAGGATGGGATTTATTAGTAGCGAACTGAAGGCACAGGCGATTCGTAGCTAAGCTTCATACCTAACTAGAGTAAACAATGATAACATGTACGAACAGGGTATAACAATGTATCTGATCTACAGCCACAAATTGATCAGCAACAGCCTAGCTTATGTTCGTCCAGAGAAGTAAAATCTGTGAGGTGCAAATGATCATGGACCCTTAGCGAACATGAACAGCAATTACATTTTGGTTTATTGATCCATAACACCTGTTAAAAAAAGTAGTGCTCGATATGTCATCAGAGTTAAATGAATCAACCAAGAGTTATCTAGGTCTATTTACAATTGTACATACCATACCATTCACTATTTTAAAGTAAAAGTCATCAACATCAAACACGATAAAAGTCGTCAACATCAAACACGAATTTAAAATGACAGTTCAAAAGAATGACAAAAGTAGATCGTCACTGACTAATTGCAATTACAATATACATGCAATTACAAAATTGACCTCGCTGAAAGTTTGGGATATAACTTTCAGAAGTTGAAATCGAGGTTGAAATTGTTAGTAAAATACGATACGAAAGAGTTGAGCTAGTGAAAAGTCTTTTAGCAAGGCATCGGCTAAAAAGAGGCAAGGCACGGAACGGCATGGCACAGGAGATGCGAGTAATAAAAATAGATTAGCGAAGTAGAAGTAGGCAAGTAAGTGATAGTTCGTAACTCCAGACCCTAAAAGATGGTACGTTAGAACTTTGTCCCTGCCCCTCATTTTGAAGCCTGAAAGGTCCCTTTTAGTTTTCGTGCCTCTTTTTAGTACTCGTGCCTCCTACACTATGTCGTGCCGTGCCGGGCCTCTTTTTAGTCGATCCTTTTTTGCGATGTGCAGATAATAGTCAAGACTTGAAGGGTGGTAAGAGAGGAGTCCCGCCAGTCCCCTGGTAAATTTTCCCGTGCCCAACTGAGCAACATTTTTATTTGAAATTGCTTTTACATCTTGTTGCAATATCTTTTTAGCACTCGTTCGACCTGCACCTTCCAGTTCCTGTTCACTGAGGCGAACGCGAATCAGAGGTTTTTTTTCTCACTTGATTACAAAAGTATTCCTTCAGCCCAAGCTAAAGGTTGGGTCGTGCTAGACAGATTAGTCAAGTGAGGTTTTGATTTTGCCCGTTCTTGGCAAGGGTCCTCTTCAGTCACTAGCTTAAAAATTTGAACTTGCGACCTTACCAAAATAAAATTTCAGCTAAAGTTCAATTTCTGTCTTGCACTTTTATGCTGTGGTGGAACTCGTCTGTAGTGCAGTGGGGGTCAGCTTTTTTGAACGTTTATTAGCTTTGAAACAGTGCGGCTCTAGGCTAGACGGCAAAATGGAGACCCAGAACACCCATTCAGGTGTCCTTGTGAGCCCTAAACTAACTACTTTGACTAACTGGTAGTTGACTTTCGTCACAGCAAATGGGTGAAAACTATTGTGTTCAGAGTCATCTAATGTTCAGAGGAGCATACCTACACAACTGGACCACTTAAGAAACGTTCTCAAACATTAATGCTCATCGCTTCTAGCAAAGGATCTAGCTATTATCTAGCTATAGATGGGAAAATAGCAACTAGTACTTACTCTATTGTTTGTCCAGCATTGTAAGCTGAATTTTGGCTTGATATTAAGACAGTTCCATCAGTTTCATATTCCAAGCTGTGCAGCAGCATGTTGATGATTATCGGACGTCGGGAAAAGTTCATCAAAACCAAGATGGCGTCCGATTCGAAGAGCTTCCACCTGAAAGAAACTGATGGTAACAACGATACTTTTATCGGCCCAGTGAATTGCATAAGGACTTTGAACACAATTTAATTTGTAGCCAAATGAAAGTATGATATGAACCAACTTAACTTGAGAGAAGGTTGTTATGAAAGGCATGTGGTTGTGTTTATACTGACTTATGAAATTGTATAGTAGGATTTAGTAGGCTAATTCGTTTTTATACTTCTTCAGCTGTTTATATTTATGTCAGTGTGTATGAGTTTGACTGATATGCTGTTGTTTAAAGTTTTATACTTGAATCTTCAGTTTTAGAGGAATAAAAAAAAAGTTAACTTTTTTAACATAATCACACTTAAAGTGTAAATAATAAATATTGACTGGAGTAGGAGTATTATAGAGAAAGACGAATCGTTTTTGATTTTTGTTAGATTTTATAGAGAAATACTCTGTACTTTTTCACATGGCCTAGGGCTACACCTACAATTTTTTTTTTCATCGAGTGAAGAGAAGAAGTGGTTCGGTCTGGAGTAGTCTACGATCACCACAATAGGTTTACTAACATGTCATGGCACATTGTTAAGCAGAAATGACAAAGAAAAATAAAACATATTATTGAAAGAAATAGATGCTACAGATGCTGTCATATATTTAGTTTTTCTTTACTTTCTACCAGGTATATGTTTTTCTTTTCTCTGATTTTCTTGTTAACATAGTATTTATGACACATTCAGGAAGATGACCCCAGTATTACAACTATCCGGTTTCTGAAGCTCACCTTTCCAATATCCTTTCGAAATTTGTCACCAGGCAGTTTCTAGCTATGTCCTCTGAGACCGTTGTGGTTGAAGGTGAGGACATCATCTGGTCTTTTTTTTTATAGTAATTAGGGCATATTCTAACGGTGTCGATCATATCACCTCGTAAAGCAAAGTATAGTATAGTTAAGAGCTTATACGTTCGCGTGATTTGGAAGAGCGCTACTAGATGACACCATGGTCGAATCGAGTCCTGGTTAAACTCGCGGTGATTTCGACAATTGCAAATGCTAGAATTCTTCCAATTCAACCTCTTTAAATCATGGAGCAGAAACAACACGTACAGTATTGCTGAGGGTTCCAACTTGAACATGTGATAATGGTTTATCTTCAAAGTATAGAGTAGCAAGACCTATATTTGTAATTCTGGAAAGGCGAGGGCGCTTTGAGTGCAGCCTCAATGTAGCTCAGCCCATGTTTTACTCATTCTTTTATTATGTTTATTGTGTTTTCTCTATTATCGTTGTTGCCAGTAATGTTCTTATTTTCCGTTCTTTCTTTGTACTTTTTCTTCTTCTATATACCGTCTTTTTTGCATTTGTGCACTATAATGGGCTACAATTGTATTATTACTGTTATTATTACAAACAACGAGAGGTCTCTTTAAAGGGGTTGTCGACTTACTTTGAAAAGGCTACATAATTGTCCAGCAGCGCTGTGAAGTACTGCTTCCCTCTATACTCTTCTCTTAAGTGAGTAAGGTGTAAGAATGTCTTCAAAGATGTATCAGCCTTATCCATTTGAGACTGAACGCAGAGTTCTTCGTACAATCGGTGCACAGGTAGCCACGGCTTACTGGTGGAGAACCCTGATGAAGTTCCGTTGGACCAAAGCATTGGGGTTCGAGAACGTTCGAGATCGGTAGTGACATTCTAGAAAAAGAAAAAAAATAATTCCAGCGCTTTCGGTTTAGTAACTTTATTTTATTTTGTTTCGTAAGTCTAATCATTTGCTTTTTTCTTCTGCCGTTTACTTGATGATCGCGATGGAAATAAATACAATAATAACGACAATCAAAAGAACAGTATATTATATCTTATGTTATTGTTTTTATTTACGACGGATTCGTACTTTCAGATGTGGTGGCCTCATGACACACAGAAACTTTCACCAAAGACCAAACTAAGTATTAGCCAGGTATCAATCTTAACACTTTTCCTTCCAGCTCCTTATTTTTCAACTCCCCGAATAACACTGATAATCTGAACAATAATGTATTATCTATATGTCACTGTTTTTATTTACGACGGATTAGTACTTTCAGATCGGGTGGCCTCATGCCACACATAAAACTTTCACCAAACTAAGTATTCGCCAGGTATCAAATCTTAACACTTCTATATACTTCTAAGTTCTTTTACTGAGGCTATTTTTCCAAGGAGAAGAACCAAACTTGTTCTTGTAGTTTCAGCTTCGAAACAATGAACTTACCAAATTGTTGGGCAGACCTAGTTCTTCACCGTAATACACAGCATTCCCACCTGGCAGGAGGACTTGAAGTGCGAGGTTGAAAATGACTCGGTTCGGACCAGAAGCCGACGCTGTCCGACTCGTGTCCTCATCTCCCAACTAAAAAAGTAAGGAATAATGTCATACAACAAAAGTCCGTATGATATGTAGCCCGAGAAGATTTATCCGACCCAACAACCCCCAAACAAAGCAGTGAAATGAAATCTCAGCACTTGCTTTCATTCTAGCAATTCCTGAAAAGTAACTGGATATGGGTATTTTCGTCAATTTTTTATATTAGTGATGGCTTGCCATTAACCTTTTTTTTTTTTTAGATTGAAACAATGAATCATTTGCCTCAGTTTCGGCCAGAGTTTTTGACCTACCCCACAGCATAATAATAAGATGAAATATCCCCAAAATACTATGCTTATCGTTGTTAGTAACTTCCTTTATTTTGTTACAGAATCTTTTAGCTATGATGTTGACACTTTCCAGGCTTAGTTTGTTTTTAGTTTTATTTAGTTTATTCACAAACAAATCAACATCATTAAATCTTCTAGTCGCACCAAGGCTCCCGCTTGGCAATGGGCTGGAGCTTAATTTTCATTCATATTCTTTCTCCAAGGAAACGTTTGCACAGACTGAATCGTTTAGCAATGACCATGATTAGCCTACCTCTCAGCTTGAGCTGAAGGAATATTTTAGGTGGTGGACGTTTTCAGGTGGGCCTTTTTTTTGTCGGAACTATTTTTTTTTAAGATGTACTGCTGGGTTTAGACTTCAGGTTCATTTAATTTTCAAATAATGACAACAAATAATTTCACAAAACTTCATGGCAGAGAGCAGGCTCGATGGCCAGAAGACTAAATAAAAAAAAATACAACTCAACTTCCAACCCAACTCAACTCAAAATACAACTCAACTCAACATCCTACGAACAGTTCGTTGTGTTAATTCTCCGACACCGAAAGGATGTTCAACGAACAGTGTCTACACAATAATAATAGTGTTAACATTGCCCTAAGAAAGACGTGGAAGCAAAATCCGGTTTAATGCTTTTAAATTATAATATCATTACTTCGTGGAGGCCCGTGCGCTATATTTGGCATTAATTGTATGATATCTATTTATTTATGAAACGAAGGGCCAACTAGGGCCACCCCCACAAGCATACAAAGAACATACAGAAGACAAAAACAACAAAACAAAGAAGAAAAATCATCAACAGACACACAATGGTGCTCAACTTATGACCTTTTTTACCGAAATCTCTCTCGACTATTCCCGCCAAAAGCGGGACAGACAGACGCCCCGAAACCACACATAATTAGATTTACGTTGCCAGAGCTACATGTTATGACCCTTTTTTTTACCGAAATCTCTCTCGATTATTCCCGCCAAAAGCGGGAGAGACAGACGCCCCGAAATCACACATAATTAGATTTACGTTGCCAGAGCAACATGTTAGTTTAATTGCTACCGTTTTAACACTGAAGTTGCTAATCACTTGAAACTTTTAAAGGACACCTAAACAATGAAACCATACTTGAACACACCATGGAGAATGCATTTACAGACATGGCCACGGAGAGCATTCTTCTCCTGAGCGTGACGTTTTCAAAATAGGGATGTTCGTTTCTGGAGGTTTGCACATGCAGACTCCAAGACAAAAAGCGCAATTCATTCAAATCTTGTACAGCGCTGGCCGGACCGTATTGGAATTTCTTCTAGATATACGTCTGCGCTTAACTGGTTAAAAAATATTCCAGAAGAAGGGTTGATTGGAGACATTTGTTCATTACTAAAATTGTTCGGTACTGAAATAAGGACAGAGGCAAAACGGAGCAAAAATCATAGCTTGGAAACACCATTTCGTATTTGGATTGGGTTTTCTGCAGGCAATGTTGACGAAAGTCATACAGATAGGGATGATACTTGGTACTCTTCATTCAGGTGTCCTTTAAATGTCATTCCCAAGGAGAATTAAAAAGAAAGGATGACACGTTGCTTGATCATCTAACCAAGGGGTGTCACTCAGTGTTGAGATTGAAAAGGGTAAAGATGAACTGGCTGTAAATTCAGTGTATTTTTAATCCCACCCAGTATTTAGGGTTTTTGTTGTTGACTTCGTGACGGATGAAAACTTGCAATATAATAGAGTCGTACTCTATTATAGTACGACTTTGACGTTGATAGATATTGCTAAGATAATTACGAAACTACCTCAATGGGTTGAAAAACTATTTGCAATCGTTGCGTAAACGCAAAGTGGTGAAAAAGCTGTCCCGAAACCATAGCCTACATAGTTATTATTATTCTCAGGCTAGAAAGCTTCAGAGAAAAAACAAAACATATTGCACATGCATGCGTTATGTGTCTTTGTCTTTATTTACTTGTATTTATTATTTACTGTATTTATTATTTACTTTATTTACTTAGACTCCATTTGAGGCATTTGTCTTAAAAATGTATAATACATTTCATTCGTCCATTAATGGCAGCTTACCATCCAAACTGTTTTCGAGGACTTCACCAAATCCACCCAGGACATCATTGCATTAGCAACTGCCGAACCGGTGTACTGATAGCCCAGATAGGACGGGATCCGAAGGTTGACTGTAAAGTCCAACAGGTTACGAAGGCTCAAGTCTGTAGATGGTACATCACTGTCATCCACGTTCCAGTACCCAAAAACTGTCCTGAAATGACACGGGTTACCTGCCTTGCCAACTACTGGCGGAACAACTGAAATAATAGGTGCATTTTTGTTCTCTGGTTGGTCTCTGGTCTCCTGCCAGTTAATAATTTTTGTGTTTTTTCGCACGCCAGAGAACTGAGAACAGAGACCTGAGTCCGTTTTTGTTCTCAGTTCTCTGGTGGATAAGCCTCACCAGAGAACTGACTTCGCTACTCAGTTCTCTGGTGACCATCCACCAGAGAACTGAGAACAGAGAACTGCGAACGAAAACGTCATGTTTTGGCAAAACAGAGAACTGAGACCAGAGAACTGAGACCTGAGAACCATGAACAAAAATGCACCTAATATCTCAACTGGCAGTCAAGGCTTTCAGAAACAAGGGGGTGCTTGGAGACTCATGTTTTTCCATAGACCGAAACAATGCTGATGATGAAATTCTGTTCCGCACTGGCAAGAATGGGGACCGCTCACCCCAAACAGAAGTTGAGCTTCGGATTAGCCAATACTTCTCACAGTCAGAAGTTCCAGCACAATTTGTTTCCTTATCTGAAAAACCAACGCGATGGTTTCTGCGTACGACAACGTGTACATCCGTCATATATGTTTCTGGTGGCCGGGTGAGCAACTTGGTCTAAAAGAATTTCTGCTGTTTGTGTTTTGAACTTCCCAATCAAAACCAGAAGGCTCTTGAGGACTCCAAAGGGGGATCGACTAAAATCGGGAACGGAACGGAACGACAAGGGGCAGGAGGAACGCGTACTAAAAACGGGAACGCGTACTAAAAACGGGAACACCGTACTAAAATATTCCGATGCATGCAGGGGGAACAAGTACTAAAATCGGGAATGCACCTCCCCTGTTCTTTAGCACAAAAAATGGGATTGACAGGATCCCTGTTTTTTAGTACTTCGTGTTCCATACTCAGGAGGAACAAGTACTAAAATCGGGAATACCCGTCCCCTGTTCTTTAGCACTCGGTTCCTGTTTCATCAGAATCAAGTGAAAAAAACGGGATTGACAAGATCCCTGTTTTTTATCAATCAATCAATGTTCCGTACTCAGGAGGAACAAGTACTAAAATCGGGGACACCCGTCCCCTGTTCTTTAGCACTCGGTTCCATAAAACGGGAATTGACAGGATCCCTGTTTTTTAGTACTTCGCTCCCTGGTGCAGGAGGAACACAATTGGGAACCCTGTTTCCTACTTCCTGTTCTACTCCCCCTGCTGCAGGAGGAACACTTGTTCCTCCTGTACTTGCTCCTCCTGAGTATGGAACTTGAAGTACTAAAAAACAGGGATCCTGTCAATCCCGTTTTTTGCACTTGCTCCTGATGAAAATTGAGTGCTAAAGAACAGGGGACGGGCATTCCCGATTTTAGTACTTGCTCCCCCCGCATGCATCGGAATATTCTAGTACGGTGTTCCCCTTTTTAGTACGTGTTCCCGTTTTTAGTACGCGTTCCTCCTGCCTCGTGTCGTTCCGTTCCGTCCCCGATTTTAGTCGATCCCCTCGAAAGGTCCCAAAGGATGTAGAACTACGGTATCTTCTGAAAAGCAAACCGTATGCTTCTGCGTCCGATAAATGGACATGGGGTGTATTTTTAACCGTAGGCCGGGCACAACGGACAGCTTGTCAAAGTGTTAAAAAGGTTTGATACTTTTTGGGTTGAAGCAAGAACAAATAAAAGCAAGAACGTCTGTCTCTCGTCCATCCTCCGACCAAAAGCACTCCGGAAAAAATGAGCGGAGGTGGAGCTAATACAGAGTCTTCTTGTTCGCCCGTGTATACTCGTTGGGCTCTTGGTCTCCGCCGTTACACACTCGAGTCAGAATTTCCGAAGAAAACAACTAGCGAGGCGTATGCTCTGGCCTGTTCACACGGGAAGGAAACAACGTTGGTTTTAATGACTAGATGCTGGGTGCGAAAATAAAAACGAACTTGACGATGGTCGTTCGTAATCGCACTAGTTAGGCTATATCATGATCAACAGTATGGACATTGAAATCCATTGTGACATGCCTTTTATATCTCTGGGGAGAACTATATACTGTAAAACCGGAATTCGAATCAGACTCACTGAGGTCATGACCCATTGTGTTTCAACCTCTACAGTTGTTACTATGTCTCATGAGTGAAACTAAGAGTAGTGTAATCAAGGCTTGCGAGGATTACTGAAATTACAGAAGAGTTAGAGTAGCCTGTAATAGTCAAAATAATACCGGTAGGCGATTTTATAATTGTATTTGTTTTCGTGGAAAAAGAATTGTTCACATTTCGATTTAGTGAGTTTGATTAAATTTGATTAAGTAGTGAATTGGAAGGCGAAAATTCCCCTCAACCATAGCTATCCCAGACGGAAATGTTCCAGCTTCGTAATATTTTTTCATTTACATTTAGCATACGAAACCTGAATCACGGCCTTTTTGAAATAATCTAGATATAGATAGATAGATAGATAGATAGATAGATAGATATTTTTTTGACCCCGAAAAGATACAGTTTACGTTACACATATACAGTTTGTCGTACTTTTAACTAAATTACCAATCTGCTTTATTCGGAAGCCAGTTTCTTTCTATTTGGATTCTTGATTGTTTCTGATTTTTTTTTTGTCAACCCCTAAAGCTTGTCTGAATCAATGAGCCGGTAATCGCAGTTTCCGTCGCGCTTCCAGTCCAGTGTGAACAGGCTTTTCACTTCTGCCTCCATTAGATTTTTCTTCCTCGGTGGTTACTGCGTTTTACCTTCTCTGTAGAGGTAATGACTTTTGATGTACTGGGTAAGCTTAGGTAAGCTCCACCTCCGCTCTCTCGGGTCGGAAATTGGCCATATTTTAGTCGACTACGCACGATAGCATCAGCGAAATGGGGAGACGAAAGTTCTTGCTTTTATTTGTTCTTGGTTTAAGCTACTAAACCAAAATAAGAACAAAGGAATCGTATGGTCTCAAAAGTGCTGGGACATAGGACTACGGTAACCTCTGAAAACGTACCGTTGGCTATAAACCATAGGGTGAAATAAGTTTGTTTGTTTCTGGGGGTCAGGCACAACAGCTTGTTGAAATATTAAAACAATTTTATGTTCTTAATGCTTGAGCTGGCAAACTTAAGTAACGACAATTTAATCCGTCTTAGCGATCCCAAAGATATTGCGGACAGGGCATTAGCAGATAAAACATTCTTCTTTTGTGCTTTAAACTTCAAACAAGGACACACGCATCGTGTGGTTCTAGAAAGTACTGGGATCCGGGCCACGGATCAAATGAATAAGCAAAGAGTGTTAACAGTTTGAGGTGTCAGCCAAGTGAGACTGAATAAACGCTTACGCTTTCTTCGAATGAAGGAACTGAGCCCATCCATTTACGGCAGCAACTCGGCCATTGCATTTGTTCCACACCCGTTCAACTGGTTCGGGCACGTACAGACACTCGGTTTGGTTGAACGGATCTCGAATGTACTCTGAAATGGGCCCAATGTTGAAAGCCTTTACTCCTAAATCCATCCAAAACTGAAAGACGTTCTGAAAGAGAAGAAACGGTCTACTGATCTCTGGGAATGATTTTTTTGTTTCATTTATACTTTCCAAAACTAGTAAAAACCGAGATCGTTGCGAAAAATGTGACAAACCAAGAATCCATGCCATACAACTACCCCAGAGATGAATAACTGTATTGTTTCGTGCGTTTTGTTGCATTATCCCCTTTGGAGGAAGATGCTAGTGTTTGGTACCAAATGCTGAAAGACGGACTGATCTCGAAGCGAACGAGGATGCATGGGATACACTTTTCGGGGGGAGGGGTGAAGACTGGTGTCTGGAACTACTGATCGCACATTTGCGGAAGCGCAACTTAGTTCCACATCGTTTCTAGAATGTTTTGGTCTAAAAAGAAATCTTCACGTTCTCCTACAATACCACTGCTCTGTCACAATACTCACAGTTGTCTCGTCAAATTAGGTATCTCTTGTTAGCGTTTGCCGACTCTGGTGGCCTTCGCGCAAAAACAATTTGGTTTTCTAGCGAAAAAATTAAAACAAATGCGAACCGTGGTTAAATGCTCAGAACTCGTAGTGAATCACGGCGCCACTCTGTGCGAGGGCCGACAAAATCAGGTTTTGCATCGTCTTTGATCATGTCTCAAGACAAAACAAAGTTGTTGTCTGGCAACCTAACAAAAATCTCGGCTAGCGCTGAAAATCGAACAATTCAATTGGAGTAATTCACAAAAATTTTGCAAACAGGGAGATTTCATAGGTCAGTAGACGACATACTTCGCCACTGGGGGTACGAAAACAGTGAAAAGCAAGAGGGGTCCTTTAAATAAAGGTAATGCATAGTCAAGAACGGATAATGACCCGAACCTGTGTTTATCGGCGCCACGTCGAGAAAATTTTTTACAAAAGGTTCTACTATGTAGTAGTATTGTTAGTTCTGATACAGCTGATCCCTCTGCGGTCATGCAATTATCCATTAAGGTCTGTGATGCTTCCATTTACTGAATATTTAATTATTTAACAAGCTCGAGGAACTGTGTGTGGTCGGAGCCAATATGCATTGGAAGAAGAAGAATCGGATGTTCTGCAGCTATGCAGTAGTAGGTTGTTAGAAGATCCTGGCGTCATGATCTCGGCGTCATGACAAAGATTAGAAGGAAATAAAGCACAACCGAAAAAGAACCCACTGTATGTGATATAAAAGGAATTCATTTGGAAGTATTCTAGTATATTCTAATTTCTAGAATGCCTCAATCTCAGTTGCGCCTTCAAACCAGGACTCGTAACGCGACTCCCTTATGGCAAACTAAAGAAAATTAGAAAAAAAGAAAAAATATTTAGCTGCTACATGTGCGGCTAAAAGAATATTTGGCAGTATCTATTTATATTAAAGTATTTTCTGCCTAACAATCGGCAATGTTTTCATGAAGAAAAGGCGTGTCTAATAATCCCTATTGAAGAATTTACCGGCTAGTGAGATTTACTCGTTAGAATTCTACTCCATTGGCGGAGTTGTCGACACTCCACTCGAATTACCCTGAGAATGGAAGTTAGATTACGATGTTGATGGTACACAAAAAAATATTGAAGTAAAAAATGTCTGATAGCAAAGAGGCTGTCCTGCAAGGGCTCGAGGGCATCAGCAATATGGCTAATAGTGATGATCAGATCGAGCCAAGATCCCTCAGAATTAAGAGGAGAATAAGTTCGGATTGGAGTCCGTCTCGGACCACAATATGACATGACGTGGCAAAATCTACAACCGAAACGGTCACAAAAATGCAGGAACCGCATCGCCGACTGGCAGAACAAGGTCTTTCTTCGTAAACAAAGACCTCTTTGCTCACTCCAGATGGGTTTTCTTTAATTCCGTTGTATCATCGATCTCGATAAAGTGACGAAATGACAAACAATAGGCTCTTATCAATAATCCTTTATGAGGCAGTTCAGAGAGCGCGTGACATTTGCCTGACATGAGAGATACCGCATATCATCGCGAAACTCCTATCGGAAAATCTGATGGAGAACTGCTAAAACAGCAAAAAGGGTGAGAATAGCTTTTCATGCGAACTGGGCACTTGATTCAGTATAAAGCTTTAAATAAGACTCATACTAGTGACCTATGGTCCTCATATAGACAAAAGGTCATGTATTAACTGACGGTTGCAAACATCACATTTAAAATTGTTTTTAAATGTGCACGCTGTGATTGGTCCCGTATAACTTTTAAAGGAGATACATCATAAGCATTCTAGCACTTGCAACGTCTAGAACCCCCCCACCCAAGACCCAAGATGAAGACACGACTCGATCCGACCGCTGGGTCATCTAGTGGCGCGGGTCGGAAGTGCACGACATGGAGAGGCTGGGATCATTGTTTGACTTTGTATCTAACAAATTGTTTTTATTGCATCAGGCACATGGAAAATGTGTAGAAAAATCAAACTAACTATTTGCAATATCGATTTCTTTGAGTATTTTGTTTTCTGTTTTTTTCTTGATAATTCCCGAAGTCCAAAGAATTAAAGATGTAAACCAGATCACATTAAACAAACGCCGTAAATTATACTAAATTCTTTATAACGATTTCCTAGAGATTTTCTAAGTAAGCAAAATAATATTCAGCTTCCGATACCAAAAATTGTCAAACTAGCCGAGGGTTTTTACTTCTGACATATCTAAACGTCCCCAGGGTGATATAAATCGTTGTTTTAATCCTCTTACACGCCCCTTGATCTTCTCGGAGACTCTAGTATAGCTCTGACCCACAACAGGAGATCAGTGAATATTTAATGGGTAATGTCGAGTTGACGAACTTGTTTTCAAGAGTGAAAGTAATTTGTGGATTACCTCGGATAGCATGGAGATTTCGGAGAAACCAAAGGTAACAGTGCGTTCGTAAATATTCGACTCATCGTAAAATGATAGTGTGTCCTACCTTCTCGGCCCACATGAATCAACTACTTTAACACACAAAATAGAACCCGTTCCTAATAAGTTTTACCACAGCAAGCCTGGCGCGATGTAAGTTTTAGTGTTGGGCGATATTCGATACGATAATCGAAATATCGATATTATTGAAAAATATCGATATTTCGATATTGACTTTTCAAATATCGATATTTTCGATATCTGCATTACCATGTGCAACTGTCCTGTTATTCGGGATTTTCAGAATAAAAGAACGATTAGTGATTTCAAATTTGATTTCGATTAGGGAGGAGAAACAGACCGGGAAGAATAAGCATGAAAATGCTACTCTTTCGTAATGGGAATGTTTGATTTTGTTCTTTTAGTTCAATTTTTTATCTTGTTAAGTTTTTTTGCCCATGAAAAATGTAGTAGTATAAACAGTTCCACATATCGGTTTACGATAATCGAAATATCGATAATCGAATTTGAAAATATCGAAATATCGATATTTCGATAATCCTCAATATCGCCCAACACTAGTAAGTTTTACCACAGACATTCGCGGATAGCATGTATAATTCAGAAATTCTGCGCCTTAAACGTAAGCTTGAACGGTCCTTTACATAATTGCTAAAACAGGGAATTTAGGTACTAGACAACAGGACTCCAGATTTTGACTTGCTCCTCCTGCAACAGGAAAGTATTAAAAACCGAGGTCTTTCATTCCCGTTTTTAGTACTTGTTCCTCCAGCAAGTTGAAACAATTGTCCCTATTAAAAAACAGGGGTCTTTCGTTCCCGCTCTTAATACTTGTTCCTTGTGCACACGAAAACGAGAAGGCCTACTAAAAAACAGGGGTCTATCGTTCCCGTTTTTGGTACTTGTTCCTCCTGCACATGGAACCAAGTAGGCTTATGAAAAAAAGGGATCCTGTTATTCCCGTTTTTATTACTTGTTCCTCCAGACCAAAGAACTCGGCTAAAAGAAGGAACACGTTTACTGGAACAGGGATCGTGCACGGGAATGATTTGGAACCAAACAAGTTACTAAAAAAAAGGAAGACGGTGAATTGTTCCCCTTTTGTTAGTGTTTCTAATGGTGCAGCGTTCCGGATTCGAATATGTTGTTCCCGTTTTTAGCACGAGTTCCTCCAGCACCGTGTCATTCGGTTCCATTACCGTTTTTGGTTGATCCCCGTTCAGCCTTGCAACCCTGCAAAAGTCACTGACTGCCATGCTTACATATTGGATGTGTTAAGCGTTTTAGCAGTGCAAGAGGCCTAATACCATCCAGAAATAATTGAAATATAATAATACCTGTATTTCTTGCTGGACGTCTTTGCTGTTGAGGTTCAGGACAGCGATTTCAGGGGTAGCTTGGCATAAGTAGTACTCGCTTCGCCTGCGATCGAATTGCCAGTAATAGTCTGGAGACTGCGGGAAAAAAGGGATTAATAACAAAAAGCGAACCGAGCAGTGTGAACTGTGGCATTGCAAGGGGGCCAAAGAAAACTTCCTACCGATATCGGAGCTCCCCTAAACACTTCCTTAATAAACCCCTTCAACAGAGCTGGCTTTTCGGAAAAACTGAGAAGAGAAGACCAGAAAATCAGCGTTTGCCATCCGAACCAATGGTTTTGGAGGGTAGCTAAATGCAAGACTGAGCCTTGTACAATTTGTAATAAAAACAGACAATCTTTGTTTACATAAACATTAGCCTACAATTATCACAAAACACCTTAGCTCAAAGACTAGTTGGTGCGGGGAGTTGCGCTGTATCTGTTTACAGCCAACTCTTTTTTCTAGTCAGAACGCTGTCAGAAATGAATGAATGTTCATTCTATCCACTTTAGTAAAACTAAAATAGTAAAGTAAAATAATAATAAAAAATAGAGAGAAAAGGGATAAAAAGAATGCGACAAAACTTCAGACACATTCATTTCCTTCCATTGTTACTTACTGAGTTTCTAAACCTCTTTCTCATCGCCTGTCATTCTTTTTCACCGATTCGGCGGTAGCGGGATTCCTCCCAGGAGCAGAAATAATCATCAGTGATTATTTAGCACTGGCACTTTTATGAGTTTTAAACACTCTCTGTCTTGGTCAAAATTTGTTATATTTGAGGACAGGACTGCTCCATGTCTGGGATCTTATTTGGACTTGACGGTGACCCGTTGGATTGGAAGTTCTTGTCGGCTAGAGATTTTGTAAATACATTAGGTAAAATTACTTACGGAAATATTATCCGTCGTATTTGACCAGATATAGTAATCCGAATACGGGAATTGTTCCTCTCGGCTTGCAGCAAACCACCGATGCGAAATGCTTGTCCAAAGGGGGTTGATGTCAATTGCAATTGTTATTCCTGTAAGATAACTCTATAACTAAGTATCTAAGTAAGTCGAATAGTAAAATCCAGTTTTTCTTATATTATAAATCAATTCTACAGACACGTAGCGGTTTCTTGGGGTCCATAAGTCGATTCTGCGCTGAGCATTTACACACACCATAACTTACGCCAAGATGACTTAAACACGTAATTTTCTGTTAAGAATAAGGGCTAGAAACCGTGATCGGGCCTTGCTTAACTCGTATACTTTTGTAAATTATTTGTACACACATAGGGGAGAGGTGGGTACAGTGGCGCAGTCTGCTACAGTGGCGCACTTGATCCCACTGCCACCTGTAATTAGATTAAATTCTAAAAAAATACGCACTAGGAGGGCAGTCACGTGGTCTATGATCGTCAGCCATTTTCAATCTTTTGGGGCGATTGCAGTTTTTGAGGTATGTGATTAAGTGCTTTGAAAAATAAAATCTTGGACAAATGGAAAATATTTTTTGACTTTGCTAAGGTTTGTAGGCTACAAATAGTGTCGAATTCTGGCGAATATTAGTTCATCTGGAAGCTCCAACATTTCTAAACATAGTGCAGCCATCTGTTTGTCTCTCGGTCATTATTTCAAATTTTGGTTCACAAAATGGATAAAAGAGGGCATTTCGACTACAGTGGCGCATTTTGGTGGAGGGTATAGTGGCGCACCCCGAAATTTTTTAAATTCATAAACTTCACGCGGTAGGTAGCCTATATGATAGTTTTGACTTCTACTACTACTACTACAAACTCGTCGCAGCCTTAACCCGCCTGAGACCGACACACTGGCGAACACTTCTCCTCCATACCACCCTGTTTAAGGCTTCTGCCCCCAAAGATTTTGGGTAATTTCTTATGATCTCGTCCCAGCCTAACGTGGGACATCCTGTCCCCCCCCCCTTCAGACCACTAAGTAGAACTAATCTAGGAATTCGATCGCCCAGGTTAGGCTGGGGTTCTAGGTTAAGCTCGGTTCAGGTTAGGCTACAAGTTCTAGAAGTTCAATAACATTGAGCTCATGTATATTAAGAGAATGGTTCCTTTCTACAAGTTCATCAGGACCAGTGAAAATTACACTTTCAGCAAGTCGAGTGTCGAAATGAAGCTACCTGCTCCGAATATTTCTGGTGGCACAGAAAGACAGGCGGAGCAACTGGTCTTCCCCATTGACCTGACTGCTTACAATATTAACTAGTGTGCCTTCTTCTTTTATTTTCAGTTCATTATTTTTTATTTCCTTACTCATTATACGAAGTATTCATCTTTTAGGTATTTTCAGTTCATTATTTTGTACTTCCTTACTCATCAAACGAAGTATTCATCTTAGCAGTTTGATTGCGCCACTGTTCCAGATGGGGTGCGCCATAGTTCCCGCCTAGTCGGCAACAATGGCGCAAAAAGTGGCTGTCAGAAAACATGACTCCATCAGAAACTGGTTCAAAGAAGAAGTGTGAAATAAATCACCAGTGTAGAATAATAAACTGCCTGCACAACAGTTTAAAAATCGTCCAAAAATGTTAATATTTGTCAAAGTTACGATGCTTTGACCTGAAAGTGCGCCACTGTACCCACCTCTCCCCTAGTCATATCTATCTTGATTACCGTCTCATTTGAAGTACCAAGTACCGAAGGAGAGGTAAGGTAAATATTCTGTAACGTCAGAGATAGAGTGTTATTTCCTATATGTCGGAATTGCACTTCCTTCTTAAAGTGTTATGCAATTATTGACAATTTAGATCTACCAAAGGTATGCTAAAAACAGTATACAAGAAAGTGCAGACAGGGACCTTAAAACTACGGTGGGATATATTTATTACCACACTCAGTTTGTGTTATCATCGAAGGATCTTTAAACCCCAGGTTTTTTTTTTTGCGATTCCAAAGAACGGAAGACCTAAAGTGTCGAGACTTGTCTATGTAAGTTATGAGTAATGCCGTCTGGTGTTAAGATACACTTTTGATCTAAACAGTTATTTCTGTCGAATGAGTGGTTTCTATCACATTTTTGGTCATCTTAGTTAGCCCTGAAGCAGTTAGATGGTTATAGCCTCTTTACTTTTTGTTCAAACACCAGCTAAATACTTTGCTTTCTAAATTTTTAGTTTTTTTTCTGCACTTGTTCGGCGACATTCCTTCAAATAATCCAGTCACCCGAGGACCCGGGCGTCCAGGTTGTCCTGGGGGTGACCACTAAATCCACAATGCCGATCAAATCACCAAAATCACCGATCTGTTATACTAAGACCTTGCTGTTGCGGGACCTATTATATTACTTAACGAGGGCAGGCCTAATCAGAGTCGGACAGAAGATCAGTTTCGGATATTGCGAATTTTAAGCTAGCTCTTCTTAATCGTAGACTAAACATCTTCTCAGGGTAATTGGTTCAAAGTATCTCTACGGTCAGCATACATACTATAATCGTGATATAGAAGCATGTCAGAAAATAAAAACAGAACTGCCAAGTTCCTCACGATCTACCGTACCATGGAAGACCAGCCAAGTTTATGTCTTCCCTCAATCGCGTATAGATTTTCCTGAGGAGGCAAATGAGATTTAAATTATATTACCAGAAGTTACGACAACGAAGTGAGTGATATAACATTCAGCATAAACCGTCATTGTAGGGGCACGCGTTCAAGTATCAAAAACATTAATCCACGGGGATGTGTCTCCAAGTGAAATTTTGAAGAACAGATTTGTCTTTTTGCATAATATTTTGTATGTACAGTGTAGTCCAACGAATAGACTGATTGTTAGTTTTTTCTTTCTCTATGGATAAATACATGATATCTGCCCATCGGCTATTGTGATGGGTTGCGAGATTGAGTTACAGGGCGTTGGATATGCTAATTCCGGGATCGACTAAAAAGAGGCACGGCATAGCGCAGGAGATCCTGCTAATTCCGTTGACACTCAAAGAAGGACGGCCTCGCCTCTATTTGGTCGATCCCGCTAATTCCGTTGACATTCAAAGAAGGACGGCCATGCTTCTTTTTAGTCGATGTCGATCCCGCTAATTCCGTTGACGTACAAAGATTAACGGTTGTGAAGTGAAGAAGACTTGCTTGCCTTTAGTGGCAGCATTTGTCGTCAGTTTTTTCATATCTTCCAAGGCTCCCAAGACCGCCTCCACAGCCGTGTGATTTCTGAGCCGTACTTGATGCTTCGGACTGGACAGAGTCAACTTCGTCACATCATTTTCAAGAATGTTTGAGAGCCAAAGTGAGCCGACGCCCAACTCGGAAAGATAGTCGAGACGTTGATGTACACCTAGGAAAGCGGACAATTATAACAAGAGCTGTAAGCTCATATGGCACTTGCATGGGTTGAGATGTAGTGTTTGATCAAACGTACTTTTAAGGTTACCTTTGCGGTTCAGATGCGCACTTTATATTTTGTTTTAGAACTTGGCTGTAATGATACGCACTTTATAGGCGCTAGAAATTCATCTGTAAGAAAAACTATTGAGACAAAACGATCACAGGCCCTTAGGGATCATTTTGATATATACCGTTTGGTAAAGAGTATTTTTTCACTTTTCGGTTAAAATGTGCACTTTAAGGATGATAAAATAAATTTTAAGCAAAACCCTTGCGGCACAAATGATCATGGGTTGAGATGTATCGTTTGATGAAAAAAAGTAGTTTTCGACCTTGCGGTTCAGATGCGCACTTTCAGGGAGCTAAAACTTCATTTGTAAGCAAAACCCTTGAGGCAAAAATGATAATGTGCTCATGGGGATCATGAAAATGTATAATTTGCTTAAAAGTATTTTTCTAAATTTGGGGCAAGATTGGTACTTTAAGGAATGTCGGATTTGGAAAGTGGCGATTTCTGAGCCAATCTTGTCGAATCTCTAATATTGCAGCCCAGTTCGATCGTCCTAGCACATCTGGAAGTACCTTAAATCGCGATCGCCGGAATTCCGGACCCCCCCCCTCAAACTCCCCCACAGTCGCCGGAGCCAATCCGGTTCTGTAAGTGATTTATCCAGAGCATCTCTTTATTATTCCCACAAAGTTCGATCCCGATCTCCCCAGTCTGAGCCAGTCACGTATTTTCCGCCCCCCCCCCATTGTTGTCGAATCCGGTCCGGACATGACAAAGGTCACCAGAGACATGTCCTCTGATCAATTATCAAATTTCACTCAAATCCGATCAACCGTTCCAAAGTTACGCATGACTCAGTATTCCGGATTCCCCCTCCCGCTACTCCCCCCACGACTATCGGATCATGTAAATTTTTATTTATAAGTCAGTTTGATCGGGTCCCTGATTCGCCTCCCAAGTTTCATCGTGAAAATCCCCAAAACCGCCATTACCGGAATTCCAGGAAACTCCCCTCCACCCCCCCCCCCTAGTGTCCGGATCCAGTCCAAATGTATAAAGGATTTATCTGGAGCAGATGCTTGTTCTTCCCAGCAAGTTTCACTCCGATCCCTCCATTCTAACCGTTTCTCAAGATTTCCGGTCTCCCCCCCCAACTCCCCCATAGCTGTTGAATCCGGTCCGGACTTCAAATGGGACATCAGAGGTATGCCATTTATTCAGATATTAAGTTTCATTCAAATCCGATCATCCGTTCGAAAGTTACACACTATACTCCAGTTTTCCGGATTCCCCAGCCCTCCACTCCCCCCCAGGTGGTCGGATTGGGAAACTGATTATTTCCAGGCTAGTCCGGTCGGGTCCCTGATGCTCGTGCCAAGTTTCATCGTCCTAGCACATCTGGAAGTACCCAAACTCGAAAAAGTGTGACAAAAACTACTTAATTCTCAGAATTCCCCGGCCCACCACTCCCCCCCAGATGGTCGGATCGGGAAACTGATTATTTCCAGGTTAGTCTGGTCGGGTCCCTGATTTTCCTGCCAAGTTTCATTGTCCTAACACATCTGGAAGTACCCTAGCTCGAACATGTGGGACAAAAAAATTCGGATAGACAGACCGACCAACCGACCGACCGACAGACGGAATTGCGATCGGTATATGGCACTTGAGCCAGAGGCTGCAAGTGCCATAAAACCTTGGCCGGACCTTGGCCGGGGTAACGACACGTGTTGCTGCGAGGACCAAGATCACAGACGATATTCTCGACATAATTAAAGTATTGAACAGCTGTGAAGAGAAGAATATTTCCCTCCCGCGCTTTGTTATTTTCGAACCGGATGAAGTACCAGTCATTCCGGGCGAAGTGACAGCTACTCTGACGCGGAAACTGAACGAATTGTGTGCAAAGTTTGATAGCTATGTGGACTCTAACCCGAAGCCTGTTGGAACCGTTTTACCTGCTAATGGAATTAGCACCGTCACGCCAAAACCGTCATATGCCGTGGTCGTCAAAAACCCCCCGAAAGATCTTTCGAACCCGAGCGCACGCAAAACCTATGTGGCCATACTAGTTCGCATATCGTAGAGCTGAAGCCAGGGAAATCAGAGTGGAGAGTAGTCCTGAGTAACAAGAACGCTGCCGAATCTCTAGCCGAGGCTGTGGGTAACAGTGATTCGAACATAAGTGCCAAAGTGAAGATCCCAGCGTTCTTCGGAATAATCCGTCATGTTCCTACAGAAGCTTCTGCTGACGAGCTATGCTCAGCTATACCGAACTGTGTAAAGGCCCAACAGATTGGTAGTACCCGCTCGTTTAAACTAAAGTTTGACAGCAAACCTCATCTGTGCGAAGCAATAAACTCTCCGCCAATTTTCGGATATGAACGACTGCCCATTACGGAGTATAAATTCCTCCCTATGCAATGTTACAACTGCCAATCTTACGGACACGCTGCAAAATCATGCACTAATCCACCGAAATGTTCCAAATGTGGCGGAAATCACTCCAGCTCTCGGGACAACCCATGTCAGAATGCCGCAAAATGTGCTCTTTGTGGCTCGTCTGAACACCCATGCTACAGCTTTAAATGCCCGGTGGCCCAAAATCTAATTTCGAAGCAGTGACTGCTGACACCGTGCGAGTAATCTCGTGGAATTTAAATGGCGGAGTAATCGAGAAAATACCACTATTGGAAGGACTGTTGTGCTGTAACGATGTGGTCTGTGTGCAGGAACATTTCCTTTCGGAACAAGCTGTTAATCTGTTAGAGGTAAATGATGGAGTAAAATCATTTGCGGTCCCAGCCAACTCAGCAGGAAGAGGTAGACCATCCGGTGGTGTTGCCATACTCATTAGTAACCGTTTAAATCCCACCCTTTATAAAACTGAGGACTTTTTCGTTGCTGTCGAGGTACACGGAACAGTTATCCACTCAGTGTACATGCCCACAGACTACAGAAACGAAATATCGGAGGAGCGATTCAGTGAGGCGTGTAGTAAGCTGTCGGCCTCTGTGAGCAGCTGTTTTAGCCAAGGTCTTGAGTGCATCATTGCTGGTGATCTAAATTGTGATCTGTCTGATAGGAATAATGCTCGAGCACAAATGTTCCTAGCTTCTTGTGACGGTCTTAGTGTTGCTGCTAATGACCTATCTTTCACATACATTCACAATTCGGGCTCGACTTCTTGTCTGGATTTCATGCTAAGCTCCCCCCAAGCTCCAGCCTGTGGATCTTCTCATGTGGATCTAAGCGTCTGTGCGTCCGACCATTTCCCGATTATGAACGCTTTTCGAATCAACCGTGTACGTCCCGACAATCCCCCCAGTGCTAAAAAATGGGCGGTCAAGACTGATTGGAGTAAAATAAATCGTAATACTTACCAAGCAGTATCAGATGGGATTCTTGCTAAGATTAGAATACCTTTCCAGTTATTACAGCAGAGTGCACTCATTCCAGAAGAGGAAAAACAAGTCTCTCTGAATATGTATTGTGCGGAAATTTCTCATGCTCTGAAGTGTGCAGAGGCAGCTGCTGTGCCCAGTCGGAAAGTCCGAATCGACACGGAAATTCCGAAATGGTCTGAAAACCCTGCTCTTGCTGACGCGTGTGCTCGTGCTAAATTCTGGAATCGGCTATGGAATGAATGTGATCGTCCGAGAGCCGGTGCTGTAAATCAAGTTCGTTTACATGCCAAGCGCAAGTTTGCCAAAGCCCTCTCCAAGCACAAATGTGAAGTGATCGATCAGCAAAGTCAACTAGTGAAAAATGATCCTAACGCAGTGTGGAGGTTTCTTAAGCGTAAGGGGAATCGTAGTGGTTCCGAAGTTGTGATTGCAGAGCAGGATTGGATCTCCCATTTCACCTCTGAGTTTTCCCCTCCCGATCAAGTGCTTGAAGATAAGTTCAATGAAGAACTAGATGAATGTTTGAAGTTACCTGGTCCTGGTGTTGGTTACATAGTAACTACCAAAAATCTTACTGACGCAATCCGAAAGCTAAAAAAAAAACAATCGCATGGTGTTGACGGACTGTGCGGTTTGCACCTTACCCATGGTAGTGTCAATCTTTTGCGTCATCTTGAACTTCTGTTTCAGATTATTTTTAATACCGGTCTTGTACCTGACATTTTTTGCACCGGAATTGTTACTCCGGTTATAAAAAAGGGGAAAAACCCAGCTGAATGTGTATCTTACCGCCCCATAACTGTTTCACCTGTCCTCTGTAAGTTAATGGAGCTGCTCGTTATAGAAGATATTTCAAGTAAATGTTATACTCCTGAAAACCAATTTGGGTTTAAAAAAGGTATTAGTCGCGAGCACGTCCATTACATTTTAGCTAACATGCTTATAGAAGCTGACGCGTTGAATGAGTGCATTTTCCTGGCTGGTCACGATGTCCGCCGGGCATTTGACTCCGGGATACACGCTCAGTTATTATTGTCGGCACATAAACGTGGCGTCGATCGGTCGGTTATTCTACCTTTTCGTAGTATGTATAGAAAACTTTCTATCCAAGTTCGGGTACCGTCTAGTAGTGGGCCAATTATACTGCGTAAATCAGTACCAGTGAGGAAAGGAATTCGACAGGGCGCTATTTCTTCACCGCCGTTATATAATAACAGCGTCCTTGAGAGCCAGAAATCGGTAAAAATGAGTTTCATTTTCCGAGGATTAGATCTTTCGCTGTTGAATTATGCGGATGATATTCTAAACGCGAGCCGATGCCTTTCTCCGATTGAGGAAAATTTTGATGTACTTAGTGCAGAGTACAAACAAATCGGTCTTTCTTTTAATCCTAGTAAAAGTGAAGTTATTGCGTTTAGTAGAAGAGTAGTAAATTCAACGGATCGTGTTGTTAAATTTGGTGATCAAGAAGTTGTATTGTCAGAATCTATTGTTTACTTAGGAATGCCTATTGGGTCGAGTATGGCCTCTACGCGTGCCCTACATATAAGTTTTTTTGCGGAAAAGGCGAGAAAAGCATATGGAGCTCTTTCATCAACAAAAAAGAAATATAACCGACAGATTCGTGCGCGGCTGTACAATGCTTTGGTCACACCACATTTCTTAGCTTTGTCTCCATTTTGGAATATTTTTACCGCAAGTGATAGAAGAAAGCTGCGTTCAGATTTTTATAAATATGCGAAATTTCTTCTTAATTTACGTCCTTGGACAAAGAATTCGTCGGTGTCAGACCGTTTCGGTATTGCCGACCCTATTGCAGCTCTTTATAAGCGTCGGACTGAATTTTTAAAGTCAGTAGAGTCCAGTAGCCTTGCCATTGTGATTCGTCCCTAAGCGCACGTATATGTATGTATATATGTAGTATCTCAGTTTCTGTTCATTTTTGATGTTTTGTAGTGTCTAGTCTTTTTTCTTTATTTAATTATCTACTCCATTTGTGGTCTTGTACCGTTTTTCGAATGGGTAATAAAATTATCATCATCATCATCATCAAAAACTGAAAACTTTATAAAACTGAAAACTTTAAAATCTGAATACCAGCCAACATTATTCGCAGTTACTATATACGGTATCAGCCTTTTACAACAATCAGTAGGCTAATTTCGCCCGCTCATAGCTTACTCAGTGGGCTAGTCAGCATACTATAGCTTAGCTGATATACCCAAACGGATGCACACACAAAACTTCAAACAAATTGCTGAAAGAAATTTGTTTAAAAATTAAAAAAGTCGCTGAAAGAAAAAAGATGTCAGGCTATTCACTTATCAGCCAATTTTTTTCTTCAGGTCTACATCTAGTTTATCCAAGTGGGAGCTTCCAGATCGTACCACTAGATGATCCACGGTCGTACCAAGAACGGATTGTGGTAAGAACCTCTATCTTTCGGTCCCTAGGACGATAGAAAATCCGCGATCCTGTTACGTAAACACTGAGCGGATGGTTCTACCAGGAACAAATTGTTCAGGGGTGTACCAAAGACATTGTGTATCGTTTGTTTTACTGTGGGGCTAGCTCCTCGAGAGATACCAAGTCGTGGGAATCAAGAAGTTTCGGGTCGAGTGATAAAGCTCAATCAGATGGGTAGTTTCATAGTCGGAATCACAGACTTTAACAGTGGGAAACACAGGGAACTCCCTTAAAACTCGACGTGAGCAACTCGAGTAACCCGCTTCCTATCGTAACCCCGAACTGCAAACGCTAGACGACGCGGAACTATCGCCACTTGAATGTAAAGACATTTAAGGTAACTGAGAGACAAAAGATTCTCCGAGATAAAATGTTCTGACAGCTATTTGACATCCCAAAGCGTTAGTGAAGGCAAACTTGAGACATCTGAAATATTATCCGTCCGTCTGTCCGACTATTGTGCTGGAAGCCTGCAAGCCGCGGCTTATTGAATTAGATTGGCTTACCTTCGAGATCACCAAGTCCGTCGCCGTTCGTATCTTGGAACGATTCCACCAGTATCCTATACATCGGCTTTTTTACCCACCATGGCCTCACGGGTTCGGCTGGCAGTGCTTCAAAAAACACCACTGCCAACACCAAAACAGACGCAACAAACAGCACCGTAAAAACCACTGTTCCAAGCACCGTCCCCCTTTTTATTAATTTCTTCTTCTTCTTTCGAGGAAGCTCGAGGGACTCGGCAAATTTGATATCGTCGGCGTCCATTATCTATTTCAGTACTGGCCCAGTGTCACAGATGTTTTGTCGACTATATTATACTTAAGATAAGACAAACAAGGAAGAGATTATGTAAACTGAAATAAATGGAAGTCAAACAGAGTTAAGATAACTGACAATCGCTTATTGAGTGACAAGTACATAAATTTTCAGAATTGGGCAATTCTGAAAAGTTACAAGTGATTTCGAAAGATGATTGCGAAAGGGGTTGTTCGGAGCTCGCTTGCACAACTTCCCATTACTGCAAGACGTCGAAAGACCGCATGTCGTGACACCTCAGCTCAGCGAGTGAAACTGTAGATGGTCTTTAACATGCCCTGGATTCTCCTTCCCTTCACTCCCGCCAGGAAGGTAGGATCGGGTAAATGACTATTTTCAAGTCAATCTGATCGGGTCCTTAATCTTGCTAAGTTTTATCGTCCTGGAAGCAAACTAACTCTTGATATCCAAAACTCCGGGAACCTTTCTCCAACTTCCCCCACAGGACCCCGGTCCGATCTGGTTCTTGTAATTATTATATCTAGGTTATGTACTTTTTCTTCCCATCAAGTCTTATCGCGATCATAACTCGTGATATCTGGAACTCCGGGACCCTTGCTCCAGCTCCTCCCACACGACCCCGATCCGATCTGGTTAACTGTTGGATCTAGGGTTGCACTTGTTCTTCCCATCAAGTCTAATACCGATCCCTCCACTCTAAGCATATCGTGATATTTCCGATAACCACCCTTCATCTGCAATCGTAAAGTTGCCGTTTCTGGCCTTGAAAAGGGTCATTGCAGACATGTCTTTCCAGTTATCAAGTTTCTTTAATACCCGATCACCCGTTCAAAAGTAAGACATGCTTCAATGTTCCGAATTCCCCCTCCTTCCACTCCCCTCACGATAGTAGAATCGGGGAATTGACCATTTCCTAGTCACTTAGGCTGTGTACCTGATATGCCTGCCAAGCTTCATCGTCGAATACTTCTGCATATTTCCTAACTCGCGACCACCAGACTGATCGACTGACTGAAAGGTGGTCGGGAAAATCCAAGAAGCTGTTCATTAGAAAACAACCAGAGTCACCACCTTCGCTAAATCCCATCTCTCCGAACTGTGAAGGAAGAAGCTCAACATAGTCGCAAAGCTTCCACTAGAATTCTTAAATCATACCTGCAATTGTCTGAAAAGAAAATGTGAAAGATAAACACAAGTAAACGGTTCTGCCCTGAAATTAAATATGCGATTAATCATCAATATTATTTCCGCTCCGTTTTTTACTCATTTCCATGTCTCTTTTGGTACAATGGTACACTTCCTGGCTCGTACTGTGCACGTGCACAGTCAGAAGCTACATAACATTTACAAGGGGATGCGCATTTTGGACAGTTGGGATTACAGGACATTTGTGGACGTTACAAAATACTACCGTTTGAACTTTTACGGGTTTTTTTTTTTGGGGGGGGGATGTTGCAAACTTTTATGTTTTAGAGATCGGCTCATGGCAACATTTTTTCTTGGCATCAACAGAGAGTGCAGCAGCTCAAATCTTTTAAAATTGCGCATCCTTTGTGAATGTTGTAAGACTTCTGACAGTGTCGTCATGTGTCAAGAGAGTCTTGGCTTTACGAGTCTCAGGAGTCAGAATCTGCTAGTTTATGGTATTCTTCTCTAGCGAAATCTCGTCAGTTCGCGATGTCGTAAGGTTTTTAGGAGTGGCTAATCGACCGCCTGGTGGAGTGCGGGCAAAGTGTCTGGCGGACAACTGGAGTCTGGGGGTCAGGTTGCCAACGACTTTTGTAGGTCATTTGACGGGTGGCCGAACTTGAGGTTTGAGTAATTGACATTTTGGTTGGCCAAATGACGGGATTACATAAACGAACAAGGCCCTGACTTTGTGGACTTTGTGATATATTAGACGGAATGAATTCGTCGACCGGCACGGAAATAAAAACTTCGTAAAACGAAAAGATTCGTGTTCTGCGGACATAATACATAATGTGAAAACTGATCTTTGTGGCTTTGACTCATCTAGAACGAGTTGATGATGAAATTTTATTAACACACTGAACAAGAAGAGGTAAAGAGTGCAGTATAAAAAAAGGAATAAATACACTGTGCTTCGATAACTTAGTAAATGTCCAGGATAAAAACAAACAAATAAATACAAAAAGGAATTAACGTGGTCTAAAAAAAAAAATTCCTTGTGGAAAGTAGAAAATGGTCAAGGGCAGAAACGTTTATGTCTCGAGCAATGGAGGATGGCTTTGAATAAGGGTCAGATGGTAAGAGATTTGCAGCTACGCGTGAATTCGTGTAGCAACGAGGAAGGTAAGAAATTTACAAAATTTGAAATAGAAAGTCCAGATACGTTATAAATCTTTTAAATAAACTATTGGCTTCAAGTTACAAAGGCCAGGGTCGCCAGAGTTTTGCCTAGTTTTGCCGATATTGGTGTTGTTTGCGGTGAGGTTGTGAACGTCAGCAAAAATAAACCACAAAGCCTCTCCCTGAAAAGATGCAAAGAAGTTGTCGACGATTTCTTCTGTCATATATGAGGTGATACTGGGATGCCTGCAAAGCCTTCCAGAATCGCTTCTTATAGGGATCGACTAAAAACGGGAATGGAACGGAATGACACAGTGCAGGAGGAACACGTGCTAAAAACGGGAGCTCGATCGTACTGAAAACGGGAACAACGTACTAAAATCTAGAACGCTACTAAAAGGTGGAACGCTACGCCGTTCTTCCTTATCTTAGTAGCATGTTTGGACACGTGTTCCAGATCATTCCGTGCACTATCCCTGTTCTAGTATTCGCGTTCCTTCTCTTAGCTGAGTTATCTTCGAAAGAGGGGCAAGGCTATACTTGCATATAACACCAGCACACCATGCACTCCCATGATATCAGTCCTATCCTACCCAGGGCCAAAATTTTCTGGTATTGCCCTGATGTTACAAGAGCCAGCCGTGCGGTAAAAACTGAGCCGGGCGGTAAAGATTGAGCCGGGCGGTAAAGATTGAGCCGGGCGGTAAAGATTGAGCCGGGCGGTAAAAACTGAGCCGGGCGGTAAAAACTGAGCCGATCTAAAAAAAAAAAATAATAAAAGACATCACTTTCAGGAGGGAAAACAAAAAAACACTAATTGGGCAGCAGTAAAGTTGCAGTCTAGGCCACCTTGCAGTAGTGATAGCCAACACAAAAAGCGCCATGCAAAAGTACCAAGTGGATTGATATGACAAAGTCAGGATGAGTGCTAACAACCAAGAACCATTAGCCTAGGTAAACAGCCATATCCAACCAGAATTTTGTCCAACGTTGCGTACGGTCGCCGGTTGCGTAGTGCTTTTCAAATATTACGCGAGGCATTACAGTGTTGTCCTGGTGTTGTCACTTGCGGTTGCGCTTGCTCACTTGCGCTGCACAGTGTACTAGTGTTATAATAATTATCACCCTTGCTTGTCTTCGGTCTTCTGTCGCTCGGGCGATATCAGCCTATCATGCTACCCGCGGGCCAAATTTTTCCGCTATCACCCTCAGCAAGGGCGATAATATATAATATGCTGCAAGAGTAACGAGTACTAAAAACGGGAATGACAGTCGCCTGTTTTTATGGCACTTGAGCCTACTCAAGTGCCATATAGCGATCGTAATGTCTGTCGGTCTGTCGTTCTGTCGGTCTGTCGTGGTTTTGCTAGTTTGGGCACTTCCACATAAGCTAGGACGATGAAACTTTGCAGGCTTATCGGGGACCCGACCAGATCAACTTACAAATAATCACTTTCCCGATCCGACTTTGCCCGGATCCGGGAGTCCGGAAAACTAATAACAAGGGCAGCGAAAAAGAGCAAAAGGAATTGTCCACAAGCGGGATCGATCCCTCATCGCCAGTTTCGAAGTCCAGCGCTATACCATTACTCCACGAGAGCTTGTTAGCAAAGTCGAATGCTAGATTAGGTACAGTTTACGGATCAAAGTAAGACAGACTGCAATCGAAATTATTTGACCTCGTGAAACGCTTCCACATTAAGCTAGGACGATGAAAATTGGCAGGCATATCAGGGACCCGACCAGATTAACTTGGAAATAATCACTTCCTCCACCCGGCTATCGTGGGGGAGTGGAGGAATGGGGAATTCGGAAACTATTAACATGAATAACTTTAGAACGGGTAATCGGACAGGAATGAAACTTGACAAGCTCCAAGAACGAATGTCTCAGATGTTCAGTTTCAAATCAGGGTCGGATCCGATAACCTGGGGGGGGGGCTTGAATGAGGCACCGGAAATCTCGTTAAACGCTTCGAAATAAGCTAGGACGATGAAAACTGGCAGGCATATAGGGACCCCACCAGATGAACATGGAAATAATCATATCTCCGATCCGGCCACTGTGGGGGACAGGACGGATGGGGAATCTTGAAACTAGTAACATTCTTAACTTCGAAACGAGTAATCGGATATGCAAGTGTCTCAAATGTTCAGTTTCAATCCGGACTGGATCCGGAAACTGGAGCTGGATGGGGGATGGAACCGGTTATCTCGTAAAACGCTTAGAGCCAAGGGATCGGGATGGAACTTGAAGGGATGAACAACCATAAATCCTAGATACATTGTTAACAAAACAGAACCGGATCGTGTCATAGTGGGAGGGGGAGTTGGAGGGGTTTCCACAGGGTCACTAGTTACGGTACTTCCAGATGTGCTAGGACCATGAAACTTCGTAGGCGTATTAGGTACTCTACCAGATTCACTTGAGAACAATCCCTTCCCCGATCCGATGATCTTGGGGGGAGTTGAGGGATGGGGAATCTGGAATATAATGACATGTACAGCTTTAGAACGGGTGATGGACGTGTATGAGACTTGACAATTGCCAAGAACAAGCCTCGGAACAAGCGCCTCAGATGATCAATTTCAACTCTGGGCCGGATCCGAGAACTGGCGGGAGCTGCTGGGGGTAGGCTACTGGAAAGCTCGTGAAACATTTAGAGCCGATGGATCGGGATGGAACTTGGTGGGTATAAGCATAAACCCTAGATACATTATTGACAGAGCATGATCGGACCGTGGCATTGTGGGTTGAGCTGGAGGGGCTTTCCCCGGATGCCGGTTATCACGAATTGGGGTCCTTCTAGATTATCTCTGACGAGGAATGTGAATAGAACTGGACAAGTTGCAAGAGCTAATGTCTAAGATCTCCCGTTTCAAGTCAGGATTAATGCCGATAACGATCTGCGTAGCTTTTTCCAGATTATCTATGACGAGGAATGTGAATAGAACTGGAGAAGTTGCAAATCTCGTGAAACCCCTTCCAACTACTTCGTGGTCACATCCAGTTCGGGTATATAATTATCACAGCTAGAGTAGCCTACTTGCTCCAACTATCGATTGAGCTATACATGAATCGGAACCTCAGTAAGACAAAACTTCTATTCCAACAGTTGTCAATGGAAGGAAAGATTCAGCCTTGACAACTGCAAACCGCATCTGACAAACATGCTAACTCTTCTTACAAGTGCCATATGAACTTTCAGCTCTTGTTTCTTTATACTTGATTCCACGTGCAGGAGGGACTAGTACCAGAAACAGGAATGATGCGATGAAAGAACAGTTAATAAAAACGGGAATGTCAGCCCCCTGTTTTTTAATATAGCAGTGTTTTTCTAATCCTGTTTTTGATGGTACAGCATACATGCTTATATTAAAGAACTGGAACTTTGCCCCTCGTTCGGAGAAAATGATCTGGAATCCGTGCCCAATCCAGCCACAGAAAGAATTTAGGGCGGTGCAGCGTTCCCCCTTATAGTAGTAATGCTCCTGGTACAGCTTTCCAGATTCTACTAAGTTGTTCCCATTTTTAGCACGCGTTCCCGTATTTAGTATGTGTTCCTCCTGCACCGTCTCATTCCGTTGCATTCCCGTTTTTAGTCGATCTTCTGCTTATAGCCGTTGGAGTTTTGAAGTTCTAGGCAGGAACTCCCGCGTTGCAGACTGTTTGCTCGCTGAGCCTTCGCAAGATTACCGTACATTGCCTAGGACCTTCTGGTTTCTTCCCTCAACCATTTTTTCGCTTGTCATCTAGAAAGAAGATTTCTTAGGCCCGATTTGTTCTTCTTGTTTGGATTTTTTTTTTCGTCTTAAGCATTTGCTCGATTACTGCCTTAAGCTAGAGTTCTATGAATTAAGTATGTAGTTTATTTATGGCCCGTCATTTTCAAAAGCGGATCGTGTAAAAGAAAAGAAAGAAAGAAATAGATTATATAAAAAAAAAAACTATATTTCAGTCTTCGGCCAGAAAATAGTGAAGAACGTTATGCGCTGGCTAGGCCCAGTTTTCCACGAAATTTGACAACATTGGCACCTTCAACTTGGAACTACTCCGTTAGCATGAGACTATGGCATAACTGTGACAAAGAAAGAAGATCTTTAGCATAGCTAAAGTAACAATTTCTCATCTTTTTAACTCCTTCTTTCGCAGAACTTGCGCAGAACATTGACCGTCCATAAAATCATATTATCATTCAAGTGCCATTTTTGTACGTCACAGGCATATCCTTGACTTTATTTAACCCAACTGCTATTGCCTTACCTTAGACCTTAGTTCCTCCTGTGCCGCCAGAGGCACCCAGGCGATCCAGAAAGAGCCGCCGGTCATCCCTCATATGTGCTGCTGCCGAGACGTCTTCCCATTGGAGTTGGACTGTCGAATTGACATACTTTCAGGTCCCGCTGGTACGTGCAACGAAGTGTATTTTTCGGCCTTCCTCTTCTTCGGGTTCCCTCTGGTTGCCACTCGAGTACCGATCTGTGGAATCTCTATTCTGCCATGCGGATAATGTGTCCCAAGTAGCGTCTCAAGTTAATAGAATAGCTATTACCATTTTATTAAATTCTACCTTACCTTACTGCAAGCTCAGAGGACTTTTCTTTTTCTTTCTTCGTACTGCACTGTTCATCAAGTGTGTGCGAAGATAATATCGTTCATTCGTAAAGGACCAAAGGTGGATTTAAGCAGCTAGACTTATCTACGGAACTACATTGCATTTACTGCCCTTGCGCGATTTGAATGCATAACAGGCAAAGAGCGGAAAAAATCGACGGAAAATCATATGAAAAAGTCAGCAGACCTTTTCTTCCACCGTGTTTCGGCTCTTTTTGTATGCATACAGTTTCAATGCGGGACGTTTGGAAATCCTACATACTAACATCTATTCAAACTGTGCATCCTTGTGTTGTCTCTTATTAAACCTCCAAAAGTGAAGTTTCGCCAAGGCTAGCCTGTATTTTTTTTAAAACCCTCCACGAGGCAAGAAAATCGACAAAAAGTTGAACCTATCAATAATTCAAATATATGCGGTATTTACTTTCCGGGAAGGAGTCATTATTTATCAAGCCAGTTTTATTTATTTATCATCGACATTATTTATTATCGACATTATTTATCAAGCCAGTCGCAGATACAGATGACCTAGCAGAAATGACAGAGCGAAATTTCCGCAAGGATACCGGAGTCCTAGATGGGCTATTGTGACTATGTGGCGCTTGTTACTTTGGGATAGACTAAAAGGAGGAAGGGAAGGGAACACGAGAAAGGCAGGAAGACATACTAAAACCAGGAAGGGCAGACTAAAACGAGGAAGGCCATCCTAAAACGTAAACGAGTAAGGTTGCATCGTTCCCTTCCTCTGTTTAGTATTCCTTGAGGGGTCGGCAACTATCAACATTCTTAGTTCACCGTTCCCTTCCTCGTTTTAGTATCCAGAGGTGCGTAGGGATTAAGTTCAGTGAGGGGTCGGCAACTATCAAAATTGTAATTCACCGTTCCCTTCCTCGTTTTAGTGCTTTGAGGGGCACTAGTGCTAGAATTCTTAGTCCAGCAAGGGGTTGGCAACTAGGATATTTCTAGTGTACCTTAGAGTACTAAAACGAGGAAGGAGATGGTGGATTTGAAACATCTTAATTGACCGACACCTCGCTGAACTGAGAATTTTAGTTGCCGACCCCTCGCTGAACTTATGCCTACGCATGTCAGGATACTAAAACGAGGAAGGGAACGGTGAACGAAGAATTTTGATAGTTACCGACCCCTCAAGGAATACTAAACAGAGGAAGGGAACGATGCAACCTTCCTCGTAGACTTGAATTCTGACGACATCATTCTTCGTTTTAGGATGGCCTTCCTCGTTTTAGTATGCCCTTCCTGGTTTTAGTATATCTTCCTGTTTTTCTCGTGTTCCCTTCCCTTCCTCCTTTTGGTCGATCCCTATTACTTTACACGTTCGAAGAGATTTGGCGTATTGAAGATAGGGGCCCTTGTTTGGTTGCTCGTGATGAATGGAGTTCTTGGATTCTTCACCTGTGGATACTTTCAAGGTATGAAAGCAGTTTCTGTTCATGTTTTGAAACTTATAAAACAAAGTTGGTATTAGCTTGGTTCTTTAGCGGGGCTGTCCAAAATTTGTTGACAAACCATAGATTTGTATCTATAGATTTTTCTTTTCAAATTAGCAAATTATGCGGTCTATAGTATTTTGCACTTGTTTCCTTTAGCTTTTTAATGTGCTGAACATCGTAAAATTCAACTGTCAATTGATGCATGTAACTTACAGAAGAAAAACCCCGGGAGTTCTCAAGGGTTCGATATCTGATCAGGACACGACATTTTGCTCAAGAATGTGCGCGGTTATAGGAAAGACTGAGGCGATTCCGGGTAGGAAACAAACCTAATGAAGGATGTAATGTAATCTTTGATTAAGTACCTATTTTTAATTATCCGTTGAATATGTCGATTAATTATTTAAGATCAGTGAGGGACGTTGTCAAAATGTATGTCGTCTTGTAGTTTCCGTCAACAAGCAATATTTTCAGAGAAAGTACATAAACAGACGTCTAGACAAGTGCGGCGAAGGTCTTCTTGAAACTACTGTAAATACATAGGCCAATTACAGCGAAGGCCTTCTTGAAAGTGTATTAGTAAATACCGATAGGCCAACGTTGCCACTAATCAACAATAACATGAGTTTTCGTGGGCTTCGTGTTGAGAATCCTTCGGCAGACTTGTCTTCGCTTCCAAAGTGAACAGTTGTTAAATTGGTAAAGTAATTCTCTTTTCTATCATGAAATATTCATATTCGATGAAAACAAGCTTTAAATTCTAAGTCAGTTAAGATCACATGAATTGTTATTTCTAGTTTATCTACCTATCTCTCAAATAAGGCGATAGTGTTCTTCGGTGCCCTTTTCTGATTTCAGTATAGTTTGGGAGTGTTGGTTATTGTGAGGTGAGGGGGGTGTCTTTTAGGAGCATCAAGAATCATCAGATAGGGTGGCCCCCTTTTAGAGGGATAGGCTTCTCAACTCCCTCCGTGCATTCATGTCTCGGCGCTCTGGGGGTTTCCGGTGCCTATGTGCCTTCGTGTCCGAAAGGCATCAGGTCATCTGGGCATTCCGAGGCTCTGTCGGGCGTAGGGACATGCGTGCATTGCGGGGCGTCTTGGAAGTCGGTTCTTTAGGAAGGTCGGCCAGTAGGCGTAAACTCAGTGTGCATAAATTCAGTGACATATCGTGACAATTCTTATCTTTGCTTTCCTTATTTCGTCGCTTCGTTTTACAAATAAAACCAATTGTCGGTATCTACTTTCTCTCTTATAAGGTTCTACTAGAAATCCTGGTCGGAGGGGTGGCTTTCGGGAGGGTTGCGTCTTCCGGGGGCCCTATTCGCGCTATCAGTTCTTTTCCCCCGACCCGACCCGACCCGTGCTGCAATAATGCCGATCACCAAGTTTGTATCAGTCATTTGTATCTTGAGTTTATCAATGTATTACTTTTTGCTGCTCGTGCCACTATACCTTCTAAAGCAGCGCATAAGGGCAGGAAAGGTTTTAAGCCTATTCCCGGGTGGAATTTCCACTTGAGTGAACTGTATAATTTGTCTAGGTCTGCTTTTTTAAGTTGGGTTATTGCATTGAAACCGCTTTATGGGCCTGTATTTGCGCTTATGAAATCTACGAGGTGGAATTTTAGGAAGAGACTTAAGTCTTGCAGAAAGAATGAGAGATTATTGAGGGCTGAGAGCCTTGCAAATTCGTTTTTAAATGTGAGGGATTGGGCTAAGGTCCGTTGTACTTTCAGTTCAAAGAATATTGTTGCAGAATGTTTAGATGGTGTAAGTGGTGATGGGAACATTGCGGAATTTTGGAAAGGTAAATTTGGCGTGCTTTTTAATTGTGTAAGTAGTGATTGCTCGTGGGCTATGGGCCTTGATACCTCGGTTCCTGCTAAGCTTCTTCTTCCAAGCTTGGTAGAAAAACTAATTGGTGATCTTCAAGTAGATAAAGCGGGCGGGCCTGACCAGATATCAGCAAGACATCTTAAGTTCGCAGCGCGTGAGAAAAGTGAAGTACTTGCGCGTCTGTTTAATGCTTTTATTTCCCACGGTTATGTCCCTTCGAAGCTGACTGATGTTGCTTTAGTGCCCATACCGAAAGGCCGTGGTTGTGATGTTTCGAAGTCGGAAAACTACAGGCCTATAGCTTTGGCAACGATTATTTCGAAGTTGTTCGAAAAGTGTGTTTTGTCCGAAATTGGACCCAAACTTCAGACAAGTGATTTCCAGTTTGGATTCAAGGCACTCCATAGAGTTGATTTTGCAATTTCTTTTATTTAAATTTGTAGTTGAGTATTTCTGGTTGTATTCGTCACCGGTTTTTGTTTGCTTCGTTGATTCCGCTAAGGCGTTTGATAGAGTTAACCATAGTAAAATGTTGAATATTCTGGTGAGTAGAGGAGTCCCGCTTCAGTTTATCCGTTTATTCGCTTTTTGGTTCCGTAATCAGGAGTTCCGTGTGAGGTGGGGGACTGCATCTAGTAGTTCTTTTCATCTGGTGAATGGCCTGAGGCAAGGAGGAGTCCTTTCTCCTCGTCTTTATGCAGTGTATGTTGATACGATGTCTCAAAGATTGAAGGATGCGGTGGGACTTGCTTCAACCACTTCCTGTTTGCTGACGATCTCGTTGTTCTTTCACCTTCGGTGTTTGGGCTCAATAAACTATTAAGTATTTGTGATACTGTCGCTTCTGAGTTGGATATTATTTTCAACACGAAGAAAACGTTCGCTATGGCTCTATTTCCGACCGGATGCTCGCTCCCGCGACATCAGGTTCGGTTATCCGGACGGGTCCTTGAATATGTTAAGGAATTTCGTTACCTGGGTTTTTGTATTAATGATAAGTTGAGAGATGACTCCCATCTCCGTGAGCTGACTCACAGCTTATGCAAGCGTGGGAATATGCTTATTTGGAAGTTTGGTGACGTTAACCCTGTCATCAAAGTTCGATTGTTTAAAACTTTTTGCTACCAGTGTTTTGCGATTTCTTTGTCATACAATAGTACAGCGAAATCTATAAACGTGATTGAAGCGTGCTACAAACGGATTTACCGTCGTCTGATCCGCCTCCCACCCCGAGAGAGCATTAGTCAGGCGTTTGTGCTCAACCACTGTCATACTTTCGACGAGATAGTGAGGAAATCTCGAACATCGCTTGTTTTGAGGCTACGGCAGTCGAAGAATTGCCTTGTGGCGATGGCTTCACACCCGCTGTTCCACTGTCTTCCTATCTGGCGTCATCTATTAAGTGATGATTAATTAGTGTTTTTGTTAAGTGTTTCTTTGTAGTGTAGTATATGGCGAAAGGTGAAATAAAGTTGAATAATAATAATAATAATATAGTAATTTAGTGACTGAGAAACACGCAGCGTGAGCAGCCAAAAATAACGGGATTACTGATACCTAAGCCATCAGTTTCTCTACCCGTCACTCTAACTACTCGTCAATTTGTCACCGAGATAGGTCAGACACCTACATTATGAAATGATGGTTATATCCTAGAGACGCGGTGACAAGTAGATTCTGACGCACAATTTAAACAGATATAAGAAAAGGCACTACCACCCGCCAATTGACCACCAAAATTGCCTCAGTCATCAGTTTGTCCCCCTACCACTTTCGATCAATCGTCTATTCCTCACCAAATACGTATGTAAAACGTGAACTGACAGTGATAGCCTGGAGCGGCGACCTAATACAAGCTGAATCTGACGATCGAGATTGCCAAATCCAGCAAGAGCTATGAAAATGACCTCTCTGTAGATTTTCCTAACATGTACACAGGATGCGAAGGTTCAACAGATATGAGACAGTCAGGGGCGTCACGTATGGGGGTAAGGGGGACTCCCCCCAATGTTGTCGGCCAGTCGGTAAAATATAGCCGAGTCGGACCGAAGCGCCAGATTTTGTGTAAGAACAGTCGACTTTTTGGGGGAAACAGCCGTTTTTTCTTCAAAATAGTCGGTATTTATAAAAAAAAGGATTTTTTCTTAAAACAGTCGAATTTTCTTAAAATCAGTAGGTTTTTGGGATCCCAAAACGTAAGAGGAGGGATACCTATGACATCGCAAAAGTCGTCCGTCTGTCTGTGAGCACGATAACTCTCGAAGCGAATAGTGGGAGGATCCTTGGGCCTAAATTTAGGGGTGGGGGAGGGGGTTCAAATTAAGGGACAAACTAAATATTTTAACAGCTAATGAGATAGCCGATTAAGGGTTAAGAAGACATGTTGAGCACAAATATGAAAATCATTTTCTCGCCGGAATCTAGCAAAAACAGGAAAGTTCGTTAAAAGTATAAGTTTTATTTGAAGCTCATTACATATACGATTTAGAGGTAAAAAGGCATGCTGAAAACTTATGTGAAAATCGTTTTCTACCCGGACAAGTAGTTCGCCCCCAATCCGGCCCAAACCTGAAAATTTGCTAAAAGCAAAAGTTGCATTTGTAGTTGATTAGATGTCGAATTTCTGGGTAAGAAGAGATGCTGAATCTGTAGATGACAATCATTTTTTAGCCGGACATATAGTTCGTCCGGAATCCGGCTGAGACCGGAATTTTTTTAATTTTTTTATAAGTTAAATTTTAATTTGAAGTTGATTAGATGTTGGATATAGGGTAAGGAGATACGCTGAATTCGTTTTTGAACTTTATTTTTTCGCCGGACAAGTAGTTCTGGAATTTCGCTGAAACCGGAAAACTGCCAGAAGTACTACACTGTCAGAAGTTTCATAACAGATCGCGCATAACACTTTCAAGAATAACACCTTTTCACTTAGAAATAAAGTGTTATGACCAGTTAAGTTTACACTATTTCGTGCCTAGATCTCCAACAACACCTTCAATTGGTAAAAATACTACACTGTCAGAAGTTACATAAAGACAACAGAAGGATGCCCGGTTTCAACAGATAACACTTTGGGATGCCCGGTTTCAACAGATAACACTTTGGGATGTTATCTGTTTATGTTTATTTCGTTCCCGTTAGTATTTTTACCAATTGAAGGTGTTGTTGGAGATCTAGGCACGAACGAAAAAGCACGAAAAAGTGTAAACTTAATTGGTCATACACTTTATTTCTAATTGAAAAGGTGTTATTCTTGAAAGTGTTATGCGCTATCTGTTATGAAACTTCTGACAGTGTAGGCAGGATCGTTTCGATCGGTTTCGTCAAAATGGATATGACTAATAGGGGTATACAAACATGCCGACTCCATATCTGAACTTGGTTTTCTCAGATGATTAGCTATTTGGCGTCAATCTGTTTCTGAATTTTAAGAGTAAAAATGTTGAAGGAGTCTGGCGAAGACTGCATCTGGCGAAGACAAAACCTAATTGTCTGGATCAAATATTGAATTTTTGGGCTGAGCTGTTATTCTATAACGTCAACAACTCACACGTTATTTGATCTTTTGAAGTTCTGCACCCTTGTGTAAATGTTATGGAACTTTTGACTGTACACTTAAAAAGCCAGCCAATTCATTATTAATCGCGTATTTACTTTCTGGGCCGAATCGTATACTTGTCTTTATGTGTCTCGTGGTCTTTTATAAGCCTGTTGCTAGCAAAGACGGTCCTGCAAGAATGGCGAAACGAAGTTTCCGAAAGGATATTAGAGTTTTAGTGGCAGTTTTGCGAGTATGCGGCGCTTATTCCTTTACACGGTCGGGGAGATGGGATTTAGCAAGGGGTCTGTCTCTGGTGTGGTTTTTTTTAGTTAACGGAGTTCTTGGATTTTTTGTATGCGGAATTATTAAAGGTAAGAACACAATTTTATCTTTGTTTGGATTTCATCTTACAACGAAATCGGCTGTTTCTGCTCAAAACCGATTTCTTTTCTTCACTTCCTTCAGGCTGCTACTCGCAAGTGGCTAACCCATTTGTTCACCACCGGACGACTTCTGAGGGGGGCGCGGAGGGAGGGGGAATCCGGAATCTTGTGACACACGTAAATTTCGACGGGTTATCTGATCTGATTGAATATTGGTGACCGACAAAGAAACTAATCATACAAATATAAATAAAGTTTCATGTATCCAAGGGCCTATGATCATTTATACATCATGGGTTTTGCTTATAACTCATGATCCCAAGGGCCTATAATTTATTGAGCCTTGAGGATTTTGCTTACATATGGAATCCAACTCCCGTTAACTTGCGCATCTTAACCGCATAATGCAAAAGTACGTTTGGCCATACTCCCACTTCATGATCCCCAAGAGCCCATGATCATTTATGCCTCAATGGTTTTGCTTACAAAGAATTCCTAGTTCCGTAAAGGGTACATCACCGCATAATACAAAAATATTCTTTGCCGAGAAATACATTTTCATGTTCCCCGACGATCCAATATCATGTGTATATAAAGGGTTTGTACCAAAAACAAATAATCAGATAGAGCTACTGTGTTCAGTCACATGCAGCGACTATCAATAGCCCGACAAAACTTAGCGGACCTAGAGGTATTTACTCTAGCTTTGAGCTGATGTTGATACCTGTTTACTCCTCTTCTGTCTTCGCCATTGCTTATTGCAGAAAAAAACAGTGAATATTGCTTGCAGTAGGCGTACTCCGCGCGCTGACCCGCTCTGAAGCACGTCCTTGGAGCCAATCCGGTTTGAATGCTACTTATCCTCATCTGGCGCTTCACAGCGATTTAGCTATTTGTAGAGATAACGAACGTGATGTGGCGCGAAGCTAGTAACTTCCGCTCGTTTGCGTCGGGAGTCGGCCGTATTTTACTCGACTCAGCAATTTGTATGACCGAGATAGGGAGACAGCAGTTCTATCTCGTTATTTGTTCTTGGTTGTACTTACAAATGAATTCGTAGACCCTTCAAGGTGATTACCTTTACCGCACAGTGCAAAAGCCTTTTGGTGGCAATCGAGGAGGGAATTTTTGTAAGGTCACTTGTTCTGATTTTCAGTTACAGGTAGAGATCAGACTCGGCCATTCTGGGGGCAGTCAGGGGGTAGGAGATTTTTGGAAATCATTTACACACTTAAGACGGAGCTATCTGGATGGTACTTGATGGACAGGACTATCATATGCTTCGGGGGAGTTGGAGGGGGGAGTTGGTGGGGGGTCTTGGAAGGGCCATACGACCTTGACAGCGCGAACCTTAGCTTATATGTACATGGTAATAACCTTGAAAGAGCCATATAAATTTATAACTCTTGTTCTATGATGAAAGATATTGCACTGTCGAAAGTTTGATAACACTTCCATAGATCAAACTTCTGTTATCTTTGCAAAACTGAAAACCGTCATTCGAAAACGTCAACACTGTTGTATTAATGAAAAGGTAACATTCTCAACATGTTCTGGTCACTATACTTTTAATGACCAACACAAGGATGTGCAAAATTGTGATGGTGTGAGAAAAATGTACTTCTTCTCTACGATATTGATCTGTTTTCTAGTCATTATCATCGAGTACCCCAAAAATGACGGAATACCAACTACCAGCACGATATTCTACACCAGCTATGCTGTACTGCGCTCAGCCCTAATAATCTGTTCCGGTGCCACAAATCTGTTCCGAGCGAAGGAGATGAAGAAGCTCACAGATTCAATGGAGTGGATACAGGCGCTTTACCCAGGAGTTAACATAGTCAAAACGTCTCTGTTTTCTCTTCTATGGCTAGCTCAAAGTCTAGCTATGGACATACTTGGGAATTCCAGGAGTTATGCCTTTTTGCTTGGCGAGGAGATAGCAAAATGGCTACACCCCTTAATAGCACTGGCTGCTGTTTGCAGCATGAGATGGATTGCGATCTTTTTCGTGCTTTACTGCCACACCTTGGGGAAGGCATTCGAGGAACTTCGCAAGCACTGTTCAAAGATCGATATAGGAATAATAAGAAAAAGTGGCTCAGAGTCAGGTAAGTACTTCCAGTATAATTTGCTAGCAGAATCATGCAATTTTCGAAAACCTACCCGATGAAAAATACCCGAGAATTAGTCGTATGGAGTTGTACGAAAAAGTAGCATGCAGTAATAACTGTTGCTACTACATGCTCCTAATAGCAAACAGGATGCTATCGGATACTACTACATAAGATTAACCCAGTCGGAGGCATATGTTTATCAAAGTATTCGATACTACTACATGTCACTAATCAAACTACTTTTTCATACTACTACCATACTAACTACACAGTCAAAGAATTTTTCATCGGGTACACTGTTAGAAGTTTCATAACAGACGATACAGCAGAGCAAAATAACACTAGGGAGTAGCGCCAAGACCTATGCTTTCCCTGCTTTGCAAACGGGCTATACTCATAGCGCAGTCAACTACGCTTGCAACATTTAAGGCAAGACAAACTTGCGGGTTTAGAAATTTCTAGCAAATCTAAGATGCAGTCTTCTCACCCGTATGGAAATAATTTAGACGTTTCCAGCTGTTGTGACCTGTTTTCAGCTGTTTTCAGTTGTTTTCAGCTGATTTCAGTTGGAAACACCTGCTTCCAACTATTGAATTTACAGCTACTGGCGATAGACGTCGATGTTACAGCTTTTTATAGCTGCTTGTAGCTGTGAACAGTCGTGTCCAGCTGTACTTCTTACGTCTAGTCTGGATACGCGTAGGAGACACAGCAGTATGCTACTGTATACACCTGTCTGGTGGCGTATACAGCTGTAGTTCTTACGTCCAGTCGGGATACGCATTCGAGACACAGCAGTATGTTACTGTATACACCTGTCTGGTGGCGTATACAGCTGTAATTTTTACATCTAGTCGGGATACGCGTTGGAGACACAGCGGTATGTTGCTGTATACACCTGTCTGATGGTGGGAACACAGTAGTTTCTAGTTTTAAGCAGCCGTTTACAGTTGTCAGTGTTTGAGACATAGCAGCATGTCACTGTATATAGCTGTTTGATGGTTGGAACACAGAAGGGTTTAGCCATAACTAGCTGTTTACCGCCGTAAATGTTTAAAACTAGAAGCAGCTTTACCCTGGCGTTGAGCAATCTGTAAACAACGGTGCCTGCTTAGAGAAAAGTGATAACGGTCAATAAATAAAAATAGTCGAGTTACACCACGAACTCGTGTCAAGAGAAGTGGGAAGTGAACCGTGCAAAAATAGATCAAAGAGGATGTTGAGTAGTAATGTCTTCTTCTTAAGAATAACAGCATCATCAGATGTTAAACTAAATTCCAGTTTATTGTAAATGGGAGCGAATCTTTTCTAAACAGCTATTCTTCCAAAAGCAGTTTTGAGTCTAGTTATTTTCTCGCAGGTTCAAGTAGAAAAGACCGACGTCGTACTATAGTAATCGTTTAAGGCACATTCTACAACATAATAGCTGTACAGTAGGCTACTGACAGTAGCCTACTGTACAAATAGTGCTTATGCGTTTAGAAGCACCTGCATGTCTCAAGGTTGTTTCGCAAACGGGCAACACAGCCGAAATCAACTGCACGAAATAAATACGAAATATATACTATCTATAATAAATATGCAATTAAACACCCGTATGTGTGACAGTCGTTTCATGTACAGTTGGCAAAGCTGAACCGAGCTGTAGGTAATTGCTGTTATACACGGAACTTAACACCTGTATGTTTGACGGTTGTTTCGCATACAGTCAGCACAGCTGAATTCAGCTGCACGAAATAGTCCTTATACGCGAACTTAACAACCGTATGTCTGACGGTCGTTTCGGATACAGTCGGCACAGCTGTACCCAGCTGTAGGAAATCATTCTTACATGGAACTTAACACCTGTATGTCTGACAGTTGTTTCAGATACAGTTGGCACACCTGAACCCAGCTGTAGGAAATCATTCTTACACGGAACTTAACACCTGTATCTCTGACAGTTGTTTCAGAAACAGTTGGCACAGCTGAACCCAGCTTTAGGAAATCATTCTTACACGGAACTTAACACCTGTATGTCTGACAGTTGTTTCAGACACAGTTGGCACAGCTAAACCCAGCTGTAGGTAGTTACCATTACACGGAACTGAACACCTGTATGTCTGACAGTTGTTTCGCAGACAGTCAGCACAGCTGAACTCAACTGCACAAAACAGAACTTTTAGTAAAAGCCGTGGAAATGCTTAAAGTTGATAGCTGTCATTCGTGTTTTTGCTATTTTCACTTTTCTTTAAAGCGCAAAATAATTTAAAAGCAGCTTTCGCAGTCGAAGCCCCCTCAAAAGTGCTAAACCGTCTTCTGGTTATTTTTTAAGAGTGCTGCCGTTTAATCGATAATTTTGGAAAAAAATACTTGTCTGTATATAGAACAACGCAAACTTTTCCTCTTCATTACTACCTTGTGACGATCAAATGATCTGAAATGCTGATCATGAATTGTAAGTTTAAGTTGGATTTTTGTAGAGAAGTCATAGCCCTTCCACTTGACGGCTGACGCGAAGTGGCAAGTCCAGAGCAAAATAACACTAGGGAGTAGAGCCAAAAGTCAAAACTTATAAATAGTGACACACACTCGAATAGTAGTAACACTAGCACCACTAGTGATAGAGAACGTCCCTACTGAAACTCATTCAGCCGTTCACCAACGCTGGCTCCGATGACTTCACATTCCAAACATTGCAAAAAAATTATACAGCCTCCATCGCTTCCTTGGTGTGTGCAGACCTCATTTTTGCTTTACTAGAAATTTCCAAGCCTGCAAGTTTGTCTCGCTTTAAATGCCGCAAGTGTAGTGGTCAGCGCTATGAGTACGGCCCGTTTGCAAAGCATGGAAAGCATAGGTCTTGGCGCTACTCCCTAGTGTTATTTTGCTCTGGGCAAGTCTAAGTACAGGTCTAGGCATCTACCTGTATTCAGCTCGTTACAGCTGTATCCACCTGCATTTTATACACCTGTTGAAAACGTCCCATAATACTTCTGTGGATTTACACCTGCATACAGCTATATCCACCTGCGTTAGGGACACCTGTTGGACAAACGAAAGTAATCATTACAGCTGATAACAGCTAAATACAGTAGGATACAGACATATAGCTGTTTTACAGACAGTTGTTGAAAACAGCTGGAAATATTACACGTGTTGAAAATGTCCCATAATACTTCTGTTAATTTTACAGCCGTAAACAGCTGAAAACGTCTAAATTATTTCCATACGGGCACATCAAGAAAGCAGTGGAGGTTTTATCTTTTTATGCTGTGTGTATAATATGAAGTTATTGGAGCCAGCGCTGGTGCACGACTTATTGAGTTTCACTAGGGACGTTCAGTAGCGCTAGTAGTGCTAGTATCGCTGCTGTTCGAGTGTGTGTCACTTTTCCAAAGTCTTGGCGCTACTCCCTAGCGTTAATTTGCTCTGGATACAAGGATGCACGGTTTCAACGGACAATGCGTAACAGACACCATTTGGGATTATATCTATTGTGTTTGAAAACGTTATACATAATTTAAAATAGCAAAAAAAAGCATATACTGACTTTTTTGTTTGTTGTCATGATGTCGGAAAATCTAGCAGATACTTTTGGCGATTTTTTGCTCTTCCTGATGGCAACGGTCGTTATGCATAACATTTTCAAACACAAAAGACAACATCCGAAGTGTTGTCTGTTGCGCATTGCCTGTTGAAACCGCGCACACTTCTGTTGTCTGTTATGAAACTTACCGGATATATTTTTTAGTCTGTGCATTGATATGCAGCAGTACAGTCAAGTACAGAATAATTTAATTCAATATTTATCACACTGGGCTAATCATAAGCAAAGGTATCCAGAAGCATCCCGTCTTGCTCAGCAGACTGCAGGCAACTACTACTCTTTGCTATTAAAACGAACAACTCTAGATATAACTAATTCGTGAAAGTTTATCATCGGTTGTTCTTATTACCAAACGAACGATTTTAAAGGGCACATACTCGCCCTTTCCTCAGTGACTTTAAGGCCAAACTGAAACTTGTTGTGGCACGGTCCGAAGTAGCCACCTGTGTTACCAAGAATAAATAAGGGAGAGAATTGAGAAGACTCGACTCAACCTAGTTTCCTTTCCACCCGCTTCTAAAAAACCGGGGGTGGAGCCTAGGTGGGGCTTCGCGTGTTGCCTCTTGCAGCATTAGGTGTTACCTCCAGAGCAAAAGTGATGAAGCAGTCAGAAAAGGCGGGAATTTTCAAACACTGCTGATTTCCGAGGATTATACCAAGAATAAAGAAGGGGAGAATTTAGAAGACAAAAATAAAGGCAGAAAAGGACCGTCAGCAATTTGGACTGAAAGTTATAATTAAAGAAAAGAAGGGACTTACTACCAAATGTTTTACTCTAGGCTTAGAAAGTCAGTTATGATATCCGTCGCTGGAGAAGTGAGAAGAACAACTCACCCTTTTTTTTTCATCCACAAATAATCATTTAATCTCTCTGGCAGATCCTGAGTGTGCGTGTACGTATCGTTTCCAGTAATCAGTTATTAGTGTAAGACTAGAATTTATTGTTTTTCGCAACTATCCGAGAAAATGATATGAACTAAATTTTGTGTAGTGAATACAACTTAAAACATAACAGAATAAATCTTTGAGTACATTTCGCCATTTATGCCTAAAATTCAAATTTGAATGATGAAAAAACATGATATTGAAAAAAAAAAACGATGATGAAATAACAGACTAATAATAGCATAGATAATGACATTATAATAGCATAGATAAACCACCCGAGATAATCATATACATTTGGCCAAGAATAATAAGTTATTATCACAAATGGGGACGTTTTGGATTTCTTATAATCATCAAATGCAAATTTGAAAAAATTTACAGTCAACTGTTTTTTTGCAACTATACGAGAAAATGATATGAGATAAATTTTGTGTCGAGACTAGAGAGCACAATTTAAAAACAAAACATAATAACTCATTCAGTACATTTTTGCCAGCTAAATAACTTAAGTCCATACCTTTTCTAGAAGCGATGCTTTACAGTCCTGAGAAGACTAAAATAAAATTACTAATGTTCACACCAATCCATCAGACCATCACCAATCCTATTGATCTGGACCAAAGTCCAAAGACGCGTGTTAGGTCTTTGCCTCAACTCCTCAAGTGCATCAACGTTTGCTCCTAATTGCTCCCTGAGTCATCAAATGCCGCACTCCCTTGGGCTTCATAGTCTTTTTGAAAGGTCGCTATAAAATAAGCATCTTATTGGAAATCTGACCCGAGATTGAAAGTCGTTTTCATTTGTATAATCCGCAGAAATCAGTACTGTTTAAACTTCCCGCCTTTTCTGGCTGCTTCATCACTTTTGCTCAGGAGGTAACGCTTAATACTGCAAGAGGCAACACGCGAAGCTCCACCCAGTCTCCACCTCCGGTAAAATATTTCCGGGCAGAAGTCAACTTAGGTTGCTGACATCAAGGTTATGCGAGTTCTCAATTCTCTCCCTTATTTATTCTTGGTGTTACCAGGGTAACCACCCTAACAATGAGAGGATCGCGGAAATGCGTTCCAAGAGTCATTTCTACTCAGACAAGAAGAAAACTAAGGGTGGTTTACACATGTAAAGTAAAATTTATTGGGAAACATACAAGCTTTTTTTAATTATTTCTGGATTTTCTTGATAAGCTTTTATTTTCTTTGGAGCTGCATTATTAGTTATTTTTGAAAACTTTTACCTCCTATCGATCTTGTATCTTTATGGCAATAAGATGAGGTGATCAGCTCCCTCTGTTGATAATGAGCCTATATTACACTGTCGGGAGTTTCATCAGAGATAACACAAGGATGCGCGGTTTCACAGATAACACGAGGAATGTAATCTGTTATGTTTGAAAAGGTTATGCGTAAAATGTTATGTTATGAAGTGTTGTCTGGGCCTTACTTTTGCCCAATGTGCGGGCAATTGGATGAAAATATTTTTCACTTAATGTGCGTATGCCCTGAGCTTTCAGATCTTCGAGGGGAAATTTTTGGTGTTAGTTATTGGGGGGAGGATTGGTTGGTAAAAGTAATGGGAAGTAGATTATTTGGTGATATTGAAAAGTTGGGAAGATTCCTTCCGGTTTCGATGAACCACAGAGAAAGGTTCTTGTAAAGGAATATGTAAAATAGTTATCACTTTTTTGGTTTTGTTTTTTACTTTTTTTTTCTTTTTTTTTCCCATGGCCTCTGTGCTTTTAGTGGAATACACCTTATCTTTATACTATCTTCCAAAGGGCATTGCCAATAAGAGCTGAAAAACGCCAAAAAGTTTCTGCTTAATTTTCCGGTATCACGACGACAAAAAAAGGTCAGCAGATGATTGTTCGTCATTTTTTGGCTCTTCGGCAATGCTTGTTATGCATAACATTTCACGCATAACGTTAAGAAATCACAACAGATTACATCACTAGTGTTGTCTGTGCTATTTCTAGGCCTCAAATTATATTTTCTGACATTGTAGTGTACTCCTGTATGTAACACTAGCATGGTAATAGTTTATTTCCTTGGATTCTAATCGTTCATGCTAACGAAAAGGAGAGGGTTTCAAAAAGATAAAGGCGTTTTGCGTTTCCAAGCTTCGAGGCATTGTGCTCCGGGGGGTCGTAAATTGTTCCTCAGATCACACCGCACTGCGGGATGTTTCTTATCTGAATGCCTAAAATAAGGTTGAAAACCGGATTTCCAGTTAAGGAATGTACGTGGAACTGAAATCTGATTATGTTCCATTACTTCCCGTTCCAGTAAAGAGCTCAGTCACTTATCCATCTATTTTCGATTTTAACTTCACAGTAATTTTCATCCTTTTTTTTCTCTAGCCCAAAACTAATCTTCCAATCGACAGCCTTTTCACAATTAAACCCCGACTCTCGAGTCGTTTTATTGGTTCTGTCGGAGGTAGCCTACGGACTCCACAATCTAATAGAAGACACCGATTGTTGGCGATGTCAGTAAGATTGCATGTAATCGGTTGTGTGCTTTCGCAGTGGAGAAACAGTGTGAGAGTTACTGTGCAGGATCTAATCTGTTAATACGGAGAACTGTTATTTAGGAATCCGAAGCCCGTGGCAGAAAATTGCGGACGTTTAACTCTATTATTTTCAGATGCCATTGACGCGGCTCGTTTACAGTATATAGCTTTGACGAAAGTTGCGAAGGAAATAGAAGGATTCTTTAGCTTCCCGATAGCACTTCTTTTCCTCTATGAATTATGCAGTGGCTCCATGGGAATCTATCTTGCTCTGACTGATGCTATGGAACACTGCGCTACACACGAGGAGTCTAAAAGTCGAGAGTTCTTTTGCTTGATGCTTTTATATGGAGTTGGGACAGCAGCTTTTAGTCTTCTAAATGTCTACATCTTAACGAATGCAGGCACTAGAGTCGCTAATGAGGTAAAATTAATGTATGTTATATTGTTACTTGACCAAACGTTGTGTCCTCTGTGTATTATTTTTAATTATCATTACTGTTTATTTACTCTTGGCACACGGACAACATCACTATCAATGTACAAGGCAGCGTAAAATCTATACAGATAATTTACAAGAGCTGAAAGCTTACATGGCACTTGCAATATTAGAAAGAATGTTTATCAGGGAAGTTCTGCGTGGTAAAGGTTGGATGCTGAAGCGTTATTGCCGATAAATAGGTTTAAAAAAAAAACGACAAGAAATGACTTTAGGCATTTTCGAAAGCAACTTTTATATTGCTTGTACTGCTCTCTTCCTTGAAGGAGTGTCAGAACACTTAGGAGGCAATCAATGGCACTGATATCTCTTCAAAGGGTTGAGACGACCGCGTATGTGACCTATACTAGTTTTGTGGATTACTAAGGATGGTAGTGGTACCGGATTTTACGTTAACCTGTAGAGTACTATTCACAACGAAGAAAAGATAAGCGAAGTCTTTGGTACCAAGTATCAACTATGGATACCCCGACGCTGTTTAACAGATGTAAAGCTACTTCCTGAACTTTTAGTTGGCGCCAATCTGCTCTCCTCTCATCGACTAAAAAGAGGCACGGCACGGCATATGGCGCGGGAGGGTACGAGTAACAAAAAGAGGTTAGCAAGTAGTCGAAGCAGATAAGTTAGTCAGAGTTTGTAACCCTTGAGCCTAAAGAAGGCAAGTTAGAAAATTGTCCCTGCCCCTTCACTCTGAAACGTGAAAGGACCCCTTTAGTTTTCATGCCTCTTTTCAGTATTTGTGCCTCACTATGTCGTACATGCCGTTCTTCTTTTTAGTCGATCCATGAATGACCTGCCTCTAGATCAAAAGGGAAGTATGACTGATGATTGAATGAAATGTAAAACTTAGTTGTGGAACACGAGACCTTTTGTTGCAAAATCCATGGTTTCTGCGCAGCTTGAGTTAGACCAATTCAATCTTTCTATGGCATGGTTTCCGATGCCAGAACTTGGAAACCTCTTACACATCTTCGAAAATCGTGTTGATTGATTGACTTTATGATAAATCAGTTAAACATCAACATTTAAAAAATAACCATAACTAATACGCTCTTCATAAAATTACATCCGGATTAGTTCTTTTTTGGCCGCTAGATGCGCTGGCATAAAGTAAACAGTGACATGTTACTTCGAGGTATACGCTTATCCGGATTTGTTTGGCCATATCTAAATTGTCTTAGGCCTAGCCATACTTGAAACTTCGTAAAATGCCTCTACCTCTGTTTGTTCTCAATCCAACTCTGTTTTATCAGTCTACATCAAGTTTGTCAATTTTGGCTTCCGACATCATTGCTGACTGCTGAACCACTTTCCGACGGGGCTAATTAGCGGGTCGGTGTGAGCCGAAAGCCTAATCACTCATTCTCCATTCCGATAACTTGTCCCCCTAATTTCTCACGTGTGATTGTTATTGTTCCTCTAGCACATCTGGCGATAATTCGGTATTGGATTTTATGAGTGGCGTATTTCTTCTTTAAAAGAGAATGTCTCAGCACCCTGTGCGAAACTGGCAAATTGTAGGCCCTATGTTATTAAATAACTTATTTTTCCATAAATCAATCGACCTAGGAACCTCGCTTTATTTTTTAAACGCGTCATTCCTTGTAATCTTTTTCAGTAATATTCAGGAGTAATCAACCCTTTCATTTGATGCAGTAAAAGTAAAACTAATTTCCATTTGTAATTGCAAGACGGGTGCGTCCATTTTGAGAGCAAAAGGTCAAGACGGGGATAAGAAACCTTGCTGAAACTGAGTAAAGTAAATATTTCCTTTGGGTTTCCTACTCTAAAATAACATAACTTATCATATTTTTGGAAATTTAGTCTCATAGAACAAAAATCTTACAGGGTATTTGTTTTCGTACCTTGCGTGTACCCTTTTGATTACCGGACTTGCCATTTTTACATCCACAATTAACTGACAAGTTTTACAAACAATTACCACTTCCCTAAGCCGGGGTACCGGGACTGTAAAGGTCTCAAGGCCTGCCGTGTAGGAAATCTTCTTGACTAATCGCCTTTCTACATCTTTGTTTAAGTTACCAGATTCTTACGCTGGGGTACCGGGACTGCAAAGGTCTCAAGGCCTGCCGTGTAAAAATCTTCTTTTATTTGACATTCTACTTATTTGTTTAACTTACCTGATTCTTACGCCGGGGTACCGAGACTGCAAAGGTCTCAAGGCCTGCCGCGTAGGAATCTTCTTGACTATTTAACTTTCTACTTCTCTGTTTTAACTTACCTGATTCTTACGCCGGGGTACAGGGACTGTAAAGGTCTCAAGGCCTGCCGTGTAGGAATATTTGGTAACGACTTATCTTCTTTTACATTTTGACCAAGATTAACTTGACTTATCTACCGCATTCTTCTACTGGCATTCACCGCTTCATTTCGAGTTTTCAACAAATGGAAGAAGAGGATCAGGGACGAAGGAAGGAATTTTAATAGAAAGCATTTCACTTTTTGCATCAAGTTTCGTGTTCAACAAACTTCTACGAATTTCAACCAAAAAGTGGTGTTTGTTTCGGTTTAGCGGGTCTTGCCTGCCACGTGGGCAGGTGAGCTTAGGCCGCTCGTTATGCTATCTCGAGAGCTGAGCTGATTGTGGCTTTAGCCCCGTTACATCCTATGTAATAATTTTTGTTTTTTTTGTTCAGGCAAAGGAAGTTCCCAAGCCGATGTTTTCGAAGGCTTTAACCGAAAGTGACACGAAGGTAAACTTGCAGGTAATATTCCTTCTCTAACATACCTTTAAGTAATCCCTGAGAGAGTAACACTGTGGGAGCCAAACAATCGAATTTTTCATTATTTTTCTTAAGATGTCCCTTACACCCTCTTTTAGTCGGTAATGGCCGACAGATAAATACGCAGAAGAGGTAACAAGTTTGTCCGAGTGACCTGGTTATTTCGATCTCTCATTTTTGTTTAGTGCAGGAAATCCATACCTTTCTTCCTATCAGAAGTATCGCATACATCATTCAAATCAACTTTTGTAGCTTGAAATAAAACTTCTGATTAAGAAGTATTTGTGGGCACAACTTGACACAAATACGTTGGTTTTTAAATTCGTATAATCCTAACCAAATTCTTGCAAGAATGTTTTACAGACTTGTAAACCCGCAGAACCTATTTTCCTCGTTCTAGCAACACTGAAGTATTCATTGAACTTAGTTTCAGTTTCATTATGGCTTCTTTCTTATTTTTCCTATTGTTTTACTTTAAGTGTATTTTTATTCCTATGTGTATGCGTCTTTTTTACACACTACTTTCCTGGGACAAGTTTTGTTCGTCAGTTAAAACAAGACCAAAGTTTTCGATGGGATCCCAAAAATTTAAAATTTGATCCAGACATCTAGGTCTTGTCTTCGCCAGAACCAGTCTTCGCCAGGCTAATCATCTGAGAAAACCACGTTCAGATATACCTCTATAAGCTATATCTATTTTGACGATACTGATCGAAACTTCCTGCTTTGATACTTCTGCCAAATTTCCTTTTTCGGCCGAATTCCGAGCGAACTACTTGCCCAGCAAAAAAAGATAGTTCAGAATCAAATTCAGCGTATCTCCTTATCCCTATAAAGAACATCTAAACTTCAAATAAGACTTTAACTTCTAAAAAAAAATCCGGTTTCAACCGGATTCCGGACGAACTATATGTCCGGGTAAAAAATCATTGTCATATACAGACTCAGCGTCTTTTCGTACCCTTAAATCTATCATCTAATCAACTTCAAATAAAAATTTTGCTTTTAACAAATTTTCCGGTTCTGGCCGGATTCCGGACGAGCTACTTGTCCGGCGAGAAAATAGTTTTCACCATCGTGTTCAGCATGTCTTCTTACCTCTAAATCAATCATCTAATCAACTTCAAATAAAACTTTTACTTTTAACAAACTTTCCGGTTTTTGCCGGATTCCGGCCGAACTACTTGTCCGGCGAGAAAATAACTTTCATATTCGGATTCAGCGTGTCTCCTTACCCCTAAATCAACTATCTAAATAGCTTTTAAAAAATATTTTTCTTGCCCCTTAATTTGAAACCCCTCCCCCACCCTCAAATATATGGCTACACAGCCCATCTTCGAACTTGACTTGTACTTTGACCCAAAGGATCCTCCCACCAAGTTTCATCAAAATATCTCAATCCCTTCGAGAGTTATCGTGCTTACAGACGGACAGCTAGACGGACGGACAGACGGACAACCGAGGGGTTGCTCACTCCCCAAACCCGTGTACACCGGGTGCCGGTCCCGGGAGGTGCCGGGTAGGTGCCGGGAGGTGCCGGGTAGGTGCCGGGAGGTGCCGGGTAGGTGCCGGGTAGGTGCCGGGAGGTGCCGGGTAGGTGCCGGGTAGGTGCCGGGAGGTGCGGGAATGAGTGTACATCGGGTGCTGGAGAGTGAGTAACCCCTCGTAAATTCCCTATCTTCAAAGTTTTTATGGCACTTATATACCGATCACTTTTCGGTCGGTCTGTCAGGCCACGGTTCTCGACTTCGGGTTCCAGCTGCCCGTGAACGGGAGGGGGGGGGGGTCGGGACCCATCAAAATACGTATCTAGACATATATATCCTCAAGTATCCCAGCTTAGAGTTTGATTCGAGTCACGGGTCAAAAACTTGACTCATGGGCAACTTGGGCCAACTTGCACATGAACGTGGAGGGTGCGGTTCAACTCCACATGTATATTCCCAATACTAAGATATAAAGGTACAAGGAATTTCATCGCCCTATCTCCAGTTATTGTCAAGTTAAAAACATTGAAAAACGGGCAACCTGGGCCCCATTGCCCCTGAACCAAGTCGGAGTGGGGTTTGGACCCCCAAAAAGCAAAGGAGACCCCAATGCTCACAAGCCTACCAAGTTTTAACTAGATCCCTGTTGATTCCTGTCACGAGTCTGCCCCCTTTTGGGCAATCTCGGCCCAGTTGCCCATGAACGGGGTGGGTGGGGGAGATGCAACCTTAAAAGTAATTTCTCAACCCTAGGATCTACAAGCACAAGGAATTTCATCGTCCTATGTCCAGCTCTGGCCACTAACAAGAGCTGTAAGCTCATATGGCACTTGCATGGGTTGAGGTGTATTGTTTGATCAAAAGGACTTTTCGTCTTTGCGGTTAAGATGCGCACTTTCAGGGAGATAGAGAAAAAGTATTTTATTTTTGAACTTGGCTTGAGGCAACCTTTGGCAAAAATGATAACAGGCCCTAAGGGATCATCGATGTATACCGTTTGTTCAAAAGTTTTTTTTTTTACTTTTCATTTAAAACGCGTACTGTAAGGGTGCTAGAAATAAAATTTTAAGCAAAAGCCTTGTTGCACAAATGATCATGGGTTGAGATGTATCGTTTGATCAAAAGTACTTTTGGACCTTGCGGTTAAGATTCGCACTTTAAGGGAGCTAGAACTTCATTTGTGAGCAAAACCCTTGAGGCAAAAATGATAATGGGCTCAAGGGGATCATGCAAATGTACATTTTGCTTAAAACTCACTTTAAGGAAAAGTCGGTTTGGAAATTGGCAATTTTTAAGCCGATCTTGTCGAAACTTTAATCTTCCACCCAAGTTTCATCGTCCTAGCACATCTGGAAGTAACTTAACTGGCGATCACAGGAATTCAGGACCCCCCCCCCCTCAAGCTCCCCCACAGTCGCCGGAGCCAATCCAGTTCTGTAAATGATTTATCGAGAGCATCTGTTTGTTATTCCCAGAAAGTTCCATCCCGATCTCTCCAGTCTAAGCCGATCATGTATTTTACCCTCCCCCCCCCAACTTTTGTCGGATCCGGTCCGGACGTGAAATAGATCACCACAGATATGTCCTCTGTTCAGTTATCAAATTTCACTCGAATCCAATCACTGGCTCCAAAGTTACGCATGACTCAATATTCCGGATTCCCCTCCCTCCACTCCCCCCATGACTATCGGATCGAGTAAAGTTTACTTACAAGTCAGTTTGATCGGGTCCCTGATACGCCTCCCAAGTTTCGTAGTGAAAATCACCAAAACCGCCATCATCGCAATTCCAGGGAACTCCCCTCCACTCCCACCCCCAAGTGTCCGAATCCAGTCCAATTATGTAAACGATTTATCTGGAGCAGATGCTTGTTCTTCCCAGCAAGTTTCACTCTGATCCCTCCATTCTAACCGTTTCTCGAGATTTCCGGTCCCCCCCCCCCCCAACTCCCCCATAGCTGTCGAATCAAATGGGACATCAAAATATATAATTTATTCAGTTATTAAGTATCTTTCCAATCGGATCATCCGTTCGGAAGTTACACACTAGGTACTAAATTTTCCGGATTCCTCCGCCCTCCACTCCCCCCCCAGATGGTCGGATCGGGAAACTGATTATTTCCAGGTTAGTTTGATTGGGTCCCTGACAAGCCTGCCAAGTTTCATCGTCCTAGCACATCTGGAAGTACCCTAACTCGAAGAAGTGTGACAAAAAACTCGGACCGACCGACCGACAGACAGACAGACGGAATTGCGATTGGTATATGGCACTTGAGCCAGAGGCTGCAAGTGCCATAAAAACTGCTTTTAAAAGATTCATGAAACTACTTGTGTATTAACACGAGAAAAATACTTGTTATAAGGCGACTGGGAATAGTGTTGGGCGATATTCGATAGCGATAACGATAAATCGGACCAAATATTGACATCGGGTATCGAAACTAGTGTTGGGCGATATTTGGATTTTTCGATATATCGATATTTTCACTTTCGATAAACGATATATCGATATCGATATTTCGGTGCCATGTTTCGCTACACTATCCGTCTCGTTTTGCCAAAATTTAAGAGCAAAACTGTCGTAAAAAAAGCATCTTGCATCGACTCAAACTTCGAATAAATAAAAACTGAATACGAAGAACATATTGCTCAAATTTCGGATATATTAATGTGACTTATGTCGGATTATTTACAATAAATATAAATGAACAAATATCGTTTTCGATATCGATATTTACGTTTCGATATTCGATATCGATATTTGGTCCGATATATCGATATATCGTTATCGATATCGAATATCGCCCAACACTAATCGAAACATAAATATCGATATCGAGACGATATTTGTTCATGTTATAATTATTGTAAACAATCTGACATAACTAATGCACCAATTAATGCACCTTTATTGAACTTTGTGAGTTTAGAACACCGACTAATAAATAGGATGGTACCTTCCGGCACCTTCCCAATTTTGTCAGTTTTTAACCTCTCTAGGGTGAATAGTTGTTGATTATTATGATGCAGTTAATCGGTTATAGTACTTTTTTTTGAAGCTAGACAGCGCCATATTACTTGATTTAGGAAAATTCACCCTAGAGAGGTTAAAAACTGACAAAAGTCGGATGGTGCCGGGGTGTGCCGGGAGGTGCCGGGTAGGTGCCGGGAGGTGCCGGGAGGTGCCGGGAATGAGTGTACACCGGGTGCCGGAGAGTGAGCAACCCCTCGCGGACAACTTTTGCGATGTCATAGGTATCCGTCACTAACTTTTTGGGATCCCAAAAAAAAAAAAAAAAGCACCTTCAGTGGAGATTTGATGCACCCTCATCAAGGTTCAAGGTTATCTTTGTTTACAACAAATGTATCTTTTACGCTTTCCGCTGCTGGGAGCAGGGCTCGTGTGAGACTCGAAAAAAAAAAAAAAAATAACTTCGAATAAATGAAAACGAAATTATAAATTTCAAACGTTTTGCAAATCAGTTTTGGAGTTATACTAATACACTACACGATAACTCTTTACTTAAATCCACTTGTGCACAGTTTACTGTGGCAATTTTACTGGGCCAATGCCAATCTTTGGCTCGGAACAGACAAGTCAGCTACGGTAGTCATTTTCAAGAGTCCGTGTTGGTTTGTTGCTGAAGGAACGAAAATGTATAAAAGAAGCGAAGCATCTAGTAACTATAACCAAAGAGATTACGATCTTTGACTGTAGCAAGCAAACTTTCGCAGGCAAACCGTTTAAGGTTCGCGTATCGCAGGTGTCGATCTCCTGGCGGAGAGTGCGGTCGTGGTTGGGAGAAATCATACGACACTCCCCGTGCTTTTTCCTAGATTTCTCTAGGTACCCATTTGAAGCTGGGTGTGCTTTTGGCTTGTGTTACGGGGAAACGCCACTAAACCTCGCCTTGAACCAAACGGTCGGCACGAAGGAGACTCGAACCACCGACCCTTCGCTCGGGAGTTCGGCGCGCCAACCGTTCGGCCACAGACTGTATTCTATGATAAGGGGAGTTACAATTGCAACAAAAAGGAAAGTTTGTAGTTACCTTTTCTTTGACAGCTTCAAGCCTTCGTGACGCAAGCACAATACTGTGATGTCTCCATTTCGGCAAGCGGCCTTTTTACCATACAGAAGTCACTGCTGCCAACGGTAAGCTATATAAGTATGTATGTATTCAAACCCAAATGCAATACTGAAATACAGGAGACAAAGACTAACTAAAAGTTTAACTATCTTATTTTAATCTGATATTCGAATAAACGGAAATATTTTGATTCATCTACATGATTTTTTAGTTTTCACCCGAGGCCCCTGTAACCACGGTCAGAATGTGCAGTTCTTGCTACGACAACTCAAAATTCATCGATACGCTGAGAATTTGAATTTAGATAAAATCCTTCATTTCAATGGGTAAAGCCGCTAAGCTACGGGTGAGTTATAGCTGAAAAGTGAAAATTATGTTAAGAGATGTCTTGCAAGGAATCTGTCATTTTTAGTTTATTTCTCTGCAATGGGATACCTTTGTTGTTGCTACGTATTTCAAGGAGGAAAAGCAAATAGAAGTACCGCAAATCCGAAACAGTAAGTTCATTCAATGAAGTATATTATCAGTTGATAGTGGACAAACGAAGTGACGCATTCACATCGGATTTTCATGTCTATTTAAGTGAATAAGTGATGTGTAACTAGAATGTCGAGTATTAGCCCTTTTCGGTAAAACTTTGAATTCAAACTATGGGTCAAACGCTCATCTCACACTTTCGTCAAGATATTCAAACATAGGAAATGAGTAAAGATCCGTCTTCAACCGCTCTGAAGGACTGAATCGAGTGAAAGAGGCACCCTGTGAAGCCTGAAAGAGCTCTTTTAGTTTTCTTGCCTCTTTTTAGAACTCGTGCCTCGCCTACACTATGTCGTACCGTCAGGGACGTCACTAGCCTTTTACCTTTGGGGGAGGGACGTCCAGTTTGTGCCGACGGACTCAAAAATGTGCCGACGAAAAACGCCGTTGCCGCTTCGCGGCAACGCGCTTCGCGGCGTAGATTAGTCCTTTAATGTAAATTCGCCTTTTCTGTGGGAAAATTTAGCTTACAAGTTCTAGCTTTTGAGGTGTTTCAAACCCCAAGATTTTCAATCCTAAAGCGCCAACTGAATGAAACACCGTTCTTCCTAATATAAAATACTATGAAATGCGCCGCAGGCGAAATTTTGTGTAAAATTAACTGTAATGCATTGGTTAAGATTAATCCTTTAATGTAAAATCCTCTAATTTAGATATTCGGCTTTTCTGTCCACTTTCGCTAAAAAGCGAAGCTTTCCAACGACTGAACCCAGAACAAGTTAAATCATGCGCCGCAGGCGAAATTTTGTTAACCTGTCTTTTTTTCTCGGAAAATTTTAGGCCATTCTATACCTATACCTTACAGTTTATAGCTTTTAATGTGTTCCCAACCCCCAAGAATTTCAGTCCTAAAACGCCAATTAAACGAAACACCATTTTTCAAACAGAAAATACTCCGAAACGCGCCGCAGGCGAAATTTTTTGGAAACGCTGATGAGCGATCCCAAATAGCTACCTGTGAAATCACAGATCTTTCCGCCAAAAAAGTAGTGGCCATCCATAAGAAAGTAGGGACAAAGTTGATTCTTGTGTGTACAAAATCTCGATTTGCCTACGAGACATTAACTTTCGGGATTGGACAAAAGTTTACGGATTTGATTTATTACGTGTAATGAGATTTCGATCTTCCGAAGGGAATTAAACTTTCCGGGTGCGCCCGACAAGTGTTTGAAGAATTCGATTTCTTGCGAATAAAAATATCACGATGGGCCGACAAGAATACCGACGCCCAACTAAAGCATTCAGAACTCGAATCCTTCTTTTTTTTGCCCGACAAGACTGTAAACGGCTTTATTTTTTACGTGGAAATAGCAGCCGATGTGCCGACAAAACTTAAACTTTCGGGATGCGCCTGATAAATATTTACAGAATTTGATTTCTTACGTATAAAATAACCTGATGTGCTGACGATACGGGTCTTCCCGGGTGCGCCCGGCAGATGTTTGCTGAAATTGATCTATAACAGATAAACAGAACCCAATGTGCCGACGAGTCTACTGACGCCCGACGAAAGCATACAAAATTGAATTTCTTCTGTATAAAAAGAACCCGATGTGCCGAAGAGCATATCGAGGGCCCGACAAAAGGATACAAAATTCGATTTCTCCTGTGTTCTGCACGACAAATGTGTGCGAAATTTGGTTTCTTGCGTATGAAAAGAACCCGATGTGCCGACGAGTCGACCGACGTCCGACAAAAGCATGCAAAATTTTATTTCTTCTGGGTTTGCCGGCGCTCCGCGCCGACAAACAAGTGTACTTTCGTCGGGCTTCGCCCGACGAAAGTACTTTCTCGAGACCTTTAGGGGGGGGAGTCCCCCCCCTCCCCCCCATAGTGACGCCCCTGCGTACCGTGCCTCTTTTTAGTCGATCACGTAATATTTTCGTCAAGACTTCCAAGCATAGGACATGAGTTAGGACCGTCTGGATCGTTCTAGAACAACAAGGACTTTCTATTTTTTTGATCTGCTAACAAACAATAACGGTGCCTTTCTATTATCGTGTGTGAATTATCTTAACAAGGATCACCTAATGTTGCATAGGTGTCATTTGGGGGGGGGGCAGGCGGCGGCTGTCCCTGGCCTTCCAAGGGGGCCCAAAATTACCCGCGAAAAACAGAAAAATAGCCCGAAAAATCAGTTTCTCATCAGAATTGTGACTTCTGGTTTCGCCATATCAGTTGACCAATTTTACTCACGAAAATTTAAGGGTCCGAGATGGACCCTTTGTTTGAGGATCTAATAATGCTTTCAAGGCGTGTTTGAGCCTAGGTCAGTTGTGTATCTGAACTCTGAACACGAAGAGAGACATTATCTTTGTAACATGGCGTCGAGATTTCTTTCTGGATATAGGGCCCTCTTGGAAATTCAAGTAGGGGCACCGCCCCGAAGGAGCCCAAAATAGGAAGGTAGTAGAGTAGGATGGGGGAGGGTCAGCAAACAATCAGTGCCTTTTCCACTTAACACCAACTTGTTTGTTTTGTAAAACGGTAAGAAGAGTTTTAAACCTGTGTTTAACGTGTGTTACAAGCTAATCTATTCGGATGGTCATGTTGTTTGGAAAGGGTCGAGTTAAATATCTCACACTGTCTGAAATGTATCATGACCAAACACTATTAGCTGATTTATGATAGGTGCCCCTTTCTTTGATTTGTGATCCAAAACACACACAGTCTTATCATAAAGAATTCCAAAGTTTTCGCCTGCGGTGCCTTTTGTTAGTACGCTGTGTTTAGGCTTATTGTTTTGAGGATAGGGCCTTTAAACCTAATACTTGTTCGGGTAGTAAAAAATTTGTTAGAAAGCGTGCAAATCAAAAAAAAAATCGCCTGCTCATTGGTATTTTCTTGATACACAGTCCCTGGAAGCTGCTACGCTGGTCTCGCTCTCCAGCCAGTTCCTGTTATTAGGCATGACCTTTACCTTTCACAGACTGGTTTCTTGAAATTAATTTAGTTTTCTTGATGTGTTCCAGTATGTTTCTTGCTATGTCTAAATATTGTTTTTAAGCCCGTTTGTTCCTTCAGCACTGCTGGATTTCTGACAAGTACATTATGGGTATACCCCCCCCCCGCCCAAGCACTTTAAACCGCCCGTGCGTCACCTGGCCCCGACGCCCAGGGAGCCGGTTACAGCGAAATTACGACTCTGCAATAATGGGGAGTGTTTTCGGGCTTGCAGGAACTGAATAGGACGCATCTTAAGTATTATAAGTCTAAGCTTATCAGTCTCTCGAAGTATTTTGTTACTAAAAGCATTGTTCCTCGCTTTTGTTTTATCCAAAAAGTTTGTGCTTCATCACGAAGCACAAAGATTATCTTTAGATTATCAGCTCCACCGTTACTGATCTCGTCATTGTGATTCAGGCACGAAGCCCGGGAATTGTTCCTCACTTTTGTTTTATCAAAATAGTTTCTGCTTCATCCATTTTGATTTTAGATTATCAGCTCCACCGTTACTGATCTCGTCATTGTGATTCAGGCACGAAGCCCGGGAATTGTTCCTCACTTTTGTTTTATCAAAATAGTTTCTGCTTCATCCATTTTGATTTTAGATTATCAGCTCCACCGTTACTGATCTCGCTATTGTGATTCAGGCACGAAGCCCGGGAATTGTTCCTCACTTTTGTTTTATCAAAATAGTTTCTGCTTCATCCATTTTGATTTTAGATTATCAGCTCCACCGTTACTGATCTCGTCATTGTGATTCAGGCACAAAGCCGGGGAATTGTTCCTCACTTTTGTTTTATCAAAATAGTTTCTGCTTCATTCATTTTGATTTTAGATTATCAGTTCCACTGTTACTGATCTCGTCATTGTGATTCAGGCACGAAGCCCGGGAATTGTTCCTCACTTTTGTTTTATCAAAATAGTTTCTGCTTCATCAATTTTGATTTAGATTATCAGCTCCACCGTTACTGATCTCGCTATTGTGATTCAGGCAAGAAGCCCGGGAATTGTTCCTCACTTTTGTTTTATCAAAATAGTTTCTGCTTCATCCACTTTGATTTTAGATTATCAGCTCCACCGTTACTGATCTCGCTATTGTGATTCAGGCACGAAGCCCGGGAATTGTTCCTCACTTTTGTTTTATCAAAATAGTTTCTGCTTCATCCATTTTGATTTTAGATTATCAGCTCCGTCGTTACTTATCTCGTCATTGTGATTCAGCTACGAGGCCCGGGAACAGGATCGAAGGAGTAAGGGTGCTGTCACACTGCATGGGCTCAGCGACTGGAATTTTCCCAGCAAACCTTCGTCCGCCTCAGATTAGGCAGTGAATTTTTAGTTCCTTTGTAACTATGATGTCACTGTAACCTTTATGTTTGCTATGTTAAATACATAAATAAGGAACCCGTAGGATTTGAGATTACATACTCCAGTTCCATAATCGTTCCAGTCATTCTTATTACCGAGATTCTGTACTTCATGGGTTTATTCTCTCCACCATTTTGTCATTACACTGATGTTTCTTCTCTCCCCGTCTTTCTTTTTGGGATCCCAAAACGTAAGTGGAGGGATACCTATGACATCGCAAAAGTTGTCCGTCTGTCCGTCCGTCCGTCCGTCTGTCCGTCTGTCTGTCTGTAAGCACGATAACTCTCGAAGGCAGTGAGATATTTTGATGAAACTTGGTGTGGGGATTCTTTGGGTCAATAGTAAGGTCGGGGTCCTGTAGCTTTATATTTAGGGGTGGGGGGGTTAAATTAAGGGGCAATCAAATTTTTTTTAAACAGCTAATGTGATAGTCGATTATGGGGTAAGAAGACACGCTGAACATGAATATGAAAACCATTTTCTCGCCGGACAAGTAGTTCGTCCGGAATCCGGTCAAAACCGGAAAGTTTGTTAAAAGTAGAAGTCTTATTTGAAGTTGATTAGATGTTCGATATAGGGGTAAGAAGGCATGCTGAACAAGAATATGAAAACCATTTTCTCGCCGGAAAGTAGTTCGTCCGGAATCCGGCCAGAACCGGAAAGTTTGTTGAAAGTAGAAGTCTTATTTGAAGTTGACTATATGTTCGATATAGGGGTAAGAAGGCATGCTGAACACGAATATGAAAGTTATTTTTCGCCAGACAAGTAGCTCGCCTGGAATCCGGCCGAAACCGGAAAGTTTGGTAAAAGTAAAAGTTTTATTTGAAGTTGATTAGATGCTCGATCTAGGGGTAAGAAGAGATGCTGAATCCGTATATGACAATCATTTTTTTGCCGGGCAAGTAGTTCGTCCGGAATCCGGCCAAAACCGGAAAGCTTATTAAAAGTAGAAGTTTTATTTGAAGTTGATTAGATGTTCGTTTCAGGGGTAAGAAGACATGCTGAATCCTTATATGAAAAGCATTTTCTACTCGGACAAGTGTTTAGGTCGGAATCCGGCTGAAACTGGAAAATTTTTGAAAGCAAAAGTTGTGTTTGTAGTTGATTAGATGTCCGATTTGGGGGCCAGAACAGATGCTGAATTCGTATATGACAATTTTTTTTTTTGCCGGGTATATAGTTCGTCTGGAATCCGGCTGAAACCGGGAACTTTTGGATGGTCTAAATGAATGCTTCGTTTCTGATAGTCGTGAATATTGTAGCCAAATAGCCTTTCTGGTTTTATCGGATGCACTTCCAGACCTTAACACTAGATCTCGCGAAGACAAAACCTATTTGTCTGGATCAAATATTCAATTTTTGGGATCCCATCGGAACCTTTGGTCTTGTTATGGAAGCACCAGTCTCCCCGATTGGCCCGATTACCGTTTCCGAGAAGCTCATATGCTCTGCCAGATGTGCATATTCTGTCGTCTTTGCTATCCAAGGAAATGGCTCTGAACCAAAAACAGCCAAAGCCATGTTTAATTCTTTGTATTTAGGAAAAGTTTTGAGGTCTTTCGTCATTTCAGAATACTTTAGCTGAAACACTTGGTGCAAAGTGAAGTTGAAAAAGTAAAAATTAAGTCAATTTAAAACGTCGTGTGAATAACTAAAAGGTCTGACTGCAAAAACTGGACCAGGTTGAAACAAGATTTTAACTTAATATTTTGTATATTTGTATATGCTACCTTCCCCTTTCTCTCATCCCGGTAAATCCCCAACTAAGAGCCAGTATTTATTTTTTAATATTATGCCGCTAGAACGCTTTATTATTTATTTATTTATTTAGTTTTGCCCGCTTACAAAAGGGAAAAAGCGGAGCTCAAAGAAAAAGAAAATAAAGGAAACTGAAGAAAACTATATTTTAAATATGCTTGAAAAATTAAAAATACAAGTCTCCCAGTTCAATTACCGGTAAATTTTTCAGCGAATTAGACCCACGCCTACCGCCAATTTTGTTGCAATGATATCAACCTGTTTGTTTTGTTGTTTTTTTACCAATTTAAATTTACATCAAGATTGGAACCAAGATATTTTCAAATATAAGCTTGGTTTACCAGGAAATTTGCAAGTAAAAAATTACCTTGATTATTTAGAATTCGCTAAAAATCTTCTTAAAATAGCACGATGAGTTTTCAACCGATTCACAGCAATAAAGCTCTGCTTCATAAAAAGTGGCATGTTGGAATAAGCCAGAAACGTCAAGACTATAAACGTTGTTAATTGGATTATTCAGGACTTGAATTCAAGGGTCCTCACTAGGCTTTCGGATGTCAGGGAAAACGTTGGGGAACGAAAAGAAACAAACACTGCAATCTGACAAAAATCATCAAAACCAACTTGCAATTTGCAAGTATGTTTGTTTTCTTCCTCAACCGCGGTAATTCCCGGGTAACAGTATTTCCGGGTAACAGTATTCCCGGGTAACAGTATTTTAAAAATTACAAATGCTCCTAAAGTCCAAACAGCTACGGCCACTCAGTACTCTGGGTGAATATTTCCGTGGCAGATTTTAATCCTGTTAGTCGGTGCTGCACACAAATTGACGAAGTCGAATGAACACACAACTTCTGTAGCGCAATCTTACAATTCATTAGCGGAACATCTAAAGAGTGGGAGGGGGAGAGGGGCTAATACTAGGAGTACCTGAAAGTTATGTGACTAGGAGGAGATTGATGAACTGGAACAAGAATCTAGTGATATTAAAAGTTCCAATTCGGTCCCTGAACTGACAAATCCGCTGTGAAACTGTATTTAAGTAATTTCCCAGCAGTACACCTATTTCTGCTAAAATAACCATGGCAACCATGCATGGCAACCACATAGTTAAACAATTCACTCACTCTAAGTAAATGAAAGATAAAACATGGTTTGCTAATCTACTAGGCATGGGAAATGTAACTGTTTTAAAAGAGTGAAGCACATAGAGGGTAGTAGTTGAAGACATGGAGCCTTGTAGAAGTTTTTCGAACGACATCCGATTTCTAACAGCAGCCCTTAGAATAGGAGGAGGGTACTCCTTCACATCCACGGAGCAGTGGAATGTTATGAAATGTCTGGCCATCGGGACGTATATTGTGCAGAATGCAGCAATTGCGTTTTTTGCGTACATAGTGTTTACAGGTATGAAGTTTTCCCTTTACTGCCTTCAAGTTATTCACGACCAAAGAAAAGGTAATGATCTTAAGTTAGGTGATGATCTTAAGCAACATAGAATTCACATATTCAGCCGAATTGAGTACATTTTAGGCTACCTGAACGACTTCCGTAATATTTAATCATTCATGTAATATCATTCGAATACTTTTTTTTACATGTTAGTGTCTCTTTGTGTTAGTACTCTTTGTCTTCTTTACTAGTTTGTGCGCTGTATTTCCGACTTCGGCTAAAAATCTATTCGCGACTTCGGCTAAGACTCTCTTCAGTTTTCAGATCTTTTGGGACTTCAGACTCGAGATCTGATGGGGAGTTTGCGTAAAAGAATAATCCCGCAAAGCATATCCACGATATGAGTGAAAAGCGATCGTCGAATTTTGCTTAGCCTGAATCGCGGTTCTTGCGAGCATTTTGTTCTCTGAAGCCGAATCTGTTAGAACGCGAAAATGACCTAGACGTTGCCTTGTATACAAAACTCTACCGACAAATATGAGTAGAGCATTACAGATGACCGATTGGGAAAAAATCATACAAAACTGAAAATTTTCGAGAACAGTTATTGGATGAAGTTTAATGAGTGTGAATTAAACGACATGCACTCTTAATTTCTTCTATTCTAGTGGCTGCAGTCGAATTAACTGCGCGCGACAATTTATCGAAGACGAGCACGATGTTCTACGTTTTCGGATATTCTTTACGAGCAATGCTTGCCGTCTGCTCCCTCATCTGGAACTTGTTGAAAAGAAAAGAAATGAAAAATTTGACAGTCTCCATGCAAGCAGCACTGCAGAGAGATTCAAAGTTCGCAGCGACGAAAGCATCGTTCTTTGCAGTCGTGTGGTACTTATTAGTCTTGATTGTCGACATTTTCGGATCAAGAGGAATATTTGACACTTCAGTTGTGGCCGAGACAGTTCAGTACTTACATCCAGTTCTGGCGGTGTTCGCAATCACAGGTTCTAAGTGGTTCATGTTCCCGTTTGTAGTGTACTGCTATGAATTGGCAAAAGGGTTTCGTGAGCTTCGAGGAGAATGTTTATCGATATGTTCTTCTGCAACGCAAAAATCACCATGTCCTGAGACTATGGAAACGGGTAAGTCTCACTGAGCTATTTGACATGCATAGGCGCAACTATACACTCACAAATATTTCAGACAAAATTCCGTTTGTGAACGGAAAGATTTACGGTAACTTTTTCACAGTAGTTTTTCCGTTCTGGTACGATAAATTACAGTCACCCTTTATCGCGAATTCACGGAAAAGTAACAGTTTACAGCCTTAGCTTGTGGCCGAGTCCGTCCGTGGCCGAATGGTTAGCGCGTCGAACTCACAAGGGAAGGGTCCCTTGTTCGAGTCTCTGTTGTGCCTACTGTTTGGTTTCGAGCGGGGGTTAGTGGCGTAACTCTGTAAGACAAGCCAAAGTTCACCCAGCTTCAAATGGGTACCTGGAGAAATCCGGGGAAGGTGACAGGAAGGGTGTGCAAAAGCACAGGATGGCTAGCCCCCAACCCCCCATTGCACTTCCTGGCTGAGGGCCGAGAATCGGAGATCAGCACCACCGGCTTGCAGAGGCGTTACTAGCCAAAATGTTTGGGGGGGGGACGAGGTATTTACCGACTGGCTGGTCATTTTTACCGACTGGTTTTGCAGATAAAAACGACTGTGTTGACGAAAAATCGGCTAATTTTAAGAAAAATCGACAATTTTTACGAAAAACTGACTGTTTTTAAGAAAAATCGACTGTTTCCAAGAAAAACATCGACTGTTTTTAAGAAAAATAGCGGCGCTTCGCGCCGACTCGGCTATTTTTTATCGACTGGCCGACAACATTGGGGGGGGGCGTCCCCCCCCTCCCCCCCCTAGTAGTGACGGCCCTGCCGGCTTGGCCTGTAAAGGCTGATAGCTGACACCTTTCTTTTTACCTTTTTACTTAGCTAGTGGGATTTTTCCGTTAAGAGAACAATTCATACGTCTGACAACGTAAATAGTTAGTAAACTAAAGGTTGTTTAAAAGGAACAAATCTTTCTGAAGTTCCTGCTCCACCCAGAAAATTTCCGTTTCCCGCGATCAGAGTCAGTCGTTTTTCTTTCGTTTTTCGTTTTTCGTCTTTCGTTTTTCGCTCTAGATCAAACCGAAAAGTTCCGTAATAACGAAAGTTAATTTGGTTTGAAAACGGAAAATTTCAAGAGCTGACCAAGACTTGTTACTATAGGTAGAGGGAAACCCCCATGGATGCATTTTTCGGTGTGTGGCCTGCAAGGCCGTATCCAAGGGGGTTAGGGGTTTCGACCCCCCCCCGAAACCCACAAAATTAATCGTTTTTTATAGGCTTTAAAATCTGATCTATGTATTTTTTGTACTTTTTGGTCCGACCCGCTGCCCCCCCCCCCCCGAGATAAATTCCTGGATACGGGCCTGGTGGCCTGTAATTTGTCCGTCCATGGTTCAGTATATTTTTTGATTGTAGCGAGCTAAAGGTGGTTGGAGAGGCTTATGTTGCTGACAGCGCTGGCCGATTGTTTAAGACCTATCTGCAAACAGCTGTTCAAAATGTCAAATATAGCAGCGCAAAAAACGAGTCTTCACCTCCCTTAATGTAAATTTTCTTCCTAAAATCGACCCATACAAAGTGAAGAGCTTTCGACCCGATGTCGTAAATACTCCTTTGGGCAAGCTGACTGGTAAAGATATGTCCAAAATACCAAAGGTTTCTATCGGATCCCAATATTTGAATATTTATTGTACATTTTTATCCAGACGATCGGGTAGTATAGTTTTCCATTAGTCGACATATCCCTTTAATATGTTACTATCTATCCTTGATCAATCACCTAAACTGGACTCAAAATTATAGTTTATTGGTGATTGTTTGGGAACATACGTTATTCAACCTGTTATTCGGTGCTGTACACAGTCCAACCAACCATCTAATCAAAGTGATTGGCCCACCGCTACCATGCTCCAACGCTACCAACCTACTGTATGTCCAGTGCTACTCAGGAAATCTTGTATCATCAAGAAGATTAGTTGGGTTCGAGGGTCACATTTTTTTAGGTCAAGTGCTACCGTATGTATGTTCACCGCCAACTCGTTTGTGCAGGTATCTGCAGTGCACATAATTCCAGATCCAAATCCTTAAAGCACAACTTTTACTAGAAATAATATTTTCCCTATGAAATGGATCAGAAAAAAACATTTTCGAAAATACCATTACTTTCCATCTGAAATTAGCGATTTTCTTGTTAGCGCCTGTCGCCTATGTCCAGGCTTCTTGCTCTCCGTCGCGGCGGCTGGGCGCAAAACATTTGAAAACTGATCGCACCGTGGTTCAAAAGTGTGAAAACCAAGCAAATACAAGAAGTAATAAACAAAAGCTTCTCAGATCCTTATGTGTGAACGAGTTGTCAGCAGACGTTGATGTTCCCGGCAAACGTTTCGTTGTGTGACGGGCAAAACTCGGCAAGGCCAAAAAAGCGCTAAAATTTCGTAGGCACAAAACGAAACAATGGAGAAAGGTGGGGATTTTAGAAGCTTATAATTCTGTGTGGGAGCTAGATATATTATAAAAAGCGGAATAAGCAAGAGGGGTCTTTTAAATGCGAAGACGGTGTTGACAGCCACCAACGAAAATGCTACAGTACCCTCGCCAACTGCCAAGGTCGGTCAGGATTGGATCACGCGTTTGACTGTTAATTAGATCACAAAATAGCCTATCGGTCTGCACTGCATGTCGTGCCATCTCGGCTACATTTGTCCCTATCTCAAAAGTTAGTCATTGTAGTCTGGATTGGTTCGATTTTCGGCGATACTTTTTCAGCTGTGTGTGTAAGATATTCTCAAAAACTTTTCGGGTATTCTCGGCGACATTTCGTACTATCTCGGCAGCATTTGTTCCTATCTCAAAACTGAGATTTGTCGTTCTAAGCTGTATTTTTTTCAATTCTCGGCGACACTTTTTTCACTTGTTATTTTCAAAAAAATCTCGGCGACATTTGATGCATTCTCGACGACATTTCGCGCATTCTCGGCGACATTTCGCGCATTCTCGGCGACATTTCGCGCATTCTCGGCGACATTTCATGGACTCTCGGTGACGTCTCATGCAGTCTCGGAAACAAAATTTTTCGTCTCGGGTACATTTTGACATTTCTGGGCAACATGATTTTCAACGCCAATCTTGGGAACAAATTCGTCAGTATCGGCAACAAACAGTGACATCTCGGATACACATAAGAAATCTCGGCGACAAAAGCAGCATTCTCGGCTACATTTCATGCATTCTCGGGGACATTCCCTGCATTCTCGGCAACATTTCTGCCAATTTTGACCCCAAATGCATGCCATATACAGTAATCCTAGCTGATACGGAGGCTGAGCTTAATGTTTCAGATAATTAGTATTTTAGGTCCAATTAAAGAAACTTCACAACTTGATGAGACAATTTCAAAATGTGAGAAATCATCCGCAGAAGTACTTCTCCTTGAAACTTTCCATCTTTGCACTTCATTTTAACTTTGGTCACATAAAACTGCGCTGGCCTTACGAATATCTTTTAAGCAAACATAGCAACTATTTTCATTCTTCCTGTTCTTGTGCCGAAACGAGAAACCGACAACAATGTAAACGTCATTTTATTTAACACTTTTTGTTTTAATAATTTCCACGATTATTTCTCTTGTACCCCAATTGTGTCTTGGTTATATGATTCTTTCACCTGCTGGTGACTGATGATCCCTTAATCGCCCTGATAGCGCAGGAAATGGTTCCATAGTCCCCGAATTTTCGAGGATTTCCCCGAAATTCCAGAAAACCCCCGACAACAAAATGGCGTTCCCCGGAAACTTCCAAATATCTTTCTCCTCCCCTAAAATTCACCAGTAACCACAGCTTATGTATCTAGGCAGTTAAGCAAACTCGATTTATTTTTGGGACATAGTGGGCGTCGCAGGAGAGCCACAACCTTGCGACACTTGCGGTAGCCGATGGAACTTCCCAGTAAGAAGCATGAACTCGGAGCACTCGGAGCTAGCGGGTGTGACCTGATATGCGAGGGATAAAGTGTGTAATCTGAGTGGTGTAATTTAAGTGGTGGTAAGCGAGTGTAAGCCGATTCAGAGGTAGGAAACGGCCCTCGTTTCTAATAAGGATTGAAAGATGTGGGGTTTCAACAAAGAGATGCAATGTGTGTTTTTTCTTTTTTTCTCTGAACAGGTAGCTTGCCCAGAATCCAGGCCGGGATTAGTACAAGAGAAATTATTATTCGAAGTCGGTTAGAAGATTAACGTGGTAAATTAGAGCGTCAATCTAGAGGTAAGAATACATGCTGATCGCTATGTCCCCGCCGAACAAGCACACTGACCGGAAACTGGCGGATGTCGTATATTTCGTCAAGGTAAAAACTATTCTCAAGGCGGTTGGAACATTTATCTGAGATTTACTGCCTAACCCGGACAGAATTTTAATTTTGTAACAGTAGCAGTTTTAACGGAATCCGGGCCAGAATAGAAAAGCTGGAAAAAATTAAATAGAATTTAAAAAAATAGTTTGAAAGGTCCGATAAGACATGTTGAATCAGATTTATTCTTGCCTCAGATGAATAGCACGGATATTTTTGTATCTAATGTGTGTGGGGTTCGGCAAAGTCCGAACATCAGTAAGATCTGATTGTCTGATGACGAAATAGTCCATGTGGTCTTATTACAAGTTAGTGCTTGCAGGATATTTAAAGTCATTGTTTTGTGAATATGAACTTTTTCGTTTGTCTTTCCCGACCAGAGCTAAATGCAATCATTGTAATTGTCGTGATATCACAGTACAAAAGTGATTTTCAAATATACGAAATAGATTATTTGTATACTGATTCTTTTGCACTCTTTCAAGATTTCAAGTAATCACTCCTCCTTATCCCCACAACGTATTCTTTTATTCACCTTATCGTAAGTAAAAAAAAGAAACTGGGCAAAACAAGGCAGAAGTCTCTCCCCTGCATTCTCACGGAAAGGCAACACAGCTAGGCAGATTTCCGTCCCCGCCACTGCGTTAGACGGTGGATCTACGCGTAGGAGGGCAGGTGCCGGGCTCGGAGATGTGTCCCAAAAGCTTCTCATGGGGAAGATAGGAGCTTGCTTAACTGCCTAGATACATCTGTGCCAGTAACAAAGTTACTGGGTGGCTCACTTCAGCCTTCCCGGTTTGTTCCCTAGTTTTGATACTGTTTTGCTTGCTTTCCCATCCCAAATACTTCCTTTTGTGGAGGAGAAACTTAAATCATAGTTAAAAGTCGCCAACCTGTGCGGTAGAATCTCGATTTTCACTTTTTTTTCGTGTTGTTCTGCAAAAAAAAACTCGACGTTGCTACAAATTTCGTTCTCGATTTTTTCATCGAAACTCAACTGACTTTGAAAACTTGCGTCTCCCCGAAAAAGCCCCGAATTTATAAGGCTTGTTCCCGAATTCGAAAAAAAGAAACTGGAAGCACTAAGGACATCCCATCAAAATATTAGGTCTGACAAGATTTGACCCTATAGGGTCAAAGTTCCTTTTGGGGGACGTAAGATTTCCTGGGTGGCGGTCAGCACTCATTTCGCATTTAAAGAATAAAATCTGAAACTACCTGCACAGGATACGTGCGTTACCTGAAAGGTGGAGGTGAGCATATGGTAGCTGTTGACATCGGTGGCGGTGGAACTTTACTACCCATCAAATCAGATGAGAAAACGGAACGAAAAGGAGAGAAACGAGCAAAAGGTGCTCGTTTGACCCGTGCGCTGACCCGCTCTAGAGCGCGTCGAGAGAACCTTTTTGCTATTTGTCGAGGTAGCAAAACGTGATGTGCCGCGATGAAACTAACCTCCACTCGTTTGCATCGGGCTGGGTACGGGGAAATATTCGACTCCGCATGGTCATATTACGATATAGGTAGACGGAGGATCTATCTGATTATTGTTCTCGATTTAACGCAGTGCAGCGACTGCAACACAGATAGTAAAGCGAAGATTAGTACTGACCTTAATTAACCTTAAATCGGTCGGATAGAAAAAAGATACGTTCACTGTTGATGTGGAGAAAGACCAGTAAAAAACAGAGACAGGGATGACGCAACAGCACCAATTCAAACAGCAAGAAGTAAAAACAACGAACTTCGGTGGTAAAAGGATTTCTTCGAGCAGTTTGAGGGTTAATAATAATAGTAGCTGTATTTGAAAAAGCCCCAGGGGCCATATACAAGTACAAATTGTGAATACACGGAGTTTTAAATGGTTATACAACTAATCTACGGAAAGCTTTCTAAATTCCAGCGCTCTAGACACAGACCTACAAATCTTACTAATCGACTGGGCGGAAGTACTCTTCAGGATACCAGGAAGTGTCGGGATATCCCCACCGAAAATCTTTCTACGGAGATCCGAAAGCTCTTGACACCGGCTTACAAATTGGCCAATATCCTCATCTTCACCGCCACAAAAAGGGCACGCATATTTCCCATCCAGATTCTTCTTCTTTCTATCAAAAACTCTACTGTGCAGTGGCAGGCAATTGGTCCTCAGTAATCGGATCCATAATCTCAAATTAATCGCAGGTATATTAAGCTTAAAAGAAAATTCTAGCTCATATACTGTTTTCACGATACTGTAATTTCTAAGGGTTTCCTATCAAGAAATTATTTCAAACCATTTCTGTGTTTCCTGGTCTTCTATTCTCTCCGTACTTCACAGATGAAACCTGGAGATTGATCAGAAGGGCCCAGTCCAGCATTCCAAATATATGAGAGTCCAACCTCTCCAACAAGTATACATTAACATTTAGCTTCGATACGCACAGAAATTCAGCGTTTACCCGATAGAGAAGTAATAAACCAAAGTGTTGCTGTCGTAATAATAGTCGGCAAAGCGAACAATTGCTGCCATACTTCACGTTGCCCAGGGAGCGCAAATCTAGTCCTTTTGCGTGGTACCCCTTACCACGCAAAAGGACTAGATAAACTTTGGGATTCTTACTTACTTTACCAAGTTCTCTTTTTTAGCGGTACACCGAATCGAGGCCGCGAGGATACAGTACGCCAGACTGGTGCAAGTCTCTCAGAAGATTGAAGGCTTTTTCAGTGTTCCGTTGTTCCTGTTGTTTCTTCACGAATTTATCGTGGGAATGACTGGAATGTACGCAGCTCTTACAGATGCAAGAGAGTTGTGTCAGGGTCACGCTAACCCTCAGCGTCAAAAAGTCTATTGTGAATTGCTTATATACGGATTTCTCTCGACGGTTCTCAGTTTGGTCAATCTCGCTCTGATGACAGCTGCTGGGTCGAAGGTTATAAATGATGGAACAAATGTGCCGAGGCCTTTCCTTGATAAGCCGCTGAATGCGGACCTGGCAGTCAAAATGGAAGTCCAGTCGTTCGTCACCCAGGTGATGTACAGTGACGTCAGCATCACAGCCAGAGGGTATTTTGTCGTACAAGTATCTCTGTTGCCCACGGTAAGGTCCTCTTTCAGTATCCCAACGAGTAACCTCGTCAAGGCAGGAGGAAGATGACAATGCTGAGAAAGCGAAGTTGTTTCCAGGCAAAAATAGAAACTTTATTTTGCACGGCCCGCGGTAATTTTCTGGCGATGGTTGGAGATTTCATCAGCCTTTTCATAATCCTAAGCAATTCTGGAAACATGTGAAATAATAAAAAACTGATGTCAGAAAAAAACATCAAGAAAAGCCGGTTCAGCATTCAGCATTCAGCATTGCAATCTTCCCTAAGCCTAGCCGGCTTTCATCCTCGGATACTGATGAACGTTAAACGCTCGGTCAAACGTTACTGGGGTAAAATAAAGCTATTAGAAAGGCAGAAGACTCATGGCAGTAGCGTGAGCCAAGAATCACTTGACATGGAAGTGAAGCTGGGACGAAAAAATTAGCATCTGACCATTCTGCGCAGAGAATCTCGATCCAGCCCATGGGGATCGACGAAAAAAGGCGCATCACGGCACGTGCCGTGTCTCGTTGACCAGATCCGTGCATAGTTTTCGATCTTTTCACAAGGATCGACTAAAGGAGAGCTCTGCATGACACGGCATTGCGCAAGATGCACAAGTACTTGAATGAGGCTGGGGTACTAAAAGACGCAAATCATACCTTATTGAAGGCATGTTGGCACCAGGAGGCATGCACCGTCGATACCTTCTATACAATCAGTATTGTGACGTGCCTTCTTTTAGTTCGGGAATTTTTTTTTTATGAAAAGCGGAGCAAAACCCATGTTCGACCTTGCCTTCTTCAAGAATCTAGGATTAACAATTCTCACCAACTACCATTTGTACCTTGTATCGTTATGATGTCAAGAATCGAATGAAGGAGAGGCACGGCACGACACGACATAGTGTAGGAGGTAGGAGTAGGGTACTAAAAAGAGGCAGGAAACTGAAAGAGCGCTCTCAGGCTTTAAGTGATTAAGGGGGAGCTGGAACAATGTTCTAACGTGCATTATCTATGCTCTGGACTTATGAGTTCTCACTTACTATTCTACTCCTACTCTACTTGCTAATATCTTTCTTTTTTCCTTCCGCCTCCTACGCCATGCCGTGCCGTCTCGTGCCTGTATCTAGTCGATCTGACCACATGTGCCTTCTTTTAGGACACGTGTTCTGGCGTGTCTTCTTTTAAGCTATGGAGCTGCAAATTGTCACTAGCTCCGTTTCATGCCTTCTTTCAGTATGCTCGCGTGAAAGGCGGAAACAATACTAAAAAGAGGCACAAATACTAAGAGATTTCTTTAAAACTTAAGAGGCAGGGCACGAATTGCATTTTGCTTAACCTTCTTATGAAGCCTATGATCCATCGTTCACGCGAGCGGGCTGAAAAGAGGCATGGCAAGGTAACTTGACACTATCGTGTATTTTTTTTTTATTAAGTGTGCCTCATTATGGTAGTCATGCTGTCTTTCACGCGACGATGCAGAAAGAAGACACGAAAGGGACTCGATACCCGCTTGAGGAAAAAATTCATGAACTCCGGAGCCAAACACAGCATGCCATCATATGGTTTCTGCCATCGATTTATCACGCAGGCAAGACGTAAAATTCTGGAGCCTAAAAAAGGCACGTTCCAATATGTTTTCTGCCCCTTTCTTGATGTGAACCTGCTTCAGAACAAAAAGGAGGCACGCAAGAACAGGGGTCCTAGAAGGAGGAAAATAGTTGACGGTAATTTGTTGTAGATAAGTAGTGGTTTGTACTATTCTCGCTTTCTCCGCTTTTACTTACTCCATTTTTTGTGTATGATGGGTAATAAATAAATGAACAATAATAATAATAATAAAAGCGTTGGATGCAAGAGTCCTCGTGGATCTCTTTTTATTTATTTTTCCTCCTTCACCATGCCGTGCCGTGCCCTGCCATGCTTTTTTCAAGTCGGTCCCTCCATCTTCCTTTCCTACAGTCATATATGCCAGAAGATTTCCGAGTTCCCCTTAAATTACTTCCCCCACAGAGGTTGGTCCCAAGACGTTTAGGATCCTTCGTCTTGGCTTTGTAGCCAAATGGAGGGGATATAGGTTTGTCGTGGGATTTCCTCTTTGGTAAAAAAAACTCATTCTAAGGCTCTGAAAGTTAAAGAAAAATTCAGGATATTAGGAAAGAAACAAAATCTATAGTGCAATCTAACGAATTGAATGCTGTCAAGATACTCAAGCTTCATTCCCATCTTTGTTTTTCTTAGATTGTAGGATCTGCTGTGACTTACTTGGTCATCCTCCTACAGTTCCGTGGCAACACACCGGCACAGTAATGCATCTGCTAACTGCAGATGTCTTCATCGGTTGTTTGTGAGAGAATTGACATTGAAAGCCGCGGTGTACTGTCAGGTCCGACTTTGCAGCAAGTTCCTTTATTTATGGTTTACTTTGAAGTCTGATGGAATCGTAGTTGAGACAGAGATGATAAGAGAGTTCTGTAAACACCCGAATGTTGAAATTTGAGTAAAGCTAGCCTTGTTGTACGTGTTCAGTCAAATTTGGAGCTTACTCTTACCATTTATTTCCTTTAACACTGTGCTCACGAATCCCAACATGACGATTTTAATTACCGTCAAAGTAAGTTGTTTTGTTGTATTACCCATTTTGTTTCCTTAGCGCTGCTTGAAATAATGTCTCATTTTTAATTAAATTTGCCGTATGGTTCAAGCCTGGTGAAGAGCCTGAAGATATTAACTTCGCTGATAGTTTATTTCATGTCTTACCACAAGAAGATGAATCGTTTCGTATTTAAATTCGGCTTATCTTTCGTCGGAAGTGTGTACAGTTTCACATTATACTGAAGTGCTAAATACAGCTGCAACGCTTTAGTATGCAACACCGCCGGCCCTTCGAGCTAGTGTCCCGAGATCCGCTTTTGAAATAAACACATTCTCCTCAAATGTACTTATCTGTTGTACATTTTCTCGTCAAACGAATTGGTTTAAACGGTTCAGAGATACGGCAAGCATCTTCTTTTGCTACTTAGCAGCAAGATGGGTTTGGATTTTTGTCGTTGTCGTCGTTTTCTTTGTGTATTCTCTGTTGACGGAGATCAGAGACATTAAAGTGCATCTTCACTTCTTTCATGCTTTTATTGTAAACCTGGCAAATTCTAGAAACTGGTTCATAGGACCGGCAGCGTTGCATACGCACAAAACGTTTCGTTTTACTTTAGAGTGTATAATACTTGTCGTCGTTTTTAGTCCGATATTGAGCTTACAGAATTTGCCACCAACAAATGTTTCTCTGCTTGCCTATACGGCAAGCATCTTCTTTTGCTACTTAGCAGCAAGATGGGTTTGGATTTTTGTCGTTGTCGTCATTTTCTTTGTGTATTCTCTGTTGACGGAGATCAGAGACATTAAAGTGCATCTTCACTTCTTTCAATACTCCAACTCGAGGCCTTCACATATTTTCGTCTTTACAATCCACCTTATTTAAAAAAAAGTGAGTGCTCCCATGATGTCACACTCAACGAATGATCGATGAGAGTGCGACACGGTATTGTGAATTCGGTTAATGGTGTCTTTTGGAAGTAATATTAATTGGTGCTATGATTTTTCACAGAGAAAATGGGCAGTTTTGTTTGCAGTAATAATAAGTACTGCCTATTTTCCGGATATCAATATAGGCTCCTTAAAGGAAATGCTTGTTGATCTACACTTGTTCTTTACGAAAAGGCAATTCATTTAGGCAGAATTTGGTGAACAGTTTCTTCGCAAAATTTCGCAAAATTTCAATTCTAATTTCTAGACCCATCGCTGCAATATTTAATCAGTGTCTTCTTTAATGTACATTTCCCTAGTATTTCAAAGTTGCTGAGGTAACTCCAGGACCAAAAAATCTAGCCCCTCTAGCCTCGATGACATGCGACCTATATCGAAGACTTCGGTATTGGCCAAGCAACTAGAAATTTTTGTGTATTATCGGCTTCTTTCTGAAGTATGTGATAATTTTGACCACAATCGGTTTGGTTTTAGGCAAGGTCACATTACTTGGTCAGCCTGGTTCATGACATACTAACTGCTCTTGAGCAAAATAATTCGTTTATTGACCGAATCCTCGCTGACCAAAAAAAAAACCTTTCGACCTCTTGGATCATGCGGTTTCTTTGGACACCATTTCTGAAATGGGTGCAAGCCAATTTTCTCAGTGTACTCTCTCGGACCTGAGCCACGTTGTTAAACTGAATGGTTCCATTTCCGCAATCGAAACAATAAATTGCGGTACCCTCCATGGAACTAAGTTGGGTCCTCGCATTTTCTTTGTTCTGTTAATAATGTTGCTAAACATTTCTTTCACAGGTACAATTTTGCAGATGATCCTTCCCTTCTCGTTATTTCTGAGCTTTCTTTCACCCTTCCGAACAGTTCAAAATCCGGTACAAGACTCCATAACTTCCCGTAAAACTCAACTGTCAAACAAGAAAATGCAAATTAGTGGTAACAAGTCTTCGGTTATGCTGTTTAGCAGACTAATAAGAGAAACCGTTGAATATCCATCGTCATTCAGGCAGTGTAAATCCGTTAAATTGCTTGGGGTCAGAATCGATGACGATCTGAAATGGAATTCTGATGTTGACGATGTTATTCGTAAAACCAACTTTTTAATTAAATCCCCTTCTACCCTCAAATCGTATCTCATCTTATCTTATAGGTCAGAAGAAAAGGGGCATGTAATTAGAGAAAGGGTTTCTCAGCGAGGATGCGATATTTTTACTAAAGTCTGATTCTGGACCAGAATGTGCCGACGATTTCTTTCTCGAACCATGTCGTCCTCGCCCCCTTAGTTACGCCCCTTATGAGGACAAGCTGACTTGCAAATGTATATTCATACAATGGATAAAAAAGGAAACGTCAGCTATAAGTGCATTGGCAGACATTCCGGCCCATCCTGGCAAGGGTCTTCGTCTTCACCAGGCTGTCGAACGTCAGGGACAACGTTGAGCAACGGAAGAAACAAACCTGCAAACTGACAAAATTCATCAAAACATACCTGCAATTTGCAAGTTAGATATCGTATTGGATTAGATATAGGTTAGATACGGTATAGCATATCGATTCTTCAAGTTACAAATGCAAATAGCACTCTGGGTGAAGATTACGTGGCAGATTTTGATCCTATTCTTCGGTGCTGTACACAGAACGGCGGACAATTCACTTCTGTAGCGACACCTTACAATACCTTAGCAGAAAATCTGAGTGGCTGGGGCGTGAGGGGAGAGGGGCGAATATTAGTTTACGTTAAGGTTATGTGACTGGGAAGAGAATCATGAACTAGGACAAGAATCTATTGGCTAAAACTTGTTTTTTATATTTAAAGTCCCAGTCCGGTTGACAAATCTGCTGTGAAACAGTCTGTTATTTCCCAAAAGCAGGGGTGTCACATATGGGAGGGGTGAGTTGGGACACCCCCCGGATGTTGTCGGCCAGCCGGTAAAAAATAACCGAGTCGGCACCGCGGTTTTTCGTAAAAATAGTTGATTTTTTTCATGAGAACAGTCGGTTTTTCTGTAACTTTTTTTTTAAATGGTCACACTGTCAGAAGTTTCGTAACAGATCGCGCAGAACATTTTCAAAAATAACACCTTTTCACTTGGAAATAAAGTGTTATAACCAATTAAGTTTACACTATTTCGTGCCCAGATAACCAACAACACCTTCAAGTGATAAAAATACCACACTGTCAGAAGTTACATGACAACAACAGAAGAATGCCCGGTTTCAACAGATAATTTACTTTGGGATGTTATCTGTTATGTTTCTTTCGTTCCCGTTAGTATTTTTTACCAATTGAAGGTGTTGTTGGTTTCTCACGTTGCGTCACTCTTTGGGAATATTGGTCTATGGCTGAATGTTGATAAGTGCGAATATCTGCATTTTAACGGTTCTCCTTCCCCTGGTCCACTAGATTGCCAGGCTTCTAAGATTCCCCATGTTGTTTCTCTTAGATGGCTGGTCTGTAACGAGTTCCTTTCCGTCCTTCCGCGGTACTGCAATTATCGACATTAAGCGTAAGCTACAAATAGGGTACGCAAAGATTGTAGCAAACCGGGGTAAGTACAGAAGAACTTCTTTAGCAAAACTTTACGCTTTTTTCTGCGACCCGGCTGTTCTTTTCTCGGTTGGTCTGTTTGAAATTTTTGATAAACGGATCTATCCAGAATAAGGATAGATTATTTCCGCTACTGTAAGTTTCTTCTGTATCTGCCCCGGTCCCATAGTAATTCCAAAATCATTAAATCATACGGAGCTACCGAGTACCGACATTTTGTCACGGCTGCAAGATTTGCACACTGATTTCCGTCAGAAATCTAGTCTACGTCTGTTGCCGCATCACCGACTGATTAGGCTCTTTTGATTGATAGTTGTAGGCCTAATGTATGTTCCGTTATTTATTTTCCTGTTGTCTTTGTTATTTTCTTTTCTTTTTTCTACTATCTTTACTCCACTTTCTTTTGTTGTAAAACATTTTGTGGGTTATAAATAAACTTACTTACTTACTTACTAGGCATGAAATAGTGTAAACTTAATTGGTCATAACACTTTATTTCTAAGTGAAAATGTGTTATTCTTGAAAGTGTTATGCGCTATCTGTTATGAAACTTCTGACAGTGCAGTTTTTCTGAAAATCAGTAGTTTTTCAAAACTGTCGTTTATCTTGAAAACAAAGATATTTTTTCTGCAAAACAGTCGGTAAACAGCGACCAGCCAGACGGTAAATACCTTGCCCCCTTAAACAAAAAAAAAATCGGCTATATAGTAACGCCTCTTCCCAGCAGTACCGCCTATTTCTACTAAAATAACCATAGCAACCATGTCGACCTTTTTGCCTAACAGTTAAACAGTTCAACCACCCTAAGTAAATGAAAATAAAACAAGGTTTGTTAATCTACTGGGCACTGTAACTGTTTTAGAAAAGTGGAACACATGGAGACTTGTAGTTGAAGACATGGAGCCTCGTGGAGGTTTTTCCAACGACATCCGATTTCTAACAGCAGCCCTTCGAATAGGAGGAGGATACTCGTTCACACTCACGGAACAATGGAATGTTACAAAATGTCTGGCCATCGGGGCGTATATTGTGCAGAATGCAGTAATTTCGTTTTTTGGATACTTGGTGTTTACAGGTATGAAGTATTCCCTTTACTATCTTCAAGGTATTCACGACAAATCCTAGGTGATGAAGTTAGCTGAGGATCTTAAGCGACATAGAATTCACTTCAGTCCCAGTTTTATTTGACCATATTTAAAGTAACTCCTGCCAGGAGAACTCAAAAGGAGTTCTTGGCTAGGGAAGGGAAATAACCTGATTAATTAATCAACAAACTGCTTCAACTAACTGAATACCCTGTACAAAAAAAAAATCAGCCGAAAAAATCCGCCTATTCAGTCGAAATGAGTACATTTTAAGCTACCTGAACGACTTCCATAAGATTTATTCATTCGCATAATATATTTCGAATATTTGTTGATATGTCGGTGTCGCTACGCTCTTTGTCTTCTTTGCTAGTTTGTGCGCTGTTCTTGTGACTTCGGCTAAAACTCGCCTCAGTTTTCAGAACTGATTGGAGTCAGTCAGTTTGGGTAAGGGATCCTAATAGTCCTGGAACGCATATCCACGATATGTGTGACAAGCGATCGACGAATTTTGCTTAGCCCCAATCGCGTTTCTTGCGAGCGGTGGATTTTACTTTTTATTCTCTGAAAGCGAATCTATGGGATTGCCAAAATGACCTAGACGTTCCCTTGTCGACAAACCCTACCGTTAAATATGAGTGGAGTTTTACAGATGACGAAATAGTGTGAAATCGTAGAGAACTGAAAACCTTGTGAGAGCAGATAGTAAATGAAGTTTGTTGAGTGTGAATTAGAGGACATGCTTTCATGATATATTTTATTCTAATTACTGCTATCGAATTAGCTGCCCGCGACAATTTATCGAAGACGAGTACAGTGTTCTACGATATCGGATTTTCTCTGCGCGCGATGCTTGCCGTCTGCTCTCTCACCTGGAACTTGTTGAGAAGAAAAGAAATGAAAAGCTTAAGAGTCTCCATGCAAGTAGTACTGCCCAAAGGCTCAAAGTCCGTAGTGGCGAAAGCGTCGTTCTTTGCAATTGTGTGGTACTTCGCAATCTTGATTGTCGACACATACGGATCAAAAGGAATATTTGACACTTCAATTTCGGCCGAAACAGCTCAGTATTTGCACCCTGTTGTGGCGGTGTTCGGAATCACAGGCTCTAAGTGGTTCCTGTTCCCGTTTCTAGTGTACTGCTATGGATTGGCAAAAGGGTTTCGTGAGCTTCGAAGAGAATGTTTATCGATCTGTTCATCTGCAACGGAAAAACCTCAGACTAAGGAAACGGGTAAGCCTCACAGCGTAACCACTCCGTGACGAAACGTCCCGGTGACAAAACGTCCCCCTGACAAAACGTCCCCATGGCAAATTGGCGAAACGTCCCCAAGTATAGATTTTAAAGTTAGCCTCATTCAGTCGCATGATCGAGGTAAAAATAACTTCATGAGTGTGCACTGCAGATGCAGGAACATTCCTTATAGGCAGGAAAGATCAGAGATTCGACCAGTTGCTTAATAAATGAATCATTTCCAACTAAATACATAGTGCCTTGCACTGGGCTTGTAACTATTCAGTTCTGTCTTGTTTGAAGCAACATTTTAAAACTTCTGACCGAGAACCTCCTCAGAGGCAAGAGGAAGTCTGGTCTGGTTCAAAGAAAATTAACAAGACCTGTACAAGATTAAACTTCGAGAGTAATATACATTAAGATTTAGCTTCGATGGGCTGACAACGTCAGCGTTTACCTGATAGCGAAGAAAAAACCGAAGTGTTGCTATCGCAACACTTTAGTCGGCGAAGCCAACAAACGTTGCTGCCACGCTTCATGTTGCCCAGGCAACGTAATACTAGTCCTTTTGCGGGGTAGGGGGTATCTGCAGACTTAAGATTCTTAATCGTCTTACGTAGTTCTTTTTTCAGTGGTACACCGAATCGAGGCTGCGAGGAGACAGTACGCCAGACTGGTGCAAATCTCTCAGAAGATTGAACGCTTTTTCAGTGTTCCCTTGGCCCTGTTGTTCCTTCATGAATTTGTAGTCGGAATGACTGGAATGTACGCAGCTCTTACAGATGCAGTCGAGTTGTGTCAGGGTCACGCTGACCCCCAGCGTCGAAGCGTCTATTGCGAATTATTTATATACGGATTTCTCTCGACGATTCTCAGTCTGGTCAATCTTGCTCTGATGACAGCTGCTGGGTCGAAAGTTATAAATGATGGAAAAGATGTGCCGAGACCTTTCCTTGAAAAGTCGCTGAATGTGGACCTGGCAGTCAAAATGGAAGTCCAGTCGTTTGTCACCCAGGTGATGTACAGTGACGTCAGCATCACAGCCAGAGGGTTTTTTATCGTACACAAATCTCTGCTACCCACGGTAAGGTCTTCTTTCAGTATCCCAACGAGTAACCTCGTCAAAGGATGAGGAAGATGACAATGCTGAGAAAGCGAAGTTGTTTCCAAGCAAAACAGAAACTTTATTTTGCACGGCCCGCGGTAATTTTCTGGCGATGGCTGGAGATTTCGTCAGCCTTTTCATAATCCTCAAGGAAAGCCGGTTAAGCATTGCAATCTTCCCTAAGCCTAGCCAGCTTTCATCCTCGGATACTGATGAACGTTAAACGCTCGGTCAAACGTTACTGGGGTAAACTAAAGCTATTAGAATGGCAGAGAGCTCATGGCAGTAGCGTGACCTAAGAATTACATGATATGGAAGTGAAGCTGGGACCCAAAAATGAGCATCTGACCAATCGGCGTGGAGAATCTCGAACCAGCCCATGGGGATCGACGAAAAAAGGCGCATCACGGCACGTGCCGTGTCTCATTGACCAGATCCTTGCATAGTTTTCGATCTTTTCCCAAGGATCGACTAAAGGAGAACTCTGCACGGCACGGCATGGCGCAGGAGGCACAAGTACTAGAATGAGGCTCGGGTACTAAAAGACACAAATCATACTTTATTGAAGACATGTTGGCACCAGGAGGCATGCACCGTCGATACCTTCTATACAATCCGTATTGTGACGTGCCTTCTTTTACTTCGGATTTTTTTTGTTTTATGAAAAGCGGAAAACCAATGTTCGACCTTGCTTTCTTCAAGAATCTGGGATTAACAAGTCTCACCAACTGCCATTTGTACCTTGTATCGTGATGATTTCACGAATTGTTTGTGGGAGAGGCACGGCACGACACGACCTAGTGTAGGAGGTACGAGTACTAAAAAGAGGCAGAGCCCTTTCAGGCTTGAGGTGATGAATGGGGAACAGGAGCAATTTTCTAAGGTGCATTATTTAGGCTCTGGACTTACGAGCTCTCACTACTCCTACTCTACTTGCTAATATCTTTTTTTTTTTTTTACTTAGGTCTCTTAGGCCATGCCGTGCCGTCTCGTGCTTCTTTCTAGTCGATCCGGCACGCATGTGCCTTCTTTTAGGACACGCGTCTTCTTTTAAGCTATGGAGCTGCAAATTGTCACTAGCTCCGTTTCATGCCTTTTTTCAGTTTCGCCTGAAAGGCGGAAACAATACTAAAAAGAGGCACGAATACTAAGAGATTTCTTAGTATTTGTGCTAAGAAATCTCTTAGTATTAGTAGAAATCTCTTAGTATTATATCAGTTCATTCCCAGCGCTCGCTGCGATAACACCTACCTGCCGTGCCCTGTGGACTATTGCTGACGTCACTGTGATTGCTGTACTGATTACCGCATACCGGTCCCTCGCTTGTTTTCAGAATATGATTTTGGGATTTCGGATGGAATATGTTTGCTTGATCAGGACAGCAGAATGACGGAAAAAACAGTGGTTTTAAGTTCTGTGTTGAACTTTGTACAAAGGAACGTGGAAAAGAAAACGAATAAGGATATCGTTATCAAGCAGTTGAAGTTTTTCTCCAAGGAAGCCTTGAAAGTTGCAATTGATATTTGCAAATCGTTGCTCGACAAGGACATTTATGAGAGTCGTAGGGGCTCTCACCCGGCCTCTGCATTTTTTGGCGATATTTTTGATCTGTTGTCTGAGAGGTTCACAAAATAATGCAGTCCCGACCCCTCGTTTCGCGATTCTAGACCCGGGCGAAGTTCCCACCATTCCTGAAGATGTAAGTACAATTGTCGCCTCACGCTTGAACGATTGCCAAGCAATGCTAACTTTTCTTGTGGAGAAGCACGAATCCTCTGCCTTTCCGAGCTCAGAGAACCAGCCACCAACGTGGCCGTCTTTGCCTAGACCAGAAAAGACTATTCCAGTTGTTCTGTCGAATCTGCCTGCTAGTTTGAGTGCTAACCCTACCAAGCAGAGGGAGTTCTTGAGCAAATTGGGACCTGCTGAAAAAATAGACAGAATCGAACAAAGAAGAGACAGGTTATTTGTGCATATGAAGGACGAATCATCCGCAAATGTTGTCGCCTCTGCGGCCCAAAGCGAGCGAAACGTCCTTAGTAAAGTACTGCGTTCAGAATACCTTGGCATCATTTACGTTGACAAAGATTACGACGTATCGACTATTCCCGATTTACTTACCGGTGTTTCCCAAGTCAAGCGTTTTGGAAATTCATCAGTTGTCCAGCTCACGTTTGTTACCAAGCACGACTTCGATCAGGCGCTCAAGTTCGGCATCTAAGTGGAATACACCCTGTTTTCCGTGTCAAAGCTCCTCGCAAAGCCGCTACAGTGCTACAAATGTCAGGGTTTTGGTCACCGTGCAAATCAGTGTCAAAATGACACTAAATGTAGCAAGTGTGCCGGTGATCATAGCTACTCCGAGTGCTCCTCAGTCGCGCTCAAATGTGCTAATTGTGGTTCTGACCATGCTAGTAACAGCTTTCGGTGCCCAATCCTAAAAAACGCCGCTAACGCTCGCGGTACAACTCAAAACCAAGGTGTACCAAATCGTAGACCGGCTCGTTAAATGGTGAAGTACGTGTGTTTTGTCAAAACATAAACGGTGCAAGAGAAAAATTAGACATCCTTCAAATAGTTTACAGTGTCTTTGATATAATTTGTGTTAACGAACATCTGCTTAACGAAGATAATAGTACAAGACTCATCACTTCTTCCGACCATCAGTTTTTTATCCGCCCAGCCAAAAGCACTGGAGGTCGACCCTCAGGTGGTTTAATGATAGCTGTTCGAAATAAGTATAAATGAAATCTATTTGGTTCTGGCGAAACATTCCTCGCTGTTGAATTTAGTGGTGTTGTAGTTGTCTGTGTGTATATGCCGACAAATTATAGAAACGACCGATCCAGTCAGAAGTTCGCGTCTGCTTGTTCGCGCCTGTCGAAATTACTTGAAAGAATAGCTCTTGCTCGTAAAGCTTGTATAGTTCTGGGTGACTTTAACACGGACATTAAAGACAATACCATTGGATTATCACAAATGTTGAAAGCTACGTTGCCACAGAATCTCTATTGCCTACAGAAAAATAGATCTTTTATATATGTCCACAACAGTGGTAGCACTTCTGATCTTGACTTTGTGCTCACTGACATGGCGGATCTCCAGCGGCAGATAGTTAAAGTCTCGGACGATTTTCTTTTAAGTGACCATTCGCATCTTGAGTTTCATTTACCACCGGGTTCACTTGAGACTCGTGCTCCCTCTAAGATAAAGTGGTTCACTAAACAAGTTTGGAGTCATATTGATGTTTTTACGTATCAAACGGCTCTTGATTCGTATTTAAGCAAGATAAGGGTTCCGTTTCATTTGCTTTCACGAGACAAATCTGAACAGCTTTTAGATTTGGATTGTTATTTGGGGGAAGTAGTACACAGTATGAAAACGGCTGCATCCGTTGCAGTTCCGTCCGAAAAAATAAAGTAACACACCCGTAAAAAAGGCTGGTCAGATTTTCCTGGTTTGAAGGATGAAAAGTCACGTCATTTATTCTGGAGACAAATGTGGATTGAATGTGAAAGACCACGATCAGGCTGGGTTTTCAAAATAATGAAATCGAGTAAACGCCAGTTCCAAAAGTTGGTGAAATCTTGGAAAAGAAGCCGAGTAAAGGAGCTATCGCGTGATATTAAAAATAAACCTCATCAGTTATGGCGAGAAGTGACTAAACTTACTCGTTCTACTTCTTCACCGCCTGACAGTATTGAAATAAATAGATGGTTTCAGCATTTTTCATCAATTTTTGCGGTTGATCCCCCACCACTAGAAGGGAACTTCCGGGAGATTCTGATGCAGCATTTTGATCGTCTAAACCGGTATAGTAACTGGCTTACCATTACACCATCTTGTGTTGAATCTTTTATTCGGCTTCTTCCTCCAGGAAAATCGCCAGGGTCAGATGGTATTCAACCTGAACATCTGAAGTACGGTACCTCAAAATTGTTTTGTCATATAGCTCTATTGTTTCAAGCAATAATATCCCAACAGTATGTCCCGCAAGGTTTATGCCAGGGGGTCGTTACTTGTATACATAAGAAAGGCAAAGATCCTAAAGATTGTTCTTCGTATAGACCAATCACTGTTTGTTCAGTGTTAGCCAAGTTACTTGAAAAGATACTGTGCCCAGTAGTGACGGCGTTGACGGATGTTGGTGACAATCAGTTCGGTTTTCGGTCAGGAATCGGTGTTCAGAATACACATGCCGTGTTTATTTCTATTGTTGAAAAGTTTAAGAAACGGAAGAAACCATTATTTGTTTGCACATTAGACATTTCAAAGGCGTTTGATTATGTCCTACATTCGCAAGCAATCCTGTCGCTACTGAGGGCAGGGTTTGATTCATTCGTTTGTAAATGTTTGTGGAATTGGTATGGAAAGTCTCAAGTAAGAATTCGTTCTGCAGGACAACTTTCTAGTCCTATAGAAATTCGTAGAGGTGTTAAACAGGGTTCAGTCATAAGCCCCGTAATATTTAATAATGCGCTGCGTTTTGCGACAAGATCGATTGAAGAGTTCCTGATAGAAGATGGTATTGATGTTAGTCATCCATCTTACGCAGATGACCTACTTCTGATGAGTGACAATTTAGAATCCCTACAAGAAGCTATCAATAGAGTGTCGTCCGCCCTTGGCGATATAGGTCTAAGCATAGAGCCCTCCAAGACTGAATTTGCCGTTATGAACGAAGAAATACTGCCATTCCGTGTGGTTGATGTTTGTGGCAAGACAGTTGTCCAAAAGGATACATTTGAGTATCTCGGACTTCGATATGGGAATTCCATTAAAGTTACTAAAAATTTAGTTATCGCGGCTCTTAAAGTTCAATGGACGGATCAAACCATCATGATGTCACATTACCACCCCCTAGAATACAATGTTACATCAGAAATCAGCAGATTCCTAGACAACTTGTTTTCGCTAATATACCGTTACGGCGTTTCTTACTGACTGCCATACCCCAATTTACTAGCTTCGACAACTATAAGCGAAGTTTCTTTTTCCTTATCAATTCGTTGTTACTAGATACTCCGGATTATTTGTATCGTTGACGAATATTTATCTTAACGGTCTTAACTGAGAATTCCGTGTACCCTCTTGAATCAGCTACAAGTAAGTCGGTTATATTTGTACATTTTGGCAGTTTATAACTTTAGATCCGGAAAACAAAACTTTTCTTCGGCACTACAAACAACCGAAGTTTCATCATATCACATTCGAGCAATCTGCAAGCTACAGAGACGATTTATTTTAGCAGCCATGGCACTCAGCTCTACAAAATGATAGATTTTCGTACATGACCGAGAGTTTTTGAATTTCCGCGCCTTGCAATACCATGCTCTGAAATCGTCTCCACCGAGACGCCAAAGAGGTAATGACAAGCAACAACAAGAAAACGGCTTATTTTTGAAGCGCTCTGTAGCGGAAGTCAGAAATTTGTATGTATGAAGCATTTTGTAAAAACTAGAGCATTGTTAGTGTCCATTGTGCTTTAAAGAAAAACTACGGAAAACCTACGGAATGTTGGCACGAACTAAAGTTCAATTTGATAAAATTACGCTTGGCCGTCTTTGCAATGCCATGTTCGCGCCCCATGTTTTCTTTCTAACCCCTCTGTGGAATTCACTGAATAAAACTGAGCGTAAATAAGTCCGTTCTAATTTTTTCCGGTACTGCAAATATCTACTGGGAATTCCCATATGGTTCCGAAACTCTTATGTATCACAAAGGTACCGTATTTTTGAAATAAGCGAAAAAATGGATGAGCTAACTAGCCGTTTCATCAATCGAAGTAGAAAACTGCACGATTTTCCACTGGCTAGCCTGGTGTAATCATGTGATTCAAGCATATTGTTGTTTTGGTTTCTCAGTTATCGCAGTCTAATTTTGTTTCGTAGTGTTGTTTGTTGTTTGATTTCTCTTTTTCTTTTTCTTTTGTTCCCTTGTCAACCCCTTCGACCATTTACTTTGTATTTGTATGGAGGGTTTAAATAAAATTGTTATTATTAAATACTAAGAAATTTAGTATTTGTGCTAAATAATAAATTTGTGCTAAATACTAAACTCCGGACCCAAATACAGTATGCTATGATATGGCTTCTGCCAACGATTTATCACGCGGGCAAGACATAAAACCCTTGAGCCTAGAAAAGACACTTTCGAATATGTATCCTGCCCTCTTTTGATGCGAACCTGCTTTAGAACAAAAAGGAGGCACGGAAGAACATGGGTCCTAGGAGAAGGCAAATATTTGTTATAATTTGTTGTAGATAGGTGGGTCCTAGTTTGTACTGTTTTCACTTTCTCTTATTTTTCTTACTCCTTTTTGTGTACTTGTACATTATGATGGGTAATAAATTCATAATAATAATAAAAGCGTTTAATGCAAGAATTCTCGAAAATCTATTTTTAGTACTTTTGCCTCCTTCATCATGCCGCGCCGCGCCGTGCTGTGTTTTTTTTAAGTCGATCCCCTCCAACTTCCTTTTCTGCAGTCATATATGCCAGAAGATTTCCGAGTTCCCCATAAAATCCTTCCCCCACAGTGGTTGGTCCCAAGACGTCTAGGATCCTTCGTCTTGCTTATTTTTGTAGCCAAATGGAGGGGATATAGGTTTGTCGTGGGATTTTCTCTTAAGTAAAGAAAACTCATTCTAAGGCTCTGAAAATTTAAGAAAAATTCAGGATATTAGGAAATAAACAAAATTGATAGTGCAGTCTAACGGATTGAATGCTGTAAAGACACTCGCCCTTCATTCCTATCTTCTTCTTTTTTTTAGATTATTGGATCTGCTGTGACTTACTTAGTGATCCTCCTACAGTTCCGTGGCAACACCGGCACAGTAATGCATCTGCTAATTGCAGATGTCTTCGTCGGTTGTTTCTGACAGAATTGACACTGGAGCTGTTAAAACCGCGGTGCATCTATCAAGTCCGACTTTGCAATACGTTCCTTTAATTGTGGTTTACATTTTTTAATAAACGTATCTCTACTCTAAAATCTCTACTCTACTTTGTTAACACCTGAATGTTGCATATTGAAATTTGAGTAAAGCTAGCCTTGATGTACGTGTTCAGCTATTTGGAGCCATCCCGTGCCATCCCGTCACTGATATCAATAGGTTATGTCACCCTCCACAAAATAATGATCGATTAGAGTGCGACATGGTGTGGTGAATTCGGTTAATGGTGTCTTTTGTGAGTACCTAATGTTGGCTGGTGATAGGACTTTGCAGAGAGAAAATGGGCAGTTCGTTAAAAAAAAAACTTTTCAAGTAACAATAGTTGTAATTTCTTCCTTTCTTCCGGATATCAGTATAAGCTCCTTTAAGAAAAGGCTTGTTGATCCAAACTTGTTCTTTCCGAAAAGGCAATTTATTTAGACAATGTTTGGTGAACAATTTTCTTATTTTTTTCTATTTTTCTTGCTGACTATTTCGTCTTTTTCTTTTTCTTTTTTTCTTCTTAAAACATAACGCTCGCATATGAAACACATACACACCTCATTTGGGCCGGAGGACGAGGACATTACTACAGTGGCAAGCTTCAGCTGTCACCGATCTGAATTATCTTATATCTGTGAATTGTGGGATGTAGCAGTAATAAACACTGAGAGATTTTCAGTTCTCTGTTAGCGCAGAATTCTTTTAAGGTCGTCTCTTAAGCTTGCCCCTGTAGCAATGTCCTCGCCCTCCGGTTGTAATGAGGTGTGTCAGTGCCGCGTTCCACTGTTCTACAACAATAACGTTAGTGTTAGTAAACCATTGACTGAATCATTTCCATCACTGTCGAAAAGTCACTAGCCAAGCCATCAGCAAACATGACGTAGATCTACGTTGCCTGGGCAACGTCAAGTGTTGCAACAACCTTTGTACTCTACGGCTTAGCCGACAAACGTGTTGCGGTTTGCGGGGGCAACACTTTGGTTCTATAGGCCTACTGGCGCACTGAATCCTCGCAGCCTCGATTTACCATATCAACAAAAAGAAGAACTCCGCAAGACGAGTAGGAGTCCCTAAGTCTATTGGTACCCCTCACCCACAAAAAGAAGTCAACTTAAGTGGAATACAACAGAGGATTTGTATGGATTTTGGCTGTTAAGGTATGTTACCCCTCGAATAATTATTTTTAAGGCCGAAGTCTGTTTTTTACTTCACCTTTTTGCATCGGTGTTGTTGCAGAATACTTGTCTCTGTTCTTAACTGGAATTTCTCTAAATCAACAATCAACGTATCTTTGTTACTATCTATTACTATCTATTAAGGCTCATTAAGGTAAGTCGTTATCTTCGTTATATTATCTATGTTGCAGTCGATGCGCTACGTTAATGCAGTAGATACAGTTCTAAAAAAACAAGACCAAAGGTTTCGATGGCATCCCAAAAATGTAATATTTGACCCAGACAACTAGGTCTTGTCTTCGCCAGATCCAGCCTTCGCCAGGCTAATCATCTGAGAAAATCCAGTTCAGGTATACCTGTATAAGCCATATCTATTTTGACGATAGGTTACTGATCGAAACTTCCTGCTTTACTTCTGCCAAATTTCCGGTTTCGGCCGATTTCCGAGCGAACTACTTTTCCAGCCAAAAAAAAGATAGTTCAGAAACGAATTCAGCGTATCTCCTTGTACCTATAAAGAACATCTAATCAACTTCAAATCAAACTTTAACTTATAAAAAAATCCGGTTTCAACCGGATTACGGACGAACTATATGTCCGGGTAAAAAATGATTGTCATATACCGATTCAGCGTCTCTTCTTACCTTTAAATCTGTCATCTAATCAACTTCAAATAAAATTATTACTTTTTACACATTTTCCGGTTTCGGCCGGATTCCGGACGAACCACTTGTCCGGCGAGAAAATGGTTTTCACCATCGTGTCCAGCATGTCTTCTTACCCCTAAATCGAACATCTAATCAACTTCAAATAAAACTTTTACTTTTAACAAACTTTCCGGTTTCGGCCGGATTCCGGGCGAACTACTTGTCCGGCGAGAAAATGGTTTTCATATTCGTGTTCAGCATGTTTTCTTACTCCATAATCGACTATCACATTAGCTGTTTCAAAATATTTTGTTTGCCCCTTAAATTCAACCCCCTCCCCCACCCCTAAATGTAGGGCTACAGAGCCCATCTACGAACTCGACCTTACTCTTGACCCAAAGAATCCTCACACCAAGTTTCATCAAAATATCTCATTCCCTTCGAGAGTTATCGTGCTGACGGACGGACGGACGGACAGACGGACAACTTTTGCGATGTCATGCTATAGATTTTACTCTTTTTTTTTTAGATTGGAGATTTTACTAAATATCAGTGAGCGTGGTTTAACAATTAGAATGATTTTACAGTGACTAGCCGTGACTAGCCGATAGCCGACACTCCATTTAATCAGTTGCAGAAACTCTTCGTACACTTCTTATATCAAATACCTTCGTTCTGTGTAGGAAGACTAGGAAGGCACTCGAGCTGCCATCTATAGACATGAGGCGACGCGAAAGAAAATTCAAATCGCATTCGCAAATCGGTATAAATGAGACGTTAGCTCTGAGACACTTCGGTGATAAATTTTACTTTCAGAAGTAGTGCATACTACAAGAACTGAAAGCTGGTACACAACACATACAACTACTAAGATACATATTAACTAGCGTCATTTCTAGCTATACATCTGAAGCCGACACGTATTCTCATCTTTATTTTCAGATTGTTGGAGCTGCTGCAACCTATAAAGTGATTGTCATACAGTTCCGTGGCAATGGCCTCCTACAACAGTCAGGCTGCTGGAATTTCATCCTTCTATCTCCAGTTATTGTCATGTAAGAAACATTAAAAACTGTGCAATCTGGGACCAATTGCCCCTTAACCAAGTGGGAATGGGATTTGGGACCCCCATGCAAAAAGCAAAAAGAGACCCCAGTGGTCACACGCCTAGCAAGTTTTAACTTGAAACCTGTAGATTCCTGTCACGAACTTTACTCTTGGGCAATCTGGGTCCAGTTGCCCATGAACGGGGTGGGTGGGTGAACTGCTCAGTTCAGTTCAGTTAGTTTTAACCCTTATGTAATGGGCCATGGAGCTTTGTAGGGGTTGAAACTTATTTTTTTTAAATTATTTTGAATTTAATAAAATTGAACTGAACTGCGACTTTAAAATTAGGTTCCCAGTCACAAAATCTACAAGTACAGGGAGTTTCATCGTCCTATGCCCAGCTCTGGTCAAGCTATGAACATTTTTCACTGGGCAATCTCAGCCCAATTGCCTCTGAACCGCCTCGGTAATGAATTGCCGCCTCGTTAATGACCAGTACTAGGGGGCCTCGTGCCATTTAGAGATTAGTTATGCTCCGCATATTCGCGCGTGGCCCAGTCCAAATCCTGTCCTCCTGCTTTGTTTGTCTTCTTGAATTAGGCTAGACAATATGGATTTTTTTCCCGATTAAAGAGTACCAAGTGGGAATGCTATTTGGGACCCCGAAAAGCAAAAAGAGACTCCAATGGTCATACGTCTACTAAATTTCAACTTGATACCTGTAGATTCCTTTCACGAACTTTACTCTTGGGCAATCTGGGTCCAGTTGCCCATGAACGGTACTAGGGGTCCTCGTGCCATTTAGAGATTGGTTAAGCTCCGCATACTCGCGCGTGGCCCAGTCCAAATCCTGTCCTCCTTCCGGATTTTATTTGCCTTTTTTGTTATGCCTTTCCCCGTCACTTGGGCTTATTTCACTGCTTTTTCTCGCTCGGTTTGTGACCTGCTGCCCCTTCTGTAACGGAGCGGCAATCACCATGTGGGAATCACTATCACTGTTGCTGCTGCTGGTAGGCTGCTGCTGGTAGATGGAATTTCCATTTTTGTTGGAACTAATGGAGTTTCTGTCTCCATTTTTTGTGTTTCCTCTTGCTATGGAGTTCCAGCCTTCGCCTTCAGAGTTGTGTGGCTTTCTTATCTTTGGCATCATACGTAAATACTTCACCGTCTATCTGGAGCCTATCACCCCTCAGCTGTGCGCGCCTGTTCTCTTTAATCGTATACTCGAGCAAAGGCTTGAGGGTACACCGAGCTTCTCGCTGAATGAATGTATAGTCAGGTGGGATGCCCACACCGTTTCCTTTTCTTCGAATAACTTGTGAATTTTTCAGCACGCAATTTCGAAGGTCGTGTGAAGCAAACTTTGCAGTAAAGGGACCGCTACTAGGCCCAAATGCGTCCACTATGTCGTAAGGGGGTATCTCGAGGGAAGGTAGACAATATTCGAGGAAAGAGATAACGTGTTCTTAGAGACTGGCCCGGTTTCGCATCAGTTAGGTTGTGTACTATGAGATTGGGTCTCTTTGCTTCAGATTCAATCCGGGAAATCTGAGATTCCGCGCTCTTCGGAGTTGGACGACTTCGGCCTGTGGAGTTTCACCAATCAATGAGCTTTCGGACATCTTGACCGACATTTCTTAGATCATCGACTGGATTTTGGCTATGTCCACTGATTCTTTAGGTAGCAAATCCAGCTTAAAGTTGATCTCCTTCAAGTATTGGGTATCGATCATGCTGGCTTCATCCACATTTTGGTTATTTCTCGCTCCTGCCGTTTCCAGTCCTGTTCTTGATTTTTTTTTCTTACAAATAGGTCGTAAAGAAACCTTGATTTCTCCCAGCAATAACAGAGTTCTTAGGCTGTATCTCACTTCTGCCACTGCCTGAGATAGGGCTTATTACATCCACGTGCTTCCTGTAGTCAATCTATCCGCTTGTAAATGGTAAATCCAGAGCTCAAGCACAAAACAAGTTGACTGACTTGACTCTCTGACTGCTTGTCGACGACTGGAAATACACGCACTGGTTCACGAGTTATGAGCTCCACAAAAAACGCTGAAAACCGAAAGCTGCTACAGCGCTCGCCAGAGTGGATTGTTCCCAAATTAATACTCCACTAAAACAGGCTGGAACTATCTCTGAAGATTGTTTTGACGCGCATTGATATTCGGCTTCCTTGTCGCGCGGACTTGCTGGCACGAGGTAGGATCTTTCCGACTCTTTTCATCTGAACTTTAAGTTTGCGGTCGCGGGGGGGACCGATAGGCTGGCAGCTTTGGAGGGGGAACCTCTGAACCTTTCGTTATTCAATGAAACTTTTAATGTTTTTGGCCAAAGAGAAAATAACGCTTTTTCCGAAATAAAACCGTCATCGTATGTTTCTCCTGATGAAATAAATAGACTTGAAGATGATTCAAAGAGAATTGGATTTATGAACATACAGGGTCTTGCCAGTTCGATTGATGAACTAACGAGATTATTGCCAAGAAATAGAATTGATATTCTGGGAATTTGCGAAAACATTTATCAGTGATACAACAAAACATAATTTTAAAATTCCGGGATATAAATTCATTGATAAAAATCGACAAGTCCATGGAAAAGGTGGCCTTGGTTTATTTTTGAAAGAAGGGGTGCATTTCAAACGTCTGCCAGAGCTGGAAAAATACGACGTTGAAAAAGTGTGTGAAATTTTGGCTGTTGAGTGTCGGCCCGGAACCAAAAAAATACAAATTTGTGTCGTATATAAGCCTCCGTCGGCCCCAATCCCGCTATTTCTGCAATCCCTAGAGTCTTTATTAGCATCTTTGGACGATAAAGATGTTGTGATCATGGGGATTTTAATATAAACTTACTCCAATTTGAAGAAAATAGTCAAACAACAGAATTTATTACTCTAATGACATCGAAATCACTAATTCCATCATGTACAATCCCCACGCGTGTTTCATCGACAAGTGCAACTCTCATCGACAACATATATTTTGTAACAACACCAGCAACGTCTTCACAAGTTGTTCTGACGGATTTTTCTGATAATTTTTTGTTAATTTCTGATGTGAGATACCAGATTCAGACAAGAAAAGCACCAGAAACAACAAAACCGTATTATCAGTAAGAAAAATCTGGAGTGTTTAAAAGATAAACTGAATATTACTGATTGGTCTCGTGTCTTTGATGCTGAAGATGTAAACTCTGCAACGACTTATTTCTTACAAGAGTTTAATGCTGCTTTTGACGATTCATGCCCCAGAGTAAAGAAAAGGAAAGGGAAGTATAATCAACCAATCCAACCATGGATATCGCCCGCCATTTTGACGTCAATAAAATGTAAAAACCATCTCTATAAAACTTTTTTGTCTTTCCCAACTGAAGAAAATAAAATAACGTTCAAAAATTACAAAAATTTACTTTCAAAAACAATACGTAATGCTAAAATTAAATATTATTTTGATTCTTTCAGCGAAGTAAGTAAGTCGCCAAAGAAAACTTGGGAATTAATCAATTCATGCTTAAACCGATCGCAAACATCTTCTACCCCAACAGAAATAAAGGACGCACATGGTAATACAATTGATTGGGAACTAGAAATAGCTAATTACATAAATTCGCATTTCACGTCAATTGGACAGTCGGTTGCCAATAAGCTCCAACATAATCGGGCCCACGACCAATGTAATTATCGTAAATACCTCGGAAAGCCTTCTGAAAAATCTATGTTTTTAACCCCAGTAACAGAGGAAGAGCTTGCTAATACTGTTAAGCTTTTAAAGAGTGGAAATTCCCCGGGGATCGATGAATCGTCGACCAACATTGTGAAAACTATTTTACCGAGTATTAATAAAGTTATGTGTCATTTAATAAATCTGTCATTTAAATCGGGAACTTTTCCAGATTCATTTAAGAAAGCAAAAGTGTTACCACTGTTTAAAACCGGTGACCGGACTAATTGCACCAATTACAGACCAATATCTATTCTTTCGGGTTTTTATGGCACTTGCAGCCTCTGGCTCAAGTGCCATATACCGATCGCAATTCCGTCCGTCGGTCGGTCGGTCGGTCGGTCGGTCCGAATTTTTTTGTCCCACATGTTCGAGTTAGGGTACTTCCAGATGTGTTAGGACGATGAAACTTGACAGGAAAATCAGGGACCCGACCAAACTAACCTGGAAATGATCAGTTTCCCGATCCCACCATCTGGGGGGGAGTGGTGGGCCGGGGAATTCTGAGAATTAAGTAGTTTTTTTCACACTTTTTCGAGTTGGGGTACTTCCAGATGTGCTAGGACGATGAAACTTGGCAGGAGCATCAGGGACCCGACCGGGCTAACCTGGAAATAATCAGTTTCCCAATCCGACCACCTGGGGGGGGAGTGGAGGGCTGGGGAATCCGGAAAACTGGAGTAGTGTGTAACTTTCGAACGGGTGATCGGATTGGAATGAAACTTAATAACTGAATAAATGGTAATACCTCTGATGTCCCATTTGAAGTCCGGACCGGATTCGACAGCTATGGGGGAGTTGGGGGGGGGACCGGAAATCTCGAGAAACGGTTAGAATGGAGGGATCGGAGTGAAACTTGCTGGGAAGAACAAGCATCTGCTCCAGATAAATCATTTATACATTTGGACTGGATCCGAACACTAGGGGGGGGGGGGTGGAGGGGAGTTTCCCGGAATTCCGGTAATGGCGGTTTTGGGGATTTTCACGACGAAACTTGGGAGGCGAATCAGGGACCCGATCAAAATGACTTATAAATAAAAATTTACATGATCCGATAGTCGTGAGGGGAGTAGTGGGAGGGGGAATCCGGAATATTGAGTCATGCGTAACTTTGGAACGGTTGATCGGATTTGAGTGAAATTTGATAATTGATCAGAGGACATGTCTGTGGTGATCTTTGTCATGTCCGGACCGGATTCGACAACAATGGGGGGGGGGGAATACGTGACCGGCTCAGACTGGGGAGATCGGGATGGAACTTTGTGGGAATAATAAAGAGATGCTCAGGATAAATCACTTACAGATCCGGATTGGCTCCGGCGACAGTGGGGGAGTTTGAGGGGGGGGGGGTCCGGAATTCCGGTGATCGCGATTTAAGGTACTTCCAGATGTGCTAGGACGATGGAACTGGGCTGAAATATTAGAGATTCGATGAGATTGGCTCAGAAATCGCCACTTTCCAAATCCGACATTCCTTAAAGTACCAATCTTGACCGTAAATTTTGAAAAATACTTTTAAGCAAATTATACATTTTCATTATCCCCATGAGCCCATTATCATTTTGCCTCAAGGGTTTTGCTTACAAATGAAGTTCTAGCTCCCTTAAAGTGTGAATCTGAACCGCAAGGTCGAAAACTATTTTTTTTTATCAAACGATACATCTCAACCCATGATCATTTGTGCCACAAGGGTTTTGCTTAAAAATTTATGTTATCACCCTTAAAGTGCACATTTTAACCGAAAAGTAAAAAAAAAACTTTTTACCAAACGGTATATATCAATGATCCCTAAGGGCCTGTGATCGTTTTGTCTCAATAGTTTTTCTTACAGATGAATTTCTAGTGCCTGTAAAGTACGTATCATAACAGCCAAGTTCTAAAACAAAATACGTTTTCTCTAGCTCCCTTAAAGTGCGCATCTGAACCGCAAAGGTAACCTTAAAAGTACTTTTGATCAAACCCTACATCTCAACCCATGCAAGTGCCATATGAGCTTACAGCTCTTGTTCTAAATTAATGGAGCGATGTTTTTATAATCGAGTTTATAATTTCCTTAATTCGAAAAATTATTTTTCAAAAACTCAGTTTGGGTTTAGAAAAGGACATAGCACACAGGATGCTATCCTTACTATGGTCCAATTTATTCATGAATGTCTTGATAAAAAATTGATTCCGGCTAGTATTTTTTTTGACCTTGAGAAGGCATTCGACACGATTTGTCACGAAATATTGTTGGATAAATTAAGCCATGGTGGGATACGAGGACCAGCGCTCGATTTTATCGCATCTTACCTAATAGTCAGAGCGCCAGATTCTGTATCTCGCTTATTTCGATTAGTACCCATGCCGGAAGGTACAAAAATGTTAAGGGTGGATCCCAGGGTAGTCGACCATGCTGAAAACGAATATCGTAGGGCGCATGTTCGCCGTTGGGGCGTTTCTGAGATATAGGCCAAAAACGCCAAATTTAGCCTATAACTAAGTGTGACGATTCAGGATTTTTTTGCGAGTTATTGGGTTGAGGAATCCGGCGTAATGTTATATCAATCGAAAGAGGAGATCTAGATCTACAAGAATATGATTTTTAAATTGAAATAAAAACTCTATTTTTTTCTCTATTTACTGCAGTTTTAAAATAAGTGCTGTAAAATTCGACAAATATCTCAAAGAAAGGCTAAAAACTCGAAATTTCTTCAAGGTAACAAACTTTTTTTTCGTATTAGAAAAGAAAGTTCATTCAATTCCGTACAATTTGAGCTAAACAAATATAAACTATTTTTATTTTTAAAAGGTCTGCGATTTTTTTTTGTAGTGTCACTGAAATGATCACTAGCCATATCGTGAAAAGGGACATGGTTTTTTTTTTCTTCAAAGGGTAGGAATACTTCAAACTTCCTAACTGTTTAAAATTTTTAACTTTTACTGAAAAATAAAAATAGGTTTAAAAAAAAATGTTGACTAAAAAGATAAATATTCCTTCAACCCAAGCTGACTGCGAATCATATTTGACAGTGCAAAAACGGATACGTCAGCTAAATTTTATTCGAGCTATATTTCGGCCCTTCTTGGCAAGGATCCTCTTCAGGCTCATACAAGTTTCGTTTTTCAAACTTGAGCGGTTTTGAGCCTGAAGAGGACCCTTGCCAAGAAGGGCCGAAATATAGCTCGAATAAAATTTAGCTGACGTATCCGTTTTTGCACTGTCAAATATGACTAAAAAGAGTGTTTTTTTTTCTTCAAAGGGTAGGAATACTTCAAACTTCCTAACTGTTTAAAATTTTTAACTTTTACTTAAAAATAAAAATAGGTTTAAAAAAAAATGTTGACTAAAAAAAGTGTTTTTTTAGAATGGACGAATATGTTTTCTGGTGTATTAAGGGGTCTGCAATTACCTTTTTGGGACCTGATTTGCCACTGATACGACTGAGCTATTTACTACATGAAAGAATTCTGCTTCACAGATGGATTCAGTCGGCGCACTGGGGTTGTCTTACTCGGCCTGCCCGTAAAATTGGGTAATAGTAACTGATTAGGGACCTGTTGTAAAGTATAAGGTATCAAATAAAACTTTCAAAAATATTCCTCATTTTCTTCTTCCGAGAGTTCAGATGGGGCAAGGTCAGACTCCCTGCATGCCCTCCTCGTTCCGCGGCAGGAGCATAAGCTGCAGCATCCTTTCATTTTTGAGCAGCTACAGTCTTTCCTGCATCTTCCACTTTTGCATCTGCAGTAAGCTTCCAGGCTTGATGCTTCTTTACAGCTTGAGACGACCGCATCTACTCCCCCTTCAGCCATCTTCCATCCATGGAGGAGTGGATCTGGAATGCTCGGCCGAGCCTGTACTGACGACAAGATTATCCATGTAGCGAATATGGCTCTTCGTACGCATGGCTCGAAGGTGTCGTCAGAAGGTGGCAGTCTTCTCACATCTTGTTTCTGGCACCAAATGTAAGCCCTTACACTGGCCAGTGAATTGAATCCGGCCTGTTTACCGTACATTTCAATGACCAGGGATTTTGATAGGTCGTAAACTTCTCTAAACGCGTCGACTGAAAGCTTCCCTTCTGCATCCTTGATCCGCTCCGTCACAGACACCATTTTTTAGGCAAAAGTTGGAGACGCCGCGGTGTTTAAGAAAGAAGCTTTCCCGACGCCGAAGAAAAAGTTCGTTGTGTTACACCCTGACAGACAGTGCACGAACGGTAACATAATCTGCTCCTCTTTGGACAAGTGGACTCCATCCGCCAGCTCGTGTACTGGGATAATGTAAGTCGGGAACTTCAAGAAAAGTTCGCTCAGTCCCTCAGCTTGAAGCTCTTCAAAAAATGAACACAGGCTACTGCCACGTCTGTGTCGTTGGCATGCACAACGATGCTACAAGCGTCACGGCTAGCGTACTTGGCATGTGTCATAAGGCGTTGGTAAGCCTCTTCGTGGCTGGAGGACAAGCATTCCTCGTAGTCACAGTGTTCTGGTAAAGTTCGACTGCAGCCACGGTTGACCAGAGACACTTTGAATCTCTCCTTGAACCCACCTGAGAGAAAAAGGTTGAGTGCGTTCGGAAGCTGATTACCCATCTGCTCCCAGGTTTCATACAAAATTTCGAGGAGCCGGCTTTTAGACGCTGAGCTTGCAAGTACGGCATCCCATTCTTCAATTGTGCTAAGAGCGGAAATCTGGAGGTTTTCCCCTTTCCCTCGTCGGAGTCTGCATGCTGATTTCAAGGAGATCGACTCTCCGGTGTCCGTGAGCTTCCCAAACAGCCCGTCGTACCGATCTGCGACAATGTGGACTTCAGGAATACCCACTGGAAGATCATTCAGCAACGATAGAAGCAATCTTTCCGCGAAGGATTTGACTGTTTCAAACCTGGCAGGCCGATATGACCTTATCTTGGACATTAGGTCAATGATGTGTGCTGTAGCTGATGTTGTTTCTTTGGATTTCAAAGTCGCCGGCCAAGCTGCAAGTCCTCCTTTTTTTCTTAGCCAGTTCAACAGCACAGCTTTGTTCCCCGTCCTTATTTTCCAGCCGGAAGATGTCTTGGTTAATCGTTGCGGAAGATGTTCAAAAATGGATGGAGGGAAAGGAAGAATCTCTTTTGTGAGGATCTTTGCAACTGCTTTCTCCTTTTCTTCGCCGTAGCTCAACTGAGCAGTAATGATTCTCTTCAAGGCTGTTACTTCAGAGCTCAGGAGATCGGTTCTAGGGACACCCTTCACTTTCTGAGTTTTTCTCTCTGAAGGGAAAGTTCGGAGTGCAATCTTTTTCACATCTTCTTTCCTGTTGCACAGAAAGTCCTCAACCACCTCTTTTCCTTTTGTGGCTACGCAAGTAATATCAGAAACAATCTTCACATCGTCCACAACTTCTGACGTCACAATATTCACTAGGTCGAAGTCCACTCTGCTGAACGGATTGCCACATGCAGTGAAAATGTCTCGAACTCTATCTCGCGAAAGTTGTAATCGCGTCGTCGTCGACTGATTGTCTTCGTGATGTTTCAATGTCTCTGTGGATACGTTGACTACTTGCAGGAAACCATTGCTGATGGCAGCGGAAATCGGTAAGGTAAGAATCCAAGCTTCAGTCTGTCTCTCATCCATTTGTTCTCCTAGTATTCCGGCCGTCGTCTTTGCATCCTTGTTCACTGTACATTCCAGTATCTGATCGGACCAGGTGGCCGTGAACCTGGTGTGCGTTCTCTTCACTGCGAAGTATCCTTTCATGAACTTCCTGTGTACATCAGGAAAGGTTTGTGGTAAACTTCACATGTCTGATAGGTACTGTATGAGACATCTTGTATACTGAGGATGGTCCGCCGCCGCCAAGTATGGCAACATCCGAGCAGTTGCTGTCAAATGAGACTCCCAGTCACAGTCTCGTTCAGCATGAATGAATTGCATCGCTATTTCAAGTATTCCAAGAACTGCCACCAGAAAGCAAACGTGGGCGACGCATTTCGCAGGGTGTCGAAGGCATTCATTATGGGAGCCAAAGTGATTAAGGTATCGTTTTCCTCCTGAAGTGCAGTTCGCGCGTCAGCACCGTTTGCCAATGAAGTCCTGAATAACTCAATGGCACTACCCAGCTGGTCCAGACGGGATAAGTCTTCCTGTGCTTCGGAGTAATACTCTTCCAAGGACTCCCAGTAGAGGGCTAGCACGACCTCGTACAGTATGCAGTAGGCATTGATAGCTTGGTAGTAGCCTTTCCCTTGAAATACCTTTTCGCAAGTACCAGAAAGCAGCAGCTTTGCCTTTGCAGCTGCCCCCATTCTAAAAAAACACTTTTTTTAGTCAACATTTTTTTTTAAACCTATTTTTATTTTTAAGTAAAAGTAAAAAATTTTAAACAGTTAGGAAGTTTGAAGTATTTCTACCCTTTGAAGAAAAAAAACTATGTCCCTTTTCACGATATGGCTAGTGATCATTTCAGTGACACTACAAAAAAAAATCCCAGACCTTTTAAAAATAAAAATTGTTTATATTTTTTTAGCTCAAATTGTACGGAATTGAATGAACTTTCTTTTCTAATATGAAAAAAAAGTTTGTTACCTTGAAGAAATTTCGAGTTTTTAGCATTTCTTTGAGATATTTGTCGAATTTTACAGCACTTATTTTGAAACTGCAGTAAATAGAGAAAAAAATAGTGTTTTTTTTTCAATTTAAAAATCATATTCTTGTAGATCTAGATCTCCTCTTTCGATTGATATAACATTACGCCGGATTCCTCAACCCAATAACTCGCAAAAAATCCTGAATCGTCACACTTAGTTATATGCTAAATTTGGCGTTTTTGGCCTATATCTCAGAAACGCCCCAACGGCGAACATGCGCCCTACGATATTCGTTTTCAGCATGGTCGACTACCCTAGGATCCGTCCTCAGCATTTTTGTACCTTCCGGCATGGGTGGGTGCACGATACAGAATCTGGCGCCCTGACTATAACGGGTCGATCCCAAGTAACAATCATCAATAAGACAGTCTCGGATCCATGTTTGTTATCAAATATTGGTGTCCCTCAGGGTTCAATTCTGGGACCACTGCTTTTCCTAATATACATAAATGACCTTCCATCAGCGACAGATAACCACAGTCTGAATGTCCTTTTCCTGACGATACCGGATCAACACTTGCAGGACAGTCGGAACAGGAAGTCAAAGAGAAGCTGCAAATCGCGTTTTCCCAACTGATTGTATGGCTAAAAGCTAATCGTCTGTCATTGAATGCCGCAAAAACGAAATTTATCATTTATAGTAGAATTGGTCACAAAGCAAAAGGAATTTCAACAATAACTGATCAGGATACAGATATTCAAATTCAAAGGGTAACTTCACTCCGGTATCTGGGTATAATTATTGATGAAAACCTATCGTATAAAGAATATTGTAATAGATCACGGGTTAAAGTTGCCCAAGGAGTTGGTATAATGAGGAGGTTCCAGCATTTTTTCCCGTATGAAATTCTCCGCCTGATTTATTTTGCTTTGATACATTCCCATCTTACGTATTGTCCCCTTATATATTTGGCAACATTCAAACATCATGTGAAACCGATACAGACTCTTCAAAACCGTGCTCTTCGAATTCTACAAAAATATTTACCGTCCCCTTCTTCTTATCCTAATAAAATGCAAACCGAAACTCTATATTTGTTAACTAATATTTTGCCTGTTTCAGAATTATTCACTCTTCATTCTTTTTTATTTAAGATAAAATATGACCGGTCGGAACTGCCTTCGTATTTTCGTTCGAGTAATTTTTTCCCTGACCAACCTGACCATGATTATGAAACCCGTCACAAATGGAAGATTCAGCACCGTAAATTATTTACTGAGAGATCGCGGTTCTCACCATATTTTTCGATCACGGGATCATGGCGTCTTTATCTACAATATATTGACTGCAGCAAATCTCTTCCAAGTATTAAGAAACAACTTCATTCTATACTTATTAATAAATTCAAGAACCAATGATAAATTCAAATTTAAAGTAAATCGTTAAGTATTAAATTTTTTGGGTGGATTCCTCATAAGTTGCCGGCCATTGATTACCCTTGCTTGCGCATCGTTGTTTTTTTTTTATTGTGGGTTTTCGGGTTGATCTTTGCTGAGTGTCGGTGTGTTTGAGTGGCGGGTTCCCGTCTATTGGCGAGTCATGGAATTTATTTATTTATATGATTATATGTTAAATAGATTTGTTATTTTATTGTACCGGGTTTTGGTCAATCGACCTTGTGTCTCCGGCTTAACCCTATGTATGATAATTTTGTAAAGAAGCGTAATTAAACCTTGAACCTTGAACCTTGGCTGGGTTTAATCAAGTATTAAACTGACTCTGGTAAGAAACGTTATTCATCTCTTAAGATAGTTTCGACTATCACTGATATTTGGATCGCACTCGGCTAGACCAGAAGCTAAAGACATAAAGGAATTAGTGTGTGTATCTGGATAGGCGTTTGGCTAAGGATGAGTAAAATGTTCACGGTCCATTGCATTGCAAATATTAAAGACTCGATTGTCTGGATGAATAAATTCAATAAATATTCTCCTTTTGGGATCCCTCTATAACTTTGCTTGTAACGACACGAAACATTTGATTCCAAATGTTTCTCGCTAATTGCCTTTTTCTCGAAGGAGAATTTCCTCACAGCTGTCTTATGCTTTCAAGAGTGAGACGATTTAACCAGAGTAGAAACGATTTAGGCAAAGTATAAAAGCAGGTATATAAAGACCGTTGTATATGTATTAGTAAAGTCAGTCTTAAGTTAGTCTTAAGTGAGAAGTCAGTAGTGATTAAGGATGGATTAACGGATGTATGCAGAACTTCAATATTTAACGTAAGTGTGATTTCTAAACAGTATTTATTGAATGTAGGGACCCAGGACCTACCGACCGAACTTCCCCCCCCACAGTCACGAACCAACCCTTCGAGGATTAATATCAGAGTACCGGTATAGTTCCGTATGTACCAACCGCTCGGGTACACGCTACAAGTATACTAGATTCTCGGTATCGGACAACAGGTTACGTAAAGGTATGACACGAGAGTCGTAATATAACACTGGTGGCATCGTTTTGCTGTGGAGGGGAGAGTTTCAGAAAGTTCCTTTCTTTCTTAAGGGGGTTCAGGATACGGCATCAGCATAAACTAAATAAGGGACCCAGTAGATATTGCGTAAATAGGCCATTAATGCCATAGGCTGCCGTTATTTTTTTTATTTTTTTTTTCAGAGAAGAAAAGGGAAATTTAGATTTTTTTTTGCGGCGGAGGTCAGCAGGTCAAAGATAGATCGGCTTTTGTGTAAACAGTTGTAATAAAGAATTCTCAGAGCCCTTCAAATATGTTCAAGTTGAGCTATGCGTAGGATCCTTGAGGAAAACCGATCTGTGCAAAATGTGCAAAGGCAGGCCACGTTGCAAGAAATGGCAAAGATTGCATGATTCATCGAAGCATTAAATCGCGAAGGCTCCAGAGTAAGAATGAGTCAGGCGTTCCGCAGGTTCCGTCGTCCGTCTTACATTAGTGCGTACAAATGCGCTAAGGATGCACTTTTTGTTGACGTCATGTTGTTTGGAGTACAGTTAGAGGCATCGGCGTGCACGAGTTCCGGTATAAGCCCTCTCAGGGCCCTCTTCAGGAGGTTGCCACACCGAGTCCAGGAGAGACTCGTAGCGTACTCCATTTTTATGAAAAGTGCTTCAGGGCACGGTTTTGACGCTACAGATGGCATCACAGAATTTTTAAAGATTGGAGACGACTGTTACGAGGAAAATTTAATCGCCGTCGATGCTTTCATTCAAGCCACTTTGAGCAAAAGGGGAAGGCCAGATTTAGATGCTACACGGGCAGCAGAACAAGCATCAAAGAAAGCAAAACAGGAGGAGTACAAACTGTACCTTGAGTCGCTCTCAAGTAGACAATCGAGACCATTACGAGACAGAAAGCAGCCAGACAAGTTAACATACACGAAACTGGGAGGTGGGACACAGAAATAGGGAGAAAATTCTTCACAATTACTACGCGTCAAGTGAATAACAGCGTCATGAACTGTCGTTCACTTGAATGTACTTAATCGCATTTGAGTGTAAAAACCTAAAATTTTTAAAGATGTTTGTCCTTACCCTATTCCTTTGTGATTAAGGTAAAGAATTGTATTGTTCAGTGTTGTCATGCACCAGCAAACCTTGAGTGAGCTCGGTCACTGTTGGTCTACTTGATTTACACTGTAAAATATGCAATAATTAGGTTTGATTTATTCCCCGGACTTGTTCTAGTCCCAGGATTTGATCTATTCCCCGTGGTTGATTTTTGAATTTTCCCTAGAAGTCCCAGTAAAGAACATATAACTTGTGCTTTAAGAGAATGTACTCCAGACTAGAAAGTGGAACACCACTAATATTAAATGGAACTTTGGCCAAGTTTCATTCGAGTAATGCTAATATTTAGCGAGGGGTGAGTTTGGTCACCCCTGAGCGGGAAGAAGCATGCACCCGCGAGGATAAACAGATTTCTTGGGGTTGAGTTTTTGGTCACCCCTGGGCGGGAAGAAGTACCCGCCAAGATTAACAGATTTGGATTAATCTGTTTTGTATTTTACAGGTAATGTGTCTCTCTGAAATAACTGGTAACTTCGGACCAAGGACCATTAAAGTGGAAATAAGGTTGTCGTGAAAGAAAGTTTCTAACAGCAGAAGCTGCGCTAGTAATCCTTAAGGGTAAAGGATTTAAATAGAGCTCCATTGCTGGTGCAATATGAGAATTTGCTATAAGGGAATGCTGGAATGGTTTAAGAATTAAACTAAAAATGGGTCTACAGCTAGTTTCCCATGAAAGTAAGCAAATAAGCAGCTAATATTGTGGGTTTAAGTCCGAGTTACAATTCAGTCGAGTAAGAGAGACACCAACGATGAGTTCGTCATACCAGAAGTGCTTGCACCCACAAGCGAGCGGAAGGACAACCTTACAAAGGATCGACCCAGTCGTCTTCAGCACAGAGATATCGGATAGCTGACATCGCAGCTAATAAAATTGTTCCCGAAGATGACTTTCAAGCAAGGCCGACTACAAGCCTTGTAACAAGAAGAAGAGAAACGGTTCTCTAGCCAAGAAGCGGCTATGCAGAAGAGAACACAAGAAGACACAGCAACCGAAGAAGAAGAGGAAAACCCAATCAGACATCGGAAGAAGCCATATGAAACGTCGGAAGAAGCGGTGACCGTTGATAGCAGTAAGATGGCGCAAGGCCATCACGAGACAGCTGGGACCCGGATGTTGAGTCCCGAAAGAAGACAATAGCTTGAGAAAGCCAAAAGACGTTGCCGGATTCGTAAGTCTGAACTTACCGTATTTTGAACATTCAGACATCGGCAAAAGTGACCATAGTTATGGTCGGAACAGGATAGGAAATATAGTCAAAAGACGATTTGGCTAGACGGTTGGCAATTAAATGTAGTGATTTGGGAATTTCAAAGTTATTTTTCCCCTACTTGATTTCAAGTGAACGTTTGTTTTAGGATTTAGGCTTTGGGGTTTAGGAATTCAAGTTATAACTAAAGTTGGTTGCCCCAGATAATAGGATTTTAACAGGATTGAGTTGCAAGTGTTAGGTCTATCGTTTATAACGAAACTCTGACGTGTTTGAGACGATAATTATTTAGAAGTGCCCTATAGACTAGGATAGATTGGATAGGATTTCCCAGTTGAAAGTTGTCATATAGGCGCTATTCTTTTCTAAGGGAGGAAGGGAAAGGTAAAGTTAAAGTCCAAAATTCTGATTTCAGTAACGATAAACAGGAATAAAAAAAAAAATTAAAGAACCTACGCGGGTAGTCCAAATAAGGGTAGACCTGACACTACGTGAGAAAAATGCCACTACCATAGAGATATCCATACACTGGAAGTTGTCGGCCTAAGGCTGACAAAGGGATCAGAAGCGATACCCAGTGCGAAGTGACGGCGAGAGATGGCTTAAAAGAGATTGGTGGCGCAAACTAAAGTTGACACCAAACTGTTGTTGGCCGCCGGTTGCTAGTTTTTATAGGAAATGGTAAAATGGCAGAAAGTTTGTAACCTAACACCTTATGGAGTTAGGGGTGACAGGTTTACCTGGTTTATTGGAATATTTTAGTTTAACCGTAAACAGTAACCCTTGAAATCAGATTTTTGACACAATAAGTAAATTGTTAAACATAGCTGATATGACAACCTTCAACCTGGTTTGAGCAAGTAAAATTACAGATTATAGGTATTTTTAGAGCTGTGTCGGGAGACACTTTTTGGAAGGCGTGAGGAGTGTAACGACACGAAACATTTGATTCCAAATGTTTCTCGCTAATTGCCTTTTTCTCGAAGGAGAATTTCCTCACAGCTGTTTTATGCTTTCAAGAGTGAGACGATTTAACCAGAGTAGAAACGATTTAGGCAAAGTGTAAAAGCAGGTATATAAAGACAATTGTATATGTATTAGTAAAGTCAGTCTTAAGTTAGTCTTAAGTGAGAAGTCAGTAGTGATTAAGGATGGATTGACGGATGTATGCAGAACTTCAATATTAAACTTAAGTGTGATTTCTAAACAGTATTTATTGAATGTAGGGACCCAGGACCTACCGACCGAACTTCCCCCTCCACAGTCACGAACCAACCCTTCGAGGATTAATATCAGAGTACCGGTATAGTTCCGTATGTACCAACCGCTCGGGTACACGCTACAAGTATACTAGATTATCGGTATCGGACAACAGGTTACGTAAAGGTATGACACGAGAGTCGTAATATAACATGCTCTTGTTTTCTGCGGCATTGTATATTTTGGGACGGTTTGCAGAAACTGACAAACAGAGTTCAAACTCACAGAAGCAGGCTATCTCGGGGTCAGCATAGACAACTTCATGGGATCGACTAAAAGCAGAAAAGGAAAGGCAAGGCATGGTGGACGAGAAAATCAGGCAAGCATACTAAAACCAGAAAATGCAAACTAAAACGAGGAAAGATGAACCAGAACTCGAGGATTTGAAAAACTGGAAAGCCGCACCGTGCCTTTCCTCTGTTTAGTATCCTGTGAGGGGTCGGCAACTTGCACATTTAAAGTTAGCCATTTCTTTTCTCATTTTAGTATTCTGTCAGAGGTAGGCATCCAACGTCCTAAGAGTCCAGTAGGGGGTCCGCAACTAGCATACTTTAAGTCCACACTTTCTTTCCTCGTTGTAGTACTCTAACGATGTTAGTTGCTTACCACTAAAACCAAGAAAGAAATGGTAGACCAAAAATATTTTCATTCTCGGAAAATCGAGGAAAGGGATGGTGATCTTTAAATATGTAAGTTGCCGACCCCCATAGTATATTAAATAGAGGAAAGGCACGATGCAGCTTGCCAGTTTTTCGAATCCTCGAGTTATGGTTCATCTTTCCTCATTTTAGATTGCCTTTCCTGGTTTTAGTAGGCTTGCCTGCTTTTCTCGTGAACCGTGCCTTTCCTTTCCTTTCCTGCTTTTTGTCGATCCCCAGCTTCATCAATCAATCAACTCATCAGTCTATTTAGACCAAGATAACAATTGCCTAACACCGGTATAAATTGGAAGAAAAATCACGTACGAAGAGTACGAACAAAACACAAACTAATACACATTGGATGTGAATTTGTTTTCCTTCACTGTAGATTTCTTAAATTTCTAGTCTGACAGTCAAGTCTGACAGTGACCATACTACAGATGTCAACAGATGCGACGAATCCACCATGAAACAACATTAGCATTTCCATATCCATAGCAACCAGTTGACCTTTTATAACTTAGTCCAAACAGTAACCAAAACTTAACGTAATGAAAGACAAAACACAGAATGTTAGTCTTTAAGACCCATGCCGGAAATACGATAACTCTGGTAAAAAGGAGTAAGGTGGTAAAGGAGTAAGGTGGTAGTTAACGATAAAGCAACAGAGAAAATGGAAGAGCCACTAAACTTGGACTCTCGTAGAAGTTTTTCTAATGACATTCGATTTCTAATGGCAGCCCTGAGAATGGGAGGAGGGTACTCTTTTACACTCACGGAACACTGGAACGTTACAAAAGTTCTAGCCCTTGCAACGTATATTGTGCAGAACGCGGCTGCTGTGTACTACATCTACCTGATGTTTACAGGTATGGAATTAATTCTGCATATTTTATGTCGGTTTTTCTTAAAATATTGTCGATAGCAGTCAGGAATACCACTATTCTTATAGGTAAGGGTTAGTTAATGATAACTATAGGCTACCTTTGACTGGGTTATTCAGCTTCGTTAGTGCAGCCTAACTAGCTAAGAGACTTCAGACACTCTCGAATGATCAACCTGAAGGAAGGGAAACCATGTACAGTTTTGTCACTACGTGTCACTTTGGCAAAAGGAAATGTAAGGGTTATCGGGAAATGGAAAATAGAACTGGTTAAGCAAACCAGCACCGAAATGGACGAGTGAGTGAATGAACTTATCAAACAAAACACCTCAGACGGATTAGCTGATACATGAGGCTTGCATGCTAAAAACAAACAGAACTGAGAACTAACTACATAATACAAATTCATTTTTGACAAGACTTTAGTAAATGTACAAACGATGGGAAGAAACTATGCTGATAGCGGATAGGGTAGGGCTGTAGGGGCTTCAGCTTCGAATTGGCTGATCTACACTTTTCGGCAGTTGACCTGCAGGGGCTCAAATCGGGAGGCAGGATGTCTCTAAAGACAGGGACGAATACTCTATATGACTAAGTCTAAAACACGCCAGTGATCCTCAGGAAGAGGAGTAAGCGCGTCCGTAACGACTCAAACTCAACGACTCACATCCTGTGTCAAGCAATCACGATGATCTTTGGGAGCAGCTGTGACACCACTTCTGCCTTTCTTCCGCTAGATACCCGGAGAGGCCGGAGATTTCGCAGCGGCAAGGAGAGATAGTCATAAAGTGTATTTGACTCCGCCTGTAATGATGATGAAGATAAGACTAAATCTCCCTTCGATCCTAGATTCAAAAGAAGCATACCTCGAGGAGATATTTTTAACAGTTTTCGTGGACTGAACGTGATTGACGCATCGACATCGTAAGAGTAAATCTCAGATGAGCACAAACTGCATAATTGCTGTGCCAGACAGCTGTATAGATTACTATTGAAAATATCGCATTGGGCGATGTGTCACTGGCACTTTCATATTCAAGACACTGTACAAAGAAGCTCTTTAATTTTTAGGATCCTAAAGGATAACAGGAAAAATGCCCAAGGTTTAGGGTACGTGCTTCCACGGTCTCAACGACAGAAAATTGTATACACCCACTGAGCTGCATGAGGACTATTGAAGTATTAGAAATAATGGAGGAAGAAAAAAACAAACAGATATGCAAATTACCGATATGGAAGATACTTACTTTTTTGTACCACCCTGGTAGAAACCGAGATGCCCGATTTCATGCTACCAGCTTTAGGACACAGCTTTTTCGGCCTTGAGTAAAAAAAAATATCCACTACTTCCCCTCTCAGCATCCCCCCACACCACGGCCTGTCTAATTTGTTTTTAGTGATTTTTCGTGTTTCATTCCATTTTCTCTTCTGTACTCTGCTTTTTATTTGTCTTATCGGGTTAGGAACTAGAAAAAGATAATAAACACCAAAGGAACAATAACACCAAAAGAGAAACGTCGATCTAGAGATGCTGATTATTCCTACAGTCATGTCCGGCCACACAGCCGGGTGATCCTTATGGGTTTTTTTCTTTTTATAGCGATTCTGTTCGACTTCAATCTCACCGACAATCTACCAAAGACGAGTACTGCATTCTACCTTTTTGGTGGTTGTCTACGAGGCACACTTATCGTCTCCTCTGTGGCCTGCAACTTCTTGAGAAGAAAAGAAATGAAGAGTTTAATCACCTCCATGCAAGCACTGTCCAAAGATCCAAAGTCTCAAACAGCTAAAATGTCGTTCGTGGCCATTTTTTGGTATCTGGCGAACGTGGTCGTCGACATTTACGGATCAAAAGGACTATTCCCTGCCTCAAGTATGGGAGGAGCAGGTCAATACTTACAGCCCGTAATGTCGGTTTTGATCACCACTGGCTCTACGTGGTTTATGTTCCCGTTTGTGGTCTACTGTTACGGACTGGCGAATGGGTTTCGTGAGCTTCGACGAGAATGTTCATTAATCTGTTTGACAGCTTCGAAAAAAGTACCGTGTACAGTGACTAAGGAAAAGGGTGAGTCCAACTTACTTACTTACACACACTGCGTAGAACTGGCGGATGGGTGAACTGAAGGTAGGTAAACTGACGGGTGGTAGAATAGATGGACGGGCAAACTGACGGGTGGACGAACTGACGGGAAGGCAAAATGAAGCACATTGTTGAGTTGTGTCGGCACGATGGGCCGATATCCCAACAACCTTCGAACTCTAGTTACGGAGCCCGCAAGTTGATCTCAGCCATCAGGTCACAGTCACACACACCGTCAATATATGTGCACAGTAATCCCATGTTAGGGCATGCTCCAGCGTATGAGCACTAGTGCTCATATGTTAGGCATTACCCTAAACAAAAAATCAGTTTCAACAACATATTGTTACTTCAGATTTTCAGTTCAACCCGTTATCTTGGACGTACTGTGCCCTTGCTCCAGGGCAAGGTGACCCAACGAAGAGCGCCGGTTGTGGCAGCACAACCCAGCAATGTGCTGAAATTGATGGATTTTCTTTTAGTGTTTTGTTTCATTCTAAAAGGTTTCTTTTGCTAGTTCATTCGGATTGCCTCTTGAACGTCTCCACACAGAATGAACCCTAGCAGGACATCCACCCAAAGTGTCACGGACGAAACCGCCCTTACCTTAAAACGTCCTAGGTGTGTGTAACCACCAAGTGGGTTAGGAGTCAGAGTCTTGAAAGTGTGCGAAAAAAAAAAAGTCTTCACATTTCAAGAAATAAAAGAAAACAGCCAAAACCTATTCAAACTGAATGTTCGTTGGGAAACAGGGTTTCTTGTCGTTAATCGACCAACCGTGTCCTGCCTTACCCATTTTTGTTTCAGTGGTACACCGAATCAAGGCTGCCCGGCTTCAGTACGCCAGTCTAATCCAAATCAGTAAGAAGATCGAAGACTGCTTCAGTTTTCCCTTGGCCATATTGTTCCTTCTTGAATTCATACTAGGAGTAACTGGAATATACGCATCTCTGACTGATGCAGTGGAACTTTGTCAGGGTCACGCTGACCCTGACCGTAGAAAATTCTACTGCAATTTACTGATATACGGAATTCTCTCGACGATTCTCAGTCTGATCAATCTTGCTCTGATGACAGCTGCGGGGTCAATGATTATCAGCGAGGGAAAAGATGTGCCAAGACCTTTCCTGGAGAAGCAGGTGGGCACGGACTTGGCCATTCAAACGGAGATTCAGTCGTTCGTCATCCAAGTGATGCACAATGACGTCAGCATTAGTGCGAAGGGATTCTTTGTCATACAGATGTCACTGCTTCCTACGGTAAGGTCTACATTTCAGCTTACAATGAATGAAGAATTGACTGATTTGTTTGCATATGAAAACGGTACTAACACTATTAGATACTTTTTAAATTTATTTAGCCCACGTAAACAATATACTATTAACCGGGTCTAGGCTAAACCCCCCCCGGCGAAAACCCCCCCGGACAAAACCCCCCCGCCAAAACCCCCCCGGCGAAAACCCCCCCGTGACCAAAACCCCCCCGGCGAAAACCCCCTGTGACCAAAACCCCCCCGGCGAAACCCCCCCGGTACCAAAACCCCCCCGGCGAAAACCCCCCCGTCACCAAACCCCCCCCGTGACCAAAACCCCCCCGGCGAAAACCCCCCGGTACCAAAACCCCCCCGGCGAAACCCCCCCGGTACCAAAAGCTCGATTCATTTTCATTTAACACGAATCCAAAAAATTTCACTTGACTTCCCGTGATCTTGGTCTAATTCAAATGGAATTCTGGTACAACAAGACAGTGAAGCTTAGTCAGTTCTCAGTTGTACTTCCACTGGAATTAGTCCGCCCCTTGCGTTACACTGAATGGCACGGGTTTTGATTTCATTTCTCACTTTGATCACTTCACCAATAACAGCTTCAGGAGCATGCGTGTGCTCGTTCACTTCAGCAATTATTCTGTCACCATCAACCTTCACCTTCGCTTTACACTCCCCTTGTTTTTCTTGGTTCCGCCTGCGCTTAACGCATTCAAAACTAAGAACTCCTCCAGCCAGCACTTTTTGCTTCACATACACATAACCATTGTGCACAAGCTTATTCTTACACTTGTTACTGGATACCCACTGCACTTCAGACATTATTGTAGTGTCAAGTTTGCGAATGAAGATGAATCCAGTTATTCTGCTCTTATATACCCGTTAGTAGGTACATAAGCTAATCCTAGCTAATCCCTTGCCCTGTCCTTTAGTTATGTGTTATTTTCCCCGGGCGGTTCTGGTACCGGGGTGTTTTGGTACCCGTGGGTTTTTGGTATCGGGGGGGTTTTAGCCGGGGGGGTTTTGGTACCGGGGGGGTTTTAGTCGGGGGGGGTTTGGTCACGGGGGGGTTTTGGTACCGGGGGGGGTTTTCGCCGGGGGGGTTTTGGTCACGGGGGGTTTTCGCCGGGGGGGTTTTGGTCACGGGGGGGTTTTCGCCGGGGGGTTTTGGCGGGGGGGTTTTGTCCGGGGGGGTTTTCGCCGGGGGGGTTTTAGCCGGAACCCGTAAACAATATACTATTAACCTCTCCATCAGAGGAATTTCTCTGGTCTTTGAAAGTTAACTTGAGGATCTTTTTATTTCTAATTTCTGTCAATGTATGCTGCCCATCATTCTATAACATGGGATTTCCTACTTAAATGGCTCACGATCCTATATAATAAAAGCTAATTAATAATTTGGTAAGTTTTACGTGTCGCAATGATCGGGTTAAAGCAGACAGAGTAGTTGCAATTCTGTTCCACTTGGACCATTTTTGTCCCGAGCCTTTGAATTGGCATATTCAAGTTCGCTCACTCCAAACCGATTAGTTTGAAGTTTACCAACATGAACAGATATGGTAAAAATAGATCACAATTTTAAGAGTATAAAGTCTAATATCTGCTTCCTAAGCAATGGAAGTTCGGTGCCTTTCTTTGGATTTGAAAGTGAAAGGGTAAGTTAGGATTTAAGGTCATCGAGGGAGGATGAGACATAGCATCACGCTGGTTTCAAACCTAGTTTGGTAAGTGTGGAAAAATTACTATGCGGGTATTAAAAAAAAAAAAACTAAAATACTATCCTTTTCAGATTATTGGATCTGCTGTGACTTATTTAGTGATTGTACTACAGTTCCGTGGCAACCCACCCCTACAGTAGCCAGCCTGTTGATTTACAAGTAATATCTTGTCGACGTCTTTCACTAGCGATCACACCACCAGTTGAAAAATCTTAATGCTGGAAAGTGACAACGAAATTTACAGACTAGGAAATGGCAGTTTTTCTTTTGTTGGTTATTTATAGAGCCAACTCCATGAAGTGACAATCTCAAGTCGTACTTTACTAGTTTTGTGTTGGTCACATTTTAAAATAAACAACAGGACACATGCTCATGGAAAGACAAACCACGACTGGGAGTGAGGAAAAAAAGGGGATGGAATTACTATCCTGGGTAGCCTAGGGCTCAGACGTACTGTGCTCTTTCTCTCAAAATCTAACTAAATATATGCTACACTTCTTAGTTTGTAGACAAAAGTCTCCTTCCGTAAATAGGGAACGATCGAGTTGATAATGCATTATCCAAAGAACTATAGCAGTATGTTCAAGGGATGATACGACACACCATCTACCGTTCATCCCCTGATCTGTGGCATACGTGTTTCCAAATTGGTTGGGAATAACAGCAAATGAGGCACGAAGCACAACAGTATGTAAAAAAATGAATGAATACTTGAAAGTTGTTGCTGTTTCTTCTTATTCACAAATGGGGCATGAAGCACAACGGTATTTAAGAATATACTTGAAGACTAGAAAGTTCTTGCTTTTTCTTCATTAGTTCTGCTTACACCTCAGCGGAATAAAATGCCTGCATTTATTTAGATACAGCGTAGAAATAGTTTGGAACAGTTACGGCTTTGTTTGAGACTGTCTTTAATAAGATAAGGCAAGAAAAGCAGTCTCTCACTGGCATTCGTTCAGTTCAGATCGTGCGCGGTGCTGTGGAATAAATGTCTGACGCTGCCAGCTATGTGGGAATGCTAAAGTATCACCCGTGTCGAACTTTCTTCAATATAGCATTGAGAAGGGTGTGGATGATGCAACTATTGTGCGTCCGAGTTTTTGGCATTTGCCGTAGTCAAAGATGCAAAAAAGGATCTTTGGGAATTTGCTGCGCCTGGTGAAGAACCGAAGCGGAGAAGTGGAGATAAGGCATTGCAGAGTCACATAAGCGATATGATTGAAAAGATGCGATTCTGTAAGAACTCTCAAGTTGACATACCGTATTTTTTTATACGGTCACCTACTGTTCCAGCAACGGCCTACGCTGCTGTCACTAGTTCGCTGAAACGTGTTGAGAATCTTGTATTGACACTATCTAACCGATTGGATTCGTACGAGACCAGTTTCCTACCGTTGATGCCCCCTATAAGGTCTGTGCATGATACCAAGAACAAATAATTAGTAAGAACTTCTGTCTTTAGTCCGTGCAGCGACTATGAAAACCCCGACAAATCTGAGCGGAGCTGGAAGTATTTACTGTAGCTTTGAGCTGATGCCTGTCTCTTCCGTCTTCACCGTTGCCTATCGCACAAGAAACATCGAAAGAGGTGAGCAGGAGGCGTACTCCGCGCGCTGATCCTCTCTGGAGCGTCTCCACTGAACCAATCAGTGTTGACGTCTAAATTTCCTCTTTAACAACTTACCGGCGATCTAGCTATTTGTAGAGGTAACGAAACGTGATGTGGCGCGAACCCGCTCTTCTGCATCGGGAGTCGGTCGTATTTTACTCGACTCAGCATGTTTGTATGACCGAGATAGGGAGACAGTAATTCTCTCTCGTTATTTATTCTTGATGATACTCATTTGACAGTCTCTGTGTCCAAGATTCCTGATGGACTTAGTGACCCGTTCAAACGCAAAGATTTAATTGATAAGGGCAACCGTCATGAGTGTGTCACTTCGGTGAAGACTTTAAAGGACAAGTGGCTTATCAATATTGAGAAAACTGCGGCCAGTGACTATTGTGATTCATCCACATCCGTTGTAAGCGGCTCTTCAACTAAAGTTATGTCTAAGAAACCTTTCGGTCTGGTTCGTGGAATCCACAGCTTAACTACTAGGCAGTTACGCGGAGTCGTATCTTGCGCATAGAAAGATTTCAACACACATCTCTAGAGTAGGCGTTAACCTCCGGCGCTCCCACAGCCAATCAGCGCGGAAAGATCTTGGGTCTATTCCAAGAGTGAAAACAGAAATTTCTGTTGTGACCACCGTGGGTGCGTAATGTTATCAGAAGAAAGCAGTGGAGGTTTCACACGCCGCACATCACAGCTTAACTGCCGTACATGTTGCCTCTTCGGAATCAAGTTTCCAACTGCGGGAGTGTCTAGGTTTGACGCAGCGCCAATGAATGTCGCGACGATAGCTATGTGTTGCTTTTGAAAAATGTTTGCGCAACTGCCTAGTAGTTAAGCTGTGGTGGAATCTCCAGTAACGTTGATTTCTCTGATATCGAAGCCTATCATGGGATTCTTTCTGCAGTCCGTATCGGATCCTCAAATTCGATCAAGTTAGAATTTGCCGACTCGCTAGCCAAAGCTCAGATTTTTAAAGATGGATTGAAAATTGGATACGAAATCTTTCGTGTCAACAAATTCAAAAGCCTGCCGAGATACTGCTTTAACTGTCGATATCCCTATCATGTGAAAGCGGATTGTCGGTCCAAGTGTGCTCGCTGCTCTGGGGAACACCTTTCTTCGGATTTGGAGCCGTGTACAATGACTCCGAAGTGTGCCAACTGTGGCGGCTCCCATCTGTCATATAGTCTCACGTGCCCGGTGATTAAAAGCTTCCTTGCTTCCAAAGATAAAACTAACAAATGATGAAAGAAGACCGCTCTTTCATTTCATTCAATATTAATGGGAATCACCATAAAGAACCAGTTATCGATGAAATGCTTCACAGTTACGACATAATGTTCATATAAGAACACTTATTAACGAACTTCAGTATTAACATTCTTAAACGAAGCAGGGATCATATCATATTTCATACCCCTGCCCGAGTTACCCGCGGCCGTCCCTCCGGAGGGCTTGCATGCATGTTTAAGAAACGTTTGGAGATTTTTCTCCCGACACTTCATGATTCTGACGAGAGTTAGCTGGCAGTCAGATTGGGGACTACACTTCTCATGAATGTGTCCTTACCGTGTGATTATGTTATATTAGGTATCTAGTTTTACCTTCTGTGTTAACTTCCAAACATCCTATAACCGTGTAGCGTGTACCCGAGCGGTTAGTACGTATTCTGACTATAGCAGTAGCCTGAGTGGTATCCTCGAAGGGTTGGTTCGTGGCTGTGGAGGGGGGAGCTTAGACGGTTTGCCCTAGGTCCCTACATTCAACAAACCATGTTTTACAAAACACACTTACTTTTAATGTTGAAATCCTCCATACAGTATAAACATCTGTAATCCAACTGATAGACTATATTTCACCGACTACAAAACATTGACTGCTCATTACGAACTGCCCAATACTGACTGCTCACCTTACTGACACAAAACACTGACTATTTATACTGATTTCTTTCCATAGTTCCCTCTAACAAGACATTAACTCTAGATGTTTAGAAGCATCTAGAGTGGGACAATTAGCCTCTAACAAGACATCAACTCTAGAGGTTCCTCTAACAAGACATTAACTCTAGGGGTTTAGCAACCTTTAGAGCGAGATTGAATGACTAATAAAACAACCGCTGGAGAGAGAGCCGATCTGTACGGAAACTGTAGAGGTTTGTGTCATTAACGATCCAGGAAATCGCTTCGAATAAATATCTTCTCAATTTTGCTAGAGATTAATTCGTTACAATTATCGCACGGTAGCCTCTACGAACCGTTCCCAAATCATATGCAAAGGTAAGAACTCTTCTAAATGATGCTACTGCCAAAGGACTTGACTTCTTGATTGTAGGTGACTTTAATGCAGACATTAAGTGCTAGTCGACCCGTTCCGATACACTTTTAAGTGCTCTGCCCCCTCACATTCTTTTGCAAAAATCAGCGAATTATTGTGATCTTGATCACGTTCTTCAGGTTGTTGAGGTGCTCACTGATCAGCAAGACTGTGGCACTTACCACTATCGTTTAAAGTTTCTATAGACTTTCAGCAAGTAAACTGTGCAAAACGCAGAAAAAATAAGTGGTTTAGTGTCAGCGACTGGAGGAGGGCAGATATGGCACTATATTTATTTACATTGAGCAGTTTGTTGGCAACAATCCGTGTTCCTTATCACCTTCTTCAGTGCTCTCTTTATGTAGAGGATAGAAAAACTGAGTTAAATGTTTATTACAACCAGAATGTATCGTGTCTTAAACGTTCGGAAGAATTAAGTGTCCCGAAAAATAGAGTAAAAGTAAAAACTCGGGATCCTGAATTAAAAACAATAAAAAATTAAGTAAAGTTTTTGCTTCGGATTTGGTTTTGTTGCGGTAGGCCCAAAAGAGGTGTTGTATTTGAGATAAAGCAAAGGAGAAAATTGAAGTATAAGAAATACCTTAGATCTATTAGATAAAAGGGCCTTAATTTTCCGACTTCACGTAAATAGTGGTGAGAAGTCATGACCCCGGAGAAGGTCGAAAAAGATTGAGACTCCCCTATTCCAGCTCAGACCTGGGCTGAATATTATTCTTTAAATTTTTCAAAAGTAAATTACTCTGTCCATTCTTACTTTAGTCGGCTCGTTCACAAATATCTGTCGCTCACAGTATCACAGTATCACAGCATCACAGCATCACGTTATTACTGTGTCTCTATCATCTGTTGAAATTGCTGTTCAAAGACTGAAATCTTCATCTACTGACTCTGATGGAATTTGTGCGCTTCATCTCCAGCCAGACTGAAAATTCCTGATTTCGCACCTTCAGTTGCTTTATCAAATCTGTTTAAGTTCCTGACAGACCGACTAAGTGGCCTGACAGACCGACCGACCGAAAAGTGATCGGTATATGGCACTTGAGCGAATCCGCAAATGCCAGAAAAACATTGATCTTCACTTGCACATTTGAGAATGCTTTGAAACAAATGATAAGTTTTCGTGTTCGCCAAGGGCCCATGATCATTATTCGTCAAGGGGTATCAGCATCAGCCAATACGGCCAGACATAACCGGTGGCGCTGATCTCCGATTCTGAGGCCACAGCCAGGAAGTGCCAGGAGCGGTTGGAGGCTAGTCATCCTGGTGCCTTCCACAGATTTCTCGAGGTATCCAATTGAAGCTAGGTAGACTTTGGCTTGTCTTACTGGGTTACGCCACAAACCCCCACCCCAAACCAAAGAGTAAGAATCACCGAGAATCGAACCAGTGATCCTTCGGGAACGGACGGACAATTGATTTTAAAAGGGGGACTATGGTTTTAAGCCTAGTCTTCGGCTGGCGGGAGGGTGTTGAACACTGAACCCTCCTTGCAGGGTTCCGTGTGTGCCCTGGCATGTCGTGCCTTCTTTTAGCCAATCTTTCTTAGTGCCGTCCAGAGTAAAGAACACTCTTCCGTAGCGAGGACTTGCATTGTATCAGTACTATATATGGCTGGGGGGGGGGGGGGGGGTGCAACCAGTTCGTTTGCGTGAAAGTTATATGACAATCAAGTTAGTCATGCACTGGAACACGAAAATTATTATAGGAGATAAGGGTCAGCGCTCATTGTGGATGGGAATCCTGAAACTACTAGCAGCTGAAATTAAACTAGGTTTCCGGGCGCGTATCATATTTACATCTATTTTCACTGAAATAACTATGGCAACCAGTCGACTTTTTATCAGAAAGTTCTACAATTTAATCACCCTAAGGAAATGAAAGGCAAAACACCTAATGTTTGTCTTTAGGGCCCATGACGGAAATAGGACACTCAAAGGAAATTAAACAGAAGGCTCCATCTGTAGGAATTGCGGCAATTGTTTTAGTAAAGACCAGAACACGAAAAGGTGGTAGCGGAAGAAAGACTTACAGAAGAAATGGAGAAGACAACAGGCATGGAGCCTCGTAGAAGTTTTTCCAGTGACATCCGATTTCTAAGGACAGCTCTGAGACTAGGAGGAGGATACTCCTTTACACTTACGGAACGGTGGAATATGAAAAAAGTTCTTGCCATTACAACGTATATTGTACAGAGCGCAGCTGCTGCATTTTTTGGCTACCTAATGTTTACAGGTATGGAATTATTCTTAAATGTTTTGATGGGTTATGATGTGGTTTGGAGGTTAGGCCAGGTCTTGGGAAAAGTTCCCAGGAACTTGTGGCAGCGTGAAAAATTGTCTGGAGACCGGCTGGCTTGTCCTTGCTTTCCACTGTCACAACCAGTCAAACAGATGAGAATAGGGATGTCCTAGTTAGCCTATTGCTCAGACTCCCTGTGTTCTTTGTCTCGAAATGAAACAGTCCTGATAAAATGTGCAAAGAGTCTCCTCACTGAGCAAGATGGTTGCCAGTTGTTGATGACAGAAAACCTGATGATGCTGACGGAAATCTACCGGCATTACAATAGACACGTACTAAGGCCGAGGTGACATCGGCGTTCCAAGCTTCGAGATCGTCCCGCTTAGGTTAGAGCTGAAGAACTAAATTTGGATCCCTAGCAGCCCGACAGGATCCTAAAACGCATATACCTATGTCTAAATGATCGTGCTTTATGCTGATTTTAATCTGTGTTGCTTTTTCATTTTTTCCCTCCAACTACACCATCGCCTCGTGCATTTGGTGGGACATACATTAAATTTATGTATATTAGCATAAACTCGTCGACGAAGTTCCCAGCTGCGAATAGATCGGAATAGTTGGAAATGGTGCTCATTAATGAATTATTTTTTTTTTCATCTGAAAGATCGGTAGCGCGGTTCGAGTTGCTTGGTGATCGGGTTATAGGCTTGTAATATTTTATATGACTAAATCATAAACACGCCTGTGATCCTAGAGAAGAACGAGAAACGTCACCCAAACGAATCCTCAAAGTTGACTCATATCCTATGTAAATCAGCGAACGTTTGTAATGACGTTTCTGGTTCTTTGCTAGGCATACTGCGATTCTTCATCGCCATGAAGAGGAAGTCATGAAGAGTATGATACTAAGCTTTTTAAAGTGTTTAAAATTAGCACTTAAAATAACCTATCTAAGCCGACGGCGAGGTATGCTATGAAAAATATGTACCGAGCGCAGCGAGGTTATAATTTTCGAATGGCCGTCAAGCTTGTTGTTCCCTTATCAACCGAGACGGAGGAATGTTTATAACAGTTATAACTTTTCTAACAGAACCATTAACAATCCCTCAGGTATTATATTATGATCATCGTTCCACAAAGCTTAACGTGGATAGGGCTTTATATCAACCTCACAGGGTTAACTTTCTATGTGAAGAGTTTCGTAACTTGGAGTTGGGGCATTGAATGATTTGTTTTCCCTACCTGTTCGTGAAAAGTTTTTTACAATTAATCTCTACTTGAGGATTCCATAAATTTTCAAATTTCAAAGAAAATTGGGAAAGGGAACAGAACCATCAAGAATCCCACAGGTTGTTATGCAATGATCATCGTTATACACATATTTAAGGTGGATTTGACGGGATGGACTAACAACGGCACGGCATGGCGCAGGAGGCACGATTAATAAAAAGAGATTAGCAAGTAGTGGAAGTAGACAAGTAAGTGAGAGTTCGTAACTCCAGAGCCTAAAAAAGGCACGAATAAATGTTGTTCCTACCTCTCACTCTTAAAGGGCCCTTTTAGTTTTCTTGCCTCATTTTAGGACTTGTCCCGCCTACTATGCCGTGCCGTGCCTTGCCTATTTTTAGACGATCCCGGATTTGACTTCTTATCAATCTCCCTGGAGGTTGATAGGAAGTTTCCTACCCGCCACTGACAAAAAGAGATTAGCAAGTATTAGAAGTAGACAGGTAAGTGGGAGTTCGTAACTCCAGATCCTGCTATAAAAGGCACGTTAGAATTGTATTCCTACCCCTCACTCTTATAGGGCCCTTTTAGTTTTCATGCCTCATTTTAGTACTTGTCCCTCCTACTATGTCGTGCCGTCCTTGCCTCTTTGTGGACGATCCCGGATTTGACTTCTTATCAATCTCCCTGGAGGTTGATAGGAAGTTTCCTACCCACCGCTCACTTTAACACCCGCTGACCGAGGCACGAGTAATGAAAAGAGCTTAGCAAGTATTAGAAGTAGAAAGGTAAGTGAGAGTTCGTAACTCCAGAGCCTAAAAATGGCACGTTAGAATGTTGTTTCTACCCCTCTTAAAAGGACCCTTTTAGTTTTCGTGCCTCATTTTAGGACTCCTGCCTCCTGCAATATGTCGTGCCGTGCCTTGCCTCTTTGTAGACGATCCCGGATTTGACTTCTTATCAATCTCCCTGGAGGTTGATAGGAAGTTTCCTACCCACTGCTGACTTTAACACCCGCTGACCGAGGCACGAGTAATAACAAGACCAAAGGTTCCGATGGGATCCCAAAAATTCAATATTTGATCCAGTTTGTCTTCACCAGATCCAGTCTTCGCCAGACTCCTTGAACAGTTTTACTCTTAAATTTAGAAACAGATTAAGGCCAACCGGCTAATCATCTAAGAAAACAAAGTTCAGATATGGATTCAGCATGTGTGTTTACCCCTATAAGCCGATCGAAACGATCCTGCCTTACTTCTGCGAAATTTCTGTCTTCGGCAAAATTCCAGAACTACTTTTCCGGTGAAAAAATAAAGCTCAAAAACGAAATCAGCGTATCTCCTTACCCCTATATCCAAGATCTAATCAACTTCAAATAAAAATTTAACTTATAACAAATTTTCCGGTTTCAGCCGGATTCCGGATGACCTATAAGTCCGGCTAAAAAATGACTGTAATATGCGGATTCAGCGTCTCTTCTTACCCCTAAATCGGACATCTAATCAACTTCAAATAAAACTTTTACTTTTAACAAACTCTCCGGTTTTGGCCGGATTCCGGGAGAACTACTTGACCAGCAAGGAAATCGTGTTCATATTCGTGTTCAGCATGCCATCTTACCCCTATATCGAACATCTAATCAACTTCAAATAAAACTTTTACTTTTAACAAACTTTCCGGCTTCGGCTGGATTCCGGACGAGCGACTAGTCCGGCGAGAAAATGGTTTTCTTATTCGTGTTCAGCATGCCTTCTTACACATAGATCGAACATCTAATCAACTTCAAAAACTTTTATCTTTAACAAATGGATTCCGGGCGAACTACTTGTCCGGCGAGAAAATGGTTTTCATATTCGTGTTCAGCATGTCTTCTTACCCCACAATCGACTATCTCATTAGCTGTTTAAAAATAGTTTGTTTGTCCCTTAATTTGAACCCCCTCCCCCACCCATAAACGTAAGGCTACAAAGCCATTCTACGAACTCAACCTTACTCTTGACCCAAAGAATCCTCACACCAAGTTTCATCAAAATATCTCACTCCCTTCGAGAGTTATCGTTCTTACAGACGGACGGACGGACAGACAGACGGACAACTTTTGCGATGTCATAGGTATCCCTCACTTACGTTTTGCGATCCCCAAAAGAGTTTAGCAAGTGTTAGAAGTAGACAGGTAAGTGAAAGTTCGTAACTCCAGAGCCTAAAAAAGGCATGTTAGAATGTTGTTCCTACCCCTCACTCTTAAAGGACCCTTTTAGGTTTCGTGCCTCATTTTAGGCCTCGTGCCTCCTGCAATATGTCGTGCCGTGCCGTGCCTCTTTTTAGACGATCTTGGATTTGACTTCCTATCAACCTCCCTGGAGGTTGACAAGAAGTTGTACCCACCACTAGCTTTCTGTGCGAAGACCATCGTAATAATAACTGACCGTGGTTCACCGGATGATTTGGGTTCCAAACCTGTTTGAGGAAAGTTGTTTACAGGTAATCTCTGCTTGAGGACTACCTAGGTTATAAAACTTCAAACAAAACTGGGACAGCGTTGCGCTCCCTCTCCTTTGATTATGTTTGATCTTCTATACTGTCCGTAATCCGTACTCTTGTCTTATTTGTCAACTCTTTGGTTATTATGACTCATGCCAGGAGCATGAGTCACCTTCTTCCACGCTTCCTTTCAGGGCCTCGACCGGGGGACAACTCTTTTAGCTTAAAGATTGTTTACTTTGTAAGTACTCCAGGTAATAAAACCTATAGTTTATTTTACGGAACATAGGTCACTTCTATAAGTCTTGTTTAAAGCTCCTTAGAGTGGGCTTGCCTGTGGGGCCTAGTGTATGATGGGTGGTTGATAACCTGCTGTGTTTTCAGTCTGCAAACCATAGTGTGAATCGACCTAGGGAATCCACAATGAACCCGTGAAGTCCTGCACGTGTAATAGGCCATCTCGACGCCCTAGACCATCCTGACTCTGATGCCCAATCCTTATTTTTTGGAACTTTTTTGAGCGACTTTTGAAAAGTATGTAAGGTCATGAATTAAATAAATTAGTTGGTTGACTGATAAGATCAGCGTCTTTACCACAAAACCTTTTACCACAAAACAGTGGCCAAACAGATAAAGCATGTTCAATGCGCATTCTAAAACATTCTTTAACGATACTTTTTTTTCTAGTAACAATCGTCGAATTAACTACCCGCGATCATCTACCGAAGACGAGTGTTGCGTTCTACGTTTTTGGATATTGTGTAAGAGGAATGCTTGTCGTCTGCTCTCTAGTCTGCAACTTTTTGAGAAGAACAGAGATGAAAAGATTAACATCGTCCATGCAAGCAGCACTGTCGAGAGCTTCAAATTCAGTAACGGCGAAATCGTCATTCGTCGCTCTTTTGTGGTACCTGGCGAACGTGATGATCGACACGTTCGGAACCAAAGGACTAGTTGATGACCCATCCATGCCAAACACAATTCAGTACCTACAGCCCGTCATGGCGATCTTCGCAATTACTACTTCCAAGTGGTTCATGTTCCTGTTTGTAGTTAACTGCTACGGTTTGGCAAACGGATTTTGTGAGCTTCGGAGAGAATGTTCATCGATCTGTTTGACTGCGACGCAAAATTTACCATGCCTTGCAACTAAGGAAACGGGTGAGTCTAACTTGGTTATTTACCAAGAACAAATAATTGTTCTTGTTTGTTCTTGTTACTGCTTCGATGGTCGTAGGCATGGCACGAAAGGCATTCAAATTTGCACAAGAAACTCGAACAATGCACGTTTTTAGTTAGTTAATTTACTTACTTCCCTAAAACGGTAGGTGTAAGGGTATACTTACTCTTGATTACACTGCGGGCACGGTCTGGCCATGTCACTCAATGGGCCCGATCCTTGTGGCAGAAGTGATCAATGAAACGTACGGTAGCGTTAGTGTTGCTCACGTATTGCTGCGTAGAAAACGTAAAAGTGATCGGCCTCAATAAAATAGCAGATCTCAAGTATGAGGAGCTACAGGCTCCAGGTACGGGCTGCAACTGTATTTGCCGTAATATGGGGGACTGAACCCGAGACACAGGGAGCACACCGGTACTCCTAAGCTACCGCAGCAAGGGGGGTTGTCTGTCTTCAGACTATGCCGAGCAAGGGCTTGTCGAAGTAGCCGCAAGATGGGGAACATAATAGCTTGTAGGGGAAAACAAACAGAAGAAATACGATCGATGTAAAAGACTGTATTCTAAATGTACACTTACATAGTTTTGCGCAAGGAACTCAAACAATGCTCAATTTATGGTTAGTAATTTTACTTATTTCTCTAAAACAGTAGGCTTTAAGTTCTTCTGTATGCCATAAATGTGGAAAAGTCATGCAGAAAAGATACTTCGGAACAGATCCGGCTGTAAAATGGGGTTCTGGCTGCTGGGAAAACAAGACCAAAGGTTTCGATGGGATCCCAAAAATTTAATATTTGATCCAGACAACTAGGTCTTGTTTTCGCCAAATCCAGTCTTCGCCAGGCTAATCATCTGAGAAAACCAAGTTCAGATATACCTGTACAAGCCATATCTATTTTGACGATACTGATCGAAACTTCCTGGTTTACTTCTGAAAAAATATCCGGTTTCGGCCGAATTCCGAGCGAACTACTTGTCCAGAAAAAAAAGATAGTTCAGAAACGAATTCAGCGTTATCTCCTTATCCCTATAAAGAACATCTAATCAATTTCAAATAAAAATCCGGTTTCAACCGGATTTCAGACGAACTATATGTCTGGGTAAAAAATGATTGTCATATACAGATTCAGCGTCTCTTCTTACCCTTAAACCTGCCATCTAATCAACTTCAAATACAAATTTTGCTTTTAACAAATTTTCCGGTTTCGGCCGGATTCTGGGTGAACTACTTGTCCGGTGAGAAAATGGTTTTCACCATCGTGTTCAGCATGTCTTCTTACCCCTAAATCGAACATCTAATCAACTTCAAATAAAACTTTTACTTTTAACAAGTTTTCCGGTTTCGGCCGGATTCCGGGCGAAATACTTGTCCGGCGAGAAAATGTTTTTCACCATCGTGTTCAGCATGTCTTCTTACCCCTAAATCGAACATCTAATCAACTTCAAATAAAACTTTTATTTTTAACAAGTTTTCCGGTTTTGGCCAGATTTCGGGCGAACTACTTGTCCGGCGAGAAAACGGTTTTCACCATCGTGTTCAGCATGTCTTCTTACCCCATAATCGACTATCACATTAGCTGTTTCAAAATAGTTTGCTTGCCCCTTAATTTAAACCCCCTCCCCAACCCCTAAATGTAGGGCTACAAAGCCCATCTACGAACTCGACCTTAATCTTGACCCAAAGAATCCTCACACCAAGTTTCATCAAAATATCTCATTCCCTTCGAGAGTTATCGTGCTGACAGACGGACGGACGGACGGACGGACAGACGGACAACTTTTGCGATGTCATAGATATCCGTCACTAACGTTTTGGGATCCCAAAAAGCACATGTCCTAGAACTTCATTCATAGAACCGGACTTGTCTTGATCCTCTATGGATGAGTTGGAGGAGGGGGGGGGGGGCATAAACGTGACATTCGTTAGTATGGATCGAGTGATCTGGTTGTGATGGAACTTAACCACATAACCCTTTCGGGACGGCTGTGAAGTGGAGACTACATTCTTCATTTTGAAAATCCCTTTCGTGTGATATTTTCGTAATGAGTTTTCACCTAAATGTTATTTTATTCCACAGAGAAATGGGAGCTCCAGGCCCCGTCAGTCAGTAGACAGACTGTTCGATATACTGTTAATGTATTCGAACAAAAAAATCACAGATAATATTCATAACAGAGAGGCAACTTGATTACATGTCGTACAAGTTCTTATCCAGTCATGACGAAGATGGAGGACCAGCACCAGTGTCCGAATGCCAGAAAAGTTCGGGAGCTTAAGAAAGTCGTCAGTTCATCCAATGTGGTAAACCAAGCAAAAAAAAATGATGAAACTTAAATGATTGCTCGAGTATATAACGTCTCAGATGTCCTGCCTCAAGTATGGCCGGGATCCGAAAACTGTCGAGGGAGCTGGAGGGGAGGAACCGGAAGGGGGTAGGGGAACTGGAGGATCGGAGGAGGGATGAGGGATCAGTTTGAAGTGGCCCACTTTGCCAAGGTATAGGTTCTTTTGTGCATTTACCTGTCGATAGTCGAGATGGGACTTGTGCCGCTCTGGGTGCAGTTAAAGCGGGGGGAGGGGGTCTTGTAAATCTTGTGACAAACTTAGGGTGGAGACACCTGAACGGAGTTTGGCTGACTGTCATATTCTTTGGTCGAGTTAGAGGAGCTTATGGATGAACCATACGGATACGGACTTGACAGCGCGAACTTTTGATGATGTAGATGCTACCTATGTTGCAAGAGTCACATGAGGTAACAGCTCTTGTTAATCATGCAAGAAGCATCTTTAGGGTAGTCCGGCTAGTCCAGTCATTGCATCTATTCATATAATATATACCAGAACGGAAAACAGCAGGTTTGTTTCCTTCCCCAGCGTTGGCCCAGAAGAACAACAGCCTGAAGAGGACCCTTGCCAAGAAGGGCCGAAATATTGCTACATAAGCATCACAGCTGACGTTTTCCGTTCTTGTATATATTATATGAATATATGAATCTAAGTCAGCTTGGGCTCAAGGAATATTTATCATTGCATCCATTCACAAGACAATTTGCGACACTATTCCAGTGTCGCAGTTCCAGTGTTTGCGACACTACACAGCGACTCTACAGGAGCATTGGCACCTTTGTCGCTGGACAATGGGATTTAAGGTAATTTAAGGTATTCCCCTATTGAATTATGAATGAAAACAAAACACGAAAACATAGAAAAGTTGGTGTTTTTTTTGTCTTTTTACACTTGTTTTCGCACCTTTGCTCACGAACCAAATCTATTCTTCCCATGGTTGGCTTTTTCACAGTTAAGCTCTGCCTCGCGCGTTCTTGGTTCACTACCAATCAGAGAACGCTTTCGTCGGTGAGTCATTGCGCTTAATAAGTAGTGTGCTTTCGCAATGGAGATTCATGAACTTCCGGTGAGGTAAGGTGGAGTCAGGGTGGGGTGATTCTTCTCTAGAGTATCTCGCTGGTTTGTAGCTTTGCTGGTAGGTGTTGATGTCAAGTCGCCGCACTGGCACTCCCGTGTAGTCTAGCCGGCATTGCAAGAGTTGATGCATACGAGCCGATTCCTAACCCCTAATTTTCAAGTGGTGGTTTTTGTAGATTTTAATAGTAAAATTTAAATGTTTTATGAAAAGGCCAACAATATTCCTGTACGTCACAATGTTTTCCATTTTTCTGACTTTAGATTAAGTACGTATTTGACCACAGACTGTTGTAGTCCTAATAAGAATAATAAACTGTTCACTTTGACGGGGAAATTGAAACTGAAGTGCATCCCGTACAGAAATAATTCAAGTCGTAAAGGATCGTAAACTATCATGTTTTTTTTTCAACTTTATTATGGGAGATTTTTCCGATTTTTAAAACGTAAACAATTGAAAACGATCATTTTTTTACGATTGGAAAAAGTTGTTTACGGTTGTAAACAGTTGTTTCTAGTCGTTTACGGTTGTAAACAGTTGTTTCCAGTCGTTTGCGATCGCAAACAGTTGTTAAAGATCGTATTTTTACTTTGAAACCCAGTTTTTCCAATCGTATTTTTACGATCGGACACAGGTGTTTACGATCGTAATTTTACGATTAAAACCGATTGTTTCCAATCGTAATTTTACGATTTAAAACAACTGTTCCCAAGTGAATTTTTACGATCACAACCAGTTGTTTCCAATCGTATTTTTACAATCAGAATTTCCGATCCGACTGCAGATTAGTGCAGATTCTTATTCAGTACACCCTCCACAAGTTTCATCATCCTAGCACGTCTGGAAGTACCTTAGCTTGCAATCACCGGAATTCCGGACCTCCCCTCTAACTCCCCCACAGTGCCCTAATCTGGCCTGGTTCAGTCACTGATGTCCATAGGGCTTGTGCTTGTTTTTCCCATCAAGTTTAATTCCGATCGCTCCACTCCAAGCGTATCACCAGGTTTCCGGTTCCCCCCTACAACCCCCCCCACCTTCATCGGATCCTGTCCGGACTTGAAACGAGGCATCCGTGACATGTGGTCTTACTACATGTTAAGTTTCATTATGATCCGATCACTCGTTCGGAAGTTATACAGACCTTAAGATTCCGGATTCCCCCTCCCTCCATTCCCCCTAGGATGGTCGGATCGGGAAGTTGACTATTTCCAGGTTAATCTTGTCGTATTCCTGATTTGCCTGCCAAGTTTCATTGTCCTAGCCAACCTGGAAGTAACTTAACTCCGTATCACCGGAATTCCGGAACCCCCCCTCCAACTCTCCCCACGGTGCACAAATCCGGTCCGATTCTGTCAATGATGTACCTAGGGCTTGTACTTGTTCCTCCCACCAAGTTTCATCCCGATCGCTCCACTCTAGGCGTGTCACATGATTTCCGGCTCCGCCCTCCGACTACCCCCCCCCCCGCATTCATCGGATTCGGTCCGGACATGAAATGGGACATCTCAGACATGACATCTTTGCAAATATCAAGTTTCATTATCATCCAATAACCCGTTCGAAAGCTATGCTGTCCACTAAATTCCGGATTCGGGCTCCCCTCGCTCCCCCCAGGATAGTCGGATCGGGGAAGTGACTATTTCCAAGTTAGTTTAGTGAGGTCCCTAATATGCCTGCCAAGTTTCATCGTCCTAGCACATCTGGAAGTACTCTAAATCGCAATCACCAGACTAACCGACCGACCGACGGAAAAGTGATCGGTATATGGCACTTGGTCGGAAGGAAAGTGCCAGAAAAATTACCATAAGACTCTTTAGGACTATAGAGAGGGCTTCGACTACGAAAGCTGCTTTTGCAATATTTTGCGCTTCAAAGAAATGTGAAAATAGCAAAAACACGGATGACAGCTTTCAACTTCAAGGATTTCCACGTCTCTTACAACTTTTCGATTTCTAATCAAGAAGACTTGGGAAACAGTTGTATGTAGGATGACGATACTTGCTTCAGACCGGTATATTTTTGATAATTGTATGCAGTGGCAGGGTATCCATCAACAGAATCCGAACACTTCATTTTCGTATTTGGGAATTTCAGTCTGTATTTTTCAATTTGACAAAAAAAACATTTGTTTACAGTCGAAAACAGTAAAAAAATAGTTGTTTTAGTAAACTGAATTATTTTTTTCACCGCTTTAAAAGAATTGTTTTCAAATTTTTATAACGAAGTCTACTTCATTGATACCGTCGTGAACATCAAGTCCGTAAAAAGAATCGTTAACAGTTGTAAAATTACAACTGGACACAGTTGTTTCCAATCGTTTTAAAGTTGGGGTTTCATATTCGCAATATCGGTTAAATTGTAATAATCGTTTACAACTCCAAAATTCTACTACCATTGTTAAAAATCAGGTCTTGTCACAGAGCTCGGAAACCAAACCAACTGTTTCCGTTCGAAAACAACTGAAAACGGTCGAAACAGTTGTCTTCCCTATTATACCGTTGTTAAGAATCAGGATTTGTTTCAGGACTTTACTGCACCAAACCAATTGTTTCCAATCGAAAACAACTGAAAAACGATCGAAAGCAGCTGAAAACGATCGTAAACTGATGTTTAATGACACTTAAAAACAATCGTAAACAGTTGTAAAATTACGATTTTGAAACAGTTGTTTCCAATCGTTTACGACTGAGATTTCAAATCCACCATTTCAGTTAAACTATTTTGATAGTTTCCGACTCATAAAAATTCAACTTCCCTACTACCGTTGTCAAAATCAGGTCTTGTTTTAGGACTTGAAAACTAAACCGACTATTTGCGACCGAAAACAACTAAACACGATCAAAAACAACTAAAACGATCGTAAACAGTTGTTCAGTGACACTTGAAAGAAACAATTGTAAATAATTGTAAAATTACGATTGAGAATAGTTGTTACGATTGGGTTTTCAGATTCTCCATTTTAGTTAAACTATTTTGATCGTTTAGAACTAAAAAAATATCAACTTCCCTTTTACCGTTGTTAGAAATCAGGTCTATATTTCAGACTTGAAAACAAAACCAACTGTTTCCGATCGAAAACAATTGAAAACGATCGGAAACAACTGAAAACGACTGAAAATAATTGGAAACGATCGTTTTGAATTGATACGATAAAAACGATCCTAAAATTACGATTAGAAACAACTGTTTCCAACTGTTATCAATTGTTAACAGTTGTCAACAGTTGTTTCTAGTTGTTCACGATCGTAAACGATTGAAAACAATTGTTTACGTATTAGTTATTTCCATAAGGGATCACCTGTGTGCCCGTGGTGTGAAACCGTAAAGGAAACTCTTTTACAGTATAGATCAACCCTTAAAATTTAACCGAAAAGGGCTAGGATAGGCAATCTAGTTTACCCATCACTTATTCACTTAAATTGGCTTGAAGACCCGCTGAAAATGAGTTACTTCGTTGTTCCGCTATCCAATCCAAAAATGTAGAGCCACTGGGTCCAACGTTGCGTCGGTCCCTTTCGGCCTTTCTTTTGGGCACGGCAGGCCTCCACTGGAGCCGCCTCTACTGGTAGATTTCCTTCTCCGCGATGACACTGACTAGGGCTTTGTAGATCCGGTACTCGGTCTTCTTCGGGAACGTCGTTGAGGTGATTGTGTTGATGGATCTGGGGATTTTGAGCTCGTTGCACAGGATATTGAGTTGCGACATCATCGGGCTAGTACTTCTGCACTGGAACAGGATGTGCTGCAGGGTTTCTTCCTCCGCTCTGCAGTTTCTGCACTGTGGGGATGGGCTGAGTTTCCACTCAAACAGTGTTTTGTTGAGAAGTATTGTCTCGGTCTTGAGTCTGTAGTACAGTACGGTGTTTTGTCTGTCTTTGAATGGTGAGGGTATGGTCTTCCTGGTTTGTGGTGGGGCTCTGGATCTTAGAGTATCCCGCTATTCATGAATAATCGATTTTCAAATAGTGGAATTTCCGTGTGATTTGTGGTGACTCTATGCGCTTGCATTTTTGTTGTATGTCTTACGAGAAAGATTTCTCATTTTTTTTTGTTCAGGCACTAAGCAATAGATAGTGGAAAATCAAAAAATTCCCTTTGCAGAATCCAAATAATCAATTAAATGACACACAAATAAGTTGGCTTTTCAGTTAGACTTTAACTGCCTTATCTTTTTTTTTCCAGTAGTACACCGAATCGAGTCTGCTCGGCTTCAGTACGCCAGTCTGATCAAAATCTCCAAGAAGATTGAAGGCTTTTTCGGTTTTCCATTGGCCCTACTGTTCCTTCATGAACTGATAATAGGAATGACTGGAACATATGCAGCGCTTACGGATGCGGTGGAACTTTGTCAGGGTCACTCAGATCACGAGCGTCGAAAGTTTTTCTGTAACCTATTGATATACGGAATTCTTTCTGCGGTACTCAGTTTAGTCAATCTATCTATGATCACAGCTGCAGGAACAAAGGTAATAAACGAGGGAAAAGATGTGCCGAGACCTTTCCTTGAGAAGCCGGTGGGTACAGACTTGGCAACTAAAATGGAGGTCCAGTCGTTCGTCACCCAGGCACTTTACAGTGACGTTAGCATTTCTGCCAAAGGACTCTTCCTGATACAGAAGTCGCTACTGCCCACGGTAAGGTGAACCATTCACTTTATTTAAAACGTTTCTTAGGTTGAAGCCAAAGGCACCGGATATAGCCTACCACGAGGCTTAGATAAAAATATAACTGTTTTTGCTAGTAGCTTGGCCCGCGAGTTTTCGACAGTGATGTAAATGATTTAATCAGTGATTTAATAATACGAATCAGTAAGAAAACAGACTGCAACTCTCTTTTTTTTCAGCTCGTAAAGAGTGTTTTCGCAGTCATTTGTGATGCTCATCGGCTTGTGTTACTCAAACTATGGCTTATATATAAAAAAATAGAAACTCTCAAGGTGATTGTACATTTTGCGGCTCGAATTCGGCTGGAAATTCAAATTTACCAGGAAATAAAAGTCCAAATATTGCAAATGGCTACTTCGATAAGCTGATTATTCCAGCACAAAATGGAAAGAGCTTGCTGAAGCTCTATGAATTTTATTTTTTTCAGGCATTTAAAATTATCGACAAAATCTGACAAAACGAGTTTCAGCTGGTGTATAGGCTGTGTTGCAGACACTTCTGTTTAGATGACAATAGTAGTTAAGTAGCGTCCTAATTCCTGATCCAATTTATAGCCTAGGGCTAAAAGCCTTATAACGGGTACACCATTTCCTAACCCCTGATTTTATTTTATTTTTTACACCTTTTTTCAAGTGAGTAACCCCTCGCGTGCAAATGGGATTGGTTCACCGAGGACCTGGGAGAGGCTCACACACCACCTGGGACTGGCTGACCCAAGTGTCTAACTCCATCACCCAGACCCCACCCCCTCCCCAACCTAACTCTAGTACACACTTTTTGTAAGTGTGCAACCCCTCACAATCTAGTACACCTTTTTTCCAAGTGAGAAACCCCTCGCAACCCAGTACACCCTTCGTTAAGTGAGTAACCCCTCGAATACTCCTTTAACGAGTACACCAATGAGCAACCCCTCACCCAGACCCCCCCCTCTCCAACCAACTCACCAGTGATCAACAATCCTGACCCCACTTCTCCACTTTCCCCCTCCCCTCCACCTGGAACCCAACCCCCTCTCCAACCAACTCACCAGTGATCAACCCTGACCCCAGTCTCCCCCTCCCCCCACCTGGAATACACTTTACTGTAGGGCTGTTGGTACACCATAAATCAATCCCTTGGACCTAACGAAAAGGCATCCATTACCCGGGCTTGAACCAGGGACCTCTCGATCTGAAGTCTCACGCTCTACCAGTTGAGCCATGGACGGGTATACCTATAAATTGAGCAAAGGACTGGTAGGTATTTTCAGGTGTCCTTTAACACTAGGATATACGCTCTACCAGTTGAGCCATGGACGGGTATACCTATAAGTTGAACGAAGCACTACTTGGTGTTTTTCAGAGGGTAAATAAACAATAGATGGCGTCGAACAACCCTTTCTGCAGGAAACGAGCAAAGGATGGACCAAACCAAAAGGCTTCCACTGCCTGGGATCGACCCCGGGTCCTCTCGATCCAAAGTCTGACGCTCTACCAGTTGAGCCACCAGTTGAGCCATGGACGGGTATACCTATAAATTGAGCAAAGAACTGGTAGGTATTTTCAGGTGTCCTTTAACACTAGGATATAGCTTTCTCAGCGGCATTCGGGGGCCCCCCACACCACCCACCCGTCCACACAGCTTTCCGCCGTGTTTTTCCGGTCGTTTTCCTATTCGTTTTACTCGGTTAAGACACTGTTTTTTATTTGTCACGCTTTACAAACAAGAAAGCTACGGTCTTTGCAAACGATACTGTGTACAGTCGAGACAAGAACAAATGTCCCAGTGACCCTGAATGTATACAGCCCCACCCACACCGATTCCAACTTTTTTCCTCGTATTAATCGGTTAAGACACGGTTTTTATTTTTTCTCACAATTTTATTCGTTTCAACGAAACAGTCAAAACTTGATTTATTCAATTCACTCTAGTCCGTGATGCGAATGGACTCAAATTTCTTCAAGGTAAGGAGGAAATCATCATGTTCCTCTTCTTCTTCTTGAAATATTCTGTTCGGTGCGTTTGGCTGAGGGGATTCATCGGCAACACCCTGGCCGTTTGCGCAAACTTCATACGTGTGGCAAAAGGTGCAAATAGCATGACTCGGGCAATGTAGTGGGCATCTCGAACGTATGCAGGCGAAGCAAAACGGATCCAAACCACTTTCTTGGTGATTTTCGCTTCTTGTCGAAAGACAAGGAATGCAGTTGGGATCAATTCTCATCAGAGGCTGATAAATGTCACATTTTCCACTCACTGTAATACAGCGATCGCAAAAGTCACAAAGATATTGCATAACCATGCTTTCACTTGGACAAGGATACATATACTAAACTGTTGGCTGACCTGTCCTTGTTTTGGTTAATTTTTACGCCCAGGGCTATTTTTGTCCTCGACCAGTACGAAGAACTAACGGTATTTCAGCGCATTCAATTCGATGCCAAATATACCTTTGCAAAACAGCCCCATCAATATAGTCATTCAACTCTAAATAGGGAGTAAACATGTTTGAAAATCACTCATAGTGCACTCACATGCCATAAAAAAAAAATTAAAATACCATCAACCCGCAACTTGATCTTTGACATAAACATTCCATTATTCCCCAAAAATCATTACAAACTTCCCTTATGATACACATCCAAGCTTTCAATTAACAATGCATTTTCAAGTATCGAAACAGTTCGTAATTATCTGTCCCTCGACAGTTTTATCCTCCAAATGAATTACTAGTATCCTTTAAACCGCCCATCTTATCCAACTGTGCTTCTTTTATTCCTAACATCGTCAAGTTCAAGCCTTAACCGCACATTAAAATTAATGTTTGTCTCATTACCATTTAGACACTGACCTTTTTTTCATTAAAAACTGCCTTTAGGCCACCTTACTCTTCATAGAATCTGTACTCCAAAACACTACATTTTCAAGTGCCAAAAGGGCCTTCATAATAAAATATTCCCTTATTTTCAGTTTCGATATCCCACAATCATAAATCATAAAGCTTTTTTCACTCGTCACTCAAAGGCCTGCTCGCTGGGTTCGGGAATTTCACATATAGGAATATTTTTAATGATAGGATGAAATCCGACAGTAGTTTCCAACAACCAGTCCACTCTGCCACGACAGAAAATAAATCTTTTTTAACTATGTGAAAATACAACTTTCTTGCTAAAGACCATTATATTTGAATCTTTCTTTTCTTCAAACAGTGCTAGATGTCATGGACTTTACTTTTCTCAATTTCATTCATAAAACATTTATTCAAAAAGGTTTTCAAAAACTGAGAAATCACTTTCATACTCCATGCAACACAAACATCCAAATATATCGCCACTTGTACATAAGAGATCTTTATAGCTTTTCACATCACTTAGGTCTCCAATCCGCTCAAAGAATATTCTTCTTGGCTCACCATCAAATATCAGGTCCAGTTTCGTTTGGACATAAGAAAATATCGTATCCTTTCTACCTAAAGGCTTGTCAAATACATAGAGTGTAAACGTTCTTCCTGGGACCACATTTTCGTTCTAATTCCATTTTTAGCTCTGGATCTTCATAGGTTTCATCCTTGTGAACCAAAAATCCATTTTCCGTCCCAAGAACAATCAAGTTTGATGTTCTTTGTCTGTTCTCGAAAAATTTCAGATGGCACTTGGTCATTATTTGTTTCACTTCAAACTCTGTACGAAGAATGAGGGATTTTCCCCAGGTTCACTCTTACCTTCTAGCAAACAAACCTGACGTCATCATGCTATAAGTAAACACAATATGGTATGAAAAGTTTAATTTTTTCGCTATAGCACTGACTGTACTCTGTTTTCACAATCCAAAGCTAAGTAAATAAGTTTAAGACCCACCAATCAACATGACCTACACAGGACACACAAGATAGATTTGATATATATCATTTACCTAAAAAAAATTTATATTTGGAATTGTTAAAATTACAACAGATTAAGGTAGGATAGTTCCAATTTGACATTATCAAGCTGATGTTCACACTGACCTGGGCACCTAGTTGACGTTTTCACTCGTCACTCAAGGACCTGCTCGCTGGGCTAGCGAATCTAGAATGAAAAGTCTCACTCATTCACTGTGAAAATTTAATAATCCCTACCGTCTAGACGCATCACAAGATTTTCAGTACACTCCTCCCAAACATTTCCTACGTAAATCCTCCCAACCACATTCACACAGATGCGACTCAAACATCAGATTTCTTCTTTGCGATTTTAGACGGGATTGAAACTCGGACGACAGTTTTCTTCTTTGCGATTTTAGACGGGATTGAGACTCGGGCAACAGCTATCTTCTTTGCGTTTTGAGGCGGGATTGAGACTCGGGCAGCAGGTTTCTTCTTTGCGATTTGAGGCGGGATTGAGACTCGGACTACAGCTTTCTTCTTTGCGAACTGAGGTGGGACTGGGGCTTCTTCCCCATCCAGCAACTGACCTTTACCACTACCACCAGAGCGTAGCTTTTTCGTTTTGGGTCTGAAAACTGTAATGTTTACATCCAGTCCCAAGATTTGGCCAAACGTTAAGCCAGAGACTTCTCGGTTGTGATTTTCTAGCCGTTTCAGCAGTTCAGCTTTCGCTCGACGGACGGCATCCAGCAGGGATGATTGTTCGTACAACCTAATGGCATGACTACTGAAAAAACGTTCAAATTGTCTTTCTATTGGAAGTCCGTTTTCGTCTAATGCCTGTTTCGTCAAAATCACACGAAACACAAGGTAGAAGGAAATGTTCCCGTGCCGATTCCGTTCTTGTTCCAATAGCCTTTTTATCGCGTCAATTAGTCCAGTCAGGAAGACCTCTGGGCTGACCACGCCGGATGCAGTGACATACGTAAACACTTGACCTCGTCTTCCAAAGGCCTGCTCACTGGTCTCGGGAATCTAAAAGTAAAACTTTCATTCGATGTGAAAATGTAAATGTCCCTACCGTCTGAACGTACCACAAGATTTCTAGTACACTCCTCCCACACATTTCATGCCTTTGTCTCCCCAACAACATTCACACAGGTACGGTCCATGTAGAAAATAAGAAATAATTTCGAATTTAGTTTGTTTCCCAAAATAAATACATTAAATATCCGTCGACATATACTTGTCCCAAAACTATTAAATTGAAGAACTTACTTCATCGTTACTTGTCATCTCAAATTGTGTCACACAACTGAATCAGACCTTGTTTACATCAAGCATGTTTTGAATTTCGCGTCATTGCTCCCTCCGACCGTTACATCACATAGGCTACCTATGCACCCTTTGAAGGCCGTTTACATCATATAGTCTTGAGCTGTGAGTCTAAGAGGATCTGAATTTTACGGCAAGTAATGTTTCCGAGGGCTCTTTACTGTTCCGCGTGATTTATCTTCGCGTACTGTGTAGTGAGTTGCCTGACTTTGCTCATGGTATGAGTCGTACTTCGTAAAAGTTGAACTTTTGATATTCTTTTACACCAGCATACACAGTGCAAAAGTTTCAGACTTTTTACTTCGTTAGGTTATCTTTCCGACGGTACCCATCCTGCTAATCCAGTCTACAGACGTTTTTACAACAGTTACACGCGCTAATTACACTGTTCCAAAGAACTCAACTCATAAAAGTATCAACATTCCTGACAAAAAGATGCATTTTTTTCGCATTCCGCTGCACAATTTGCGAATTTGAGTAATTGATATCTATTCTGAATTTGTACGAATGCTTTCAAAGCATTTCTTAATTGTTAGTTCACAGATAATAAAATTTAAAGGGAAATCAGTTTTGTATAGGTTTTATATAAGACTTGAAATTGATTAGTGTACTAAATCTAAGTAAAATACATGTTTTTGAGGGACGATAATCGATAACTTTAATAAAGTAAATGACAAGCTGTTTTTTTTTTCTGACATAAAAAGTATTATTTATATGAAAAGATGTCATTTTCAGGGAAAACGTGTCATCGTATCACCCAAAGGCAAAAAGTGTAAGCAAGTACCAAAAGTGTCACACTTGGCAAAACTAGCTACTTAGACGAAAAATGGACAAGTTGAGCCGGGAGGAGTACTTATCCAACGCCGCCGACTTGATGAAGGAACATCGCTATCCGCTAGAAGGGAAAGATGTACCGACAGTCCAGGAATTTCAGAATCTGATGAAGACAGTGTATATGGCGATGATTTACCTGAGTAGAGCGAATGTATGTACTGAGCTATGTTATACGTGTATGGTTAAAATGATGAATAATTCGGAGATTATGTATTATTTTAACCGAATACACAAGAAGTGTTGACATTAACCTCGTTATCTGTTTTTGTTTTTCGTCTAGAAGTAAAACTTGTTCAGACATATTCTTGTTACCACAGAGATAGCAGCTTTCCCTGAGTAAAGCATTTCAATCGTCTCCACATAATGCCGGTTGGCATTTTCAGCTTGAAATGACCCAGATAAAACAGACACTCGTTCAAGCCGCACCTCGAGGAAACCTCCATGATTCATTTTATTTTTCGCATAATGACATGAAACATCCTTTTTTACCATTTGTTATGCCAAAGCGTTAGACGTTAGTGTTTCAGATATGCCGATTACCTGTTCAAACTTTGGATAAGGGTGTTAATGCGATCATAATGCGGCTGACTAGATGCGTAGCCGATCAATTCATGATGAGGGAAGTTCAGAAAACATTTTTGCACTCAGTTCCTGAATACGAGTAAGTCTTTCCACTTGAAGAAGTACCGTAAAGAATTACACAATAGAGGACTGAAAAAAACTGAGCATCATTCTTATTGTCAATTTCAGTTTCTACGATTTTTATCTTTCAACTTTTAATATTTAGTATTTTGTGTTTGTGATTTTGACTTTCTTAAATGCAAAATCCTATACCATGAAAAAAAAAAGCGAAATCATTCAAGGTTTACCTTAGTTAGCTTAGTATAAGTTAGAGTAGGTTAACGTAGCTTAAGTTAGGTTAGGGTGGGTTAACTTAGCTTAAGTTTGATTCAAAGTTAGGTTAATTTAGATAAGGTTAGAAGCGTGCTTCTAACCTACCCTTGTGGTTGTGGTTAACGTCTGGCCAAATCTTGGGACTGGATGTAAACATTACGGTTTTCAGACCCAAAACGAAAAAGCTACGCTCTGGTGGTAGTGGTAAAGGTCAGTTGCTGGATGGGGAAGAAGCCTCAGTCCCACCTCAGTTCGCAAAGAAGAAAGCTGTAGTCCGAGTCTCAATCCCGCCTCAAATCGCAAAGAAGAAAACTGCTGCCCGAGTCTCAATCCCGCCTCAAAACGCAAAGAAGAAAGCTGTTGCCCGAGTCTCAATCCCGTCTAAAATCGCAAAGAAGAAAACTGTCTTCCGAGTTTCAATCCCGTCTAAAATCGCCAAAAAGAAATCTGATGTTTGAGTCGCATCTGTGTGAATGTGGTTGGGAGGATTTACGTAGGAAATGTTTGGGAGGAGTGTACTGAAAATCTTGTGATGCGTCTAGACGGTAGGGATTATTACATTTTCACAGTGAATGAGTGAGACTTTAATTCTAGATTCGCTAGCCCAGCGAGCAGGTCCTTGAGTGACGAGTGAAAACGTCAACTAGGTGCCCAGGTCAGTGTGAACATCATATACGACCAGCTTGATAATTTCAAATTGGAACTATCCTACCTTAATCTGTTGTAATTTTAACAATTCCAAATATAAAAAACAATTTAGGTAAATGATATATATCAAATTTATCTTGTGTGTCCTGTGTAGGTCATGTTGATTGGTTGGTCTTAAAATTATTTACTTAGGATTGGATTGTGGAAACAGAGTACAGTCAGTGCTATAGCGAAAAAATAAAACTTTTCATACCATATTGTGTTTACTTATAGCATGATGACGTCAGGTTTCTTTGCTAGAAGGTAAGAGTGAACCTGGGGAAAATCCCTCATTCTTCATACAGAGGATTGGAGACCTAAGTGATGTGAAAAGCTATAAAGATCTCTTATGTACAAGTGGCGATATATTTGGATTTTTTTGTTGCATGGAGTATGAAAGTGATTTCTCAGTTTTTGAAAACCTTTTTGAATAAATGATTTATGAATGAAATTGGGAAAAGTAAAGTCCATGACATCTAGCACTGTTTGAAGAAAAGAAAGATTCAAATATAATGGTCTTTAGCAAGAAAGTTGTATTTTCACATAGTTAAAAAAGATTTATTTTCAATCGTGGCAGAGTGGACTGGTTGTTGGAAACTACTGTCGGATTTCATCCTATCATTAAAAATATTCCTATGTGAAATTCCCGAACCCAGCGAGCAGGCCTTTGAGTGACGAGTGAAAAAAGCTTACAACAGTATGATAAGGGCAGTTTTATGATTGTGGGATATCGAAACTGAAAATAAGGGAATATTTTATTCTGAAGGCCCTTTTGGCTCTTGAAAATGTATTGTTTGGAGTACAGATTCTTTGAAGAGTAAGGTGGCCTAAAGCCAGTTCTTAATGAAAAAGAGGTCAGTGTCTAAATGGTAATGAGACAAACATTAATTTTAATGTGCGGTTAAGGCGTGAACTTGACGATGTTAGGAATAAAAGAAGCACAGTTGGATAAGATGGGCGGTTTAAAGGATACTAGTAATTCATTTGGAGAATAAAACTGTCGAGGGACAGATAATTACGAACTGTTTCGATACTTGAAAATGCATTGTTAATTGAAAGCTTGGATGTGTATCATAAGGGAAGTTTCTAATGATTTTGGGGAAATAATTGTTTATGTCAAAGATCAAGTTGTGGGTTAATGGTATTTTAATTTTATGTTTTGTGGCATGTGGAGTGCACTATGAGTGATTTTCAAACATGTTTACTCCATATTTAGAGTTGAATGACTATATTGATGGGGCTGTTTTGCAAAGGTATATTTGGCACCGAATTTAATGCGCTGAAATACCGTTAGTTCTTCGTACTGGTCAAGGACAAAAATAGCCCTGGGCGTAAAAATTAACCAAAACAAGGACAGGTCAGCCAACTGTTTAGTCTATGTATCCTTGTCCAAGTGAAAGCATGGCTATGCAATATCTTTGTGACTTTTGCGATCGCTGTATTACAGTGAGTGGAAAATGTGACATTTGTCAGCCTCTGATGAGAATTGATCCCAACTGCATTCCATGTCTTTCGACACGATGCGAAAATCACCAAGAAAGTGGTTTGGATCCGTTTTGCTTCGCCTGCATACGTTCGAGATGCCCACTACATTGCCCGAGTCATGCTATTTGCACCTTTTGCCACACGTCTGAAGTTTGCGCAAACGGCCAGGGTGTTGCCGATGAATCCCCTCAGCCAAACGCACCGAACAGAATACTTCAAGAAGAAGAAGAGGAACATGATGATTTCCTCCTTACCTTGAAGAAATTTGAGTCCATTCGCATCACGGACTAGAATGAATTGAATAGATCAAGTATTGACTGTTTCGTTGAAACGAATGAAATTGTGAGAAAAAATAAAAACCGTGTCTTAACCGATTAATACGAGGAAAAAAGTGGGAATCGGTGTGGGTGGGGCTGTATACATTCAGGGTCACTGGGACATTTGTTCTTGTCTCGATTTTACACAGTATCGTTTGCAACGACCGTAGCTTTCTTGTTTGTAAAGCGTGACAAATAAAAAACAGTGTCTTAACCGAGTAAAACGAATAGGAAAACGACCGGAAAAACACGGCGGAAAGCTGTGTGGATGGGTGGGTGGTGTGGGGGGCCTCCGAACGCCGCTGAGAAAGCTATATCCTAGTGTTAATTTTCATCCTGAAAATACCTACCAGTCCTTTGCTCAATTTATAGGTATACCCGTCCATGGATCAACTGGTAGTGCGTGAGACTTCAGATCGAGAGGTCCCTGGTTCAAGCCCGGGTAATGGAAGCCTTTTGGTTAGGTCCAAGGGATTGATTTATGGTGTACCAACAGCCCTACAGTAAAGTGTATTCCAGGTGGGGGGAGGGGGAGACTGGGGTCAGGGTTGATCACTGGTGAGTTGGTTGGAGAGGGAGTGGGGTTCCAGGTGGAGGGGAGGGGGAAAGTGGAGAAGTGGGGTCAGGGTTGTTACTAGATTGTGAGGGGTTGCTCACTTTCAAAAAGGGTGTACTACAGTTAGGTTGGGGAGGGGGTGGGGTCTGGGTGATGGAGTTAGACACTTGGGTGAGCCAGTCCCAGGTGGTGTGTGAGCCACTCCCAGGTCCTCGGTGAACCAATCCCAGGTGCACGCGAGGGGTTACTCACTTGAAAAAAGGTGTAAAAAAAAAAAAAATCAGGGGTTAGGAAATGGTGTACCCGTTAAAGGGCTTTTAGCCCTAGGCTGTAAATTGGATCAGGAATTAGGACGCTACTTAACTACTGACAATCTCTGAGAAGTTTTTGGTACCCATATATGCCATGGAGAATCCCCTATAAAGTAATTTATGGTTGCTGCGGCGTTCACAACATATTCAGAAAGACTTGTTCAAATGTTCAAAACTCGTTCAAGCCTCAGATAATCGACCAAGTTTGACCGACACTCAATTTAATCAGTGACATAAGCTTTTTCCCAAACTTCTAGTTTGAACACCTCCGTTCAAAGTTGTGAAACCCTTGAATCTGTGTGAGGAGGCCCTCGAGCTGCCATCTATGGACACCGGGTGACGGGAAAGAAACAAACAGAAAATCGGAATAAGGGAAATGGACTGAAGAACTGAAAGCTGGTACTCCATTAGTACGACAGCAGTAAAACGGCATGTTTGAAACATGTCTCTGAAATAGTGTCATTTCTAGCTATATGTAGGAAGCCAGCACTTATTCTCATCTTTATTTTCAGATTGTTGGAGCTGCTGTGACCTATATAGTGATTATCATACAGTTCCGTGATAATGGCCTCCTAAAACAGTGAGACTGCTAGAGTCATTTGAAGCCATCTAGTCTATGTTCATTAGTGGTGCACAAATAGTTGTTTCTGGTAGAACTGCCTAGAACGGTGAGGAAAGATATTGCAGGATTAGTATTCAGAAACCATTTCGAAATAAAATTTAAGCGTGTTTCCGATTTCGAATCTTCGAAGATTTCGAATCTTCGAAGATTTCGAAGCAGAATACATTAACTAAAACAGGATCAAGGAATCGAGGTTTGTTGGTTTCAGTTTTAACCTTAATGAGAAATAGAAAAAATGATCGTCTTTTCTCTTGACAGATTTTTTCTCCACCCAAAACATTTTCCATTAGGCCCGAAGCCATCCAATTCAAACATGCCAACTTTTTTGGCGGCAAATTTGTGTACAAAAATCAGCTTTAAGCAAACCAACAATTAATAGATCCTGTTTTAGTTAATGTATTGTTTCGAAATCCAACTTTTCGGGAAAATAAAAAAGTAAGATAAGAGTAATAGCATTTTAAGTACCTATAAAATTTTGTTTCAGTGTTCTAATCAGACTGATAGAAAGACTTCTCAAGAAATCCGGCAAGCTTTTGTCGGGTGTGAAGCACCGACAAAACCATAATTGTCGGTACATTTCGGCACAAAATCAGCTTAAGACAAAGACCTGAGTTATATATCTTTGTTACCACATTCTGCTTCAAGTCCAGCTTGTCGTAAACATTATCTAGATGTTATTAGTTATTAATGTGTGTTGATTTATTTTCTCTTTGTTGCATATTAGTTAGCTCTTGCTATTGCGACAATTTTTCCATTAAACCTGAAATAAATTACATGGGTTGATTTTTCGGTTTGCGGAAGTTAAAGCAGAAATATAAAAATGCTATTTCTGCAAGAAATACAGTGCTTACCATCCCTACAGCCTTTCTGATTCTTCCAACACACGAAAAAGACAAGAAGACAACAAAAAAATCCAAAGAGACACGCCAGGTTTCAGTTTGGCCTTATTACAATTCAGCGCTCCAAGTGGAGTAACAGTCTCCTATTTCCTCAGGCTCGACACTTGTGTAGACATAGTAAAAAGTCGGTTCCATAGGGTAAAGGGTGACTTTCACTCTTTGCTGCTGAGACATATGTCAAATCTCAATTACCCGGGACGCAATGACAGGTTTTTCACTGCAAACCTGTGGATCTATTTTTTAATGTCTCATCCAAGTGCTGACGGTGAGGCTAAGGTCCGGTCTTCACCTCCCGGAACTTCCGGAATCTGGACTTCCAGATTATTCTTTGACTTCTTCTGTAAATTGCACCTGGAGTATGAACCGGTCCGAAAGTACATCAAAATCATCCGGAAAAAACGGGCTTTTGAACTTCCAGATTTCCGGAATTTTTAAGTATCGCAGAAGAAATTCAGAAAAAATCACGGAGAATCTGGGAACCCAGATTCCGGAAGGTGAAGACCCGACTTAACAGAAACTAGTCCTCTTGGAATCGGGGAGAGGGAAAAGAAAATTCCGTAAAAAACAAGCTAACTAATCCAATTTTCTTTTAAACAAGAAAATAAAGAGTAAAAGCAGTAACTATGGCCGTGAAAAAAATTACCAGTTATATAACATTATTCTATCTTCTCTATTTGCGGGCGTAATCCTCGTAGGGATGGACTTTCGTCTTCTCTGCGGTTTATTTCTTGAACCCCAAGAGCAACACTGCAGAAAAAGGCAAACATACTTGAGTTTCGGCGTCGCGATTGCTTTGGAAAGGTAAACAGAAAGTTTATGTAGCATCTTTAAAAAACAATTCTACGAGGAATGATTCAATTTTACGAGAAAAAAAGCAAATTCTTGGTGCGCCATTCTTCAAGGATCATGCAAGAAAGAAGCGTAAGTGCACGTAAGATTCCTAAGTAGGCCAGTATGAAAAGCTCTCTAAGCTTCTAAGTCAATGTGAAGGGAGCTTTAGAGGTTTACTGCAAATAAACTAAAATAACCTACGGATTTGGCCAGAAAAAAGTTGAATCGTCTAAACTTCGCCTACGGCATTTATGCTAATGGTAGTTTAAAACAAAATTGGCTGTTTCTGGTACCTTTGCGAAGCATCGGCCAGTGGCAAGAGCAACGGATGGTGATTTACTGTCGCAAAAAGTATTGGGTTGATTCCTTAAGCTGACAATGAGGCATCGCAAACATGTCATGTAAGATTTTTTTTTGTTAATTTGCTGTGATGTCATGAGGTTTACCATTTGGTTTGGTTTTGTAGTAAATTAGTGTTGCCGTCACACTCTTGCTTTCTTGCAATATACATTATATCCTATCACATGTCGACATTGCCTGATTTGGGTTCTCGAATGATAAGGTACATTGATCCGGTTTAGAAGGCAGAGTTTAGGCTGGGTCTTGGAAAGGGGTCAAGCCTAGGTAGCCTAGAGCTCAGAGACACTGTTCTCTTTTTCTCCAAATCAAATAAATGTATACTTCTCAGAAACATACGCCAAATTCTCCTTCAAGCTAAGTTCCCATTGCCCAGTTATTTTTGCTGACCAGATTTAAAATCTGGCCAGTTTTAAAAGCTGCTGTTTTTTTTGTTCTCACTGCATAATCTGGTGTGAACAACAAAAAACTGTAGATTCTGCCAGGATAGAGTTTAAGAACTAAAGATTCTGCCAAAGAGTTTAATCTTGAAGTCGGTGAAGGATGACAATGAAGCATTACTATTGTTTACTTACAAAAAGTAGAGTAGTTACGTAGTAAATGTTATGGCTCTTGGTTTGCAAAATAAATGTTTTTTCCGGGCAGGCTATAGTAAATTTATTCAAAAGTTCTACAATTTTCGGAGCCGTGGTTCTAGTGTTCTAGCAATAGCGACTATAGTTGTGGGCCAATTCTTGTGATAAGTCTTTTTGTCGTATTAACCTTTCTTATTGCTTGTGAATTTTCAGGTCAATGACTTACCTACTTTAGGTTTTCCTGCACCATCATCAAATAAAGATATCTGCTTAAAGGTAATGCACACACGGTCCGAATGTCACAGTTGGATCTAAATTTAAATCTTCACTGGTAAATTTTGACGCAACGGATGCACGTTTCTCTTTTACTTCGTTCGGTTCAAACACGGTAGACTAAACCAAGTGTATTTACAAACTAACCTAACACGGCAATACAACTAACATGAAACTCGCTGAAAATCAGAAGGTACCTAACTCAGTTGCTCCTCCAACATTTCCACCCCACTTCAACTCCTTTAAGTTAGACTAAAAAACTAACTGACTCTCCATACCAAACTCTAACTAAACACTAAATAATACTCAAAACTTCTCATCAAACGCCAAGCCCAAAATTCACTTGCCCCGATTTCAAAATGACTGGTGTTGCAATATGGTAAGGAATACCCTATTTCTGAAATAAGAAGTTTGCAACATCCTTATAGTGAAACCTTACCTGACTTTGTGTGCATTTATTTTGTGGCTCGGGCCCCATTTGGTCGTTATTCCCTTCTAAGGTGGAATTACTTGCCGTCTCGACATTAGTTCAAAGTATTGCGGGTAGATGCTGTTTGTTTTGTATCGTCATTGTAACAGAACATTTGTTACCTGGATGGTGCTGGTCCGTCGGGTGGTTCCCAAAATCACCACGATCTTTTTGCTTACTCTCACAATGCCCGTTCTCAGAATACCCATGATCAAAAAGCCCATGGTTCAAAACGCCCACGATCAAAATGCCCACGATTAAAATGTCCACGGCTCAAAATGCCCACGACTCAAAATGCCCACAATTCAGATGTGGAACACCCGAAATCGAAATCGTCCAAAATTCTGGCGGCTTAAAAATGCCGACAGTTTCCAAATGCCACAGTTCAAAATAGTCACAGGGAAAGCTAATATCGTCTTGGTTCAAAATGCCGATGGCTGAAACTGTCCACAGGGGAGGCCAACATCGACCTGGGAACGCGGACTACGAGATTAGTAGTTTTAATGTGACTTAAGAGAATTTTAACCATGTTTGACAAATCCCGTGCATTTTGTTCGATCAGAATTTTGGGAATAAATGATATTGATATTGATTACAAGGGGTAGGATTAATCACGGAAAAGGTTCTGAAAGGAATAATTTGAATAACGATCCAAAAATACCAAGTTAAGCTCTTAAAGAAAAGTTCCAAGGGGTTTCCTTATCAGGCAGAGGCTTCCTCAAGAAAGCACAACGCTTTTGAGGCAACTAACCACGAGTCAATACTCATGTTTCTTGTAAGTATTTTACCAGAATTGTATTATAATTGAGATTATACCAGTTCAACATACGATCATCGTCATTCTGATACTCCATATATTATACTCTTCCCGTTGCTCACTCACCCCTAATTCAAGTTTACTACGTTCTGAACACCTAAAATAATCCAATCGTGGGCATTCTGAACCGTGGGCATTTTGAGTCGTGAGCATTATGAGTCGTGGGCATTATGAATCGTGGGCATTTGGAGTCGTGGGCATTTTGAGTCGTAGGCATTTTGAGTTGTTGGCATTTTTAGTGGGCATTTTGAGTGTTAGCCGGTCCGTCAGCATTATCGCGTTTCCGGTTATTAACAACACGGATAGAAATTACCATCTTTGTTGGACTGAAGCTAAGTTCCCACTGCCCAGTTTGCTGTTCCCACTGCCCAGTTAATGGCCAGTTTTTTTGCTGGCCAGCTTTTTCTCCCATTTTTTCGTTTTGCTGGCCAGTTTTTCTGATCAAACTGAATTTGATATTTACTGGCCAGCGAAAGACGCTGGCCAGTTTTCTTCAGATCGCCGGCGTTTTGAGTAAATTTCAGGGATAGCCCTGAGAATAAATTTGAATTCATTGGTTTGTAGTGACCTGAGAATAAAATTAACTCAGTTTTAAATTTATTCTCAGGTCACGGAGTACATGCGTAAGTTTAGATAGTGGCTCCAAGCAAATAAGGTCTCAATTGACTCATGACTTTGGTTCAAGAGGTTGATTGTGACTTATTTTTTACCTATAAATTTAATAGTGTTGTTTAATTTATTTAATTTAATAGTGTAGTTTTACATGTTTCGAAGGCAAGCAGTATTTTTATGAGTATCTAGTACCTGGGGAGCTCAATGAAAAATGGACCGAACATTTTCTAATTAGGAAATGATATCTATATAGGTTCATAGAGTGAAACCAGAGTAGGAATGTAGGAACCGTATGTACCATGAATAATTCGGTATTTCGGGCAATATAAATAGAACGCATATATAAATAAGAGTGTCGCTATTGCATATTTTGTGAACCAAAGATCAACGGAAGTAACTGCACATTTTAAGCTATTTGCCTAGTTTTCCTTTTTTCCAAGCTCAATAAGCTGTCGGCTCTCATCAAGAATCAACATATACAATATTCATTATTTAAAAAAACAGAGACTTTTCCGTTCAGCATGTTTTGCACCAATGGCAAGCGGGAATATCTTAAAAATATAAGAACTTACTCAAAAATAGTTAGAGAAATCAATTTAGAAATTTACAAGGCTATAGCCTTCCGGGAAAAAACACATATTTTGCAAACCAAAAGTCAGAAGTGAACCAACAAAATATCAATCGGTCCACCATAGCAAGCTTATCAAAACGAACTTGTGGAAAAAACGTAGGTTTTTTCCACAAGTTCGTTTTTCCAACTTGAGCGGTTTTGAGCCTGAAGAGGACCCTTGCCAAGAAGGGCCGAAATATAGCTCGAATAAAATTTAGCTGATGTATCCGTTTTGCACTGTCAAATATGATTCGCAGTCAGCTTGGGCTGAAGGAATATTTATGCAAGATTCCACATGTGCAAAAGTTCTAGCGCATTGTGATCTTTATGATTGGTAGTTAGTCTTGTCAAAACGACATTTAAATGTTCAAGTTTTTCGCCATCTATCTTCAAATTTCTGAAGTTGAACTGTTTGCAACCCCGAAGTTGTGGCAATCAGGGGCGTCACGTATGCGGGGGGGGTGCCTTCCCCCCAACATTGTCGGCCAGTCGGTAAATATAACCGAGCCGGTGCGAAGCGCCGTGGTTTTTCGTCAAAACAGTGGATATTTTCATGAAAACAGTCGGTTCTCCTGAAGTTCTGTCGACTTTTCCTCAAAACTGTAGGTTTCTCCTTAAAAACAGACGGTTTTCAGAAAACTAGTCGATTTATCCTTAAAACAGTTCTTTTTTCTTTAAAACAGTCGTTTTTCTGCAAAAACAGTCGGTAAATATTACCAGCCAGTCGGTAAATACCTTGCCTCCCCCAAAAATTTTGACTAGTAACGCCTCTGGTGGCAATAGGTGTTTCATAATTCTATTTTTATACTATAGAAGTTTTAAAAAAAATTATGCAAAAGGCTTTCGAACTACAATTTTCTTTCTTGCATTTCAGCGAAACGAGAGGTCTGTGAGGGCGAATACGGTTCTGAAGTATTGACATCGATAGTTAGACAATCGAAAAGTCAAAATATTCACAACACCACTGAAGCGGAGGTTCTAAAACAATTGGTGTTTCTTGACAAAAACAACTATTTGAGACATCTAGGGACGTTCTAGGAAACTTGGAAGACTTACTGAAGTAAACGGAAGATTGGGTTGAACTGCTAGGTCTCGCAGACATTTCAGAAACACAAAGCACTGTGGACTGTGACACGCTTTCAGCAAAACAAATGAAGAATAAAAGCTTTGCAACTGCGATTGATTAGCAAGCTCTCCAAAAAAGAGGGAAGTTGCTCCTGGCCTTTGATCCCAGTCTAGTTGCCATCATCAGTTCCATCAACCAACAAGACGAGAATATTTGTTTCTGTTTGGTGATCCCAGTTGGGGTGTCAAGTCCGTAGTCCAACTCGTCAATAATTAACAAGAAGAAAGGCGAAACAGGTTGTTCCACAGAGCTGTCCTGAAACCATGACTCACTGGAAGAACAAGAAAGGGATCGACACAAGCTCAACCCGACGTCTATACTGAAGAAGACAAATATCCACCATAACGATCGGTGGCATTAACCGCACCAGCCAAGAAAGAAAGTGTAGAAGAAAATGATAATACTAATAGCGGGTGAAACTCATTTGGGTTCCTAGTTTGTACTCAAGTCGTCATGGGTATTCTTCAATCGTGTCTTGAGAAAACTTACTCAGAAAATCGTCCAAGCTACTTCCTAGTAGTTCCACCTGTTTCCGCTTAAATAACCATAGCAACGACTTGATATCATTTTATGTGAAACAGGTGAAACAGTTTAACCAATCAAAGGAAAGGAAAGATAATATGTTGTTGACCTTTAGGGACATTTCCGGAAGTACTGTAACTGTTTTAAAAGACAGTGAAATGAGAAGGAGCAGACAGAGTAACAAAAGACATGGAAAAGACAACAAGCATTGAGGCTCGTGGAAATTTCTCCAATGACATCCGATTTCTGACGGCAGCCCTGAGAGTGGGAGGTGGATACTCCTTCACACACACGGAGCAGTGGAATGTTAAAAAAGTTCTAGCCATTGCAACGTATATTCTGCAGACCATGGCTTTGGCGTACTTTGGCTACTTGATGCTTACAGGTATGAAATCTCTGTAGCCTACTTCTGGGTTGGCAAAGGCAGGTCTTTAGATTTTTCTATGGGGCAGGGATAAACCAGAGAGAAGGCTTAAAGCGAGAACTGTGGATAAAATACAGTCACTATTGCCACTGGTCGCAGAGTTGTGCGATTTGTCAGGTTTTCGGCTTACTCCCAAATTTATAGCCAGGGTTAACACGAAACAGAGAGTAAATTGGTAGTGAATTTTAATTTTATCTAAAAAAGAAAATATAAAAATTTTGTCTGAATAACCGCTGCAAAAATAATCGACTTTCCTGTTGCTTTCATGTAAAAACGTGAAATAGTCACATCTGGTGAGATTCTCTGCTGTAAAATTACAAATTTTGACTTTTTGTAAAATAGACTGAATTTGATGTCATACTTAGGACACAAACAAGTGACAGTGACAAAAAAGGAAGAGAGACAAAAACAGAATCGATCGGCAATTCATACTATCGTGCGACGTGTGGTAACTCTGTATACAGTTGTGACAAAGATTGTCGCAGGAAGGCTTAAAGCGAGGCCAACAGGCCAACAAGCGAGGCCAACTCGTAGGCCAACAGATCCCAACAATTTAGCAGGATTCTGGGACTTCATGGCATTTTGGCCGATTCAAGGCAGCTCCTTTCGGAAAACAGATTGTGAGCATTTTTTTCTTGTCAGAGCAGAAGGGGAGCTCATTACCGAAACCAATAATTTTTCATTTTTGTACGCCTGAAATATTTCGTTTTTACTCGACTTAGTGAATTAAAAATCTACATCAGTTAAAAACGCGAATCATTAGATCTGTGGTCCACGAAAGGAATCTACGAGCTTTTCTTTGAAACTGAAAAAGGGCCGAGTTTCCTACGCGCCAGAACTTTGCATGTTTTTGCCGCCAAATACCCCAGTTTTCACAAGGGAAAGTGACAACACTGGTCACTATATATCCCTGCCAAGACTATGCAGTTCACGACCGGAGTGAGCGATATATGTAGCCCATCTTTCGCATTCTCATGTTTCTGCAACGCTGAATAAGCTAGCCTTGTGGGCTAGCCGTTGCAAGACAGGTGATATACTAGGTTTGGTGGATAACCACCGGGTCAATATTTACGAAACAACACCCCGGATTTTTGCTTGGTGCAGTTAGGAGAAACAAAAGTTCTTGTTCTTAAAAGTTCTTGCTCAAAGTCATCCACATAATCAAAGCTCTTTGTTTTTCGGGAATTTATTTGTGTTTCAGTTAGTGCCTCAAAGACTCTCGTTAGATCTTGCCTTCCGGCCAAGTGCCATATACCGATCATTTTTCCGTCGGTCGGTCTGTCGGTCTGTCGCTCTGTCGGCTGGTCAGTCTGGTGATCACGAGTTAGGGTACTTCCAGACGTGCTAGGACGATGAAACTTGGCAGACATATTAGGGACCCGGCCAAACTAACTTGGAAATAGTCACTTCCCCGATCCGACAACCTTGGGGGGAGTGGAGGAAGGGGGAATCCGGAATATTGACGTATTTATAACTTATGAACGGGGAATCGGATCTTAATGAAACTTGATATTTGGAAAGACCTCATGTATCGGATGCCACACTTAAAATTCGGAATGGATCTGGTGACTTTGGGGGGGAACCGAAGACGTGGTCAGAGTGGACGGATCGAGACGAAAATTGGTGTGAAGAACAAGCACAAGCCCTAGATGCATGGTTGACAAGACCGGACCGGATCCGATCACTGTGGGGGGAGTTGGAGGGAGGGTTCTGGAATTCTGGTGATCCTGAGTTAAGATGCTTACACATGTGCTATGACGATGAAACTTGTCAGGCGTATCAGGGATTCTACAATTTTAACTAAAGAAGAACAGTCGTTTCTCCCATTTCACGATTGCGGGGGGAGTGGAGGGAGGGGGAAGGAATCTTGAGGTATGTCCAACTTTTGAACGGGTAATCGGATCTTAATGAAACTTGATATTTGGAAAGAACTCATGTCTCAGATGTCCCATTTCAAGTGTAGGGGAGAACCGTAAATGTTGTGATTAGAGTTAGACGATTAGAGTGGAGTGATCGGGATGAAAATTGGTTAGAAGAACAAGCAAAAGCACTCTAGTGCTTTTGCTTGTTCTTCGAGCACTGTGGGGGGAGTGGGGAGGGCGTCCGGAATTCCGGTGATTGCGAATGAAGGTACTTCCAGATGTGCTAGGACGATGAAACTTGGCTTGGAAATTACAGACTTGACAAGATTGGATTAGATATTGCCACTTCTCAGACCCGACGATCCCTTAAAGTACTAATCCTAACCGCAAAGTACAAATTATATTTTTAAGTAAAGATACATTTTCATGATCCCCATGAGGGATCGACTAAAAGGAGGAAGGGAAGGGAATGCGAGAAAACCAGGAAGGCGTACTAAAACGAGGAAGGCCATACTAAAACGAGGAAGGGCATACTAAAACGAGGAAGGCTGTCACCGGAATTCAAGTCTGCGAAAACGAGGAAGGCCCTTCCTCTGTTTAGTATTCCTTGAGGGGTCAGTAACTATCCACATTCTTAGTTCACCGTTCCCTTCCTCGAAATAGTATCATGCGGTGCGTAGGCATTAAGTTCAGTGAGGGGTCGGCAACTATCAAAATTGTAACTCATCGTTCTCTTCCTCGTTTTAGTGCTTTGAGGGGTCGGCAACTACAATTCTCGGTCCACGAGGGGTCGGCAGCTCTAAGAAACTTCTAGTGTATTTTAGAGTACTAAAACGAGGATGGAAATTCGGGATTTCTTACTGAGGGGTCGGCAACTCTCAAAATTTAAGGTTCACCATTTCTTTCTTCGTTCTAGTAGATTGTCACGGGTAGTACCTTAGAGCAGTGGTTCCCAACCTTTTTCATACCGCGTACCCCTAATCAAGGTTCGAAAAGGTTGCGTACCCCCTTTTTCAGAATGTGAAAATAACGATTTTTATTAGAAATATATACAAAATCGATGAAACACTCGAGGCTGCTTTGTAGCAAAAATTTGGTCAAGTCTCGGCTCGACATCATAAACAGCATTAATTTTTACAGTCCGCCTGTTTCTGTGTTTGGTTTTCTTTTTCTCCGTGCTTTCATCAAGCTGCGTCGCAAACGTTTTCGTTAGCTCAGTTCGCAACCTGAATGACAATATCACTTGCAGTGTCTTTGATTCTTCTTGGAACAATATTGTTTGATACAGGAACAGATTATACGGCAGTAGGCTAGCTGTTTTGGAATCAACATTATTTTATTGACTTTCACTAAGGCTTGTAATCAGAGGCGTCACGCACGGGTTGGCAACCCCCTCCCGCCAAAGTGGTCGGCCAGACTTACAAAAAGAAACCAGTCGGCGCGAAGCGCCACGATTTTTCTTAAAAACAGTTATTTTTTATGAAAAATAGTCGGTAAAAATGATCCAGTCGGTAAAATTACCTTGCCCCTCAAAAGACATTTTGGCTAGTGATGCCTCTGCTGGTAATATTATAGGTTTCGGCAATCAAAAATGAGTGAGGCGAGGGCTTGAAGCTACAGATTAAACCGATTTTGGTTCCTTCGCGTACCCCTTGCAAGGGTCTCGCGTACCCCTTTGGGTACGCGTACCACCGTTTGGGAACCACTGCCTTAGAGTACCAGAACGAAGAAAGAAATTGCAAATTCTAAACTCTTTGAGGGGCCTGCAACTCTCAATATTCTTAGTACATCGTTCCCTTCCTCGTTTTAGTTCTTTGAGGGGTCGGAAACTGGAATTCTCGGTCGAGCGAGGGTACTTTGATGGGTCGGCAGTAACAGAACGAGGAAAGAAATTGCAAATTCTAAATTCTTTGAGGGGTCTGCAGTCAAAACGAGAAATGAAAAGGTTAAGTACAATTTTGATAGTAGCTCGTCACGGGTAGAACTAAAACGAGGAAAGAGATGGTGAACCTCAAATTTTTGAGAGTTGCCGATCCCTCAAAGAATTTAGAATTCGCAGTTTTTTTCCTCTTTCTGGCACTCTAAGGTATACTTGATAGTTGAAGAAATGGTGAACCGTAAATGTTGAGAGTTGCCGACCCCTCAAAGAATTTAGAATTCGCAATTACCCGTGACAATCTACTAAAACGAAAAAAGAAATGGTGAACCTTGAATTTTGGGAGATGACGACCCCTCAAGAAGAAGAATTTAAAAATCCGAATTTCCGACCTCGTTTTAGTACTCTAAAAAACACTAGAAGTATCTTAGAGCTGCCGACCCCTCGCTGGACCGAGAAATCTAGTTGCCGACCCCTCAAAGCACTAAAACGAGGAAGGGAACGGTGAATTACTATTTTGATAGTTGCCGACCCCTCACTGAACTTGATGCCTACGCACCGCATGATACTAAAACGAGGAAGGGAACGGTGAACTAAGAATGTGGATAGTTACCGACCCCTCAAGGAATACTACACAGAGGTAGGGCCTTCCTCGTTTTCGCAGACTTGAATTCCGGTGACAGCCTTCCTCGTTTTAGTACGCCTTCCTGGTTTTCTCGCGTTCCCTTCCCTTCCTCCTTTTAGTCGATCCCTCCCCATGAGCCCTGATCATTTCCGACTCAAGGGTTTTGCTCAAAAATGAGCTTTTAGCACCCTTAAAGTGCGTATTTTAACCGAAAAGTCAAAAAAATACTTTTGACCAAATGATATATATTCATGATTCCCAACGGCCCACGATCATTTTTGTGATTTCCTTACAATTCCTTTCCTTCCTTACAAGTAATTTCCTTAAATTACAAACAACAACTTTGAGCAAAATATACATTTTCATGAGCCCGACGAGCTTACCATCATTTGTGCTTCGAAGAGTGTTCATTACAGATGAATATCGCATCATCACAGCCAAATGCAAAAAAAAAAAAAGTTGTTACGAACATTACATTTTCCAGATTTCCAAGGACCAGTGATCATTCTTATCGTTTTAAGATTCTTATCGTTAAGGTTTTGCTTACAAATGATCACAACAAACCCACGAATGGACGAATTCCTACTTTCATCCTCTACAGACCCAGCCTTACAAGTGCCATATGAGCTTCTAGCTCTTGTCTTGTATAGCTATGACAATTTCGAGCATTGGGTTTTCCCTATTAATATTTCAGCAAACCCTATTAATTTTCAGCCAAAATATTATATATTTTGCTGCCCTATTAATATTTCAGCCAAAAAAAGGAGCCAAAATAGGGTGCAGAGCACAAGAGGTGCTCTTCCATCGCAGAGCATTTTCTTCGTTCCAGCCATTAGGAAATATGAGGTAGGTCAGACTCTGACGTGGGTCGTACAAACTCAGCATCGTAAAAAAAAAATGCATACACAAAGAAAAAATGAATGTAACCAACACCAATTGAAAGAGGATTTCTCTGCTTTTACTTTTTTTTTTATTCATAGACCAGCAGACTAGGGCCATAATACAGAGAAAGATGTGAGACTATAATTTCAAGGAAAACCGTGCAAACACTCGAGGGAGTTAATGTGCAAAACATGGAAAGAACTGTCGCGCCCGACCGTAATAGTAGTCTTAAAAGGAAGGAATGGGTACAGATTATTATGAGGGATACAAATTTTTGGGGGATAAAGAATTTGGGTAGGTTGGTTAGTTTGGGTTTGGAACACAGAGAAAAACATGTATAGATATTTTTTGTTTTCCTTTTTTCTTGTGTTTGGTTTTTTGTAAAGGTCAATTAAAAAGAAAGGGTTGATTTTGGTTGGAAATTTATTTTGTGACTTTGTTTGGAATTTATTTATCGGAATTCAGTTATTTTGCTTTTCTTGTATTAACCATTCCGATTAGGGCTTTTAGTGTTAATATATATCTATCTATATTATGTGTTTCGGGTGCAAACATGATCACTAGTCACTAGCATAGAAAACTATAAGACGATAGGGATACGCTCAAGAGATTAGACGATGTGCTTTTGCGATTTTTTTTTCTTTTTTCCAGTGATCCTCTTAGACATAAGTGAACGCGACGAACTACCGAAGACGAGTAAATCGTTCTACATGTTTGGAATTTCTTTAAGAGGAATGCTTTTTGCCTGCTCTCTCTCTTGCAACTTTCTGAGACGAACAGAAATGAAAGGCCTAACAGCCTCTATGCAAGAAGTACTGCCGAGAGATCCAAAATCCAGTACAGCCAAGGTGTCGTTCCTCGCAGTCTTGTGGTATCTGGTAAACGTGACCGTCGATATATTCGGATCAGCAGGACTCTTTGAGCAGTCAAGTATAGCGGAGACAGCTCAGTATTTGCAGCCCGTTATGATAGCTCTCACAGTCACTGGTTCTAAGTGGTTCATGTTCCTGTTTGTAGTGTACTGCTACGGATTAGCTAATGGGTTTCGTGAGCTCAGACGAGAATGTTCATCAATCTGTTTGGCAGCAACGCAAAATGCTTCCTGCCTTGAAAATCTTGAAATTAAGGAAACGGGTAAGTGTAACTTCGATGTTTACACCAACGGGTGTAACTAGGATTTAAGGCCCGGGGGGTAAAGGGCTTACATTTTGCCTTGTAAGCTCCATCTCCCTCGTCAGACGCTTCGTGCTGAGGTTTCTTCTCGTTGAAACGGAACCAGGCGACTGCCAAATCACGTGGCGTCGATGATTTTTCAAAGGGTGGCGTTCCCAATTTTTCCATCTTGCACCAGCCCTTGGGAAAAAATCTATTATTAGTGGTGAAAGCGACAGAAGCCGTTTGAGTGGTCGATACTGTGGCGGAATATTTAACACTTATAATAATTTATCGAAATACAAAGTTTAAGTAGTGAGGGATGGAATTACGTATGATGAAATAATCAGCCACTCTGAGTTCAATTCGATTCAGATCACCGGCTAGAAAGTAAATGGGTCACAATGTCTCTGCCCCTCCTCCCTCACCTAAGCGATTACCGGATCTGGGAGGATTCCAACTGAACCGGTTCACGTGCCCGACTTACCTGCCAAGTTTCCTCTTCCTGCTATGAGCAATTTCCTCAGTATGGCACCTGAAAATAGTGGGTGCTACAAAGAAGGAAATGAGGACGTCATAAAATCCCCCATTCAAATCCCACTACAGTTGATACCACTAAGAGCTACTCCCAAACCGCCGCAGTATGAAGTTCGGACCTAGCAATGAAGATCATATGTAGTACCACTCATCAAAGCTTCAATCGAATCCTTGCATTTCCGTAAATTTTCCGGCACCCCCACACCAGTTCATCCACAGAGGCCAGATCCAGACGGGATCGAAAAACGGGAAATCACACTAGCTGTGAGTGTAATAATAAAACAAAAACTATCCGTGGTCAAGAGTTCCTTGGCATCTTTTATGGACAAGGAGTCAACACCCTAGAATATTATTGAGCGGACAGCCGCTTTGTAAATGCCGACTTTAGTGTCACTGCTAATATCTCGTCAGGCCTGTAAAATGTAGAGTAGAATCAAACTCGCAAAAAGCCCAAGGGCAATGACAACAAACGATTACAAACACACTGCTAATCGTACCACCACCAACCCTGATTCCCATTCCTTCAGTATAAATCAGTATTACTCTGATCCGTTTTTGCGGGGCCAATAAGCCGATGCTTATTTGCTAACACGCATTGCTGCTAATCCGCTATCCGTTCTGATTTGTAATCATAAAAATAATCAGAAAATGTAATACAAAAAAAAAAAAATAACTACTTGAGGCTGGTGATGGAGCATAGAACGAGATTTTTAGAATAGCATGTTTGTCGTTAGTTAAATAATTAATTTATAAAATTTTAGTTGCCATGGCCCACGGGCTTTTTTTGAAATGTATTCTACTTCTATTTGCTGATCTGGCACTAACACCTAGGGGACATTTTCGCGTGAATGGCTGTTGAGCTCGACATCCACGCGAAAATCACTGGATGATGCCATCCACACGACAACGGGTTGAGACAGAGGTAGATGTCATCTTCCTCAACCCGTTCAACAGGGCTCGAGGAGCGTCGTTGAACGGGAGAGACACATTCAGCTGGATGGTGACGTCACACGTCGAACTTTTCACGCGAAAATGACCATCGAGCTGGATGGCATCAACGCGAAAACACCCATCATGATGATGGGACGTAACATCCAAGGGAGCCATCCACGCGAAAATGTCCCCCTATAAGACTTTCAAGGGTCTCTGCTGATACTTATTGGGGGTGGAGAACTTTTTTTGTTCTTGACGTTACGGACCAATCGTTTCACTCATTTTTTCCAGTGGTTCACCGAATTGAGGCTGTCCGTCTTCAGTACGCCAGACTGGCCCAAGTTTCCAAAAAGATCGAAGGCTTCTTCGGTTTTCCGTTGGCCCTGTTGTTCCTTCAGGAATTTGTATCAGCAATGACTGGGACGTACTCAGCTTCAACGGATGCATTAGAATCTTGTCACGGTCACACTAATCCTGAGCGGCAAAACTTCTTTTGCAACATGCTGATACACGGAATTGTTTCGACGGTCCTTTGTCTGATGAATCTTGCTCTAATGACAGCTGCAGGGTCGAAGATTATAAACGAGGGAAAAGATGTACCAAGACCTTTCCTTGAGAAGCCAGTGGGTGCGGACTTGGCAATTAAAATGGAGGTTCAGTCGTTCGTCAACCAGGTGCTGTACAGTGACATCAGAATTTCTGCAAGAGGATTCTTTGTCATAAGCAAGTCCCTGCTACCCACGGTAAGGCTTAAGTTTCAGTTGAACAAATAACTTTCACTAGTTGACTGATGGGATGGGGAATGAGAACATCAAGGAAGTAAATAAATATAATCTATTTACTTATATTTTTATGCGTTTCGACCACAGCTTTATGACTGTCCCGGACAGTTTCCAAGTTAGCGCCCATTCCCTCTATTATTGAAAGCTGTGTATTGTACATGTGTATGAAGTCAGTAGTAACGCCTTTGGGGCATTGAGAATGAAGATTGAGGCCCCGGATTCACGCAGTAAAGTCAAAGTCTAGGTGCGGGAAATGATGCATATTCCTGAGTTAATAATATAAGCATGTGACCAATAAACCAGAAACAATTCATGAATTTGATTTAGAAGTTTAGGACTCCATTGTCGGAGCCACGTAGACATTCCAGGACCCACTGTAATACGGGGTCTCATGGTGAAAACCAAACAAAAACCAAATATATAATTTTAATGGAGAAGACGCCCTTGAGATTGAAACATTTTATCAGTAGTGAACTGAAAGACAGAAATGCTTCTCAGCCGGAATTTCAACCCAGGACACTCTGCTTACAGGGCAGGCCGCTCTAACCCTCCGCTCATTTGCGTGCCATCTATGTATTATAAAGGAGGATAATATTTTTGAAGAAACAGTATTAGCAATAGATTAAACTAGATTCTAATGAACTATTAGACAACTTTTATAAGTAGTAAACTGAAAGACAAAAATCCTCCTCAGCCGGAATGTGGACCCGGGATCCTTCGCATACACCAGGGGATGAGGCTTTGACATTGGAGGACTGACATTGATGTTTGGTTCATTTTCACAGTACATGTCCCATGTAGAAAACGCCATCTACGTAATATCTATCAAAACAACTTATTCTTACCTTTACTTTCAGATTGTTGGATCTGCTGTGACTTATTTGGTGATTCTTCTGCAGTTTCGGGGCAGCACATCAGTGCAGTAGCGCGTCTGCCAACTTAGATTGGAGGTTTTGTTGACCTCGTTCGGTAGTAATAAGACCAACAGTTGCTTATGACAGAATTGGAAATGTCTAAGTTTAAATATAGTTCTGATTTTCGCAGTCGTTTTTTAATGCTTCTTTCAAGTTTTGATTCTGTGATTGTAAATTCGATAAGGTTTTGGACTGTGCACAGCCATCAAAGTATTTGGGTTATCTTATTTAGTTATGTTTCTGGGTGTAAGCGATAAAGTGTCATTTCTTGACAAAGTTGAACTATTTGAGCCATCAAGGGGCATTCCTCGAATCTAGAAAGGTTTACTGAAGTAAAGGAAAGATGGCGATCCGTAAAGAAAACGCAAAGCGGAAGAAAAACCATCTGAAGTCCGACCGAACAGAGTCACCTCGGTGAAGCGGACATCCTAATTGATCTCCCTCAAGGTGTTATTTACACACACCCCCACCCCCTCCACCCCCAAATTTTTGAACGTCCGAGTTAACGACACCAGAAGGTGATACAGACAAGGGTCTACCAGATACAGCAACAAATGCCAACGAAACTTTGCCAACTGCTTCAGTACTCGAAGTACTTGAGACTAACAGCATCGAGTTCAAAATCAAAATCATCACTCTTCAACAAGCAGAGATCCTCGCCCACTTTGAATCCCCTAACCGTGTGTGTAACTAAAGTCCCCTGTTCAGAATTCAATGATCCTGGGAATGATCGTGGACAACAATAAGAGATGGAACAAGCAGATAGAAGCCACGCAAGCGTCTTGTCTAAAAAGTAATACCCAGATGAAGAGAATGAGCGGAACTGATTGGGGTTCATCACCAAAAACGCGGACTGAATTCTATATTTATTTATTTTTTTTTATTGGCCAGGTGACTACGCTTCCACTTGCCCTCGGTGACGCCAACGGTCTTATCAACTTAATTTTTTTTTTTTTTTTTTTACTTAATCACATGACCGGCCTATCTATTTAGCGTCACCTACACTTTCTTCTATCTCTACGTTTATTTTCAATTTCTTAATTATTTTTTTTCCTTCAATTCTTTCTCATCTTTAGACTTCCATCCTATCTTTCTTTATAAAATACAATTATCAAAACTAAATTCAATATCAATATTTACTCTTTCCACTATCTATACATTTCAATCATATTATACAATTTTAACATGATTATCTTTCCACGTTTATTATTCTCATCATTCAAATTATTTCTATTACAAAATTCATCCTAAAAAAAAAAAAAAAACTCTATAACAATCATATAAAATATACATTATTTATTTTATTTTTTTTTTCCTATTACCATTTATCATACATTTTAAAACAAAATGTAAAAAATATATTTTAAATAATATTAAAAATTCTCTTTATGCGGACCATTTTACCATAAAACAATCAAGGAACATCCTACATAAACTGAACCAATAATTAGATAAAATCGCTCATCCCTCTCAAAAGGTGCTCTTCCGTCATAGAGAACCTTTTACACGGTGGCATATATTATACAACACAAAATAAAATTCTTTTCAAATCTCATTCCTTTCATATTTTATGTTAAAAAAAACAAAAAAACTGAATTCTATAAGACACTCATTAGGTCGAAAATAGAGTTTGGAGCAATACCAACGATCCGAAGTTCAAAATGCCACATAGCGTCACTTGAAATGATGCAGAACACAGCTGTAAGGATCGCCCTGATGCTTGCATAAAGAATACACAAATCTTCACCAGCTAGCAGGTCTCCCCACAAACAAAGAAAGAGGCATGAAAAGTACAACGAAGAAACTCATATCTACGGACGAATCCACGTCGTACACGAGTAGGGGATGAAAGACAGCAGTAAGGCAATCGCTGGAAGACATACAAGGAGCATGTACGTGAGTGGAAGAACAAAGCCGCGATAGTCCAACCCTTCCCTGGCGACCCACTCTGGGAAATGACAGCCCCTACAGCTCGTCCCACACAGAAAACATGAATTACAAGGTAGAGATCCAGCAGCTGTTACCATTGGAGCTGACCGCCTGCAAGTCTTCACAGATGGATCGGCAAAATACAGCAGAGTGGCTTAGCATCAAATAAACCGCGATCTGACCTGCATAGTCTGCGTCCTGGCATAATTTGCATAAGTTTCGTCCACCATGACGGCAGAGCTGACAGGCATCTGGAAAGCAGTAGAAGCTTGGTAGTAGTATTCTTAAAGAAACCGCCAGCCAGTCAAAATGTAGTCCATCTCGCCATGTTTTTATAGGGATAAGGAGATCCGCTGAATTCGTTTCTGAACTTTCTTTTTTTTTTGCTGGACAAGTAGTTCGCTCGGAATTCGGCCAAAACCGGAAATTTGGCAGAAGTTAAGAAGGAAGTTTCGATCAGTATCGTCAAAATATATATGGCTTATAGAGGTATATCTGAACTTGGTTTTCTCAGATGATTAGCCTGGCGAAGACTGGATCTGGCGAAGACAAGACCTAGTTGTCTGGATCAAATATTAAATTTTTGGGATCCCATCGAAACCTTTGGTCTTGCTTATTACTCGTGCCTCCTGCGCCATGCCGTGCCGTGCCTTGCCACTTTTTAGTCGATACCGTGGAGAATCGGCCGCGGTTTCAGCCCCGTGTGAACAGGCTATACGACTTGCCGGTGATCCACCGATATTTAAGCCCTTTCTGACACCAGGTCTTAGCTAGCCTGCAATAATTTAGATTTTGACTTCCACACTGTCAGAAGTTTCATAACAGATCGCGCATAACACTTTCAAGAATAACACCCTTTTACTTAGAAATAAATTGTTATGACCAATTAGGCTTACACTCTTTCTTGCCTAGATCTCCAACAACACCTTCAATTGGTAAAAATACTACACTGTCAGAAGTTACATAACGACAACAGAAGGATGCCCGGTTTCAACAGATAACACTTGTGGGATGTTATCTGTTATGTTTCTTTCGTTCCCGTTAGTATTTTTACCAATTGAAGGTGTTGTTGGAGATCTAGGCACGAAATAGTGTAAACTTAATTGGTCATAACACTTGATTTCTAAGTGAAAAGGTGTTATTCTTGAAAGTGTTATGCGATATCTGTTATGAAACTTCTGACAGTGCAGACACTATATATTATCGCCCTTGCTGATGGTGATAGTGGAAAAATTTGGCCCGCGGGTGGCATGGTGGCATATCGCCCGAGCGCAGCGAGGGTGATATCTGCCTATCATGCTGCCCAAGGGCCAAATTTTCCGCTATCGCCCGAAGAAGAGCAAGGGCGATACTGATTATAGTATATAATTATATATAATTTTCCCCTATCGCCCGAAGAAGAGCAAGGGCGATACTGACTATCAGTAGCGATCAGGCGCTTTGCTAGTGAACAACTAGAGCCGCATAATCCTTTACCGTGCTGTCAAATTAGCTGGATTTGGATATTTCCGAGGATTTGCCTGCCATTACAATCTTGCGTTCTGATGTTTGTGGGGGGTTTCTAGCCCCCCTTGCGAGTAAGTCTTCGTTTGCTGTTTTTGCTACTGCTGAAGGATGTCGACTAAATTTGTCATAGACGAGTTGCTTTGCTTCTTTGTTACGCGGCTTGATGCTGGAACACCCAAGATCTTCTCATCAAACTGTGTGCTGATTTCTACACAGTGGAGGAGATTAATCGAGCCAAGTCAAACTTGGTGAATTACACGCCGGCGGCAGTCATTGCTACCCTTACGAAAGATTTTCCTGATTTTGTGAAAACTCGTTCCGGACAATCTTCTAAAGCTCCTATCCTTAGCGAAATATTTTCGATCTTATTACAAGTGGATCGTAAAGTTTTCCCTGCGTTTGTTGCACGGAATCTACTTCGTCTCCCTGCAATGTCCCTGACACATTTCGATTTTGCAAGCATTCTCGCTTCATACAATTCTCTGCAGAATGAAGTAGACGAACCAAAGAGCGTTTAGGTAAATACGCTCTTTGAGACGAACTAAAAACTCTAGTTAAAACGATCGCGCCCTGTGATGTTACCAGCCTCAGGGGTGAGCTCATTGAGTTGAAAAATACACTGGACTCTGTCGCTGCTAAGCAACGAATGCATTGCACTGATAACGCGTCAACGGAGCCTTCCCAGGTACCGACTGGAGTGCCACCTAGTGGTATCACTGAATCAGCTGTAGTTAGTGCGATGGTTCCCGCAAGCCCTTCTAGAGCGCGCAGTGGTTCCGAAACTTTGTCTTCCAGGTTGGCTAGTGTACCAGAACCGCAGACTGGCCCATCTTTTGCCTCTGTGGTTAAAAATGGTGGGCAGAGGAAGAAGCGAGTTACCAAAGCGAGGAATCCTGTTGCGCCTCCCAGTGTGATAGGGCCAAAAGGAAAGGGGCCTAAGGTTACCATAGGTTCCAGTATTGCGGGCCGTTCTGATCTTAAATCGGTCTTGCAAACAAAAGAGCTGAAGTTATTTGTCACTCGATTTGTGCCTGAAACGGCTGCTAGTGATGTGGCGCGTATCTTGTCTCGTAAGCTGGATAACAGAAAAGTGGAGTGTGATAGAATCAACTCGGCTAGTAGTTTCAGTGCGTCTTTCAAAGTTACTGTGCCCGCAGTGCTTACTGAGCAGGTTTTGGATGCAAAATTCTGGCCTGCGGGCATCCTTGTGCGTCGCTTCTATGAGCCTCGCCCCGCTCGTTCCCCTGAGGGTAACAATGTACAATCCGAAAATGTTTGAGTCAGGCATAAGGATTGCATCATTTAACTGCCATTCGGTGAAATGGAACATCGCCGCGGTGAGGGCTCTGTGCGAAGAAGCGGATATAATACTGCTGCAGGAAACGATGCTGTTCGACTTCGATCGACGATAACTTTCTGGACACAATCCATGTTGATTTTTCGGCCTTTGGAGTGTCGTCTACGAAGGCCGGGGATGGGCTCGTGAGAGGTAGGCCAAAAGGTGGACTTGCGATCCTCTGCAGACATAACTTGAAAGGTATGCTTTCTTTTCCTATTCCTGCCGATGAGCGTCTGCAGCCAGTTTCTCTGAAGTGCGGTCTTTCTCGGATTCTGCTGGTGAATGTTTACATGCCTGTTTGCAATCCGGAAAATTTACCAGAATTTAATATGTACCTTGGTAGACTAGTGTCGTTTATTGATGATGATATTGTGCCGACCCTTTTGTGTTTTGTTGGTGATTTTAATGCGGATTACTGTAAAAAATCCCTTTTTTACGTTGAGCTAGACCAGGTGGCTCGTGATAATGACCTTGCGATAGCTGACGTGGATTGCCTCAGTGATACATCGTTCACGTTTATGAGCCATGTGGGCTCTACGTCGTGGCTTGATCACGTGATTGTGTCACGGTCTCTTCGAAATTTTTTACAAAATGTTCAAGTTCGTTATGATATTTTTGGTTCTGACCACTTTCCAGTTGTTTTTTAGCTTGCCCCATCGCTGCTCAGCCGGGACGTGAGCGAACGGGCCCCCACCGTCCCTACTCTCTCTCCCCCCGTGGTGGCTTGGGATAACGCTACTAATGATCAACTTGCTGCGTACAGAGGTGGCGTTGAACATGGTCTGAGGGTTTTACAACAAAATCTGCCTGTTGTGTGTAAAACTGGTGGTGGTTTTTGTTCGGATACTGGTCACAGGTGTAGCCTCGTACATATGTACCTGTCTGTATGTGCAATACTAATAACTAATGCTTGTGTGTGCCTACCATTTGTTGCACAGAAAACAAATCCTGGAAGAAAAGAAGTTTTACCTGGTTGGAACAGGCATGTGAAGGTCCATTTTACAGCAGCCAAGGAAGCTTTTAGGGAGTGGCTGGCTAATGGCAAATTCCCAGGAGATGAATATGACCTGCTGAGAAGAAGCCTAAATCAGAGGTTTCGTGGTGCTCTTCGCTGGTGCCGGAAAAATTTAGACCGGCTTAAGGCTTCAGCGCTTGCGGCTTCACTCACGAACTGTAAGTTTAAGGAGTTCTGGAAGAGGGTAGCCAGAAGTAGCAAGTCCAGTGCCCCAAAGGCGGCTGAGCATGTTGGTGGCGTATCTGGTCCAGCAGCCATAGCCGATTTATGGGGTCACCACTTCGCATCGACTTTTTCCTCAGTCCCTTCTGAACTTGAGTGTGTTGTGCGAGATGCGCAAAATGCCATTGCTCTTGAGCCTCTTGCTGACCTTGAGCAGCTAATTTCACATGAGGTTGTTTCTAAGGTGGTAGCTGGGCTTTCAGGTAGTAGGAGTGGGGGTCTCGATGGTTTAACTGCGAACCATCTGAAGCATGCTGGCCCGCAACTAACTTGTTTTTTAACTGTCCTGTTTAATGGTTTTCTTTTGCATGCATTTGTGCCTGATCCTTTAACTGAAGTTTGTCTGATACCTATCCCAAAGTCGGTGACGGGTGACCTAAGTAGCCTTACTAACTATCGGCCTATTGCTATGGCAGCTGTTATCTCTAAGGTTCTCGAAAAATGTCTTTATGATATTGTCGAACCTAAGATACGCTCGTCATCATACCAGTTTGGGTTCAAGCCCAAAGCTTCTACTGATTTTTGTGTCTTTATTCTAAAAGCGGTGATAGAGTATTTTTGGCTATTTTCTTCCCCTGTGTTTGTGTGCTTTATTGACGCTAAAGCTACGTTTGATAGAGTTAACCAGGCAAAGTTATTAAGTAAGATGTTAGCAAAAGGTGTGGACCCTAGAATAGTTCTAACCCTTGCACGCTGGTTTCAAAACCAGAAATTCTGTGTCAGATGGGATGGGGTTTTCAGCCGCCCATTTCACGTTTTAAATGGTGTTAGACAAGGTGGAGTTTTGTCCCCTATTCTGTACAACCTGTATGTGGATGAACTTAACAGTGCCCTTGTTAATGCAGGTGTAGGTTGCTTCATCCAGGGTGTATGTTTTAACAATATTAGTTATGCTGACGACGTTGCGCTTCTGGCCCCTACGGTTCATGCACTGAACCAACTGTTGGCTATTTGCGATGATTTTGCTTTACAGCACGATATAATATTCAACACGAAGAAAACGCTATGCATGGCTTTTATCCCACGTGGCATTCGCCTGCATCACCTTCCCAAAGTTTTTCTTTCAGGGCAAACTCTTCAGTTTGTGGATGAATTTAAATACCTAGGGTTTACGTTCACCCCTACGCTGAGCGATGAGCTGCATGTAAAAGCCCTATCACGGGCACTATGCGCTCGAGCTAATCTGCTAATAAGGAAGTTTGGGGCTTGCGACTCGCACGTCAAGACTTTTCTTTTCAGGATGTACTGCACTCAGCTTTACTGTGTGGCTCTTGTAACTAATATTAGGGTTAGGGGCGAAACCAGTTTTCGTGTCCTATACAATAACTCTTTTCGTTGGTTGCATGGGTTCAAGTGGAACTGTAGTGCGTCATCAATGTTTGTTGGTGAAGGCCTTCCCTCTTTCCCAGAAATTAGACGCTTTTCTGCCCTTTCCCTGCAGAAGCGTATTCTTGAGTCCCAGAATCTGTTGCTGGCTGTCCTGGCTGGGCCGCACATGAGGCTGACGCTGCCAATATGGTTGTCGTGGGGGAAGTTGCTCTTCTGCAATTTCTCTCCCTCAGTGAACTAGTGTTTTGTTCTTAATTTTGTTTTGTTTTGTTGGTGTTTGTAGATGTATATGGCCCTTGTTGGCCGTCCGTTTAGTTAAATAAATATAAATAAATAAATAAATTATAGCACTAGTACACTGTGCAGACCCATGGTACCTCCTGGCGGAAATTCGGTACAAAAGCAACTATTTTATTTCAATCTTTTTTTAAAAATTACTGTTAACGTTGCTAGTAGCTAGTAACGCAAAATAGTAAGGGATAGTAGGATGTTTTTTCAGGAAATATATATCCGTTGTCATTATCAACTATCTTTAACCTTCGCTAGGTTGTCGCTGAAGGGTTGGCTGAGCAGCGTCTTTTTCTGTATTTCTGATTAGTGAAATGGCAACCCTAGCTTACTGTTGAAATGTGAAAACGACTACTTTTGTGACCCAGGCATATAAAAGTCCTTATTTAACGACATCTTTTTTCATGTGTGGCGAAGTAGATGCCATCTAGCGGCGGAATTCTTAGGGTAGATAGAATTCATAAAGCATCAAACCGGTGTTGCCGCTCGTTTCCTCGACAGAGTGACCAAGAACTCTGCGACTGGTTCCTTAGCAGTAAATGCAAAATTAAGTATAAAAGTTGAGGCGTAGTTGAGGCGTAATTGTGAAGATGATATAGCGAGATTTCTTGTTAATAGTTTGTGAAAAAGACGTACTTTCGTAGGTGCCAAAATATCATTTTTTTTTTCTGGCCAAAAGTCACAGGTTCCATCAGAAAAAGTGGCAACACTGGAGTTTTTATTGGACTGTTTATCAGAGAAAAATTAAGAAATTATTGGCGTTTATTATTGCCGATTAGTTCGGCGATAGCGTAGCCGTTGGATTTTTTGGCGTTTTTGACGTTCGCCGGAAGCCGATAGCCGTAGCTGTTTCTTCTAATTTCTGTTTTTGTGCTCAACGGCTATCGTCTATCGCCTAAATTCCTGTCCATCGCCTATCGACCTAGGACTCGCCGATAGGCGATGGACGTTGCCTCCAACGGCTATCGGCTATCGAAAACAGTAAATAAGCACGAATCGGCAAACTCTCTTGGTCTATCGGGGACATTTCATCGGCGATCAAAAACGCCACTATTATACTGTTGGAATTGCTCAATAGCTGCCTTCTGGAGACTAGAGGAAAACAAGTTAAAGTAAGCTGGAAGTAATGTTGTTTCAAATGACAAGTTCCATTTCCAGTGGGAATGTGACTGTACTGACAAGGTATAACCCAGGTTGGCTGGCTAGAAAAGCAACATTTTTTTTCAGTTTTTCAAGACTTTTCTACAACGTTTTCCAACATTTTTGTTTACTGTATTATTTTTTAGTGTTTTTTTTTTGTTTTTCCTCCTGAAAGTGATGTCTTTTATTCATTTTTTGGAGATCGGGCTCTATTTTTCAGTAATTGAGGGAAAATGCTTGATGAACGGACCAACCGTGCCATATCAAATGATATCGCACGGTTGGAAGTTTTTTCTTTGAACATCAGGGTAATACCAGAAAATTTTGGCACTGGGTAGGATAGGACTGTTATCATGGGACTGCACAATGTACTGATGTTATAAATTATTATAATCTATAGACTATCAATAATCTCGACTCAGGGGCGTCGCAAGTGCATTTTCGTTGGGGGGGGGAGGGTGCAGAGCCAAAATTCTCAAATAATCTATCGATTCGTTTAAATCGCCAGCTAAAATCCAGGTTTTCTTCTGCTTCGCACAATCTTGAAGGACAGCTTCCAGTTTGTTGAATGCGCTCGAAAATGCGTCGAGTGATTTTTTTTTTCGTTTCTTCCGCAGGGGAAGTACACATTTATCAGAACAGTGCCATTGATCTGCGTAGATAGGATATTTTGATCTGAATAAGTAGCCTATCTATAAAATGGTGCCGAAATTGATTTCCAATTTAAATCCGCCTGTTTCTGGTGAAATAGCCATAGCAACCTGTTGACCTTTTAATCATAGCCATACTGTTTAACCGAACTTAACGAAATTAAAGATAAACACACAAAGTGTATATCTTTTGGACCGTTGCCGGAAATGCACTAACTGTTTTAAAAGGGAATAACGTAAGCAAGGTGGTAGTTGGATACAGAGTTGAGCTACAGAAGAAATGGAAAAGACGACAGGCATAGAGCCTCATGGAGGCTTTTCCAAAGACATCCGATTTCTAACTACAGCTCTTAGAATAGGAGGAGGATATTCCTTCACACAAACAGAAAATTGGAGTATCAAAAAAGTCCTAGCCATTGGAACTTATATAGTACAAAACGTAGCTATTACGTATTATGGGTACTTCATGTTTACAGGTATGGACACTGCCTTATTTGTAGATTTTTAGGTTTTATGGCGGAACGATCAGTGAGCCGTTTCTGGGACAGTGGCAAATTTTGACTCCATCAATACATGGGCGTCGACCCCTTTTGTTCTATCTTCTCTTGCGGTCTTGGTGGCTGGACATTAGTTTCTTGACGGGGGATGGGGGGCTACGAGGATTTTTCTCTCGGGTCTTATTTTTGGGATCGCAAAACGTAAGTGAGGGATATCTATGACATCGCGAAAGTTGTCCGTCTGTCCGACCGTCTGTCCGTCTGTGAGCACGATAACTCTCGAAGGGAATGAGATATTTTGATGAAACTTGGTGTGAGGATTCTTTGGGTCAAGAGTAAGGTCGAGTTCGTAGATGGGTTCTGTAGCCCTACATTTAGGGGTGGAGGAGGGGGGTTAAATTAAGGGGCAAACAGAATATTTTGATACAGCTAATGTGATAGTCGATTAAGGGTTAGAAGACATGCTGAAGACGATGGTGAAAACTATTTTCTCGCCGGACAAGTAGTTCACCCGGAATCCGGCCAAAACCGGAAAATTTGTTAAAAGCAAAAGTTTTATTTGAAGTTAATTAGATGCTCGATTTAGGGGTAAAAAGACATGCCGAACACGGTGATGAAAACCATTTTCTCGCCGGACAAGTAGTTCGCCAGGAATCCGGCCAAAACCGGAAAATTTGTTAAAAGCAAAAGTTTTATTTGAAGTTGATTAGATGACAGATTTGAGGATAAGAAGAGACGCTGAATCTGTAGGCTATAATATGACAATCATTTTTCTTATAAGTTAAAGTTTTATTTGAAGTTGATCAGATGTTCTTTATAAGGATAAGGAGATACGCTGAATTCGTTTCTGAACTTTCTTTTTTTTTACTCGGAATTCGGCCGAAACCGGAAATTTGGCAGAAGTAAAGCAGGAAGTTTCGATCAGTATCGTCAAAATAGATATGGCTTATTGAGGTATATCTGAACTTGGTTTTCTCAGATGATTAGCATGGCGAAGACTGGATCTAGCGAAGAAAAGACCTAGTTGTCTGGATCAAATATTAAATTTTTGGGATCCCATCGAAACCTTTGGTCTTGTTACTTTGGTGCCGTTGATAGTGTAGTGTTGTTAATTCACTGTTTATAATTGTAAGTTCTTTAACTCCACTGATTTGTGGGAGGATATACCATATCTCCTGCCCTTGAATAATATATGCTTTAGGTTTCAACAGCTTGATCCAAATATAGTTGATGTTTTTCAAGTTGTTTTCGATTTCGGTTTATTTTTAACGCCCTACCTGCACTTCTACCTTCAAACGGATCAGGCGACATGGGGACCGAAAATAAAACGCTCATAAATCATCAAAACTAGTTTTGACCCCCAAACCCTCCCCCGATCCTCCTCCCCACCCCCTGAAGAGAAAAGAAGAATAACACTGCATCACAACGGAACAACTGCCTTTGCCTATAGCGGCGCTTGGTGGCGGGCTATTAGCTTTTTCACAGGGGCTGGAAGGTTTCTCTCTCGGGCCTTATTATTATTGCGGAGACACTGATGGTATAGTGTTGTTGATTACTGGTAAAGTTGCAGGCTCTTCAACTCCAGTGACGTTTTGGGGGAGATACTGCATTCGAATAATATGTGATGTAGATAGTCTACAGACTGATCCAGATTTAGTTGCCCTTGTTCAAGTTTTGTTTGATTTGGTAGTTTTACCCCCTCACCTCTGCTAACTTCAAAGGGGACCGTGCACCCGGGGTCCGGGGAACCAAAAACGAAAACAGCTACTAAACCATCAAAACTAGTTTTGATCAAAACAAGCCTCAAAACAACTTTGCCTGCGCTTAAAACAGGCGGAGATACATTAGTCCATGATCTGTCCATCGTAATACAGCCATTCGCGTGCCACAGGGCTGAGCAGGTATGCAGGGAAGTTTTGCAAACAGCCCTATACAATACCCGGTTATCAAAAGGTCATATCTCAAGGGCAAACTGAGTAACCCCCATGGCTAGATTTTCCAGCCAAAACTAGGCATCTCCGTATTCTTGTCAACAATATACGACGATCTAAGAGCCATCTAGAGTCTCTGATCAAAAATATTTAACATGAGAGAGATAGGATTTTCCGATCTTAATTTGCGTCTCACGTAAAATGTGGAGATACAACCTTTTGATAACCGAGTATCGCCTAGCAGGCCGGTATTGAATAAGGTAGGGGTGGGGTAAGGGTATCAGCATTGACCTTGACAGGCGATCAAGGCGGTGCTGATCTCCGATTCTTAGCCCTCAGCCAGGAAGTGCAATGGACTGTTGGGGGCCAGCCATTCTGGTGCTATCGCACACTTTCCTGTCACCTTCCCCAGATTTCTCCAGGCACTCAGTTGTAGCTTTTTAGACTTTGGCTTGTCTGACAGGGTTACGCCACAAACCCCCACCCAAACACAACTGTAGGGCAACTGAGACTCGAACCAGTGACCCTTCGCTTGGGAGTTCGGCGTGCTAACCATTCGGCCACGGACAGATTCAATGCCACGGCCGGTACTGAATAAGAAGATAGTGATACTTTCAACGTTCTTTCGCGATACTTTTTGTCTTTTTTAGTGATGCATTCCGGCATAAGTGAACAAGAACATCTGTCGACCACGAGTAATTCATTCTACTTGTTTGCAATGTCTGTACGAGGGATGCTTCTTGCCTGCTCTATTGCCTGCAACTTTCTGAGAAAAAAAAAATGAAACTTCTAACAGTCTCCGTTCAATCAGTGCTGTCGAAAGATTCAAAATCCATGATCGCTAAGAAGTCTTTCTTCGCAATCTTATTGTACTTGGCAAACGTGATGGTCGACATATTCGGATTTAGAGTAATGTTTGAGGCTACAACATTGCCAGGAATAATTCAGTACTTGCAGCCCGTTGTGTCTATCTTCATGGCCACTGGAGGTAAATGGTTCATGTTCCCATTTACGATATACTGCTACGGACTGGCAAATGGATTTCGTGAGCTGCGACAGGAGTGTTCGTCGATATGTATAGCTGTGACGCAAAACGTACCATGTGATCAAAGTAAGGAGGTTTCGTTTACCTTCTAGAACTCTCCACCGGGTTCCAGATATTTATTTTCGTCGAGGTGCATCCAGAAAGCGAAGCCAGACCCAACATGTCTGGGAGTCTGGGGTGATGAGCACTATAGATTTCAAAATCCGGAAGGTTGTCACAGAGTTTAGTTCAGTTCAGTTCAGTTTTATTCATAAAAATAACAAGCACCATTAACTCATTATGACACCACCATAAGGCCTAACATAAGACCTGACAATGGGCGGGGCTTACACGTTCAAAAAAAGGAGGGGCAGTGGAAAGGGGAGAGTGAATTTCGAAGGGGGGGCAAGAGAAGAAACAAATTTGAGCAGAATTAGCGATTATCATTTTCATTGATATTCGGAAGGAAGATCTCTGGTAGGCTAATCTAGAACGTGAATACTGGCCTTCACATCGGTATCCAGCCCGAACAGAACAGCTGTCTACATTTTGACTTCATTCTTTCGTGTCAGGTGTCTCCAGTGTTAAAGGACACATGAATGAAGAGTACCAACTACCAAGTATCATCCCTATCTGTATGACCTCCGTTAACATTGCCTGCAGAAAACCGAATCCAAATGTGAAATAGTGTTTCCAAGCTATGATTTTTGCTCCATTTTGCATCTGTCCTTATTTCTGTACCGAACAACTTTAGAAATGAACAAATGTCTCCAATCAACCCTTCTTCTGGAATACAGTTAAGCCTGTACAAGATTTGAATGAATTGCGCTTTCTGTCTTGGGGGTATGCATGTGCAAACCTCCAGAAACGAAACATCCCTATTTTGAAAACGTCACGCTCAGGAGAAGAATGCTCTCCGTGGCCATGTCTGTAAATGCATTCTCCATGGTGTGTTCAAGTATGGTTTCATTGTTCAGGTGTCCTTTAAGTAAAATCGTAATTTCGTAAAATCGAAATCGTAATACGTAATTTGGTTTCATTGTTCATTGTTCATTGTTCAAATTGGCGGCGTATGCCTACATTTTAGCAAGCTTGGCACCCCAGATAACGGATTTCATCGAATGAACTTATTCTTTCGAATTTGTGGTACCTCTATGTGCCTGTCCATCTATGCTTGGTTTGACATACTTTCCAACTAACCAACTGCACTGTCAGAAGTTTCATAACAGACAACAAAGGATGCGCGGTTTCAACTCACAATGCGTATCAGACAACACTTTGGACATTATCTGTTGTGTTGGGAAACGTTATGCACAATATGTTATGCAGAACAAGCATTGCCAGGAAGAGCCAAAAAAGCATCCATTGACTTTTTTGTTCGTCTTCATGATGTCGGGAAATTCAGCAGAATAATGCTTGCTCTTCCTGATGGCAACGCTCGTATGCATAACATTTTCAAACACAACAGACAACCCGAAATGCTGTCTGTTACGCATTGTGTGTTGAAACCGTTGAAACCGTTATGAAACTTGTGACAGTGTGAAATCTTAAACCATTGCCAAAAAGTAAGCACCGCTTATCGACTTCTATCCTCCAAATGCAGGCTTGTTTTCAAATTCAAAATCTACGCGTCTTGATGAATTTTGGATCGTCGTGCATGCAAAAGTACATTCTGAACGTCATTACTAAAGCATCGGGTGAGAGAATGCAAATCCCTTGAATGGGTCAAAATGTTTCGGTGTCTTCAAATGTCAGGTGTAAAAATAAGCTGCACTGTCAGAAGCTTCATAACAGATAGCGCATAACACTTTCAAGAATAACATCTTTTCACTTAGAAATAAAGTGTTATGACCACTTAAGTTTACACAATCTCGGGCCTAGATCTCCAACAACACCTTCAATTGGTAAAAAATACTAACGGTAACGAAAGAAACATAACAGATAACATCCCAAAGTGTTATCTGTTGAAACCGGGCATCCTTCTGTTGTCGTTATGTAACAGTGTAGCATTTTTACCAATTGAAGGTGTTGTTGGAGATCTAGGCACGAAATAGTGTAAACTTAATTGGTCATAACACTTTATTTCTAAGTGAAAAGCTGTTATTCTTGAAAGTGTTGTGCGCGATCTGTTATGAAACTTCTGACAGTGTTCCTTTTCAGTTAAACCTTAAGGATTTTTATGGTTACCGATCACCAATAACCTGCTTAATCGCTTGTTTTTTTTTTAGTCGTACAACGAATCGTGGCTGCTCGGCTCCAATACGCTAAACTGATTCAATTCTCTAGGAAGATTGAAGGCTTTTTCGGTTTTCCGTTGGCCCTATTGTTCCTTCAAGAGTTTGTGTTAGCAATGGCTGGAACGTACGCAGCTCTCACGGATGCAGCAGAATTTTGTCAAACTCACCATATCCCCGAACGTCAAAACTTTTTCTGCAAAATACTAATATTCGAAGTTCTTTCAACGGTTCTCTGTCTGATAAATCTTGCTCTGATGTCAGCAGCAGGATCCTGGGTTATAAATGAGGGAAGAGATGTGCCGAGACCTTTCCTGGAGAACCCAATGGGCACAGACTCGACAGTCAAATGTGAAGTCCAGTCATTTGTCACCCAGGTGATGTACAGTGACGTCAGAATCACAGCCAGGGGATTCTTTGTCATACAGAAGTCTCTGCTCCTTACGGTAAGGTCGATCTTTCCGCTGACTAGATCCCAGCTAGGAACCTCCACATATCGATTTGGTGGAAGGGTGGGATTCAGTCATACACAGATTCTCATTTTCTAGACCCAACGTCCGGGCATGGTGCTTGTACATTGTGGCACCATTCACTGTAGGAATGGTATGATACCCCCATGAAAATCTGTTGAACTGAAAATCTGAAATGGAAATTTGCTTTTCAGACTTTTTTGTGGGTACCATGCCCTTGCTGCAGGGCAAGGAAAAAGTTACTTTTACCAAATTTCCGGGTTTCACCGGATTCCAGACGAACTAAGTGTCGGACGAAAATATTAAGTGCAAAAAAAGAAAATGTCATGTCTCTTACAAACAACAAATATTTTTTTCTTGCCTTAATTTTTCCCCTCCACCCCACCCTTTCAAGCAGCCCTTGAAAGTTTAGCAACCTGGCGATTTTTGTCGATTTTAATATGTTATTCAGCTACTTTTTCCAAACATTATGTTGTGCAATTAATTATGTTGCAATTTTGCCCGGGTCAAACAGTACTTTTACTCAACTAAATGGCGTGTCGTATGGTTCTGGCTCCGGGGCTCCACCCACTCTGTCCCAAAAATAAATCGAAGTTATAGAATAATAGCTAAGCTGTGGTTGTGAAGATGTGAAGCTCAGGATATTCGGTAGCTGCAGGTTGATCAAATCATTCGAGAAATAAATTACCGCATAAAATGGCGGTATTCCGTGGTATTGTATGTGATTTCATATTTCGTTGAAGACGTCCTTGATGTCTGAGTTGCTTATTGATTTGGGATCAAGTGCAGGCCCACGTACAGCGGTGATCACCTTTTGAGGGCGGCCCACAGTGTTGCCACTTTTTTCTGACGGAGGTTGTCAGACGGACGGAAAACCGTGACACTTTGGCGCTCACAAAACTGGCTTATGTTTATCAACTATTAACGAGAAATTTCGCTTTCTCAATTTCATAATTATGTGCCTCTGCCGGTCGCTGAATTCTGGCTCAGTTTGTCGGAGAAGTCGAAAATTTGTATCAAATCACGGAATTTAGACACTAGTGGCAACACTGGTGGCCCAGTGGGCCTGCAGTGATTTCCCAGTGTACTCTAACGTTCAAATATCCAGTACGATTTTTCCTTGATAGTCGAGATTGGGTATTTCACAAATAAACTTGATTTCGAAATTGAATGCTAGGGTTCGACTTGTGACTGGAATATTCTGCATGGTCTTAGCAGATCGGTCGATTTAGTCACCATAATCGTCATACCAAGTGCGAAAAAAAACTATTGCAGTATATCTGAAATAGCCGCGTCTTAACAACAGTATCAGATATATAAAACTTACGAGTCGGAACTTCTAATTCGTAAGTTTCATAGACAGAACGTTTGATCTCTTGCATAGGCTATCCATCATACGTTGAACATGCATATCACACCGAAGGTTAGACTGAAAGATTTTTTTAAGGCATTGGTCTTTCAAAAATGATATTTCTAGACCATTTTATCGTCAAAAGATCATCGTCTAGTAAGATGTGCTTATCGAAACATTTGGAAAGAAGCAATGTCAGTTGAACTCTTGCTATCAGGCACCTTAATCTTGTCTTTATTTTCAGATTGTTGGATCTGCTGTGACGTATTTAGTGATTCTTCTTCAGTTCCGAGGCAGCTCACAAGTGCAGTAGTGTGTCTACTAATTTTAATTTGAGGTCTTGTTGTCGTCATTCATTAGTGCTCACACCGCCAGTTAATAGAATTGGAACTTTGGAATTAAAGTGTATAGTAGGCTGAAAAGTAATGCCGTTCGAAATTTGGAATTTTAAATACGATGCTTTTATCATACTGGTCGAGCTTTCTTTGTTCGACTGTAATAAATTAGTTAAGGTCGGAAAGTTTATGTGTAGGTATGTAAAGTACCGCAATATCTATGGATATTCCTTCAGCCCAAGCTGATATTTTGGACCTTCTTGGCAAGGGTCTACATCAGGCTCAACACTGGCCAAGAAGGGCTAGCTCTAATAAGATTGAGCAGACATCCGTTTTGCATCGTCTAACACATATAAGTGAAAATGAGAAATGTAGGTTAGATTAGTAGGCTAATGGCCTGATTTTTCTAGTAGCCTACAGTATTTATATCAGAAGTGTCGGATAAAAAAAAGTCGTAGATTAGAATAGATTGGAACCGAAATCGAGATTGAACGGTAACAGAAAGTTTGTATGGGGAGGAAATAGATGGCGTTAAAGATGCAAAAAAGCATCTACGAGTGGCGGGGATCCGTGGACCAAAAACTAAAATAAGAAAAAATTAGACAAGATACTACTCGGCTTTATAAAACAACTTAGTTCGTATAAAGTAAGGGCAAAAATGTTTCATCAATGGCTCATAAATAGCTTATATGGAAAATTTAACCAAAAATAGCAATTGAGGAAATAATGTTGGGGTCCCGTCAGTTCGCTCACACGTCAGTTGAAACAAGTGTCAGTTGGCCTCAGAAACCCGTCACTTTGCGCCCAAATTTTCTAACAGCTCACGCACACGTCAGTTAATCATGCAAATCTGCAGTTTGTCCACACGTCACTTAGCCCACGTGTCAGTTCGCTCTGCCGTCAGTTTTCCCACACATCAGTTGACCGACTGTCAGTTTACCCTCCGTTGGTTCGGACACACGTCAGTTCTTCTACATGTCAGTCAACCCAATCCTAAAATGCGACAGTTCGTTCACATGTCAGTTCGCCCACGCCAATTCATACAAGCTACAGTTGGCCCAAACGTTAGTTGACACAAACGTCACCAGGTCCACATTTTCTAACAGTTCACTTATACATTGTTAGCCCAAACATTAACTAAAGGAACCAACGGGATCACTGTAAATGCTATCCCAGAGGATCAGTAATAAAAAAATAAAAAAAAAATAAAAAACAATTCTGGGTTTAATCAAGGCAAAATTAAAGTCTTCGATCCGACAGTCTTGTTTTACGTTAGAAAAGAAAAAAGACGAACGGAAAACGCGATAGGAAAAATTTGCTGTCTAAAGAATACTTCTATCAGCTCTCGGTTCTGCACGTTACTCGGTAAAGAAAGCTGCTCAGTGTAAATGTGATGCTAAACAGGCGTAGGGAAGTGAACAAAGACACTCGAAGCGGATAAATTATTTTGAATTCCAGCGCAATTAAAGTTATTTTAATCTTTCAACTCAATTTCAATTCAGTATAATTTAAAAAACACATAACGGACACGCCGAAGGGTTGTTTTTGCGTCAGAACATAACGTCACAACATAATAATTTACATGTATACAAAAATTAGTGACGTATATGCGGATGACTTATCATAAATATGGTAAATACCATAATTGACTAAGATTAATAAAATACAAATAGTATAAAAATTAACGTTCAAATGCGATCCGAGTTGAATAAACGAACAAAAAACTCTGAGAATACCTTGTTCGCAAAGCTACCACCGGCTCTAAACGAAGCACAGGCTCGGCAGCTTGACGAGGACGACAAATTCGGGAGGGGACAAAGTCAGGGAGGAGGATATCGTGGTGAAATGCGTTTTGGATTACAGATGTGCCGAACTTCATACAAAACTGAAGCCGGCGATACGAAAGGGTTTCTAATTTAAATTTCTTATGAGCTGAATGTATGGGACTTCTGGAGCTTTAGATGTAACAAGCAACGCTCTATACTGTATCCTCCCAAGCAAATTTGACTGTTCCTGGGTCAAAATGCCAAACCGGGCATCCATATTCTAGGCTAAAACGCATAAGAGATATGTAAACGCGTAATAAATGAGGAGATGGAACACCGTAGCGGGACAAAAGTTTAAGGTAGCTTATAGCCGCATTAGCTTTTTTAAGCATACTCTCTACCTGTCTTTGCCACCTCGGATGTGTATGTATAAGCCCAGTGGCTTCAGTTCGTTTACCTGACACGCGTCAGGGAGTGGTGGGTTAAAGGCGAGGGTGCGTTGTAGGAAAGAAACTGTTACAATCACAGACTTGTTCATATTAACAACCATGTTGGTAGATTCTGCTTTCTTGCAGATGTCTTTCATTATGGTTGCAGAACTACTTTGAATATTTTTTAACATCTTTTCAGAACAGACAAGTCTTCAACGTAAACTTCGGGCCAGCTCGTACCTAAAATAGTACCCTGAGGCAACACCGCAAAAACCTGGGAGGGGTCCAAAAAATGTTGATTTTTGTCCGTTCGGTTCTATGCTATAGAAAATTCGCAATTATTTCCACAAGGAAGGGTTGAACATTAAAATCTAAAACTAACTTCTTTAAAAGCACACTATGGCAGACAAGGTCAAACACTTTCCTCAGGTCAATCGCAATTAAATTGAGCCAACGTTCAGGGTCGTCCAGGAGCTTGAGCATGGTGTCAAGTAAACTGACCAGGTATTTGCGGCTTGACGTCTTCCCAAATTGTTTAGGGTTAATCAGCTCCAGTCTTAACCTTTAACCAGTTAGCTACAAAACTTTCGTATACCTTGCTGAAAATAAGCGTCACCGTTATTGGTTGCATAAATGCAAAATAATTAGAGGATTCTTTTTGGAAGATAGGGGTAACGAAACCGTTTTGCCATCCAGACGGACATTCCCAAGTTTTTATTACGATCCTAAAAATGTGAGTCAAAGGGGCACAAAATAAGCCTGAGAAAGCCTTTCTAAGGTCCACCGGTGTGTCAATAGTAGTAATAATAGTTAGCCGTAGTTTCTTTAATTTTTGCAATGTGTGCGATTCCGAAATCTCGGGGAATTCCCAAAAAACAGGAGCCGGTATTGGAATTTCTTCCTCGGGAAGAGAAGGTAGGGATTGGACGATGTCGGGTAAATGAGCATGTAGTTTATTTGCTGTCGTTGTTTCTTCTTCATCCAACCTGTAATCAATGACACTCCGTCTCGAGGGTGATGGATTAGTCTAGGTCTTGACAAGGGTCCTTGGGACCCGGTGAGTAGCGCGACAAAACTGTCTTAAGACCAGCGGCCTGACCTTATTCTCCACTCTCTCAACACTCAGCAATTTGAGGGTAAGGAATGTCATATTTTACTCAGCCTATGGCTCAAACTCACGTTCCTCTTTCTTTCTCTGATTCTTGAAGCAAGTAAAATAAATCTTTGTAATTCGCACAGTCCGGTACAAGACCAAAAACATTTTTAAATTCTATTCGACCAGAACATTCTTAAGATGGACGACCAACGTTGATAGACGTCCGATCAGCGACTGCCGTCTGACCACCTAGATGGTGTCAGCGTTCCAACCCGTAACGTCTGTCCTCTTAGGTTGGAACTGATAAAATAAGAAAAGGGGCATCAAGCCGCAACGCTCTCCCCCCTCAAGGTCCACCCAAAAGGGACAGACGTGAACGCAATTTTTTTTTTATTATTTACTAAACTGTCTCTTTTAAGGTTTCGTGGACGGAAACTCAATGGACGCGGCGTCAACACTTGAATCACCACGATTTGCCCACTAGAGTCTTGTCACCCTGTGGATTTTGCATCAATAAAGTCCGAAATTTTCACGGAGTTTAAATTTAATTAATTGACGAATGTCACGGTCACGAAAAATCACGGGATTTACGAGGCGTCTGGTGAACCATGATCTCAGGTCATATGGTCTCTCGGGCCTGGATCTCTTAGGTTTAAACTTTTCTGGGACCGACAACGGTGGCAGAGTCCTCGGCGGCTGTGGTGGCGGGACTGCAACGCCGAAGCCGACTTCGCAGACTCGTTGACGAGGAAGACAGACTCGTTGACGAGGAGGACTTCGTAGGCCGCTGAGGACAAGGTCCTTGATTTAGATTTATGGGACGACGTATGATCGAGCTCCACTGGCAGCTGAAGCGATGCTCCTTCGGAAACTCTCTATGTGGGTATGAACTAGCTGGGTAAACAACCATGGCCTAAATGTACAAATTTTTATTAAGCTTCCGAATTGTCGGATTAGTGGAGTATTTGAGTAGCCAGCGAAAACCGCCAAATAATTTTCATTTTACTCCCGCAATCGTTGCCGCGGAATTTCGCGAACTGAATTGACTTGTGGAAATCAGCAAATGTTCGAAGCAAACAACACTCTGTTCAGGTCTGCTAGTGTCAAATCTTTCCGATATTTACAAAACAATGTCTTTCTTCTTCCCTTCTATCACGTCCTGGGGAAGAAGACTAAAAATCAAAAGTCAAGTCCAACTACAACCGCCTAAGTCCATCCGCATTGGGGTTCAGAACTTCTGGTTTGCTGCGGACCGTGAAGGAATACTCCATGAGAGTCAGCACCCATCGAGTCAGCCTTCAATTGTCAGGTTTCATGACGGAAAACCACTTCAGAGGATTGTGGTACGCTCCCACGGTGAAGTGTCTACCATAGAGGTAATAGTCTAACTTCCGTAGGGTCCTCAAATCCCAAACATTCCTTCTCAACTGTAAAATGATTAACCTTTGCTGGACTTTGCTTTCTCGATAGGTACAAGACTAGTGTCAAATCTTACCGATATTTACAAAACAATGTCTTTCTTCTTCCCTTCTATCACGTCCTGGGGAAGAAGACTAAAATCAAAAGTCAAGTCCGGGATAGATTTAGGGGACAGTTCGGGACCAGAAATTAGTACTTATTCAGAGTAGCGTGCTGTAGCGACACAGGCTAACTACAACCGCCTAAGTCCATCCGCATTGGGGTTCAGAACTTCTGGTTTGCTGCGGATCGTGAAGGAATACTCCATAAGAGTCAGCACCCACCGAGTCAGCCTTCGATTGTCAGGTTTCATGACGGAAAACCACTTCAGAGAATTGTGGTCCGCTCCCACGGTGAAGTGTCTACCATAGAGGTAATAGTCTAACTTCCGTAGGGTCCTCAAATTACCAAACATTCCTTCTCAACTATAAAATAATTAGCCTCTGCTGGACTTTGCTTTCTCGATAGGTACAAGACGGGGTATTCTCCATCCTCGAACTGTGAGACAGGACGCCTCCAATCTCGTAATCGCTGCTGTCTGTCTGTACGAAGAACGGTCTGCTGAAGTCAGGATTCCTCAAGACTTGTCCTTCAGGGCTTGGAAAGCACCTTACTCATCGTCACCCCATGGGACGCTGTCCGAGGCGTTCCTGATTAGGTCTGTCTGGGTTTTCACCAGCGTTGAGAAGTTTGGAATGAACTTCTGATAATAGCCGACCAGACCTTAAAAAGAACGAATTTGCTTCTTAGTAACCAGTCGGGCTGCGCTACGAAAAGCCTCAGCTTTTTCAGGTAACGGTTTTACCTGACCACTCCCTATGACATGTCCCAAATAGCCTACTGCGCCTCCTTTTGGGCTAACTTGCATTTTTCGACGTTGATGGTGAGCTTTGCCGCTCTTAGCCTTTGGAAGACCGTCCTCATGTGGTCCAGGTGGTCCTGAAATGTCTCGCTGAAAATAATGATGTCACCGAGATACGCCCAATCAAATTTCCTGAGCCCTTTGAGTACCCGATCCATCAGTCGTCGGAACGTCGCTGGAGCGCTCTTCAGTCCCAATGGCATTACTGCGAACTAGTAGAATCCGTCAGGGGTAAATGAAGGTTGTCCTATGACTCCTGTCAGCTGGGAATATCATGACCTGCCAGTATCCTCTCCGACACTCAAAAATAAATTTACCTTGCTCTACCAAATAACTCGAGCATTTCATCTGTTCTGGGCATCGGATATGCGTCCGCTACGGAAACAGTATTAAGTCTGTGGTAATCCACACAGAATCGAACAGATCCGTCGTTTTTGGGAACCAGAACAATCGGGGAGGCGTACTCACATGAAGACGGTTGAACTATGTTGGCATCCAACATTTTCTGGACGCAGTTTTAAATATTAGCAGAGTGTACAGGTTGTCTTTATATTGTTTCCTTTTGTTGTTTATATTTTTTTTTCCTTTTGTTGTTTTTTGGTGCGATAACCCTTGTTTTCTTTTATGCATTAAAAATGTATCTATCTATCTATATGTAGCCATTACCAAGAATGAATACAACTTACTTATTTTCCCTAAACTCCGACCCTGGCAGTCCATTCAATAAATAAGACAAATCATTCTTTCAATAAGGAAGTTTTATATGGTGAGGGTGCATGGGTACGTGGTATTCCGTTTGCTGTTCGTATCCAAAAGACGTCCTTAATGTCCGAGTTGCTCATTTCTAAATTGGGGATTACGCTGTTCAGGCACGACAGCACGTCTTGACGCAGGTACAGACCTCTAAACCGCTGGTTAAAATTGTTAAAACGTTGCCTCTTTTCATTTCTGCTTCTAGTTTACTCAACTTAGAACGTATTTCTGCCAGTGCCTTTCTAAGCGAGCCCAAATTCTCCCTCACGTCAGTAGTTGTTTGTTCAACTTTTGACATATTCGTCTGTATGTTCACTGTAAAGTTCTCAAACTTTTTTGACATTTCCCCAACCTGAGTAGGTAATGAATTCAGTCCAATGAATTTTGCATTTATTCCCCACAACTCCTCAGAAATGTGTTCCATCTGCAATTCTTGTGACAGCTTGCTCGACTTGTGTAAATAGAATTATTTTTAGAAGTGCAGGCCCACGTAAGCAGTGCCTATGAATGAATGAATGAATTTATTACGTGCAGCCTATTAAAGGCATTTGCACAGTACATACAGAGTAAAAAAGTTATATAAAATTTATTACAAAGTTATATAAAATCGTGAAATAATTAACTGAGGTTGGCAACAATGTTCTGACTCATGGGACGAAATTTGAACTCTCAGTTGCGAACCAATTCCCAACCAGGCACAAAACGGACTTACAATTTCATTTTCAGTTAGAGAAGAAATTAGTTGTTTTTTGGGAGTTCGTGATAGCTTAGTCCAATGTAGGTTCATTTCTTCATCTTACTAGCCTATTGCGGGGTTCCTACTACTTTCTGTTTTTTCTTGGTGTTCATTTTTTTTAGAAATGGTCTCTGTGGGGTTGAACCGGACACGTTCTGGGGGGGTTGAACCGGACGTCATTCTAGAGGTCCGGTCCAACCCCTTTCTGTTCAGATCAAAATGTTTACCATTTTCCGAAGTTCTGAAAGCAGGGTAAAGCTGCAGTAGCCAAGCTTTCTAAATTAATTGCTTCCGGTGGAAAAAGTCAAGTTCACAAGCACTTTCTTTTGAGTTCGAATTTCCAAAAATTTTCGGTTAAGTGGTATGTTTGGATAGTCCAACTCTTCTCCGGTAAGTGAAAACTTGATTAGCGCTTAGTTGTACCATTTATTCGGTCATATTCAGAGCTCATCTTAACATGTCCGGTTCAAAACACCACCAGTCCGAACCAGCCCCACCCGCGGTGGGGCTGAACCGGACGATTTTTTGAAAAAAAGATAAAATCGTGGCACCAAAACCAGTTGAAATTAAATTCTCAAAAAAATTACAGAACAAAGCTAGTCTTATTATCTTTCATTTCCAGTCTTCAAAATTTGTTCAAATTCTACAGAAATTGAATTATTAGCCGAAAACGAAAAACGTACGGTTCAACCACGACCTCCCCTATAGGTTGAATAGTAAAACTTATAGTTTGATATTTTGACTTTGTATGTAATGCTTTTGTCATAGTGGTCAAGATTTCTTTGTTCAACTATAGTATATTGATCAGTGAAGCTCGGAAAGTGTATCTGTGGGTACAGTATTTATATTGTTAGTAGGCTACTGAATCAAACAAATTTTAAAGATTAAAAGACAGTGGAATTGTTTAGCCATCAAATGATTACAGAAATACGGCTTGTTCAAAATGGTATTTTATGCACTCAGTGCCACTGATCACTTCTGGCGGAATTACCGAACGACAGAACTTTCCCAAAAAACGACAGCTTTAGCGCGGTCTGCAATTTCATTGGTCTTTTTGTGTTTTACTCTTCTTCTTGTTTGAGGCTACCCATGTTATTGCATTGTGATAAAGGGAAAGAATAAAGATTATTATTATTATTATTATTAAATTGAGTCGAAATTCTATTAAAAACGAAGATTGTAACAGAATCGTAACGATCGTAACAGATAATAACTCAGTGGAAGGCAACATAGGTTTCCGTGGGAGTTCTAGGACACAAAGTGTGCAGCCCAGACTGAGTCTTGTAGTACTAGCAGCTCAAGCCAAGTTTTTGGGATCCCAAAACGTAAGTGGCGGGATACCTATGACATCGCAAAAATTGTCCGTCTGTCAGCACGATAACTCTCGAAAGGATTGAGATATTTTGATGAAACTTGGTGGGAGGATCTTCGGGTCAAAGTACAAGTCAAGTTCAAAGATGGGCTCTGTAGCCTTATATTTGAGGTTGGGAAAGGGGTTTCAAATTAAGGAGCAAAAAAAATATTTTTTGAAATCTTTTGAGATAGTTGATTTAGGGGTAAGGAGACATGCTGAATGCGAATATGAAAGTTATTTCCTCACCGGACGAGTAGTTCACCCGGAATCTGGGAAAAAGACGGACATAAAATTTGTCGACCAGTTTTCGGCTACCCCTTTTCTTCAAATTAGTATAGCTCTACGCAGAGCTAACGTAAGAGAGAGAGCTAGTGCGATCGGAGGTCGAAGGGTTTGGTATATGGGAAAAGAGTAGGTGGTTGCGGGCTATTTAACAGTTGGAAAGTTTAGAGGGATTGACAACTTCAGTAGTAGGTTACACACTGAAACCAAAAATAGGCCGATCCCAATTGTAAGACAAGTAGGGGACTTCTAATGGTCTCAAGTCTAATGATAGGCAGTTAGACCATAATCATCTTCGGCAATGAGGGGTTAGCAGTTTTTTCTACTTGGTGTACCTACAATTTGTTTCCTGTGGTTTATATGGTACGAACAATTTGGTACCACGTCTATCACGAGGACATGGACTCGTAAGTAAGAATCGGTTGCTAGAATCTTTGGTGACGAGGGGTTGCCAACTTTTGCTAGTGGGTATACCTTTTATTTTTTGCCAGTGTATTTCATGGTAAAAACGATACTGTACCATGTCTATCACGGGGAGATGGACTTGTAAGTAAGAATCGGTTGCTAGAAGGGCTTCGTGAGGGGCTGGAAACTTTAAACTTTGATCTGTAGTAAGTAAAAAGGATTGACTTATCTACATTATTTATTAGATTTTTGGGATCCCATCGACACCTTTGGTCTTGTTTCGTATGCGCTCGAGCTTTTTTCGTGTACGCTCGAGCTCTGCTCTTAGCAGTGGAAATATTGAAGATAAATTTGTTTTGTTAATAAAGATAACCTTGAACCTTGAACCCATCCAGCTTACCGGTTTGTATTGAAAGTCCCGTTAGGCTTGACGAATTCGCTTCGAAAATTATCCAAGTTAATTTCTGTACTTCCTCACATTTCCTACTATCAGCTCAAACCCACCCAGTTTTTCCGGTTTGTACTGAAAGTCCCGGCTAGGCCGAGGGCTAGGCCCTGGCTTATCGAATTTGCTGCGAAAACTATCCAAGTAAATTTTTATACTTCCGCAAATTTCCATTTATATAACCATAGCAACCACTTCATCATTTATCACATAGTCAAACAGTTCAACCAAGCCGTAATGGAATGAAAGATAAAACGTAGAATATTTATCTATAGGGTTCTTCCTGGAAATACTGTCAGTGTTTTAATGGAGAGTAAAGCGAAAAGTTGGACAAAGTAACAGAGGAAATGGAAAAGTTAACAGGCACGGAGCCTCATGGACGCTTTTCCAAAGACATACGATTTCTAACGGCAGCCCTTAGAATAGGAGGAGGATATTCCTTCACGATCACGGAACAGTGGAATATTACTAAAGTCCTAGCTATTGGGATGTATATAGTCCAGAACGTTGCTGTTGCGTATTATGGGTACTTAATGTTCATAGGTATTTTGTTTGTGTGCTTTCAAAGCTAAAGAACTGGATTTTCAGTGCCATCGGAACATGTAGGCTAATAGCTTTATGTTTTTGTTCACCAACATACAATTTTTCAGTGAAAAAAGTAGAGATACATGCTAAAAACATTAAACAACAGGGCTTCATAACTTAACACAATCCAACAAGCTCTTCTCTTAAAAACAAAACAGAATTGTATTTGCCATTTCAGTTCGTTGCAAATTTGCCAGAGGCAGGGCCGTCACTACTAGGGGGGGGATGCCCCCCCCCCAATGTTGTCAGCCAGTCGGTAAAAAATAGCCGAGTCGGCGCGAAGCGCCGCTATTTTTCTTAAAACAGTCGATTTTTTTCTTGGAAACAGTCGATTTTTCTGAAAAACACTCGGTTTTTCGTAAAAATTTTCGATTTTTCTTAAAATTAGCCGATTTTCACAGTCGTTCTCCTGCCCCATGCTGGTATCTCCATAGCAATTGTGGAGACATGGACATCTAGGTGCTCATCTGAAAATAAAGAGATCTGTTTGTCATTTTTTCCTTGATTCTGTTTGCCTGGTTTAAGTAAATTTGGTTTGAATTTGTTTCAGTTCAGTTAAGTTTAATTAAATTCAAAATAAATGAACAAAATAAATTTCCCACCCCTACAAAGCTCACTTTACAACTACTCACCCCTACTTGTGAGTACAACTTTACTCACCCCTACAACCGCTCACTTTTCCAGCGGGTGTCTCATGGTCCGCTAGCGGACGAATTGTCCGCTGGGGTAAATAAAACGGCGAAACCGTGACGTCACTATGACGTCATCTGTCACCCACTCGCTAAATAAAACGATTTTAGTGACCCGCGCGGGCAAATGGACCTAAATAAAACGCACCTCAGGTACTTTTTTTACATCTAAATTTACATTGAAAATTAAGAAATAATACTAAATAGCTAGGACATCTTAGTGATGGGCTTGCAAAACACACAATTTTCTCCTGAATGCAATGGCATTTTTAAAATATTTTTGAAGGTGTTTTAGATAGGTAAAACTGATAAGGAAAATTCACAGCAATTCTTGCTTTCATTAAAAAAATCGCCAATTTTTGCCACTAGGTGTTTTTGTGACTACCCTATTTAAGACGCTTAGGGCAAGATACAGAGCCTCTGTCAGAGCAGAGGTGATTTTGCTCTCAAATCAAAGCTAAAAGATAAGAGAATCACATTCTGATCTTCAAAAGCTCAGGTTTGGTTATTTTTTTTAATAGCTACCCTAGCATAGGGTATCCAAAAATCAGGGGTTTGTGGTTGATTCCACCAGTTGGTTCGACTGAGCTCTAAATTACTGCTTATAAGAAAAAATTGGTGTCTACCCGTCGCCGGCCCCTATCTCTCCAATGCAAAGTTTAAATTTTCATCAGTGCCAAGAGCGTAGGTTGGTTGGATGGAGACTCAGTGTCCACAGGTCGGTTAACAGACTGCCATAGCTTACCTGATACGAGTCAGGCTGTTCTTGGTGAATCCACTTTCCTTGAGTCTCCTGCTAACTGTTTGTTTTACATGAGCATCCCATTCTCTTTGCAGTTTCTGCTAGGCTGAGGCCACTGAGGCCACTACTGATGTGCTTTTTTATATCTTCAAAGTCTTCTCTCCTGTTCCTGTGGCATTTTATTGCTTTCTTCCTCTTCCTGTCAAAAGCACATCAACAGCCAGCACTTCAGCATATCAGGTCCACCTATTGTACTGAATACAAACGAACTTGTATCGATAATGCAAACTACAAGCTTGTGTATCGACTTTCGAGCGTATCGGTATCGAGAAATTCAAATTCTATTTACGCGCGAGATTCTATTTGCAAATGAAATTCTATTTACAGCGCGTTCTATTTACTTGTAAAAATTTTCATTTACAGATTTTTTTTTTACAGGAAATGATTTTTTTTTACAGACAAGGAAGAGAAAAAAAAAATAAGAAGAAAGTTTCTTATAAAAATTTTTGCTAGCTCAAGTAGTTTGGTTGAAAAAAAAAGTTTGTTTAAAAAATTTTTGCTAAGTAAATATATTTTAGTCAAGTAAATAGAATTTGATGTTGTAAAACACAAGGTAAATATATATTTTTGTATATTTTTTTTTTTTTGTAAATAGATTTCGTTAAGTAAATAGAATTTCATCTTATGTAAATAGAATCTGAAATGTAAATAGAATTTCATTATGTCCACTTTTGCCCCTTCGTAAAAAACACCATTCGGTAATATTTTTGCAAATTTTATAGCGGTTGATAGGGGTGAAGAGTGGGGACTAGGAATCCTGCAGGACCCTATTTTCTGGATCAAGAGGTTCAATAAATTTCCATTTTTTTTCAAATCGAAACTTTCGGTCTTGTTTTCAAAGCGTTTACTAATAATCCAACTCCATACATACAAGATGCTAAAGTACGCTGGTCATTACGAATGTAACACAAAATATGCTACACTAATTTTTCACCGTGTTGGAAAGGACGGAGTACGTAAAGAACGAGAAAAGGAAAAACAATTCAATTGTCACAAACACTGTTAATCTATACCAGTCTTAAAGTGCGATTTGGAATGTCATCGTAGGGATAAAGCCCCTCACAGGCATAACTCCTAGGGCCACATGTCTATGTATGTGGTTTCTTTGTTAAATCATGACTAGGTTTTTAGTATTAAAGAAAAAGAAAAAATATTCAAGACAAGGAAGGCGACTTTTCTTAGTATGGACTAGAGATTCTATACTTGTAAACAGGTTGGTTGCCAGAACGTCAACAAATATAAGACTTACGTGTCCAAATCAGGGTTGCCACATGTCGCACAATATAGTGAATTGTCACTCTATTTTGATTTTGTCACTCTTGTCCTATGTATACAACATAAAACTCACTCTATTTGAGAAAAAATCCATATGTGCCATTTTCCAGCAGCGATTCCGACCAAAAGTGGTTATTTCATGTTTTTCATAAAAATAAAATCAACATGATTGTGTCATTTTTGCAGCAGTGATTCCGACCAAAGCTGGACCATTTTCACATTTTTTCGTGAGAATTAAATTTCAGTCCCAATTCACTCTATGTTTTCGACCGAAAGTCACTCTCTAATTTTTTTCCACGTGGCAACCCTCGTCCAAATCGGGAGCTGGAGTAAAAACCATACGGACAGTAGGTAGACCGGATTATCGATGGACTACTGCTTTGTTTTACCTTAAAGTACCTTAAATCGCATTGTCTAGCGACAAAGGTGGATGGTCCTCCTGTGGTTGTCGCTGGTTTGAGTGATTTTGGGTCACACATGATGTTGAGACTAGATTTTGGTTAATGTCTGGTAAGGATTCCGGGGCATCCCACTCATACTTCCAGGGTTCCTCTGAGGGGTGTTCCAGTTTTGCACCATTCTGCTTGAGAAGAAGTGGTTTCGGGTCCTGGTTTGAGCAGATGGTTTTGGGATTTTCTTGCTGTGACCTCGAAGAGTTTTTGTAGCTGGGTGTGTAGGGGGTAGAGGTGAGACAAGACTTGATTTTGTGTGAGTTTATACGTTTGTATAACATTACCTCTACGTCTCCTGTATGCCAAGCTAGGGTAGTTTCAGTATGTCACCGAATACGTGACATATGTCACGTATAGTTTAGACGTAAGAAAAAATTCTCAAAATGTCACCGAATTGTGAAAATAACCTAAGTAATTCCTGATGTAGTTCCGCCTATTTCCGTTCAAATAACCATAGCAACCAGTTAACCTTATATCATATCATTTGTCATTTCTCGTCAGTTTAAACAGACGTAATGAAATGAAAGATAAAACACAGGCTGTTTGTCTTTAGGGCCTGGAAATGCTGCAGTTATTCTAAGGGAAAGCAACGCGAGTAGTGGGTGACAGGACAGTAACCGAGGAAATGGAAAAGACAACAGGCATGGAGCCTCATAAAAGTTTTTTCAGTGACATCCGATTTCTAACGGCAGCTCTGAGAATAGGAGGAGGATACTCTTTCACACTCGCGGAACAATGGAATGTAACAAAACTTCTAGCCATTGGGACGTATATTGCACAAAATGCAGCTGTCGCGTATTATATGTACATGGTATATACAGGTTTGGGGCCTCTTTACTGCTTTCTTTAACTAGACAGTTCTTTAGGTTTTAAGTGGAGCGGATCATTTAGCCGGTTTAAGGTAAACTTGGACCGGACTGCCCAGTGACTGAAACTTCTGGTTTTTTTTTGCATTTTTTGCCTTTTAAACCCTAATTTGGCGACAAAATATGGTACCGAGATGGATGATCTAGAAATCAAGGGGTTGGCAAATTTTGCCAAGATTACCATCCAAGGCATGGGAGCTAATGAGACTAAAAAATATAGCCGAAGCCGCTTGTGATTTTTATGGCACTTGCCCTTCGGCCAAGTGCCATATAGGCCTAGCGATCGCAATTTCTGTCCGTCCGTCGGTCGGTCGGTCGGTCGGTCGGTCGGTCGGTCCGGGTTTTGCTAGTTCGGGCACTTCCACATAAGCTAGGACGATGAAACTTGGCAGGCATATCAGGGACCCTAAATGACTAAGTTGGAAATAGCCACTTCCCCGATCCGAACATCGTGGGGGGAGTGGAGGGAGGGGGAATCCGGAATATTTCGGAATTTATAACTTTCGAACGGGTGATCGGATCTTAATGAAACTTGATATTTGGAAAGACCTCGTGCCCAGACGATTAAAATCTGGACTGGATCCGGTGACTTCGGGGGGAGCTGGAGGGGGGAGCTTGGAGTGGAGGGATTGGGATGAAACTTGGTGGGAAGAATAAGCACTAGTCCTAGATACGTGATTGACATAACCGAACCGGATCCGGTTACTGTGGGGGAGTTAGGGGGGATTCGGATTTCTGGTGATCACGTGAGTTCGGTACATCCTGATGTGCTAGGACGATGAAACTTGGCAGGCATATCGGGGACCCGAGCAGATTGACTTGAGAATAGTCGTTTCCTGATCCGTTCACCTGGTAGGGGGGGGTGGAAAGGGATAGCCATGTGATTACAGATTATGTCATCAAATAAAAAAAAAAAGTATTCATGGAACATACCATTTTGAAAACCTCAATGGATTGACATTTAACCGAAAGCGAAAAAACAAAAACAAAGTGTTGCTCTCGCAACACTTTCATCGGCGAAGCCGAAGCAACACTTCACGTTGCTCAGGCAACGCATGTCTAGTTTGACTTTCGTTTGTGTTTAGAACTGATCTTTGTGCAGCCAGGGAACCATAAATTTCCTAAAGGTTCCTATTTCCTAAAAGTCCGAAAAGTGAGGTATTTTTAACTTACGAACAGGTGATCGGATCTTAATGAAACTTGATATATAGAAAGACCTCGTGTCTCAGATGCCTCATTTTAAATCCGGACCGGATCCGATGACAGGGGGGAGTTGAGCGGAGAACCGGAAATCTCGAGAAACGCTTAGAATCGAGTGTTCGGGATGAAACTTGGTGGGAAGAACAAGCACAGGTCCCAGATACGTGAATGGCATAACCGGGCCAGATCCGGTCACTGTGGGAGAGTTGCGGGGGGGGGGTCGGAATTTCTAGTGATCTCGCGAGGTCGGTAGGCTACATCCTGATGTGCTAGAACGATGAAACTTGGCAGGCATGTCAGGGACCCCAACAGACGGACTTGAGAATAGTGGTTTTCTCGATCCGACCATTTGGGGGAGTGGAGGGAGGGAAATCCGGAAAATATAAATTTTTTATAACTTTTTAACGGATGACCGGATCTTAATGAAACTTAATATTTAGAGAGACCTCGTGCCTCCGACGTCCCACTTCAAATCCGGTCGGGATTCGGTGACTTTCGAGCGAGTTGGAGGGGGGACCGGAAAAATTGGGAAACTCTTATAGAGTGGAGGGATCGGGACGAGATTTGGTCGGAAGAACAATTATAAGTCCTAGATACGTCAATAACATAACCGGACCGGATCCGGGCACTGTGCGAAGGTTGGGGGTCCCGGATTTCTGGAAATCCCGCGAGTTCGGTACGTCTTGATATACCGTACTAGGACGATGGAAATTAAACTGACTTGAAAATAGTCGTTTCCCCGACCCGACCATCGTAGGGGAGTGGAGGGATAGGGAATCCGGAATCCAGTGTCGTGCATAACTTTTGAACGGGTGATGGGATATGAATGAAATAGGATCCGATACTTGTGCGGGGGTTGGAGACGGGCACAGGAAATTCGTGAAACACTTGCAGTCGAGGGATTGGATAGGCTACGCTCCGATTCCAGTCGAACCTGCTGGGCGGGAAGAGGAGATGTCAGAGATTCGAATTTTAAGTTTTCAAGTCGTATTCGGCCACAGTAGGGGGAGTCCTGTAAATCTTGTGGCTTCAACTTGGAATGTAGAGTAAGCATGTGTCCTAGACGGCATATTTTATTGTCTGAACCGGATCCGACCACGGTGGGGGGGGGGGCGGCACCTACCGAAAAACGCCCAGATTCGAGTGAAACTTGGTAGGTGGTGAGTAAAGATGCTTCAGGTGATCCATTCACGAATCGGAGCCGGATTCGGCCGCGGTAGGGGAAGTTGGAGGGAGGTACTGGAAACCGTGGCACGTCTAGGGATCAAACCAGTGGGTTTACTGGGATGATACTTGGAAATTACAACAGTCATTTGCCCCAGATGATCCGAGGCGATGCCAGAAATGATCAGACTATACTGAAACTGCATATTCTATTTCCAAGTCCGAACCGCATTTTGGATGGCGGGTTTAGTTTGTGACGTTCTCGTGTACTTTCTTGTACTGCCTACTCGTAACAAGTGCCATATGAGCTTGTAGCTCTTATTTATAAGCATAGCTTAGTTGTAAAGTGGTCAACTATCGCTGAACATCTGAGAAGAAACAATGTAGGCCTATAGTGCGAAGTGTCCTTTTTTTTTGCCGCGTAGTATCTTTGCCATTCTTCCAGTCCAATGTAATTTGGCCAGGTGACCACGCTTCCACTTTCCCTCGGTGACGCCAACGGTCCTAACATCTAATATTTTGATTATTGTTTTTTCTCAAAAACCGACGTATATATTTAGCGTCACCTACACTTTCCTCTATCTCTACATTTAATTTTTTTAGTATTCTTTCTTATTTCCTCTTTTACACTTATTTCTCACTTTACCATTTTCATCACATCTTTAAAACGTTAAATATTTTCTCATCTTTCTCCTTTCTTAATATATCCTTCCCTTAAAAAAATTTTAAACTTATTATTTGTAAAAATATTACATCCCTCTTTATTTTTATTTTTTGCAACCAAACTAAAAAAAAAACGGGGGTTCTGTCCCCAAAGGGGGGTTTGGACCCCGAGGTGTCCTTTAACTTGGTAACTTGGTTTATTTCTAGTGACGGTAATAGAATCAAGCGAACGAGAAAAACTACCGACAACGAGTAATGCGTTCTACATGTTCGCAAGTTCTCTACGAGGAATGCTTCTGGTCTGCACTCTGGTCTGTAACATTTTGAGAAGAAAAGAAATGAAAAGCCTAACAGCCTCCGTGCAAGGCGTGCTGTCGAAAGATTCGAAATCTGGGACAGCCAAAATGTCTCTCCTCGCAGTCTTATGGTACCTGACAAACGTGGCGGTTGACATATTCGGATCAAAAGGAATATTTGATGCCTTGCCGGTGACAGGGACAAGTAGATATTTACAGCCCATTCTGTCGGCTTTCGTAACCACTGGCTCTAAATGGTTCATGTTCCCATTTGCGATTTACTGTTACGGACTGGCTAATGGATTTCGTGAGCTTCGACGCGAATGTTCATCGATCTGTTTGGCTGCGCAAAAAGTACCATGTTCTCAAGGTAAGGAAACGGTTGTTACATGCATGCACGGTCCAATACAATTTCTCATGCCAAAACACAAATGCGAAATACCGTCTGAGCGTGTTCCACCCTACTTACCGCAGTTACTACGCATGACGTCACGGATTCTGACTTCTTAGTGTCAAGGCTGGAAAGCATTTTCATATTTTCAGCAAAATATCGTGCCACGGGCTTATAGGATCAATCACGTCACAGAGATTTGTAGGTACCACATTTACGACGCTCCCAAGCCTGGTAAGCAAACAGTTACTATTTCGAGAAGGTTGGAATGGGCAGCGTAGTAACTTTTCACGAGGCTGGAACGAAAATAGTAACTAATAGTTACGATTTTTAGAAAGGTGGGACATGCTCTTTATGACTAAGACCGAAAAATGCCAGAGCCTGGGGAAGGACAAGAAACGTGACCAAAACGAACTCTCAAAATTGATTCAAATCCTGTGTAAACCGATCAACAACGATTGCGATGACTGTCGTGACGTTTCTGACTCTTTGCTGGGCACACGGCAATTTTTCATCGTCACGAAGAGTTAGTCATCAAGAGTAGCCTATTCACGTCCCTATGGAGAAACCAGCTTACGATGCGAAGAAGTCCGGAGTCAAACCCGACCCTGGTCGCCTTTCCACACTACAGCCAGCAGGATTCACCTTCCAGATGACTGCCGAAGTCTCCAAAAGCATTCCGATAAAAGAAAGTTATCTTTTTGGGATACCTATGACTTCGTCAAAGTTGTCCGTCTGTCTGTCTGTCCGTCTGTTAGCACGATACCTCTCGAAGGAGTTGAGATAGTTTGATCAAACTTGGCATGAGGACTCTTTGGTCAAAGTACAGGTCAAGTTCGAAGATGGGTTCTCTAGCCCAGTGGTTCCCAACCTTTTCTGTCCCGCGTACCCCTAATCAAGGTTCCGTAACCCTTTTTTGACGATTTTACTATTTTATCACGATCAGAACGGCAAAAAGACGATATTTATTGTCAGCAGTGATAAGGCATGTATAGACTAGTTTGATTTTGGGAGCTTCGCGTACCCCTTGCGAGGGTACGCGTATCGGGTTCCGGCTAAAACCCCCCCGGCGAAACCCCCCCCGGACAGAACCCCCCCGCCAAACCCCCCCCGGCTAAAACCCCCCCGTGACCAAAACCCCCCGACCAAAACCCCCCCGGTACCAAAACCCCCCCGACCAAAACCCCCCCGGTACCAAACCCCCCCCCCGACCAAAACCCCCCCGGTACCAAACCCCCCCCCGCATAAAAAAGACGGGTATGTATGAGTAAAGTAACTGTTAGGTAGAGAGTAAGAGAAGAATAGACCCCCCCCCCGGTACCCCCCCCCCCCCGAATCCTTAGACACTCACACATATTTAGACTGGGATTTACTGGGCAACAAAACGAACAACCATGTGACAGTTTTACCATTGACAAGCACGAAGGTGAAGCGCTGATAGAATATTTCTGGGACTATCTTGAAAGTGCTATCACAAAACGAGCTCAACATTTCCCTTGACCCAAAGGATCCTCCCATTAAGTCTCATCAAAATATCTCATTCCCTTCGAAAGTTATCCTGCTCACAGACGGAAAGTAGGACAACTTTTGCGGTGTCATAGGTTTTCCTCCGCTTACTGCCCATCTTTGAGTTTCTGGTATGAATCAGGGATAACTAAAGAGCAATCAGGCAAAGGGAGCTTCACATTGCACCAATGGGTGGCATCCTAACTGCAGCTTCCTTGCCAAGAAGGAGGAGGCATTGGGAAAGGATTTGTTGGGGGGATCGATACACAGAGTGGAACTGGCTTTGATTTGATCATTCACATTTAACACCACTGACAACAGCTTCAGTTAATGAATGCGGGTGTTTGGTGACTTCAGCAAAACCATCAACCTTCACCTTCGCCTTACACTCTCTTTGTTTATCATTGTTCTGATACCCACTGTACTTCAGACATTATTGTAGAGTCAAGTTTGTGAAAGAAGTTTATTTACTCTTACTCTCTAACTACCAGTTACTCTACTTATACCCGTCTTTTTTATGCGGGGGGGGTTTTGGTCGGGGGGGGTTTGGTACTGGGGGGGTTTTGGTCGGGGGGGTTTTGGTACCGGGGGGGTTTTGGTCGGGGGGGTATTGGTACCGGGGGGGTTTTGGTCACGGGGGGGTTTTAGCCGGGGGGGTTTTGGCGGGGGGGTTTTGTCCGGGGGGGTTTTAGCCTAGACCCACGCGTATCCCCGGTTGGGAACCATTGCTCTAGCCCTATATCTAGGGGTGGGGGAGGGAGGGGTTTGAAATTATGGGAAAAACCATTTTTTAAAGCTAATGAAATAGTCGACTATGGGATAAGGAGACATGCTGAATCCAAATAAGAAAATTATTTTCTCGCCGGGCAAGTAGTTCACCCGGAATCCGGCAAAAACCAGAAAATTTGTGAAAAGGAAAATCTGAAGAGAGGTTCAATGTAGGGGTAAGGCAACGTGCTGAGTCCGAAAGTGAAGATTATTTTCTCGTCAGACAATTAGTTTGGCCGGAATCCGGCCGAAACCGGAAAAGTTGTTTAAAGTAAAAGTTTTATTTGTATTTGATAAGATGTTCGATTTGCGGGTAAGAATACATGCTGAATACGTATATGACAATCATCTTCTCACCGAACGTATAGATCGCTCGGAGTCCGGCTGAAACCGGAAACTTTGTTAAAAAAGTTTCATCTGAAGTTGATTAGAGGTTCGATGTTGGGGTAAGGAGACATGCTGAATTCGTTTTTGTGTTTTAGTTTTTGCCAGACAAGCAGTTTGTCCGGAATCCGGCCGAAACCGGAAATTTGGCAGAAATGGAAGGAAGTATTTTTCAATTTCGTCAAAGTAGATAGGACGTAGTCTATAGGGTAAACGTACATGCTGAATTCATCTTGGTCTTCTCAGATGACTGCCATTGGCCTTAACCTGTTTCTAAATTTTAATAGTAAAAATGTTTAAAAAGTCTGTCGAAGAACGAATATCTACAAGACACAACTGTCTGGATCAAAAATTAATTTTTGGGATCCCGTCGAAACCTTTGGTCTTGTTTCTGAGGGAGGGGTGCGAAACTTGAAACTTACAAGGTTCTTATTTCCACGAACCAGCCTAATCGACTTGTTTTTTGTTTTTACAGTCTTACATCGAATCGAGGCTGCTCGGCTCCAGTACGCCAGACTGATCCATATCTCCACGAAGATCGAAGGCTTCTTCAGTTTCCCGTTAGCCCTATTGTTCCTTCATGAATTTGTGTCATTAATGACTGGAATGTACTCAGCTTTTACGGATGCAGTGGAGTTTTGTCATAATCACACTTCCCCCGCGCGTCGAAATTTCTTCTGCAACATCCTGATTTATGGAGTTCTCATGACGGTTATCTGTCTGGTCAATCTTGCTGTGATGGCAGCTGCAGGGTCGAAGGTCATAAACGAGGGAAAAGATGTGCCAACACCTTTCCTGGAGAAGCCGCTGGGTACGGACTTGGCAGTCAAAGTGGAGGTCAAGTCGTTCGTCACCCAGGTGATGTATAGTGACGTCGGCATTTCTGCCAGAGGATTCTTTGTCATTCAGAAGTCCCTGCTACCCACGGTAAGATCAAGAACAAATAACGAGATAGAACTGCTGTGTCTCTATCTCGGCCATAAAATACGGCCGACTCCCGACGCAAACGAGCGGAGGTTACTAGCTTCGCGCAACGTCACGTTTCATTACGTCTACAAATAGCTAAATCGCTGTTAAGTCGCCAAAGAGGAAATCTAGAGGTCAACGCTGATTGGTTCTATGGACGCGCTCCAGAGCGGGTCATAAAATAACTCTGGGACCCTTGCACTAAATGACAACGACATTGTAACGAACAGGATTACCACGGTTAAAGTTATTTAAATAAATTAATTTATTGTATGTTGGTCAGTTTATAATTATTTACGTGAAATCACAGGAATCCAACTCCCTCCATAGCTGTCAGATCCAGTACGGACCAGACTCGGAACATCATAGACACGTGCTCTTGTCAATCTGTCTAGTTGTCACCCGTTCAAAAGCTACGCATGACAAAACGTTCCGGATTCCCCTCCCTCCACTATCTCAAGGATGGCCGGAGAAGGGAAGTGACGATATCCATGTCAATCTGGCCGGGTCCTTAGCTTGATACGCTTACCAAGTTTCATGATTCCAGCACATCCACAGTGCCCGGATCCGATTCGGTCTATAAGTAATGTGTCTGTGTTTATCTTTCCCATCAAGTTTCATGGCGCTCCCCTTTAAGCGTGGTGTCACGATGTTGCCCCCCCCCCCCCCTCCAACTCCCCCCACAGTCGTCGGATCCGTTCCGGATATGAAATGGTACATCTGAGATTTGTGCTCTTTCCAGTTACCAAGTTTAATTCAGAACCGATCAACAGCTTGAAAGTTACGCATGCCTCAATAGTCCCTCTTCCACTCCCCTACGATGGTCAACTCGGGGAAGCGACCATCCAAGTCAGTTTGGTCGAATCCCTGATAAGCCTGCTAAGATTCACCGACTTGGCACATCTGGAAGTACCCTAACTCACGACCACCGGACTGACCGACCGACGGAAAAGTGATCGGGATTATGCTATACCCAAACTATATTTTAATATTTCTTTTCAGATTGTTGGATCCGCTGTGACGTATTTAGTGATTCTCGTGCAGTTCCGTGGCGGTACACCCCCACAACATTGAGGACTTGCAGTAGTCTTGCAGTAGTAGCCTATTATTGACAGAAAACAAAACATTTAAAGTTTAACCGAAAAGGGCTAGGAAAGGACAATTTAGTTACCCATCACTTATTCACTTAAACTGGTTAAAGACCCGCTGAAAATGAGTTACTTCGTTGTCCGCTATTCACGAATAATCGATTTTCAAATAGTAGGATTTCCGTGTAATTTGTGGTGCTTCTATGCGTTTTTATTTTTGCTGTATGCCTTACAAGAAAGATTTATCAATTTTTATTTGTTCAGGCACTAAGTAATCCTCACCGATCTCACCACTGCCCACTGAAAAGCAGCATTTGTGTTGAGATTAAAATTTCCGCGTCATAGTAGAATTTACGCTGTGGGGACGGCTGGAGATATTGTGAGCCTCATAACTAGAGCATATAGTGGAAAATCAAAAAATCCCTTTGCAGAATCCAAATAATTCAGTGTAGCCAATTAAATGAGACACAAATGAGTTGGCTTTTCAGTTAAACTTTAAGAAAAGTGTTGAGATTTATTTAGAACTGATGTAAGTCCTTTTGAATACTGAATGTTGGAATACAGAAGATGAGGAAAGTTTCGTTTTACTTTTCACCAGTCACCAAGATGCACGAAGGGGCATATAATGTCGAATTCTGTTAACTGAACGGACAAATTTTGACTTGTAAAAATATGTACCGAACTTGCGGAAACTTTTATGGATATTATCTTATTTGGCTATTTACTTTTTTGCCGAACTCAATATTTGTTTCTGGTACTGCATTTTTTTTTCACGTAAACGGACGTCTGAACAACGTTGATAGATCGACGAGTTAATAAAAAGTTGTTTCTTCATTTTTTTCAAATAAACGAACGTCTGAAGAACGTTTGATAGATTGATGGGTTAAATAAAACGTGAGCTAATGCTTACACGATTTAGTTTCGATATAGTCAGTGCAGATTGAGTGCAGAAGCCTTTTGGGAAGGGTGTAAAATTCAGCCTGTTATGTGAGGCCCGTGACGTTTTTGTGACGCCATGAAAGAGATAGCGAAATTCGATCAAAGTAATATTGCAGAATATATGTTTGCATCTATATATATAGAGCCGACCGCGTTTACATAAATAAACCGTTCTAGGGACAATCAATTCCGTTAGTAAATGGAAAATATAGACTTTTCGTGCGACGTCACGGGCCTCGCTTAATAGGCTGAAGTGTATTCGACACCTTGGGAAGTGGCAGGTTTCACCGTTCTAACTTGTCCGGAAGTATCTGAGCTAGCAAATGTTGGACAGCGATAGGAGGTACGACCGCTCTGTTATTGTTCACTTTGTTTACGCGGTGTGGAGCCAACATGGTAAAAATTGTTAGTCCTGCACTGACACAACCAATATATACAATATATACGCCTTACGTTACCTTTGCACTTTTTCATCCCAAATCTAATTAAAACAAGAGCTTGTACGAGTAGGTGATGTAAGAAAGTAAATGAGAACGTCACAAAATCCCCCCCCCCCCATCAACCTCCCTAGGATGGGACCTAGAAATAGGGTACTGGTTTCACTCGAGTCCGAGCGTATCCGGCATCGCCATGGATCATCTAGGGTAAATGTTTCATCCCACTAGTTTGGTCCCTAGGAGTGCTGCACTATTTCCGGTACCCCTGCCCCTCAAACCTATGGCGGCTGAATCTGGTTAGACACGCAAAACAGATCATCTAAAGTATCTTCTCGCACCGAATACCATGTTTCAATCGTGTCTGAGGATTTTTCGGGAAACTCCCGTCCTTCCCCTCCTCCCCCACCGTGCTCAGATCCGGTCCGTACCATAAAATGTACATATACCTTTTCTATACCTTTGGTTGAATCTATTAGGTGGTTGGGAATCTCGATTACTAGTAATCTACGGTCACTTCGTTCGCGGACAGTTTCTGACGCTAAGCTTAAGCTCCAGATCGGTTACTCCAAAATTGTTGCTAACAGAAGTAAATATAACGGTAAAGCGCTAGCGAAACTGTACTCGACCTATTGTGACCACTCTGTTTTATTTTTGTCTGGGTTGTTTCCAATTTTTCTTAAAAAAGATATCCGAGCTCTCCGCTCCGCATATTTCCGGTACTTGAGATTTTTACTTTATTTGCCGCCGTGGTATAAGAACAGAAAAATTATCCAGAATTTTAGTGCTCCGGATGTAACGGCAAAGCTGGCCTTGCTGCACGAGGGGCTGTCCGAGTCTGCAATTTCAAACCTTGAGCCTTTTCATGGTCTTCTCCAATGTTTTTCTCGTAGTTAAGTTGTTTTTCGTCATCTTTGGTTTCTTTTTGTTTCTAGTTCATTACTCCACTTTTTCTTGTTTGTTGTAGTGGGTTACAAATAAATTATTATTATTATTATTATATGTTGTCTCTCTACTTTCCGAGTTTCCTTCAAATCAATCCACTCGTTTGACCCCTATGCGAGCCACAAAATTTCAGGGACTCCCCCTCTACCCCCCCCCCCACTGTGGCATAAAACGACTAGGACACATAAACTTCGAATCTGTAACATCTCCTCTTCTCGTCTGTCAAGTTTGAGTCGAATCGGAACATATCTGCAAATTTCCGGTTTCCGGCCGGACCCGGTCGGTCGGTCACTAATATGCCTGTCAAGTTTCATCGTTCCTAAGCACATCTGGAAGTATCCGAACACGCGATCACCGGAATTTCAGAAAACCCTCTCCAACCCCCCTAAAGAGCACCGATACGATGTGGTTCAGTCTGAACGTATCTAGGGCTTATGCTTGTTCTTCCCACCAAATCCCATCCCGATCCCTCAACGCTAAGCGTTTCACGGAAAATTCTGGCGAACCCCTTCAACCCCCTTCCCCACAAGTATCGAATCCGGTCCGTACTTGACATGGATCATCTGAGACGACACCTCTTCCCAAGTTTCATTCAACAAATCCGATCGCCCGTTCAAAAGTTTTCAATGCCACTAGATTCCGGATTACCACACTTCCCCCACGATGGTCGGATCACACAAACGACTGTTCTCAAGTTGGTTTGATCGAGTTCCTGATATGTTTGCCAAATTTCATCGTCCTAATACATCAACTCGTGGGATCACCAGAATTCCGCAGAGTGCTCGAATCCGGTCCGGCTATGTCAATGGTGTATCCAGGACATGTGCTTGACCTTCCCACCAAGTTTCATCCCGATCCCTCCACTCTAACCGTTTCCCAAGATTTTCCAGTTCCTCCCTCCAACTCCCCCCGAAGTCACCGGATCTGGTCCGAATTTTAATTGGATCTTCTGAGGCAGAGGGTCTCATAAAGATCCAATCACCCGTTCAAAGGCTATAAATACCTCAAGATACGGGATTCCCACTCCCTCCCCCCCACGATGCTCGAATCGGGTAAAGTGACTATTTCCAACTTAATCTTTTGGGCAGAGGTGCTGCGAGTCCGCTGTGATAGAGTCCGAGACGAGTCCGAGACCGAAGTGACCCTCACGAGTCAAGACGAGTCCGAGTCCGCGAAAAAAAATCGTTCGAGACGAGACCGAGTCCGCGAAAAAGGTGTCTCGAGACCGAGTCACGCCCCGAGTCCTAACAATTCGTTTTGTTTTTTTGAAACTATAAACTATAATCTTCAAATACAGAGTAATTATAAAAAAATCATCGGTCAGTGTTACACTTTAAAAAAACAAGCGCTACTCATGGGCAAACTGGGCCCACTTGCCCATTAACGGGGAGAGTGGGGAGTGGTTCAACTCCATATATATTCCCAACACGATGGTCCAAAAGCACAAAGGAATTCCATCTCCCTATCTCCAGTTATTGTCAATTTAAAACATAAAAAAAGGTCAATCTGGACCCAAGTGCCCCTGAGCCAAGTGGGGGTGGGGTTTGGAGCCCTCAAAAAGTAATTTCCCAGCCCTAGGATCTACAAGTACAAGAAATTTCATCGTGATATGTCCAGGTCTGGCAAAGCTATGGCAATATGGGCCCATTTGCCCATGAACCGGGTGGGTATGGGGGGTGGAAGGCACAACTAGACCCCAAAACCCACAAGTGTACCAAGTTTGAACTTGACACTTGCACTGGTTCACGAGTTATGAGCTCAAAAAATACGGTGAAAACCGGAAACTGCCTCAGCAATAGCAACAGTGGATTGTTCCAAGGAACACTCCACTAAAAATGTGACGTCCGGTCAAAAAGTATTTTGTGTACTTTGCAGTTAAGATGTGCACTTTAAGAAAGCTAAGAATTCATTTATAAAGAAAGCTTACCAAGATCCATCCAGATCCTTCATTGTAATCGTTTTACAAGAGTTCGGCCCCTTCCCATTACAACTTATCGATCCGATCTTATGCGAAACATCCGAGAAAATTTAGTTTCATTTAGATCCCATCACCCGTTTGAAAATAATTCCAGCCCTTTCCTCCACTCCCACCACGACAGGAGTAGACTATTCTTATTTGCCTACCAAGTTTCATCTTCCTAGCATATCTGGAAGTTGGCGGAGCTGCGAATGTCATCCAGCACCAATAAGAAAGGAATAGAGAGCAAAAATAATTGTTAGATAACATGCTATTCTTAGAGACTTTACGGTCTAATATTTTCAGCTGAGGAGTTGAGGGTTTCAGTACCAGTATGACAAATTAAAGCTGAAACTACTAAGGGAGTGTTGATTTACTCAACAACTGTTAGAATTTGTGCTCCCCAACTGAAATAACAAAACAAACCTTAGAACTAGGTTTGTGCCTCCGAAATGGGATACGTCATGTGTCATGTCAAAAGCAAAATTACCTACTTCAGTTTGTGGTTCCTGGCAAGATGACGATTGAAATTTGATTTTGTACCAAGGGTCTCTGTGATTAAATTACCACAGAATTTGCATCTGCCACTATGCCTTTTCTCTGCAGAGAAAATTTTGTAATCCAAATATCCAAATCTGACTATCTTAGGATCACTCATTTTCACAACTGGGATTTTTTTTAAAGCCTTTACAACCTTGTTACCTCCGGTTCCTAATTTTAATCCTTAGACCTCCAAGGTATTACTTTATTTAATCCTACTTGCAGAGGTTACGACATAACCATTCCTTGGCCAATCTCTTGAATTGGTCCCCGGAGAAGTCAATTTCATTTTGAATTTGCTTGTCCGAGACGTCTCTTGGACTCGGATGACTCGGCCGGATTTCGAGACGAGACGAGTCCGAGTCCTCTTCCACAAAGGGCGAGTCCGAGACGAGTCCGAGTCCCAGAAAAAGGTGTCTCGAGACCGAGTCCAGAGTCCGAGTCCACCACCTCTGCTTTTGGGGCCCCTGATATGCCTGCCAAGTTTCATCGTCCTAGCTTCTGTGGAAGTGCCCGAACTAGCAAAACCCGGACCGACCGACGGACGGACAGACAGAAACTGCGATCGCTATATATTAACCCAAGACCAAACCTGTTTGGTGCCTACGCATGTTACCGAGTGTCCCCTTCCATCCCACCACCGCAGTCGGATGCGACCCGGACACGAATATGTTGCACCTATGGCACTTAATACCAAACAAATTTCTCCTAACCGGAGAAAATTCTAGATCATTTTCAAAGCCGAAACTTACTGTATCTTGATCAGTTGAATAAAATATATTGTTACTGGCTGTATATTTGGTTTGTCGACAATTTGGGTTTCCATAAACGACATTATATCTGTCTAAAAGGACCCTTGACGAACAGACTCGTACAACCAGGATAGCTACAGCGAAGAAAATGTATTGATGACGCAAAAAAGTTAAGTCAGCTATGATTTGGTCCAGCGATATTTTTTATTTTGGTTCTTCAGGCAAAACAAACTTATAATTATACATTTTGCGCCATCTACAAATATGATTCGCCGACAGCTTGAGCCGAAGGAATACGTATATACCACGAAGAATATTTTAATTTCTCCCAGCTCACAACAGTTTACTTGAAACCGTAGTACTCGAAGATATCTTCGCTCAACTTCTTGGTATACTGCTGCTTGACGTCCGCGCTCCGTTTCTAGAAGAAGTAGAAGAACCTTTTAGTATGTCTTAACAGATTCAGAGCAAGTGGCGGGGAGGGGGTGTTCGTTTCAGACAAGTGGAACAGGGTAATAATCATGTGTCGATAAGAGAGCTGGGTGTGTCATCATATAAGCTGATTACGTAAGGAATGTATAATCACGAGGAAGGACTATCTTCTTCCATTTATCTCAGTAATATCATGTAGCATCTAGGTGGTCCCAGAATTCTCCGGGAGGCAACAAGGTTTGCTGTAATCCTATTCGAATGAATCACTTAAAACGGACCCACGGCACCATTTTTCCAACCGCTGCCTTCCCACTGGACTGCGTAAGTCTTGCGCTACGTTTGTAAAGACGAAACACAGGCTTTGTTTTGGACTTCTGTTCCAATCTCTGTTACACACACTCTTTATTTAGAGAACCAAAAAAAAACAAGATTTTACGGAGCGCAGGGTCAGATCGCTTGCGTGATCACGACTGAAAACAAACCGGAATGAATGAAGACTGACTCTTCTGTCTGACTTCGACCTAACAACATTGAACCAAGACGGGAGCGAGGGGTTAGTGCTCGGGCATATCGCAAGAAAGTCAAAGGTTCTGCTGGTCACAGCTAAAACAGTATGCCATAATGTAATATACATTGAGAATACGTATCCTTTTAATCTTGAAGAAAAAATGGTGTCCCCGTTAGAACTAGTCCCCTTTGCCCTCAAACCATCCCATCCTCCCTATTCCATCAACAAACAGCATAACGTAGTGCACATTCGCTTCACAGGAGTTGTAAGATCTGAGAAAGGGGACTGGATTTTAAGTGACGTGCCCAATCGATTGTCGAGAGGCCCGAAAATAAAACTATAAAACTTATGTATTCTTACCTCTACACCTCGTTGAGGGCAATGAACCACAGGGCCTCCTGCTGACTCATCTTCTGGCACTCCAGAGGAAAATTTTCTTCGGTTGTAAAGCACCGAGTTTTCAATAGTTCTAGTTCTTTCAGGCTGTGGTTTCCTTCCCGTATAAGATTCAAAGCACGAGCAAACTCAAGGCTATCTTTCTGTCTTATTATTTCATCAAATTCGTAAAAATAAACATTTTCTTTCCAAGGGGGGGGCACTCCTTCGTTGACTCACTGGGTCTTCAGGACGGTGTCACAGGAGCATTCCTAGGTAAATGGACTTGATTAGGGCTAGTGGAAGAAGGAACAGTTAAACTAAAATGAGGAAGTGTGACTTCAGACAAATGGAACAGGGTAATAATCATGAGTGGATAAGAGAGCTGGGTGTGTCATCACGTAAATATCGTGTCGTTAAAGGGTTGCATCGTAAGCATTCTAGCACTTGCAACGTCTAGACCCCCCCCCCCCACCCAAGACCCAAGATGAAGCCACGACTCGATCCGACCGCTGGGTCATCTAGTGGCGCAGGTCGGAAGCACCCGACATGGGGAGGTTGCGATCATAGTTTGACTATGGATCTAAAAAAATGTTATTTTAGCAGGCATATGGAAAATGTGCAAAAAATCAAACTCATTATTTGCGTTATCGATTTCTTTTAGCATTTTGTTTTCTGTTTTTTCCTTTAAGTCCAAAGAAGGAAGGATGTAAACTAGATCACAATCAACAAACGCCGTAAATTACACTAAATTCGTTATAATGATTTCTTGAAGATCCTGACATTGAGCTAAATAATGTTCAGCTTCCGAGACCAAAAAAATGTCAAACTGCCCAATGATTTCTTCTTCCGACATCTAAACGTCCAGTGATATGCTTAGTTGTTTCAATCCTCTTACACCCCACTCGATCTTCTCGAAGGTTTTAGTAACACATTTGACCTCCGCCGGGAGATCAACGAATTGTTAAAGGACACCTGAACAATGAAACCATACTTGAACACACCATGGAGAATGCATTTACAGACATGGCCACGAAGAGCATTCATCTCATGAGCGTGACGTTTTCAAAATAGGGATGTTCGTTACTCGAGGTTTGCACATGCAGACTCCAAGACAAAAAGCGCAATTCATTCAAATATTGTACAGCGCTGGCCGGATCGTATTGGAATTTCTTCTAGATATACGTTTGGGCTTAACTGGTTAAAAAATATTCCAGAAGAAGGGTTGATTGGACACATTTGTTCATTTCTAAAATTGTTGGGTAGCCTACTGAAATAAGGACAGATGCAAAATGGAGCAAAAATCATAGCTTGGAAACACTATTTCGTATTTGGACTGGGTTTTCTGCAGGCAATGTTAACGGAAGTCATACAGATAGTGATGATACTTGGTACTCTTCATTCAGGTGTCCTTTAATGAGTAATGGCGACCTTGCTTTCAAGAGTGAACTGTGTTCAAGTAATTTGTGGACAACATTAGCTATATCCAATGTTGTCCACAAATTACGTGTACGATTTGAAGAAAACAAAGGTAATAGTGTTCGTAAAAATCCGACCAATCGAAAATGATGGTGTCTTCCACCTTCTCTGCCCACATGCATCAAAGACTTAGAAACAATGCGGACAGTTTTTCTAAAAACTTATTAATAGGAGCTTTTGCTCAGCTAATAAAATGCAGAATAACTATAAACGCAACTGTAACTTACCTCTTAAAGATCCTGGAATGTTTATGCTGGAATGGACCTCGGGCAAGATTGGCCCTTCTCAGCGGGATGTTACATTCCTAGGGAAACAGACTTGATTAGAGCCAGTTGGAGGTGGAACAGCTGAATAGGAAGATAAAGGTTTATTTCAGACAAGTGGAACAGGGTAATAATCATGAGTGGATAAGAGAGCTGGGTGTGTCATCATATAAATATCTAATCCTAGAAATCAGTGTGCAAGATGTGTCAAATAAGCCTAATTCACACAGAGAGAGAACTTCGCTACGGTTCGCGATACTCGTCACGTCAGGCGATGAAAAGACGTATGGTCAGGTAAAAAGAAGCTATTGCTCAGCTATTTAATGCAGGTGAGCTACAGCTATTTAATGCAGGTGAGCTATGAACATAACCGTGAATTACCTTAAGATTTTGGATGGGCTCTGGCTGTGATGGAATTGGCCTCTGGTGGGGTTGAAACTACACTTCGGCAAGATGCAACTACGAAAGCAATTTCTGACGTTCTGCAAGGCCGCCCTAAAAAAAAAAGACGAAGCGGCTGCTGTCGCCCGTCGTACAAATCAATGCTAGGAGCCGACGATCCCTCAACGAATAAATGCATACACACACGAAAGCTCCTGCGAAGAAAATGTGTTGATCACGCGAGACGGATGCGTCACACTGTCAGAAGAACGATATCGGATAACAGATGTTCGCACAACCTTGTATTAAACCTTATGAGAATGTTTTCTTTTCGTGAAACAACGTTTAAATGGATCATAACGGACATTTTGTCTCGACATAACACTTAAAGGATCACAACAGAAACATCTGCGGCATCTAAAACAAAAATGTGCTAACATGTGCTATCCGTTATCAAACTTCTGATAGCACAAGAGTGCTTTGACCAAGCGATATTTCGGCCCTTCCTGGCATGGGTCCTCTTGCTGCTGGAATTTTAGCAAACGAACCAACATAATCAGTTTCGCGCCACCAACAGATTCGCAGAAACCTGTGCTGTAGGAATACTTAAATACCGTGAAGAATGTTTTAATTTCTCCCGGTTGACAACAGTTTACTTGAAACCATAGGACTCGACGATCTTCTGGAAGGGCTCAACTTTCTTGGCATACTGCTGCTTGACATCAGCGCTCAGTTTCTAGAAGAAACAGAAGAAACTTAAAAGATGCCTTAAAGGAGTCGGAATGGAGTGTGGGAGTCTGGACATATGTTTCAGACAAGTGGAACAGGGTAATAATCATGTGTGTATAAGAGAGCTGGGTGTGTCATCATGTAGGCTGGTCACGCAAAGAACGTATAATCCTGCGGTCGAACTGTCTCCGTCCACACATCTCGCTCGGCGTACACATAATACCACAGGCGGACTGTAGTTTTGGGGTACTTCAATATCATTCATCTTAGGAGCAACCATACACTTTCCCCATTTTAAGAGAGAGGGTTTCTACATATTTCGGGTTACAAAAATCGATAAGTGGACCGTTGGAAATAACTACAACACAAGTAAGGTGATTTTTAAGAACTTTTCCAGCCTAGGTTCTATTTACTGCCCTTAAAATAAAACTGTCAAACGGGATTAATATATTAAAAACTTCATTTCAGCTCCAAGTATTTTCATTGACATTAAAAACGAAATCCAAATCCTTTGGTGGGATTTACTATTTCTTATTGAATATCTTGAATTCTTTTTAAAACTTCAGTTGGGATGTTTCGGCCAGCCACAAAAGTAATGCAAAACGAATGAATCCGTGACCTGGCGGAGAAAGGGTGCAGGATTAACTGAGCAATAAAGAGCAGATGATTCAAACTTTGATTGTTCGTGGATTCGATTGGTTCATTATTTTACATAAATTACTGTTTGCGCTCTGAACTTTTTCCCAACGTATTCGTCTACAACGATGAATTGTCGTCGACAAACCGCGAATCAAGGTAAAGCAGGCTAGGACCTCACGATCCCACTATCCTGACAAATTCATGAAGGCGAAAGCCCCTTCATATCATTTATATTAGGGTTGGTAAACTTTAACTAGGAAAGCCTGCCTAAATCGAACCGAAACCCCCTTAACTTCTAGTAAATACAGTAAACAAGACCGGGGCTTTAACTAGGAATCAAGGAGGAATGTTACATTACCTTAACTGCCTTCTTCTTTCTGTAGGCGATGGCTGCCTTCACCTTTCGCTTGGCCTCGAGGGTGGCCACAACATCCTGGTACTTCCATCCAACCTCGTGGGAAAGTCTGCCAACTGTGCAGTACTAGAATAATATAACATTTAATACGAGGTCAAACGATTCCACTGCTAATCAGGATAGTTTGGCGGTGTCAAGACAACGCGATCATACAATGGGTCTCACTTACACTACAGCGTCAGAAGTTTAGTGACATTTTACATTTGGATGCTCAATCTTAGTGGTTTTAAATTGTTCTGATGAAAAGCATGTTTATATATTTTTTATTTTTAACAAGATAAATGCACATTTCGACAGAACAGAAAACAAAGGAAAAATAACAAACAAAACGTAAATATGCTTGACAACGGTCAGAACATTTAACCCAAGTATGAGCATCCCTCTGTTACATGTTATCCGATTTCTGACTGCATAACCGCACATCCCAAAATGTAGACAGGAACTTTTCCTGTTGTCCAAAATGAACAGTTTCAAGTTATCGTGGGGATGGCCGCCCCCCAACCCCTCAGTTTCGTCACTGGATCCATGTTTTAATGATACTGCCAGCATTTAACAGACCTGCCTAAATTGAACCGAAAACCCCTAATAACATAGTCACTTGGACGTCTGATACAGAGTATACTACATATTATTATCTAACAACTGTAAGTTAACCTCGGCGGTCTTTTTTCTGCCCTGATGACATGACAAGGTTGTTTTGCAGGAAAGCACTTCTGTGTTCGTTCTTTCCTTGTCTCTTTTCTTATACGCCCCTCATAAAACCCAGTGACAAACTGCCTCCAGATGCGCTCGAGAAACAGTAACTATCACACGTTAGATCTTGGTATAAGTTATCTTCATCGGCGATAAGGCTTTCGGTTCATACCGAGTGGCGCATTAGCCCCATGGAAAAGTCAAACGGCAGTCGGCACTGGCGTCGGAAGCCAGAACTGACAAAACTTGGAGGCAGAGGCAATTTAACTGTTTTAAACAAAGCTAGTCACAGAGGAACTGAAAAAAGCCAAACAAACCTGGTCAAACGTACACCAAGAAGTAACATGTCATTGTTTACTTCATGCTAGCGCATCTACAGGCACAAAAATAACTAATCTGGAAGGAATTATGAAGAGTGTATACAACCACTTTTAAGGGTAAACGAAGTCCAGTCAATCGACAATAGCACAGTGTCTCAATTTAAAGTGGAAGGAACTATAAGCTCAAGAGAAAAGAGGTCGGATTTTGTTTTCGGAGGGCTTTTTCTCACGGAAAGTATACGCCGTAACGGAAAGCCAAGTTGCAGCCAAAGAGGTCCCTAAAGTTCTATGGGGTTACGCACTCCCCGGCACATGCTGTAAACCCTTTCAAGGCACCGACTGAGACAAGCAGTGTCGGTGCCGGCCATAAATTAGGAGATTCACATTCTAAACATGCTGTTTTTAATGTCCCAGCACGTGGCAACCGCCCGTAGGGAAAAAAGGTACCCGGATTCCCGTAAAGGTGTCCGGAATTTTGGAACAACATTCCGGGCACGGAAAACGTAACGGAAATCCCGGCTGGGGGGTTTATTTCCCGGAATTCCGCGTTAAACTGCGGAATTCCAGGAAACAAGACTCCCTAGGCGAGAATTCCGTTGCGTTTTCCGTGCCCGGAATGTTGTTCCAAAATTCCGGACACCTTTACGGGAATCCGGGTACCTTTTTTCCCTACGGGCGGTGCCGGCACGGGACGGGCATCGGCCACTTGCTGTACACTGAAGTCGAGTGAGCAACCCCTTACAAAGCTCAAACTGCGTGACATACCTTTCCACCTGGCTTGAGGGCAACGGACCTAAGGGCAGCGGGAACAACCTGCTTGGTCATCTTCTGGTACTTGGGGGGCACTCCCTCGTAGACTCGTAGCCTCTTCAGGGCGGTGCGGCCCCTGTGGATTTTGTAGGGGAGCATACCTATGTAAAGTGAAGGCGATTAGCGCAAGTGGAACACGAAAGAGCTTAAACGGAAGGAGAAAGGCTAAGTTCAGACAAGTGGAACAGGGTAATAATCATGTGTGTATAAGAGAGCTGGGTGTGTCATCATGGAAATGTTTAGTCCTAAAAAACAACGAGTTGAAGTTTTTCTAACATCTCGTTAGCAGTAGCTTTTGCTCAGCTTTTAAAAGCAGGTTGGCTTCAAGCGAAAAAGAGACTTACCACGAACTGCCCTCTTGAAGATCTTAGATGGTGCTCTGTGGTGGAATGGACCTCTGGCAGGGTTGACATTGCATCTCTTCTTCAAAAAACGCAAAAACCTCAGTTTTGCTCTGAAAAAGATGAATGGTCTCTGAATTGTCCATAGTTTGTTTCTTTCTTCGCATGTTTTTCAACAGACGAACAACTCAAAACCGATGGGATGCTCACCCTCCGGCACCCGGTGTACACTCATTCCCGGCACCTTCCCACTTTTGTCAGTTTTTAACCTCTCTACGGTGAATTTTCGTAAATCAAGTTTCAAGTACGGCGCTATCTAGCGTCAAAAGAAGGTACTATAACCAATAAACTGCACCATAATAATCAACAACTATTCACCCTAGAGAGGTTAAGAACTGACTAAGTGGGAAGGTGCAGGAACTTCGTGAGTTTGGACCACTGACTATTAAATAGGATGGTACCTTCCCCCCCCCCACCCGCAACGGCACACGGGTTTGGGGAGTGAGTATCCCCGAGCTGAAAACTGATTGAGTATAACCATCAGCATAGGTACACATTTTCTTTCATTTCCCTTTGAAGACATTTGTGAAGGAAATCAGTGCAACAAACTTCTTATAGGCAGCAAATTGATTAAAGGAACAGTAAACTTGACTACGCAACTTTCGGCCATCGAATCGCCCGGGGGGGGGCTTAGATTAATATACAGGGTATTATTGTCGACAGCCCCCCCCCCCCTTCTTTGTTATCTCGAACCGTCTCGAACCCCCTCCTTAGTGTTCCCAAAGCTAGCTGGCAGGTCCTTGCCCCTTATGCACTGTAATTATGCACTTATGTACTGTAAAAGTTCGCCTTTTTACGTGTAGACTACAGACAAACGACCTCTCCGACAAAACGGCCTGGGTTCGATTCTAGTCGCGGCACACAAACCTTTTGCTTTTTTTTGTACTAACTCAAAAGTCGAATTCTCGGAAACTGACCGGAAACTGCAATGGTCGTAACTAGAATTTGTCTTACTCTCAGTATCGACTCGGGGTACATTCTTGATATGTTAGCTAGCTCCCCGAGTCAAGTTTGAGTCAAGTTTTCTGTTACTTTAAGAAAAGAAAAAAAAACAAGTTACACTAATTTCAACTGCCAAATAAACTGAACAACTGAGCACAACTAAGCGAGAATATATATTCTTTTCTATCAGGCACTGCATACGCGACCCCTAAATAGCGGGTGGGTGTATATACCCAAGACCTTGTGTACCTTATTTTGTATAGCGACACTGTACTGGACAATTAGTGGACAAGTGTTGCCACTTTTCCCTGACCGAACCTGTGACATTTTAGTAGAATAACAGTGACATTCCGGCGCCAATACTCGTCCCTTTTAATCAGTTTTAAAGAGAGATCTCTATTTTTCATCTTCATGGTCATAGTTTTACTTTTTTTACGGTCTTGCCGGTCGCAAAATTCCGGCCAACTTTGTCGAAAACCTGCACAATTCTGCGACCAGTGGCAACACCGTTAACTGGACATTGCAGATCTGATAATACAAGAGTTTTGGGTACAGAGGTATCGCTCATTCCGGTTGGGAGATACATAGTGATGCATGGAGAAGAGCCAGACATTTATACCCACAGTAGTATTGTAAGTTATTGCTGCCATTCCCTACTAGTGGAAAAAGGTAAATGGGATAGTCTTTCAGATTCCAGGAATTTTGGACCTGGGCTCACTAGTCTTGAAACCTGAACCTAAGGGCATTTCCTGTAGAAGTAATGTTAACAGTGTCAAATTAATGCTATTTTTTTTACAGTTTTCAATTATTTCTAAAATGGGAAAACAAGTCTGGAATGTTTCAGACATTTTCAGGAAGCAAATAGCCTATGAGCTTTTCTTTTCATCCAGTTGTGAATGAAGTCTTGGGTGGACATGGACATGCAAATTAGTCATAAATGCCATAAAAACAGTAAGTCAAGTCAATATTGCCAAATCTCAAAACACTGACTCATCACAGACCATCTATATTGTTAATGTGAAAAAAGGTACAGTTACTTAAAGGACACCTGAACAATGAAACCATACTTGAACACTGAACACACCATGGAGAATGCATTTACAGACATGGCCACGGAGAGCATTCTTCTCCTGAGGGTGACGTTTTCAAAATAGGGATGTTCGTTTCTGGAGGTTTGCACATGCAGACTCCCAAGACAAAAAGTGCAATTCATTCAAATCTTGTACAGCGCTGGCCGGATCGTATTGGAATTTCTACTAGATATACGTTCAGGCTTAACTGGTTAAAAATATTCCGGAAGAAGGGTTGATTGGACACATTTGTTCATTTCTAAAATTGTTCGGTACTGAAATAAGGACATATGCAAAATGGAGCAAAAATCATAGCTTGGGAAGACTATTTCGTATTTGGTTTGGGTTTTCTGCAGGCAATGTTAACGAAAGTCATACAGATAGGGATGATACTTGGTACTCTTCATTCAGGTGTCCTTTAAGCTAAATTTTTGACAGAATACTTCAGAATAGGCAAGTCGTCTTCAGATCTGGCATGTCTTTTCCGTTAATGAGAATTTTACTGACAAGCTACTACAACTCTCAAGAAATGCACTTTTGCCAACTTTTGAACAACACCCAGGAGAAACAACTCTGGCAAGGCACCAAACATCAACATCCTCTCCCTCAGCAAAAACAAAAGAAGAGGTGACAGGATACAGAAAGACACTCTGGATCAATCATTAAGGATGTAAAACAATAAAAGTAGAGGGTGTAACAGGCTAGTTCAGTCTACAAGTATGACCAACTTGGTGCCACTTGATTCAAACCCACACCCTCCCAGCCTTGTGCTTCTACTCATCTTTATATATGCACACATAAACCAGAAGAACAGAATAGCAAAAAAAAGCCCGAACTCTATAAAAACAATATTTACAATGCCTCTAAAAGAAAGTCCTCACCTGTAGAAAGTTCCGGAGATGTTGATCTCTTCAGCTCTCAGGACAACAACTTTGTTTCCATTGAGTAGGGCCTTAGCACTAACGGTGGCAAGCCGACCGATAAGGTGCTCCTTGGCGTCGATGATGATTGGCTGTAATGGAAATGGATTTGAATGCCAAGCAACTTCTCTAAGTACAAATTCACACCTTACAGCAAAACAACAGTAAGAAAAACAAATCAAGACATGTAGTAAAACACAGGAGTGTATTTTCTGCTGTATTAGGGAAATTATCTTGAATGTTTCGCAGAACTACGATTAACTGTTGGTGAATCAGACACAGCTTTAGTATACAGGTGATGTACCAAACTAAATTATCTTGAATGTTTTGCAGAACTACGATTAACTGTTGGTGAATCAGACACAGCTTTAGTATACAGGTGAGGTACCAAACTTCAATCAAAGTTTACTATCCACGTGGAGCTCTTCTAACTGTACATGATGATATCTATCCATACATCACAGTGCACTATAGACAGTGATCCCACATTTTAGAGTGAGAATGCTCAACACCTTAAGTATCCCTCCAGGACAATAACAAATATTCAAGATATGCTGAAAAGGATTCATGTTCATTCCAAGAATAAACTGAAATGCTGGTGTAAAGTTCTGCTTTTCTTTGCACAGTTCCTCTACAGTTATGTCAGGTTCAACTCTTAAATCCGCTAATGTAGGATGACATGTATTAAGCTGTCAACCAACAGGTCAAAGTGACACCTTAACTTCTTAAAACATTTCAATGTGTTTAATGTTGTCAAGTCTAAAAAATGTAGGTCAAGTCTACATTTTCTGAAATTCAACGATGTCAAAAGAGGAGCCTCTTGTCTTAACCACACTGAATATTCTGACAACAGAATACCTACAATCAAGTGATGGGCATAACAAAATTATTTTAAAAAAGCAATTAAAGATCTAAAACGCTTTCTTTTATGATAAGGTAAAACATTGAAATTCGAACACATTGGAATTCGGACATGTTTATCGAACAATCCTAATCAGACGTTTTCTTTCATCTCTCACTGCGAAGTGTTAGCACTTGCAGACAAAACGGAATTGCCATTAGTTGCGAGAACTAAAAAATCGAATCGCCGCTGTTTTATGGCAGTGCTGTAACAATTCGGCGAGGGGAAATTCAACTAAAAGGTTTGCCAAATTTTACTTTTTAATTGTTTTGAAGTGGTTCCGTAAAGCAAAAAATTGCCGGGAAAAGGTCAATGCTTCTGTTGAAGGTGGCTAACGTAGCTAAGTTGCTAGAATTGGTAAATCCTGCACTGATTGCGATATATCGTATCATTAGTTTTGTTCGAATAGTTATGCGATAAATATTTATTCGGACACCGTATTTGACGACATAAAGCTATTCGGACAGTTGTATTTTGTCTGTTCGCGACTAAAAGCATAATGAACAAGTGTATGTCCGTAATATCCGATAGCTGTTCGAGATGGTTACTCCCTGTTCTAACACAAAAGCAGAGGGGCATCCCTACCATGCCAGAAAGCTTTTCTTCCCGTAGAAATAAAAAACCCGGGAGAGTCTCAGACAACGTCCGACATTCTGCTCTTTCAACAAACCTAATTCACGAAATGATATCGGCAACGCTGTCCCACGAACGTCAAAGAAGAAAAAGAACGTAAATATGTGTCCGAATTTCAATGTTTTACCTTATAGAGTTTCAGTTCTATAATATGCAGTAGAGGCATGCTAATTTGAATATTTTTTTACTCTGAACTTGGCCATTTTCGTGCACTTGCTGTGAATAAAGTTAACTACCAGTTAGATGATTGAGGTAATTAAGGGCCTAAACACCTGAACAGATATGTTGGATCTTCATTCTACTGTTTGGCCCAAAACTGCACTGTTCACATTTAAGTAACTGTTCAAATAAGCACACACTAGAGGTACGCTTATTTGAACGGCTGGTGACTTTGCCAATTTCAATCACTTGCTATGACTAAAGTCAACTAGGCGTTGAGTTAAAACACCTGAATATGTATTTTGGATCTTTATTCTACCATTTAGCCCAAAACTGCACTGTTCACATTTAAGTAACCATTAAAATAAACATACCTCTACTGTACGAATTTAGAAGAGCGAAAAATAAAACACAATGGTACAGTAGAGCTATGCTTAAGTGAACATCTGCTAACAGTCAATAATCGGCGAAGAAAAAACTTATACCCAAACCAAGCACTTTTTACTATGAATACTTGGAATTACCACTCACGCTTTTGTCACTTTTTCAAAAATTTTCTATTTCACTGCTGAAGGTGAGTGACTGAACTGGCACCTGGTTTGCTTTTTATAATTTGAAATGTTCGCCACCGGGAACGCACTTTGATCATTGATTGAAAAATTGACTGCAGGTATGTTCCTTCCCCAGAGTTGGCACAGAAGACTGCCAAGAAGACTGACAGCCTGAAGAGGACCCTCGCCAAGAAAGGCCGAAATATCGCTTCACAAGCATAACAGCTGACGAATCCGTTTTTGTATATAATATGAATATATTACTCTAAGTCTAAGTCAGCTTGGGCTCAAGGTAGGGTGGCCACAAAATCACCTAGTGGCAAAAATTGGCAATTTTTTTGTAATGATTGCAGGAATTGCTGTGAATTTTCCTGATCAGTTTTACCTATCTAAAACATCTTCAAAAAATATTTTGAAAATACCATTGCATTCAGGACAAAATTGTCTGTTTTGTAAGGCCATCAGTAAGATGTCCTAGCTATTTAATATTATTTCTTAATATTCAATGTAAATTTAGATGTAGAAAAAAGTAGCTGAACTTGCCTACAAAAATTTGTTGATACTAAGGAGGAAAAGTCAGCAGCCTATAGCAGCAATAGGTCTATTGGACTATAACCTTAATGATCTTATTCATATTTTCTCATCTAACTCACTTGCTGGAGCTCCCCATGCACTCAAAACCAGCTCAAAATACCCAGTTTCATAGAATTTCATTGAAGCACATAGTTCCAAGCTGGTCACTAGATGGACAAAACCCTAAAGTCAATGGATGAACATAGGCATTTCCTTATGTAAAATACTGTTTTCTAAAGAAGATTTAAGATGCTTAGAGTCAAGATAGAGAGGTGATTTTGGCCTCAAATCAAAGCTAAAAGATAGGAGAATCACATTCTGATCTTCAACAGCTCAGGTTTGATTAAAAAAAAATTTACTGGCTACCCTACTCAAGGAATATTTAAAGTTAATTGAATTTCTACTTTAAGTATGTGCCAGGATAACCCTGAAATAGTTGGCTTTTAGCTGATGTCAAGTTGGTTATTTTCTTTTCCGTTTTACTTTTTTATATGCCAGTAACGAAGCCAAGGTAGTGGAGCAGTTTAAGTGTTCAAATAAGCATAGGCTCCCCCTACTGTAAATTATAAGTATACCAGATTTTTGAGGGACCATATCTGATATTGTGCCTTTCAGAAAGCTACAGTTAGCTTTTATATTTAGGTTTTTACTTTAAACTGTACCAAAAACCAAGGACATCCCCATGAGTCATGTTCTACACTGACACTGAACAGGACGAGTTTCACAATACTGTAAAACTATACAATAGAACTCACAAATTTACATATATTCACATCTTGAAAGCTTGTCTTGTCACAGCTTTGTTTGGTTAGAATAATATATAATAAGTTTACAAGAGTACATACCCGAACCATTTTCCTCCTTTCTTCCGTGGAACGATAGGAAGTGTTGTGGTTGCTGAAAGTTGTGGTGGACTAGGTACTAGTTGAAGATTCGGCATTGTGAGTAAACTCCATTTTCCTAGATGGCTCTGATGTAGACCCCGAAGCCACGCCGTTTATCGGCGCGCCGCCGCCGTTTTTCAGATGGCGCGCCATAGCTAACGCCGTTTGAACGGCGGCGCGCCACCGCCGTTTTTTTCGGCGGAAATACTTTTCATTGTTGCCCACCGTGTCTTTTGACAATGAAAAAGTATCAAAAGACCGTCATATACCACTGATGTTTCTTTGAGCACGTCCACGCACACTGTCTGACCATGATGTTTTTTTATGTTAATTAAGCTTGTCTGGGACTTACATTGGTTTGCTCAAGTACCATAACGTCTGTCTTGCTGTCGGCAGTCGGACTTTCACTAATCCGGGCACTTCCAGATAAGCTAGACCAGTGATTCCCAACCGGGGGTACGCGTACCCCAAGGGGTACGTGAGACCCTCGTAAGGGGTACGCGAAGGTCCCAGATCTCTGAATTCGGAAATGTGTCTTTCCAACCCTTGACCAGTTTACGGACGAGAATCAAATTGACAACCTGGCAGCCTCAAGTATCCCGTTTATTTGTATATAATTTTACACAATAATCCCTTACGATTTATGACAATAAATTACGACTTTTTGGCGTTCGGATCTTGACAGATAACGGTGATGCATTAAAAAGGGGTACGCAACCTTTTTAAACCTTGATAAGGGGGTACGCGGTACGGAAAAGGTTGGGAACCACTGAGCTAGACCACGATAGTTGGCGTGCGAAGAAAGGACCCAGAAAAAATGCTTACATTTCATCACAGCATCCCATCGTCGGTTGGGAGGGGGGGGGTCGTATCTTCTGTGTTATTTGTTGTTTCAGGTAGTAATCGAATTTGAGAATAATTGTTTTGTTTATCAAATCAAATCAAATCATTTAATGTAAACAAGATACAATCTCTCATAGGCATAGCCCAAATACGGTATCTTTTAGTCAAAACTTTAGAAGCAATCGATCCATAAAAGTCGTCACCTAATTTTTATTTGCCATATTTCGCTGTTTCCTGGGTACTCCTTGACGAATCAAGGGGAGCCATAAGAAAAGAAGGAGTCACTTTCTGAGGACTATCGAGACTGGAAACAACGAGAACAGATATAATGTATCTGTATCAAGTTGGTTCGAAAATGATCTATTTCCTTGCCAAACTCATTTGGTTGACGAAACAAAATTAGTCTGTCTAATGGTCCACGTTATTTCACTTTTCTTTGATTTGATTTGCTTACTTAGTTTTATAGCTGCACAGTTAAAAAAAATCATTAAAACAGAGTTTTATTATTTTCTAAGCGTTAGTTAAACCACTGACACCAGCAACTCCTCAAATAAGGTCCACATCGAATCCGAAAGGAGTTATTTTCTAGTTATTCTAGTTGAAGCAATGGCTTACGACGGGGACCCGTGAGAATGGGGGGAAGGGAGTTGCTAGTACAATAAAAAAAATCCGGGACTCGCAGTGGGAATCCGTCTGGAACAGGGAGATGACGCCTTGTACAAGAATATTTGAAATTATGTTGATACCAGCGAGGTAGCCTATAAACTTAATAGGCTACCTGGCTGGCCAGTCAACCGATATTTTAATTCCGTACTAATTATTTACACCTACAGCCAATTCAGGCACGAAATTGCTCCAAATCATGGCCGCAAAGTTCCAAACTTTTAGCTAAAAAAGTCCGGAAAACGGCGCCAAAAAGCGGCGCGCCGCCGAAAATTTTCGGCGGCGCGCCGCTAAAAAAATTTCGGCGCACCACGGCGAGGGTTTTCCGGCGCGCCGCCGCTGAAAAAAAATTCGGCGCGGCTTCGGGGTCTACTCTGGTGATCTTTTTCTATGGTTTCAAAAAGGCTTTGCAAGCTATAAAGTCTGGTCTTCACCTTCCGGAATCTGGGTTACCAGATTTTCCGATATTTTTTTTTGAATTTCTATTGCGATAGGCTACTTGAAAATTCCGGAAATCTGGAAGTTTTTTTCCGGATTATTTTGATATACCTTCGGACCGGTTCATATTCCAGATGCAATTTACAGAAGACGTCAAAGAATAATCTGGAAGCCAAGATTCCGGAAGTTCCGGGAGGTGAAGACCGGACTTGAGTAGTCTCCGAAGCCGCGCCGCCGAAAATCAGCGGGCCGCCGCCGAGAAAATTTCGGAATCTTGGGTTCGGTTGCAGAGGCCCAATGATAAAATTCTGCCACCGAATCTTCTTAGGTGAAACGTTTCAAATTCTCTGTCTGCTGAGCCCTCTCTTCCAAAGGCTCCAGTCCTGGTTTGATATTGGCAACTGTGTTACAGTGCTTCTACTTGAGTATACTTCGGTTGTACGAATGGATACATCATTGTAAAAAAGAAAAAAAAAGAAAATACAGCACTAACGACGGTGAAATCTCTATAAGCAGTTTCGGTCTTGTGGATAGAAAAATATCCTGTGAAATACCTGTTTGCCCACATTTCCCTAGAGTCGCAGCTTTATAACACATCCCAACCCCCTCGCATCTTCCTTGTGATCTGCGCTATCTTTCCTTGGTTGATTTAGAAATCCCACTAAATCACAGACATTCCGGTCTTCTTCGGTTGTCATGTGCAAACCAGTCACGAGGCATTGTGTTGAAAACAAGGTGCATGAAGTGCTTCTTGTCCCAATAAAGTCTTACTTGAAGAAGATTCAAAAATCCCATCAGAAATGAAATAATCATTTGCCAATTGAGTCAGCTAAATCCTTTCCCTTCCCAATCAACGACTTCATGGTATTTTTCAAGATGAAACAAAAAACTGCCAAAGTAGGTACTTCTGGAAATATTCCACATGATTCAAGCCTTCCAGCAGCAGTTCCTTGCAGGCGTACTGGAAAATCTTCTTTCCTGACAAAATCTTTTCGCTCAGACATGTATTTCGTAATGACTTCCGCCCTCTTTTCCTTCGGAACAACATCTGCTGGTAGCTCTTGCAAAGTTGAATAATTTTTATCTGAACGTACTCTTCGGCGCTTTTCTAACAGCGCTTCATCCATCCTCGTTTCATCCTCCGCGCTTCGTCCTTCTTTATGTCTGTTCTTCCATGGCTTCAAAAGGGCTGGAACTACATGGTCGCCGGTGTAGTCATTACAACGAAGGTGTCAGACGCTTATTCCTAGTTCTTCCACCTCGTCGCAGTCGGACAAAGCCGAAAGGTCCGATGCATGACAGAGAGAGGAGACATTAGCTACTTCTGCTGCAGTCGAGTTTCTCTGACTACACTTCGTTCTCTGGGACTGTCTTTGTAGTACAGTCAATCTAAGGTTTAACCTCAAACAAATTGCAAAAGTTTTGATTTTGGTACCATTCGACGCGGAAAAAAAATCTCTACAATATGTAAAAATCGGCCAAAATCGGATGAGGTGAAATTGACCGTTTTTCGTCTTTTTTTTCTAAAATGACGACTTTTTAAAAACAACTTAATTGGCACGTCTAGAGAATCGGTAATAGGTCAATCTGGTACGTAGATCACGAATATGCACTTTGTTTTTGTTTTGAACGCTCATGTTCAGTTCTCCCCCCCTCCCGCCCATAAATCAAGCGTCGATATAGGTCTGAGAACAACATTACGCGAAGTTGAATCCATACAGAAAAAAATTGGACTGCTAATGCAGAGAAGAAGTCGTGCACGTCAATTTACCCCCCCCCCACCCTCCACCCTAAACGTGACCACCCCAAATTCTTAGAATCCAATAAGCAACTTCTCACAACTAGGTAAATCATTGATTTTAATTTGAACAAAAAATCACAGGTAATTTGAAATTGCAAAGGGATTAGAGATTCATCACATTTATTTAATTATTCACATGTCTTCTTCATCTTCGATTTGGACCTGAGCATTAGAGCAACTAGTTCCTTTGCAAGATTTGCAAGCAATGTTGCAGTCGATGCCATTTCGATGACAGCTGCACCGGTCACTATCACAGGACCCTTACAACCACACTTCACGACTGTGAGAATTTTCTTTGGTGCGGCTGGAAGATCCGTGAGGATAGGGTACAGCATGCCGTTCTGGAGTTTCCATCCCCAATTCTCAGGATCAAGGGCAGTGCTCTGAAGCCCGATCCAATCTTGTACTTGAAAATTCCGCTGCTGCTGAAGTAGGAGGTAGATCTTGGGGATGGACGAAAGTTGTAGACGTTGCTACTTTCTGCTGAAAGACTCGGTGCCGGTTACTGTCAAGATTGGCAGTAGATTTTCCACCGTACAATATAGAAAGTGCAGCCTCTCCCGCTGCTTTAATCTCTTCTTTCGAAGCATCAATTCGAGAAATCGTTGAAGCATTTTCCCTAAACTGTTCGTTGTCTCTCAGCCGTTTAAGCGCAATCCCTTTGCCAAGTCCATGTAGACGGGAGGTTGTGTCGCAGCCAAGAATTGCGTGAGCAAAAGGAAGCATTTTGCAGGTTTCAGTCCCAATCTTCTTAACAATGGCTTCGATGTCCCAAGTTGCGCCTGAAGTGGTTGCCTTAGGCTCACTGTGCAGGTAGACCTTGTGGTGCTCAGGACTACAATGATAAAGTAACAACACCAACAAGTCGGTATCGTCAACGATAACTACAGTATCCCAAGTCGTCGAACACTCAACCGCTGTAAGCACAATAAGCAAGTCAGCATCAGCTTTAGCTTGGATGGTTCTCAGACCTTTGCCTCGTAAATAATCAGAAAGTACATTGACGAAATGGGCTTTATTCTTTTTGCACGAAAGAAACTCCTCTTTTTTGGTGGTCAGTCTCATTTCTGGGCTAAACAGTACTTCCCGTCCAGTGACACGGTTTCGCTTAAGATGAGTCATATCTTTTGTCGAAGCAGCGATGTCGTAGCCATCAAAGACAATAATGGCGTCTGGATATTTGGCCGAAACGTAGTTCCAGTATCGGTCTAAGATCTCCGTATATGTTTCTTTCTTCGCCCAGGGAATCCTGTGAAGCAAAGTGTCCCCGTCTAAGACGTAGTCAGTCAAGTCAGACTAAGCTTTTCCCGAATAGTATCAATTTCTGAAAGTCGCTTGATAGCTTTTGCCAGCTCTGGTTTATTTGGCTTTCGGAACGTGCCAGAATCGTCAAAAAGCGACGCAGGATAGGAGCATTAAAGCTCATATTTAAATGAAGAATCCTTGTCCATATTCAGTCTTTTGGATACAGTTAGAAGACGCTGAAACAGCAATGAAGGGTCTGACTTCAGCTTGGCAAAACCTACCTTGGATCCTGAATGTAACTAAAAAGTTAACTAGAAGCCAACATTGATCACTAAGCGTACTGCTTACACGTTCTTTCAAATTCGAATGTCGACAAAATGGGTCTTTCCGCATCACCGCATCTATTGAATAATTTCCCACCAAGAGCGTTGAAGGTCATTGCAGATGCCGGACAATTTTGAGATGTGTGCAAAACCATTTATTTGATTGGGTGTACGTGGGGGGGGGGAGGACAAAATATGCAAGATCCTAGGACACGACTTTTTCCTGGCATTTCGGCATAGGAAGTGTAAATTTTCTCTGCGTGGATCCGACTTCGTGTAATATCCAACGTATATTAATGCACGCTTTATGTCGCGCGTGTGTGGGGGGGGGGCAAGTGGCTCAGGGATGGTCAAAACACAGAACCGAGTTCATATTCGTGATCTACGTACTAGATTTTCCTATCACCGACTTTTTAAAAGTGCAAGTCATTTTTTTTTAAAGTCGTTATTTTAGAAGAAAAGACGAAAAAACGTCAATTTCGCCTCGACCGATTTTGGCCGATTTTGTATATGTTCTAGAGAATTTTTTTACGGTTCGAATGATACCAAAATCAAAACTTTTGCAATTTGTTTGAGGTAACCTCTAAAATTAATTTAGATTGACTGTACTATTGGCCTGTGCTTGCGTATGGGTCGTCGTTCATCCGGAAAGGTAGTCAAGTCAGAGGCGTCACTACTAGGGGGGAGGGGTACGCCCCCCCCCAAATGTTGTCGGCAAGTCGGTAAAAAAGACTTTTTTAGTAAACGATTTTTAGTAAAAACGGTCGATTTTTTCTTAGAAATAATCGTTTTTCTTTAAAACAAACGATTTTTCTTAAATCGGTTTTTCGGCAATCGGTTTTTCTAAAAAATAATCGTTTTTCTTAAAATCAGCCGATTTTTCGTCAACACACTCGTTTTTTTTCTCAATAATAGTTGTTTTTATCCGCAAAAACAGTCGGTAAAAATGACCAGCCAGTCCGTAAATACCTTGCCCCCCCCCCCAAACATATTGGCTAGTAACGCCTCTGAGTCCAGTAAAACTTGGCTAGTAACACTTCTGCTGCAGTAAAGTTTCTTTGACTACGCTTCGTTCTTTGGGACTGTCTTTGGCCTGTGCTTGCGTTTGGATCGTCGTTCATCCGGAAAGGTAGTCAGGTCAGAGGCGTCACTACTAGGGGGGAGGGGTACGCCCCCCCCCCCCCAAATGTTGTCGGCAAGTCGGTAAAAAAGACTTTTTCAGTAAACGATTTTTAGTAAAAACAGTCGATTGTTTCTTAGAAATAATCGTTTTTTCTGTATAAAAATCGATTTTTCTATAAAACAATCGATTTTTCTTAAAAACAGTCGGTTTTGGGATCCCAAAACGTTAGTGACGGATACCTATGACATCACAAAAGTTGTCCGTCTGTCCGTCCGTCTGTCCGTCTGTAAGCACGATAACTCTCGAAGGGATTGAGATATTTTGATGAAACTTGGTGGGAGGATCCTTTGGGTCAAAGTACTAGTCAAGTTCGAAGATGGGCTGTGTAGCCATATATTTGAGGGTGGGGAGGGGTTTCAAATTAATGGGCAAGAAAAATATTTTTTAAAGGCTATTTAGATAGTCGATTTAGGGGTAAGGAGACACGCTGAATCCGAATATGAAAGTTATTTTTTCGTCGGACAAGTAGTTCGACCGGAATCTGGCCAAAACCGGAAAGTTTGCTAAAAGTAAAAGTTTTATCTGAAGTTGATTAGATGATTGATTTAGGGGTAAGAAGACATGCTGAACACGATGGTGAAAACCATTTTCTTGCCGGACAAGTAGTTCGCCCGGAATCCGGCCGAAACCGGAAAATTTGTTAAAAGCAAAATTTGTTTTTGAAGTTGATTAGATGGCAGGTTTAAGGGTAAGAAGAGACGCTGAATCTGTATATGACAATAATTTTTTACCCAGACATTTAGTTCGTCCGGAATCCGGTTAAAACCGGATTTTTATTAGAAATTGATTAGATGTTCTTTATAGGGATAAGGAGATAACGCTGAATTCGTTTCTGAACTATCTTTTTTTTTTCTGGACAAGTAGTTCGCTCGTAGTTCGCTCGGAATTCGGCCGAAACCGGATATTTGGCAGAAGAAAACCAGGAAGTTTCGATCAGTATCGTCAAAATAGATATGGCTTATACAGGTATATCTGAACTTGGTTTTCTCAGATGATTAGCCTGGCGAAGACTGGATTTGGCGAAGACAAGACCTAGTTGTCTGGATCAATTATTAAATTTTTGGGACCCCATCGAAACCTTTGGTCTTGTTTTAATGTGCAAACGATCGAAAAGTTTAACAAAAATGGAGAATCTGAAATCCCGATCGTAAACAACTGTTTACGATCATTTTCAGTTGTTTATTTATAATAAATAAATAAAAGCCGTGGAAATGCTTTTAGTTGAGAACTGTCATCCGTGTTTTTGCTACTTTCACTTTTTTTTTTAAGCGCAAAATATTTCAAAAGCATCTTTCGTAGTCGAAGCCCCCTCTATGGTGCTAAACCTTCCTCTGGTGAATTTTGGGATCCCAGAACGTAAGTGGCGAGATAGCTATGACATCGCAAAACTTGTCCGTCTGTCTGTCCGTCTGTCCGTCCGTCCGTCCGTCTGTCCGTCTGTCCGTCCGTCCGTCTGTCAGCACGATAACTCTCGAAGGGATTGAGATATTTTGATGAAACTTGGTGGGAGGATCCTTTGGGTCAAAGTACAAGTCAAGTTCGAAGATGGGCTCTGTAGTCCTATATTTGAGGGTGGGGGAGGGGTTTCAAATTAAGGGGCAAAAAAAATATTTTTTGAAAGCTGTTGTTGATTTAACGGTAAGGAGACACGCTGAATCCGAATATGAAAGTTATTTTCTCGCCGGACAAGTAGTTCGCCCGGAATCCGGCCAAAACCAGAAAGTTTGTTAAAAAGTAAAAGTTTTCTTTATAGTTGATTAGATGTTTGATTTCGGGGTAAGAAGACATGCTGAACACGATGGTGAAAACCATTTTCTTTCCGGACAATTAGTTCGCCCGGAATCCGGCGAAAACCGGAAAATTTGTTAAAAGCAAAGTTTTTATTTGAAGTTGATTAGATATTCGATTTAGGGGTAAGAAGACATGCTGAACACGGTGGTGAAAACCATTTTCTCGCCGAAAAGGTGGTTCGTCCAGAATCAGGCAAAAACCGGAAAATTTATTAAAAGCAAAATTTTTATTTGAAGTTGATTAGGTGATAGATTTGAGGGTAAGAAAAGACGCTGAATCTGTATATGACAAGCATTTTTACCCGGACATATAGTTCGTCCGGAATCCTGTTGAAACCTTTTTTTTTTTTTTTTTTTTTTAGAAGTTGATTAGATGTTCTTCACAGGGATAAGGAGATACGCTGAATTCGTTTGTGAACTATCTTTTTTTTTTTTTGCTGGGCAAGTAGTTTAACCGGAATTCGACCGAAACCGGAAATTTGGCAGATGTAAAGCAGGAAGTTTGGATCAGTATAGTCAAAAAAGATATGGCTTATACTGGTATATCTGAGCTTGGTTTTCTCAGATGATTATCCTGGATCAAATATTAAATTTGTGGGATCCCATCGAAACCTTTGGTCTTGTTTAAGAGTGTTGCCGTTTAATCGATAATTTGGGAAACAAAAATATTTGCCTCTATATGCAACAACGCAAATATCCATCGATACTATCACAGAAAATGAAAGGTTAGTTGGGGTTGGAATACTTGGATAGAAGTCGTTGCAATTCAGGGCCAGGGACTAGGCTAGGGGTGGGGGTGCAGGGTAAGTTGAAACACCCGTTCCCGATCGTGAAAATTCGATGGAAACAACAGTTCCCGGCCCTTAAATTACGATTGGAAACAACCGTTTCCGATCGTAAAAATACAATCGTTAACAACTGTTTCCAATCGTAAAAAAACGATCGTTTACGATCGGAATGTCCCATAATACAATTGGGAAAAAAAGATCGTTTACGATCGTTTCCGATCGTAAAAATACGATCGTAAACAACTGTTTTCAATCGTAAACGACTGTTTCCAATCGTAAACAACTGTTGCCAATCGTAAAAAACGATCGTTTACGATCGGAATGTCCCATAATACAATTGTAAAAAAAACGATCGTTTACGATCGTTTACGACTTGAATTATTTCCATACGGGAGGAAGTTTCGATCAGTATCGTCAAAATAGATATGGCTTATAGAGGTATATCTGAACGTGGTTTTCTCAGATGATTAGCCTGGTGAAGACTGGATCTGGCGAAGACAGGACCTAGATGTCTGGATCAAACATTACATTTTTGGGATCCCATCGAAAACTTTGGTCTTGTTCTTAAAAATAGTTGTTTTTCTTAAAATCAGCCGATTTTTCGTCAACACAGTCGTTTTTTTTCACGATAATAGTTGTTTTTATCCGCAAAAACAGTCGGTAAAAATGACCAGCCAGTCGGTAAATACCTTGCCCCCCAAACATATTGGCTAGTAACGCCTCTGAGTCCAGTAATATCTTGTCAAAAGGTAGAGAAATCACCCGTGTACCAATGGTTAGTTCCAAAAATTCAACCCCGCGTTACTACCAGGGTTGCCACCTGTAGCACGAAAGTGCTAAATGTAGCACTATTTCATCATGTGTAGCACTGTAGCACGTGCTACATTGAATGTAGAACTTTTTGTCTTAGCCTAGTAGCCTAGTACCCGGTCGTGCAATTACTAGTCGATTTGAATCAAAGTGATAATAAGCGAGGCAATAAGTAGATTAGTTGCAGTGAAAATTTGCAGCACCAAAGTTTTGTGCTTTTATGGAAATTAGACTTTCAATTTTTGCATATCCCAGTAATTTGTGATCTCGCAGTCGAAAGAAATCGACAAAGTCGTTAGAAAGTAGCAAGTAAAACGAAAGACACAAAGGACTTGCTCTAGTGTAGGTTAGTCCTAGTGTCCGTCCAAGTGCGAGTCAGTTATTTTAACGGAGTTTTCTGTCTTTGGCTGTTCCCAAGTGATCTGAAGCTAGCTTCTTTTGTTTTAATAAAATGTATCTGATTCCGATGGAAGACATTTTTTTGTCCTGCTCGTGCTCTGCCAACGTCTGCCGTCTGCTAGCGTCGAACGGGAATAGTAAGGAATACTGTAAGATTTTCGTGTGCAGAAATGCAAAAACCGATCTGTACGAAGAAATATCCCGTGGGGGTTACCCTTTGCACCGACCGGTTTAAAGGAATCGTCATTGTCCAATAAAATGTTTTGTTTATAGAAACTTCAAGTTTCGTCTCGGCAAAACAAAGTAGTTCAAGTTCCATAGTCTCTGTAGGGAAATGCATCACGAAAACAGAGCTTTTGTCCGCTGCAAACTCCTCACACGAGCAAAAAAAAAAGAGAAATGAGTAGCAAGCAAAACCGCGGCTAACCCTTGCTATCGCATTTGGATCTTCCTTCGGAAATTATAAAAATGGATTTCTTTTTAGACCAAAATTTTTAACATTTTTTATGCACGACAATAATCTAAATACACTTAAATACGGGCCGAGCGCGTGACACGCGCCAAAAAATTCCGACGGTAGCACCGATTATCGTTGTTCAGCACGAAGATTTGGGATTTTCCCATTCAGCGCTCTTAGCGGATTAAAGTCGGATTAGCTCAGGATACATTTTTTGTTCTTTTTGTCGCCGCGACACGCGCAAAAAAAATTTCGACTGTAGCACCGAAAATCTCTGTGTAGCACGGAAATTCGGGCAATTGTAGTACTCTCGCAACTGACCGTGGTGGCAACCCTGGTTACTACTGTGTCACTTCTTCAGTTGCTCTGGAACGCAAAAGACGTGCCTGGTCCGCATAAAATATTTCGGTCATGGCTGTGACATAATATGAAACAAAATATAATAGTAAGCCCTTACACTTAGTACCTACCCCCAGTCTCGCTCCTTTCAGTCTCGACCCTGTCATTTGACATGAGTTTGAAACGAGGTTTGAAATTACTTATAGGTAGACCCCGAAGCCGCGCCGATTTTTTTTTTCAGCGGCGGCGCGCCGGAAAACCCTCGGCGTGGCGGCGCGCCGTGGCGCGCCGAAATTTTTTTAGCGGCGCGCCGCCGAAAATTTTCGGCGGCGCGCCGCTTTTTGGCGCCGTTTTCCGGACTTTTTTAGCTAAAATTTGGAACTTTGCGGCCATGATTTGGAGCAATTTCGTGCCTGAATTGGCTGTAGGTGTAAATAATTAGTACGGAATTAAAATATCGGTTGACTCGCCAGCCAGGTACCCTATCAAGTTTATAGGCTACCTCGCTGGTATCAACATAATTTCAGCTATTCTTGTACAAGGCGTCATCTCCCTGTTTCAGACGGATTCCCACTGCGAGTCCCGGATTTTTTGATTGTACTAGCAACTCCCTTCCCCCCATTCTCACGGGTCCCCGTCGTAAGCCATTGCTTCAACTAGAATAACTAGAAAATAACTCCTTTCGGATTCGATGTGGAGCTTATTTGAGGAGTTGCTGGTGTCAGTGGTTTAACTAACGCTTAGAAAATAATAAAACTCTGTTTTACTGATTTCTTTTTAAACTGTGCAGTTATAAAACTACGTAAGCAAATCAAATCAAAGAAAAGTGAAATAACGTGGACCATTAGACAGACTAATTTTGTTTCGTCAACCAAATGAGTTTGGCAAGGATCCGAAATAGATCAGCAAATTTTCGAACCAACTTGATACAGATACATTATATCTGTCCTCGTTGTTTCCAGTCTCGATAGTCCCCAGAAAGTGACTCCTTCTTTTCTCGTGGCTCCCCTTGACTCGTCAAGGAGTACCCGGGAAACAGCGAAATACGGCAAATAAAAATTAGTTGACGACTTTTATGGATCGATTGCTTCTAAACAAAACAATTATTCTCAAATTCGATTACTACCTGAAACAACAAATAACACAGAAGATACGACCCCCCCACCCACCGAAGATGGGATGCTGTGATGAAATGTAAGCATTTTTTCTGGGTCCTTTCTTCGCACGCCAACTATCGTGGTCTAGCTTATCTGGAAGTGCCCGGATTAGTGAAAGTCCGACTGCCGACAGCAAGACAGACGTTATGGTACTTGAGCAAACCAATGTAAGTCCCAGACAAGCTTAATTAACATCATGGTTGGACAGTGTGCGTGGACGTGCTCAAAGAAACATAAGTGGTATATGACGGTCTTTTGATTACTATTTCATTGTCAAAAGACACGGTGTGCAACAATGAAAAGTATTTCCGCCGAAAAAAAACGGCGGCGGCGCGCCGCCGTTCAAACGGCGTTAGCTATGGCGCGCCATCTGAAAAACGGCGGCGGCGCGCCGAAACTTTTTCGGCGGCGGCGCGCCGATAAACGGCGTGGCTTCGGGGTCTACTTATAGGTCCCAAGTCTGTCAAATGACAAGAACGGATTTGGAAAATTGTTGGTGCCATACGGATTAGAAAATTTAGCTGTTTGTAACGGTAAAGCAAACATCAACTTTTTGGGATCCCAAAACGTTAATGACGGATACCTATGACATCGCAAAAGTTGTCCGTCTGTCCGTCCGTCCGTCCGTCCGTCCGTCTGTCTGTCAGCACGATAACTCTCGAAGGGAATGAGATATTTTGATGAAACTGGAACGAACCAGCTTTCCAGCTTTTCTGGAAGAATAAGAGCGTACTTCAACCTCGTAACTTTGTGACAAGCTGGAACGGTGAAACTGACTGAAAAGTAACTATTTAGTAACTTTCGGGCAGAGCTGGTACGAACCCCCGATTTCGACCTTCATAGAAAAGGAGGGGCACATCACAGGGAAATCGCGAAAATCCCTAACCCCGCCTGGGAATTAAGAAAACGGAAAGTGGAAACACCGATTTCGGCATCAATTTCATCACCAATTTAGAATTTTGGAGGGCTTGTGGGAATTTGATTTTGTGGGGCATTTCCTAACATTCACAGGTATGGAATTTGTTAAGAATCTGTGTAAAGCGATTTGTTCTTATACCATTGTGCGTGGTGATGAAGAAAAAGTGGTGGTTAATTACTGTAAACTAGTCTAGTGTTGCCTGCATAGCCACAAAATAATATTCAGATTCTGAGTCTCTGTCTGACCACTGAAATGTGATACTCCTACCTTTTTGCTTTGGTTTGAGGTCCAAACTACCTCTCTACTCTGCCTTTGAGTAGGCTATGTTAAATTGTATTAGGCTATCTCTCCTTTTGCCAAAAATTTGTAGTAATAATGCTGCACTGGACTGGTAACTTGTCAAACATGCATTTTTCTGTTCTCCCACAAACAGTTTGTAGGTCGATTGGCAAAAATCAAAATGGCATTTCCCCGAGTTTCAGCTTCTGGCTTGACTTTGTTTGTGGTAAATGATCGTGTTTTGGCAGCAAAAACTCTGAAGGGGGTGGCCCACAATTGTATCACAGAAAAACTCCTTGAATGGAACAGGAATGGAATGTGGGAAATGAAATTTTCTTGGGAGAAATTTCAGAATTTGGATGCTCACTCAGAGAGTGGTTTGATTCTTGGTTATCTTGGCCATGCTTGGCATGCCATAGATAGGCTCAGCTTGGGCTCAGCCTATGCCATTTCAGGAATTTTGCACAAAATTTACATTCTTCATCTGTCAATCTTAAAAGTCAGGATCCTTGTTCTTTGACTTTTGTTTTTTTTCTTCTTCCATCATGAAGGGATGAAGAAGGTTGGAGACTCGGTTGGTTCTTTATTTGAACTATCTTTTCCTAACCTAAATTTACAAATCCAGTGACAACCTTGATTACTGAGAACAAATGTCCATTTCAGGTTTTCTGTGCTGCAGATTTGTTGTAGCCTAAGCTTATTTGAACACTTTCAGTTTTATCTATGCCTTGGTTTTGTTTTCTGTGTACAAAACACCCAAATAGAAAGGGGACATAGCAACCTTGGTATCAGTGAACAGCTAACTGTCTCAATCTTTCTGGCACTGAAGTAAGTTGAGAAAGTTGTGTTAAATTCTTAGAATACTTTAAAAATTATCTCTTCTTTTCACTGGATTTGCTGGCACTCAGGCATTATGGTTTTAAGCTGCTCCAGTGGATTTGCTGAGAGGCAAGCTGAAATGACATTAGTAATGTTGTTATGAATGACCTTTGTCTTTATTTCGTGAAGTGTTCAGCGAAATTCATACTGTTTTCACCTGTGGTACTATACTTCTTGTCCACTGCTTCTGATCCTGAGTCTAGATGGAGCACTTATCAGTTCTATGGATTGTCCCAGCTTATAGCACTGAACTGCCCCTGATGATGATTTTCCAATAGAAATCTGGTGTAAGGCTACTCAGTATTCTTGGATAAATATTCCTTCAGCCCAAACTGACTGCGAATCATATTTGACAGTGCAAAACGGATACGTCAGCTGAAATTTATTAGATTTTGGCCTTGTTTTCACAAGTTTCGTTTTTTCCATCTTGAGCGGCTTTGAGCCTGAGGAGGATCTTTGCCAAGAAGGGCGGAAATATAGCTCTAATAAATTTCAGCCGACGTATCGGTTTTGCACTGTCAAATGCAATATCGTTGGACTGTCGCTTGTAGTGGAATCAGTTTCAGCATAGCCTACACATACCAAAAGATCCTCATATCTGTTCGGAAAAGTTGAGATTTTTTCAACTTTAGGATGAGATTGCAGAAAATCTGACCAGGAAAGCCTGTTTGTTATTTTTTCAAATGAAAAAAAAACAAAAAACATTATGCTGACAAAGGCTTTCACGCCTCTTATCACACAATACACAAACAAGCTCATTTGGAGACACATAATTTTTGGTAGCAGAAATCTTACTAAACCAAAGTTCCGTACAAAATTTTTAGACCAAAAATATTTCATCCAGATGAAGCAGGTCATGAAAAATTTATTCCTTGTGTTATTCTCTCTGGTGTGAACTGACGCTCGTTATTTTCCACTTCTATGATTTGTTTGTGCATTATTTCTTATTATCAGCTGCTATTACGATTGGCATCCCACTTCGTATTTCACAGTACAAAACGGATATCTCAGCTGAATTTTATTAGAGCTATATTTCAGCCCTTCTTGGCCTGAAGAAGACCCTTGCCAAGAAGGGCTGAAATATAGCTCTGAGAAAATTCAGCTGACGTATTCGTTTTGTACTGTCCAGTATGATTCGCAGTCAGCTTGGGTTGAAGGAATATTCATCCCCCCTGCCATAGTTTCTGCGCAATCTTCTTGGGCCCCAGTTGGTTATTACATTCACATTCATGGCAGATGATTTGTACAGCCAATATTGTTGGGTCTTTCAGTGCGGTGGTCAGGGTCTGTGAATGAGGTGGGCCAGTGGACATAGGAGAAGAAGTAAACCTTGATTTGGACCCAAGAAACTTTTCATTATTGGAGCATAGGGAGTGAACCGGTTTCGGATTCATGAGCTTTAAGCCCTTGATTTGATGAAGTTCGAAGATGCTCAAGGTAGATTGCCACCGAGCTTGACCACTCACTTGACTTGGTGAAGTCCCCTTTGGTCGCAGCTATTGTTTTGGAGAGTCCAACATGTAGATGGACAAGGAAAACAGTACACATACCGTACTTTCATAACTAAAACTTAAGTACGTCTATGATGAAACCACACAGAAACTACATCCGAAAAGACGTAACTTTATTTGAAGACTGTCTGAACATTTCATCACCCTATTTTTGGGATCCCAAAACGTAAGTGGAGGGATACCTATGACATCGCAAAAGTTGTCCGTCCGTCTGTCCGTCTGACCGTCTGTCCGTCCGTCTGTAAGCACGATAATTCTCGAAGGGAATGAGATATTTTGATGAAACTTGGTGTAAGCATTCTTTGGGTCAAGAGTAAGGTCGAGTTCGTAGATGGGCCCTGTAGCTTTACATTTAGGGGTGGGGGAGGGGGTTTAAATTAAGGGGCAAGCAAATTTTTTTTAAACAGCTAATGTGATAGTCGATTATGGGGTAAGAAGACACGCTGAACACGAATATGAAAACCATTTTCTCGCCGGACTAGTAGTTCGTCCGGAATCCGACCAAAACCGGAAAGTTTGTTAAAAGTAGAAGTCTTATTTGAAGTTGATTAGATGTTCGATATAGGGGTAAGAAGACACGCTGAACACGAATATGAAAACCATTTTCTCGCCGGACTTGTAGTTCGTCCGGAATCCGGCCAAAACCGGTAAGTTTGTTAAAAGTAGAAGTCTTATCTGAAGTTGATTAGTTGTTTGATGTAGGGGTAAGAAGACATGCTGAACAAGAATACGAAAACCGTTTTATCGCCAGACAAGTAGTTCGACCGGAATCCGGCCAAAACCGGAAAATGTGTTCAAAGTTAAATTTTTATTTCAAGTTGATTAGATGTTGGATATAGGGGTAAGGAGATACGGTGAATCCGTTTTTGAGCTTTAGTTTTTCGCCGGACAAGTAGTTCTTGAATTTCGCCAGAACCGCAAATTCACAGAAGTAAGCTAGGGTCGTTTTGATCGGCTTATAGAGGTAAACGCACATGCTGAATCCATATCTGAGCTTGGATTTCTTAATGATTAGCTGTTTGGCCTGGCGAAGACTGGATCTGGCGAAGACAAAACCAAATTGTCTGGATCAAATATTGAATTTTTGGGATCCCATCGGAACCTTTGGTCTTGTTGTTTCTTGCTTGTGGAATGGAAAGGAAAAATTGCAAACTTGATTTCAGCTAACAGCAACAGTTTCAATTTCCTCCTGGCATAAACATTGAGCTGCAATTATAATATTTTAATTTTTTATTTACTCAAATCTACCACTTCATTCATAGGGGTATGCTGTTTAGCTTGAACGCAATCTTCTGGGTGAAATTACGCGATGCTTTGCAAAAGATGCAACATTTGAAAGAAGGTAAACAGTTAGCAAATATTTTAAAATCTAGCTATCATGCCAACAAACTGAACTTTTTTCGCAAGTATTTTCCTGCAGCCTGGTACAGGTTTTTAGAGGTTTTTGGGATCCCAAAACGTAAGTGGAGAGATACCTATGACATCGAAAGTTGTCCGTCTGTCCATCCGTCCGTCTGTCTGTGAGCACGATAAATCTCGAAGGCAAGTAGTAGTAGTAGTAGTAGTAGTAGACAGGTTTAATAGAAAAACTTGGCAGCTATCGCTGATTTGCGTTTCTTTACAACATATATTTGTTGAAAGTGAAAGTTTTATTTGAAGTTGATTAGATGTTCGATTTAGTGGTAAGAAGACATGCTGAACACAATAGTAAAAACCATTCTCTCACCGGACGATTATATCGACCGGAATCCGGCCAAAACCGGAAAATTTGTTAAAAGCAAAAGTTTTATTTGAAGTTGATTAGAAAGACATGCTGAACACGATGGGAAAACCATTTTCTCGCTGGACAAGTAGTTCGCTCGGAATCCGGCCGAAACCGGAAACTTGTTAAAAGCAAAATTTTCAACTTGAAGTTGATTAAATGGCAGATTTAAGGGTAAGAAGAGACGCTGAATCTGTATAGGACAATCATTTTGTAACCGGACATATAGTTCGTCCGGAATCCGGTTGAAACCGGATTTTTTTTTAAGTTATAGTTTTATCTGAAGTTGATTAGATGTTCTTTATAGGGATAAGGAGATACGCTGAATTCGTTTCTGAACTATCTTTTTTTGCTGGACAAGAAGTTCGCTCGGAATTCAGCCGAAACCGGAAATTTGGCAGAAGTAAAGCAGGAAGTTTCGATCAGTATCGTCAAAATAGATATGGCTTATACAGGTATATCTGAACTTGGTTTTCACAGATGATTAGCCTGGCGAAGACTGGATCTGGCGAAGACAAGACCTAGTTGTCTGGATCAAATATTGAATTTTTGGGATCCCATCGAAAACTTTGGTCTTGTTTTTTTCGGTGGCCATTCACTGTTGGGAGACGTTCAATCTCTGTCTGGTTCAGTTTTCTTTCATATGTTTGGAAGGAAGAGAGAGAGGGACGATAGGCGAGAACCATGCATACGACCCTCGAAGGCCATTTTGGCTAGCTTCTGAGTGGTCGTGCGCTGGACATGGCCGAGCAATCCTGGGTTGTTGTAGGTGGGTCCATTCTAAGATGGTGGCACGAACGGATAGTGATAAGAACCTCTGTCTCTCAGCCGTTGCCCCGAGCTATACAACAAAAATATGTAAAGGCAAACTAAGAATATTTCGCCGACGGCTGTCCGACTAAAGAGGAATTCTGGCGATCTCTTGGATTCGCTTTCCGAAAAGCACAGCGAGAATCCGCCGAGCGTAAGAACAAACGGAAAGTTCCTCCGCCTCAGTTGCACCTTTTCAAGTTGTTAAGAGGCTCAATACTCCTTCCCCCCAAGAAATTAACATACATAAACACTATAACAAAGAAAAAATCAAAGCAAAAAAAAAGGAAATGAAAAAAGAGTCCTTACAATTCACTTCCGATGGTCGGGAGCGTTACAGGTGATAATAACTATCTGTTCAGTAAGAGGTCATATCAGAATGGTAGGAGGGAAAACGCTGTTATTATTTCCTTTCCAGACTACCACGATAAGAGCTTGGTCATCCTCCTGGTCATCCTTAAACTTGTATTAACTTCTTTGGAACGCAATCTGTGTTCAAGCTAGAACAAATAAGCACCAGAACCAACGTCTTCCTATCCCTGTAATACGACCATGCGGAGTCTGCCCGATGCAAACGAGTGGAGGGTAGCAGCTACCCGGAACATCAAAATTCGTTGCCTCTTCAAATGGCTATATCGCAGTAAAGCCCGGAGAAGAAATTTCGAAACTAAAATCCGATTGGTTGTCTACCATTGTGACGTCACATCTGACGCGCTGCAAAAGCGGGTCAGCACGCCTGCTGCAATTTATCCTCTGATATGCGCAGTGGTGAAGTGGGAAGTAGACGGGCGTCAACTCAAAGCTCAGCAAGTACCTCTAGTTCAGCTAGACCAAAGACGGAGGTTCTATTGGCTTATTTGTTCTTGGTTTCAGTCGAAATTCGAAGTACAAAGCGAAATTCGCCAACTGTAGAGACTAGGCGTTGGGGTTGGTTTGAGCGTGTTCCATCCTACTTACAATAGTAACTATTAGCTACTATTTTGGTTCCAACCTCGTGGATATTTTCCATGCGATATTTCCTGGCGCGATATTTTGCCGAAAATAGAAAAATCTACTTTGTCCTTAACGCCAAGCCGTGACATCTTGCGTAGTTACTACGGTAAGTAGGGTGGAACAGGACCATTATTTCTTTGAAAAAAGTTTTGTGAGTGTGCTTCATGTTGTCTGCACTTCATACGAGGAGATGTTTTGTAGTTTGACCTATTTTGCTTAGTGTTTGCTTTTGGTAAAGAGAATGCAAGACAAATCAGAACAATACCTTGAGCCACATAATGAAAAGTAAATTTCCTAGTATGAAGGACCGCATGTTTGTTGCATGGTTGTTCTTATCTTGTTTATTTCGGATTTTCCTCCTTGTGGCTGGTATTATACTGATTCCTTGCATTCTCTTTCAGCCGTCTCCGGTTGTTCCGTCTTATCAGGACGTGAGACTGCGCCGGCGTTACTTGTCCAAAGACTGGGTCTCTCCTGTCCCAATCTCTCTGGCTGTTAGTACCGTGCGTTGAATCGATTCCGGTTTGCGGGAAATTTGGAACAGATGTGTGTAAATAGACTTGAAATGACGACGGACGAAGTGTAATGTGTACTTTTGATCTGGGCCTCACTTTTTGGATACGTGCGCTAATTCAGGATTATTATTTGGATTTGGGATTGTAATTTTTTTTAAGATCAACAGGTGGTGCTTGTTGACATCTTAGGGAAACCGGCACCTGTTGCAAATTAACCGAGATAAGTACCTTCGTAGTCACACCTAAGTTGTGTCGTTGCGAATATAGTATCAGTGGTTTGAGCTAGATTCAGTTCTCTTGTCCAACTGTTTCTGTCTTGTTAGTTTTGTAAACTATAATTTGGGCAAAAGTAGTATTACCTGTGTAGGTTTGATCTTGACAGTAACCTTTCGAGTATTATTCAGTAATATTTTTAATTTATTTCAGTTATTGATAAAATGCAAAATTTTCAAGAAAATAAAATTTATGTAGTAACAAATGAGTTTAAAAAAGTAAAGATTAAAAAAGGAGGATTAGGTGCAACATACTATTCAGTAATATTTTTAACTGGTTTCAGTTATTGATAAAAGCGCAAAATTTTCAAGTAAATTAAAATTTGTAGTAAAACAAAATATTTAAAAAGTAAAGATTAAAAAAACCAAGATTAGATGCCACACTTGTGTCACCAAGTGGATGGAGTTTGATTACTGACAAACACTGAACTGGAGTATGACCTTTCAAGCAGTCAGTCTACTCCTGAGCAAAGGTCTGTTGGTTATTTGACCGATGGGTCCTTAAATTGGTGTTAAATAACTTTAAAAGTATTCCGACTTCAGTGCTTGTCCGATTATCTTCTATGGGTCCTGAACCACGGGCAAAACTTGTGTTGGTCCCCTTAGCCGGTCTGGGCACTTACATAACTTTGGTAAAGCGGCATTTCAGTTAAAGGACACCTGAATGAAGAGTACCAAGTATCCTCCCTATCTGAAAAAATGTCTCCAATCAACCCTTCTTCTGGAATATTTTTTAACCAGTTAAGCCCAAACGTATATCTAGAAGAAGTTCCAGTACGATCCGGCCAGCGCTGTAAAGATTTGAATGAATTGCGCTTTTTGTCTTGGAGTCTGCATGTGCAAACCTCAAGAAACGAACATCCCTATTTTGAAAACGTCACGTCCAAGAGAAAAATGCTCTCCGTGGCCATGTCTGTAAATGCATTCTCCATGGTGTGTTCAAGTATGGTTTCATTGGTCAGGTGTCCTTTAAGAAATATTGAACTGTTTTTCCCTGGTGATTATAACTTGGGTAAGATTAACATAGAAAACAAACAGTCTTGTAGTAAAAGCCTTTCTTTTGCCGAATCAGTTTAGCCCAAAAAGAAAAGTTCTAAATTCCTCAATTACCTTAAATGGCATTGCCCAGCAACAAAGCTGCCAATGCTCCTGTAGGGTCGCTGGTGGTCATGTCAAGGAGAATACACATCAATAGTTGGCAGTCTTTTAACGTGCTGATCTCAGGAATCTCCTAAAAATAATATCAGGATATGTTCCGGCTGAAAATGACTATCTGGCGGGAGAAAGTTTTTTGCAGGACATGTCTTTTAATTGCCTTGTGACCGGACATGGTTTGCGAAAATGGCAAACATTACTTTGAAAGACTGCTTAAAATCCTTTACTCTGTGAACAGTAGTTTAGCAGTTCTCTAATACCCTTTACTTTTCTTGCCTTTGCAAGCCAATACACCACCCGAAAACTTAGGTTTCGAAAACACCTTTATTAGGCAATGTCCTGTTACAGTCTGAAAATGATTAGTAATGTTTTCGTGGTGACAAATGTGGAAGCTTCACCACTGATAACCCTTGAGTCAATATTGTCAAGTTTCTAATAATTTCTGCTTCGAAGTCCAACCGGGCTTTTTTTTTTTACTTTATTGTACTTCCGTTTATCCATAAAATGAGGCCCTGACAATTTTCTCTAAAGTACAACTCTGGATGTCGAGTAGCCCTGTGAAACATGGCAAACGCTAAGCAAGGCGTTCACGTCGTGAAACTGAAACCTGTTGTCGTTCCTTCGCCTCTACAAGAAGGGGAGAAGTTCATAAAATGGGACGAAGACTCATCCGTGGGAACACCTGTTACGCTGAAAGTGGACGAGCACGGATTCTATATCCACTGGACTGATCAGCGAACGGAGATAGAGTTCCTTGACATTTCTCTCGTCCGGGATACTCGCACGGGGAAATATGCAAAGAACCCCAAAGACCCTAAGATCAAAGAGTGTATTAACTTTGGGTCCAGTGATAGCCTCGAGGATAAGACGCTGACGATTTGCTATGGGACGGACTTTGTTAATGTCCAGTTTCTAAACTTCACCTGCGGAAGAAAAGAGGTGGCGCGTGTTTGGTGCGATGAGCTGCTGAAGTTGGCGTACAATTTACTCGCACAAAATGGATCAGTGGAAACCTTTCTGAAAAAAACGCACGCCAGGGTGCTATTGACAGTTGATCGAACTGGCAGATTGCCATTCAATTCCGTGTTGAAGCTCTTCGCCTTGCATAAGGAAGACAAAAGACGAGTTGAGCGGGCGTTTGAACTTGCAGACATTAGTGTGAAAGTAACCGGTAACGCCAAATCCATCGATCCCAAAGACCTAACGTTTGATCGATTTTATGAATTCTACAAGTATCTCACGCAACGGCAAGATGTTGAGAAAGTATTTGCCCATTTGTGTGGTGACAAGAAGAAGTACATGACGACTGACGAACTCGTTGAGTTCTTGAACCACATTCAGCGTGACCCGCGATTGAATGAGATCCTTTACCCCTACGCCAATCAGCTCAAAGCACGTGACATAATCAACCAGTACGAACCGTCTACGACCCATGGACCGCGTGGGCTGATGTCACTGGAAGGTTTTATGAGATATCTTATCAGTGAGGACAATTTGGTCGTTAAACTTGACAAGCTGGACCTGAGTGACGACATGGACCAGCCGCTAGCGCACTATTTTATCAACTCCTCGCACAATACTTATCTTACCGGTCACCAGATAAAGAGTAAATCATCAGCGGAAATGTATCGGCAGGCATTACTCTCAGGCTGTCGTTGTATTGAACTGGACTTCTGGAACAATAGCTTCACAAACGAGCCTGTAATCGTCCACGGTTACACTTTAGTTCAGGAAATTCCCGCTAAGGACGCGATTGACGCTATCGCCGAGTCTGCCTTTAAGACCTCTGACTACCCGGTTATATTATCGTTTGAGAATCATTGTAACAGACGGAACCAAGCAAAGATAGCGCAGTATTGCCGCGAGGCCTTCGGGGAGCTACTACTCGAAGCCCCGATAGATGGCTATCCTCTAGAATCGGGTGTGTCGCTCCCCCCGCCATCTTTGCTAAAGCGCAGAATCATTATTAAGAACAAGAAAAAGATTGACTATAAGAACATTGACGAGATCGGTGTCGAAGACGAAGAAGAAATTCCGAGTGACTCGGAAGTTGAAGAACTGAGCTCGGAGCAGCTACAGTTTCGGGAAAGGACCATGAAGGACAAGGGTACGGCAGGCAAGGAAACGGAGGCAGGGGCTGAAATTTCGGCACTGGTTAATTACGTCACACCGGTACACTTCCATTCCTTCGAATCTGCAGAACTGCGCAAGTGCAACTATGAAATGTCGTCGTTTGTGGAGACGCAAGCCATGGCGCTATTGAAAGAACATCCAGTTGAGTTTGTGAACTATAATAAGCGTCAAATGAGCCGGGTGTATCCACGTGGCACGCGTGTTGAATCTTCAAATTTTATGCCACACATTTTCTGGAATATTGGTGTACAGATGGTGGCTTTGAATTTTCAGACTGTTGACGTTCCAATGCAGTTGAACCTAGCATTGTTTGAATATAATAACAGAACTGGTTTTCTTCTAAAGCCGGACTTCATGCGGCGGGATGACAAGCGATTCGACCCCTTTTCGCAGTCAACGGTAGATGGCATTGTCGCTGCCTATGTCTCTATACAGGTCATATCAGGGCAGATGTTGTCCGAGCGTCGTGTCGGGACGTATGTAGAAGTGGAAATGTATGGAATTCCGGTTGATACGGTACGGAAGAAGTACAAGACAAAGATGGTACCCTTGAACGGTATCAACCCCCAGTATGAGGATGAACCCTTCGTATTCCCCAAAATAGTATTCCCTGACCTTGCTTGCATCCGATTGGCTGTCTATGACGATTCCGGACGTATGATTGGCCATCGTGTCCTCCCCGTGACTGGCCTGTGCCCTGGATACAGGCACATTAGCCTCCGAAATGAACTAGGACAACCCTTGTACCTTCCTTCTATTTTTGTGTATATAGTTGTTAAAGACTACGTGCCCGACAGCTATAGTGATATTGTCTTAGCCCTTTCCAATCCGATAAAGTGGCAGAACAAGCTTGATGAAAGGGAGAAAGCACTCAAAAAGCTATACGAAGACACAGAGGATTCGAAGCTTGAGTCTGAGGCAGGCGACGTTGTCCCTCCAACGTTGGCTGGGGATACCAAAGCCTTAGGCCTACCTGTGTCTCTCCCCACTCCGTCGGATTCTACAGTCGCTATCCAGCCGGACGCTCTTGCCACTCATCAGCCCGTGAGATCCAGCAATTCGAACCCGATTCAACAATCTGTTTCCAAGGACAAGCCCTTTGAGCCCCCTTTGCTCATTCCGGAGACAGTCACTCAAATTCTTGAAACTAAGAGTGTGAGTGATAGACGCGAGGAGTATAAGAAAGAAATCAGGAAAATTCGAGGGAAACTTGATCGGACGATGAGCTCATCGTCTTCAGACGTCAAGGAAAACGGAGAGTCGAGTTTCAAGAGAAGATTAGTGAAACGGATCTCCTCGACGAATCTGAAAGAACATGAGCTCAAGCGCTCCAGTTCTGACAAGGTAATTTCTGTGATGACAAACTGCCGCAAAAAAGAAATTGCAGCTGCCGTCAAGGCTTTTGAGGCACTTTGGAAATGCGCCAGCAAAGAGCTAAAATCCTCCCAGATGCAGCAGGTTGAAACCCTGAGCGACTGGCAGAAGAGAACGACAGAAGAAATCATGAAAAACATTAAAGCGCAAAGTAAAGAGAACATGAAACAGTTGAAACAACTACAGGGAAAGGATAGTAATGATAAGGATCGTATTAAATCGGAGGTATCCGAAGGACTTGTGACTAAAGGTGTAGAAGAGCGGAAGAAGCTGCTCGAATGTTTCATGATGGTAAAGGCCGGACTTGAAGAGAAGCACATAGAGACAAAAGAGAAACTCGTTCGATGTCGGGAGAAGTGTCGGGCTGAGCTTGAAGCTTGTAGTGACCTAGAAAAGGATCCTCCCCTAGACCTTCTAGAACTATACGATTCTTTACGATACTGTTCACTGTGATAGACGTTGTACCGTAATCGACGCACAATCAAGGGCTCGCAGTATTTTGTCGTGCATATTCCTCATCTGTCCTCATTTAGTCCAAGCTGGCCACGAATCATATTTGATGGTACTAAACGGATAAGGCATACCGTTTAGTAACATCAAATCATATTTCCTCATCTTTTGTGTGGGTGACCCTACTAAAGGGATTGTAAAAATCATTTTGGGGAAATGGGCCTGGGCGTATTTCGTATAGGAGGGCTAGCAACCTCACATCCAATTCCCAGAAAAGCCAGAACAATCGGCCTAGCTTAAAAAGGAACTACAAACATGATAGAAAATACAATTTTTCTCGTTAAGTAAAACACCGATCTACGTGTTGAAAGAGAAATTTTTTCTTCAGTTTTGATAGTTAAAATAATTTTTAATTTCATTCAGAATCACCTCGTTCGCACCTGATCTCGAATTCCTTGCCGTGATTTACTAGATGATGAAAAACAACAGTTACCAAAGTTAACAACAAGATGCATCCTTTTTATAGTAATTTCAGTTCAAAAGAAAAAGCAACAATTATCCTTCCAGATAAATATCTTGTGCTGTATAGCCTACTCATGATTTCTTTCGCTTAACCTAATGAGCTTCCGAACTTTCAAATTAAAAGGATCACCCGGGGGAGTATCCCTGACTGTAGACCTACAGTTGTTACTTTTGACTGTTGTTTAGAACTGTTGGAAATATATATAATGTTTAATACTTTTAAGTTTAAGACTGCACCGAAATTTCATTGAATACTTTTTCGGCCGATTTCGCTGTACGTATTTCGAGGTCTGCGACCCCTCCTGTATGTGATCTTAGTCGATACCGGGTAGCTTACCTCGGAATAAAAGTCTTGGCCGCAAGTCCAAGCTGACTGCGGATCATGTTTGGTGAACTGGTCATCTGAGGTTTATTTCGTTCGATATTTCAAATCTTCTTGGCAAGGGTCCTTATCACGCCGTAATTGAACTTGTCAGCTATTAATTTCGTCGCAAGTTCAGGTTTTTAGCAACGACGCGAAAAGGATCAACATTCTTTCATCCCTAGCTGACTGCGAATCATATTTAATTACGCTAAGCGGATACGTCAGCTCAGTTTTATTTTTGTGACAATTGGCCCTTCTTGGCAAGGGTCCTCTTCAAGCTCAATGTAGAAAAAACACATCTATAGTAGTTTGGTTCCTCTTTCAAGCTGAGCTTGTAGATGACCCTTGCCAAAGCGCTGAAACAAAAGTTCGGCTGACTAGCCCTTTACCAACAACGGACAGACAATAGAAGCATGCAAGTTTTGAAGCCAAGGCGACCATTCGTAATAAGAGGGCAGAAAACGAGATTTTCGGGGGTTTTATTCGTCAGCTTAAGATGTTAAAAGATGGATAAATTTGAATTTCGAATATTTCACTTGCACTTCCGGCAACTATCTTCAGCGGCTCGTTATGTCCTAGGCTGTAGAATTCCTTGTTTCACACTAATAGATGTTTTTCTGATCGTGGTTCTCACACCCTTCCGCAAGGGTTGAACTGTTTAGTTCCGACCTTATTTTTGGTACCCCATCCCACGTCCGACTCGAGAGACTTCGTCCCCCTCAAGATTATAGTTTCTAAGAGGTTTTAGACGAACTTTAAACAAGGTCTCGGTTACCCAAATGAGGCCAAAATAACTAAATAGTCAGGCACAAATCTTAAAGGACCCCTCGCACTATTTACTCTTCAACTTACAGTATTTTAAAATATTTGAATACTTTAAAACTGTGCTGTGCTTTCAACGAATAACCCACGGTTTTTGCTGTTTTAAGCCTTTTCCGAGACCCGTTGACTTGTAGCGAAAACAGGGAAACAATTTACATAACCGGTTTTTCTGATGGAAAAACTTCTCGCAGGCAACCGTCGACAGCGCGATACATATCGAAGGTAGCAAAACGCGGCAAGTGAGAAAATAAGCGTGGTTTTGTTAGAGGAGTTAGAATGTACCGTACGATATTGGGGTCTGGGGGTTTAGAAATATATGGAGTGATTATGGAAGTAGGTTGCACTAGTGTTATAGGTAAGACAGGTCCTTTAAGTTTTTGGGCAAGATGCTCCAACGTTGGACCACAGTGCCGTGGAGCAAGCGAACAGTACCCCCATGGAAACCTGCTTAAAATAACAGATTTTAGTTTCATATTTTAAATTCAACAAACTTTCATGGGATAGTGTCTCCTTGCTCCAGGGCACTGCCCATTCGTTGGGGTATATCCTACCGTTGGAGCGCTGTATCCACAAATTGAGGTTTTTTGTATGACTGTTTAGTTTCGATGTTTAGTTAGAGATTCAAGCATCCAAGAGTGACCACTGACCATGTTTTGGTACTCAGCACCCTGTCAAGAGTTCGTCTAAAATCCTCTTTGGGGGGGGGGGAGTCGGGCGAGAGATAGCATTCTGAGCTTGTGAGCTACTCGCAGGTTCAGATTATTAGCTAAGGCCGAAAGAGGATATTTGCCATGAAGGGCTGAAATACTACGACCAAAAACAAATAAGCCAATAGAACCTCCGTCTTTGGTCCCATGCACCGATTATGGATACCCCGACAAAACTGAGCTGAGCTAGAGGTACTTGCTTAGCTTGAAGTTGATGCCCGTCTGCATCCCTCTTCGCCGCCGCGCATGTAGCAGACGTGCTTGACCCGCTCTGCAGCGCGTCACGTGTGACGTCACAATGGTAGACAACCAATCTGATGTTAGCCCCGGAGAATTTCTTCTCCGGGGCTCTACTGCGATATAGCTGTTTGTAGAGGTAATGAATTGTGATGTTCCGCGTAGCTCTTACCTCCGCTCGTTTGCATAAGGCATGGTATCGGGACTCTATTCGAATCCACATGATCGTATTACAGAGATATAGAGACGGAGGTTCTTGTGCTTATTTGTTCTTGGTAGACATGCCATTGTAGTCCTTGTATCTCTAGTTGATGTGTTTCTCGTTTTGACGATCACTCCTGTCGGCTGATCTTTCGGCAAGGGTTGGTGCTTTTAGTTACGGGTTTAAATACCCAGTATTGACCACCGATACATTTTGTACCCGACACCCTCCTTTTAAAATCTTAGCGTTCGGGTTTGGAACACAGCGTTCGGGTTTGGAAGTTTGTCCGTAAAATTTCACTCCCGTCGTGTGCCAGTAGAGATCATTCTAATATTTGATCCGGATTTCGCATCATCTCTGTTATTGCGTGTATAAACAGTCCGATTATCGCAGTCGGGTGCGGATTTCCTACTTCGCTCCGAATTAGTGACGCAGGTTTCATCGCGGTTGTGACGCAGGTTTTCATCGAAATTGTGATGCAGGTTTCATCGCACGCAGATTTCATCATAGTGACGTGAGTCTCGCACGCGTATTTTCAGATGTGACATCTTGTCGGATCGAGTGTGCGCGTAGCTTGTATGGCGTAATTACAGATTTTGCGAAATATATATCCATCCATGAAAGGCTCCCGGCTCCCGGCATTCTAGTAATAATAATAATTTATTTAGCCGAAAGGTCGTATAACAAAGAGAACATTTGAAGCAGGCCAAAATAAAGGTTACACTTTCTGCAATCTAAGCTAATCTGTATATACGAAATGTAAGTACTTTCCTGGCCTGTTTGAAAATTTCGCGATAAGGCTGGGATTCCTTGATATCAGAATACCAGTAAGCAAAACCAAACCACCCCCAACGATCTTAGCCCTCAAATTCGAAAGAGCTGAATCTTGGAGTTATTGCGCCGTTAAATGGGTGTAAGTTTCAAGGAACTTTGGTCTAAGTCTGGCGTTTATTTATTCCGTCCAGTCCAGTCTTCGGTAAAGTTTGGTGTTCAGCTGGGGACACGAATCCCCCACCCCAGCTCCTGCCACTCAGATCAAAATGGCGGAAAGTGCTGGACTGTTCCCTCCATGGGATGTCCCTTTCCTATTACAACCATCCCGTTTCCTCAACCCATCGCTTAAAAAATCGTTTGAACTTTTTGCAGCTTCGAATGAATTATGTAACTCGTTTTTTTCTTATCAGATAGGCTGTCTCTTTATCCCCGCCTTTTTGTGCGTTTTAGTTCCTTGCCGGAGTCGAGTGTGTTTCATAAAGTCTAGGCCTGGAAATTGCTACTATTTGTCCTCTTTGCCCGATCCATTAGTTGGCGTATCATTTGTGTGGTAAGATTATATTTGGAAAGCTATTTTCCGGGAATATGGATTCACAAGCTAAAGAGCAGCAGGTGCATTTGAGTGTAGGCTCAGTCCGCTGCCGACCTCCTTCGACTGTAGGCCACAATTCAGTTTACATTTCCGAATGTTTCTGTTCTTTTCAAGTAAATAAACGACGAGTTGAAATTTGGCATCTTGTCTCTTGTCCAGTCGCCGTCTTGGCGTAGAGCTTTCACCGATAGGTGTATCACACCTGTTTGTAAGTCTTATTTTTTGCCGTTTGCCTGCATTCGCCTTTTCACCACCGTTATCAAGATTTTAGCCGCAAGAAAGCCCGTAGTAACGCATCTTGTCTGAGAGTTTGTTTGCTTTCTTTAGGCTTGCAGCGGAGTTGGAAACCGCGCTAGCGGTTTAAAGTGAGTGACGTCATAAGCATGTTTTATTTCATTCAGTTGCCTGCCGGCAAACGGCAGGATATGATGTTTGTGTATTTGTGACCAGTCCAGAGACCAGTCCTTTAGACTGTGGTGAAGGAACGTCGGCCGGAGGACCATCTTAAAAGGGTATGGCCGTCTTATACCATCTGAACTGGAAGTTGTTAACCTTTTATGGTAATATGACTGGAGGAGCAAAGTTCTTATTGTCCTGCTCGTCGTAGTCCCATCCCAAGAATTTAGTTTATTTTCATCATTCATCCATCAAAGCAACATACATAACACTGACGGGCACAATCGTGCCGTTTGCGAGAGTGCACCCCTTATTCATTAAAGTTTAACTGAAAAGTCAGCTTATTTTTCCATCTTGGATTTGAATACACTGCATTAATGAGGAACGTTCCACTCTACTTACCGTAGTTACTACGCATGACGTCACGAATTCTGTTCTAAGTCGGGAACCTGGCTGGAACGCATTTTTAAATTTTCGATAAAGTATGACTCCTCGTGGTAATCCAGCCAATCACGCTACAGAGATCCGTAGTTACCACGCTTAGTACGCTCTCAAGCATGGTAAGCAAATAGTTACTATTAGTTACTATTTCGAGAAGGTTGGAACGGTCAGCGGAGTAACTTTTCGTGAGGTTGGAACGGAAATAGTAACTAATAGTTACTATTGTTAGAATGGTGGAACACGCTCAGTATGAGACTCTGCTAAGGATTTTTTCACCGTGGGATGTGATACTGACGTTCCGAATATGCATGGCTGTTTTTTAGCCTATTTTTGAACAATCCTGATCCGATTTTGAACTTTCATTTAAGGAGTAGTTTTTTTCTTTGTTGTATTGGTGTGACCACGGGTTTGTCAAGGTTCAGTGAAATAGCTAGGACTGCGAGAGCATGTCACCGTCTGTGCTGGAGCATTGCAACCTTCTTCAGACCCAGTCGGTTTCAGTTTTACACAAACCCTCCGGTGGCGCTGACCACGCGTGCCTCACGCAAGGCTGCAGTGTTGTTGGTCCCGCATGACTCAAGTGAGTCGTACCAGGAAGTAAACGAAGTCTACTACCTTCGGAAAAGATTTCGGAATCAAAACACTCCAGTGCCATGCCCTCCAGCACTGTCAGAAGTATCATAACAGATAACACAACAGACAACACTTGGGATTTAATTTTAATACCAATGGGATCATATATCCTGTTGAGACCATCCAACTAGAAGCGGAACAAAACAGATCCATCATGGACCTTATTCGCTCCGAAGTGCGACTTAAGGTAACCTGTTGTCACGACTGACGTTATGCATGAAATGTTATGCAAGCATTGCCAGGATGAGCCGAAAAACCGCCAAAAAACATCTGCTGAATTTTCCAGTATCATGGCGACAAACAAAAAAGTCAGCAGATGCCTTTTTGGCGGCTCTTCCTGGCAATGCTTGTTATACATAACATTTCATGCATAACGTTTGACGCGACAACAGATTACATCGCAAGTGTTCTCTGTTGAAACCGCGCGTCCTTGTGTTATCTGTTATGCAACCTCCGACAGTGAGATTGCTAGCGATGACCGTATGATTGGATTTCTATCGAGGGGTTCTCTACTCTCAATTTTAGTGTACAGCAAGTGCCCGGTTGCCTCACTGGTTGACACGCGTTAGAACATTAAAACAGGGACCCATACATTTCCTTTACATGCTATCTTGAGCGCACGGAAGATAGTTCGAGAAATACCCGCGGTCCAGTCACGTTCAAGACCAGATGGCTGCTGGCGCCTTGAGGGACGAGTCTCTTTGGCGCGCACGTTCAATGATGCAAACAAGAATGCCGATCGACTCAAACGGGGATTTTTGGAAACTGGATTTGGTTCGGTCATCATAGCAATATAGAAGCATAGGAAATGACAGGCCCCCTGTAAAGGAAATTTATGGGTCACTGATTAAAACCAGCATGTTTGGAAGCGGGAATCGCCTAATTTGCGGCGGCACTGCTGGTTTCTGCCGGAGCCAGCAGGTGCCGGGAGTGGGCAATCCCTCGATCTCTATAGCATTCTGCACCGGCCTGTCATTTTGTGTATATCGCTAGACAAACTCATTGATTCTTTGCGTTTTAAAATGTTCATTCTCCTTATTTTTTCTTTTTTCAGAAACTAAGTCTCAGCCTTTGAACTAAAGTTTGGAATTATTTCGTCAGAATGCCGGCTGACAATGAACACACTCGTCTGTTTAAGAACAAAGGCAAAGATATGGAGGTAAGAATCTGTTCCTATTTTGAAGTCTCTCCCCCCCTCCTTCGAATGTGTTGTCAGTTGCCCATTGTTTCCGCTTTTCTCTTCAAGCTAAATCAGGCTGCCACGGCGTTCTGGCGGATGATAATTATCGTGTAGAATAAATCATCGTCTGCCAGGTCGACAAATAAAGGTTTGAAGCCAAGCCGAAAAAAGAAGAGAAAAGGGACAACTCTCCACCTTATAATGCAAGAAACAAAAATAAGATTTTTGTCGGTTTTCTTATGAGCTAGTTTTCCCCTTAAAGGAACAGAAAACTTGACTCGGGGAGCTAGCTAACATATCAAGAATGTACCCTGAGTCGATATTTAGAGTAAGAAAAATTCTCGTTACGACCATTGCAATTTCCGGGCAGTTTCCGAGAATTCGACTTTGAGCAAAAGGTTTGCAAAAGCAAAAGGTTTGTGTGCCGCGACTAGGAATCGAACCCCGGCCGTCTTGTCGGGGAGGTCGTTTCTCTGTGGTCTACATGTAAAAAGGCGAACTTTCACAGTGCATAATTACAGTGCATAAGGGGCAAAGGAGGGGGTTCGAGACGGTTCGAGATAACAAAGAAGGGTCGTCAATTAATGTCGTCAATAAGACCCTGTATATTTATCTAAGCCCCCCCGGGCGATTCGATGGCCGAAAGTTGCGTAGTCAAGTTCACTGTTCCTTTAAGCGAAGGATAAATAAATTCTCATTTTTCATTCCGTAATCCCTCGTTTAACACCTTTAATTAGCTGATGAGGAAAACCCCCGAAAATCTCGTTTTATTTCATTCATTATCTTCGACCTCCCCTCTTCTTGTTTCCAAGTTCACATAAGGCTGGATAATTGGAAGGTTTTGTCGGTTCTCCGAACTTGAGTGGTTGGCATGTTCGGAAGTTTTCCTGATTGTGCTTGTAGGGGGGGAGGGGGTCTATGTTACAGGCTTCTACGAATTTTGTCTGGGGTAACGTAGGCTCGTGTCATTCTATTATTCTGGGCTAGAAGAACAATGTCGATCTTCTTTGTCGTATAATGCATTTCCTGGCAAATCCAGACTACTTTTGTTTTGCTTGGCTTTTCCATCTCTTAACCACAATGCACACATTTTTTAAATATTTTGCACCCAACCCCCGCGTCGGAGAGCGGCAAATCTGGATAGAGTCGGCAAGCGCCAACAAATAAATCGGTAATTCCACGGGGCATTTAGGCTAATATTATTTTCGGAAAACGGTATTCTTGAGGCAGTTTATCGTGAAAAGATCATTTCTATTAAGAGTTGTGCTTCAACGCCATCAAATACGATTCGCAGTCAGCTTCGACTGAAGGAATACTTTTTGAGTTTTCCGGGGGGTGGGGACTTATCCGAAACTCTTTCTGTAAAATGTTACTGAAAACGGACAAAGAGGTCTAAGTTAACTATTACTCAGACAAGCTTCGCCAAATAGTGTCTGAAAACACAGATTTCTTTTGAAAATTTAAAAGAGGTACAAAAAAATAAAGTTTAGGTCTTTCTTAAAATTCCTCTTTTGAGACGGTATGAAATATGCGGTAGTAGGGGTGGGGGTGTGTGAGGACTCTTGTTTTTTAGGGGACGTCCTACATGAACTATTGGTTAACTGTAATCGCCCAATCCACTCATCACTAAGACTTCAAACTCATTTAATCCACCCTGACGGCCTACGCTGATTTTTTACATTTGCCGTGTTAGGGGCTTTTTGAGATGGGTCAGGCTCCCGCCTATTGTTCCCGAGGAGCTGATTGGTCAGAAAAACGGGTAATGCAAGCTTCTTGTGTTTCTCGTTAGAGCCAAGGGGTCCGAGTAATGCTGAAAACAGCCATGACGGTCTACGAATGATCTTTTCACCATAAAATGGTTCGGAAATATATCGTTTTTCGAAAATATCGATACATTTCCAGTGCATTTAGCGAATTCCTTATTGACACTTGTTGACTCTGTCCGAAGCGGAGGCTTGACGGAAAATGTTTGAAAACTACGCGCGATGCTGTAAAAAGAAAATCAAGCAGAAGAAAAGGAGCCCAAAACATTAAGTAAACCTGGCCTACTAAAATAATTCCAAAACGAAAAACAAAATTTTGATGCTTCTCATTCCCCTATTTAAAAATAAAAGTTGTTGTTGGGCCTAGCAGCTTTGCTATATTCAAATAACACATAAAACGGATACATCGAAATATCATAGCTGACGTATCCATTTTATGCATTATTTGAATATATGCTTCCAAGTCAGCTTGGGCTGAAGGAGTACTTAGCTTCGCTAGTTTGCACTGCTCGACTGGCAAACTCGGCTCGGCCGAAAAAGCGCTGACAAAACGTATTATAGGTGTAAAAGGGGATAATGACTAAGGACGGGATTTCTGAAGCCTATAATTCCTAGGGACAAAAAAAAGGCAGAATAAGTACGAGGAGTCCTTTAAGAAAGCCGGAAGAGAACGTGTGTTAGAATGTTGGAATAGAAACTGAATCTACTACGATTTGTACTTTAAGAAAGCGGAAGTCTCTAGAATTTCCTACGTGATATTTGGGGCACTTTCTGGGCGTCCAAACAGAAGGGATGGGCTTCCGGGTGAACTACATGACCGGCATAAATTTAAAGCTCTAAACGAATTCAGCATATCTCCTTACCCCTATATCAAACCTCTCATCAACTTCAGTTAAACTTTAACTTTTGACAAATTTTCTCGTTTCGGCCGGATTTCCGGCAAACTCTTTGTCCGGGTAGAAAAGTATTGTCATATATGATTTAGCACGTCTTCTTGCCTCTAAATTGAACATTTAATCCAACTTCAAATATAACTTCTACTTAAATTTTTCCGGTTTTGGTCGGATTCCGGGTTAAATACTTGTCCGGGTAGAAAACGATTGTCATGTACGGAGCATGTCTTCTTGCCTCTAAATGGAACTTCCAATCAACGTCAAATAAAAATTTTACTTTAACGAATTTTCTGTTGTTTGCCTTATTCCGGACGAACTAATTGTCCGACGAGAAAATAAGTTTCAGATATGGATTCAGCATGTTTCCTTACCCTTAGATCGACTATCTCATTGTTTTTTTGAAACATTTTTTTGTCTGTCGTCCCCTAATTTGAAACCCCTACCCCACCCCTAAATAGTGGGCTACAGAGCTCATCGACGAACTTAACCTGTACTTTGATCCAATGGATCCTCATACCAAGTTTGAAGAACATATCTACCCCTTCGAGAGTTATCGTGCTGACAGACGGACAACCTTTACGAAGTCATATGTATCCCCCCACTTACGTTTTGGGATCCCACAAATTTCATCATCATCGAATCAAACAAAGGAGAAAAGTGAAAAGAAAATAGACAAGAATAGAAACCCCACAAAACTAATAAGCTAACAAGATTTTACAAGCGAAAATCAGGGGATAAAAATAGCACCCATCCCTTGGTTGTTCTGACTCGTGTTGTTAAGCTGACCTCTGTTCCCTAGAAAGATCCACTTTACAAGACTTTTTTCGTGAAGCAACCATTCATCAATGAAATTTCTTTTTGGAAACTTCGCTCTTTCGCCGTTCGGGGTTTTGTTTGACGTAGACAGCGCGATTCTCCTTCAAATAAGCTAGAGGGGGGGGGGCTAGGTTGCCTAATATGTTGAGACAACAGAGTAAAAGAGTTGATAGGACGGAGACAATCTCGATCGACCAGACCGCCACTAATGCGATTTGCCTTGCAACCCTGAAGACTTTGAAACCACTGGCATAATCTTTCATACTTCACGTCGAATGGCCGGCGTCGCATAACACTGTTATCCCGAGCGGCTTGCTTTTAAGCCCATTAGCAAGAACAAATAATCTGACAGAACCTTCGTCTCCCCATCTCTGTAATATGAATATGCGGAATCTTCTTACCCTGTCCACTACGAACGAGCGGAGAATAGTAGCTTCGCGCCACTCACGTTTCGTTACCTCTACAAGTAGCTAAATCGCTGGCACACAACACTTTCTACAGCATTCGGTTCTTGGATTCACGGGGTTAAGAACTGGGACCGGGTTTTATGCTTTAGCGGAGGGGTGGGGGGAAATCGAAGTTTTGGTGGAAAATATGGGGCTGAAAATAGGTGTTGGAAACGTGATTGTGAACGCAGAACATTCCCAGACTTAGTACAAACAGCAATACGTCGTACTGCTGAGATTGTGAAGCGGAATTCCCTGAGGAGGATGTAAGGCACTTTGCCCTGACAGTAGATAATTCTAAGGACTTTGTTTGGATGGTGTCTAGCCCAGAGGCGTTACTAGCCAAAATGTTTGGGGAGGACAAGGTATTTACCGACTGGCTGGTCATTTTTACCGACGTTTTTGAGGATAAAAGCGACTATTATTGATTTTAAGAAAAGAAAAAATACTATTTTTAAGAAAAAGTTGACTATTTTTACGAAAAACCGACTGTTTTTAAGAAAAAATCGATTGTTTTGGAGAAAAAACGACCATTTTTTACCGATAACATTGACGATCCCCCTCTCCGCGTCATAGGGGCGTCCCTATGAAGCCCCCTCCACCCTAGTAGTGACGCCTCTGGTCTAGCCTATCAGACTGATCTACCTTCAGACCAAAGTGCCATAACGAACAAGCGTATTCAAGCAGAGGGCTGATCGAAGATACGTAAAGAGGGAGCATATTTGCCTGCTACTTATTTGAGGTACTAGATCCAACTGAGAGCTAATTGTCTACCACTGCATGGTAGAAATAAAGTTTTTGATAGGAAGGCGAGAATCCCAAATAGGAATTATTCATGGCCTCTTTGTGGACGAGAAGAGGAGGACATTGGTCATTTTTTGAGTCGGTGCCAAGAGCTTTCAAGCATTCGAAGGGAAATTTTTGGGGTGGCGATCCCCCTACTCCCTGGTATTCTGAAGTGTACTTCTGCTCAATCTATTAGTAGGGTTGGTCGTTACATTAGTAGAGCGTTGGAAGCTAGAAAGATTTTTGTTGATTAGTTTAATTATCCCTTTTCCGTGTATATGTATATTTTTGTCTTGAACGTGTATATGGCCCTCGGGCTTTCTTTCAATACAATTATTATTATTATTATTGTTATAAGCTTTTCGGCATGAAAATTTGAGATAGACGCACTAACTTGCTCAGTAATAATACAAACATGAGTATTTTACTTCAGATCGCGAAGAGGTCTTCAAGTGTCAATAATGGAGCGGAAATGGAGTAGGCCAGAGTAGGAGCCGGGCTCGTGGACTAAAATCAAAACAGTGATCCCGACTTAAAGGAAGAAGAAAACCAAAGAACAGGGACGGCACGGCTGGACCTTCTTTGGCCTAACCAGTCCCTGTTTTCATGGAAGCAAAGCGTATATAAGCCACACTTGTAGTTTCTGTAGGTTCTGCCCGCCATGGCCCAAAGGGCTTTTTTGGGAATATATTCATTCATTCATTGAACCCGTCCCCAGGGTTGGCAGAATATTTTGTAAGAATTGTAAGTGATCGGGTTTCTAGGATCTCCGCCGCCGTCGTCAAGATATGAACGTCGAACTTCGTAAACAGAAGAAAGATGATCAGTTAATGAAGCGGCGTCAGGTTGACTTGAGCGAAGAGCCATCTAGTCCCGTTCAAGAGAAGCTTCAGGATCAGCAGACCGCACAGTCACTGACTGAAATAGTATCTGGTAAGCAGCCCTTTAACTAACGCCGGATTAATATTCCTTGAGCCAAAGCTGACTTTCAAATCAGTTTTGGTTTAATCAGTTTGTGACGTGACAGTATGTGTATTATTTAGGGTGATGTTTTTCATAAGTAGTCGTAAGTATTTGACCCAATTAACGTTGTAAGATGAAGAAATTGTATATAATATTAATGTGTTAATAATATTTTATTGATGAAGTTAAGAAACCAAAATTCTATTTAAATTGTGCAGAAGATTATGTAAAGTAATAGCATTCTACGTATTTGCATGCTACGCTATTTTTGGCAACGAAGAATTTCTGGAAAAATAAAATGAATTGAAAAAAAAAACTTAGATTCAAATAATGTCAGCTACGGTGCTGTGGCAGCGATATTTCAGCCCTTGTTTTCAAGGGTCCTCGTCAGGCTGTCAATCTTCTGGTCAACGTTAGGATTCAGGATTCAACATCTTTCCTAAAAAAAAGTTCATGCCGGCTTGTTGACGACCGGTTACAAACAAAGCACATACGTGCTTGAAAAACGCAACCAGTAGCCTACACATTTACTACCATATTATATAACTAATCAAACCTTCACTAAAATAAACGAAAAACTAATAAGTTGTCCTCTCTCGTCTTCCAAACCCTCCACTCACCAACTACCCTCTTTAACCGATTTTTAAATTGCGGTACGCTTTCCGCTTCTCGAATTGAGTCTGGACGAGTATTCCAGACCACCGGACCTGAATGTCTTGCCACATGGCTAGAACGAAGCGTACTTCTTGGCTCACTTACCAGGTCTCCAGCATGCCTCGTAGCAGGTCCGTGATAAAATGAGTTGAAACGAAAAAAATTACTAAAAACACCAGGCGCGAAACCATTCAGGGAAGAACAAACCTGTAATCATTCTCAACTTGATGTTATGGCGAGGGGTATAGTAGGCCGGACAGAAGATGGTAAATGTCCTTGTATACAGTCATCGGAGTCAGGATGGCCTAGGGCGTCAGGATGGGGGATACACATACGTTGCCGTCGATACACATGCGGAACTTTACGGGTTCATTAGGGATGCCCCACACCATGGTTTGCAGACCGATCTCACAATAGGCTTTCAACCACCCATCACACACTGGGCCTTAACAGGCCAGCCCACTCTAAGGAGCTTTGTGTAAAACTCAAAGACCTATAGTCCGTATATAACACAAGGTTTTATTCTCTGGTTAGCCTACTTACAATATAATTTCAACCTATACATTGAAGGAGTTGTGTGCCGATCGAAACCCGGAAAAGAAGTGTGGTGACTTGCTGATGATTATAGCATTAGTCATGGTGATCACAGAGTCAATAAAATTAGTTCAAAAGTTAATATAGAATATACAACACAATTAACGGAAGGTGAGTAGCGCTGCCTAGCGGCGGCAGAAGTGAACAGTGCGGGGTGCAGATGGCACCGCCGAAACAATCTTTAGAGAAAACTACTTCAAACTTTCTTGAATTGTTTCGGTGCAAACTACTTTTATCTAATGTACAGTTGAGATGTCGTCCTTATCTAGCCGCTGACGCGCATACTGTCAGTAGATAACTAAATTGATACAAATTTCGATAGTTTCAGTTCCGAGTGTCTAGAGAAACTGCAGATTCAGACGTTTTTAAGCGCGATTAACTCGGTCGGAAGAGAAAGAATTATCCGAACTGACGACCCCAATACTACAAAAACGAGAAATAAACTAGACCCCGCTGACCCAGGTAGATCGACGCAAACCCAGAAGTATATTGCATGCTTATGTCGGGCGTCGGTCGGCTCGTCGGCACATCGGGTTCTTTTCATACGCAAGAAATCCAGTTTTGCACACATTTGTCGTCAGAACAAAGAAGAAATTGAATTTTGTATCCTTTTATCGGGCCCTCGATATGCTCTTCGGCACATCGGGTTCTTTCTATACAGAAGAAATTCAGTTTTGTATGCTTTCGTCGGGCGTCAGTAGACTTGTCGGCACATTGGGTACTTTTATATGCAAGAAATAGAATTCGACAAACATTTGTCGGGCAAAAAACAGAAGAACGTTTTAAGAAGTTTTGGACGCTCCTCTCTCATTGGCTGTCCGTAACAAAAAAGAAACGGGACATGGGTTATTCCATCCCCGACTTTATGAACGGTTGAGAGAGGAACTTCGAAAACCCGCTAAAAATCGGTCTTAAAAACGTCTAAAAACCGAATTACGAATAGGTGTCCGTAGTGCTAGGTCTTCCCGCGCCTGGTGGCGCATAAGGCGACAACTTTTGACCTCCACTTGACCCTATCTTGGACAGCATTCCACAGTTCAGTCATTGTGGTCGACCTGGCTTACTTCGTTCTTGAAGTTTCTGCCGCTGCCTACCCTTCGCTCGCAAGCCAGGTTTCCAGCACCAAGCGTCGTTGGGAAGCTCAGCCATCCGCACCATGTGACCCCAGCAGAGGTGTTATTAGCCAAAACGTTTGGGGGGGGGGGGCAAGGTATTTACCGACTGGCTGGTCATTTTCACCGACTGTTTTTGCAGAAAAACGCCTTTTTTAAGAAAAATCTACTGTTTTTAAGGAAAATCGACTAATTCCAAAAAACAACTATTTTTAAGAAAAAATCGACTATTTTTAAGAAAAAATCGACTATTTTTAAGAAAAAATCGACTATTTTTACGAAAAATCGGCTGTTTTGAAGAAAAATTCCAAGAAAAACTGTGTTAGGAAAAATCGCGGCGCTCGGCCATTTTTTACCGACTGGCCGACATTATTCAAGTGGGGGCATCCCCCCCATACGTGACGCCCCTGCCTGGACCTCAGTAACGCTTGGTGACAGATGTCCTGATGGCGATACTGGGGGGGAAAGGTCCTGGGTTAAAGGGTCACCCAGAGCTGGACGTTCCGGTTCCACACCACAGGCATACAGTTGCTGCATTCCAGTTCTGTTTTTAGGTATCATGTCGGATGACTCACAGAAGCAGATGTCATGCACGTATGCCGCTAGAAAAATTTTGAGCAGGGAACGTAACCCACCAATCGATAGTCTTATTCAGTCCGGGATTGTACCCCGATTGGTCGAGTTCCTGGGCCGCGATGATATGTAAGTACATTTTTTTAAGGTTCACCAAATAAGGTTAAAATACATTCGGTGATTGCGCATGTGTAATCACCGAATCATGGAGAAGTTTTTTGTCTTCGACCCAACTATCAAGCTAAAAGAAATAAGTGAACATCTGCCATCATCCAACCGCGTTCCTGCCCATTGCTCAATGCGACATCTAATGCAGTAATTGTATTGTTCTTTTCATGTTTCGAAGACCGAACATCTGCAAGACTTGATTGATAAATTGAATTAATAAATTTGACTTTAAATTCCCCTTTGTTGTCACATCGAAACCTTTTAGTCTTGTTTATTAGAAGCCCTCCATGTTTTTTCGCCCCACAGGCTTAGAAGTCCCTTTCTCGACTGCAAGATAGAGCACATCCGTGTACTCCCTTGGGACCAAAAGTGACACTGTCTTGCTTGGTTCAGAATTGGGAAATCGGCAAAAACGGGAAACCATGCTTTCCAATCGAAAGATGGCTTATTGTCACCAAAATGACTGAGTGGTGTTATTGTTTTTGGCTCAATGATTTGGCAGCCCTAGACTAATTTGGTCGAGATTGGTCATGCACGGTTAGGGGGGGGGGATTTGATAACTTCTTGTTGCTTTTCTGGAGACCCGGCGATTTGAAGGGATTTGATTAATATGTCAGAATTTCGGAAAAACGATTACAAGTAGATTGGAATTATCCCTGTAAACATTACTGTACCATTTTATTTCGACAATAAAAACACCAGTACAGCCCACAACACCGTAACCCATGGCTGATTGTCAGGTGGAAGTGTCATTAAAAAAAAAACTCGAAACAAATTAGTGAAATGATCAAAAGAAGTAGATACTTTAGCTGTAATTTTTTACTTTTTATCCATATACCACCTGAATGTTTTTTTTTTCCACTGATTTTCTTCTTCACAGGGCTGAGATACGACAGTCTCGTTGCCCATCACTTATCCACTTAAAGTTTAACTGAAAAGAGCTGAGATAAGACAAGCTAGTTACCCGTCACTTATTCACTTAAAGAGGCTTGAAGACCCGATGAAAATGCGTCAATTCGTTGCGCCGCTATTCACGAATAATCGTTCAAATAGTGGAATTTCCCTGTCGGGTTTGTGGTACCTCTATGCGCTTGTACCTGTGTTCTATGCTTGACGAAAACTATTTACTTAAAGGAATCTGACGAAGACTGAATCGTGAAGACAAGGCCCAATTGTTAGGATCAAATATTTTTGGGATCCCATCGAAACCTTTGGTCTTGTTTTTCAATTAGTCAACTTTATTTGGGATTATTTGGGTCTTCTATAATTCGCCGGAAATTCGGTGTTGCTTTCTCGCCTATATTACATCTCGACACAGTCGTGATCAGTATGATGCCCTAGCGACTTAATGAAGAAAGCCTATATTCCGGAATCACCAATCATACCAATATCTCTCTGGCTCGAAGACATGAAGAAGTCTATTATGAGCTGGTGGCGACACCGTAAGCCGTAAATGAGGTATTTTGGTAATGAAGCCATATTAGGGGACGGACACAATTACCGCGGATATCTTCCGTGGATATCTCTGTAGGAGAAATATCCCACAGTCGATTTATCTTATTCCGGAAATCGCCTGACTTCGCATAGCGCCGAACAAAAATAATAATAATAATAACGCTTGTTTATTCAGCCAAAAGGCCATACAAGTTTTACACGTTTCACTTCACAAATAAACCATTACACCTCTATAAACTACTATGCTAAACTTTCACTCCTAAGACTAAATCGTTTGGTCACGTATTTGCATATATCTACGATACACGTGGGGTTCGTAGATTTCAGGATACGGGAAAGCGATACCCACCCTCCCCCCAAAAATTTACTCTCAAATGCGAAAGCGCTTGGCACTCTAAGAGGAAGTGGTTCAAATCTTCCTCCTGCACCTTGCAAAGAGGGGATGAAAATATGATGAAACTCAAAACCGGCTAATTTTTATGCACAGCTAGCGAGCTCATATTTTGTGGAATAAAATCAAACTAAGGCCGTACACTATAATGTGTTTGAATCTTCTGCTCATGTCTTCCTAGTTAGTTTTGCGCTCTCTAATGCTGCAAATAGACGAGCAGGGCTGGAATTCCTGCCGGAATTTTCTGTACCATCATCAGTTCCATCCGGAAAAGGCTAGAGTTTTCAACCTGATGATAAAAGAGCAGACAATGTGGCCAGAAAAAATCTGATTGTCTATCCTTACTATAACGGCCAGGCTACGCGTCCGAAGTAATGCAAACAATTTTGTACCCCTTTTACGACCGTCGAGTTATCTCAGTAGCAGAAAAAGAAACATCGAATCACAGGAAATTAGTTTCATTTCATTCTTTGTGTCTAAGAAAGCTGGATCTACCGTTTCAGCAAAAACTGAGGTGGTCTAAAATTTAAAGAAGTGTTCAATGAAGCAGAGGACCGTGTTTTGTAGGTTTGGGAATAATCTCCCTCAGTTGAACTACATGCTAGGAATTCCAAATGTTGAATTCAAGGGTTATGATGGATCCTGTACCAGACAGAACATTCCGATTCATTTTCGGTTTTTAACTGGGAACTGCCAAGTAAATGAGTTGTCGGGCTGGACAAAGATTTTTGACCTGCCAGAAGTGAAATCGATTGCAGACTAAATGTCTGCGACCTTGATCTTGATGCGGGGACTCTTTTATCAGTGCAGTACTTATGGGAGTCTGTTCGACTTTAAATTTTTAATGTTGTAGATCTTGACTTAGTTAAAACAGCGCGTGAAGGAGGTTTAAGCAAGTTTATTACACTAAAGCCTCGACAGCCACGCTAATGACAAAACAAAACGATACAAAACTCGAAATAAACCTAGAGAATGTACCACCAAGCGATTTAGTTCCTAGAGAATATTTTTTCGCTCAACCTGTGTATCAACCAATCTGTCCCCCCCAGATTCCAGTCAAAAATCTTCCTCCTTAATTATTTTAGCTCTTCGGAAAGTTCATAAATTGCTTACTATTTCCAGCTGTATGTCCAGACATCGGGCACGAAAAAAGAACATACACTACCCCTAAAAAATGACCATCCAACAGACCTAGGTATTTACGCTATACTACTAGCGGCATGGACCACTGAAACTAGCGATTTTCCCCCTTTTTAGGCCTTCGTAAAATAGTTCTATGAGGCTGGAATGGAAAAAAATCACCTTAATTAGTCATTAGTCATTTGGAACAGTTATAACGGTAATACTTTCGTCAAACAATTTGGTAACAACAAAATAAAGAACCAAGCTGCGACGTTAAAAGTTGGAATCACAGATTCAAAAGATTTAAAAAAAAACTTCACAAAGGAAGGAAATTTTTTTTCTCGCACCACACATGAGAGGAACTTAGGGGTTGACCTATAATTCCTGGTGCGGAAGTTCCTGGGGCAATCCCTGATTTGGTGTCGATCCTCCTTCTCAACATCTTTGTCGCTTGTTGCGTTTATGATGGAAGTTTGAAGGTAACTTCAAACTCAAAGGTATATTTTTAATTGTCGGTCACAGATTCTTTGTCCTTCAAAGTTCGTTGACCGTCGAACTTTGTGAGCTAACAAGTTCGAAGTTTGCCTGCAACCACTTGCCTGCTTAAATAGTAAAAACACTATTTAAGCAAACTTTGAACTTCAACGGCGTTTGGCGGAACCGGCTAAGCCAACGGCGGACAATACTCCGATCAAAACGCAACTGTTAATTGGTGGTAAAGAGGGTGATAACCCAGTCGGCGTAACTAACCGTTCTTGACTTTTTGGCTTTCTTATCTTGCCCACAAATCTTGCCCTTTCTGCAGTTATCACTAATGTTCCTTGACAGCCCATCCGATGCGTCCGATTATGTCATATTTGTTTGCCAAGCCGGTTAGTCATGTCTTCCTTGTTGGCAGGATCGTCCCTGACGACCTGGGGACTCAGCTGTCCCTGGGACAGTTGAGGGAAGTTTTTTGGACGTCATTCTCAAGCAAAGTGCCGACGGGACGTGGAAACTAGTGCACGTGACGAGACAAACAAGACCAAAGGTTTCGATGGGATCCCAAAAATTTAATATCTGACCCAGACAACTATGTCTTGTCTTCGAAGGATCCAGTCTTCGCCAGGCTAGTCATCTGAGAAAATCAAGTTCAGATATACCTGTATAAACCATATCTATTTTGACGATCCTGATCAAAACTTCCTGCTTTACTTCTGCCAAATTTCCGGTTTCGGCCGAAATCCGAGCGAACTACTTGTCCAGCCAAAAAAAGATAGTTCAGAAACGAATTCAGCGTATCTCCTTATCCCTATAAAGAACATCTAATCAACTTCAAATAAAACTTTAACTTATACAAAAAATCCGGTTTCAACCGGATTCCGGACGAACTATATGTCCGGGTAAACAATGATTGTCATATACAGATTCAGCGTCTCTTCTTACCGTTAAATCTGCCATCTAATCAACTTCAAATAAAAATTTTGCTTTTAACAAATTTTCCGGTTTCGGCCGGATTCCGGGTGAACTACTTCTCAGACGAGAAAATGGTTTTCACCATCGTGTTCAGTATGTCTTCTTACCCCTAAACCGAATATCTAATCAACTTCAAATTAAACTTTTGCTTCTAACAAATTTTCCGGTTTTGGCCAGATTCCGGGCTAACTACTTGTCCGGCGAGAAAATGGTTTTCACCATCGTGTTCAGCATGTCATCTTACCCCGAAATCGAACATCTATTCAACTTCAAATCAAACTTTTACTTTTAACAAACTTTCCGGTTTTGGCCAGATTCCGGGCTAACTACTTGTCCGGCGACAAAATGGTTTTCACCATCGTGCTCAGCATGTCTTCTTACCCCATACTCGACCATTACATTGGCTGTTTCAAAATATTTTGTTTGCCCCTTAATTTAAACCCCCTCCCCCACCCCTAAACGTAGGGCTACAGAGCCCATCTACGAACTCGACCTTACTCTTGACCCAAAGAATCCTCACACCAAGTTTCATCAAAATATCTCATTCCCTTCGAGAGTTATCGTGCTGACAGACGGACAGACGGACGGACGGACAGACGGACAACCTTTGCGATGTCATAGGTATCCGTCACTAACGTTTTGGGGTCCCCCCAAAAATGGGATCAAATGGTGTAAAATAAATTATTTCTTCTAACTGGCGCCGGATTACAAGACCTCTCGCACTAGTTAATCTTTCATGTTCGAGCATTGTAAAAAAAAAAGTTGAATACTTTAAAACTATGCTCTGCTTTTTAACAAATTACCCGCGGCTTTGGCTGTTCTACACCTTTTTCCAGGCCCGCTGACTTTTGGCAAAAACAGGGAAAAATGAAATTTTACCTAATAGGGCTGAGACCTCTATGTGTGCATGTACCTCTGTGCTTGACAGTTGAAATATTTAGCAACTAGAACGTTAAACGATTGCCGGAAAATAAATCTGTTTTGGGTCACACGCAATAGCGGGTTTTCTTCGGAGGTGACCTTACAATCTGCACTGTCAGAACTTTTATAAAAGATAACATAAGGATGCTCTGCTTCAACAGACAACATTTGGGATGTAATCTTTTGTGATTTTAAAAACATTATGCATTAAATGTTGTGCACAACAAGCCATCGGAAAAAGCATGTGGTGACTTTTTTGTTTATCGTCATGATGTCCGAAAAATATCCGTTTTAATCTTTTCGAGAAATAGTGTTGTCTTTATTGTGTAACCTATATTTTTCTTTTGACCTCGAGGTTCCTATCCTCTTTATCGATATGACTAACACCAGTACACCGTGCAGTCCCATGATATCAGTCCTATCCTACCCAGTGCCGAAATTTTCTGGTATTGCCCTGATGTTAAAAGAAAAAAGTTCCAGAGGGCGATAACAACAACTATTATCGCCCTGCGACAACTATTATCGCCCTGCGACAACTATTATCGCCCGCTGACAACTGTTATCGCCCGCTGACAACTGTTCCCTGCGACAACTGTTATCGCTCCCTGGTGCTATAATCATTATCGCCCTTGCTTTTCTTCGGGCGATAGCGGAAAAATTTGGCCCGCGGGTAGCATGATAGGCTGATATCGCCCGAGCGCCAGCAAGGGCGATAATATATAGTCTTTCTTGAAAGTATCCTGCCGGTTTCTATTAAATTTCTCCCTCTTTATTGAGGATCATGTTTTCATTTTTAGATCTCCGGTGGATTAAATCACCTTATACTGCTTTCAAAACAGTTACTTATATCCGTGAAGAGATACGTTATCTGATGTTAGTTCATGTTAGTGCATTTAACTATCTTAATAAGTGAGGTTAAAAAATGTAAGTACTGCTAAGATTTGTCCCAAGGCTATTTATGGGTCTTATACTGGTCCTGTCCCAATTTATGATAGTAAAAGACAGGTAAAGGGACTGGTGGGATAAAAGAGATAAAAAGAAAAAAAAAGTAAACAGATTATGACAAAATTAAAACGTCCATAAGGGATAAGTCACTCCAGTTTAAGGGTGTACTGTTCTTTTCCACTTTGAACGGACTGAAACCATTGAACCACAACACATGGATGCGCATCCTGATGTTATTTTTCTACGAATGCCGACGATTTTTATCATTTCCCATTTAAGGGACACGTCGTCCCGAGATTCTACACTTCATAAGTGTATCAAATCTCCTCTATATTAACGCTTGCCACGTTTGTTCTCTTTACGTGACGGCTCTCCGAGAAGCGTATTCGTCCGGAGACTGCATGGTTATGCAAATTTTGCCAAGATTGTCATCTAAAGCAAGGGTCATGGAAAGAGGCTAAAAGCAGCCGAAGCCGTATGCAATTTTCTGTAAACATAGCCAGTTTTCAACTGGTCAACGATCTCAGAACACCTGTCGCTTGTAAAACTGAAAGGTACTGTAATAGTTTTGTGCCTTAGTTTACCTTGTATCATAACAACCCTACCTGAATTACTGTATTTATTCTATGACAATTGTTTATATGTTTTAGTTGCAGGTTAATGACAAGTGTCAATTAATTTGCTCGCGCATGAAATGTTGTGCCGCATTTATTTTTGATATTAAATTAAATTAAATCTTGGCAGAAACACTATACAGTGCGATGTTTCCTTTAAGTGTCAAGTTTTGCGAAAAGAGTCGCAACATGAATATCCCTGGCGTCCATGTGTTGCAAACAGAAATGTTAAAACAAAGAAATATTCTTCGATTTTCTTTTTGCTACTCCGTCTTGTAAAAACTGTTAATAACTTACTTATTACAGGGCTGAACTTCAGTTTGAAGCTGGCTGGGCCCTTACCAACATCGCCTCCGGAACTTCCGAGCAGACGCGCACTGTCGTTGCGTATGGTGCCGTCCCTCCCTTCGTTCGCCTTCTCGCCTCCCCCCATTCCAACGTTGCCGAGCAAGCGGTATGGGCACTTGGCAATATTGCTGGAGACGGAGCTATGCTTAGAGATGAAGTACTCAAATGCGGGGTTCTCCAACCCCTCATGCAGCTCATCAAACCTACTACCCCAGTAAGTATTCCGCGCTTTCAGCGCTGTCACTCAGGTTGCGTTCCAAAGAGGTTATGAGCTTGTTCCACCCTACCTACCGTAGTTACTACGCATGACGTCAGAGACCCTGGCTTCTATCGTGCCGCGGCTGATCGGACAAATCACGTCACAGAGATTAGTGGTTACCGCGCTAACTACGCTCCCGAGCATGGTAAGCAAATAACTACTGTTAGTTCCAGTGTTGCCAGATTGGCCGATTTTACGCGATACAGGCGGATTTTGTCGAAGACTGGCGTAAATTTTCCAACTGGCGTGTGGCGTAAAACGTGGCTGTTTTTCTTTTTAACTGGCGTATTTTTTTTGCGTAATGTACAGAATTGACTATTATTACGAAAAACAGACTGTTTTTTTTTTTAAATCGACTGTTTTTACATCGTTTCAGTCGTCGCTACCTAAGGCCGATATTGTTTGAGGGTTCTCTGTTATCACAAAAATTTCTTCATTGAGTTTTTGGGAGGTGTTTTACTGGCGTATTTTTCAAAGGCCGGGGCTTTTTTTTTTTACAACGACCTGGCAACACTGGTTAGTTACTGTTTCGAGAAGGTTGGAACGGTCAGCGTAGTAACTTTTTCATTATTGTTAGGCTGTTGCTAGAAGGGTGGAACACGCTCTGTGCTGATAAGAGGTGTAGCCAGCTCTTTATTGTGGTAATTACCATCCTCTCGGGAAAGGAAATAATGACAGCGCGGACAAACGTCACCATTCTGGCGGGAATTCCAGCTGAACGGAGAGTCATTATCACTTACGATTCTCCCGTCCATCACAAGTAAATTGTAACGGACACTCTTGTGAAATAAGTGATAAGAGGGAGGAGCTAATTTAATCGCGTGAGACGGTGGAACGAAAATAAGAACTGAATCGTAGCGATCGTAACTGATAATAACTTGGGGAAACGCAACTCAAGTCAAGGTAGTGTGAGAAAGTGAAACTCAGTCTGGTCAAAGAAGGACTCTTTTTTTCTGTGTGAGACACATCGAGTATGGAATAGGGCGTTTTGAATACTTTAAAGTTAGACCCCGATTTTTAACAAAGGCAAAGAGCCCTTGACTTCTATCAAAAACAGGGAAAAAAATGACGTATGGATAGAGCGATTACAGAAGTAGGTTGCATTGACATCCTAAGTACGACGGGTCCTTTAACGAAGTAGCATTTTCTTAATTGGACTTCACTTAAACCTGCTCGGTTTAGATCCACAAACTAGGAAATAACCTTGGTTATGTCAAATTTAAGTCACAGTGCGAGCCGAAAAATTTTTTTTGGTCGCGGAAACAGGCTTGTGGCGAGGGGTTGCTCACTCTCTGAAACGATGTAAACCACGTGGCGCGGTGGCGTGCCGGTGGCGGAGATTGAGCAACGCCTCGATTGTGGGTCACACAAACCATCGCAGAAACTTTCTTTTCGAGCCACAGCCACTTTGTGGTATCTAAAAGAACCTTCATAGGTTTTGATAATAATAATGTATTGCAAAAACAAAAGGCCACAAAGCCTCTACAAAGTTCTCTTAAAACATTTGCGGTCATACATTTCGGTTATAAATATTTCGTCGATTTCTTTCGTGAATCGGCTCAGTGATGGAGAATTTGCTGTTTCTGCGGGCAGTTGATTCCAGTGAGGCGGGACTCGATTTCCACGCAAGTTGTTGAAATTTAAGTTGATGGTATCGTCAGCTTTGACGTTTTCATACACACCGTGGCATAGCTTTTATGTCTCAGTGAGGCCCCCCCCCCTGTGGAAATGGTATGCCAGCGTAGGGAGTTTCAGTCTTTCAAGCCTATGCTGGTATGCGAGGTGTCTCAGCTTAGGCGGGAATTTCGTGAGCCGCCGCTGAATAGTCTCGGTTGTAAAAGGGTCAGAACTGAGCAGTACCCATACTCGAGAATAGCCTTACCAGCGAGGTGTACAGCGTAGTAAGCATATGCTCGTGTTGCGAAGAACTTAAATATATCCTGCCTCCGTATTCCTCGGATCCCTTAGGACTGCCCTGTCTGGAACTTTCATGATCTTAGAAAGTTGGGATTGGCTAAATTAGTGAGACGTCTCCTGTCGGGAAGTGGGGACTCTAGGGGGTCATTTGTTTTAAGTTCTACGTTGGAAGCTGGTCGATCAATCGATCAGTCAACTTTATTTGCCAAATAGCTTAAAACTAGATCAGGTCTTCGAAGACAGTTCGGGCGGGGTTCAACACCAATAAATAACAGCAGATAACAATACAGTTTACGAGAGACGATCTGAAACAATTGCTGATATAAGATTATCTACACACTGAGTTGATAAATGGGAAGGATATGGCAAAAACAGATTGCCAGTGTTCCTCTCGGACCGACGCAAAGACGACCGGAGGGGAGGGGAGAACAGAAGGCTCATTTCGGGGCAAGACACCGTCTTCGGTCCAAATTTTTGAAAGGGTATTTCTTCGTTCAGTTGATTTAGGAACGCCTAGCTCAATGAGAGCTTCTTCACATGTTATAGTGTGTTCTCTCAGAGTGGTTCTCGCTGCTCTCTTTTGGATATTTTCTAAGCGATCAGATAGCTCTCCAAAATAGAACAATGTCAGACCGGTAAAGCATATTCCAAATGAGGACGGATATAAGTTTTAAAATAACCGAGAAGGCATTTAGTATTCAAACCTAAAGGTATGAGGGTAGAAAGGGATAAAAATAAAGGAGATTGACTGCAGATTAGACTGCAGATGTGTATCCCTCGAAAGTTATGTCGCATTCCGGATAGAGACTTGGAGACTTGGATCCAAAGAGACTTGGGGGAAAGGAATTATGTTTAAAGCAGGTTTAAGTACGGAGGAAATAAAATATATTATAGAGATGAGGGCTGATAATTTACCACTTGGGGCAAGGAGAAAGTATATTGGTAAAGTAAAAGAGAGATTTGGTCCTTACTTCTGTCCTATGTGCGGTCAGGAGGATGAAAGCGTAGTTCATTTGATGTGTAAATGTGTGGAATTGAATGAATGGAGAAAGGAGGTATTCGGTGAGAGAGTATTTAATGAAGAATGGATGGTAAGGATGATGAAGATGAGTGTTTTGTTACTGTAAAAAAATTTGGACATTATTTGAGGCTTGCGATGGGGCATAGAACGAGATTCCTAGAATAGGAGTGTGTTAGTTGTAGAAGTAAGTTCATTTATTTATAAAAAAAATTGTTGCCATGGCCCACGGGCTTTTTTTGGTAATATATTCTATTATGTTCTATTCTATGAGGCTAAATCACGTAATAAATTCATCATCATCATCAACCGACTGGAAGAGCAGTGTTTTGCAAATCTTCTCTCCGCTTTGCCTGCAGACCCAACAACTTAATCTAAAAATGGGTAGCTCTGTAAAATTTTTGGTTTCGGTCCGATCGGTCAAAGGAAACCGAAGCAAAGATATTAATATCAGCATGTTTTGTTACACTCCATCCTAAATTCAGTGAACTTGATAAAAAAATTGTGTTTTTTTCCCATTTTCGTTTTTTTCTTCCGAATACCGGGTCTAGTTACATGAGCCGAAAACTACGGCATACCCTACTTTTGTATCTGGCGCCCCTTGGTCAGGTTTGGTGTTCGTCAGACCCGTCATGTCTGTAATGCCAGTGCAAATATATTTTTGTATTTTTCTAACTCAGTTTCGGTTTTCTCAGGGGCATCTGTAAGCAATGACTATCCGAATCAACCCCTTCAAAACTGTCCGAACCAACCCCACCCTGAATGATATAAAAAGAACCCGGCGTACCACAGATAGATAGATAGAAAGTTTATTGTAAAAATCGACTATCATGGTTATAAACCAAATTTGCGATTATTGTCAAACATTATAATAAATTACAATATATGTGTCTAATGTCAGTACGTTTAAAAACCGTCACGCTTCGTTAAAATATTTCACGAACTCGGGAATAAAACTTTTTTCATATCTAGCGTGTTTTGTGGGTACGGGACAGAGCTTGGGAACCCTAGAACTTACCACCATTTTGATGGGGGGAGGGAGGATTTGGGAGTGTAGAGGATGAGATACCATGACTGAGGACCTGGCAGGAAAACCAAGTGACCTATCTCGAAAGTACTCAGCAGGCTATATACTCTGATCACTAAGCTATATGATATGATATATATTTGCACAAAAAGCCCGAGGGCCATGGCAATACAAAACAAAATGGAAAACAAATTTTCACAAAGTTCCAACTAGGCCTAAATAAATCTTTCTCGATGCTTCATCGAAAGCTTAAGGAATCTTCCCAACTGGCGAACTCCAAAAAAACATTCATCCTTCATTACTTTAACACTCCTTTTCCAAACACTTCATCCCTCAACTCATCCAGTTCACTACATTCACACATCAGGTGCAACACATTCTCATTCATGTCCCCACACATTGGGCAGTAAGGCAGTGGTTAATTGTCTTCCAGTTACCACTAATCTTCGAGGCAAGCTTTCTAACCTACCATGAGCTAAAAACTTTTACCTCAAGAAAAGCTTTTTTTTTCAACTTTCTGTCAAAACCAGAAAAGCAAGGACCATGAAACTTTGTTACGAAGTTTGATCACGAGAATGCAGACGTTGCGTATTTTTTCAAATTTTTGCGACAACTTTTAATATTTCTTTCGCAGGTGTCCAGACGAACCCCGTGTCCAATCCAACCCCGAGCTCCCCTAATCAGAATGTTCGATTCGACCCGATTCCGTCCCAACTATCCTCTCAGTGCAAGTGCTAACCATATTTTCTGGTTCCAGCAAGTCCTTTTACCTGTTAATCAACCTTTTAGTCAATTTGTTGGGAAAACTTATTTCATCCTTAACTTTGCTAAGCTCTAGAAACTCGGCTATTAACATCTTGAAGGAAGTGAATCGATGGGAAGTACGAAGTTGTGTCTTAAGACACTTTGACGGAATGAAAAGTTGAAGACGCTGTTTCTGCTTGGAGCCGAATCTTCTCTGGTTTGGGATATGATATGATATGATAGATATGTAATGCATAAAAGCGAATAAGGGCCATCGCACCAAAAAAGAAATTAATAATATAGAAATCCCGAACACTTTACCAATATTTAATACTACAGGGATATACAACCAAGAATCTTGGCACCTATCTTTGTAATGCTTCCTCTTGTGCAAATAATCACAACCACGTATACAGATTCTGGCTGCTCGCAAAAGGCCAGATGATGGGTTATCACTGTTCACATTTTGAACTGAATTGACTCTCATCCCTTAAGGTGTAATTGACACACTTATAGACCGATTGACATTGGTCCCTTTTTGCAGATTGCCTTTCTGAGAAACGTGGCTTGGACCCTGTCGAATCTTTGCCGAAACAAGGACCCCCATCCCCCTATCGAGGAAACGAGGACTTGCTTACCAGCCCTGAAACAGCTGCTTACTTTCACTGATAAGGAAATTCTTGGTAAGTCATTTCTGCTATTTTCTTTTTTCGAATATAAACACTAAATAACTAGCGTGTTCCACCCTACATACCATAGTCATTACGCGTGACGTCGCAAATTCTGGCTTCTTCGCGTCAAGGGTGGAACGCATTTTTCGATTTTCAGCAAAATATCATGCCACGGCCGGTCACAGAGATCGTAGTTGCCAGGCCCCTGAGCGTGGTATAAAGCAAATGGTTACTATTTTGAGAAGGATGGAATGGTCAACTTAGAAACTTTTCACGGGGTGGGACGAAAATAGTAACTAATAGTTACTATTGTTAGAAGGGTGGACTGAAGGATGAGACGGGTCTCCTCAGACAAGGAGACAGGTCTCAAAGCTAGAAAACTAAATAATACAGTATATTTTTTTGCAATGGACACGTGTGACATGAAATTCAATTCAATTTCAGTTCAGTTTCGTTTATTCATGAAAAATCTTGAAACGGCGGTAAGCCGACTAGTTGATTTTACGTCAACAACAAATATACTAAAATTATAATATCTGAAACTGCATAATATATATCGAGCTAAATCACATGCCACACTATGGCCTATAACTGGCCATTTGTCTGTCAGATTACATAACTTGTCAATAAAATTACAGTGATTAATATCAATAATATTCCTTGAGCCCAAGCTGAGTCATATATTCATATAATATATACAAAAATATATTATATGTACAAAATATGTTTTGTATATATTATATGAATATGTGATTAATATCACTTAATCTTAGTGTCAAAATTCATGATATTTACGATTTACAACAGTTAACCAAACCATAAATGACCTTAAAATCTAAGGGAAAATATTAGGAATCAACTGTTATCCATTGTTAAAAAACTTGACGAAAGAAGGGACAAAACTATTTAGGTACCGGGTGTGGGAGCATGCAACCGGTTGTTGCTTTAGTACTCGCTGAGCCACTGACCGCGGAAGTCGGGTACGTGTCGTCTCGTATTCTGGTGGCAGGATTTTTCTTAGGGTTGGGTTGGCCGGAATACTTGTGCCAAACTTAAAGGATATATTGAGGCGGCGGGTTGCCAGAGTTTCTAATCGGGAAGGGAGGAATAGGGAACTTTTCGAGATGAATATCGACGTCCTCACTCCAACCGTGGTCAAGTTACGATCTTCCGTCGCTGGGCAATCTGGACCCAGTTGCCCCTGAATAGGGTGGATGCAGGGGTTGGGACCTCCAAAAAGCACAACTAGATCCCAATGCCAGTACGTATACCAGGCTTGATACCTGCCATGACTCGCGAGTTGTGCACAAAAAAAAGGTGCAAACCGAAAACTAGTAGATGGTTCATAAATGAATACTACTAAAAAAAAAATGATTGGATATTGAGGTTCGCCAGTCGCCACCTTAGGCGTTTTTCCCCGGCGTGTTTGTGTGCTGCGCATTTCGGGTGTTTGTCGCAGAGACGGAATTGTGTGCCGCACACTCGACCCACAAATTTGTACTGCTTTTGCGGTAATGTTAGATGTCGGAAAATAAAAAATATAATCCAGATAAATGTCAACTGGGACCACAGAAAAACCCACCTTATTGAGAAAAACCCAGCGTATTTTGAATTACGAGCGTATTTTACGCACGTATTAATTTCAGATGTCGGAAAATAAAAATATAATCCAGATAAATCTCAATTGGGACCACAGAAAAACCCACCTTATTGAGAAAAACCCAGCGTATTTTGAATTACGAGCGTATTTTACGCACGTATTAATTTCAGATGTCGGAAAATAAAAATATAATCCAGATAAATCTCAGTCGATAGAACTTCAGGCTAGTGGTTAGTCCTAACCATTCCGTACTAGAGTTTTATGTCTGTTACGAAGAGTTGGGACCACAGAAAAATCCACCTTCTTTTGGAAACACTTATTGAGAAAAACCCAGCGTATTTTGAAATACGAGCGTATCTTGAAATACGAGCGTATTTTACGCACGTATTAATTTCAGATGTCGGAAAATAAAAATGTAATCCAGATAAATCTCAATCGATAGAACTTCAGGCTAGTGGTTAGTTCTAACCATTCCGTACTAGGGATCCTCAGTTGTATGTCTGTTTCGAAGAGTTGGGACCACAGAAAATCCCACCTTATTTTGAAAACACCTTATTGAGAACAAAAAACCAGCGTATTTTGAAATACGAGCGTATTTTAGACACGTATTTGGGCTTGAAAAGATATCTAGCAGTACGGACGTATTTGAGAAATCGGTACGTTTTGTAAATAGGTACATCCATATACGTGCGTGAAATACGCTCGGATTTTATGCAAAGTGTAAACCCACCCTAATTGTCTTGCAAACAACCTTCGACAACATATACGTATCGAAGGTAGCGAAACAAGGCAAGTGAGAAAATCAGTGGTTTCTTTTGGGGGTGAAAATAGGATTTAAAGTTTAACTGAAATGGGCTGAGATAGGACAATCCAGTTACCCATCACTTATTCACTTAAACAGGCTTGAAGACTCGATGAAAATGTATTACTTCTTGCTCCGTTACTAATAACGGATTTTCGAATAGTGGACTTTCCCTGTCGGGTTTGTGGTACCTCTAGACGCTACTACCTGTGTTGTATCAGGGACCCATAAATTTCCTTTACAGGGGGCTTGTCAATAAGAGATTTCTGATGCGATGTTGACCGCACGGAAGATAGTTCGAGAAATACCCACGGTCCAATCACGTTCAAGACCAGATAGACATAATTTGGGATTGGCTGCTGGCGCCTTGAGGGAGGAGTCTCTTTGGCGCGCACGTCCAATGAGGCAAACAAGAACGCAGATTCAACCCAATTAGTATTTTTGGAAAGTGTAGGACTGCAGGTTCGGTCAACATAGCAACATAGAAGCATAGGAAATGACGAGCCCCCTGTAAAGGAAATTTATGGGTCCCTGGTTGTATGCTTGACGAAAAGGGAAAAATGTGTGTTCAGGCACTAAGCAATCTTCAGCGAGCTTACCGCTGGCCACTGAAAAGGCGCGTTTGTGTTGAGATTCAAATCTTCCGCAGTAGTAGAATTTGCGTTTGTGGGGACGGCCGTAGATATTCCGAACGCCACTACTAGAGCAGATAGTGGAAAACAGAGCGACAAAACACTAGGAAGTAGCGCCAAGGCTTGAAAACGTGACACACACTCGAATAGCTGCGACACTAGCACCACTATCGATAGTGAACGTCCCTACTGAAACTCAATCTGTCGTGCACCAGTGATGGCCCAAATAACTTCATATTCTGAACAAAGCAAAAAACTGATAAAACCTCCCCCGTTTCCTCGATGTGTGCAGACCGCATCTTAGCTTTACTAGAAATGTCTAAACCTGCAAGTTTGTCTTGCTTTAAATGCCGCAAGCGTAGTTGGCGGCGCTATGAGTATGGCCCGTTTGCGAAGCAAGGAAAGCATAGGTCTTGACCAGAGCAGAATAACGCTAGGGAGTAGCGCCAAGACTTAGGTAAAATGACACACACTCGAACAGCAGCGATACTAGCACCACTAGCGCTAGTGAACGTCCCTACTGAAACTCAATAAGTCGTGCACCAGCGCTGGCTCCAATAACTTCATATTATAAACACAGCAAAAAAAAAAAAACTCCACTGATTTCTTGATGTGGGAAGACCGCATCTTAGATTTGCTAGAAATTTCTAAACCCGCAAGTTTGTCGTGCCTTAAATGTCGCAAGCGTGGTTGACTGCGCTATGAGTATGGCCCGTTTGCGAAGCACGGAAACCATAGGTCTTGGCGCTACTCCCTAGTGTTATTTTGCTCTGGTCTTGACGCTACTCCCTAGTGTTATTTTGCTCTGGTAGATTATAAAAGATCCCCTAGCGGAATCCATATATTTCAATGTATTCAGTTAAATGATACAAAACGAAGTTGGCTTTTCAGTTAATCCTATAGAACGGATGGAGCGATTACTTAAACAGGTTGCATAAGTATTATAGATAGGCCTATGACATGCCCGTTAAAGGTTTGGTGAAGATACTACTGACCAATCACTTAAAGGAACAGAAAACTTGACTGGGGGAGCTAGCTAACATATCAAGAATGTACCCTGAGTCGATAATGAGAGTAAGAAAAATTCTCGTTACGACCATTGCAGTTTCCAGGCAGTTTCCGAGAATTCGACTTTTGAGCAAAAGGTTTGCAAAAGCAAAAGGTTTGTGTGCCGCGACTAGGAATCGAACCCCGGCCGTCTAGTCGGGGAGGTCGTTACTCTGTAGTCTACATGTAACAAGACCAAAGGTTCCGATGGGATCCCAAAACTTCGATATTTGATCCAGACAATTAGGTTTTGTCTTTGTCAGATCCGGTCTTCGCCAGACTCCATGAACATTTATACTCTTAAAATTTAGAAACAGATTAAGGCCAAACAGCTAATCATTAAGAAAACCAAGTTCTGATATGGATTCAGCTTGTGTGTTTACCCCTATAAGTCGATTGAAACGATCCTGGCTTACGAATTTTCCGGTTTCTGCCGGAATTCCAGAACTACTTGTCCGACGAAAAACTAAAGCTCAAAACGAACTCAGCGTATCTAGTTACCCCTATTTCCAACATCTAATCAACTTCAAATAAAAATGTAACTTATCACAAATTTTCCGGTTTCAACCGGATTCCAGACGAACTATATGTCAGGCAAACAAATTATTGTCATATACGGATTCTGCATCTCGTCTTACCCCTAAATCGGACATCTAAACAACTTCAAATAAAACTTTTACTTTTAACAAACTTTCCGGTTTTGGCCGGATTCCGGGCGAACTTCTTGTCTGGCGAAAAAACGGTTTTCATATTCGTGTTTAGCATGCCTTCTTACCCCTATATCGAACGTCTAATCAACTTCAAATAAGACTTCCACTTTTAACAAACTTTCCGGTTTTGGCCGGATTCCGGGCGAACTACTTGTCCGGCAAGAAAATGGTTTTCATATTCCTGTTCAGCATGCCTTAATACCCCTAAATCAAACATCTAATCAACTTCAAACAAAACTTTTACTTTTAACAAACTTTCCGGTTTTGGCCGGATTCCGGACGAACTACTTGTCCGGCGAGAAAATGGTTTTCATATTCGTGTTCAGCGTGTCTTCTTACCCCATAATCGACTATCACATTAGCTGTTTGAAAAATTTTGCTTGCCCCTTAATTTGAACCCCCTCCCCCACCCCTAAATGTAGGGCTACAGGGCCCATCTACGAACTCGACCTTACTCTTGACCCAAAGAATGCTCACACCAAGTTTCATCAAAATATCTCATTCCCTTCGAGAGTTATCGTGCTCACAGACGGACAGACGGACGGACGGACTTTTACAGTACACGAGTGCATAATTACAGTGCATAAGGAGCAAGGGCCTGCCAGCCAGCTTTAGGAACACTAAGGAGGGGGTTCGAGACAGTTCGAGATGACAAAGAAGGGGGGGGGGCTGTCGACAATAAGACCCTGTATATTTATCCAAGCCCCCCGGGCGATTCGATGGCTGAAAGTTGCGTAGTCAAGTTTACTGTTCCTTTAATTCAAAATTTCATGCCTTCACATTTGTTCTATGACATGCACGGAGCTAAAGTAGTTCCGGGGACTTAAATCTTTAGACTTGGTACTTTCTTTTCTATTACAAATTTGTCTTCGCTGAAACAATATTTTTATATCGTATTTATTCCAGGCAATAAGCCCCAATCTGTTTCGAGTGCTTAATTTACGTAAAGAACCACTTTGTATTCGGAGGCAAATTCCCTTAGGGATATGAAAGTAATTTTTTTGTTTTCGAAGGGAGCACTTTGCATCCCAGCCGAAAATAACAACTGCCTTCCAAGCAATTAACTTGCAAAACAAATTGCCTGAGTACTAAAGACAGCAAAAATGAGATTTGTATGTTTTTGCCAGGCGAAACATTAAGAAAGCAGCAAAATCCGTTTGACGCGGATAAGGTTGTGACAAGTGATTTTGTTAAAGGACACCTGAATGAAGAGTACCAAGTATCATCCCTATCTGTATGACTTCCGTTGACATTGCCTGCGGAAAACCGAATCCAAATACGAAATAGTGTTTCCAAGCTATGATTTTTGCTCCATTTTGCGTCTGTCCTTATTTCAGTACCGAACAATCTTAAAAATGAACAAATGTCTCCAATCAACCCTTCTTCTGGGATATTTTTTAACCAGTTAAGCCCAAACGTATATCTAGAAGAAATTCCAATACGATCCGGTCAGCGCTGTACAAGATTTGAATGAATTGCGCTTTTTGTCTTGGAGTCTGCATGTGCAAACCTCCAGAAACGAACATCCCTATTTTGGAAACTTCACGCTCAGGAGAAGAATGCTCTCCGTGGCCATGTCTGTAAATGCATTCTCCATGGTGTGTTCAAGTATGGTTTCATTGTTCAAGTGTCCTTTAAGGGATGAAATTTTCCTTAATTAGAGGTATTAATTATTTTGAGTTCCTGAACTGGCCGCTTAGAGCCTTTGGCATGTTGGCAGTTCAGGAATTCATCTGTTGATTTTTTTTTCTTTTTTACAAATATAGCAATTTGAAAAGAACAAATGGGTGAAAGCATTCAAGGTTACTTTTATCACTTCTGTACAGACAAAAACAGAAGAAGTCGAAAACAGAAGGAATAGGCAGAAGATTCTAAAATGAAAAATCCTTATTTGTGAAAGAGTCGTTGATGGACGCGAGGATGGACCTTGTAGCTTTTGGCGAAGTTTGCGTTGCGTGACTTTCAAAACTCTGCTAGGACCGAAAAGCGCTAAAAAGTCGAAAAACGAAGCAATGACAAAAGGTGGGGATTTTGTAATCTTGTAATCCCATAAGGGAGCTAGGGATAATATCAAAGGGAGAATAAGCAAGAAAAATCTAATTCTTAGAAAAAATTCCTAGAAAAATCTAATTCTTAGAGAGAGACAGATAATTTTACTAAAATACGCACTTCGTAAACGTAGCATTAGTTATCAGAGAAAAACGTTATGTAGAATTTCCCCTGTTTTTGCTAGAAGTACAAGGACCCAGAGGCGTCACTACTAGGGGGGGGGGGCGCCCCCCCCCCCCCAGTGTTGTCGGCCAGTCGGTAAAAAAGAGCCGAGTCGGCGCGAAGCTCCGCTATTTTTAGTAAAAACAGTCGATTTTTTTCTTACAAATCGTCGTTTTTTCTTAAAAAACAGTCGGTTTTTCTTAAAAACAGTCGGTTTTTCTTAAAAATAGTCGGTTTTTCTTGAAATCAGCCGATTTTTCGTCAACACAGTCGTTTTTTTCTCAATAATAGGTCGTTTTTATCCGAAAAAAACAGTCGGTAAAAATGACCAGCCAGTCGGTAAATACCTTGTCCCCCCCAAACATTTTGGCTAGTAACGACTCTGCAAGGACCTGGCAAAAGGCTTAACACAGTCAAAGCCGTGGGTAATTTGCTGAAATCAGAGCCCAGTTTTAAAGATTCGACTAATATGAAATACTGGAATATACACAGTAAACAGTGCGATGTATCCTTTAACTTTATTGTATATTAATCTCTTTTTTAAATTTACAAATCAGTGCCATATTGGGGGGTCACGTCCACAAAAAATTCTGTAATTCCTCACGTATTCCTCATATAAATTACAGTAGATTTACACAGCAAACGTCGCCGTACTTAGTACACATCGAAGAATAGGATGAAATTCAGACCTAGCAAATGTTTCATTCATTCGTTTATTCCATACTATTCAAACTACATAACATAAATATATGGCAAGAGACAAAATCCCCTGAAGCTGTCTTGTCAGGGATCCACTACTTACACACTAACCTACACTAAATATAATTACATTGCAAAAACTACAGCATATTACAAGCATAGATAAACTGCACATACATATTAACAAATAAAAATAAAAAATGCACTGAAAAGAACAAAAGAAAAGGAAGAAGTAGACTAAGAAAAAAATAATGGAGAAGAAAAAAGGAGAATAAAGAGAGAAGAACAAAAACGATTGGGTAGATATAAACTGGTGAAGTTTTACGCATAGTAGGTAAGAAGCACAAAGAAATAATTCAAATCAAAGAGATTCAACTTATAAACACATTTTGTTATTGTTTAATCTTCTGCCTTTTTTCTCAGTTGCTTTTAAAATTGTCGAAAGTATGTGTGAAAAAAAGAACGTGCAACAGTAGAATAAATTAAATCGATTTGATTTCATTATATGTCTCAAAGAAGACAATACTCGATGAATCCATCTCTGAACTGTATTTTCACGTCGTAATTCTGTCGAAATTTGCCAAAACCTGGGAATTGGAACTGAAAGGTTCTTGGTTCGCCTCTCAAGTCTGTTAGAGATGAGATGTGGTGGCAAGCATGCACGCTGAACCCATATCTGAAATTGGTTTTCTCATTTGATATAGATAGATAGATAGATAAATCTTTTTATTGACCAAAAACCTTTCATGGCTTACGCCAAAATTGTTTGGTATAGTCAGTAGCCTATGAGCATACAAATAAATTATTATAGACCTATATAGGGTTAAATTAGTTGTTTGGCCGTAATTTGTAGGATGCACCAGTATGTATCATTTTTTGTACATTTTCAAGCGGTTGGTTGTGGATAAATAGTATAACATGTTAAAGGGGTCTGGCGAAGACCGGAAATCTACAAGATCCGATTGTCTGGGTCAATAAGTCCAATAAATATTTAGTTTTTGGGATCCCATCGACGCCTGTGGTCTTGTTAATCCTAGCCCAATAAGGACTTCGGATCCATTAGGCCAAATAACATGTTGCTACTCCTCAGACGTTGGGTAATCCCCCTTCGTGCTAGCCTAGGTACTTTCCTTTGATCCTTTAATGGAGCATGGAAGACAGTGATGACGTCAGACTTCTGCTTGGTTAAGGAAAAATCGGATTTTCTTGGTGGGGGGGGGAGGGCAATTCCCCTAATGATTCCATGCTCTGATTATTTTGCTGTGGTGGTGGTGGAAATAGAATTACGGTAGGCTACGGTGTAAATGAAATGGATTTAACGGAGTAGGAGGATTATTGGATGGGAAAACTAGGACTGGAAGAAAGGGAGGCTGCAATAACTAACTGTGTTAGGAGAACTTTTGGGTGTAATACTGTAATACTTAGAAAATCCGTTTTTTAAAGCGACACGTTTTTGGCCTACCGTTTTCGGAAATATTGATTAAAAATTGTTTGTTGAATTTTTTTAATGTATGAAAGCTGCCTTGTCCTAAAATACTAGGGTTAGAGTCTTATTATTCCACAATACTGATCAAAAAATCAACAAAGCTCCATTTTTGTATGCCAGGGGTATGTCTGTCTCTTTTATTGACCTAGGCTACTGCTGTTTTCATTTAACAATTGCACCTTACCTTGCCTTATTAGTCGAAGCAAACTTCGAGTTTTCTTGAGAAGAATTTTTTTTATTTTGTCAGTTTGATTTTAGGTGATTACGGGCATGAACAAGACCAAAGGTTTCGATGGGATCCCAAAAATTTAATATTTGACCAGACAACTACGTCTTCTCTACGCCAGATCCAGTCTTCGCCAGGCTAATCATCTGAGAAAATTAAGTTCAGATATACCTGTATAAGCCATATTTATTTTGACGATGCTGATCGAAACTTCCTGCTTTACTTCTGCCGAATTTCCGTTTTCGGCCGAATTCCAAGCGACCTACTTGTCCAGCCAAAAAAAGATAGTTCAGAAACGAATTCAGCGCATCTCCTTATCCCTATAAAAAACGTCTAATCAACTTCAAATAAAACTTTAACTTATAAAAAAAATCCGGTTTCAACCGGATTCCGGACGAACTATATGTCCGGGTAAAAAATGATTGTCATATACAGATTCAGCGTATCTTCTTACCCTTAAATCTATCATCTAATCAACTTCAAATACAAATTTTACTTTTAACAAATTTTCCGGTTTCGGACGGATTCCGGGCGAACTACTTTTCCGGCGAGAAAATGGTTTTCACCATCGTGTTCAGCATGTCTTCTTACCCCTAAATCGAACATCTAATCAAATTAAAATAAAACTTTTGCTTTTAACGAATTTTCCGGTTTCGGCCGGATTCCGGGCTAACTACTTGCCCGGCAAGAAAATGGTTTTCACCATCGTGTTCAGCATGTCTTCTTACCCCTAAATCAAACCTCTAATCAACTTCAAATAAAACTTTTATTTTTAACAAACTTTCCGGTTTTGGCCGGATTCCGGGCGAACTACTTGTCTGGCAAGAAAATGGTTTTCACCATCGTGTTCAGCATGTCATCTTACCCCTAAATCGAACATCTAATCAACTTCAAATAAAACTTTTACTTTTAACAAACTTTCCGGTTTTGGCCGGATTCCGGGCGAACTAATCGTCCGGTGAGAAAATGGTTTTCACCATCGTGTTCAGCATGTCTTCTTACCCCATAATCGACTATCACATTAGCTGTTTAAAAATATTTTGTTTGCCCCTTAATTTAAACCCCCTCCCCCACCCCTAAACATAGGGCTACAGAGCCCATCTACGAACTTGACCTTACTCTTGACCCAAAGAATCCTCACACCAAGTTTCATCAAAATATCTCATTCCCTTCGAAAGTTACAGACCGTACAGACGGACAGACGGACAACTTTTTGCGATGTGATAGGTATCCGTCACTAACGTTTTGGGATCCCAAAAACGAAAAGAAAATCTGTAATTCGATTTGTTTTTAAAATAACAAACGGCCATGTTCCGATTCGACAGTTTATCTTTCTTTCATACGCCCACTTCTGGAATACTGCTGCTCTGTGTGGCACTTCGAACTTACTCGTGAACAGTCTGATTTGCTTGACAGGATACAGTTCAGAGCCTTCCTTGTAGTTTCCAAGTCCCCTAAAGTACCGTATATAGACCTCCTTAATACTTATAATTTAGAAACCCTGTTGAAGCGCCGTAAACAACTCTCCCGTCTCCACAACGCAAATTCTACTCTGACGCGGAAAATTTAAATCTCAGTATAAACGCGTCTTTTCAGTCGCCATCGATCAGATTGCGGAAAGCAAATCCCTGCGTATGAACACTTATTTTTCGTAAATCGTTTTGGTCAAGCATGTGACACAGGTACAAGTGCAGAGAGGTAACACATCCGACAGAGAAATCCCACTGTATGAAAACCGATTATCCGTGAACAGCGGAGCAATGAAATAACGCATTTTCATCGGGTCTTCAAGCCTCTTTAAGTGAACAAGTGATGGGTCATAAGATTGATCTATCTCGGCCCTTTTCGGTTAAACTTTAATCTTTAGTGAATTGTGCTTATTCCTTTTCTTTTTTGTCCACCAACTTTCGGCCGTCTGCCAACGCCTAACGCGTCATAAACAAGTAAATAAATACCGCACATGTTCAGTCTGTCACTTTCAGTCTGCTGGGAATGGATATCGTTTTGTGTTGAAATAATGTTGCCATAGGTTACCGTCCAATTCGCTTCTGAGCAGAAAAGATGATATGCTGGCATTGAGTATCTCCGGTGGGATAGGGAAAAGGGGGCTCTGGATGTTCTGGAGGGGTTTCATACTCCCGGCTACCGGTTGTACACACATCTGCCATCCATGGTGCCCGTGACCCCCGCTCAGCAGAACATTCCCATGAAAAGGATCTTAAAAATATTTGGATGAATGGCAGTAATCCTTACTAAATCTCCGTAAAAAAAAAATTATATGGAATGTTGAAAGTAAATGAATAAATGAATCGAGGATTTCAAGATACGTACCAAAGAAAGATAGGCTACTCGGTCGTTCGACAAATGAAAGTTATTATTTATTTTCATTTCGTTTTGTTTCGAGTTTGTAGTAGAAGAAAATTGGATGAAAAGGAAAGGGATAGAAAATGGAATTGAATTGAAAATTAGCTCGTGTAATTTTTAGTCAAATAGATGGTATGTTACAAAAAGAAAAGTCGAGATGACGTTGGGCAATTGTTTTTCAGCGCTATGTTACCGAGTGTGGGGGGGGACAAACAAAAATAAGTTTGAGTCGATACTGTCATAAATTATTGTACCCCCCTGCTCTCACCTTCACGCGTCGTTACGGTATTAAGATGCTGATTGTTAACTTTTCGGTTGAATCCCGTTTCTGGCTACCACTTTCTGTCGGGCGCGCTTTTTACGACATTGACATTAATGCAAAACTTATCAAACAAGATGTAAACAAATCTACATCTACATTAGGCAAAGAGCGATTCCAACTACTTGTGTACCTGTCTTTTTAAGCGCGATTCTGGCGTTCACATGGGTTCGCTTTCCAAAAAGCAAAGCGAGAATCCGCCGAGCGCAAGAACTAACGGAAAGTCGCTGCCCCTTTATATCTTCTTCCTGACTTGCCGAGATCACTTTCTACTCACCCAGTAGATTCACTTTCCACGTAATTTTCCAAAACTAGCGGAGCGCAAACACAGCTCTGGAAAGCGAAGCGACAACATTCGGGGAGCGGTGCCTCCCCCCCCCCCATACGTTACGCCTCTGATCTCCATCCATTGGTACTCCTTCAATCTAAACTGAGTGCGAAGAATATAACAGACTTTTTGATTACTCCAGTCTGAAAATAAAAACTCCCTCCCACCCCTGCCCCCTCCCATCCCACTTCATGTTATTTACTGATGCTTGTTTACAGTTGATACCTGCTGGGCGCTTTCATACATATCCGATGGAACGAACGATCGAATTCAGTTGGTCGTTGATGCCGGAGTCATTCCCCGATTGGTCGAATTGTTGAACAGCGAAGAAGCGGCGATTGTGACGCCAGCGCTGCGTTGCGTGGGAAATATCGTCACCGGATCAGACGTCCAGGTAGGTGGCAATTGTGCCATTTTTAGTTGCTCATCATAGTCGTCATTTCTGGGACTTTGGGAGAATTAGAGTTAGAAATATGTAATAATAGAAACTGTGGAACTCGTCCAGCCAGAAATGCAAGTCATAGAGGTGTTACGATGACTGTATTTATATATGAAGGTGCACTCTCAACCTGTGTTATGGCGTGGGGTGTATTAGTAGGCCGGACATAAGACAGTCATCGGAGTCAGGATGGCCTAGGGCGTCATGATGGTCTACTGCACGTGCAGAACTTCACGGGTTCATTATGGATTCCCCAGGTCGATTCACACTCTGGTTTGCAGACCGAAGACACAACGGGCTATCAACCATCCATCATACACTAGGCCTTACAGGCCAGCCCACTCTAAGGAGCTTTAAACAAGACTCATAGAAGTTACCTATGGTAATAAAACAAAAGGTCTTATTAACGTCATACTAGAGCAGTAAGTGAAAAAAGTTATTTTTAACACAACCCAAATAATACAGTATATTCATATTTGACGATTCACAACGGATACGTCAGCTACATTTTATTAGAGCTATATTTCGGCCCATCTTGGACAAGTTCATTTTCCAGCTTGAGCCTGAAGAGCAACCTTGCCAAGAAGGGCCGAAATATAGCTCTATGAAATTGTAGCTGACGTATCCATTTTGCATCGTCAAACATGATTCGCAGTCAGCTTGGGCTGACGGAATATCTATCAGTGTATCCAGTTAAATGGCACAAAAATAAGCTGGCTTTTCAGTTAAACTTTAAGTATTTAAAGTATTCAAGTATTAAACTATAAGTATTCTGATATTTATTCCAGCGATATTTCGGCCTTTCCTGGCAGGATTGTAGCTAGAAAAATTAACCGACAATAATCATTATTGAGCCTGTATCATTCATCACAAAGGGCTTTCTTAGAAAATATTGACTGTTCGCGATGGATTCCGTCGACAATATTGCAATCTTCGATCCAGATACAGCCTGGTCAGCTTGAATGGCAGACGAAACGATGCCGTAGGCGTTAATCGACGGAACTTCTTGTCGATATGAGTATCCAGGGGTCTCTAGAAATTGTTCGGATTGCTCGAGGAGTCTCAGTTGCACGAACAGGTCTCTCAACCTTTTGCATACTCCTTCGCCCAAGCCTACTTGGAATCGCATATAAGCAATGACTCAGAACGAATAAATCAGCTAGTTATTCAGCGATATTTCGGCTCTTCTTGGCAAGGGTCCTCTGTAGCTTGAAGAAACGAGCCTTCGTGCGTCGAAATCTCAGAATACTTATAGTTTAATATTTTAAATACTTAAAGTTTAACTGAAAAGCCAGCTTATTTTTGTGTCTTTTAACTGAATACACTGATAGATATTCCTTCAGCCCAAGCTGACTGCGAATCATATTTGACGATGCAAAACGGATACGTCAGCTACATTTTATTAGAGCAAAATTTCGGCCCTTCTTGGCAAGGGTCCTCTTCAGGCTCAAGCTGGAAAATGAACTTGTCCAAGAAGGGCCGAAAATGCCGAAATATAGCTTTAATATCATGTAGCTGACGTATCCGTTTTGCATCGTCAAATATGAATACACCGAATTATTGTAAAAAAAAAAAAAACCTTTTTCGTTAACTGCTCAAGTATGACGTGGAAAATTTGAGACTCAACACAAACGCGGCTTTTCAGTGGCCAGTGAAAGCCTCGGTTTAGTCGTGTGAGAAAACTCGGTTAGTCGGTGGAAATACCGAAAAAGGCATATGGAAACACGCTGGTTCGGTATCCTTTTTTCTTCTCGGCCGTAGGCCGCAGCAGCGAAATTCGATGATGTAACTCCTCCCCCAGGGCGGGGCCAAGTTCAGTTATGGATTCAGCATGTGTGTTTACCCCTATGACAAAAGTGACCGAAACTTCTGCCAAATATCCGGCTTCGACCGGATTCCGGATGAACTACTTGTCCGGCAAAAAACTAAAATCCAAAACGAATTCAGCATATCTCCTTACCCCTAAATCGAACCTCTAATCCACTTCAGATAAACTGCGTTTTAATGCATTTTCAGGTTTTGGCCGGATTCCGGGCGAACTATTTGTCCGACGAAAAAATAATTTTCATATCTCTAATCAACTTCAGACAGAACTTTTCAAGATTTTCCGGTTCCGGCCGGATTCCGGGCGAACTATGTGTCCGGGTAGAAAATGATTATCATATACGGATTCAGCATGCCTTCTTACCCCTAAACCGAACATTTAATCAACTTCACATAAAACTTTAACTTTAAACAAATTTTCCGGTTTTTGGCTGGATTCTGGACGAACTACCTGTCTGGGTAGAAAAACGATTGTCATATACAGATTCAGCATGTCTTCTTACCCATAAATCAAAAATTTAATCAACTTCAAATAAAAAAATAAAACTTACTTTTAAAAAAATTTCCGTTTTTGGCAGGATTCCGGACGAAGTAATTGTCGGGCGAGAAAGTAAGTTTCAGATGTGGTTTCAGCATGTCTCCTTACTCCTAGGTTGTCCCTTAAGTTGAAACCCCTCCCACACCCCTAAATATGGGTCTACAGGGCCTATCTACGAACTTGACCTGTACTTTGACCCAAAGAGTCCTCGTGCCAAGCTTGAATAAAATGTCTCAACCCCTTCGAGAGTTATCGTGCTAAAAGACTGACGGACGGACAACTTTTACGCAATCATAGGTATCCCGTCAGTTACGTTTTGGGATCCTGAAAAAAAGAAGAAGAAAAGAGCAAAGTCAGCTCCTCAGCACAAATGGTTCGCTTAATGGAACCATTAATTGAGAATGTCTTAATGGAGTTTGGCTCAGCTTTCTCCCTTCCCAAGTTCCGGAATTATTAATGATGCTAGCTTTCCCCAAAGTAAGTGAACTGTGACCAAGATGTTCCACGATCCTCCATCAAAAAAGGTGGTTCAGTTTTGGTACGAAAAACTGTCCAGCATAAAGACACCGTTATTCATCTCTTTGATCGATCAGGGCGCTGAACTCTCTCGTTTTACAGTAGAGATATGCATTTTGGACGTTAGTTAACTTTGAACAGTAAAGTGTTGGCACAGAGCAAAATAACACTATTGAGTAGCGCCAAGACTTGAAAAAAGTGACCGATACTCAAATTGCAGTGACACTAGCGCCACTAGCGATAGAGACGTCCCTACTGAAACTCAATCAGTCGAGCACCAGCGCCGGCTTCAATAAATTCATATCCTGAACACACATAATTAAAGTATATACAACCTCCCCTGTTTCCTCGATGTGTGAAGCCCGCATCTTAGCTTTACTGGAAATTTCTAAATCCACAAGTTTGTCTCGTTTTGAATGCCGCAAGCGGACCTGGCGGCGACGAGTATGATCCGATTGCTAAGATCTTGGTGCTACTCCTAGTGTTATTGTGCTCTGGTGTTGGGCTTTATAGCAAAATGAGGACGCAGAACACCCAATTAGGCTGACTGGTAATTGGAAAAAGGTTCTGTTCAGTGTTAGCTAAAGTTTAAAAAGCATACCATAACATTCACAGTTTCTTGGTCGTTTTGTATCGTAGTGTCGACGTACCATTGTTATAATTGCCATGCATTTATATTACGGTGAATAAATCTGAATTGAATTACATTGGATACAGTACCTTGAGGTACCAAAATCTGTGTCTCTTCTTGCTGTAGCGGCTCGCAGAGATGGGCAAATCCGAATCCGGATTCGAATCCAGGAGTGGTCCTTTTGGCCGGATTCGAATCTTCTACTTGTCAGGCTGGATTCGGACTCGGATTCCAAACCCCCAATCTTACGAATCCGCTCAAATTCCTTGTCTACATCCTTCCAGTTTCCGTTTTCTAATTTTTACAGTCGGCAATCCAACTTTTTGAACTTTTTCCACCACTAACCATCCTCAGTAATCTTATATATACTGTCGCCCTTGCTGAGGGTGATAGCGGAAAAATTTGGCGCGCGGGATAGCATGATAGGCTGATATCGCCCGAGCGCCAGCATCGCCCGCCGAATAAAAGCAAGGGCGATAATGATTATAACACCAGGGGCCCTGTTATCACAGGGCGATAACAGTTGTCAGCGGGTGATAACAGTTGTCGCAGGGCGATAATAGTTGTTGTTATCGCCCTCTGGAACTTTTTTCTTTTAACATCCGGGCAATACCAGAAAATTTTGGCACTGGGTAGGATAGGACTGATATCATGGGACTGCACGGTGTGCTGGTGTTATTAAAGGTTAACTTCAGACATCGAGGCTGATGCCGGAAAATAACAGCGAGATGGACATTGAAAATAACCTGTCCGAGCCGAAGGCGAGGCAGGTTATGGAAAATATCAGCCGAGCCGAGGCGAGGTTGATATTTTGAAATGGCCGTCGAGCTTGTGATTCCGATATCAGTCGAGATGGAGGTATGTTAACTATTATAACTTTTTCGAACAGAATTTCCGCTTTTCGGGGCTGAAAATAATCCAGCCAATCACGTTTCAGAATTAGTCATAACAACCTCCGGGGAGGGTGATATGACAAATAACAACCTCTCCAGCAGGGTGTTATGACTAATTCTGAAATGTGATTGGCTGGATTTTCCGTGGCGTTTTCATTGTGAAGTTTATCGTAATATAAGTGACCGTGGGTCATAGGAAGATATACATTACACACCTGTTCGAGAAAAGTTATACCACGTTATCCGATTACCTTAGATATCAGTGATTTTTGTTAAGGTCGGATTTGAGTCCGGATTCGAGTCCTCAGCTTGAAATGGTGGATTCGAACTCGGAATCGGATTCGTAACTAGCCCTGGATTCAGATTTGAATCGTTCCATGGTCGGATTCGCCCATCTCTGGCGGCTCGGAAGTTGGTGTATCCGAGGGGTTGCCCACTCCCCGGCACCTGCTGTACACCCTTTCCCGGCACTGGTCGGCACCAACCGAAATCAGCTGTGCTGGACCGGTGCCCGCCGCAAATTAAGCGATTCGATTCTACGATACTGTACACTAAAATCGACAGTCGATAACCCCTCGTGTGTATCTAGTACGACTATCTGTCGATGATGAAGCAGCCAATCAACGCTGTGAATGAGCCTAATTTCTTTGCCTTTTTCTAATTCGAGCCTAATTTCTTTGCCTAACTTTCTTTGCCTTACGGTTTCTGGATTGGTGACGAAAAAGTGCCTATTCGAATTACAAGTGCCTTGTAGAAAGAGATTCCCGACATACATTTTTGTATGGCACTTGAGCTTACTCAAGTGCCATATAGCGATCCTAATGTCTGTCGGTCTGTCCCGCTTTTGCTAGTTTGGGCACTTCCACATAAGCTAGGACGGTGAAACTTGGCAGGCTTATCGGGGACCCGACCAGATCAACTTACAAATAATCACTTTCCCGATCCGACTTTCCCCGGATCCGGGAGTCCGGAAAACTAATAACAAGGGCAGCGAAAAAGAGCAAAAGGAAATGTCCACAAGTGGGATAGATCCCGCATCGCCAGTTCCGAAGTCCGGCGCGCTGCCATTACTCCACGGGTGCTTGTTAGTAAAGTTGAATGCTAGAGTATGTACAGTTTACGGATCAAAATAAGACCGACTGCAATCGAAATTATTTGAACTCGTGAAGCGCTTCCACATAAGCTAGGACGATGAAAATTGGCAGGCATATCAGCAGAGATGTAGTCTTGAACCTTGGTCTTGGTCTTAAGACCAGTCTCAAGACCGATGCCGACAATCTTGGTGTTGGTCTTCAGAGTTCAGACCAGTGGCAAATTCTTGGTATTGGTGTTGTTCTTGCGCTCCCGGTCGTCAAGACCTTCCCTGGTCTTCAAGACCGTAATTACAGCAGGATTAGTTTCGGAACTTTTGAAAACGTCGCAAAGCAGGAAAAGGTTAATTAAATGGATTGCATCATCAGGACAGACTTGAAGGTCAAGAGATTAGTGGATCAAAATTATTATTTGTAGGGGCTAATCATCGCGATCATTGATAAGTAAAGGCTTGACGTGAATAACTTCAGTTACAAAATAATGGCTGCCAAGGAACCTTCTGTAGTTAAACATGCGTTTACCAACTTTCAGCTACTCTGAAGTGGTTCGCTAATTGTAATTCTGCAATGAAAAGAGCACTGATGGGAAAGGAGTTTCTCTTACTTTTGTAAGGTAAGCATGCAGTATGTACAGATATTGTTAAAATGCTTTGGTCATTGGCTGAATGTCAGCAGGAATGACGAAGAAACTGCAGAATTATGAAAATAGAGTAAACAGTAGGAAATAGTCACTTCCTCGATCCGAACATCGTGGGGGTGGAGGGAAGGGGAATCCTGATCCTTGAGGTATTTATAACTTTTGAACGGGTGATCGGCTTAATGAAAATTGATATTTGGAAAGACCACGTGTCTCTTACGACCCACTTCAAATCTGGACTGGATCCGGTGACTTTGGGGAAGCTGGAAGAGGGAGCCGGCAATCTTGGGATAAGCTTAGAGTAGAGGGATCGGGATGAAACTTGGTGGGAAGAGCAAGCACAAGTCCTAGATATATTGTTGACATAACCCAACCGGATTCGGGCACTGTGAGGGAGTTGGGTGGAGGGGGGGGGGTCCGGAATTCTAGTGATCCCGCTAGTTCGGTACTTCCGGATGTGCTGGGGCGATGAAACTTGGAAGGCATATCAGGGGCCCGAAAAGACTGACTCGAGAGTAGTTGTTTACCCGATTCGACCATCATTGGGGGAGTGGAATGCTGTGGAGTGGAATGCTAGTGGAACGGGTGATCGAAGAAACTTGCCAAGTTGAAACAGCTATCGCCTGGATCGAGTTTGACCCCCTCCCCCCTAGAAACTTTTTAACATACACAGAAACATTATTTGAAAAAAAAAAAAAAAAAAAAATAGATGGACGGAATGGGATGCAAGTTGGACAGTATCGATTTTATGCGGCCTTGATTTGTTATTTGGCGTCCGGACCGGATCCGGGGGGGAGCGGGAACCGAAAACTTGCAGATAGGTCATGCTCCGATCCCAGTCAGACTTTACGGGCAGGAAGAGGAGATGTCAGAGATGTGGCATTTATGTTTCCGATTCGAGAAATGTTTTCCTGGAAATGTTGTGGCTCGCATAGAGGTCAAACAAGTGAAGAGATATGAATGAAAATTGGAATATGTAGAGATCATACGCCTTAGATGGCACATTGAAAGGTTCGGACAGGGCCTGACCACGGTGGGGAGAGGAGGGGGAGTTGCCGGATGGGGAATGTTCAGATTGATAAATGGTACGAGAAAATGCTTAGATAATCCATTTAGGAGTTCGAACCAGACTTGGCCGTGGTAGGGGAATTGGAAGTCCCGGAAGTCGTGTAGCACGTCTAGGGACCAAACGAGTGGATCTGTTGGGTTGAAACTTGGAAGGTAGAAAACTAGATATCCTGTTCCAAGGTCCGAACCGCGTTTTAGGATGGCGGGGTATTTTGTGACGTGACAATAAATCGGTTGACCAACCCTTTTTTGAAACTATTACCGAGAAATTATTGGCAGCATTGGTTTATCCAAACTGCAACATAGATATTGGCATGTAATTATGTAAATTTTATGTGCGTATTTATTGACATTATCAGCTCACTTTTCATTAAGTTAAGCTAGAATCACATTTCCTCACTCATTCTAGTAAAATAGACTTTCTTGATCTTGGTCTTAAGACCAGAGCCAAATTCTTGGTCTTGGTCTCAATACCAGGGCAAAAATCTTGGTCTTTGTCTTAAGGCCAGTGCGAAAATCTTGGTCTTGGCCTTGGTCTTGACGTTTTGGTCTTGTCGACATCACTGCATATCAGGGACCCGACCAGATTAACTTGGAAATAATCACTTCCTCCACCCGGCTATCGTGGGGGAGTGGAGGGATGGGGAATTCGGAAACTATTAACATGAATAACTCTGGAAAGGGAAATCGGACAAGAATGAAACTTGACAAGCTCCAAGAACGAATGTCTCGGATGTTCAGTTTCAAATCAGGGTCGGATCCGATAAGGGGGGGGGGGCTTGAAGGGGGCACCGGAAATCACGTTAAACGCTTCGAAATAAGCTAGGACGATGAAAATTCAATTGGCAGGCATATAGGGACCCCACCAGATGAACATGGAAATAATCATATCTCCGATCCGGCCACTGTGGGGGACAGGACGGATGGAGAATCTTGAAACTAGTAACATGCTTAACTTCGAAACGAGTAATCGGATATGCAAGTGTCTCAAATGTTCAGTTTCAAATCCGGACTGGATCCGGAAACTGGAGCTGGGTGGGGGATGGCACCGGTTATCTCGTAAAAAAATGGAACTTGAAGGGACGAACAAGCATAAATCCTAGATACATTGTTGACAAAACAGAACCGGATCGTGTCATAGTGGGAGGGGGAGTTGGAGGGGTTTCCACAGGGTCACTAGTTACGGTACTTCCAGATGTGCTAGGACCATGAAACTTCGTAGGCATATTAGGTACTCTACCAGATTTACTTGAGAACAATCCCATCCCCGATCCGATGATCTTGGGGGGAGTTGAGGGATGGGGAATCTGGAATATAATGACATTTACAGCTTTGGAACGGGTGATTGGACGTGTATGAGACTTGACAATTGTCAAGAACAAGCGCCTCAGATGATCAATTTCATCTCTGGGCCGGATCCGAGAACTGGCGGGGGGAGCTGCGGGGGGGTAGGCTACTGGAAAGCTCGTGAAACATTTAGAGCCGATGGATCGGGATGGAACTTGGTGGGTACAGTAAGCATAAACCCTAGATACATTATTGACATAGAGCAGGACCGGACCGTGGCATTGTGGGTTGAGCTGGAGGGGCTTTCCCGGGATGCCGGTTATCACGAATTGGAGTACTTCTAGATTATCTGTGACGAGGAATGTGAATAGAACTGGACAAGTTGCAAATCGTGGTCACATCCAGTTCGGGTACATAATTATCACAGCTAGAGTACTTGCTCCTACTATCGATTGAGCTATACAGGAATCGGAACCTCAGTAAGACAAAACTTCTATTCTAACAGTTGTCAATGGAAGGAAAGATTCAGCCTTGACAACTGCAAACCGCATCTGACAAACATGCTAACTCTTCTTACAAGTGCCATATGAGCTTTCAGCTCTTGTTTTTTTTTTTTTTTTTGAATGAATTAAGGGTTTATTAAAAAAAAACTAGAATCTTCAATGCCCAGAGGTGAACCTGTAAGGGACTAATTACCCTCAAAACAAAACATCAACAACAACAAAATCTTCGACAAAAATAAAGAAAAGGGAAAGAAAGAAAGAGAGAAAGGAGCTTGACTTACCCGGTCTGGGACGCCGAACCACAAAAAAAACCTTTTCAACCAGAATCACTAATAACTATCCAAAACAAAACAAAAAACAAAACAAAAACTTAAACGGCTGAGAATAACGCATCAAATTCATAAACAGCAAAACAATGAACCTTTAACATTCTACGGAATTCCAATAAAACACTACATGACCTTAGCTCAGTTGATAAACCTTCCCATACTAAAGGCCCAACATGTCTAATGCTAAATCTCGATCTACTAGTTACCACAACCGGCCTACGGATCAACTGTGAGCTACGAGTTCCATGTTCATGAAAAGATGACGCACGGGAAAAATACTGAGAAAAACACTGGGGTAAAACTTCATTGTAATGTTTGTACATAAATAAAGCGTCATAAAACTTGCAAATTCCCGCAAAAGGTAAAATGCGAAGCTCCTGATAACGGGGTCTAACGGAAGTATTGCGTCTTTCACCAGACAAGACTCTTATTGCCATTTAGTTTATACTGGCGCCAATAACAATAGCCAGTCATGGCGCCAGTAAAAGTGCCATATTTTAGTTCATCTATCGGTCTGTAGTAATTCTCACCCTGGCTATCACTTTGAAATTCCGCATGTCTTCTGTTTTGGGATGTTGGGATAGATCCATTGTTTTATTCGCGTAGGCTTTTGCCAAAAACTGTTTAGAGTTTTACCAAAAGCTCTTTAGAAATCCGGTTCTGTAAATTTTTCCCGGTTTTTGTCAGTGGGCCTGCGAAAACCTTTAAAGGAACAGTAAACTTGACTACGCAACTTTCGGCCATCGAATCGCCCGGGGGGGGGGGGCTTAGATAAATATACAGGGTCTTATTGTCGACAGGCCCCCCCTTCTTTGTTATCTCGAACCGTCTCGAACCCCCTCCTTAGTGTTCCCAAAGCTAGCTGGCAGGCCCTTGCCCCTTATGCACTGTAATTATGCACTTATGTACTGTAAAAGTTCGCCTTTTTGGGATCCCAAAACGTTAGTGACGGATACCGATGACATCGCAAAAGTTGTCCGTCCGTCTGTACGCACGATAACTCTCGAAGGGATTGAGATATTTTGATGAAACTTGGTGGGAGGATCCTTTGGGTCAAAGTACAAGTCAAGTTCGAAGATGGGCTCTGTAGCTCTATATTTGAGGGTGGGGGAGGGGTTTCAAATTAAGGGGCAAACAAAATATTTTGAAACAGCTAATGTGATAGTCGATTATGGGATAAGAAGACATTTTGAACACGATAGTGAAAACCATTTTCTCGCCGGACCAATAGTTCGCCCGGAATCCGGCCAAAACCGGAAAGTTCGTGAAAAGTAAGTTTTATTTGAAGTTGATTGGATGTTCGATTTAGGGGTAAGAAGACATGCTGAACACGATGGTGAAAACCGTTTTCTCGCCGGACAAGTAGTTAGCCCGGAATCCGGCCAAAACCGGAAAGTTTGTTAAAAGAAAAAGTTTTATTTGAAGTTGATTATATGTTCGAAGAAGACATGCTGAACACGATGGTGAAAACCATTTTCTCGCCGGACAAGTAGTTAGCCCGGAATCCGGCCAAAACCGTAAAGTTTGTTAAAAGTAAAACTTTTATTTAAAGTTGATAAGATGTTCGATTCAGGGGTAAGAAGACATGCTGAACACGGTGGTGAAAACGATTTTCTCGCCGGACAAGTAGTTCGCCCGGGATCCGGCCGAAACCGGAAAATTTGTTAAAAGTAAAATTTTTATTTGAAGTTGATTAGATGACAGATTTAAGGGTAAGAAGAGGCGCTGAATCTGTATAGGGAAATCATTTTTCAACCGGACATATAGTTCGTCCGAAATCCGGTTGAAACCGGATTTTTTTATAAGTTAAAGTTGTATTTGAAGTTGATTAGATGTAGTCAATAGAAAACGAAAAGTTATAAGGAGATAGGAGATACGCTGAATTCGTTTCTGAACTATCTTTTTTTGGCTGGACAAATAGTCCGCTCAGAATTCGGCCGAAACCGGAAATTTGGCAGAAGTAAAGCAGGAAGTTTCGATCAGTATCGTCAAAATAGATATGGCTTATACAGGTATATCTGAACTTGATCTTCTCAGATGATTAGCCTGGCGAAGACTGAATCTGGCGAAGAGAAGACCTAGTTTACCCGGACATATAGTTCGTATATAAGGAGATGCGCTGAATTCGTTTCTGAACTATCTTTTTTTGGCTGGACGAAAAAACGAAAATTCGGCAGAAGTAAAGCAGGAAGTTTCGATCAGTATCGTCAAAATAAATATGGCTTATTTTCTCAGATGATTAGCCTGGCGAAGACTGGATCTGGCGTAGACAAGACGTAGTTGTCTGGGTCAAATATTAAATTTTTGGGATCCCATCGAAACCTTTGGTCTTGTTACATGTAGACTACAGAGAAACGACCTCCCCGACAAGACGGCCGGGGTTCGATTCCTAGTCGCGGCACACAAACCTTTTGCTTTTGCAAACCTTTTGCTCAAAAGTCGAATTCTCGGAAACTGCCGGGAAACTGCAATGGTCGTAACGAGAATTTTTCTTACTCTCAATATCGACTCAGGGTACATTCTTGATATGTTAGCTAGCTCCCCGAGTCAAGTTTGAGTCAAGTTTTCTGTTCCTTTAAGTAAAAAGAGTTGTTGGTCCGGTAGAGGCCCGGAAAAGAAGTGTAGTTGTAGGTGACTCATGCTCCTGGCATGAGTCATAATAACCAAGAGTCAATAATGCAAGAGTACGGACAGTATAACAGATTAAACGTAATAATGGAAAGGGAGTAGTGCGCCCTAGTGGCGGCAGAAATGAGCAGTGCGGGGGGAAGATGGCACCACGGTAAAAAGCCTGGTTTACAAGTACTCAGCTATTTTGGAATGTTGGAGCATAAACAATAGATAGCGCGAGGTGTGCGAACCTGTCGTACCTATAATGCCAATGCAACCTTCTTCCGTAACAGCATTCATTAGTTCTTAAACCCGGAGATCGAAGTTTCGTATTTATGATGTTAATACTGAACCCGCTAACGATACCTCACTAATCTTTGCACTTAGCGCGATTCATTAGTTCACATGCGCATTATGCTCTGGACGAGTGTTCGCGTTTCATGCTAATGATGCATAAAACTAGTTTTCTGCCTAGCTTTACAGTATTCAGATTATTTTAAATATTGGAATATAAACAGTAAATAGTGCGAGGTGCGCTTTAAAGGTAGGCTAAGTGGACAGTCCGATTTTCGCAGACACGTGGAATTCCGCATGCGAAATATTATCGAACTCTCTGTGCATGAAGCTTAAAGTTCAACTACAAGTCAACTTATTTTTGTGTCATTTAACTGAATACGCTGCTTTATTTGTCTTGTGTTAAGGGATGTATTTGTTCACTATTTTCTCTAGTATGACGTTCAGAATATCAACGGCCGTCCTGACAACACAAAATTCTACTACGTGGAAAATTTGAATCTCAGTACAAACTCGGCTTTTCAGTTGCCAGTGATCAGCTCCCGGGAGGTAGCTCACTGCGTCAACACTTATTTTACTTAAATCGATTTGATCAAGCATACACACAGGTACAAACGCATAGAGGCACCATAAATCCGACAGGGAAATTCCACTATATGAAAATCGATTATTCGTGAATAGCGGAGCAACGAAGTAACGCATTTTCGTGGGGTCTTGGAGCCTCTTCAAGTGAATATGTGATGGGTTACTAGATTGTCCTGTCTCAACCCTTTTCGGTTAAACTTGAAAGGAACAGAAAACTTGACTCAAACTTGACTCGGGGAGCTAGCTAACATATCAAGAATGTACCCTGAGTCGATATTGAGAGTAAGAAAAATTCTCGTCACGACCATTGCAGTTTCCGGGCAGTTTCCGAGAATTCGGCTTTTGAGCAAAAGGTTTGTGTGCCGCGACTAGGAATCGAACCCCGGCCGTCTAGTCGGGGAGGTCGTTACTCTGTAGTCTACATGTAAAAAGGCGAACTTTTACAGTACATGAGTGCATAATTACAGTGCATAAGGGGCAAGGGCCTGCCAGCTAGCTTTGGGAACACTAAGGAGTGGGTTCGAGACAGTTCGAGATGACAAAGAATTATGTCGACAATAAGACCCTGTATATTTATCCAAGCCCCCCGGGCGATTCGATGGCCGAAAGTTGCGTAGTCAAGTTTACTGTTCCTTTGAAGGGTCTACGATGTATAATTTAGGCATGACCGTGGAACAAACTTGCGCCATCTCCTATATACAGTATATTTTTATTTTTAGACCGACGCTGTGGTTCAGTTAGGAGCCCTACCCGTCCTTGCCAAGCTGTTACGTCACTCGAAAGCGAACATCGTCAAGGAAGCCGCCTGGGCTATCAGCAACGTTACTGCTGGGAATACCATCCAGATTCAAGCTGTCATCGTCGCAGGATGTCTGGAACCACTAGTTGATGTAAGTGAAAGCATAGGGACCCAAAGAGGCGACACTTATTACCTATGGTTCACACTGCTGCGATTTCGCGCAAAATTCTACGTCATACGACAAAATCGTGCGACAAGTGACGCAGAACTGTGCGTTTTGTCGCAGTGTCGGATGCGTTGAAAAATTTCAACTCATCCGACATAACGCAAGCGATTTTTTGAGGGAAAGAAAAGAAAGAACAAAGATTAGTTAATTTTCAAGACTAAAAATTGCTCTATCTTGTTCTGATTGTAATCCTAGGATGGCTGAATGCAAAATATCTTCTGAATAAACTTGTATTAACCTGTTTTAAACAAGACGACCTATAGGGTTTGCTGAAAATTTCCTAATGCTGGGTGGTATTTAGAAGTGTAATCTCCCCGCATCTTCAGAGGTCGTTACCCCAAGGACTCCTTTGTCCATTTGCAGATTAATCTCGACGAAAAATTTCGTTTTCCTTTTGCGTCTGCGTGGTGGTGAGAACATCAGTGCGATTCTGTCGCACGTCGGAACAGCAAAGAAAAAATCGTGTCGCATACGACGTAGCAGTGTGAACCAAGGGTTACGTCGTAATGTAGGTCCGTTCGACCGTCTGTCTGTCCTGTGATGACTTTTGGTTTAGTTTTGGGGATTACAAATGAAAGTGAGATGCAATCGTAAAGCTTGTCGTCCGTTGGTCATAGTGAAGGCTTGTTCTAATTTAGTTTTCGATCCCAAACGGAAGTGAGCTGAAATCGTACAACCTCCCCTTTTTCTTCGATGTGTGCACACCGCATCGTAGCTTTACTAGAAATTCTAAACCCGCAAGTTTGTCTCGCTTCGCAAGCGTAGTGAAAGGTGCCACAAATATGGCCCGATTGTGAAGTAGGGAAAGCATAGGTCTTGGCGCTACTCGCTAGTGTTATTTTGCTCCGGGCCCGATTGTGAAGCATGGAACGCATAGGTCTTGGCGCTACTCGCTAGTGTCATTTTGCTCTGGGCCCGACTGTGAAGCATGGAACGCATAACTAACGACATTTGTTTCGAACAGGTTCTTCAAAAGGGTGATTTCAAGTCCCAGAAGGAAGCTGCTTGGGCTGTCACCAACCTCACTATGGGTGGTACTGTAGAGCAGGTTATCTTGCTGTGTCAGACTGGTGCGATTAAGCCGATTTGTGACCTGCTTTCCGTCCAGGATGCAAAGATCCTTCAGGTTCTGCTGGATTGTCTTGAAAATATCCTAAAGGTAAGATATCCTACCACCCACACACACACGCTTTACACCGGGTAAAGATAGATATTCCTTCAGCCCAAGCTGACTGCGAATCATATTTGACAATGCAAAACGGATATAAAGCAAAAGCAAACTTTCGCATGCAAACCGGTTAAGGTTCGCTTAGCGCAGGTGCCGATCTCCTGATACTCCGCCCTCGGCCGGGAGTGCAATACGTGGTTGGTGGCAAATCATTCGACGCTTCCCGTGCTTTTCCCTGGATTTCTATAGGTACCCATTTGAAGCTGGGTGGACTTTTGGCTTGTCTTACGGGGAAACGCCACTGAACGCCTGAACCAAACGGTCGGCACCACCGAGACTCGAACCAGCGACCCTTCGCTCGTGAGTTCGGCGCGCATGGAAAGAACGAAACTTTTGAAAACCACACAAGTTGTGAAAACCGCGCAAGTTGTCACAAGTTTCGTTTTTTCCATCTTGAGCGGCTTTGAGCCTGAAGAGGACCCTTGCCAAGAAGGGCCGAAATATAGCTCCAATAAATTTCAGCTGACTTATCCTTTTTGCACTGTCAAATAACCGGTCTCGAGGCGAATAAGCAATGATCGAGTGCATGATACGTCACGTAATGAGAAAAAACGTGGCAAGGATGATAATCAGTGTATTGCTAATAGAGGAGATAGGAAAGACTGAAGTGAAGAATCTCAGGACCGAGAGTAGATGGAAATACTACTAAAGTAGAATGAATTACTATAATAAGTACGACTTGTCTTTAAAGACTCGAACCCTAGCTCGTCTTAAAATATTTATTCCCATTTTTTTCCCATTCCATAATTCGGTTACTACTCCTAAGTTGCAGAATACTTATGTTTCCGAATATTACAGCTGTCGTCACCACATGTCTTGCTTATAAATTGCTGTCATTTATATCTTCTTCTCTCATCCTGCCCACGGTGCTGAACCCGAAAATGTATTTCTTTAACAGGCGAAGTCGTGTCCTGTCCCTGACAGGATCCCGGGAAATTGCAAATGAAAGTATCCTACCAGTATCAGTTTAAAGAGGGAGTCAAAATACGCTATTTCTGCTTGATGTTTTTGTAGTGCCCTTATGGGGGATAAGGAAATTGGGAATATCAGAAATGAAAATGGGTGGAACGTTTGGGAGTGATTCAGCAATATACATTAGAGGTACAGGAGGTGTATCCAACATCGGACAAGATTTCAAATTTCCAGAGAAATCTTTCCTTCAGAATAATCCATCTTAATGTCTGGTAGAGGATTCCGGGGCATCCCACTCGTACGTCCAGGGTTTGGCTTCCCACTCCTTGTCAAGCTTGGATTTGCTTTGTCTGTGCGCTGACTGTATCCTCTGTCAGGGTGCTCCAATTTTGCACCACTCTGCTTGAGAAGAAGTGGTTTCGGGTCCTGGTTTGAGCAGATGGTTTTGGGATCTTCTTGCTGTGACCTCGAAGAGTTTTTGTAGCCTGGTTTGTAGGGGGGTAGAGGTGAGGCAAGACTTGATTTTGTGTGAGTTTATACGTTTGTATGACATCACCTCTACGTCTCCTGTAGGCCAAGCTAGGTAATTTCAGTTGTTGCAGTCGTTCTTTGTATGGGACATCCTTCATGCCTGAGACCAGTTTTGTATAATCGATTTTCAGTTCTTTCGGACGTGTAGTACTTCTGTGTGCTTGTATCTCTCCGTCCGTCCTCCTTCTCCGTCCGTCCTCCTTCTCCGTCCGTCCGTGACCGAATGGTTAGCGCGTCGAACTCGCAAGGGAAGGATCCCTTGTTCGAGTCTCACCTACTGTCTGGTTTCGAGCGGGGGTTAGTGGCGTAACTCTGTAAGACAAGCCAGAGTTCACCCAGCTTCGAATGGGTACCTGGAGAAATCCCGGGAAGGTGACAGGAAGGGTGTGTGAAAGCACAGGATGGCTGGCCCCCAACCCCCCATTGCACTTCCTGGCTGAGGGCCTAGAATCGGAGATCAGCACCGCCAGCTTGGCCTGTCAAGGCTGATAGCTGACACCTTTACCATTTTCTTTTTTTTTCCTGTGCTTGGAATATGCAGCAACTATAACTGTAAATAATTGCCGAAAAATAACTCTTTTGGGGTCTTACGCAATAACGGGCTTTCTTAAGAAGTGACATTACAATACAATCTGGAATTGACCATTGAAATGCACGCTTTTGTTGAAATTCAAATTCTTCGTGTCCCGGGGAACTTTGTCTGGTCGGGCCATCAGTGAATATTCTGGACGTCACTACTAGATCCCAAGGTGAAAAAAATTTACAAATCCATAGCAGAGTCAAAATAATTCAGTGTATTCAAATCCAAGATATAAAGATAAGCTGGCTTTTAAACATTGGAAGGTGCTCTAATTCTCAGTCTGTGCTATAATATTCCTCTTGCCCCTGCTAGTTTCGGGTATTTTTTCTCTACTCTACTAGACAACTTGTTGGGAAGCCCTTCTTTTGCGCCGTGAGTGGGTCCTTAATAGCTTATCCAGGCAAAAAACGTGACTTTAATGAAAAGACCGCTGGGGAATCCCTAATGAGAGGACGGATGGGGGAACGAGTGTCGATAATTGACGGTAAATGACCGTAAAGTGCTGGCCTTGCATGTCAGGTTCACGTGAAGAACAATCGGGTAGTCTGCTGGAAATAGTTAAGAGACGTAAAATAATGGGTTACTGTGGGCACTGTTCAATAGACGCCTTATCGACGAGTTACGGAACAAAAGAAAGCAGAAATACGCCAAACAAAGAAAGAAGGTGCAGACGACCAAGAACAAATAATTAGATAGAACCTCCGTTTTTGGTCCAATACAGCAAGTATGGATACCCCGACAAAACTGAGGAGCTAGAGGTACATGCTCTAGCTTTGAGTTGATACCCGTCTACGTCCTATCTTCTACTTCCGTCTTAGCCGTTGCTCATCGCAGAGTAATAAGTGTAGGAGGCAACGCATGGCTTGACGTTTTGGATGGTGATGAAAGTTTCCGCACCAAAAAAAATCAACAATTACTATTGTGGATTGTATGTACAGCAAAGTGTTTTGTCAGCGTTAAATAATTTGTTTTGACAGATCAATGGAAAAGTGAGCATCACCAAGGAAGAAATAGAGAAAGGAGAGGAACTTGTAAATTGGACCGAGCCAGTATACTCCGTGTGAGCAAGAACAAACGCGGAATCGAATATTTCCCCGTAACCCTTCCCGGTTCAAACGAGGGGAGATTAGGAGCTACGCGTCACATCGCGTTTCGTTACCTCTAAAAACAGCTATATCGCTGTGAAGCCGCGTAGAAGAAACTTTCAAAGTCAAAGTCGATTAGTTCTCTGGACGCGCTCCAGAGCGGGTCGGCGTGCCTCCTGCACTTATTGTCCTGCGATGAGCAACGGCAAAGACGGAAGTAGACGGGTATCAACTCAAAGCTAGAGCATGTTGTCCACTCAGTTTTGTCGGGATATACATAGTCGCTTCGTGGGACCAAAGACGGAGATTCTGTCTGATTATTTTGTTCTTGGTACGACGTATTTATCGAACCACTACAAATCTTACAATAAGTGGCAAGGCCAGAGGGACGCAGTTTAGATTATACTTGTAACGAGGCCAGAAAGCCACACTAAAAGAATTTAACAAATCTATTTAGGATACGCACGTATACGGGCGATCGCCTCACCCAAACGTCAACCTTCAAACAACAACATCAACAACTGTAAATTGAAACATCTCTGATCATCAGCTGAACATATTTCCATGAATATTCTGCAACTGCCTATCATATATATGCTGCTACTGTCTATCATGATTAAGTACTCTGGAACAAAATAAACGCAAAACAATACAAAAAAAAACATTTTTTAAGTATGAACAAATACTAGCTACCATAGCCAGCGATATATAAATGATGAATGTCTTATCACTGTTCACATTCCGAATTCTATTGTTGACAGCCTTGGACCTGATAACCCATGCATTTTAATTTCTATTAAATTAGCCCCGTCTCTTGATTAACTTCGTTCATTATTTTCTAGACTGGAGCGAAGCTGAACGAAATTGGCCGCGTCGCTATGATGATTGAAGAGTGTGGGGGGTTGGATCGCATCGAGTCCCTCCAGCAGCATGAAAATACAGCGGTGTACGAAAAGGCAGCAGGAATTATCGAGAAGTACTTTAGCGAAGAGGTAAGGCATAATCCATCATCCACACGATAAAATGTCGGTAGGCTAGCTGAACTACTTGTACTTGAATCAGGATCAGAGATAATAATAATAATAATAATATAATAATAATAATATAATTGCAACAAAAAGGCTTTCGCCTCTACAAATTTCTCTAGACACTTCGTACACTAAACTGAATTTCGGCCAGGTGACGATCTAAACCAGATTTGAAATGATTAATGTTTTCGGCCATTACGAGACTTTCAGGGAGATGATTCCAGTATTCAACAACTCTGTTTTTAAAGCTCCATTTTCCAATGTCCTTTCGAAACTTCTCAACTCGCAGTTTTAAGCTGTGTCCTCTGAGACCGTTGCGGTTGAAGGAGAGGATATCATCGGGTCTTATGTTGTCATAGTAATTATGACAAATCTTAAAAGTTTCAATCAAATCACCTCTGAGAAATCTGTAAGTCAAACTGGGTAAACGTAATTTTTCGAGCCGACTTTCGTAAGATAGATGGCGAATGGCTGGCACTGTTTTTGTCGCTCTTCTCTGAACTTGTTCAATGGCGAAAATGTCCTTGTTATAGAAGGGCCTTGTGGTTGCGTGGCCATATTCAATTAGTGGACGGGCCAGTGCCTTAAATATAATGGGAAACAGGGAATTGTCCTTGAATGTAAAAGTCCTTCTCATAAGATTCACGATTCTTGAAGTTTTCTTGATGATAGTTTCGTAGTGTTTTGAAAATTTTAGATCTGTATCCATAACTACCCCGAGGATTCGGATTCGAATCCGGGATTCTTTATTCTGGCAGGACTCGAATTTTCTGGTTTCCAGGCCGGATTCCAATCCCAAACTCTGGATCTTAAGAATCCACTCCAGTTTCTAATCTTCATCCTTCCAGTTTCCATTTTCCCGATTTTCACACACTGCTTAGCCCCATTTTTGGTTGCCGAGAGGAAACCCATACTATGATAACCACACGTGAATACCCAGACATTACCGTCTCATTTGCCTTAGGCATCAGTGTCATCTTTCCATTACGGAAAATCCGCAAATTCGCTCTACCGCTGATGGCCCTTTTTGTGGCTACCCTCTCACCTCCCCCTTGCGACGCCCCTGAATGTGACTTCGATTGTAATGTTTGTCCATCCGTCTGTTAGCACGTTACTTTTTGGTAAAAGTACAGGCAAGTTCGTAGAATGGCACCGTATCCCTAAATTTAGGGGGTGGTGAAGGTGGTTTCAAATAAAGGTGCAAACAAAATATTTTGTTCAAACTAATTAGATAATCGATTTTTTTTGATTTTTTTTAACTAACCTATGGACATGATTTAATTTATGTCAATGTCGGACTCGAATCCGGAATCGAATCCTCTGCATGAAATGGTGGAATCGGAATCGGATTCCTACCTAGCCCCGGATTCTTTCATGGTCGGATTCGCCCATCTCTGATCAGGATACCGGGTGCAAGCCTTCCCTAGCATCCAAGAGTAGTCCCTTAGTCGAGTTCCGTCCTTGTCCGTCGTGGATCCCTTCCTGAGTGAGTTCGAGCCCGATCTTGACCAGCTCTTGTGCCAAAACGTCCAAATTGTCCTTTGGGTTCGAGATCGGCTTTGACATATCCGGGCCAAGTTTTGCGTTGACCCCCTGGGCGTTTTTCCCCCAGCTGCCAGTAGGGCGAATTTTCTTGCGCCCCGCGAACTCTCAAAGCGAAGCAGCTGTGGAGAGCAGAGACTTTGGGTCTAGAGTTGACTTAAAGGATCCCTGTCAGTAACTGTACTCATGATCCGTCTTCTCAGATGTCCTTCTTCAAAGATTGTAGCTAACCGGGGCAAATACAGAAGAACAGTTTTAGCAAAACTTCACGCTTCTTTTTGCGACCCGGCTGTGCTTTTCTCGGTTGGTCTATGATCAAAGTCAACTGGCCATAGTATAAAAATTACATAAACAGTATTGGTATCAATGCTAATTTGGTGACAAACCAGCCTTGGAATAAATGTCCTCGACCTACGACTACGATCTTCTTGCAAAACTGTATATCAGCAAGAACAAATAAGTCAGTTAAAACCTCCGTCTCCCTATCTCTGTACTATGACTATGCGGACTCGAATATTTCCCCGTATCTTGTCCGCTTCGAACGAGCGGAGGTTAGTAGCTTCGCGCCGCGTCACGTTTCGTTACCTCTACAATTAGCTATAATCACTGGGAAGCCGCCTTGAGGAAAAGTAGATGACAACGCTGCTTGGTTCCCTGGACGCGCTCAAGAGCGGGTCAGCACGCGGAGTACGCCTCCTGCATTTTTTTTTTCTGCGATGAGCAACGGCGAAGACGGAAGTAAAGTAAACGGGTATCAACATCAGCTCAAAGCTAGAGTAAATACCTCTAGGTCCGCTCAGTTTTGTCGGGGTATCCACAGTCGCTGCTTGGTACCAAAGACGGAGGGTCTATCTGATTATTTGTTCTTGATATTTGTTTTCTGAAAAAAGTAAAGATCTATCGAGGTGTGTCCCTACAAAGCCATCATGATGTTGTAGCAAAGCATCATGAACTACCTAAAGTGATCGGAAAGTCAGCATCGCAGTATCGGTTAAAAAGAGCGAATGAAGTAATACAAAAAATTAGTTTTCCTTTTTTTGGTAATTTAACAAAAACAAAAATGGATTTTTTTTTTTTTTAAACATTATAATTACAAATTCGACCCTTGGCCGATTGGGACCCCTAGCCAGCTGTCTAGTTTCGCTATGTAGAAGTCTAGTTCGGTGGTAACCGGCCTCGGGAACTAAAAAAATTAAAACCCCGAAACGGAGTCAGCTGAAATGTTGGTGGGGGGGGGGCTTACGGGTTCTTGTCGCTATCCTGCGCCTCTCACTAATTCGGCCTTTATTTTTTAGGAGGCTGAAACTGGCGTAGCCCCGGGCGTTGGAAGTGAGGGTTACGTGTTCCAGTCTGAGGAGTCCACCCCTCAAGGTGGTTTCTCCTTCTAAGAAGTTAGGTAATTATTTTGCTCGATTTTTGACGCGAACAGATATCGAGATTCCGCATACTTTTGTACTCCTGAAAGCTGTTGTTTCTAAAATAAAAAGCTTTATGAAAAAAAAATGAAATAGGCTCAAGATGAGGCTCATTTATTAAAGCACCCCTCTTACTGGTTACTGTTTGTTGTAGTATTTAATAATAGTTGAATATTCTCAACCTATAGGCTCTGCTTGTGACAATAGAGCCTGTTCTAAGCCCTAAGCTGTTAACCCACAGCTCTGGCTGTTCTAAGCTCTTGTCCAGCCCCGTTCGCTTCGACGGAGATTCTCGTAAACAATCGTCGGGAGCATGATACGCATAAAAAATAGCTAAACAAGGCGAGTGTGAAAATCAGTGATTTGTCGTTAGGGGGGGGGGGGGTAGAATGTACCGTATGAAATTCGGGTCTCCGGGGTTTAAGACTTGGTGGAGCGATTACGGAAGTAGGATGCATTGGCATTAAGGGGTACGACGGGTCTTTTTTGCTGGAAGTCAATGGACCTACATCTTTCTCAACCTTGACCCCAAAGTCTAATGTCTAGGTTCTTCGAAAGGTTCAAAAAGTCAATGGACCTTGGCTAATTTCTTAAAAGCAGGGCCTGGGTTTAAAGTATTCAACTATCGTAAAATGCTGGAACAGACACAGCAAACAAGTGCGAGTGGTGCTTAAAGTTTAACCGAAAAGGGCTAAGATAAGACAATCTAGTTACCCATCACTTATTCACTTAAATCAGCTTGAGGACCCGCTGAAACTGAGTTACTTCGTTGTTCCGCTATTCACCAATAATCGATTTTCAAATAGTGGAATTTCGGTGTGATTTGTGGGGCCTCTGTGCGCTTGTTTTTTGTTGCATGCCTTACGGGAAAGATTTATCATTTTTTTTTGTTCAGGCACTAAGCTATCTTCGCCAATCTCACCACTGCCCACTGAAAAGCCGCATTTGTGTTGAGATTAAAATCTCCCGCGTCATAGTAGAATTTACGCTGTGGTGACGGCCGGAGATATTCTGAGCCTCATAACTAGAGCAGATAGTGGAAAATGAAAAAATCCCTTTGCAGGATTCAAATAATTCAGTGTATCCGTTTAAATGACAAACAAATAAGTTGGCTGTTCAGTTAAGCTTTAAGGAGGAAGTGGTAGGGGGAAAGGTTTAGGTTGGAAGTTGTCGATTCCTCCAAGAAAGTAAGACAGGGCTGCAAAGGAGTGGAAGTATAATGGTATGACGCATGTTTCCCCTTCAAAGTCCTGCAGTATCAAACTGCCGCACCCCAACTGGCAAATAACGCCGCTAAACCAGCATGCATGAATCAGCTGTGTGTCACAGCCAACAGTGGAACCAACTGATACCGCAATGTCTACAGGCATGCAGCCGTTATCCGTAAACCAGCATGCAACTTTACTGTCAGAAGTTTGACAATAGATAACACAAGGTTGTGCAGCCTTGCGTTAACTGTTATGGGAACATTTCAACTTCCCGGGGGGCACAACCCACCCACTTGAACTGCACCAAGACTACCGAGAAACAAACGGTGAAACAGTCCAACTCTAATTTAAATAGATCAGACTGAAACGACTTCGTTTATTGAGCTAGTTAAGACACTGGTATAACAAGGCAAGAGTTTCCTGTTCTGGGTTTCAGTCTACACACTACCTTCCTGAAATTCGAAGCGATTTTCGTGTCTTCTAGTTGGGTGACTCTCGGATCTACTTCTGCGTTCTGTTCTTTCTGCTTCGATCACGCACTTTTAAAGCGTCAAGATGACTTGGCCATCTGGCGGGTTGATTTCTTAAAATCCAGGAAGGCAGCGTTGGGTGGTCGGCTCCTCCCTTAAGGAACCAGCCCCGCCCTTTCGTATTGCACAAAAGACGAAATGACTGTAATAGAACAACTGTCCTACAGCCTTGCTCCGCTAATTTGCACCTTCCCAATACTCTACATGACTAAGTCCAAAACACGCCAGTGATCCTCAGAAAGAACGAGAAAACGTCTCACTAGTGACTCAAACTCAGCAACTAAAATCTCGTGTCAACGAATCACGGTGATCGTTGGGCGTAGCTGTAGCGCCTCTTCCGCTAGGTACCCGGCGATTTTGCATTGCCAAGGAGAGTTAGTAATCAAGAGTATTCAGCACTCCTAGCGGTCTAAAGTACGATTGGAAACACTACTCCGAGTCGACGCGTGATACTCATCACCAAAATAAGACTGAAATTTCGGCCTAGATGATTTTTAAAATAGCTGAATAAAAGAACTATTGGTAAGCAAATAGCAATACCAAATAAAAACAACCGTGATATCAGAGTAGTGAAGTAAAGATCCGTCCGTCGCACCTACCAGCGGGACGTTAAGCACATCAATACTAAAAAACCCAAGCCTTTTAAAGAAGAAGAAGAATAGTTTAGTCCAAACTCAGTGGGGTCTGGGCATCAGCACATATGAGGGATGACTGGCGAATCTTTCTGGGTGCCTCTGGCAGCACAGGAAGACCTAATGTCTGAGTTAGAAACCCTAGCTTTGGTGATGAGTTTTAGGTGTCAATTCGGAGTAGCGTTTCCAATCTTACTTAAAGTACACCTGAACAATGAAACCATACTTGAACACACCATGGAGAATGCATTTACAGAAATGGCCACGGAGAGCATTCTTCTCTTGAGCGTGACGTTTTCAAAATAGGGATGTTCGTTTCTGGAGGTTTGCACATGCAGACTCCAAGACAAAAACCGCAATTCATTCAAATCTTGTACAGTGCTGGCCGGATCGTATTGGAATTTCTTCTAGATATATGTTTGGGCTTAATTGGTTAAAAAATATTCCAGAAGAAGAGTTGATTGGAGACATTTGTTCATTTCTAAAATTGTTCGGTACTGAAATAAGAACAAATGCAAAATGGAGCAAAAATTATAGCTTGGAAACACTGCGTATTTGGATTGGGTTTTCTGCAGGCAATGTTAACGGAAATCATACAGATAGGGATGATACTTGGTACTCTTCATTCAGGTGTCCTTTAAATCCGCTTGGAACTCCCAAAATCGCAAATTCCAAACTAGAAAAGGCGCTACACTGGACCGACAAGTTCTTACGTGTCTGTAACGCTCAGTGCACTAGCACAGGGCTATTACAGATAAACTACGAGCTATTAGGTTCAGTATTTGCTGAACATGATAGGCTGAAGTTCTTTATCGGTTCTTGGCTACACGGAGTAAGTACGAAGTTGTCAATAAATGGCACTAAAAATGTCTGGGTTTCTAAAGGACTTAAAAGCTTAATCTAAGCTACCTATAAAACCGCCTTTGCAGGCAGGTGCTTGTAACCTAAGATCTGTTCACACTGGAGGGATATCAGTATGATCTCAAACCTCAAGATTTACAGACCTTTAAATAACAAGAATCATTCTAAGATCCGTTCACACTGGAGGGATATCGGTTCGAACCTCAATATTTACAGACCTTTAAACAATAAGATTCATGCTCAAATTACAACTTCACAATCGGCTCCAGAAACAACTTGGCTGTAAACCCGACTTACCCCCAAACCAGGCAGGAATAACCCCTTTTAAAACCATCATCGTCATTATAACCCCTCATCTAACTAGAATTCCAGACCCTTAAACAAAATTTAAATTGTCCCCTTATTTCACCCATCAATTGCTTAACTTCCAACGGAATGGTATTTATCTGACCTATTCCTGAGCCCACCGGCCACCATCCTTTCACTAGACCCCCGCCCCCTCCAGTAAATATGGGTTTACTTTCAGCCATAACTCTACTACGTCTAGCGGTCAAGATTTGAACTAATTCGGACGGCAGCGTTTATGTGTAAATGGAGTCGAAAATGAGTTCCGGTAGATGGCTGGCCACGTAGACCTTGATTTTCTCAGCGAGGATCATAGGCTGGTAGCGAGCGCTGGGGAAGGTACGAATGAGGGCGTCAGTCATAGCTTCAATAACGGGAGTGATGGTAACGTTCTGAAAAGTGAAGATTATGTCAAAAATGTCGCTTAGGCCCTTCGAACCTTCACGGGACGACCGATTTGCCATCCGAATTTCTAGTCTGGTCGCGTGTATCCCCCCCCCCCTGAAACCATAATATGAATAAAACCACAATATGTGAATTGTCTGGCTGGATTACATCAGAGCAAAATAACACTAGGGAGTAACGCCAAGACTTGACAAAATTGACACACACTCGAAGAGCAGCGATACTAGCACCACTAGCGACAGTGGACGTCCCTACTGAAACTCAATCGGACGTGCACTAGCACTGGCTCCAATAAATTCGATATTCTGAACATAGCAAAAAAAATATACAGCCTCCATTGTTCCCTTGATATGTGCACCTTTGCTTTACTATAGAAAATTCTAAACCCGCAAGTTTGTCTCGCTTTAGATGCCGCAAGCGTATTGGGCGGCGCTACGGGTACGGCCCGTTTGCAAAGCATGGAAAGCATACGTTTTGGCGCTACTCCCTAGTGTTATTTTGCTCTGATACTCACTAAACGTTCCTTCAGCCAAAGCCGACTGCGAATCATATTTGACACTGCAAAACGGACACGAGAGCTACATTTTATTATGTTTTATCCATCTTAGCTGAAACGAAGAGACTCCAAAACCAACATGCGGAAAAATCTCTACCCTCTCAACGACTGATCGAGCAGCAAAAAATACAGCCGTGTTCAAAATGAAATCGCAGTAGGTTCGTTTGTTTAAGCGACAGCCTGACAAGGGCTCTTTAATCATTTTAATTTTATCGCGTTATTGGTAATATACTGATGTAGTTTTTATTAGAGCAAAATAACACTAGGGAGTAGCGCTAAAAAAAAAAAAGTGACACACTCGAATAGAAGCGACACTAGCACCACTAGCGATAGTGAACGTCCCTACTGAAACTTAATCTGTCGTGAGTCAGCGCTGGCTCGAATATCTTCATATTCGGAACACTGCAAAAAAAAGATACAGCCTCCCGTGTTTCCTCGATGTGTGCAGACTGCATCTTAGCTTTATTAGAAATTTATAAATCCGCAAGTTTGTCTCACTTCAAATGCAGCAAACGTAGTGGGCGGCGCTATGAGTATGGCCCGTTTGCGAAGCAAGGAAATCATAGGTTTTGACGCTACTCCCTAGTGTTATTTTACTCTGGTTTTTGTACTGAATGAATGAGAGATTTATAGCGCACTCTCTCAGGGCATAAGTGCAGTAAATAGAGTAAAAAAAACTCAAATGATTTACAGGAAGAATAATCACAATTTTGAATTAAGCTAATGGGGAAGTAAATGGCCAGCGGAAGATAAAATTTTAAGGAAAGGTTTTCCATAATCAGTAACGGGTCGGGAGGCAATTCCTCCAGCATGAGCCTGACGAGGACCATTACCAAGAAGGGCCGAAATATCGTTGTAGTAAATCTTAGCTGACTTTTACTGCCATGCTTGGGCTGAGGGAGTGCTGAATTAGGACGTTAATTTTAGTTTTCGGCTCGAACATGGCCAACAGAGCAAAATAACACTAAGGGGTAGCGCCAAGACCTATGCTTTCCATGCTTTCCAAACGGGCCATACTCATAGCGCCGCCCACTACGCTTGCGGCATTTAAAGTGAGACAAACTTGTGGGTTTAGAAATTTGTAGTAAAGCTAAGATGTGGTCTGCACACATCGAGGAAACAGTGGAGGTTTTATCTTTTTTTTTGCTATGTTCAGAATACGAAGTTATTGGAGCCAGCGCTGGTGCACGACTGATTGAGTTTCAGTAGGGATGTTCACTATCGCTAGTGTCGCTGCTATTCGAATGTGTGTCACTTTGTTCAAGTCTTGGCGCTACTCCATAAAGCGTATTCTCGCCGTTCCCCGAGGACTCCTCGGGGAATCGAAAGGAACAACGAGAACAGAGGGAGTCACTCCACGCGGACCGGACTCCGCGTACAGAAAACAGCGAGAACACGAGGAATGCTTTCAAAACGGATTTTGTTCGAAAAAAATTATGCAGTTGACGAAATTAGTCTGGATCCACTTTATTTTTGGTTTTGTTTATTTTGATTGCTTTTAATTAATTTTAAATTGCACCAACACCAGCAAAAAATGATTCCCCTCCGAATCTGAATGGGAGTCCTTTTTGATGATGGTGATGATAACTGGAGCATTCCCCGTCCGTGGGACTCGCGAGAATACGGAAGAGTGCGTCCCGGGGACAAACAAAAATGCGGGGACTCCTCAAGCGGAGTCCTCGGGGAACGGCGAGAATGCGCCTCTAGTGTTATTTTGCTCTGATGGCCAAAACCAGACTGAGAAGTGAGAACGAAAATACCACCTGAGGCAACATCGGGTAGGGTCTACACAGAGATAACAAAAAAAAATAAGGATAAGGGATAGGCATTTCAGAGTGTTTTTCAGAAGGTAAGACTTACTCCAGTGGTGGTGTATCCCTGCATCTGGTCAATCTTAGCATCAAAGTAGTCCTTGCCATAGTCATCCTTGACCCCCTGGGGCATGTTGTCCCACATGTTCTTAGCCTGCGCCTCGACGGCACTCTTCGTATAGAGCGCAGTGCCTGAAATCAAGAATTTATAATGATGCTAATTGCGTTTTTGATCGACCGATTACCTTCAAACTCAAAGGTCTCTTTTTATATGAGGGGTATCCAACCTCAGACAAGATTTCAAATTTCCAGTGAAATCTTTCCTTCAGCATAATCCATCTGGGTTAAAAAGGAACCAACAAATATGACAAACATACCAGACTGAAGCTAACTGAATGGTTTACATACTGGATAAATAAATATTGCTTCAATTTTTCTAGTTAAACATACTTTTCTTTTCAAACAAGATCACTTCATTCTAATCTCACCTCGATCCGTTCAAAAATGACGAAAAAGGAAGAGTTAAGCCCCGTCTGCATTACCGTAAACCGACCGTTTTACGGCCGACCGTTTGACCGTTACGGCAGTGAAGACGGGTCTTTCTCTACGGACGGCCGTAGCCGTAAAACGGCGGTACTGACCCCTCCGTAGCCGTAAAACGGACGTAGTGAAGACTGCTTTTTTTGTCAAAGTCCCATACAACTGTTTTTCAACTGTTTTTCAAGTCACATATAAACTGTTTTTTAAATTTTAACCCAAGATTCACCTATTTGGGACTAATGTAGACCATATTTTTGCGGTTACGGACCTAATGAAGACCACATTTTTGCGGCTACGGACCGTCCGTAAAACGGTCGGTTTACGGTAATGCAGACGGGGCTTTAGCAAAGTCAATAGGCAGAAAACAGGTTTTTAAAACATTACAAAATGGATCAAAAAAGGCACAGAATTTGAATATTTTTTGACATGTGACTTTGAAAAAGTCATATTTTGCCTCTTGACTGTCAGGACAGCTTGTACATTTCATTTAAACATTTTCGCGGCAAAAATCGAGGTAGTGTAAAAACGAGGTCAGGCACCCCCTCCTGTACCGTTTTTGGTCGCCCGTCACAGTCTTCTTGTCACCATAGCTGGTCAACGTTAACTTCCAGCAAAAACGAAATTTTGAGTTCTGGTACTAAATCCAATCTTTTTTAGCACTAATCTTTTTCGTCTCATGGATAAATTCCAAATACTATATCTCTATCGTCCACTATTATTTTTCTTCTTTGTCTTTCAAACTTTGATCGTCGAACTTCGTGACCTAGCAAGTTCGAAGTCTGCCAGCAAGAGGGATGTCGGATTGCCGGTCAAAAAACGCTAATTAAAGGCACAGTAAACTTGACTAGGCAACTTTCGGCCATCAAACCGGCCTGGGGGGCTTAGATAATTGTACAGGGACTTATTGTCGACAGGACCCCCCATCTTTGTTATCTCGAAACCCCTCCTTATTGTTCCCAGAGCTAGCTGGCAGGGCCTTGCCCCTTATGCACTGTAGTTACGCACTCATGCACTGTAAAAGTTCGCGATTGTCTGTGTTATCAACATACAGGGTTGCCACTCTACTAAAATAAATTCACTATGTAAAAGGAAAAAAGTAATACCAAACAAGAAAAGTACTCAGAACGTGTTGCTGGGTCATAGTCACCTTGGAAATAAAACCTGACAACTACTTTTTTCTTAAAATCTGCTGCCAAAGTAAAAAGAAAGTTCTATTGTGAACACAATTGTACTACCGGTGGCAACACTGTTGACATACATTGTATTACTTTGTTTCGGGGGAAAAGATCGTGGGTTCGAGTCCTACTCCCGGCACACAAACCTTTTGCTTTTTTTTTTTTTTGCTCAAAAGTCGAAATCTCAGAAACTGCCCGGAAATTGCAATGGTCGTAACAAGAATTTTTCTAACTCTCAATATCGACTGAGGGTACATTCTTGATATGTCAGCTAGCTCCCTGAGCCAAGTTTGAGTCAAGTTTTCTGTTCCTTTAAGCAACCGGCTTAGCCACCGGCGAAAAAAGTTCGATCAAAACCGCAACTACTGTGTAGCAAAAGGTTTGTCTCACCTGTCTCACAATGCAATATGCTCTGACTAATTGAGACGCGTTACTAGCCAAAATGTTCGGGGGGGGGGGACAAGGTATTTACCGACTGGCTGCTCATTTTTACCGGCTGTTATTGTGGATTTTACTAAAAATCGCAGCGCTTCGCGCCGACTCGGCTATCTTTTACCGACTGGCCGACAGCATTGGGGGGCGTCCCCCCCTCCCCCCTAGTACTGACGCCTCTGCTGACTATGTCCAAAAACCAGTTGCTGTTGACGGTGCGAAAACAGCTGACCAGACGAAAAACGTATCCTGTGAGTCGTTTAGTCAGTTGCTGCTGACGGTGCGAAGACAGCTGATCAGACGAAAAATGGACCCGAAATTAACCAATAACCTGCGAGTCGTTTAGTGTTAACCAATAGCGTTCGAGTATTTCGATCAACCACCATTTTGATATCTGGACCAAGGATCGCACACAAGGAAGAGTCCTCCCCGGATTGAAAGAAGTCTGTTGGAAAAAAATGTTGGAAAAAAAAGAAGGAGAGTAGAGTAGGTCTTGTTGTTGTTGTTGTATTTATTCATTTACATTTGACTTCATTTTGGTAAGCGTTCCAGTGAAGTTATTACAAGTTTCGATGATAAGAGGAGGGGCGACCGTCGTATTTTGGTAGTTAACACGCTCTCTGGAACGCAAATAATACAACGCGTACATACGTCATCACCTGCAGAACCGATAGTTATTATCACTTATGATGCTCGCGACCATCATAAGTAAATCGTAACGATCGTAACAGTCCTGGAACGGAAATAATAAGTGGGAGGAGCCAATTTACTTATTACGGCGGGCTCTGGAACGGCAATAATTACGAGAATAGTAACGATCGTAACTAATATTACGTCGCTAGAACGCTACCTTTATCTTGATGCAGTTATTTTTGTTGACAAAAAATGAAAATTCGGCTAGTCCGTGAATGGTTTGAAAAAAAATATGAATTGAGTTGAATTCATTTTCTTTCAAGATATTTCTCTCCTTTTTTTGAACAACTGTGAAGTGAGAAAGAGAGGTGCAAAGTTCCAGATTTGTGCGACCAGTTTGAGATCAGAAGTCGTGTTACCACGCTTACTACGCTCCCGAGCACGGTAAGCAAATAGTTACTATTTCAAGAAGGTTGGAACGGTCAGCGTAGTAACTTTTCACTAGATTGGAACGGAGATAGTAACTAAAAGTTACTACTGTAAGAAGGGTAGAATGAGCTCTAAGCGTGTTTTTTTTTTTGGGGGGGGGGCACCAGAAAGGAGGTTGGACGTACCGGCAATATAGTTTCCAGGCTCGATCAGTGACACGTTGACTCCCCATCTCCTCATTTCAAATCGTAGGCACTCGGAAAATCCTTCGACTCCCCATTTGGTGGCACAGTAAGGGGAGCGCATGGGGGCACCCATACGGCCGAGGATAGATGCGACGTTGACAACTCGCCCTGGAAAAGTAGAGAATTATCTACCAAGAGCTTTTAGATTTTTTCTCCTTCACACAAATACTCTTGTGGGTTGGCGACAATAACGTGATGAAATTTAAAAAAAAAAAGTGCAGATGAATGAATGGATTTAATCACAAAAAGACCGTGGGGCAACAGCGTGAAAACATTAACACTAATAAACTTAATATAAACACACACAAAAAACTGACCCCAAAAATGCTCTAGATACTACATTGCCTGCTTGAGGAACTCCCGAGCCGACAGTTCTGATGCCACCAAAATGAGTCTTCCCAATAATTTTCCCCGATTCGCCCTCTTCCGTTATTTTTTACCCAAAAATCTTCCTTCTCAAATCTTGTACATCAACGCAAAGATCCACCAAATGAATAATAATTGGGTCTACTTTAAAGTAGATCTGAAGTTCTTTCTTCAGCCCAAGCTGACTGCGAATCATATTTGACGATGCAAAACGGATAGGTCAGCTACATTTTATTAGAGCTATATTTCGGCTCAAGCTGGAAGTTCATTTTCCAGCTAGAGCGGCTTGAGCCTGAAGAGGAGAAAGGCCGAAAATGTAGATCTGAAGGGCTGCGAGTTTTCTATTTTTCTCACTGACACCGTCCCACCTAGTCTCAATCTTGTAATGAAATGCTTTTAGTAAGCGGTTCTAACTCCTCAGCGAGCAAAAGAAAAGTCACAAGAAAGTCCTATATTAGAATCTTCCCTTCCCAGTCCTTCTCGGGATTCGCTTAACTGTTAATCGGAGGCTTCCTGTTTATTGATGTAGAGGAGGACCAGGACAAGGACAATACTTCCCACTTATCATCAGATTCTGCCCCAGCAGACGGATAGGCCTGCCGGCCCAGTTGTATAAGAGAACTAGCTTACTGAAAAATCTTGTAGCCTACTGTCGTCAGTTGACCTTTAATGGCCTCGCTCTACCCTACAACTACTCAACTACATTAAACCCACCAAGCTATCTGTTCCTACCAGGTGGCCGAACTGGGATCTCCAATCTTATTTAAATTTAACTTTCCGGCTGACCGAAAAAAGTAGGGCTTGTAATTCGTCTCAAGACCTCCTTCAATACAACATCTTGGGCATCATAACTTCCCATAAAATACCAAGGGATTGGGTACTCAGCAAAGACGTAAATACGGCTAGGAATCGCTCTCATTTCGATTTTCCGGTTTGGGTCTATTTGTTCATTTCTGATGCTTCCGGATTCGGAAAAATACCGATTCCGACTATCTTTCCGGTATCAGAATGTGATCGTGGCTGGTCAATACGTATGGTTCATCAGTTTGGGAAGTCTCGGGCAAAAAACAATTTCACTAAGTATTTTTTGTTTTGTTTTTCGGCTCGTCTCAAACCTTGACATGCTTGCGGATTCCGGATCCGTACCGGCCAATCAGCTTTTGGCACTAAAAAGAGTCACGTCATTTAAGTTGGCTCCCTGGAGTGAATACAGGCTTATGATACTGTTCACACTTGCTGATGGGAGTGTCTAACCCATCTAGCTTTGCTCCAAACTGAAGACCAGCCAATCAATTCTTGGCGCCAAAATCAGTCACGTCACCAAACTTGGCAACGGACCAAAAACGAAAATTTCGAAAATACAAAATATTTTCGTTCTTCCGTGCTCTTGATTGTAGGGAAATGTAAACAAAAGGTGTTGGAATTTATCAATGTCTTGTCAACAAAGTGATTTACAACTTTGTCGGCAGACAAGGGAAATTCTTCAATTTTTCAAATACGATACGTAAACTGGATCGCAACATAGAGGTACATGATATATGCACAACATATTCGCGGCGGGACCGTTATTAAGACGGGATCGAAACGGGCTCGCCTGGATCTTTCTTGTTTTATAATAATAAAATTCGTCGCGTGGACTCACTATCTGTTACAGGGTTGCCAAGGTTGGTGATTTACCACCAACTTTGATAACTTTTTTTGTTTGTATCACAATATTACTCAATTTAGGTGATTTCCATATCAAAATATTAAATATGTTTCATATCAAAATATTAAATATGAAACACGAATCACATAATTATAAAAAAAAATGCATATTTTCCAAAAATTTCAACGCGGTTTTGCCGCTATTTTGGGGGGTGTTTTAGGTTGTTTTTTTTTACCAAAGGAGGATTTCCTTTTGTCTGGCGTGACGACCCTGCTGCCGGTACGACGCAAAAATTGGTTCCTGAAAAAGTTACGATTTAGCGAAAAAAAACAGCTTTTGCCGCGTGGTGTCCGACGATGACGAAGCCCTGCGGCGACTCTTTATGGTCGTGTTAGTCAGTTTCGTCCCGACAAAGGTTACACCACAAATATCTTCAGCCAAAAAGCAAGTCACTCTTTGTTGTTCTATAGTTAATTAAATGTTTAGCTTCCCATCATCAAATAACTGTTTTACCAGATTTTTAGACTCCGGACCAGACCCAGACAAACTACCCTTACCCTTGATAACCCACGACTTGTTCGACACCCGACGTACTGAACCGAAAGGTTGAGTACGGGTTACAGTAAACGGTACAGCAAAGTTACGGTACAGTAAAGGTTGAGTACTTTATCCGTCATTTCAAATGCAGGCTACATAAGTTAATGTTTATGTTTAACATAGTTGTTTGTTTATAGTTTTATGCTTATGTAAAACATAGTTCTAGAACACCTCGCACTATTTACTGTTTATGTTCCAAAATTCAAAGCTATCTGAACAATGTAAAACTAAGCTCTGCTTTTGAGAAATTGTCCACGGCTTTGGCTTTTTTAAGCCTTTTCCCTTGACCCATTGACTTCTAGCAAAAACTTGGCAAGATTCAGAAAACCGGTTTTACGCATCAATAGCATGATACGCGAACATTCATCGGGAGCACCTTGCACACGGAAACTAGTGAATCTTGACAAGTGCAAAGATTATTGAGGTGTCGTGAGCGGGTTCAGGATGTAACGTATTACATTTGGGTGTCCGGGTTTAATTTGGGTGTCCGGGTTTAATGATCTTTGTCCGGGTTTAGGAATTAATGAATGCAGTTAAGGAAGTAGGTTGCATTGGTATTATAGGTACGACGGTTCCTTTAAAGTTTTATCTTGACGATCCGCAGTTAACATTTTGAAAATGGTTATTGAGGGAATAAATAACTGTATTTATTAAAAGTAGGAGTAATCTGTCGCAACCGATTAAATTAAGGGAATAAAGTATTTATTTAATTCACTGATGACTTTGGTGATAGCCCCCCCCCCCCCCCCCTATCCCGCTTCAGCGGTATCTTCTTTCAAATTGTTGTTGAGGAATGAAGGTTTGTCGAGTCGGCTATGTCCGGCTACGTTTTTTTAATAAATAAATGATTGATTGATTGGTTGGAGGTTTCCTCCGAGGTTTTCTCGAAAAGTTGTATTTACCTTTGGCTCTGCGAATGAGGGGGAGGAACGCCTTTGCCACTCTGACGGTTCCAAAGAGGTTGATTGAGGCAATGCGCTCATAGACGTCCATGGGCACCCATTCGACCTCACCAAAGGTTGACCAGCCGGCGTTATTGACAATTCCCCAGACACCTGAAAGAAAACTGTCATTATTACATTAAAGTTTAACAGAAAAGCCAACTCATTTGTGTGTCATTTAACTGGATACACTGGATTATTTGGATTCTGCCAAGGGATTTTTTTTATTTTCCACTATCTGCTCTAGTTATGAGGCTCAGAATATCTCCAGCCGTCCACACAGCGTAAATTCTACTATGACGCGGGAAATTTTAATCTCAACACAAATGCGGCTTTTCAGTGGGCAGTGGTGAGATCGGTGAAGATTGCTTAGTGCCTGAACAAAAAAAATTAATAAATCTTTCTCGTAAGGCATACAGCAAAAATACAAACGCATAGAGGCAACACAAATCACACGGAAATTCCACTATTTGAAAACCGATTATTCGTGAATAGCGGAACAACGAAGAAACTCATTTTCAGCGGGTCTTCAAGCCAATTTAAGTGAATAAGTGATGGGTAACTAGATTGTCCTATCCTAGCCCTTTTCGGTTAAGTCATTATTAGCATTACACTCATTTCGTTACAGGTAACGATTTCTATGGGTTTGGAGTGTCCAAGAAACATTTACTGCCGAGATAATGGGCTTGTATATTTTACAGATTAAAGAACCTAAACCTGATAATGTTCCGACAAAAAAAAGGCTATAGGCTGTACGAATTGACTCGACTGGACATATCTAACAAACAAATCATAACCTTCGCAATAATCCTAGTGCTAATTCAAATTTTTTGCCTCGAAATTTACTCTGCCCCAACCCATTACTACTGGTAGTGGACTGCAATACACCACAGTGCTACAACAAGTATCAGCAGAAGGTATGAAAATTGTTTTTATTTTTTTATTCGTCGCTCCTTAAGCGATTTTGATCCATAATGATCGCATGCGTTCAAGCCCAAGGTATAGGTTCAATATTTTCAGAACGTATCAGTATGATACGTTTAACCCCTCCAGTATTTCCAGTGATGTCTTTATTGTATGTTTGTCCGTTCACTACTTGAATATGCCTGTCCAGCATGGCATTATGGACTTACAAAGAGTGACTCAGATAAGTTGGAAAGAATCCAAAAACGTGCAGTTCAAAATAAATTATAATCGGTGGCCATAAAATGCCGTACTCGTATCTCCTAAAGAAGTGTAAGCTGGAACCCCTTTCTGTACGTAGAGAACAGCTGTGTCAACGTTTCGGAACAAATTTGTTATCCCACCCTTTCTACCGAAACATCCTTCCTCCACCCTTTAAACCGGAAAGAACCAGACCTCCAAGAGAAGCAGCTATGAAAGTACCAAAACTCACACCTGTCGCTTGTAAAACTGAAAGGTACCGTAATAGTTTTGTGCCTCAGTTTACCTTGTATCAGAACAACCTTACCTGAATTACTGTATTTATTCTATGACAATTGTTTATATGTTTTATTTGCAGGCTAGTGGCAAGTGCCAATTAATTTGCTCGCGCATGAAATGTTGTGCCGCATCTATTTTGAAATTAAATTAAATTAAACATCTAATCAACTACAAATACAACTTTTGCTTTTAACAAATTTTCCGGTTTGGGCCGGATTCCGGGCGAACTACTTGTCGGGGTACAAAATGATTTTAACACCAGTGTCCAGCATACCTTTTTACTTCTAAATCGAACATCTAATCAACTTCAAATAAAACCTTTACTTTTAACAAACTTTCCGGTTTTTGACGGTATTCGTGTTCAGCACGTCTTCTTATCCCTTAATCGACTATCTCATTAGCTGTTTAAAAATATTTTGTTTGTCCCTTAATTTGAAACCCGTCCCCCACCCCTAAATGTACGGCTACAGAGCCCATCTACGAACTCAAATTTTCCCTAGCTTGACCCAAAGGATCCTCCCACCAAGTTTCATCAAAATGTCTCATTCCCTTCGAGAGTTATCGTGCTCACAGACAGACGGACAACTTTTGCGATGTCATAGGTATCCCTCCACTTACGTTTTGGAAACCCAAAAAAAGAGATTATCGTTGTCAGTTAACAGATCCCAACTTATTCGAGAAACGTAAAAACTCTTCTGATTAAGTTCTAAGAAAACCCACAAGAAATCCGTACTCAGCTTCTGTATATCAAATTTCGAACAAGGGATTAAGTTCCAGACACGCGACTGATAACAAAAGAATTAACACATTAATGACCGCTCGAAAATTAATCTAGTAGTTGATTGACACGTAGAATCGGCCAAGTACCACCCTTTAAACAACCTCCTTTACTTTTCCACCTTCATATAATATGTACTGGCACCAGGCAGGTTGCATATATAACCCGAGATATAGACCTTTATGAATCTAGAAATTAAAGTAACATGACGAATAGACATTTTGAAAATTTTGCTTCGGTATACGATACGATATTTATTTTACATTAAAAGCCCAAGGGCAAACAAAACACAAAATAAATAAATGTGAATACATAAAGAAACAAGACACTACTACATCACACCAGGGACCCATTAATTTCCTGTAATGACTCGCCATTCAGGGGGCTTGTCATTTCCTATGCTTCTGTGTTGCTATGTTGTCCGAACCTCTCCTAGTTTCCAAAAATTCCGCTTGGGTCGAATCGGCGTTCTTGCTTGCCTCATTGGACGTGAGGCTAAAGAGTCTTTTCCCTCAAAGCGGAAGCTCTTCTCCAGCAGAAAATCCCAAATTTTGTCTATCTGGTGGATAGTCGGGTATTCTATCCCCGTGGGTATTTCTCGAACTACCGGACGGTCGGTCAAGAGCGCATCAGAAATCTCTTATTGACAAGCCCCCTGAATGGCGAGTCATTACAGGAAATTTATGGGTCCCTGATCACACTAAACACCACTCAAACACTTTTCCTGGTGTAGACTAGCCACTCTGAGGAACCTCGCCCAGCTCAAAGAGCTCAAAGAGCTGGGGCAGAAGGAGTGATTCTTAAAGTTAAATAATTTAAATGTGTTTACAACTATAAGTATGTTGGCAGTCAATGTAAAAAAGACAAACTTTATGGTTTTTAGTCGAATTGGCACACCCGTAGATCTCGGTGGGCAAATATTATTATCTGGTAAGTCCTTTGAACAGGTTGATTTGGTGAGGTATCTAGGTTTTTACCTAGATTGTAACATGTCTTGGAAACGTCACAGCGATGTTGTGGCATCAAAAGTTGCAAGAGGCCTTGGAATCATACGTCGACTGAAGCACTTCGTGCCAGCTCGGGCGTTGTTACTTCTTTATCATGCGATTATTGGCCCTTATATATCTTACGGTTGTGTGTTATGGGCTAGCAATTTTATTAGTAATTTTAAGCGTGTACAGATTTTACAGAATAAGGCAGTCCGTACGTTTGATAGGTAGTTACGTTAAAGAGACTAATTATACAGTAGCATGTTTTAGGAAGTTAAAGGTGATGGATGTGGGCCAAGTTCGTGACTACCAGGCTGCGATTTTTATAATATAATATAATAATATATCCTTTATTGTCCAAAACATCATACGATGAACGCTAGACAAAAACATGGCACTAATTTACTTTTTCATACACTCAGTAAAGTACTGGCGAAACGATTTACGGTACCGATTTGTTGCATCAGCGTGACAGGGCTGGAGCTTACGCTTTTGCCGTGTCACATAATGCTTAGCGGGAGGAGAAGGGGGGAGCCATTCCCTGTACCTTTGAGACTGGAACAACCGGTTTCCAAACTTAATTAGTAGACTATGTCTTCTATCATGTAGCGACTCCAGGCCCAGAAGTTCCAGCCGCTCATTGTACCCCAGTTCATTATCAGAATGATTCAGTTCAGAATGATTCGGGTCGCTCTTCTTTGGATAGACTCAATATCATCACTCTGGGCTTTTGTTAGGCCGGCATGCCAGGCTGGACATGCATATTCTAAAATCGGGCGAACATACAGTAGGTAAAAATTAAGTAGACTTTTTGAAGAAAAACCAAACCGGCGCAGTACGCTTAAATTTCGGACCGTAAAACTCGATTTCTGCACAGTTACACTGACGTGATCTTCCCAAGTCATTGTAGAATTGAAAATTATGCCTAAAATTTTTGTTTTATTTACAATTGGAATTTCTTGGCAATCAACATCAGGTACTGTTGATTTTAAAAACGAAATTCTCATGACGGAAGACTTCAGTCGATTTATCTCCAATTTCTTCCTTTTATACTCTTCCTCTAGCTTAGTGGCAATACATTGTAACGAAGTGATTTTCGTCAACGTCTGGGGCAGAAGAAGAGTGAGGTCATCGGCAAATTTAGCCTTATCTTTATGCCATGAAGCTATCACGTTACACAAAATTAAAAACAATATGGGCCCTATTACAGTCCCTTGTGGGATACCACACGTAATCTCAAGTACATCCGACAGTGCCGTTCCCAGTTTTACACGTTCCTTACGCTTTGATAAACAAGAGCTGTAAGCTCATATGGCACTTGCATGGGTTGAGATGTAGTGTTTGATCAAAAGTACTTTTAAGGTTACCTTTGCGGTTCAGATGTGCACTTTAAGGGAGCTAGAGAAAACGTATTTTGTTTTAGAACTTGGCTGTAATGATACGTACTTTATAGGCACTAGAAATCCATCTGTAAGAAAAACTATTGAGACAAAAAGATCACAGGCCCTTAGGGATCATTGATATATACCGCTTGGTAAAAAAAAAAAAAAAAATCACTTTTCGGTTAAAATGTGCGCTTCAAGGGTGATAAAATAAATTTTCAAGCAAAACCCTTGTGGCACAAATGATCATGGGTTGAGATGTATCGTTTGATACATAAAAGTAGTTTTCGACCTTGCGGTTCAGATTCGCACTTTAAGGGAGCTAGAACTTCGTTTGTAAGCAAAACCCTTGAGGCAAAAACGGTAATGGGCTCATGGGGATCATGAAAATGTATAATTTGCTTAAAAGTATTTTTCTAAATTTACGGTCAAGATTGGTACTTTAAGGAATGTCGGATTTGGAACGTGGCGATTTCTGAGCCAATCTTGTCGAATCTCTAATATTCCAGCCCAGGTCCATCGTCCTAGCACATCTGGAAGTACCTTAAATCGCGATCACCGGAATTCCGGACCCCCCTCCTCAAACTCCCCCACAGTCGCCGGAGCCAATCCGGTTCTGTAAGTGATTTATCCAGAGCATCTCTTTAATATTCCCACAAAGTTCCATCCCGATCTCCCCAGTCTGAGCCGGTCACGTATCCCCCCCCCCCCCAGTTGTTGTCGAATCCGGTCCGGACATGACAAAGATCACCAGAGACATGTCCTCTGATCAGTTATCAAATTTCACTCAAATCCGATCAACCGTTCCAAAGTTACGCATGTCTCAATATTCCGGATTCCCCCTCCCGCTACTCCCCCCACGACTATCGGATCATGTGAATTTTTATTTATAAGTCATTTTGATCGGGTCCCTGATTCGCCTCCCAAATTTCGTCGTGAAAATCCCCAAAACCGCCATTACCGGAATTCCGGGAAACTCCCCTCCACCCCCCCCCCCCCTTGTGTCCGGATCCAGTCCAAATGTATAAACGATTTATCTGGAGCAGACGCTTGTCCTTCCCAGCAAGTTTCACTCCGATCCCTCCATTCTAACCGTTTCTCGAGATTTCCGGTCTCCCCCCCAACTCCCCCATAGCTGTCGAATCCGGTCCGGACTTCAAATGGGACATCAGAGGTATGCCATTTATTCAGTTATTAAGTTTCATTCCAATCCGATCACCCGTTCGAAAGTTACACACTACGCCAGTTTTCCGGATTCCCCAGCCCTCCACTCCCCCCCAGGTGGTCGGATCGGGAAACTGATTATTTCCAGGTTAGTCCGGTCGGGTCCCTGATGCTCCTGCCAAGTTTCATCGTCCTAGCACATCTGGAAATACCCAAACTCAAAAAAGTTTGACAAAAACTACTTAAATTTCCGGATTCCCCGGCCCACCACTCCCCCCCAAATGGTCGGATAGTGAAACTGATTATTTCCAGGTTAGTTATATCGGGTCCCTGATACGCCTGCCAAATTTCATCGCCCTAGCACATCTGGAAGTACCTCAACTCGAAAAAGTTTGACAAAAACTACTTAAATTTCCGGATTCCCCGGCCCACCACTCCCCCCCAAATGGTCGGATCATGAAACTGATTATTTCCAGGTTAGTTATATCGGGTCCCTGATATGCCTGACAAGTTTCGTCGTCCTAGCACATCTGGAAGTACCCTAACTAGAAAACAGTGGACCGCCCGACCGACCGACCGACAGACCGACCGACCGACCGACCGAAAAGTGATCGGTATATGGCACTTGAGCGGAGCTAAAAAACTAAAAATGATACAAATTAAAAACTGGCGAAAACCTTCCATTGAATCTAGGATCTCCGGATGACTAGATGTATCGAATGCTTTTGAAACGTCCGCTTGTAATATATCAACAAATGCCTCATCTTCTTCAAGATGTGCTAGTATTTCCTCGATGATTTTCACTAAATAATGGGTAGTACTAGAGTTCTTTAAAAATCCAAACTGTGAATTGTCAAGCTGTTCACTAAAGTCTTCCATAAGCCACTTTTGCAGAAATCTTTCGAAAACTTTCGAAAGCACAGGGGTTAGTGAGATAGGTCTAAGGTCACTGATTTCTTTAGGGTTTGGTACTTTTGGGACAGGCACTACAATCGCAGTTTTCATCCCTTCGGGTACAGTGCCACTTATTAAACTCTTTACTTACCAGTGTTTGCATGAAGTGTGTCCGTCTGTGTTTTTAGATTATTATAGATAAAATAATGATTTGCACGATTATTTTACAAGGAATGCTACTAACCTGGTGACGGAGTATAGGAGTGGTAGACGAACTGGCTTTTTAATTAAACATTTGGGCCAGGCGGTATGGAATTCACTCCCAGATAGTGTTAAGGCGGCTGAACGGGCTGAACACCAACAATTGTTTAAAAATAGAGTAAAGAAATTTTTGTTGGAGGGGTGAGGAGTCATGATTCAGAGAATGAAGGTATAAGTTACTATTTCTTTTGTTATTACCTTTATTTATTTATTTTTTCTTTCTTCTTCTTTTTTTCTTCTTTTTTCTTTTGTGTGTTATATGAAAAAAAAATGTTTTTTTGATTAATTAGTATTGAAATGAAATTAAGTTATTGTTTAAGTTAAGTTGAAGTAGTTTGTGGTAACCGCCCAGTGCCTGTGCATTTATGTCTTCTCATGGGCGGTTACCTATCATGATGGGTTATTATGTAATTTAGCAATAAAATAATATAATCTAAAATATAATCTAATCTAATCTCACTAATCCTTGCACTTGCCACGAAGCACTATTTCCCATGCGCATTATGCTCTCGATGAGTGTTCGCGTATCATGCTACTGATGCGTAAAACCGGTTCTCTGAATTTTGCCGAGTTTTTGCTAGAAGTCACTGGAACTGGGAAAAAGCTTAAAACAGCCAAAGCCGTGGACAATGTGTTAAACGCAGAGCCTAGTTTTACAGTACTCAAATAGTTTCAAACAGTGGATCATAAACAGTAAATAGAGCAAGGAGTGCTTTAAGGCCTTGCTGGAGAAGTATATCCCTCAGAAAATTCTGAAATATACGACTCATCTTCAGGGAAGTTTAAAGCAGTTCAGAACTTTATCTAAAACGGCAAATCAGGTCAAAACTAGGAAGTAAATGTTAGGCGCAGCCAAGGTGTTGCTCAAGGTTGCAGACATCGGTTTTACTTGTTGGGACCAAACTTAAAAGCATCGTATACTGATTCTGCTGTAGATGCGCTTGGTCTTATAAGTTCCGCAAGTAATGGCATTACCAGAATTGACCGGCGTTATGCTTTAAAGCAATATCCAAACTCCGCCGTCACCTCTGACCTGTTTGACAACATCAGAATCAATCATACCTGTGTGACATTATCAGAATTAAACCGGCGGTATGCTTTGAAGTAATAATTCTATGATAGGGGACGAACCGCATTTACATTGCAGTTAATTTAAACGCTTACCGTTGCAGTTCTTGGGTAATCTAGCTTCAACATCTTTTGCTGCTTTCAGAACGCTCTCATTGGAGGAGACATCAAGTTGGACGGTGAAGAGACGCTTGGTGCTGGCTCCAAGAGCTTCCAGCTCCTTTGCACCATCCCCACCAGCATCCTTCATAAAACAGCCAGCGAACACAGTGAATCCCTGAAAGACTGAACACTCAACACATTTGTTCATGGGCTATCATAGGCATGCCGCTGTTGTCGTTCGTGATTTCTGACATTTCAATCAATCAATAAAATTTATTTCCAAATAGCTTAAAGCTAGAAGAGGAATAAAATATTTACGAAATACACAGAAACGAAACGAGTTAACTAATACACTTACAAGGTATGACCAGAAACAAATGACGGGATAAAACTATGTAAAAACTGGGCAGACGAATTAGAACAAACTTAATGGTAACAACTTTTCGACTGTTGGCAGAGACAGACGGAAGTGTACGACTGATATACGAGGTCAAAAGTTGGTTGTTTGGGATCCCCAGAAGGCCAGAACCCCATATCCCAATGCAAAAAAAGACTTTCACCACTTGTTCGCGTAGCGCAGATTTACTGTTGCCACTGGTCGCAGAATTCTGCGATTTGTCACAGGGTTTTTTTCTTCCGACTGATAACGACGTTTATTTCAAAAGCCAACAGGTCACAGCAACAACAAATACACTCAAAAAGGGGAAAAGGAAAGCAAATCACTCCTCCCCAGATTCACAGCTGTCACAGGATTTCTGTGAAATTGGTCACAGAAAATCGTACTCATTCCAAAAATGTCGCAAATTTTGCGATTTCAAAGCATTTGGCCAATTTCAAGGCAACTCTTTTCGAAAAAAGGATTTGTATTTTACGATTAATGGCTCCTCTCATAAGAGCAAACTGGAACCTTATAATCTGAGAGTTTTTCGTTCAAACTGGAAAAAGAACCGAATTTTGTGGGTGTCAGAATGTCATAGATTTTTGCTACCAAATGTCATAGGTTCCGTCAGAGAAAAGTGGCAACACTGAACTGAACACACGAAATGAAAACTTCAGATATCCTACATCTAATGTACTCACCAAAGAATGCAGGTGCTTGGCCAGGGCATTGCCAAAGCCAGTATCACAGCCAGTTACGAAGATCGCTTTACCTTCTGGAATAACCTAGAAAAATAAAATTCGGTCGACTGTGAGGAAATCTATAATGGTTGGTGCCACCAAGTTGGATTTGGTGATGAATTTGGTCCAGATATTAAACTCCTCCTTTCCCAATGATGCTGGGATTGCTCTGGGCTCTACGCACTGTCAGAAGTTTCAACACATTAACACAGAGATTTTTAACAGATAACATCATATCTATTGACGTTACAAAACATTTTTCTTTATGGCCTTTAAGTCTTATTTTTCTTTAAGAATAACGTTGCAAACCACGTTTAGAAACGTAACAAAAATAACAAACTATTTCTGAAACATCAGCAGTTGATCACTTTTGCTGTTTGCATTTTTGCCAATGTTATGCGACTTCTAACGGTCTACTGACTTAGCGTTACCAAGTTAAGTTGGAAAGAGAAGCTAAATAGGCCTTCTTTAAAGTTTAACTAAAAAGGCAGCTTATTTTTGGAATCCCAAAACGTAAGTACCTATGACATCGCAAAAGTTGTCCGTCTGTCCGTCGCGTCCATCTATCCGTCTGTTAGCACGATCGAACTCTCGAAGGGGTTGAGATATTTTGTTCAAACTTGGCACGAGGACTCTTTGCGTCAAAGTAGAAGATCGAAGATGGGCTCTGTAGCCCTATAGGCTATTTAAGGGTGGGGGAGGGGGTTCGAATTAAGGGACGAAAACAAATATTTTATAAGCTGATGAGATATAGTCGATTTAGGGGTAAGGAGACATGCTGAATCCGAATATGAAAATTATTTTTTCGCCGGACAAGTAGTTCGCCCGGAATCCGGCCAAAACCGGAATTTTTTTTAAAGTACACGTTTTATTTGAACTTGATTAGATGTTTGATTCAGGGGTAAGAAGACATGATGAATCAGTATATGACAATCATTTTCTACCCGGACAGATAGTTCGCCCGGAATCCGGATGAAACCGGAAAATTTGTTAGAAGTTCGATGTAGTGGTACGGAGGCATGCTGAATCCATATATGTAAATTATTTTCTCGCCGAACCAATAGTTCGCCCGGAATCCAGCCAAAACCTGAAAATTCATTAAAAGTTAAAAGTTTTATCTGAAGTTGATTAGAGGTTCAATATAGGGGTAAGGAGATATGCTGAATTCGTTTTTGAGCTATTTTTTACGGACAAGTAGTTCGCACAGAGTCCGACAGAAACCGGAAATTTGGCAGTTAAGTAAGGCAGCTGGAAGTTTTGGTAAATTTCGTCGAAGTAGAGATGACGTATAGGACACACAAACACTGAATCCATATCTGAACTTGGTTTTCTCAGATGATAGCAATTGGCCTTAATCTGTTTCTAAATTTTAACAGTAAAATTTTCAAGGAGTCTGGCGAAGACCCTTCAAAATATTATTTTTCATTCTGAAAGACATGGTAGACCATCAGATCTACCTTCTGTTTTGGACTTGTTTAGTTTTGCAAGGTTTTTCCACTTTTTAGCCAAGGCGCGTTCAGTTTTCAAATATTTTGCGTCCAGCCGCCGCGTTCGGAGGGAGGGAAGTCTGGATAGAGTGGACAGGCGCTAACAAGAAAATCTCCAATATCTCGTGAAAAGTAATGGTGGTTACGAAAACGATATTTCTGAGCCATTTTATCCTGAAAAGATCATTTCTAGTAAGAGTTGTGCTTTAACATTTTTGAGGCCAATTTGGAGGTCATGTCATCCATCAGATCATCATCAGAAATATTCATAGGACAAAACTTCAAAAGAGCGTCCGCAAAAAAAAAAAATCTCGGACATTCATTTCCAATCTATTTTGGAGTGGTTCCAACCTGAGCGGCCGTCAGATATAATGCCAAATATATTTAGTTCTGTACCCGGTAACAAAACCGGCCAAAATTTGAGATACGTAGGCCCCATAGTTAAATATTACAGAGAAATTTTCCAAAATTTGTAGGCTAATTTCAAGCCAAGTAATTCGAGGCTGACAACCCCTCCTGAACATCATCATAAGAAATATTCATAGGACAAATTTTTTTATAAGAGTTTCCGCAAAAAAAAAAACTCGGACATTTATTTCCGACCTTTCTGGAATGGTTCCAACCTAGGTATTTAAGTTCCATACCCGATAAGAAAACTGGCCAAAATTTGAGGCACGTAGGCCACGCATCGGCGGAAAACTTGGAATAGTACGCGGTTACAAGATAAGGCGGTGATCAAACATGGGTTTTCTACATTGTTAAGTACTACCGGTAGTCTTAAACTTGAAGGTACTTTATATTTACGGAATGACTGCCTCATGTATGATTACCAAATACCTTTTAAGTTACAAAACCTAGGCTACACAGGAAAAGTTCACATTACTAATTTGGTTTAGCCTATTTATTTATCAACACCAAAAGTTGTGAGTCATAAAGGCCCTATACGCAAAAAGCCTACCGGGAATTATGGATAAAAAACAATATCGGAAAAAGACGCGTGGTATTGCTTCTTGGCCGCGCTACTGCTATTATTCTAATATGCCAAGATGCTCCAACGAGCTCAGAAGATCGCCTTGAAAATCATATTTGAATTTAAAGTTTAACCGAAAAGGGCTAGGATAGGACAATCTAGTTACCCATCACTTTTTCACTTCAATTGGCTTGAAGACCCGCTGAAAATGAATTACTTCGTTTTTCCGCTATTCACGAATAACCGATTTTCAAATAATGGAATTTCCGTGTGATTTGTGGTGCCTCTATGCGCTTGTATTTTTGCTGTATGCCTTACAAGGAAGATTCATCTATTTTTTTTGTTCAGGCACTAAGCAATCTTCACGCTCACCACTGCCAACTGTAAAGCCGCATCTGTTTTTAGATTAAAATTTCCCGCGTCGTAGTAGAATTTACGCTGTGGGAACGGCTGGAGATATTCTGAGCCTCATAACTAGAGCAGATAGTGGAAAATAAAAAAATCTCTTAGCAGAATCCAAATAATTCAGTATATCCAATTAAATGACACACACATGAGTTGGCTTTTCAGTTAAACTTTAACTGTCTTGAAAAGGGCCAAAGGCGGCAAGCGTAAAAATTCAGTGTAGTGCCTTAGGGTCGATAAAAATGAAGCAGGAACACTGAAGTTAAAATTTCGTAACAGCAGCAGTGAAGCAGTAGTATAGGTAAGACGGGTCCTTTAAGGATCGGTGATAAGTCTGCCTCCATGGGCTCATAACCACAAAGTTACGCATCTGACACATTTGCGGCTCTGGACCAATACCGTGCCGAGTTTGTTTCTTCTCTAGACCAGAGCCACCCATACTATCAAGAACAAATAATCTGACAGAACCTCCGTCTTTGGTCCCATGCAGCGACTATGGATACCCCTACAAAACTGAGCTGAGCTAGAGGTACTTGCTCTAGCTATGAGTCGATACCCGTCTACTTCCGTCCTCGCCCTTGCTCATCGCATCGGAAGAAGTGCTGGAGGCACGCTGACCCGCTCTGGAGCGCGTCGAGAGAAGCAATCCGCTTTTACTTTGAAAGTTTCTTCTACACGGTTTCACAGCGATATAGCTATTTGTAGAGGTAACGAAACGTTGTGTGCCGCGCGAGGTGCCGCGTAGCTCCTTACCTCTGCTCGTTTGCATCGGTCAGGGTATGGTGAAATATTCGACTGCGCATGGTCGTATTACAGAGATAGAAAGGCGGAGGTTTTATCAGATTATTTGTTCTTGATACTATAGTGCGCTTGTTAAGTGTTTTTTAGTTTTAAACGATCTTTTTTCTTCTTGTATTGTCTTTCAAATACTACATATGTGAACGCCTTGTGTCATTTCTTATATGGGTCAATAAAATTACTAATTGATAAAAATTACTAATTGATTCAACTAGGACTTACCGTTAGGTAGGAAGCTGCTGCAATCGTCGGTACTCCGATAGCAACGAGAAGTAAAAATAATCCGAAACTCCCGATCGTAAAAATCCAACCGAACAAATAACTAATCACCAAGGAGATTCCGGTTACGAGGAGACATCTCTCGGTCAACCCCCAGGGTGCTACCTGGCTGAGAATGTTGGAAGCTGACCCCTAAAAAGAAAGATTTAAGTCCGGAAGCAAACTTGGACTCCTTAATTCCAATTTAATCGTCAGCTTAGACGATTAGATTGGTGGACTCCACTCAAGTCAATGTGGCAAAATTTTAAGTGTATTTTCTTGTGTTTTTAAAGTGTATGTAAAGAACGCAAACATGTTTATTTATTTTGTTTTGTTTAGTGTTTTAATTTTTACGTTGTTTTCTTTTACTCCGCTGTACCCAAAAAGCGGGTCATAAATAAATAAAATAAAACTTTTGTGAAAGGAAAAGGTTGCTCGTATCACAATTTACAGAGGTGAGATTGTTTTAAGCAGAATGAGCTCATTTTTAAGTCCTTATAAGGGGGTGATTCACGGCCATTTTATATTGCATAAGTCCAGCGGGTTTTATTCCAGTCCCACTTCAAGTTCGAACCTCTTTGAACGTCTTTTCAGCCTTTTAATGACGCGACCTTAAAATTCAAAAACTGGGGGGGGGGGGGGTTCAATTTCAGTTGAAAACTTCTTTATCAAATTTGACCCTATTATTCGATAGTTATACAAAAAAGATCGTATAAAGATGAGATAACTACTGTATAAACCACTTCATACAGATGAGCCTTTATGTAAAAGAAGAGTAATCTAGCAACTAGCCAGACACCGACTGATTCTGCAGAAAAAACGACTGTTTTGACAAACAATCGATTGGTTTAAAAAAAAAACGACTCTTTTTAAGTAAAATCGACTATTTTACGAAAAACCGACTGTTTTGAAGAAAAATTGACTGTTTCCAAGAAAAAGTCGACTATTTTTACGAAAAATCGCGGCGCGAAACGCGCCGACTCGAAACGCGCCGACTCGAATATTTTTTAACGACTGACCGACAAAATGGGGGTGGGTCCCCATACGTGACCCACCTGCTATCAACTAAATAGTGACAATACATCATATACAACTAGAGCTTCTTTTATAATTAAACACTTTGCACCGGGGGCGTGGAATTCGCTACCTGAAGAGGTAAGGGTTGCGTCGAGCTTATCAGCTTTCAAGACACGGGCTAAGTCCTTCTTCTTGGCAAAGACATAATTTTTATCTATTTATTTAAAAAAAAATTCTTCTGATCTCTTTTTGATGGAAGATCGTTCGCACACGTGTAGAGTTTTTCCTGTTAGTTTGTCCTTCTTTCTCTTTTTCTCCTATGTTTTTTTCTTTTTTCTTTCTTTTTGCTCAGTCTGATTTGATTCTCTGAATAAGCTATGAACTAAAATTGAGCCCCACCCACTGCCAGGCGGAAGCCTTACGGTGAGGCTGGAAGCAAATGATGTTTATTTTTTTGTTTATTAAACAAATTGACTCTCTATACGCCACCATGCGCTTTACTTCCCATTAGCCCCCCCCACGATCCTCAACGTTTTCAAATAAAAATCTGCTAGATATGTACTTGGTTAGCCTATATTTTTTTTTACATATTTGACTAATGTCCGTCTGCAGAAAATAAGGTGCGAATGTCCCTGACGATGAGTTTTGCACAACCCTTCAATTTAAAAATTGAAAGCTTTTATTTAATGTTGGATCTATTATATTATCTCGACGTGATGGACGCTGATAATCGGGAGAGGAGAGACACAGAGACCAATCTGCTTGAAACGCTAATTAGAAAGGACCAGAAACGACAAAGAAGAAAGCCGAACTTACCCAATCTGTTGAAGACACGGACGAGAATAGAGCCGACTGAAAAGTGAAAAGAAGTTTATTTATTGGCATTGTTTCCTTTTCGATTATTTGTACAGATGTTTCACTTACGCTAATACTATCCTACTAGGATTTTTCGCTATTTTTTCGTCCGGGCGAAAAAGAAGGAATCGGGAAGATTCAGATTAATTTAAACATTACAGACATGTTCAACGGTATAATCTAGTTCGTACGTGACTTTCGTTTCTCTACAATTAAAAAATACCAGAATTTGTGGGTTCTCTGTTTGTAAAAACTTTCACTTGTTCAAAAATTTCATCCAATACTAGCTCGAATAATTTGTCCGACGGGTTATATGGCTAGGTCGTTTGGTTAATTTTTTGGCTCGGTTCCCAAGTTACCAACTAACTTTGTTCACTTCTGAACTCAGAAGAAAAAAAAATACTTGGTAACTTAGGTAAGAGAGCCAAAAAATTAGACGCGTTACCTAGCCACTTAACCCGTCGGATAAATTTGTGAAGTGGAGTCAGAAATGGAGTAAATTCATGAATAGTGATAGTTTGCACAGAAAGAGGACCAGTAAATAATGGTATCTTTAATTACAGAGAAACGAAAATTACGTACCAGCTACGCAGCTAGACTTAGCCGGTGAGTATGTATGTAATATGTAAAATACAAGGTGACTGGGAAACATATATTCAAACGATGGCTAAAAACGGATGTGTTTCGCGATTTTCGATGCATGGCATGCTCCCGACGACATTTTGCAAGAAGCTTATTCTTCAGAAAGACCGGTTGTGTACATTAAGTGTTTTTCTTTGAAGTCAACGGGCCTGGACTGAGGTTTGAACCAGCCAAAGCCGTTGAATGATTTGTTTAAAGCAAAGCCTATTTTTTAAAGAATTAACTATTTAGAGTAAGTATGGAAAATGAATAGTAAATAGTGCGAGGTTTTCATTAAAGAATTGAATTTTCTTATTAATCAAGTACTCGATCCCGGGTGCTGATTAGCTATCACAAAAAGAAGAGTTATTTGCGCGCTCTAATCTAATTTTGACAATACGGATATGTCAGCTACGATGCTTTCGCAGCTGTCAAACTTTTATCCGCTTTTAACCATTGTTTGAATCTGTAATATGTTGGGTTCTATAGGCTGTTCTATTCTTAGGCATGTTAAGAGACTTTCAATCTGAAAGAACCACTTAAAATAGACTTGCCTGCGAACATAAATGCAGACTTGTGTGTAAGGAGAACAACAAGAGAACAACCGAGAACAACTGTCTTGTTCTCCTAGCAGCAAACCCCATTTTCCACAATCTATCAGTTTGGAGGCATTTGTTGGAGACCCTTAATGTTGTGCCATAGTTTTATGTTAATTGTTTGTTTGTTTGTTTATGGCGAAAGCTGAATTAAAAAGTTAATAATAATACGATCGGCCCATAAACTGTTGTTGTTCACAACTTACTTCTTCAAAAGAGCCTTCAACTAGACTATTTATCTTTGATCTCCCTTTTTTGATGTCACCTTTGTCCACTGGTTTAACTGACGCTGAAGGGACAGATATAGGCTAACTCAAAATTAAAAACTCAATATTATTATTTTTAACTTTTATTACTGTCAAAATTAGAGCGGGTAAATAACTCTCTTCTTTTTGTGATAGTTAATCAGATCCCGGTCAGAATCAGAATCGGGAATCGGAATCGGGTACATAATAGTAAGAAAATTTAATTCCTTGAAGAAAACCTCGCACTATTTACTGTTTATATCCCCGTATTCTAAAATAGTTAATTCTTTAAAAAAAAAATAAGCTTTGGTTTAAACAAATCAGTGAACGGCTTTGGCTGGTTCAAACCCTAGTACAGGCCCGTTGACTTCAAGCAAAAACACTTAATCTACACAGCCGGAATAAGCTTTGCAAAATATCGCCAGGAGCATGCCACGCATAGAATGCCAGCGTAAAAATCGGTGGCGTGTCGTTGGGGGTTAAGGTGTATGGTATGAAATTTCTCCAAGCTAGAGAAGGGATGCAGCGTTGATGGAGCGTTTCGCTGTACCGCCAATAAAAGTACTGCTAAAGTAAGCTCTGAGCTCATGTAAACAAGTAAACAAACAAGATTCAGCACTTAGATATAATTTAATTGACGTTCTTATTTTTCGGCCCGTGATAACAAATAAGAATAAACCTTCTACACGGGTTAGTAAATAACAACTAACTTTAAAATCATATATACTGTACAACTATTAGTGTTCTCGTACAAATTACAAGTTACAATTAATTACAAGTTACACAACCTCACGAGCTTTAGTACAATGCATAAGTTTCCACCAAAATTAATTAATTAATATAACTATAATACTATTACTGTATGTATAATATTATGCACACTTAGTTTTATGTTGCGCCTAGCTGAAGACGTTTCTTCAGTCATAATTATTAAGCAAAAATTGTAGAGATAAATAAAATTGTCCATGCAATTGGGCTGTCTCTGTCTTGCACTCATCGTTGCCTCCTCACGACCTATAGCCTATCCAATGTGTAACTTAAAAAACCAACCATGATATTTCAGTCTTTAGCCTATCCTCTAAGCAATCATGTCTGACTGAACAAGACCAATCACCTGACTGGAAAAATTTCTCAACTTACCATTTCGATAATGCGCCAAGATTTTTTTCTCACAAACTAAAATACAAATGCTTTCCCATGTGTTTAGCCGGCCAAGCGAATGCGAGTCGGCAGGGGATCCTAAGCGAAACCGGTCTTGATCGGTTCCCATGATGACGTAAAGACCAGGAGGTTCGGCAAATTCAGAAATAGAGGAGATACCTTTGTTGCATTGCGATACCTTAGCTCGGATCCTAATACTGTCAGCCGTTAGTGGCGTTTTTGATTGCCGATGAGTTCGGCGATAGCGTAGCCGTTAGACTTTTTGGCGTTTTCGACGTTCGCCGGAAGCCGATAGCCGTAGCCGTTTCTTCTAATTTCTGTTTTTTTGCTCATCGGCTAACGGCTATCGCCTAAATTCCTATCTATCGCCTATCGGCCTCAGACTCGCCGATAGGCGATAGACGTTGCTTCCAACGGCTATCGGCTATCGGCTATCGAAAACGGTAAATAAACACGAATCGGCAAACTTCCTTCGTCTACCGGGGAACTTTCATCGGCAATCAAAAACGCCACTGTTGTTAGTGACCGTGTTTTGCAGAAGAGAACACGGGAAAGGATTCGCTACTCTTTCGAATACGTTTGTCTTTGGATTCGGTGTTGAACTAGAAGGAAACACGGGAGCTAAAAACGCTTGAAGCCATATAACACGGGAACTCATGTTAGGATGCGCACCATAAGCATTGTTCAAATAGATGTAATAAGCTGCAAAGCGCTAAACGTGATGTTTACGTCTTAATTCACACCCTAGTTCAAATTGAAGGTAAGAGTCATCAATGCGACGTCGGTGTTGCCACAATGATACAACTTTTTGAGCTTCTAAAGATCAGAAAAAGTGAAACACGAGTACAATTTGACCATTATATCGTAAAAACTACTAACTTAACAGATGGACAGCAGGGTCCTCGAACTAACAATAAGTAGTCGTAAACAGAACAAAACATGTTCTTTCGAAGAAAAGTTGTTACTTCAACTTCCAACAAAGTAGAACTCTTGTGCTTCCCGTGGTCGGTGGTAACCCTGGCGACGCTGCTCTTTCCTCGGCCCGCTGGCGGAGCCCAACCAAGCGGTCTGATTGGCTCTGCATAAGACCAGGGACCCATAAATTTCCTGTAATGCCTTGCCATTCATTGGCTGCTGGCGCCTTTGAGGGAGGAGTCTCTTTGGTGCGCACGTCCAATGAGGCAAACAAGAATGCCGATTCGACCCAAGTGGGGATTTTTGGAAACTAGATTTGGATCGGTCAACATAGCAACATAGAAGCATTGGAAATGACAAGCCCCCTGTAAAGGAAATGTATGGGTCCCTGGTAAGACAAAGTAGAACCAGTCTATTCTCCTTATACAGCTTATTACAGCGCGCCCCGAGGAAAAGACGAATCTGTATACGCCATATTATTACACTTTATTACACATTATATGAACGATGCTATACAAACGACTTATGACGAACATGGGTAGAGAGTCGCGAGCCTGAAAACGCAACTCTTATACTTGTACTAGTCCAGGGGCATTCACACTTGCGTGCAATCCTAACGTATGTTTGAAACCCGAATGTTTATTTATTATTTTGTTTGATATGATATTATATTTTTACACAAAAAAAACCTTTCGGGCCATGGCAATGCACAAAAATACACACACACATAACAGAAAATTGGAAAATTGAAGACCCGCTGAAAATGAGTTACTTCGTTGTTCCGCTATTCACGAAAAATCGATTTTCAAATAGGCCTAGTGGAATTTCCGTGTGATTTGTGATGCCTCTATGCGCTTGTATTTTTGCTGTATGCCTTACGAGAAAGATTTACCTTTTTTTTTGGGGGGGGGGGGGGGGGGCACTAAGCAATCTTCACCGATCTCACCACTGCCCACTGAAAAGCTGCATTTGTGTTGAGATTAAAATTTCGAGCGTCATAGTAGAATTACGCTGTGGGGACGGCTGGAGATATTCTGAACCTCATAACTAGAGCAGATAGTGACAATCCCTTTGCAGAATCCAAATAATTCAGTGTATCCAGTTAAATGACACACAAATGAGTTGGCTTTTCAGTTAAACTTTAACCCTCCCAACTCATCACAAACAACAAAAAAATGGAACAAATCTTCATCATTCATTCCGTACATCGGGCAAAAATATTGAGCGTAATTGTTAAAAAAAATAGTCCCGTTCTTTTTAAATACGTGATGTGTAAGATCACAAAAACAAAAATTGATTAATTGGCTGATTGACTTGCCTATACATCCGTTTAGCTGCCGAAGAAATTTTTAGCGCCAAAACTTGCGTAAAATATTCGGGATTAACATTCAGGTTTATTTCTGAATACTTGTGTAATAATTTGTTTACACTCTGAAAAAAATCGAGCGCTTTTTTAATTTGTACTTCTATTTGGCTGATAGAGACTTTTCAAGCGCACAATCAGCCGTGAAATGTTCCGGATTTGAACGATTTCTAAAGCTGAACATAGGTCTGAAAATTTTGCAGAGAACACGACTCTATTTCTGGGGACTCTCTCCTTATGTTTTTTTTTCAAAATCTGTAGATATACGACCTTGACTCGTCCGTGCTAAACCTATTCAGGAGACGCAATTAGACTCTGGAGGTTATGGTCCACTTTATTTTTACTTTTGCTCGTTTAGATTTTTTTTTCTTAAAGGACAGCTTGCACTCCGTAGTATTTCTGCTCATATATTCTGAGATAGCTGACGACCTCGTTCCATGTCCCTTGCCTTGGCAAAATTTGCCTAACCGGTCTCCGGACGAATAAGCGCTTTCGGAAACAATGTTTGTTCGCATGATCTGTCACGTAAAGAGAACAAACATGACAAGCGTGAGAATCAGTGTATTGCTAATAGAGGAGATAGGAAACAGACAAAAAGGAAGTAGATTCCTTTTTCTCAAAGTCTGTTTAATCTTATAATTAAATCCCTTCTCAAAATTTTCAAAAGCAACGGAACCCAAATCGACTCCCACCGAATCTGAAAGGGAGTCCCTTGTGATAACGGTGATGGTAATCATCTCGGTCCATGGGGATACGCGTAGTGAGTCCCTGGGACAAACAAAAAACGCGGGGAATCCGCTGTGGGAGTTCCCGACCCGAGGAACGTCGAGAATATTCCTAATGGTAATCGACGCGAATTTGCATCCTGCGGGCACCTAGTTTCAACGTGTTGCCGAACGACAATACTCTATATGACCAAGAACAGATAACGAGTCGATATGACTAAGTCCAAAACACGCCAGTGATCCTCAGGAAGAAGGAGTAAACGTTTCCGTAATGACTCAAACTCAACGACTCAAATCATGCGTCAAACAATCACGGCGCTCTTTGGGAGCAGCTGTGACACCGTTTCTTTCTTTCTTGTGCTGATACCGGGAGATTTAGCATCGGCAAGGAGAGATAGTCATAAAGAGTATTCTTCTCGGTCGTTATAGATCAACCTTACGTTGACTACACAGTTGAAAGGGACCAAGAACAAATTATTTACAAATTTATTTGTTCTTGACGGGATGAATTGAAAGTTCCCACTTTCCAGTACAAAATGATGAGTTCAGTTTACTGGAAAGGTGAATCGAAATCGAACATGACTCTAGGGTGACGTTTTTCGCTTGAATGGCTGTTGAGCTCGAAGAAAGATACCATTCAGGGGAAAATGTTACCGAATAAATCAATCCACACGGTAAAGGATCGAGACAGAGGAAGATGCCATCTTCCTCTAACCATTCAACAGAGCTCGAGGAGCATCGTGAACCGGAAACACCCATTCAGCTGGATGGTGTCGAGCTTTTCATGCGATAATGACCCTCGAGCTGGATGGCATCAACTTTGGAACAACCTTCATGATGTCTATCTGGTCGTCTACCGCAGAAGAGAACATTCCTTTCTCCTCTTTCCTCAAACAATCTATAGAGGCCTCCCTTTTCCAGAGTCGATGGAGAGTCGGCCTGGGATCTGCAGGTGTTGACGTTTCAGAAAATAGCCATTCTAGGTATTTCTAGTTCGCCTTGCGTGTTTTCGCCTCTTTTCAAACCGTAATTCAACCAGAACTTCACCAGAAAACGTCCCACTGTCTGCCCACGGTACTGTTTTGTGCTTTATAGTTTATACCCTGTGCCTGGATTTGGCTACTCTATGGAGCAATCGCCGCATACCGGCAGATTTCAAGAGAAAGAAACCACGTGTTGCACATGTGGGTAATTTTGAAATGGATAACTGGAAAACTGTTTTAGACGATTTTTGTAGTCGTCATAAGGTACGCTTCATTTTCTAACTTGCTGGGATGATCTCCTGACCATTGGTGGACTGGTGTAATCATTTTTCTCTACTAGGCTATGCAATAACTCTCCACGATGCAAGACTTTTGTTGTTTGTCAGAAATGTTACTAGCCTAAACGTTGGGGGGGGGGGCAAGGTATTTTCCATCTGGCTGGTCATTTTTGCCGACTGTTTTTCAAGAAAAAAAACTGTTTTTAAGAAAGAATGACTCTTTTCAAGAAAAAATTTACTTTTTAGGAAAAATCTCGGCGTCACCAAAAAAATCACGGGTGTCCATCTCAACGAAAAATTACGGGCATCTCCCCCTCAATGTTGATGGCCCTGCCTTTTGTTTAGCTTTGTCTCAAATCCTCAGTTTTGTGCAGTTGGGTTCTGGTTTGGTGAACTTAGGCACTGGACTTTCTATTAGACCTTACTCTTAGTAAGAGCTGATTAGGAGGTCCAAGGTTTGAATTTAAACTTCTGTATACAGGAGGGGTATCCAACCTCGTTTTTACACTACCTCAATTTTTGCCGCGAAAATGTTTAAACGAAATGTACAAGCTGTCCTGACAGTCAAGAGGCAAAATATGACTTTTTCAAAGTTATACGTCCAAAAATATTCAAATTCTGTGCCTTTTTTATCCCATTTTGTAATGTTTTAAAAAACTGTTTTCTGCCTATTGACTTTGCTAACTCTTCCTTTTTCACTGTTTTTAAACCAATCGAGGTAAGATTATAATGAAGTAGTTTTGTTTGAAAAGAAAAATATGTTTAACTAGAAATATTGAAGCAATATTTATTTATCCAATATGTAAACCATTCAGTTAGCTTCAGTCTGGTATTTTTGCCATATTTGTTGGTTCCTTTTTAAGCCAGATGGATTATTCTGAAGGGAAGACTTCACTGGAAATTTTAAATCTTGTCTGAGGTAGGATACCCCTCCTGTAGAATGGCCAGGAATAGTGGGTCAAAGTTGACACGTTTGTTGACTAAACTTTAGCCGATTATCTATGGCTCACGATGTCACACGAAAAGTCTATATTTTTGATTTACTAACAGAACTGATTGTCCCTAGAACGGTTTATAAGTGTCGTCCAGTGCCTCGCTGGCCGCTCGGCTCCATTTATATATACAAATATATGTTCTGCAACATTAATTCTATTGAATTTCCCTATTTCTTTCATGTCACAAAAACATAGGAGTCGTAGATAATAAGCTAAGGTTTGGTTTCCACCGGAGGCACAAGATCGATTGCCTGAAACCCAGTACCATAATTCTGCAATCATAGAATAAACCTATTTGACATATAACTAATTATATTACCTTGTATTACCTTAAATCACACTTGCTAGGGACAAGGCTGTGTAGCCTGTTGACATCGCTGGTGCTTATGATCTGGAATTTGACACTGGATCCCTGTGGTTTGTTTTCCATGTCACGTCTTTCTAGTCGCAGTCTACCCTTTTCTTAAAGGAATCTGTTGTTAAAAAAAAAATTATTCCATCACTAACCAGTAGTTGGGAACCCGCCCAACAATCCCAGTCTAGACCACATTCTCCTACTGCAGCAATGACATTAGTCAAGTAAAGCCACTCTACTCTATCAGAAAAGATTCTGCTGGCTGCAGATTCTCGATAGCAAAGGATGTACCAGGGCGGAGAATTTCCCAGCAAATGCAGCACACCGATGTTGACATCTTCAGTTTCTGATGTTGCTTCATTGCTCTTAACCCAGTCTAGAAATACTAATCTTTTTCCCACTTTCTGCCTACTTGCATCCTACTTGGGGAGCGAGTCCTGAACTTCTGATCCAGCTGGAAAAGATCTGCCTAGATGGGATGTCCGTGGCAGTGTTGACTGTTGGATTATGTGTAGAGGCGTTACTAGTCAAAATGTTTTTTTTGGGGGGAAGGTATTTACCAACTGACTGGTCATTTCGCTGACTTTTTTTCTGAAATTCCAGTTGTTTTTATGAAAAGTTAATTGTTTTTAGGAAAAATTCGATTGTGTTTACGAATAATCTAGGCCTACTGTTTTTGAGGAAAATTGTGCTGCTTTGCACCATTAATTTTTTTATACCGACTGGTCTAATATACTTGCATGTTTCTGTCATATGTGCCACTTTGAGAACAACTAGCATATTGATACCCATCAAGTATTTGAATGCCCCTAGTTGTTATTGTCCATACTGGACGATCTTGGATGCAAGTTGGAGAGTAAACTATGTTTTTATAATATAATTGCAATAATAAGGCTTTCGCCTCTATAAATTTCTCAGGACACTACACTCTAAACTGAATTTCAGCCAGGTGGTAGTCGACACCTGCTTTGAATTGGTTGATATTTTCGGCATTCGCAACACTTTCTGGGAGATTGTTCCAACGTTCTACTATTTGGTTTCTAAAGCTCCATTTTCCAATGTCTTTTCGGAATTTCTTGCCACTCAATTTCAAGTTGTTTCCTCTGAGACCGTTTCCATTGAAAGTAAGGACATCATCAGGCCTTATGTTATCATAATAACTATGGCAAATTTTAAAAGTTTCAATCAAAACACCTGGTAGAAATCTGTAAGATAGACTGGGTAATCGTAATTTTTGAAGCCGGTTTTCATAAGGCAAATGGCGAATGGCTGGCACAGTTTTTGTAGCTCTTCTTTGAACTTGCCCAATGGCGGTAATATCCTTGATGTAGAAGGGCCTTGTTGTTGTGTGGCCATATTCAATTAGTGGGTGAGCTAGTGCCTTAAATAAAATAGGAAATAGGGAATTGTCCTTAAATGCAAATGTCCTTCTCATAAGATTCACAATTCTTGTAGTTTTATGGTTTCATTTCCAGTGACAATCTGGATGTTTTCGTAGATCTCAGCTTTCTCCATGATAACTAAACATCTTGTTTGTGCCTCATACAGAGTGGCTATCAAACCTGATGTGGCATGACAATCTGCATTTTTTCCGCTTGTGGTCAATCACCCGTTCTTGGATCTCTACTTTCCACCTGCCTTTTCAGGTAGGAGCATAGCCTAGATCTAATATCCCATTTTAGGAACTGAGTCAGAGGATGTTGCTGTTGTAATAGTTTTCTGTCTTTTTTTTTAGGTGAAAGAAGCTGCTGGACTCAGCTCTCAGAAATCTCTACAAGTCCTTGTCCAGTACTTATTAAATGGCAGACTTGTGGATGAAATTTGCACAACGTTTGGAGCTCACTTGTATCCACTCTTGGAAGTTGCAGTGGAACCAGTAGTTGTGAAGAAAATTGAGGATCATTCATCAAAGTTATTTGTATTACTAGGTCGGCTGGTCCCAAGATTTTCAGATGCTCATAAGTAAGTGAACATCTAAGGCATGTTTCTGTGTTCCCACAAACAGTTTGTGGGTTGATTGTGGCTCGAAGAGAGCGTTTCCGCGGCCTTTCGTGCGGCCCACAAGTGTGTTCCCGCGACCAACAAGAATTTCGTGGCTCGCTTTGTGGCTCAAATTTCACAAAAAATTGCCGAGGTGACTGTCGATTTTGTGGCTCGATGTTATGGGGGAATACAAATTTAGCAGCAAAACAACATCAAAACAATAAAATTAAATACTTTCTCAAGTACGTATGTAGACATAAAACTGAAATCCTTTTTGCACGTGATGGTAAGGACGAAAGCCTGGAGTTCTATTTCTTGAGATTTTTACGTGATTTTTATTTATATTTTCGGACATTTGAATTAACGCCCAAAAAATAGATAAACGGCGTTTCCGCGAGTTTCAACTTGTGGCTGGACTGTATGGCACACGATTGTGTTTCCGCGAAAAATACTCAGAAGTGGTTGGCCCACAATTGTGTCGCGGAAGTACGCCTCTATTCATTATCGGATATAGCCTTTTAGTTCCAGACTCAAATAATAATTCTTGAAGGTTGAATCGAATGTGAATCCATGAATTCATTCTTGAAGGACAACTCGCACTACATGATGTTTCTGCCAAGATGTTCTGAAATAGTTGACCACTTTAAAACTTAGCTATGCGTACAGAAAATTACATAAGGCTCTGGTTGTTTTTACATCTTTCCATTTCCCTTGCCTTGGACGACAATCTTGGCAAAATTTGCATAACCAGTCTTCGGATTAATAGGGTTATCGATAACAGTTGGGAGCCCGATATGTCACGTAAAGGAAAAGCTTGACAATCAGTGTGATGCTAATGAATAAATAGGATACACTTATGAAGTGTAGAATCTCGGCAACGAGAATGGATGGAAATACTACCAAAGTACAATGAATTACTGACATAAGTTCGACGTGCCCTTTAGACCCGAAAATCGTACGGTACACTCCAACCCCCCTAACAGTACCTCACTGATTTTCTCACTTTCCTTCAGTTTCAGTTTCATTTCAGTTTCATTTGACTATATTTAAACACAAAAAAAATACATCAGTAACACTCCTGCCAGGAAAGCACAAAAGGTGTGCTTGGCTAGGGCAGGGAAATAACCTGTATTAATTATTCAACAAACAGCATCAACTAACTGAATACCCTATAGAAAAAAAAGAAGTAAAAACCTGTGGTTTCAACTTTGAAAAACAAACAAACAAGAGAAACAAGGAACAATAAAGAAAAAAAACAAAAAACGGGGGGGGGGGGTCTAAAGGAGGAAAACACTAAACAATTTTCCTGAAATGACCTTTCGCTGCTCGCTTGAATGAAATAAGGTTATTAGAATTCCGGATATCTAACGGTAGTAGATTCCAAATAGTCGGCCTTGTTTTGCCACCTTCGATGCGTATCATGTAGTCGGCGATTGTTTGCGAGAAGTTTTTTCATCAGAAAAAAACGGTTATGTACATTTCCCCCTGTTTCTGCTAGAAGTCCACGGACCGGGAAAAAGGCTTAAAACAGCCAACACTCTGGGTCAGAGTAGAACCGAGTTCTAGAGTATTCATCTATTTGAAAAACTAGAAAATGAAGAGTATATAGTGGGAGGGGTCCTTTAAGGTTGAAGTTTCGGTAAACAACTCTTAAAGGCCCCGTCGTAGCTATTATGCCAATGCGCTCTACTTCTGTAACTGCGTTCATTAATTCTTAAGCCGGAGACCCGAATTGTATATGTTATATTCTGGACCCGCTAACGACACCTCACTAATCTTTGCATTTGCCACGATTCACTAGTTTCCATGCGTATTATGCTCTTGACAGGTGTTCGAGTATCATGCTATTGATGCGTAAAACCGGTTTTCTGAATTTTGCCAAGTTTTTGCTAGAAGTCAATGGGTCTGAGAAAAGGCTTAAATAGCCGAAGCCCGTGAATAATGTGTTATAAGCAGAGCTTAGTTTTACAGTATTCAGATAGCTTTGAATATTTGAACGTAAATAGTGCTAGGTGTGCTGTAATAAGATAAGCTATCAGTTTTCAGCTTTGATGGATGTCTGATACCAAAGATACACGATGAAAGAGTTAAAAAAATGGTTGTTATAAATTTTGCCTCATTTTCTAGGTTTGCCCTGTCATACTTTGCACAAAACCCACCCCCCTTCCAACCAGAGGCGGGATTGTTACCACCAGCAAAGAAGAAGAAACCAAAGATGAATGAAGCACTCTCCATTGTTCAGGCGACGTACAACATGGTTTTGGTCGACAGAGATATTTCACTAGGCTGGGACTGGTGCCAGTTTTTACAGCACATGACAAATAGTAACTCCGAAGTGAGGTGGTAAGTGTCTTTAATTATAATCGAATTATTTTGATTAATGTCAAATCGTATAGGCTAAGCCTATTTTTAGTCAAACAGCACCAAGAAGCATAGTGTCCCTGAAGATTTGGAGCGAAGTGACTTCGTTTGGATTGGAACCTGGCTGAGATGGGCGAGTCCGAATCCGGATTTGAATCGTCCTTTTGGCTGGATTCGAATCCGGATTCGAATCTTCTGCTTGTCAGGCTGGATCTAGTCTACATCGTTCTACTTTCCGTTTTCCAATTTTTACACAATCAGCTTATGCAATCCAACTTTTTGATCTTCACTACCAACCATCCTCAATGACCTATCACGAAGAGCTAATGCAGGTATTAGCTCTCTGAAGCTGCTGTCTCGGCACGGAATTCCTTCAGATCACCTTTTGCGTGTTTATACCTCTTTTATACGGTCTTGCTTAGAATATTGTTCCCCCGTTTGGCACTACGGCTTGACACAGGAGCAGTCGGACGCAATTGAGAGAGTACAATTTCGGGCATTGTTGGTGATTTCAAAAGCACAAAAAATTCCATACTGCGCCCTCCTTGAACAGTTTGGTTTAGTTCCCTTGCTAGCCGTCGACAAAAGCTGTCGCTTGCTTTTGGTAATGGGTTGCTGAGCAGCACATCCCATCGCTCCATACTTCCCCCCGATTTCAAGCCACACCGAGAAAGACCCGCAAGAGCGGTGGCAGAAGCTGTACCTCAAATACAGCCTATCCAGGTGTCTCGAAACCGTTATCTGAAAAGCTTTGTGTTTGTTAATTTTTTTAATGCTAGTGCTAGTAAGCAAGCGCAGCTACAGCTATAGTTTGTTAATTATATTTATATTTGATTGTTATTGTGTAGTTTTAGTATTGTAATTGACTTGATTAGGCAGTCATTATGTACCTGAGATTAGTTGGACCATTACTTTATTTTAATTCATAATTGTGGACTCTAAATTGTATATATATATTTACTGACGACTAAACGAATATTCGGCTTGTCCGCTTCCCGTTTTTGAAATAAAATTGAAATTGAAAAATTGAACGTTATTTGATAACCGTAGATATCTTTGCTTTTTGTCACCTCTGATTTTTATGGCACTTGCAGCCTCTGGCTCAAGTGCCATATACCGATCGCAATTCCGTCTGTCGGTCGGTCTGTCGGTCGGTCCGAATTTTTTTGTCCCACATGTTCGAGTTAGGGTACTTCCAGATGTGTTAGGACGATGAAACTTGGCAGGAAATCAGGGACCCGACCAAACTAACCTGGAAATAATCAGTTTCCCGATCCGACCATCTGGGGGGGAGTGGTGGGCCGGGGAATTCTGAAAATTAAGTAGTTTTTGTCACACTTTTTCGAGTTGGGGTACTTCCAGATGTGCTAAGACGATGAAACTTGGCAGGAACATCAGGGACCCGACCGGATTAACCTGGAAATAATCAGTTTCCCAATCCGACCACCTGGGGGGGGGGGGGAGTAGAGGGCTGGGGAATCCGGAAAACTGGAGTAGTGTGTAACTTTCGAACGGGTGATCGGATTGGAATGAAACTTAATAACTGAATAAATGGCATACCGCTGATGTCCGATTTGATGTCCGGACCGGATTCGACAGCTATGGGGGAGTTGGAGGGGGAGACCGGAAATCTCGAGAACCGGTTAGAATGGAGGGATCGGAGTGAAACTTGCAGAGAAGAATAAGCATCTGCTCCAGATAAATCGTTTGTACATTTGGACTAGATCCGGACACTGGGGGGGGGGGGGTGGAGGGGAGTTTCCCGGAATTCTGGTAATGGCGGTTTTGGGGATTTTCACGACGGAACTTGGGAGGCGTATCAGGGACCCGATCAAACTGACTTATAAATAAAAATTTACATGATCGGATGGTCGTGGGGGGAGTAGCGGGAGGGGGAATCCGGAATATTGAGTCATGCGTAACTTTGGAACGGTTGATCAGATTTGAGTGAAATTTGATAATGGATCAGAGGACATGTCTCTGGTGATCTTTGTCATGTCCGGACCAGATTCGACAACAATGGGGGGGGGGGGGGGGTGGAAAATACGTGACCGGCTCAGACTGGGGAGATCGGGATGGAACTTTGTGGGAATAATAAAGAGATGCTCTGGATAAATCACTTACAGAACCGGATTGGCTCCGGCGACTGTGGAGGAGTTTGAGGGGGGGGGGGGGGGGTCCGGAATTCCGGTGATCGCGATTTAAGGTACTTCCAGATGTGCTAGGACGATGGAACTGGGCTGGAATATTAGAGATTTGACAAGATTGGCTCAGAAATCGCCACTTTCCAAATCCGACATTCCTTAAAGTACCAATCTTGACCGTAAATTTAGAAAAATACTTTTAAGCAAATTATACATTTTCATGATCCCCATGAGCCCATTATCATTTTTGCCTCAAGGGTTTTGCTTAAAAATGAAGTTCTAGCTTCCTTAAAGTGCGCATCTAAACCGCAAGGTCGAAAACTACTTTTTTAATGAAACGATACATCTCCACCAATGATCTTTTGTGCCACAAGGGTTTTGCTTAAAAATTTATTTTATCACCCTTAAAGTGCACATTTTAACCGAAAAGTGAAAAAAAAAACTTTTTGCCAAACGGTTTATATCAGTGATCCCTAAGGGCCTGTGATCGTTTTGTCTCAATAGTTTTTCTTACAGATGAATTTCTAGCGCCTATAAAGTGCGTCTCATTACAGCCGAGTTCTAAAACAAAATACTTTTTCTCTAGCTCCCTTAAAGTGCGCATCTGAACCGCAAAGGTAACCTTAAAAGTACTCTTGATCAAACACTACATCTCAACCCATGCAAGTGCCATATGAGCTTAGGGGAGACTAGCCATGATTGGGACAAAAAACGCTTGGATCGCTACAACTCCAAAAGTTGTGAACCGATTTTCTTGCTAAGTATGGCAAATGGAAGCCTAATCTATGCTCCGCTTATCAGATTTTTTCCGATTTTGTGTTGCTGTTAGTTTGAGAGCAAAAAGAGAAATGGCAAAGTCCTCCATTTTGTCCCAATCATAAACTTGCCGTCTACCCCTGGGACATAATGGTGGGGTTCATTGGGACACCATTACTTCAGATGCGGTAATGGCTTAAACATGCAAAAAAATGTAAAAATGAACATACGGTGCAGAAAGAGAGACAAAAAAAAACAAAAGACATAAGATCTATATTGGTTGGAGATCTTCAGCCGAGACCAAGTGCTTCAACACTCGTTCCGTACCACCCGATCTCATGGGATCTCCCAGTTTAAGCACAACATTTATTTTTTCCAGCAAAGATTCCTCATCTGTGCAAAGAAATTTGTGCGATTTCAGCATTTTTTTCATGGAAAACAGCTTGATGGTTTCGACGACTAAGTGTTTCAGACTTTTTTACGAGATAGATTCATAAGTCTTCCAAGCTTTCTTGCTCCTCGGAAGACCTTCCACGTGAAGCGATTCATCACTGCATCCATCGTTCAGTATGGATTGGTCATCATCATCAGTAAAACCGAGAAATTTTACTTCCTTCTTTTTCATCATTCTAAACAAATACGAAAAACAGAAAATGGCTTTTTTTTCATCTTCGGAATGCTGAGAAACATTCCATGCTGTTAACAAACAGGCTGGAAGGAGCAAATAAATTGAACCGATAATGTTGAACTATCCTGTTTATGACCGGGATAATTGGGACACAGTGACAAATGAGCCCGCTTTGCACTGTGTCCCATACATCCCCATATTTTTGTTTGAAGATTGCTTGTCCCAATCATGACTGGTACATGTGTCCCAGTCATCACATTTTGACCTGAAGTTAAAGTGACCTAAATTTGAATGATAGATGGTGCTCATTGACGAAACGGGGATGCCTCAGAAGAAGCCCAATAGCAAGGCTTCATTTGTAGCTATCATTCGATCTTCTATCTTTATCATGTGAAAATCTGCCCAACTTTAAATTGCTCCATCGAATTTACAAACAGGGTCGAAAAACTCACTTCAAAAAAAATTCTGATACAAATTCCATCCAGTAATGGCCGCAACTAGGCTCAAATGTGCGCCGCTAGATGGCGACTCATCCGTGATTTAACTAGAATTTTAGCTCCAACTTTTCATTAGAAAAACCTCGATGTCCCATATATAGACGTGTCCCAATCATGGCAAGTCTCCCTACAGCTCTTGTTTAACTATGTGCATGATGTGATTTCTGTTATGGTCGGATTCGAATCCGGAATCGAATCCTCAATTCAGTATAATCTAAAAAAAACATATAACGGACGAGCCGATGGGTTGTTTTTACGTCAACATAAGTCACAGCAATACAGTCGATACGTATATACAATTTTCAGCATTTTACCAACGTCTTATCATAAATATGGTCAATAATATAATAAAATACCATTAATAAAATATAAATAATATAAAATTAACATTCAAATGCGCTCCGAGTTAAATAAACGAACAAAAGAGGGGACGAAACTCTGAGCATACCTTGCTCGCAAAGCTACCACCGGCTCTAAACGAGGCACAGGCTCGGCAGCTTGACGAGGAAGACGAATTCGGGAGGGGACAAAATCAGGGGGGAGGATATCACGGTGAGATTGGTTTTGGATTATAGATTTACCGAACTTCATACAAAGTTGAAGTCGGCGGCAAGAAAGTGTATCTAACTTAAATTGATTTAGGAGAAGAATGTAAGGGACTTTCGGAGCTTTGGATGTAACAAGCAACGCTCTATACTGTATCCTCTCAAGCAAATCCGACTGTTCCTGGATCAGACCAAAGTGCCGAACCGGACATCCATATTCTAGGTTAGAACGGATAAAAGAAATGTAAACGCGTAATAAATGGGGAGATGGAACACCACGAAATGGTGGATTCGGATTTGGATTCATACCTAGCCCTGGATTCGGATTCGAATCCTTTCATGATTGGATTCGCCCATCTCTGGAACATGGCCTTCCCGTAGTCAGTTGGGTTTTTGCAGTAGATTCCGTTCCTGCGTGCGATGCGTAAAAGAGGAGGAAATTCGCATCCTACTGCGAAAATAGGCCTTGCCGGGCACAACGGCTTGGTACTTCAATTGTTTCCCGATGAAAAATTTGTAGCATATATGTAGTTGTATGGTCGTTGTACGAAAAGTTGCATGTAGTAATATGCAGTAGTACAGAATACTTTAATTTAATGGGCCTCACACTGAGCTAATCTTAAGCAGTTGTATTCAGTAGCATCCCGCCTTGCTCCAGTAGCATCCAGTCTTGATATAGTAGCATGTAGTAGCATCAGTTGGTACTGCATGCTACTTTTTCGTACAACTTCGTACTACTATTTTGAGATAATTTTTCATCGGGTGTAGCTCCCTTATGACGGAGTCTTTTCGACAGATTTCCAGGGGGAAAATAAGCATCTGTTTTTTTTTTGTCGTTTGTCATTACTCCTTACGGGTATTGTATGTGTCATTTTTATGTTATTAATTTAATTACTGATCTTTTAGGCTGGCCTGTGAAACTGTTGCACTGATTTTCAACATGAGCGAATCCCAAAAGGCTGACCTCGTTTCTGGACATATACCGGTTGACGAATACCGCACATTCATCCTCAAGCAGCTTCAGCAACCCCATCTACCCCCCAAAACCGACTCTCTTCCACACGAAGACATGAAATTCACCGATAAAGTGACTTCTGTTGCTGGAATAGACCTACCAGTAGCAGACAAGTCCTTAGCAACGAAGGGGTGCCTGGTACCCGTAGAATCGGCCGTAGATAACCTACGAAGCTTGGCCCTTGCTGTTGCAGAAAACGTCCCAGTATTGATCCAAGGTCCTGTCGGGTCGGGCAAAACCTCCTTAGTTGACCACCTAGCTATGATAACTGGACGGTATAACACGCCTAAGTACACCAAAATACAGCTTGGTGATCAAACAGATAGTAAAGTCCTAGTGGGGACATACCGCTGTACAGATGTACCAGGTGAGTTCGTTTGGCAGGCTGGTGTACTTGCACAAGCAGTGAGTGAGGGGCATTGGATCCTACTTGAAGATGTAGATTATGCCTCAATGGATGTTTTGAGCGTCCTGGTACCAGTTCTAGAGTCCCGGACTTTGTTAGTCCCAGGGCATGGGGAAAGTATAAAAGCTGCTCCAGGCTTCCAGATGTTTTTAACACAAAGGCTTCTCAGTGGCGTGACCGGGCTGTATAAGCAACACGTGGGACAGTTCCACATTGTTGAAAGGTACCTGAGAAAGATACACGTTGAGCCGTTGTCGAAAGCCGAGCTTAAAGTTGTGATCGAAACTAAGTATCCAATGTTGAAGACGATAGTTGACCGGATCTTGGAGGTGTTTTACGCCGTAGCGCCAGTGCAGGATGGTGCTGACTTGTCAGTCGCGCTCAAATCACGTGACTCGCGCTTGGTTTCAACCCGCGACCTTTTAAAGTGGTGCCATAGAATGTCCGAAAATTTCGACGTTCAATCTCCGGTGAGCCAACACAACGCGTTTCAGGATGCGATGGATGTGTTTAGTGGGTCAGTGGCAAAAAGTGAGGCACGGTTGCCGGTTGCTGAAATAATCGGCGGGAAGTTGAATATCCTGAAGGCGAAAGCGGAGTTTTATGTGAATTCGCACAAGCCGTCTGTTGATGTGGGTGAAAAGAGGATAATTGTTGGAAGAGCATCTTTGACCATAAGGGAGAACAAGGAATTGTATAAGAGGTAAGTTTGATTGGTTTTCAAAGTGGTTTCTGTCAATGGGACGGCGTAAGGGTTCTATCTCTGTGGCTTTTTTGGGCGGGCACTAATTAGGCGGCTTCATGAACCGTCGAGTTTTCTTAAACAGATACATTTTTTTTAGTTATTCATACGCAAAAATGAATAGCAGAGTGGAGCGAGGCTATGCCGTGTGTCTGATTTAACCTATGGGTATAATAGACTGTAGTTGTATTGCTAAAATATAACTATCAAAGTGTTACTGCCGAATTTGACCTTTCACTAAAAAAAAATAAATAAATAAAATAATATACTTCAATCACTTTACCATTTTTGTCATTAAAACACTGAAAAAGGACTAGCTTGCACAACTCAACAAATGCTGGAACAAAAGCCACCATGTTTCGCTTCTGATGTCGGAAAAAGGGTCGATTTTTTTTTTTGCCGCTATTTAACAAAGGTAGCATCGTTGTCTCGTGGACGACCTACGTTCCCCTTTGTTGTGCTGCCAGGTAGTTAGGATCCTTAGGATCCCGTGTTGCGCGAGTCCATGTTGCGTGTGTGCTGCGTCGGTCCTCTCACACCACGAGGGCTCGTGCGTTCCATCAACATGCAAATGAATTGGCTTATATCATTTATGACCCGCTTCTGGGGAACAGCGGAGTAAAATAAAAAAGAAGAAGTAAAAGGCACAAAAACACTTTAAAACATAACAGAACCATTAAACATTTTTAATTCTTTAAATACACCTTAAACATGTTGACACAAATTTTGACTTATGTCCAAAGAAGTGTGGTGATTTCCTGAACATAGAAATTTGAAATCAATTTACGATCGCGGAAGGATTTTGGGAGATACATAGAAGATCTGGTGAGGGCATACTATCAGTTTCTGTGAGGTATAAATATGCTTATAGTAATCTTTTTGTTTTATTGTAGCCTATGTAATTTGTACCACGGAAAGCCCAACTGGCCATGGTAAAAAATTAAGTGCAAAGCAGATACTACTACTTAACACTTTTTGAAGTAGGAAAAAAAAAATAACTACATAATTATAACGCTTTAAGCGAAAAGTGATCTATGTCGTAGTACCACCTGGACAAACACTGACAGGTGTTTAATAGTACCAAAAGATCCACTAGTGGGTTCCGACTTCGATTTTCTGCGGGATTGGTTGCATTTACGCAAAAATGGACTAGGATCCCATGCTTGCTTTGCGTCTTTGTAAAGACGCAGCGTAGCTCAGTCGGAAAGCAGCATTAGCTTTGATTAAAAAAATACGGACAAAATTGCATAACCGGTATTTCCGACCAGTGAGCTTCTCAGAGGCAAGAAGCGGGAGCCTGGTCTGCCTCGAACAGAGCTAAACAGGGCAGATGCAAAATTCAGGGTTATGTCGTTAAGTTGGACGAAATGACATAGGAATTTCCAAACCTCGGAAATGCAAATGAATGGAATGATGAGGGACGTAGAGAAAGGAATTCAGTTCAGTTCAATTTTTATTAAATCCAAAATAAATGAACAAAATAAGTTTCAACCCTTATAAAGCGCTATGGCCCGTTAAATAAGGGTTTATACCAAAATAAACAAAGAACAGTTGAAGAAATGGTTTTATTTTTAGACTTTGTTGGCAAGGCGGGTCCTTCAAAGCACTGATGACTCACCATAACGTCCGCAATTTCACTGCTTTTTGATGACCTTTTCTGAAACTTTTTTGCCTCAAAGCGATGCTGTAATTGCTAGGGATTCAGCTACAGACGGTTGCAAGGAAAACATTAAATGCTATCGTTTTTGGGGAAACCCCGAGCTTCCAGAGACAATCCATGTACTTCCGCTTCAGTCAAGTGTGCTAATATTGTTCTAGTGCCCGAATGCAAGGAAAACCAATACTTTCCGCTAAACGCGGGTGATCTCGAAAACTGAATGACCATTGTAGTGTGTTTATTACACTATTCTTTCTTATAGTTGGAGCGAATTTCGCTTAGCATTTTTCATTTTTTCTTCGGCATTCTTGCGTCAGGCTCTGACTGGTCTAAACATATAATAATACTAATTTGTTTATGACCCACTGTACATGTACAATGTGAAGATAATGGAAGAAAGAAGAGAAAAAAGGATACAACACATAAAAAGGCTAATAAAATAGAAACGAGAAAGTCAACAGAATAAACGAATTATCCCGTGGTGTGGAGAAAGGCTTTGATAGACTTGAACAGATAATTTGTTGCGAAGCGCTTTTTTTTCAAACCTGCGTAGCATCTTTTCTAAATTCTTTCGTATTTTTTACCCCACTCGGTGGCGTTAGTTCTTTTTCGTTATCCTCTCTAACTTCACCTATTCTTTTGGACCCCTCTTGCTTATTCTGCCTTTTATAATATACCTAGTTCCCTTGTGTTTCTAAAATCCCTACCTCTCTCCATTGTTTCGTTTTGTGCCTACGAATTATTAGCGCTTTTTCGGCCATGCCGAGTTTTGTCCGTCACACAACACAAAGTTTGCCGGAATTCTCAATGTCCGCTGACTACTCTTTTACGCATAAGGATATGAGAATTTTCCGTTTTTTCCGTTTTTATTTGCTTAGTTTCCCAACATCTTAACCACGGCGCGTTTAGTTCTCAAACATTTTGCTCCCAGCCGCCGCGTCGGAGAGTAAAACGTTGTGTTTTAGGTCATGGTGTTAGGGTTTACTGTTATAGGCTTCAGCCTAAACCGTAGCCGCTCAACCGAGTGGCCTGAAAGGAAGGGCACGTCCTTTCAGCTGACTTAGCTGTCTACGTACTTTTCCGAACCGGTAGCATCTAACGAAGGCGTAGATTTGTTGGAATGGTTTTCGCTATGTTCAGATTCAGGACACGTTTATTAAAGGACACCTGAATGAAGAGTACCAAGTATCATCCCTATCTGTATGACTTCCGTTAACATTGCCTGCAGAAAACTCAATCCAAATACGAAATAGTGTTACCAAGCTATGATTTTTGCTCCTTTTGCATCTGTCCTTATTTCGGTACCGAACAGTTTTAGAAATGAACAAATGTCTCCGTTCAACCCTTCTTCTGGAATATTTTTGGGATCCCAAAACGTTAGTGACGGATACCTATGACATCGCAAAAGTTGTCCGTCCGTCCGTCCGTCCGTCCGTCCGTCCGTCCGTCCGTCCGTCCGTCCGTCCGTCCGTCCGTCCGTCCGTCTGTCCGTCTGTACGCACGATAACTCTCGAAGGGATTGAGATATTTTGATGAAACTTGGTGGGAGGATCCTTTGGGTCAAAGTACAAGTCAAGTTCGAAGATGGGCTCTGTAGCTCTATTTTTAAGGGTGGGGGAGGGGTTTCAAATTAAGGGGCAAACAAAATATTTTGAAACAGCTAATGTGATAGTCGATTATGGGGTAAGAAGACATGCTGAACACGATGGTGAAAACCATTTTCTCGCCGGACCAATAGTTCGCCCGGAATCCGGCCAAAACCGGAAAGTTCGTGAAGAGTAAAAGTTTTATTTGAAGTTGATTAGATGTTCGATTTAGGGGTAAGAAGACATGCTGAACACGATGGTGAAAACCATTTTTTGACCGGACAAGTAGTTAGCCCGGAATCCGGCCCAAACCGGAAAATTTGTTCAAAGCAAAAATTTTATTTGACGTTGATTAGATGTTCGATTTAGGGGTAAGAAGACATGCTGAACACGATGGTGAAAACCATTTTCTCGCCGGACAAGTAGTTAGCCCGGAATCCGGCCAAAACCGGAAAGTTTGTTAAAAGTAAAACTTTTATTTGAAGTTGATTAGATGTTCGATTTAGGGGTAAGAAGACATGCTGAACGCGATGGTGAAAACCATTTTCTCGCCGGACAAGTAGTTCGCCCGGAATCCGTCCGAAACCGGAAAATCTGTTAAAAGTAAAATTTGTATTTGAAGTTGATTAGATGATAGATTTAAGGGTAAGAAGATACGCTGAATCTGTATATGACAATCATTTTTTACCCGGACATATAGTTCGTCCGGAATCCGGTTGAAACCGGATTTTTTTTATAAGTTAAAGTTTTATTTGAAGTTGATTAGACGTTCTTTATAGGGATAAGGAGATGCGCTGAATTCGTTTCTGAACTGTCTTTTTTTGGCTGGACAAGTAGTTCGCTCGGAATTCGGCCGAAAACGGAAATTCGGCAGAAGTAGTTTCGATCAGTATCGTCAAAATAAATATGGCTTATACAGGTATATCTGAACTTAATTTTCTCAGATGATTAGCCTGGCGAAGACTGGATCTGGTTTACCCTGACATATACTTCGTCCGGAATCCGGTTGAAACCGGATTTTTTTTATAAGTTAAAGTTTTATTTGAAGTTGATTAGACGTTCTTTATAGGGATAAGGAGATGCGCTGAATTCGTTTCTGAACTATCTTTTTTTGGCTGGACAAGTAGTTCGCTCGGAATTCGGCCGAAAACGGAAATTCGGCAGAAGTAAAGCAGGTAGTTTCGATCAGTATCGTCAAAATAAATATGGCTTATACAGGTATATCTGAAATTAATTTTCTCAGATGATTAGCCTGGCGAAGACTGGATCTCGCGTAGACAAGACGTAGTCAGGACGTAGTTGTCTGAGTCAAATATTATATTTTTGGGATCCCATCGAAATCTTTGATCTTGTTTAACAAGTTAAGCCCAAACGTATATCTAGAAGAAATTCCATTACGATCCGGCCAGCGCTGTACAAGATTTGAATGAATTGCGCTTTTTGTCTTGGAGGCTGCATGTGCAAACCTCCAGAAACGAACATCCTTATTTTGAGAACGTCACGCTCAGGAGAAGAATGCTCTCCGTGGCTATGTCTGTAAATGCTTTCTCCATGGTGTATTCAAGTATGGTTTCATTGTTCAGGTGTCCTTTAATCTTTACTTACTGTTATGTTTTCACTTCGAAGCTTCACCACACTCTCCTATGATCTCCTTAGAAAATGAATAGAAAAGCCTTTTTATAGACTTTCACTGACGTTAAACTCGCCTTGCTCAGCTCCCGCTGATCATCTACTCATCTCCCGCTTGCAAACTGCAGCGTCTTGGAAGCGTTATGCAAGAACTTCTAGTGGAACTTGGTTTTGAATTCTCCTTTTAAATCTTGCTGAGTTTAAAGTTTAACCGAAAAGGGCTAGGATAGGACAATCTAGTTACCCATCACTTATTCACTTAAATTGGCTTGAAGACCCGCTGAAAATGAGTTACTTCGTTGTTCTGCTATTCACGAATAATGGATTTTCAAATAGTGGAATCTCCGTGTGATTTGTGGTGCCTCCATGCGCTTGTATTTTTGTTGTATGCCTTACGAGAAAGATTTATCATTTTTTATGGCACTTGCAGCTTCGCTCAAGTGCCATATACCGATCACCTTTCGGTCGGTCGGTCGGTCGGTCGGTCGGTCGGTCGGTCGGTCGGTCGGTCGGTCTGTCCACTCATCTCGAGTTAGGGCACTTCCAGATGGGCTAGGACGATGAAACTTGGTAGGAAAATCAGGGACCCGACCAAACTAACCTGGAAATAATCAGTTTCCCGATCCGACCATCTGGGGGGGAGTGGTGGGCCGGGGAATTCTAAAAATTAAGTAGTTTTTCTCACACTTTTTCGAGTTGGGGTACTTCCAGATGTGCTAGGACGATGAAACTTGGCAGGAGCATCAGGGACCCGACCGGACTAACCTGGAAACAATCAGTTTCCCAATCCGACCTTCTGGGGGGGAGTGGAGGGCTGGGGAATCTGGAAAACTGGAGTAGTGTGTAACTTTCGAACGGGTGATCGGATTGGAATGAAACTTAATAACAGAATAAATGGCATACCTCTGATGTCCCATTTGAAGTCCGGACCGGATTCGACAGCTATGGGGGAGTTGGGGGGGGGACCGAAAATCTCGAGAAACGGTTAGAATGAAGGGATCGGAGTGAAACTTGCTGGGAAGAACAAGCGTCTGCTCCAGATAAATCGTTTATACATTTGGACTGGATCCGGACACTAGGGGGGGGGGTGGAGGGGAGTTTCCCGGAATTCCGGTAATGGCGGTTTTGGGGATTTTCACGACGAAACTTGGGAGGCGAATCAGGGACCCGATCAAAATGACTTATAAATAAAAATTTACATGATCCGATAGTCGTGGGGGAGTAGCGGGAGGGGGAATCCGGAATATTGAGTCATGCGTAACTTTGGAACGGTTGATCGGATCTGAGTGAAATTTGATAATTGATCAGAGGACATGTCTCTGGTGATCTTTGTCATGTCTGGACCGGATTCGACAACAACTGGGGGGGGGGGGGGGGGGGAATACGTGACCGGCTCAGACTGGGGAGATCGGGATGGAACTTTATGGAAATAATAAAAAGATGCTCTGGATAAATCACTTATAGAACCGGATTGGCTCCGGCGACTGTGGGGGAGTTTGAGGGGGGGGATCCGGAATTCCGGTGATCGCGATTTAAGGTACTTCCAGATGTGCTAGGACGATGGAACTGGGCTAGAATATTAGAGATTCGACAAGATTGGCTCAGAAATCGCCATTTTCCAAATCTAACATTCCTTAAAGTACCAATCTTGACCGTAAATTTAGAAATACACTTTTAAGCAAATTATACATTTTCATGATCCCCATGAGCCCATTATCATTTTTGCCTCAAGGGTTTTGCTTACAAATGAAGTTCTTGCTCCCTTAAAGTGCGAATCTGAACCGCAAGGTCGAAAACTACTTTTTTTTTATCAAACGATACATCTCAACCCATGATCATTTGTGCCACAAGGGTTTTGCTTGAAAATTTATTTTATCACCCTTAAAGTGCACATTTTAACCGAAAAGTGATTTTTTTTTTTTTTTTACCAAATGGTATATATCAATGATCCCTAAGGGCCTGTGATCGTTTTGTCTCAATAGTTTTTCTTACAGATGAATTTCTAGTGCCTATAAAGTACGTATCATGTACGTATCTCGCATCTGAACCGCAAAGGTAACCTTAAAAGTACTTTTGATCAAACACTACATCTCAACCCATGCAAGTGCCATATGAGCTTACAGCTCTTGTTTTTTGTTCAGGCACTAAGCAATCGTCACCAATCTCACCACTGCCCACTGAAGAGCCGCATTTGCGTTGAGATTAAAATTTCCCGCGTCATAGTAGGATTTACGCTGTGGGGACGGCCGGAGATATTCTGAGCAAGAGCAGATAGTGGAAATTAAAAAAATTCCTTTGCAGAATCCAAATAATTCAGTGTATCCAATTAAATGACACACAAATAAGTTGGCTTTTCAGTTAACTTTAAAAGGTTCGGAAACATTGTTCCTTTTAATTGTGAGTTTTAAAGGTTGGGAAACAATGTCCCTTTAATTCTGACTTGAGTTTAAAAGGTAAACCAGATAAAACTGTAAATATAAAGATAGGAAGACCCTTCGTAAAGGTGCCTTCAGACTGAAACGTAAAATCTTACGTTACGCTTCCGTAATCTCTTACGTTACGTCGACTCTTTCACACTCCAGGTGGCCCCCTTCAGACTGACGTAAGAATAAAATTAGAGAATTTATTTTATTTTATCAGCTTTTCATCAGTTTTGACAAAGAAAAAGACAAGTAAAAGATGCCAATGACATATTTCAACAACTAAATGCTATCTACCTTTTTTGGAAGTAATTCAGATTATAATCCTTGGGAACTTGGAAAAAAAATCATAGGAATCTACATTGTTCCAACAGAATTTGAAAATAAACTGTCACACAAACTGGTTTGATTTGACACCCTAATTTCAGTCTACTGACTGTCCCCAGAGTCTTTGCCCCAGAGTCATTAGGATGCAGTTTTGAAGCGCTACCATGACACATATGGCTCCATTTCAAGATTATGCTCAGAGTAGTAGACAAGTTCTAAAATGTTTGTCCAATTTGTGCTGTTTTGAGCTAATGTGACAAGGATACTACTTTTTCCATCATAAATCCAAGGTCTCTCTTGGAAAAATTGGCCACCAGTTCGGGTAAATCCTTTATGTTTCAATTTCTCTTTTATCTTCTTACGTTGCCTTACGTTACGTTTCTTAAGTTGAACAAATTTCAACTCTTGATTTTTACGTTACGGAGGAACAATTTTACGTTACGGGGAACTACGTGGGCTTCTTACGTCGACGTAAAGTCCGTAAGTGTCTCAGTGTGAAGGGAGTACGTAAGAGCTTTTTTCAGTCTGAAGGGACCTTAACAAGAGCAGGAAGGCTGGATAGTGTCGACAAGCGCTAACAAGAAAATCGCCAATTTCAGGTGGAAAGTAATAGCATTTTTGAAAAACGTTTTTTCTGATCCCTTTCATAGGGAAAAGATCATTTCTAGTAAGAGCTGTGCTTTAAAGAATATATTACTTTCAGAGTCCTTAAGAGCACATTCTCCTTCACTCGCCAGGCCACCATCCTTCTTGAGCGAGTTGCCGTCTGCATCCGAAACAACGAACCAGTCCTTCTCGTCGGTGAAACCGGCTGCGGCAAAACCTCAACCGTCCAGTACCTCTCTCGCGTAACCCACCACCCCCTCACCGTTTTGAATATGAACCAGCAATCCGACAGCACCGACCTTCTTGGCGGGTATAAACCAGTAGAGATCCGACATGTCGTTGCTCCCGTCAGAGACGCGTTCGAGGAGCTCTTCGTCAGATGTTTCAACCGCGCGGAGAATTCAAAGTTTCTTGGCCACGTGATGCGGACCTTCTGCAATCAGAAGTGGACGGATCTTTTTACGCTGATGCTTCACAGCCAGAAGGCAGCTGTGAAGAAGTTCAAGGACGATGCGAGTTTGGTGAAGCAGTGGGAGGAGATGGGAAATAGGATTGTGCAGCTGAAGGCGCAGGTGAAGCACATTGAAAATGCACTGGCGTTCGCGTTTGTTGAGGGAAGTTTGGTGAAGGCTGTAAAAAATGGTGAGTATCAAGAAGTTTCTGTTTTTTATTTATTTATTTATTTATTTAACTAAATGGACGGCCAACAAGGGCCATATACATCTACAAACACCAACAAAACAAAACAAAATTAAGAACAAAACACTAATTCACTGAAGGAGAGAAATTGCAGAAGAGCAACTTCCCCCACGACAACCATATTGGCAGCGTCAGCCTCATGTGCGGCCCAGCCAGGACAGCCAGCAGCGGATTCTGGGACTCAAGAATACGCTTCTGCAGGGAAAGGGCAGAAAAGCGTCTAATTTCTGGGAAAGAGGGAAGGCCTTCACCAACAAACATTGATGACGCACTACAGTTCCACTTGAAGCCATGCAACCAACGAAAAGAGTTATTGTATAGGACACGAAAACTGGTTTCGCGCCTAACCCTAATATTAGTTACAAGAGCCACACAGTAAAGCTGAGTGCAGTACATCTTGAAAAGAAAAGTCTTGACGTGCGAGTCGCAAGCCCCAAACTTCCTTATTAGCAGATTAGCTCGAGCGCATAGTGCCCGTGATAGGGCTTTTACATGCAGCTCGTCGCTCAGCGTAGGGGTGAACGTAAACCCTAGGTATTTAAATTCATCCACAAACTGAAGAGTTTGCCCTGAAAGAAAAACTTTGGGAAGGTGATGCAGGCGAATGCCACGTGGGATAAAAGCCATGCATAGCGTTTTCTTCGTGTTGAATATTATATTTCTGTATAGCCCCCTTCTCAATCCCAAGTTAAGTCCGTAAAGCCAATCCCAAGTGAAGTCCGTGAAGCCCCGCACCTTGCTGCATTCAAGGCCACAGTGAAAAGGTTCTTCCTCGCAGAAGAGTAAGCAAGAGTCAGTCGTCTTTTTTTGTTTTTTTTTATTAGCCTATTTCTTTTAGTAATTAGAAATGTATTGTTAGTAGTATTTTTCATTAGTAGTAGTATTTGTTTTTCATTAGTAAATAGATGTGAATTTTGTTTTTCGCCTGTTATTTAACAGGTGTCCCGGGACTTTCCCTGCAGGTGATGCAGACTATGTTGTGCGTGTATGTTTGAATTAAACGTAATCTAATCTAATCTAATCTCCGTCGAAAGCTTGATCCCCACGGGATCTGGGGCGAAGGTCCATTTCGAAACGGAGGCTAATCCTGTTTATCGTCCTCTTTTAAAATTGCTCTCTCCTTTCCACATTTATCATCAAGTATCTTGATTCCTTGCATATTCCGGCGCCAATATCTGGTTCGAATCATGGGGTTGATTTAGTTGCAGTAAGTTCATTTTCAAAACCGAACCATCGGTCAGAGACCATTTGAAAGCCTGGTATGGGGACAGCTACCCGGTATGTACCCTTTCGCGATTAGAATTATAATTTCTAAAAACTCTGTCTTTCTGGACACTGTTATATGTCTGTCTGGCCATTTGTCTATTTTGCCAAGACATTTTTTTTCACGTTGTCGTCTCTGGGATGTTTTTGAAAATAAAAGAATTTGCACTTGGATATCATCCCATGTGCGGGATAGACGATCAAGAATAAAAACGGGCCGAGCCCTCAGTGGGGTAAACCTCGTCGCCTTCTTCCCAAACGGAAGCCAGCGATTTCGTTGGACGAATTTCGTGGACCCAGGCAAAATGGCTTATCCTTTTTCCAACTTTGTCATTGATTGATTGCTTGAACTTACAGGTGACTGGATTCTCCTCGATGAAATCAACTTGGCCTCAGCAGAGACCCTCGAATGCCTCTCTAGTCTGTTGGAGGGGGAGGGTAGCTCCCTCGCTCTGTTGGAGAAGGGAGAGATGGAACCAATCAAGATTCATCCAGACTTCCGCCTCTTCGCTTGTATGAACCCCGCAACGGATGTTGGAAAGAAGGATCTTCCACCAGGGATTAGAAACAGGTTAGTTTCTGATGGGTCTTAAAGCAGCCGTGCCAGTTGTGTCATTTCAGTCGCTAAATTCTCATTTTCGCATAAGTTGTTTCCTACCTGGAATCAGGGGCGTCGCGAGGGGGGGGGTGCTGCACCCCCCCCAGAAGGCCCGTGGGAAAAAATTCCGGTAAATTTTGACTGGTGCGGCGAAGCCGCGCCAGTTAAAATTTGACAAATTCACCTGAACTTGGCGATTTTTAGGGAATCTACCGGATTATTGTTCAGGGAACCTACCGGATTTCGCTCAGGGAATCTACTGAAACCTTTCACAAGGAATCTACCGGAACTTGACTTAGGGAATCTGTCGGAACGTGTCTCAGGGGATCTACCGGAATTTGCCCCACAGAATCTTCCAGAATTCGGCTGAGGGAATCTAGCCTACCGGAATTTTCGCTCAGGGAATCTAACGAAACCTTTCACAAGGAATCTACCGGAACTTGACTTAGGGAATCTGTTGGAACGTGTTTCAGGGGATCTACCGGAATATGCCGCGCGGAATCTTCCAAAATTCGGCTCAGGGAATCTACCGGACTTTTTCTGCTTACCGCTTACAGGGATGACCGCGAAGCACAACTTATCAGAGTGAATCGTGCAGACGGACAAAACATCGAACCTGGACGTTCACCGGGTGATTCCGGTAATCTCCAAAATTTCTGTAGCTTTCAAAAATTAGGCAACCTACCAAAATTTACACCATTTCCTGCTACAAATATTGTTCCAGGAATAAAATCACAGTACCGTCTACTCTAGATTCGACAGCCTTCTCGACTCACAAGTTAGCCTTGTTCCGACATGATCTCGGAAGTCCCCAGGACAGGTTCGGAACAAAAAAAAGTTTGAAGAAATATGGTATTCGAATTCTTTCGTGAATTTTAGTTAAAATTTAACGTTCGTCAACTAGATCGGTTTCACATGCGATTAGTAACAGACTCTCATGAAAGAGTCAGAATATTTCAGTGTTTTCAGATATCAGAAGTAAAAATAAGCTATGCCTTTGCAGTTAAACTTCAACGAGCCTGTCTTTGTTTACCGTCGTTTGTAACACACAATCTAAGTCAGAACACAACAGTATTCTAGAGTTCCTGCAGACAGAGGCGTTACTAGCCAAAATGTTTGAGGGGGACAAGGTATTTACCGACTGGCTGGTCATTTTTACCGACGGTTTTTGCAGATAAAAACGACTATTGTTGAGAAAAAAACGACTGTGTTGACGAAAAATCGGCTGATTTTCAGAAAAAACGACTATTTTTAAGAAAAAACGACTCTATTTCTAAGAGAAAAATTGACTGCGTTTTTACTAAAAATCGCGGCGCTTTGCGCCGACTCGGCTATTTTTTACCGACTGGCCGAAAACATTGGGGGTGTCGACCCCCCCCCCCCCTAGTAGTGACGCCTGTGCCTGCAGAGATATTCACTATGGAAAATCTCCTTCAAAATCTTGAAAAATTCCGGTAAAATCCCGAAAAATTCCGGTAAAATTCCGAAGCCGCACCCCCCCCATCAGGAAGGTGTCGCGACGCCCCTGCCTGGAATTGCATCAGTCTTTCCGATTGCCTTGTACGATGTTGTGCGAGATGTTTTGTCCTGACCAGGAATTGAACGCTCGAGATCTGAAAATCTTGAAGCCAGTGACGTCGAACTGGCTTCAAGTCGAACTTGGCCACAAAAGCCATACACGTAAATTGACAATTTAGTTTTATGGGTTTTCGGTCATTAAAAAAGAAAAGTGAAAAATAATTCAATTCAATTCAATTCAATTCAATTTATTTCAAAAACGGGAAGCGGACAAGCCGAATATTCGTTTAGTCGTCAGTAAATATATATATACAATTTAGAGTCCACAATTATGAATTAAAATAAAGTAGTGGTCTAACTAATCTCAGGTACATAATGACTGACTAATTAAGTCAATTACAATACTAAAATACTAAAACTACACAATAACAGTCTAATATAAATATAATTAACAAACTATAGCTGTAGCTGCGCTTGCTTACTAGCACTAGCATTAAAAAAATTAACAAACGAGGGAACAAAGCTTTTCAGATAACGGTTTCGAGACACCTGGATAGGCTGTATTTGAGGTACAGCTTGTGCCACCGCTCTTGCGGGTCTTTCTCGGTGTGGCTTGAAATCGGGGGGAAGTATGGAGCGATGGGATGTGCTGCTCAGCAACCCATTACCAAAAGCAAGCGACAGCTTTTGTCGACGGCTAGCAAGAGAATCTAAACCAAACTGTTCAAGGAGGGCGCAGTATGGAATTTTTGGTGCTTTTGAAATCACCAACAATGCCCGAAATTGTACTCTCTCAATTGCGTCCGACTGCTCCTGTGTCAAGCCGTAGTGCCAAACGGGGGAACAATATTCTAAGCAAGACCGTATAAAAGAGGTATAAACACGCAAAAGGTGATCTGAAGGAATTCCGTGCCGAGACAGCAGCTTCAGAGAGCTAATACCTGCATTAGCTCTTCGAAGCATCATTTCTGTCTGTTTCTCCCACTTTAGATCGGCAGTAAGATGCACCCCAAGCAGTTTAAGTGCAGTTACCCGGCTGGAAGCAGGAAGGGGGGGATAGAATTGGGGGTTACTTTTAAGGAAAGAGAAGGTCAGCACAACGGACTTCTGTACATTAACAGTCATCATGTCTGCGGCAGCATCATCCGATATATCAGCCATGATTGTAGCTGCGCTGCTTTGGATATTTTTGTAGCACAGTTCTGCAAGAGATAAATCATCAACATATTTCCAGCGATCTGGCATGCTTATTGCCAGATCATTTATCATAATTAGAAAAAGTAGTGGTCCTAGTATTGTACCCTGAGGCACACCACAAAAAATAGGCATTTCATCGGAAAAAGTTGATTTGTACTTGGTGCGCTAATTCGAATTGTTTGTCTCGCCAAATTAAGACCACGCGCCCACCGACTTTCCCAACACATTTTGAGCGAGACTGGTCAGCGGACTGATCAGCGGACTGGTCAACTACTTATTGTGCAGTACAAGTAGTACAAAAAATCGCAGCTTTGGATAAACAGACTGTCAGACGATTGAAATTCCCGCCAAAGAGTCCCATGCCACTCAAGTCACCAGACCAACCGGTAAACCCTCTGCTTAGTTTACTTTTACTTACACTTTTTGTGTGTTTATCAGCGACTTTCATTTGAATATAAGCCAAAGGCAAGTATAAATCAGGAGACAAACTGTGTCCTGTGTGCTTTAAGCCGCCTGTCGGTGGCGAATGCTAACGCCTTTCATCGTTCTGTGACAGGGATAAAACAGTAATCATTTGTTAAAATCATGTTAGATCCTATGCCCCATTTGACCCAGTTTTATCCCAGGTTTACCGAATATTATGTTGACGAAGTTGTCAACGAAGTCGACCTCCAGATTAAATCATGTAAGAGTCTTTGCCCCATTTGACCCAGTTTTATCCCAGGTTTACCGAATACTATGTTGACGAAGTCGTCAACGAAGTCGACCTCCAGCTTCTCGTTGGCGACTACCTTCGTAGCCTCAGCATCACCTCCACGCAGGTTGATGGCATTGTCAAATTCTACCTGCATATCCGTGGAGAAGCGCTACGATCCCTTGAAGACGGGACGGGGCACAAACCCCACTACAGTCTGCGCACGCTCTGTCGGGCTCTTGCGATTGGTGCAACGAACTGCTTTGGAAGCGTGCCAAGGTCACTGTATGAGGCGTTCTGCCTGAGTTTCCTGACGCAGTTGGATCGCAAGTCCCACCCGATTGTTGAAGAGATGATTGCGAAGAATGTGCTGGGAAAGAAAAGCTTGAAAGGTTTGTTGAGTTTCTCGTTTTTCGGGAAAAGGTTGGTAGCGTTTTGGGTAGTATGATGTTAGGGTTGTAGTGGGTTGTCACACCTTGTCGGGAGGAGATGATTGCGAAGAATTTCCTGGGAAAGAAAAGCTTGAAAGGTTTGTTGAGTTTCTCTTTTTTCGGGAAAAGATTGGTAGCATTTTGGGTAGTATGATGTTAGGGTTGTAGTGGGTTGTCACACCCTGTCGGGAGGAGATGATTGCCAAGAATGTGCTGGGAAGGAAAAGCTTGAAAGGTTTGTTGAGTTTCACTTTTTCTGGGAAAAGGTTGGTAGCATTTTGGGTAGTAAGATGTTGGGGTTGTAGAGGGTAGTCACACCCGGTCGGGAGGAGCTGATTGCCAAGAATGTGCTTTGAAGGAAAAGCTTGAAAGGTTTGTTGAGTTTCTTTTTTTCGGGAAAAGGTTTTCGAATTTGCCACATATCTGCTATTAAATTATCATATTTCAAATTTTCCAAATTTTTCCTTGGGTTCCCCATTTCCTTCAGTAATTCGCAGTTACTTTCTGATTTTAAAGTAAAAGACTCAGTTTTAATTTTGAAGAAAAAGCTGACCAACTTTTATAAAAAAAGCATCAGAACTCCAAACCCACAACCTGTACCCATTTTTTAACAAGTGAATAATGTAGTACGTAAGTAATTGTAATTTAGTTGTTGAAACCATGTGTATTTTTTATAGTATTTCATCGAATGGATTAGTTGATTTAGGAATAGTTTTGTTTTATAAAATTATTTTCTGTACTCCTCAGTTTTGAGGGAAATAAATGAATAAAATAAATAAGTTGGTAGCATTTTGGGTAGTAAGCGGTTAGGGTTGAAGAGGGTTGTCTCACCCGATCGTAAAAATAATAATGATAATAAAAGATCGTGGAAAAAGTCAGATACGGCCATACAACAGACGCCTAAGGCGCCAACAGAAATTCAGACCACTGAAATAAAAGCACAAACTTTTTTCTCGTTTTCAGAACTTTTAAAAACGACCTCGCGAATTAAGTGTTGCGTTGAAGTGTTATGTAGTGTTGAGATTTTCCGGGCTCGGGAATTGTTTGAAAGAGTTAATAATGCTTCAGTAAAGTGAATAGTAAAAATTGACTACTGATCCTCCTAATTCAACAAGCTCTGCCCGACTTTACCTGAGCTGCTATATGAAAGGCTGTACACTGGTTAAGCATAGACGAAATGCAATGTGGGTTTTTACCGGTTCCAGAATAATTTAGAAGGGTTTATGAAACTTGGTAAAGTAGATTATTAATACTTCCATTGGGTCTTAAAGAACCCCTCTTACTTGTTCGGCCTTTCGCCATTGTTTCGTTTTGTTCCTGCGACTTTGTAACGCTTTTTAACCGTGCCGAGTTTTCAGTCACGCAACACAAACTTCTCCGAAAGCTTCAAGGTTCGCCGATACTCTTTCACACATAATAGTATGAAAAGCTTCAGAGTATTATTTTTCATTTTGGAAGACCGTCATGTCTACCCTGCTTTGGTTTTCTTTTGTTTTCATGGTTTTCCCACTTTAACCACGGCATGTTTGGTTTTCGAATATTTTGCGTCCGTATATTTTGAGTCGTAGAGGGGGAAGGCTCTATAAAGTAGACAAGCGCTAACAAGAAGTCGCCAATCTCACATGGAAAGTAACTGTATTTTCGGATAACGATATTTCTGAGCCATTTCATCGTGAAAACATCATTTCTAGTAAGAATTGTGCTTTAACTGTCTTATTTCTTTCTAGCCATTACATCCCAGCCCATTCCCCAACCACTTGGCGGTCAGTACATTGAAGTCGACAAATACTGGATCGAGCAAGGGCCCAACGAGCCTCAGACCCCTGACGACTACATCGTCACACGAACCGTCCGCGACAACCTCCGCGATATAGCGCGTATCGTCTCTGCGAGTCGCCACCCAGTTTTGCTACAGGGAGAGACATCTGTGGGAAAAACCAGTTTGATAGTATACCTGGCAAAGTTGACTGGGAATAGCTGTGTGAGAGTGAACAACCATGAACATACGGATATTCAGGAATATGTTGGTTCCTATACCGCTGACGAGAATGGGAAGTTGGTGTTCAAGGAGGGTGAGTGTTCAGTCATTTGTATTTGACAAGGCAACCTTTCACTTGATGCAAACAGCCTCTTTCTGTGCAACATTTTTCGATATTGAAACTGAAGAAGAGCTTTAATTTGGTGAGATTTTGGTATCAAAATTTGTAGTGGGTGTAATAGCCTTACTTGTGCAGTACTTGATCAAAAAGATAACGTCTTAAAAGTTTAACTAAAAAGTAGGCTTATTTTTTCATCTTGGGCTCTGGTATTTACCTTCAGAATATGCACTGATGACCCGACAAGACGAAGCTCACCGTGAGGCGGAGAATTTGAATTTTAGGAAAAGCGGGCATTTCAGTTCTCAAAACTGATACAACGGTCAAGCCGATTTTGTGGTTCTCGTCCATATTAACACTAATTATATAAAAAAGATTGTTCTACACTAGTTTGGATATAGCAAAGACATGTGAAACATAACACGAAATACTCAAATCTGTATATAATTAATGATGCGAGTTAAAAAGGTTGAGACGAAGGCAGGAACAATACTTATTAGGTCGTTGTGTGTTTAATTGGCTTCAATTTGGATGTTGGCTGGGCTACCACTCTCTCAGGCCTTAATCTTGCCGCTGAAAAATCTGGGGGGGGGGGGTATCACGTAGTGCTGGTGTATTCTGGATTTTAGTTCCAAACACTAATGAGTTTTTCGGTCTCGCTTCACCTTCCGGATCCACCTCGACGAAAACGGGTATCCTGAAAAAATAGTGAAGCCTGGCATTTTGCCCTACTCTCATGACGAACTAAGGTTGCTTTTTTTGGACGTAGTTTCACTGTAGTTTGACGTACTTTTGTTTTAGTTATGAAAGTACAATATGTGGGATGGGCAAATAAAACAGTACGCATACTGCACTTTCATAACTAAAACAGAAGTACGTCAAACTACAGTGAAACTTCACCGAAACTACATAAAAAAAAAACGCAACTTAAGTCATTTGTTTTTCTCAGGTGTCCTTGTACAGGCCATGAGAAAGGGACATTGGATTATCCTGGACGAGCTTAACCTGGCGCCATCTGACGTCTTGGAGGCGCTGAATCGAGTCCTAGACGAGAATAGAGAGTTGTTCATACCCGAGACGCAAGAGACCGTTACAGCTCACCCGAGGTTCCAGGTCTTTGCTACTCAGAACCCACCTGGGCAGTATGGTGGGCGAAAGGTAAGAGGGTTACAGTAGATAGTTTTATTTTAGACTTACAATGTACAAGGTGTATTCCAATCCGGGTAAATGTAGTAATCATTATCATTGACTCAGTAATCATTGACAACTTCTGAATGACTGATAAATAAAAGATGACCGACAAATAAGGATGAGTAACAAATGCTGAATGACCGATAAATAATGAATGAACCTTAAAGTTTAACCGAAAAGGGCTGGGATAGGACAATCTAGTTGTCCATCACTTATTCACTTAAATTGGCTTGAAGAACCGCTGAAAATGCGTTATTTCCTTGTTCCGCTGTTCACGAATAATCGATTTTCAAATAGTGGAATTACCTTGTGATTTGTGGTACTGAATTTTTGTTTTATGCTTTACGAGAAAGATATATGATTTTTTCTTTGTTCAGGCACTAGCAATCTTCACCAGTCTCACCACTGCCCACTGAAAAGCTGTGTTTGTATTGAGATTAAAATTTCCCGCACCAGAGTAGAATTTACGTTGTGGGGACGGCCGCAGATATTCTGAACGTCATAAATAGAGCAGATAGTGGAAAATGAAAAAAATCCCTTTGCAGAACCCAGATAATTCAGTGTATTCAATTGGATGACGCAAAATTAAATAGGCTTTTCAGTTAAACTTTAAAGAACCCCTCTTGCTCATTGTGCCTTTGATATTATCCCTAGCTACCTTCTGGAATTATAGGCTTCCGAAATCCCCGCCTTCCGCCATTGCTTCGTTTAGTACCTGCGACTTTTTAGCTCTTTTCGTCCTAGCCGAGTTTTGTCAGTCACGCAACGCAAACTTGCAGCAAGTTTCAAGGTCCACCGACAACTCTTTCACATAAAAGTTGTAAAGAAGCTTCAAAGTTTTGTTTTTCATCTGGTAAAAATTGGTAAGCCCGCAGATCTATCTTCTGTTTTGGGCTTCTTTTATTTTTCTCGGTTTTCTCGCTTTTCCACCACGGCGCGGTCAGTTTTCAAATATTTTGCGTCCAGCCGCCGCATCGGAGCGCGGGAAGGCTGACTAGAGCCGACAAGCACTAACAAGAAAATTGCAAATTTCACTGGGAAAGTAATGGTGTTTCCGAAACACGATGTTTATGAGCCATTGCCTCGTGAAAAGATAATTTCTAGTAAGAGTTGTGCTTTTACTAAGAAAAAGACGAATTCTAACTCTAAACTCTATCTCCACATGTGAAGATTCGACTGACGTGAATCCAGGTTTAGCATGATGAAACTGACGTGGTTTGAGATTTAGCAAGTTGCAAATGACGTGGATTTAGATTTAGGTGGATTTAGCTCTGAATCTTTCACTTGTGTAATTAAAGTAGCCTACCCAGGGGCGTCCCGACACCTTCCTGATAGGGGGGGTGCGGCTCGAGAAATTTACCGGAATTTTTCAAAGTTTTACCGGAATTTTTCAAAGTTTTATCGGATTTCTTCGAGGTTTTCCCGGAAATTCTCCGTAGTGAACCTCAACAGAAACTCTAGAATATTGTTGTGTTCTGAGGTTCTGACTTCGACTATGTGTTAAAAACGACAAAAAAATAGGTTCATTAAAGTTTAACTGAAAAGGCAGCTTATGTGTTTAAATCTGATATTTGAATACTCCGCTCTGGTAATAACGTTCGGAGTGTGTGCTGCTTGCATGACAAAAAAAAGATCATCCAGACGCGGAGAATCTCTCTTTCTTTCCCCTTTTATTGAGGTAAAAGTAATTGTCTTAGCCGACGTGAACGCTTTCCATTTTAGTGGTAAGACTTCTTTCAACTCTGGAAAGACTTCGAATATCTCTTTAAACTTTTGGTTCGTTTCGAGGCCCTCCTGGCTATTTTCGAGATCATGTCGCAACAAGGCTAACTCGTTTATCGTCTCGGCTTATCACCAGAAAGGAATGTAATACGTTCCAGCCTCCAGTAAATTCCCTTAGACAAGTTCCGGTAGATTCCTTGTGCAAGATTTCGGTAGATTCCCTGTGCAGAATTCCGGTAGGTTCCGTAAGCAATGATCGGTAGATTAAAAAATTCTAGTAGATTCCGTGGGTCGAAATCCGGTAGATCCCCTGATCCAGCCTCCAGTAAATTCCTGAGACAAATTCCGGTAGATTCCTTCAGCAAGATTTCGGTAGATTCCCTGAGCAAAATTCCGGTAGGTTCACTGGGCAATGATCCGGTAGATTCAAAAGCTCTAATAGATTCTGTGGGTCGACATCCGGTAGATCCCCTGATCCAGCCTCCAGTGAATTCCCTGAGACAAGTTCCGGTAGATTCATTCAGCAAGATTCCGCTGAACAAAATTCCGGTAGGTTCCCCGAGCAATACAGCAAGATTCCCTGAGCAAAATTCCGGTAAGTTCCGCGAGCAATGATCCGGTAGGTTCCCTAAAAATCAAGTTCAGGTGAATTTATAGATTTTAACTGGCGCGGCTTCGCCGCACCAGTCAAAATACCGGAATTTTTCCCCGGAAGCCTTCTGGGGGGGTGCAGCACCCCCCCGACACCCCCCCTCGGGACGCCCCTGAGCCTACCTAAGTAACCCGAGGATCATATTCACTTCGCCGCGTACATAGTGTTAGTTAAGCGCTTGACATAGAGACCGACACAATAATTGGGTAGGCTTCGAATGACAACGTAAATTTATCTACGTATTATTTATCTCTAGGTCCTATCTCGAGCATTCCGAAACCGTTTCGTTGAACTTCACTTCGATGAAATCCCAACGGACGAATTGGAAACTATTTTGAACCAGCGTTGTCAGTTGCCGTTGTCATACGCCAAGAAACTTGTTGCCGTTCATAAGGAACTTCAGATGCACAGACGTGGCAGCGCCGCTTTTGCCGGCAAGTCAGGATTCATCACATTGAGGGACCTCTTCCGTTGGGCAGACAGGTAATAATTACACTGATATTGCGAATTAATTATTTTCTTTCAGGGTCTGGAGAGTATATAATTCGCGTACAGTCTCTGACGCTAAGCTTAAGCTCAAGATTGGTTGCTCTAAAATTGTTGCCAACAGAAGTAAATATAACCGTAAAGCGCTAGTGAAACTGTAGTCGACCTATTGTGACCAGTCTGTTTTATTCTTGTCTGGGTTGTTTCCAGTTTTTCTTAAAAAAGATATCCGAGCTCTGCGCTCCGCGTATTTCCGGTACTTGAGATTTTACTTTATTTGCCACCGTGGTATAAGAATAGAAAAATGATCCAGAATTTTAGTGCTCCAGATGTAACGACAAATCTGGCCTTGCTACACGAGGGGCTGTCCGGATCTGCAGTTTCGAACCTTGAGCCTTTTCATGGCCTTCTCTGATGTTTTTCTCGTAGTTGAGTTGTTTTTCTTTCTTTCTGTTTTTAGTTCATTACTCCACCTTTTATGGCACTTGCCTTCCGGCCAAGTGCCATATACTGATCACTTTCCGTCGGTCGGTCTGTCGGTCAGTCCGGTGTTGCGAGTTAGGGTACTTCCAGATGTGCTAGGACGATGAAACTTTTCAGGCATAACAGGGACTCGACCAACCTAATTTGGGTATAGTCATTTGCTTGATCCGGCCATCGCGGGGGGAGGGAGGGGAGCCGGAATCCGGAATTTAGTGGCATGCATAGCTTTCGAACAGGTGATCGGATCTTAATGAAACTTGATATTTGGAAAGATATCATATCTCAGATGTCCCATTTCAAGTCCGGACCGAATCCGATGAATGTGGGGGGGGGGTCGAAGGGGGGAACCGGAAATCAAGTGACACGCTTAGAGTGGAGCGATCGGGATGTAACTTGGTGGGAGGAACAAGCACAAGCCCTATGTACATCACTGACAGAACCGGACCGGATTCGTGCACTGTGGGGAGAGGTCCGGAATTCCGGTGATACGGGGTTAAGTTACTTTCAGGTGGGCTAGGACAATGAAACTTGGCAGGCAAATCAGGGAACCGACCGGATTAACCTGGAAATAGTCAACTTCCTGATCCGACCATTGTGGGGGGAGTTGGAGGGAGGGGGAATCCGGAAATTTGAGGTATGTATAACTTCCGAACGGGTGATCGGATCATATTGAAACTTGGTATGTAAAAAGACTACATGTCTCGGATGTCCCGTTTCAAGTCCGGACCGGATCCGATGAAGGTGGGGGGATCGGAGGGGGGTACCGGAAACCTTGTGACACGCTTGGAGTGGAGCGATCGGAATGAAACTTGGTGGTAAGAACAAGCACAAGCCCTATGTACATCAGGGATAGAACCGGACCGGATTCGGGCATTGCGGGGAGGGGGGTCCTGAATTCTGGTGATCGCAAGTTAAGGTACTTCCAGACGGGCTAGGACTATGAAACTTGGCTTGAACCTTAGACAGTTGACAAGATTGGCTTAGAAATTGTCAGTTTCCAGATCCGACCGTCCCTTAAAGTACTAATCCTAACCACAAAGTACAAAAAATACTTTTAAGCAAAATAAACATTTTCGTGATCCCTATGAGCACATGATCTTTTTTGCCTCAAGGGTTTTGCTTACAACTGGATTCCTTAAAGTACAAACAATACTTTTGAGTAAACTATACATTTTTGTGCTCCTGATGAGCTCGTCATCATTTTTCCTTCAAGAGTTTTGATTACAGATGAATTTTTAGCTCCCTCAAAGTGCGCACACATGTTCTCGTGATTTTCAAGGACCCACGATTGTTCTTATTTCAAGGTTTTTGCTTACAAATGATCACAACAAACTCCCGAATTGGCGAATTCCTACTTTCATCCTCAGACCCAGCCTTGCAAGTGCCATATGAGCTTCCAGCTCTTGTTCTTCTTTGTTGTAGTGGGTTAAAAATAAATTATTCTTATTATTGTACATAATTGATTAAAAGTGGCAAGACAAAATGTATAAATAAGTGAGTTCACTGCTTATTACTTTTTTTTTATTATTACACATTATCAACACAGTTACGCGCAAAATTATTTCAGGGTTTGAACGCGGAGAGAAACTAATTCGATTGGTTCAAACGGGCCTAGGAGGTTCTGACGTGTCCCTCCTGGACATTTCCCCCGCCCCCCTGTATCAAACCCACCTGGCGACCCCCCCCCCCCCGGGTACCGCAAAACCCCCACGAATCCAAATATATAGGAGATTATGCTCGCGAGCTAAATGTAAAAGCCTGACGGCGGCTCGCCTACATATATACTTATCATAAGAATATGATTTGTTTTATTAACAGTGTGTTTGTGGGGGGGGGGGGCGAGGAAGGGGTCGCCGGGTTTCTAGCCGGAACCTGGTTCAAACCCTTTCCGTAAAAAAAAGTCAGTAAAACAAAATCGACTCGATACTGAGGAAAACAACCACCGAGCACTAACACGAAGTGTATTAACTTATACAGAGGTTCAACCATAACGTTAACCACGAATGGAAGAGCATTCTTCAACAATAGGTTAGTTCTGTAGATAAGTAGTGTTGTCGTAATTTCTATGTCTGTCTGTTTTCCTCTGTTTCCTTCTTCTGTTCTTTCTTTTTTTCCTGCTCTGTCTATACCTTGTGCTTTTGATGGGTGAAAAATTAAATAATTATTATTATCAGTCGAAACACCCTCCAGAAAAACGCGAGGGGTCGGCGACTCTCCCGGAATGGTGTACACGTACCGAAGAAATAATCCGGAATGGTCAGGAATATTCCGGAATGGTCAGGATTATTCCGTTATTCCACAAAAAATGAGAGTCGTCGACCCCTCGTTCGCCGCAGGACAGACCGAATGGGGTGAAATAAATGCCGACTAAACAAAAGTTGGTGAATTACCAAACTCGATAAAGAATAGTAGGATTTGGAATGGTTAGGAATAATCCGGAATGGCCAGGAATAATCCGGAATGGTCAGGATTATTCCGGAATGGTGTACATAAAAAATGAGAGTCGTCGACCCCTCGGAAAACGTAGGAAGGAGAACTGAAAGCTAGCAGCATTGGAAGAAAATAAAATAATACTTCGTAACTCACAACTCACCACCCACTATGAATGAATGAGTACTTTGGTTCGGCTTTGCTGCTATTCAAACAAAACGGAAGAAGAGTAAATACACAAGAAAAAACGAAATATAATGCAGAATATTCCTACTGCAAAATGTGGCAAGAAGGGACTGCTAAACAGGCAAACAATGAAAAGTTGGCTTGGCGACAAATCTCATAAGCATATTCTCAGAAGCAGAATAACTGCAAAAAGTTGAGGGGCGAATTCAGTCAAACGTGAGGTAGCTCGAAGAAACTGTAGCACAAATGAAGCGCTACAGATACAATGTAGCTTGACCCTGAACACATGCTATAACTTAACTCGGCATTGCTCGGACTCTAGTTTGTACTTTAAAAACTTCGGCGTTTACTGCAAAAGTGATTATACTGCAAAAGTGATTCATTCTAGTTCAGTAGTATTTCCATCCTTTCTCGTTCCTGAGATTCTTCACTTCATAGGTGTATCCCATGTCCTCTATTTGCAATACACTGATTATCAAGCTTGCCACATTTGTTCTCATTATGTCACGTATCAGGCTCTCGATCATTATTCCCGAGAAGCTTATTGGTCCGTAGACCGATTATCAGATTTTGCCAAAGCAAAGGGACATGGAAAGTTGCGAAAAATCAGCCGAAGCCTTGTGTAATTTTCTGTAAGCGTAGCGGTGTTCTAAAGTAATCGACTGCCTGAGAACATCTTAGCAGAAGCACTATGAAGTGCGAAGTCTCTTTTAAGACTGTTACGACATATTTAATTCGCAGTTTTACATGTATGTTTTCGCAGCCTGTTTATTTCTAGAAAGACGAGAAACCAACTACCCGCTACGGTTTTTGTAATTGATTGATTGATTGACTCTTGTCGGTAGGATTTAATAGCGTGGAGCATGAGGAGGATTTGATGGTTAAAGAATGGGGTTCCATGGGGTTACAAAACATGGAGTTTTGTGAGAAAAAAAGGTGTTAGGGATGCTCCTGAAGTTAGCAAGAGCATCGAGATATTTTGTATGAGTTTAGTTGATTTTAAGTGTATTGGTTGGTCTGGTGTTGATATTTTTGCGTCTCTAGGACCCGACGGGCTTTATTTCAGAATTATATCATATCATATATACATGCAGATTTTTGTTATGACGTTAAAACAGCCATGTCCGTGATGTGTTTTCAAATTAAATAAATTGAAAAATTTATTGGCCACAAGTGCAAGAGGTGGTAGTACCCGGTAACGGCGGTAAAATGGTAACAAGATCAAGGACAAATAATATTCACAACATATTGAAAATATTGTACCCGTCGTCAGTAAGGCCATTGGTAAAGTAAAATACGTCAGTATGGTACCGTCTGAATAAATATGGTAGATGACATATTGGGAAAGTCGAACCACCCAGTTGTGCGTTGAATGAATAGTTAACAATTATTTTAGACGTAAGCGGACAGATCTGTCCGTCCGTGGCCGAATGGTTAACGCGCCAAACTCACGAGCGAAGGGTCGCTGGTTCGAGTCTCGGTTGTGCCGACCGTTTGGTTTAGGGCGAGGGTTAGTGGCGTTTCCCCGTAAGACAAGCTAAAAAGTCCACCCAGCTTCAAATGGGTACCTAGAGAAATCTAGGGAAAAGCAAGGGAAAGCGTCGGATGATTTGCCTCCAACCACGCTTTGCACCCCGGCCGAGGGCAGAGTATCACGAGATCGGCACCTGCGCTACGCGAGCCTTAAAGGACACCTGAATGAAGAGTACCAAGTATCATCCCTATCTGTATGACTTCCGTTAACATTGCCTGCAGAAAATCCAATCCAAACACGAAAGAGTGTTTCCAAGCTATGATTTTTGCTCCATTTTGCATCTGTCCTTATTTCAGTACCGAACAATTTTAGAAATGAACAAATGTCTCCAATCAACCCTTCTTCTGGAATATTTTTAACCAGTTAAGCCCAAACGTAGCCTATATCCAGAAGAAATTCCAGTACGATCCGGCCAGCGCTGTACAAGATTTGAATGAATTGCGCTTTTTGTCTTGGAGTCTGCATGTGCAAACCTCCAGAAATGAACATCCCTATTTCGAAAACTTCACGCTCAGGAGAAGAATGCTCTCCGTGGCCATGTCTGTAAATGCATTCTCCATGGTGTGTTCAAGTATGGTTTCATTGTTCAGGTGTCCTTTAACCGGTTTGCATGCGAAAGTTTGGACAGATTTGTTGAATCTGTTCAGGATCTTCCAGTAACAAGTGTCATATGAGCTCGTGGCTGTTGTCCAACTTGACCCTCTTTGCAGGTATCGGCATGCTGATCCGCCTACTACTAAGCTGTACGATTGGGATCAACATATGGTTGACGAAGGTTATCTCGTCCTGGCAGGAAAAGTTAGGAAAGCTGAAGAGACAGGAGTCATCAAGGAGGTCAGTTTCGTTGACTTTCCCCCTATTTTTCTATCCTTGAAGCTTCTCTGAATAGCTTATGGTTTCTATTTCCAACAATAGGTATACAGTAGCTGCATTCCGGGTAGAGATGGGCCAATCCGACGATTCGAACTCGAATCCGAATCCAGGGCTAGGTACGAATCCGATTTTGATTCCGAATCCACCGTTTGATGCTGAGGATCCGAATCCGGATCCAAATCCGACCTTCATAAAAAAAATCATGTAAACCGCATAGATTACGTTTAAAAATCAGGGTTGACATAAAAGCACTGATGCCTAAGGCAAATGGGACAGTTAATTGGACGCCGCATACCATATTTCTAGGTTTTCATGTGTGCTTGTTATAGTATGGGTTTCCTCTCGGCAACCAAGGTCAAATTTGGGATTTTTCCGTGTAAGACTAATTCCGGGAATTTCCGAACAAGATTAATTCGGTATTTGTCCGAGTTGACGGTTTCGGGATTTTTCCGAATATAAATCAGGCCTTATCGAACGAGAGTGATTAGGGCGTATAAGACTAATTCCTGGATTTTTTCCAACATTAGCAATATGAGATTTTTCTGTATTTGACAGTTCGAGACTTTACTGAGTAAGGCTAATACGAGAATCTTCTGAATAAAAGTCTCATTCGGGTTTTCCCCCAGAAGAATAAGTCGGTATTAACCTAAGCTAAAAACTAATTCGGGACTTTTCAACTGAGGCCAATTCGTGATTTTTTTCGAATGAAGTCTAATCGGGATTTTTCCAAATAAGACCGATTCGGGTTTTTTCCGAACAAGGCTAATTGGGGAATTTTTCCGAATAGGGTTAATTCGGGAATTTTTCCGAATAAGGCTAGTCCGGGAATTTTCCTAACAGGCTGATTGAGAATTTTCCGGATATGCCAAATTCGGGATTTTTGCGAATAAAGTATCATTCGGGATTTTTGCGAATAGGGCTGATTCGGGAATTTTCTGAATATCCAAAATTCGGGATTTTTTCCGAATAAAGTCTCATTCGGGAATTTTTCCGAACAGAGTCTCATTCGGGTTTTCCCAAACAAGAATAATTCGGTATTTTCTCAAAGCCTGTGGAACAGGCCGCCGCCCGTTTTTTCCCGAATAAGGTATTTCGCTTGTCCGTTTCTCCCGAATGCGGTATTTTCATTTAGGTCGGGGGGGTGCAGCACCCCCCCCCTTAAAGACGTCCCTGCCCCAGCCAACATTATTTACAACTAAGAAAAGCTCTTCAACGATTCAGTCAATCCCACCCGCTCAGAGAAATAAAAGAAATGTCCAGTGGACCAGACTGCAAGCACTAATTTGCTAGACACACCTTTGTCTCTTGAAAACGTGCTGATTGTTTGGCAAAAATGACATTAAAACTGATGCAAACAAAGAAATAAGAAATATATGCTCCCGAATACCTTTACCTTAATACCTTTTTACTCTTATTCATATAGCCTACCTGCCAAACGTTTTTCTTTTTGTGTGATTTTCTTGTTAAGAACTACTTTAAGCTTATCCATTCGTATGCCTCCACATCGCGCCACTAGTGCAAATGCTAGAATGCTTCTGACTTAACTCCTTTAAGCATACTGTATTGACTACATTAAAGCCCCCGCCAGTTCCCTAACCACTTCAGAGTTGTCCTTGAAATGTCATTCATTCATCAACGACCTAATTAACAGCCGACACCATTGTTTTCAGGCTCTTCACAAACATATGAAGCGGGTTGTTGACGAGGAGAAACTCTTCACTCTTTCATCTGAGACATCTAGTGTCACGAAAAGTATACTTGAGCAAGTGATCAAGGGCACTCCTAAAGGGTTCGAGCATATCGTCTGGACGTTTGAGATGAGAAGGCTTGCTGTACTCGTTGGTAAGTGAGAGAAAGATTTGTTGACGAGGAGAGTCCTGGACTGAGTTGCTAGCACGTGGGGCTCACAGGATCCCCATAACTCCCCAACTAAACGCGTATCCTCGCCGTTCCCTGAGGACTCCACTTGAGGAGTCCCCGCGTTTTTGTTACCCCCCGTATTCTCGCTGGTCCCCGCGGACGGGGAATGCTCCGATTATCATCACCATCATCAAAAAGAACTCCCTTTCAGATTCGGAGGGCGTTTTCATGCAATGTAAAATTAATTCAAAACAATCAGGATTGATAAAACCAAAAATAAACTGGATCCAGATAAATTTCGTCAACTGCATATTTTTTTTTCTGAACAAAATTTCAATTTAGAAGCATTCCACATGTTCTCGCTGTTTTCCGTACGCGGAGTCCCAGTGGAGTGACTCCCTCTATTCTCGCTATTCCCTTCGATTCCCCTAGGAGTCGTCTGTTACGAAAGTAGTTCGTTACGAACAGGAAGACGAAAATGGTCTGACAATGGCTAAAAACGGAAAGCCAGCTACGATGTTCGTCTGCGGTGATTCGGCCCCTAGGATTGTAAGTTCGTTTCTTTCAGTCCGGCAACAGCCTGACGAGCAACCTTGCCAAGAAGGGCCGAAGTATCGCTGACGAACATCGAATCCGACTCTCTTTTTTTATAGCCATTAGTTGCGTTTTTGCAGATACAATGGTATCTGATATACGGTCTAAAGTCGTTTTTGCAGTTATTGTGGTATCTGATACCACGGTCAAAAGGCGTTTTTGCAGTTGTCGTGGTATCTGGCCAGTTACCGTAGTAACTGATATTCAGATATCACGGTCCGACCGTGGTATCTGGTCGTGGTATCTGAAAAGTCATATCATTTTCATCAAATTTTGTCAAATTGGCGAGAAAGAAGTTCAGCACTTAGTGATGTAACTAGATATCCGTTTTTCTTTTGGGATGACTTCGAAAAGTGCAATTTCGGCAATAGACGTTTTTGCAGTAGACCGTATATCAGATACCACGGTAACCGCAAAAACGACTAATTGCATATCCAGTTACCGTGGTAACAGATACCATGGTATCCGCAAAAACACAACTATTGTTTAATATATGTTTCCCAGTCGGCTTGGGCTCGAGGAGTATCTAAAAAGGGAAGTTTGTGCAGACCACACCATCAACCTGTAGCAAGAACAAATAATCCAATAGAACCTCCGTCTTTGGTCCCATGCAGGGACTATGGATACCCCGACAAAACTGAGCAGTGCTAGAGGTACTTGCTGAGCCTTGAGATGGTAACCGTCTACTTCCCTCTTCGCCGCTGCGCATATCAGAGGAAAAACTGTAGCATGCCGGCAGGCGTGGAAAACCCGCTCTTTAGCGCGTCACACGTTACGTCACAATGGTAGACAACCAATCAGATGTAAAGGACGACTCAGAAGGCGTTCGTCGAAATTTTTTCTCCGGAGCTCTACTGCGATATAGCTGTTTGTACAGGTAACGAATTATTATGTTCCGCGTAGCTCCTACCCCCCGCAGGTTTGCATCGGGCAGCGTACCGAGAATATATTCGACTCCGCATGGTCGTGTTACTGAGAAAAGTGACGGAGGTTCATGTGATTATTTGTTCTTGCTATAGGCAACAGGAAGTGTCAGAAATAAGTGAACATGGGAGTTAATTTTAGTCGTTTTTACTTGCCCCTATTTTCCGACCTATTCCTCAGCTATATCATACTATTAATTCATTCACTGTACGCTATAAGCTGCATTGAACATACACAAAACATATTCTTTTTCTGTCTGGTTTGCGTTCGCTTTTCAGTAACCAAGATCTACGTGATATTATATTTATTTATATTTATTTATTTATTCGTTTATTTCCCTCAAAACTGAGGAGTACAATATATACATTAACAAAACCATTCCTAATCAACTGTAATCCTTTCAGCAAAATGCTGTGAGATACCATAAAAAATACACATTATTTCAGCAACTAACTTACAATTACTTACGTATCACATTAATCACTTGTTAAAGGACACCTGAACGAAGAGTACCAAGTATCATCCCTATCTGTATGACTTCCGTTAACATTGCCTGCAGAAAACCCAATCCAAATACGAAATAGTGTCTCCAAGCTATGATTTTTGCTCCATTTTGCATCTGTCCTTATTTCAGTACCGAACAATTTTAGAAACGAACAGATGTCTCCAATCAACCCTTCTTCTGGAATATTTTTTAACCAGTTAAGCCCAAACGTATATCTAGAAGAAATTCCAATACGATCCGGCCAGCGCTGTACAAGATTTGAATGAATTGCGCTTTTTGTCTTGGAGTCTGCATGTGCAAACCTCCAGAAACGAACATCCTTATTTTGAAAACGTCACGCTCAGGAGAACAATGCTCTCCGTGGCCATGTCTGTAAATGCTTTCTCCATGGTGTGTTCAAGTATGGTTTCATTGTTCAGGTGTCCTTTAAAGAATGGGTACAGGTTGTGGGTTAGGAGGGCTTCCGATGCTTTTTTATAAAAGTTTGTCAGCTTTTTCTTCAAAATTAAAACTGGGTCTTCTACTTTAAAATCAGAAACTAACTGCGAATTGCTAAAAGAAATCGGGAACCCAAGGAGAAATTTGGAAAATTTGAAATAGGATATTTTTATAGCAGAGATGTCGCAAATTCGAAAAACTGCAAATTCGTTACTGTAAGTATTTACTATACTTGCTTCGTTCGTATAGGAACCGTAGAATTATTCTTAAAGGAACAGTAAACTTGACTACGCAACTTTCGGCCATCGAATCGCCCTGGGGGCTTGGATAAATATATAGGGTCTTATTGTCGACAGGCCCCCCCCTTCTTTGTCATCTCGAACTGTCTCGAACCCCCTCCTTAGTGTTCCCAAAGCTAGCTGACAGGCCCTTGCCCCTTATGCACTGTAATTATGCACTCATGTACTGTAAAAGTTCGCCTTTTTACATGTAGACTACAGAGTAACGACCTCCCCGGCTAGACGGCCGGGGTTCGATTCCTAGTCGCGGCACACAAACCTTTTGCTTTTGCAAACCTTTTGCTCAAAAGTCGAATTCTCGGAAACTGCCCGGAAACTGCAATGGTCGTAACGAGAATTTTTCTTACTCACAATATCGACTCAGGGTACATTCTTGATATGTTAGCTAGCTCCCCGAGTCAAGTTTGAGTCAAGTTTTCTGTTCCTTAGGAACAGAAAACTTTTTCTGTTCCTTAGGAACAGAAAACTTGACTCAAACTTGACTCGGGGAGCTAGCTAACATATCAAGAATGTACCCTGAGTCGATATTGAGAGTTAGAAAAATTCTTGTCACGACCATTGCAGTTTCCGGGCAGTTTCCGAGAGTTCGACTTTTGAGATAGTAAAACAAAAAACAAAAAAAAGCAAAAGGTTTGTGTGCCGGGAGTAGGACTCGAACCCACGATCTTTGCCTCAATAGCCTTTTGAAACAAAGTAATACAATGTATTTCAACAGGGTTGCCACCGGTAGTACAATTGTGCTAATTATAGAACTTTCTTTTTACTTTGGCAGCAGATTTTAAGAAAAAAGTAGTTGTCAGGTTTTATTTCCAAGGTGACTATGACCCAGCAACACGGTCTGAGTACTTTTCTTGTTTGATATTACTTTTTTCCTTTTGCATAGTGAATTTATTTTAGTAAAGTGGCAACCCTGTATGTTGATAACACAGACAATCGCGAACTTCTACAGTGCAAGAGTGCGTAACTACAGTGCATAAGGGGCAAGGCCCTGCCAGCTAGCTCTGGGAACAATAAGGAGGGGTTTCGAGATAACAAAGATGGGGGGTCCTGTCGACAATAAGTCCCTGTACATTTATCTAAGCCCCCCAGGCCGGTTTGATGGCCGAAAGTTGCCTAGTCAAGTTTACTGTTCCTTTAAGTTCTACGGAACGGATATACTAACTTCGTATAGGAAGCGTTATTCTAGGTTGAACGAGGAGGCTTACCTGCGCTTAGGCCCTTACCATCCTCTTATACGTTTGTTTTGATTGCTTTTTCTGTTCATTAATTTTGTTTTTGTGAAATTTTTTGTATTTCTTTTTCTTTTTTTTCCTTTGTTTCAGTTATTCCGCTTAATTTGTTAAAGTTTAACCGACAAGGACTTGGATAGGACAATCTGGTTACCCATCACTTATTCACTTTAATTGGCTTGAAGACCCGCTGAAAATGCGTTACTTGGTTGTTCCGCTATTCAGGAATATTCGATTTTCAAATAGTGGAATTTCCGTGTGATTTGTGGTACCTCTAATTTGTTGTGTGCCTTACAAGAAGGATTTATGACTTCTTTTTTGTTCAGGCACTAAGCAATCTTCACCAGTATCGCCACTGCCCACTGAAAAGCCTTTAAGAAGTGGGTTATAAATAAATTATTATTATTATTTATGAAAAATTTAAAGTGATGAGAAAAACTTACAAAAAACTTTTAAAAAGGAAGAAGAATGAAAGAGAAATGATTGAGAAGGAGGGTATAATTAAAGCATTTAGCAAGTCAGACATGAAATCATTTTGGAGGAAAGTTAATAGTACGACGGAAAAGAAGCACGGTAATGCGCCGGAGCCAGAAACGTGGCCCGAATATTTCGCATCAGATATGGGGGAAAATGATCTAAAGGAGTGGCAGGATAACGAATTTAAGCATTTGGATGAGGAAGTAATTAGGCCTCAGAAAGAGTCGGATGAAGAGCTGCTACGGCACATCTCGAGAGAAGAAACTGAAGAATCTCTCAAGCACATGAAAGGAGGTTCCGCACCCGGGGCTGACGGAATTCCCACGCGTGTCTACCAAAAGTGCTGGCCAACACTCATGCCCCTGTTGTTACTGTTATTTAACGCGATAATTAGCTCGTCAGAATGGCTAGATGCTTGGAAAACATCTATACTAATCCCGATTTTCAAGAAAGGTGACCCCAATATCCACGCGAATTACAGACCGATATCATTAATTCCGTGCATAAGTAAAGTTTTAGAAAAGATCCTGGATAGTAGGCTGGCTCGGTGGTTGGAAAGAAATGAAGTTATGAAGGAAGAGCAAGGAGGTTTCCGGGAAGGTTATAACGCAATAGATCGTGCATTTATATTGAAGACTTTAATTGAGAAATATGGGAAAGGAAAAGATAAACTTTACGTTGCTTTTATAGATTTTGAAAAGGCATTTGATAAAGTGGATAGAGTGTTGCTGTGCGTTGAATTGATAAGAATAGGGTTACCTCGATTTTTTGTTAAGTTGATTTCTGGAATGTATATTGGATCTAAAGCAGTAGTAAAAATATTTCACAAGGGATTATCCCGCCCATTTGATTGGAATAACGGGGTGAAGCAAGGAAGCGCGCTCTCTCCAAGATTATTCTGCATTTTTATAAATGATATGAAGGAGTTTTTCGAAAAGCGTTGGGCACCAACCGTGCGTCTCGGAAACCTAGCTGTATCTTTAATGCTGTTCGCTGACGACGCAGCATTAATCGCAAAATCACCACAAGAGCTTCAGATCCTCTTGGATATCCTATCAGAATACCTGGAGAAAAAGAAGCTAAAGCTAAATGTTAAGAAAACTGTAATTGTGATATTCGGCAAGAAAGAAAGAAATGCGACAGAACCGCCAAAATTTTATTATAGACAGGAGCAAGTGTCCATAAAGCCCAGCTTTAAATATCTTGGGATAATTTTTCCAGAAACAGGAGGATGGAAAAACCATGCAAAAGAGATGGTAAACAGGGGAAGAGGAGTAACAGGAGCAATACTTCGAAACGGGACGCTATCAGGAATTAAGCACCTACAAATCCATAAACAAATTTTCATGTCGAAAGTGACGCCAATAATACATTATGGTGCAGAGCTATGGGGATTTGAAGCTGCCCCCCAACTAGAGACAATACAGCTTCAGTATTTCAAGAGACTTATTGGCCTACACCAGACGACCCATAGCCAGGCATTAAAAGGGGACCTGGGACTTTTTTCTCTAAGGAAACACAGATTAACCCAAATTATAAGGTTCTGGACCAAAGTTATATCTTTACCAGAGAAGAGACTGCTTAAGCAAGCTTACCTGGAATCACTATCGACAAAAAAGCGAAATTCATGGCCGCTTCAAGTTAAAAAACTTTTAGACAATGCAGGTCTTTCGTACATGTGGAATGAAGGAAGAGGGCCGGAAGGAGACCCGACGGGATTCATCCGTGAATTCACAAGAGTGATAGAGGAACAAGAGGTTCAGGCCTGGTACGAACGGACACAAAATTCAGATACACTAAAGTATTACAAAGAAGTTAAGCAGATTTTCGGAATGGAATTTTACTTCAAGTTATATCTACCGGCGGAGAGCCTGCGCCTGTGGTTTCAGCTACGAGCGAACTGCCTGCCAGTACGTGGTCGGAATAATTGGGATAATAAGTCTCCAAATAGTAAGCGACAATGCCCCCTGTGCTTTAATACAGAGGAAGCGGGACATTTTCTGGTAGATTGCGAGCAACTCTCAGACCCCAGGAGACATTTTCTTAATGGGTATACTATCAAGTTCCCTGACGTCCTCGAAACAAAAAATAAAGCTAAGATAATTAAAATGTGCCAATTTCTAAAGAGCGTATTAGTTAAATAAGATAATCATTGAGTGATGTAAAGTGTATTGTAATTGTTACCATTATGTGTTTTGTACGGCCAATTGGCTAATAAAACATTCATTCATTCATTCATATACTGAAACCACTGAAAAATTATGGTGGGCATTATACGAGGTTCCTATCGTTGGCTATTTGTGTTATATCTGTAGACTCGTGAACTCATAACAGTAACTGCAATATGCTTTCAAGCACTCTGTTGCGCTGCACTTAACGAGTATAAAGCTGCCGCTACTAAACCTTACCAATTAGTCTCCGTCTTTTCAGTTAATCTCAGGCGGAAAGAAAAAAAGACGTCGGCCCCCTCTTCTCGTTTTTCCGGCAGTTTCGTTTGTCAGTTCTTAATTATCGTGTTGCCCCCCTTCCCCGCTGGTCTGAGAGGTTGTGTGAGCGAGGAGTATTAGGTGGAACCATGTAGCTTAAACTTATTAAACTTACTGTCTAAAAGTTTGCCTTGTAAAGACATTAATTTCATTCAGTCAGTCGATCAACATCAAAGTTGATCGACAAATCCGACAGGGAAATATCACTGTTTGAAAATTGATTATTCATGAATAGCGAAGCAACGAAGTAACGCATTTTCATCCGGTCTTTAAAGTTTAACTGCCAACTTATGTTTGTATCATTTAACTGCAATGAAGGAATTTATTTTTTATTTTTCACTATTTGCTCCAGTATGACGACCAGAATGTCTACGGCCGTCGTCACAAGGCAAAATTCTACTATGACGCGTGAAATTTGAATCTCAGATACAAACGCGGTTTTTCAATAGCCTGTGATCAGCTCGCTGAAGGTAACTCATTGCGTGAAAACTTATTTTTCGTAAATCGTTTTCGTCAAGCATAGAACACAGGTACAAGCGCATAGAGGTACACAAATCCGACTGGGAAATTCCACTATATGAAATCGATTATTCGTGAATAGCGGAGCATCGAAGTAATGCATTTTCATCTGGTCTTCGAGCCTCTTTCAGTGAATGTGTGATAGTAACTAGATTGTCGTATCTCAGCCCCTTTCAGTTGAACTTTAAGCCCCTTTAAGCGAATAAGTGATGGGTGAATAGATTGTCCTATTTCAGCTCTTTTCGGTTAAACTTTAAGTACCATGAACTGCTTGCTCCCGGGAGTTTGAATTGTCTCCTACAGTAGAAATGCAGAGCCTAGGCAACTGCTCTACTGCATCTGTTGGTTGGCAGAAGAAAGCATTTAAATTACCCTGAGATACGCTTGCTCCAAGTCAAATTAGCATTTGGTCCTGTCATAAAAATGCTTGTTAAGTCTCGAGTCAGGGAAGCGTTTTTCCCCACTCGTGGTTAACGGTAGGGAAATGGCAAGGGAGAATTTTGCCGACTTGCGTTTTCACACAGTATCTTCTTGAATAGGGGAGAAACAAGGACAAGGTAATGAGAGGGGGGGAAAGAAAGTCTGTTGTAAAGACTTTTGTATTAATTAGGAAAGTTTGGTTAGGGGTGAATGTATTAAGGCGTATTCTCGCCGTTCCCCAAGGACTCCTCGGGGAATCGAAGGGAACGGCGAGAATAGAGGGAGCCACTCCACGCGGACTCCGCGTACGGAAAACAGCGAGACACGGGGAATGCTTCAAAAATGGAATTTGTTCGGAACAAAAATATGCAGTTGACGAAATTAGTCTGGATCCACTTTATTTTTGGTTTTGTTTATCCTGATTGTTTTTACTTAATTTTACATTGCCCCAACACCAGCAAAAATTGATTCCCCTCCGAATCTGAAAGGGAGTCCTTTTTGATGATGGTGATGATAATCATAGCATTCGTGAGAATACGGGGAGCGAGTCCCCGGGATAAACAAAAACGCGAGGACTCTCAAGTGGAGTCCTCGGGGAACGGCGAGAATACGCCTTTAGACGTTCAACGCAGTCAACTATGAGCGTGCTCCACCCCTTTAACATTAGTACCTATTAGTTACTATGTTCGCTCGAACAAAAGTTACGACGCTGACCGTTTCAACCTTCTTGATATAGTAACTAATAGTAGCTATGTGCTTACCACGCTCGGGAGCGTAGTAAGCGTGGTAACTATGATTTCTCTGACGTGATTGGCTCGCGATTAAGCCGTTGCAGGATATTTTGCCGAAAAATGCGTTCCAGCCTTTACGTCGAGAAGCAAGAATCCGTGACGTCATGCGCAGAGGCGTTACTAGCCAAAATGTTTGGGGGGGGGGGCAAGGTATTTACCGACTGGCTGGTAATTTTTACCGACTGTTTGAGAAAAAAAACGACAGTTTTGAAAAAGAAATTGACTGATTTTCAGAAAAAACGTTTTGACGAAAAATCGACTGATTTTCGGAAAAAACGACTGTTTTTATGAAAAAAATCACCTGTTTTGTCGAAAAATCGTGGTGCTTCGACCGGCACTCGTTACCGACTGACCGACAATATTGGGAGGATGTTTCCCCCTCTCTCCCCAATCATGACGCCCCTTGTCATGCGTAGTAACTACGGTTACCTTCACCGAAATTAAGATTTTATCTTTGACCGACACCCTGGGTGGCGGGGATGGGATAGGCACCTCAGTTTTTGGGAGGGCAAACCTGAACTAAAGACTGACAGTTTTACACTGTTCTGGGCATGGAAACGAGTGTAAATAGTCCAGAACGTACCGGAAGCAATTGTGGGAAATTCGTTTCATCCATTTGTTGGATTAGATTTCAGGTTCACAAAAAGTCACTAGTCTCTAAATCTCTAGATGAAACACTTTTTGTGCCATTGGCTTAGTAGAACCTCTGATGACCCGCCGGCCGCCGGTATCTTAAAGTTTAACTGAAAAGCCAACTTATTTTTGTGTCATTTAGTTGAATACACTGAATTATTTGGATTCTGCAAAGGGATTTTTTTTTCCACTATCTGCTCTAGTTATGGCGTTCATTATTTGGATTCTGCAAAGGGATTTTTTTTTTCCACTATCTGCTCTAGTTATGGCGTTCAGAATATCTGCGGCCGTCCCCACAGCGAAAATTCTACTATGACGCGGTAAATTTTTATCTAAACACAAAAAACAAGGCTTTTCAGTGGGCAGTGGCGATATTGGTCAAGATTGCTTAGTGCCTGAACAAAAAAAAGCCATAAATCTTTCTTGTAAGGCATAAAACAAATTAGAGGTACCACAAATCTCACGGAAATTCCACTATTTGAAAATCGATTATTCCTGAATAGCGGAACAACCAAGTAACGCATTTTCAGCGGGTCTTCAAGCCAATTTAAGTGAATAAGTGATGGGTGACTAGATTGTCCTATCCAAGTCCTTTTCGGTTAAGCTTTAACAAGATTAGATTTGTATCAGCTGTTATTCCAGATCACAGCCACCATGCGGGTTGGTTCCTTAATAATCCTTGAGCCCATGCTGACGTGGTAACATATTCATACAAGAAGGGCCGGGATATCGCTGCCAAACCATCGTACACTGTAAAGTTTATTCGTATAAAGGTTGAAGTTAACTGCAGTATTTGCTACTCGGATTATTCTTATCCCTATCAGGGACCCAAAATTTCCTTTACAGTCATTACAGGAAAATTATGGGTCCCTGTCCCTATGGAGATAAGACTAATACCAAAATAGAGGTAAGATTAATCCGAGTAGAAATATTGCAGTTAACTTTAATCTTTGTACGGAGAAACTCGTTTTTGTCGATTGTATGAACATGTGATTCGGTTTCCATTAGTCCCCGTATTATCAACACCACCATCAGTTTTGAACTAAAGCTCCTCTAGGATATATATTAAATTATATTCCTTCAGCAAAAAAAAATGAAAGGCTTTCACTACCCTACAGTTAAAAAAGAATGAAATCTTACCTTTTCAGTTTATTATTTATTTATTAATAGTAAAAGAGGTTAAGCCGAAGTTTCAGCACTGTACTATACACTCATAAACATACAACAAATATAGACTAAAAAGGGTTCACATACGCGTTACGGCTGAACGTTGTACCAGCAAGATGTTGCTTGAATGAAACTAAATTTGGTTGGGAATGTCTGTAAAAAAAAAACTGGAGTTCTTGATCCAGCTCAAATCCTGAGCTTTTGATTCTGATAAACCCGCCCTCTGTTGCGGCTCATGGTCAAGGAATATTCCCACGCAACTAGTTTGGAGCAAGAAAGATGACAGAAATGAAATTCTTTTTGTATATAAAACAGTTAAAATAAATGTGTTTTTATTCGTTCGATATACTACAATGCTGTTCAAAGCTATATACAAAGCTTATAAATTTATATTATACATACTTCAGTGCTGTTCAAAGTTAGGCAAAGGGCAGGGGGGCACAGGTATTAAAATCTATGACATCTAGCCGGGTGGGGGTGGGTGGTTTGGTCCGAAAAATCCGGATTTAATCCAGGTGGGTCCCTTCAAAGTTACGAAATTCGGGATTTTATACCTTGATAAATAGGGTGGGTGGTCGGGTGGTTTGTCAATTTTATTTTATTTTTAGGATGAGTAACATATCATTCGATAGCTTACCACATAATGACTAAATAGGTAATGTAGAAAACAGTCGTCGAGATGGTTTTGAGCCAATACTGAAACTAGAAGCTTTTTTGTGCGTACAGTATAGGAACAATTTCATTTTCTGGAAGAACCACCACAGACTAAGTTTCCGAGCGCCGACTGACCCTTCTGACAAACAAAAATAAGACCCAAGAAAAAAAAATAAGACCGATCTGGCTAACTAAAGAAGATACACATACCTCCATAATACGGACATGACAGGAGACTCATAATTTCCGAGTCCTAGCTGTGTCTTTTGATGATCCAAACACTGTGGGAAGGGGGTCCATATTTGTGCGAACAGCAGGTAGAGCCGGGTACCAGATTGAGTTGCTGGATCTCACCAAACTTGAGAGTTAGAGCTAGGGACGTAGTTCTGGCTTTTGATGGTTCACACCCAATCCGACCCATACATGAGCTCTGGCAGCAAATCAATTGGTGGTGTTGTGGTGTGCAGACAAAATTAAGATGATTTGGTTCGGTCCTTCAAAATCACTATTACGAACAAGTTTGGTTCAGATCCGGCAACTCTTTCCGGGGTCTAAAAATTATATCTTATCTTCTCAACAAGTTTGGTTATAACCAGGCAACTGCTTCCGTTAGATGCGATACAATACAAATTAAAGGACTCCCACAGCGGCCGTATCGGGTTCGGACCCTCGAAACGGAGCTTAGTTGAGGTCCAACAACTTTTTCTAGCAGATGTCTTGTTGACAAGAATATCAAATAGACCCCATCCTTCAACCTCCCCTACGTAGTAAGCCTATTGGTAGATGTGTTGTTTACATACATATAGGGACTCGTCTCCCTACCCCCCCCCCCCCCCAGACATAGTTCGGATCATCAAAAGACTCAGCTATGAACAACCTTGTTTGGAGGAACAACCTGAAAATTCATGTGGCACTTGTAAGGGTTGTAAGCACTAGCATGCTCATTAGGTAGGTTTTGCGCTCTTCCCCGAGATTCCTTTCATCGTAAGACGGGCGGACATAGTGAATCTGGAAAGGACTGTTTCAAAATAGAAGATTAGTACCATCGTGATTCGTTAAGTATCATCCAAACTGGATAACTCGTTTGAAAGTTATACTGTCTAGGCAAGTCCCTAATACAGACCTTAAACGAAATATCCAACGGAACATTTGTTAAGTTCCATCCGAAACAGACCGCTCATTCCAGAATTAAGCATGACACAAGAATTCCGGGATCCCCTTCTATCCCTCCAAACAGTGCCCGGATCCGGTCCGGTTCTAAAAATGATGTACTGTTCGTATTGCTATTACGCTTGTTCGTCTTGTTAAGTCTCATCCCGATACCTCAACTCCAAGCGTGCCAGGACATTTCCAGTTATATCCTTCCAGTTCGTCAATTGTTGTCTGATCCGTTGGTTCAGTTTTGTCTGATGTCAATTCTTTTAGGCCTTTGAGACCCTGATTTACTGGTAAGCTTCGGGAACAGTGTAAGGTTTTCCCCCCAATATTCCATGCATCCTTTCCTGTATTTGCGCAAAAAAGGGCTGTGCGGTTAGATCGACCCTTTAAGGTTGTGATTCAATTTTAATATAAGATCTTCAGGTAAAAATGATCATGAGCTTTTGCGGACCATGAAAGTGTAGGTATCGTTTGATGAAAATTATTTTCAGCACATTGGTGTTAACATGCCCACTTTAAGGGGTCTTCAAGCTCTGTCAGTCGTACCAGAGCTACACTGTAAAAAGTTTCTCCGAATAAGGATGCAGTATTTGCTACTGGGATTAATCTTATCTATACTGGGATAACATTAATCCGAATAAGGGGTAATCTTATCTCAGTAAAGACAAGAATAATCCCAGTAGCAAATACTGCAAGATCTTTTTTTTTACAGTGTATGTATGCCACAAAATTGACGGCCCTACATCCCCTCCCAACTCATCCGATAATGACCGGATTCGGATCAAGTTCTACAAATGATTGTCTAGAGGTTATGTTTTTCCTTCCAACCAAGTCCAGTCCCGAGCACTCCATTTTAGGCTAAGCTTGTCATGGGATTCCTGGTGCACCCACATAGTTGCCGAATCCCAAAATTGAACTGAATATGATGGGAATGTACTCTTGTTAATTGTCAAGTTTCATTCAGTTATGGAAACCTGTTAGAAAGTTATGCATGTCGAAAGTTTCCGGATTTTTCCTCCCTCAAATTCCTCAAAAATGGTCGGACCCGGGAAATGAATCATGTGGGGTTCCTAATGTGTCTGTCAAGTTTCATCGTCGTAGCACATATGAAAGTACCTTAACTCGTGATCACCCGAAATCCGGAACCCACCCTCTAACTCCCCATACAGTGGCCGGATCTAGTCCAAATTTGTAAAGGCTGTATGTACAGCAAAGGCTTGTTATCCTGACCAGATTCTAAATTTCCTTTCACCTCACCCCCCCCCAAAGATTGTAAATAGAACACCTGTCGCACGTTCTATAGTCAATTATCAAATTTTATTCGGATCCCATCACCAGTTCGAAAATTTTACATGACACAAGATTCTGAATTTCCTTTCACTCCCCCCCCTCCCACCCCAAGATTGTCGGATCGGAGGGGTGACTATTTCCAAGTTAATCGGTCCCTAATTCGCCCGCCAAGTATCATCGCCCTAGCACATCTGGAAGTACCCAAACTCGTTATCACTGGAATTCCGGGAAACCCCCTTCAACTTTCCCCAGTGCACTGAGCCGGTCATGTTCTGTCAATAATGTGTCTTAAGAGTCGTTGTTCTTCCCACCAAGTTCCATCCCGACGGTTTGGATTTAGTTAGTGTGTTGGATTCGGTTTCTTTGGCACTTCCATTCTGGAGATAAGGCAGTGTTTTACTTATATTTTTGCTCAGAACGTCGCAATTATCTAAATATCGGCATATTTTTTTCCGTTTTTTTTTTATTCGGATCCGATCACCAGTTTGAAAGTTGTACATGACACAAGATTCGTGACCCTAACTCGTGATCACTGGAATTCCGGGAAACCCCCTTCAACTCTCCCCAGTGCACTTCTTCACACCAAGATACATCCCGACGGGTTGGATTAGTTATTCAGTTTCTTGGTGTAGCACTCTCATACTGGAGATGAGGCAGTGTTTTACTTCTATTTTTGCTCAGAACGTCGCAATTATCTAAATATCGGCATGATACTGTACACAAACTGAACCAAATCATCAATCCAGACCATCTGATTTTTTTTTTTTTTTTTTTTTTTTAGTCTAGGGGTGGTGGGGTGGGTGGTTTGAAACTAAAATTGGGGATTTTTTCCCGGGGGGTGGGGGGTCCCAAACGCAAAACCAGATTTTGTACCCTATGGTGGTGGGTGGGTGGGTCCTTTTCTTGAAAATTGACTGATTTTAGGCTAGATATCAATATATTTCATACCTGTGCCCCCCTGGCAAAGGGCGTACCTTCACTTCTTAGAATAAAATGAAGGAATAAATTCAGTGACTAGCTTGTCGTTCCGATGTCCCACCACGGATATACAGAGCGTGTTCCACCCTACATACCGTAGTTCCTACGCATGACGTCACGGATTCGGTTTCTTGGCGTCAAGGCTAGAACGAATTTTTCTACTTTCGACAAAACATCTTGCCAGGGGCTAGTCGTGTCAATCAACAACCGTACGCGTCACCAAAATAAACTGGTTCCAGTAGCTTCGCGAACGAACCGCCACGCAAATTCGTTTGTACCTTTTTGGGATCCCAAAACGTTAGTGACGGATACCTATGACATCGCAAAAGTTGTCCGTCCGTCCGTCCGTCTGTACGCACGATAACTCTCGAAGGGATTGAGATATTTTGATGAAACTTGGTGGGAGGATCCATTGGGTCAAAGTACAAGTCAAGTTCGAAGATGGGCTCTGTAGCTCTATATTTAAGGGTGGGGGAGGGGTTTCAAATTAAGGGGCAAACAAAATATTTTGAAACAGCTAATGTGATAGTCGATTATGGGGTAAGAAGACATGCTGAACACGATGGTGAAAACCATTTTCTCGCCGGACCAATAGTTCGCCCGGAATCCGGCCAAAACCGGAAAGTTCGTGAAAAGTAAAAGTTTTATTTGAAGTTGATTAGATGTTCGATTTAGGGGTAAGAAGACATGGTGAACACGATGGTGAAAACCATTATTTGACCGGACAAGTAGTTAGCCCGGAATCCGGCCCAAACCGGAAAATTTCTTCAAAGCAAAAGTTTTATTTGAAGTTGATTAGATGTTCGATTTAGGGGTAAGAAGACATGCTGAACACGATGGTGAAAACCATTTTCTCGCCGGACCAATAGTTCGCCCGGAATCCGGCCAAAACCGGAAAGTTCGTGAAAAGTAAAAGTTTTATTTGAAGTTGATTAGATGTTCGATTTAGGGGTAAGAAGACATGGTGAACACGATGGTGAAAACCATTATTTGACCGGACAAGTAGTTAGCCCGGAATCCGGCCCAAACCGGAAAATTTCTTCAAAGCAAAAGTTTTATTTGAAGTTGATTAGATGTTCGATTTAGGGGTAAGAAGACATGCTGAACACGATGGTGAAAACCATTTTCTCGCCGGACAAGTAGTTAGCCCGGAATCCGGCCAAAGCCGGAAAGTTTGTTAAAAGTAAAACTTTTATTTGAAGTTGATTAGATGTTCGGTTTAGGGGTAAGAAGACATGCTGAACACGATGGTGAAAACCATTTTCTCGCCGGACAAGTAGTTCGCCCGGAATCCGTCCGAAACCGGAAAATTTGTTAAAAGTAAAATTTGTATTTGAAGTTGATTAGATGATAGATTTATGGGTAAGAAGATACGCTGAATCTGTATATGACAATCATTTTTTACCCGGACATATAGTTCGTCCGGAATCCGGTTGAAACCGGATTTTTTTATAAGTTAAAGTTTTATTTGAAGTTGATTAGACGTTCTTTATAGGGATAAGGAGATGCGCTGAATTCGTTTCTGAACTATCTTTTTTTGGCTGGACAAGTAGTTCGGAAATTCGGCAGAAGTAAAGCAGGAAGTTTCGATCAGTATCGTCAAAATAAATATGGCTTATACAGGTATATCTGAACTTAATTTTCTCAGATGATTAGCCTGGCGAAGACTGGATCTGGCGTAGAGAAGACGTAGTTGTCTGGGTCAAATATTAAATTTTTGGGATCCCATCGAAACCTTTGGTCTTGTTTTTACGGATTTGCTAAACAAAGCCGAGTGATATTTTCCGTTTTTGTTGTTATTTAGCTTAGTGAAGCAACGCAAATTAGCTGTTAGCTACGATGTTGTATAAATAAACCTATCTCTCTCTCTCTCTCTCTCAATCACGTCACAGGGATCACAGTTACCACGCTTACTACGTTCCCGAGTGTGGTAAGCGAATAGTAATTATTAGTTACTGTTTCGAGAAGGCTGGAACGGTTTCATGAGGTTGGAACGAAAATAGTAACTAATATTTACCATTGTTAGAAGGGTGGGCTGCATTTCAGTTCAAATTCCCCGGAAGAAAATAACAGGATCAGGTCCTATGCATTAACTTTCGCATCTTTCTTTCTCTATGGAAACGCCCTTCCTCTCACGGACAATCTTGACTAACATCGCCAACAGACATTTTTACTGATTCGTTTGTGACTGTACTTCCGACTGAACCAATCACGTATGACGCGAGGGGCGGAGCTTGATTGTGAAAAAGATATCCGTGGGAAGATCAGATTTGGCTATAGACCAAAGCACGGTAGCAGCTTAGTGTAGGTTAGTGTATAGGTAGTGGATTCCCGACAAGACATCTTCAGGGGATCTTGTCTCTTGCCATATATTTATGTTATGTAGTTTGAATAGTATGGAATAAATGAGTGAATAAATGAACCGTGAAAGCTATTGGTGACGGCGCTTGTTGTTTAGAAGGAAAATAATGGAAGAGTATCAGGTTTCAGTTATGCTTTAAAGGGGGGAGGGCACGTGAAAGTGGGGTTATATGCTGTAAAGGTAGCTGAATGTCTCGCGGGGAGGCATCAATCAATCAATCAATCATTTATTAATACCAAATTATCCACTGGATAGCATGGGCTGACGAAAAAGTAATCGTACACTACACGACAAAAGAAACAATTTGAATAGTTATATACAATTGATTTGTCAAATTAATTAAAATACAATGCTAGATATACGATAAAACACTAAAATACAATGTCGAATTTTCATAATCCCCACCGGTAGTCTGCTTAAAGAAATTAAAGAGAGAAGAAAGGTTTCGGCGAACTTTTACGGTAGCCTACTCACCATGATCTATGTTTTATAGGGAAGTCCTTCAGCTTCAAAGAGCCGGTTCTGCTGGTAGGCGAAACCGGATGTGGAAAGACGACCATCTCCCAGCTATTTGCTTCTTTAAGCTCTGCTCAGCTATACGCTGTGAACTGTCATCAGCATAGTGAGGCATCCGATTTCCTGGGAGGGCTTAGGCCTGTGCGCCAGAGATCTGAGGTAAGTCGCAGGAGAATTTCTACTTTATTTTACGTTTGCTTTGGAAGATTTTCGACTTTGCAATGTCATGTTGTACAAATCAGTCAACTTTATTTTAACCAAAAAGCTTACGGCTATAGAAATAAATTTCAGAATATAAAAATCCGAAATATTCAGTTGACGTTAATAATAAATTAATTTCGTGAAAACTGCTCGACACATGGGCGACAGAGAACCGGACGGGAGAAGAAAGCGAAGGCGCTGCGTCCAGTAAAACACATTGAGGTGACCTAGATCTGAAGGTACTTCTACCTGAACGGGAGGACCCCAACGCTGTAGCGTCAATGGAGACCTATGACCCCCAATGCGCCATCTACCGCTCCGGAGGAGCAATGGCCTAAGGGACATGATTCCATCCCCCCCCCCCCAGAAAAAAACCTTTGCATCGGTCGCTGTCTATAGCTCTGTTCGAGTTTCGTCCTTCACGACCACAGCAGACTACGCACGACCGAGACGAGGCGAGCGGACCCCTCTGTACTGTGCAAGGGAGCTTCCTCTTCCTTCCTGCTAGCTGTGCAGGACCCCTGTTCCTGGCCACGAGGTCGCAGAAACTATTGTCAACTTGGCTCCTCCTCCAAGGCGGGCCACCTCAGTTGTCACCTCTTGACCCCTCCTCCAAGGCGGGAAACCTGTCACTTGTCACTACTTGACTCCTCCCAAAGGAGAAGCCAACTCATATTCATCGGCCAATCCCGAGCCTCGAGAATCAATCGGCCACTAATCAATCTGATCTGTTCCATTGAATTTAGATGTGAGGTAAACTTCGTTAGCTTTTTTTTTCTCCCCGCTGCGTAGCTCGCTAAGGGCAGTGGCGATGCTAAAAATATGTATCGGGCGTCACATACCCTCCCCCATCAACCTCCCCCCCTTAACTCTGTTGGCTGCTACTGCCTGGCGCAAACTATGCATGCCGAGACGATTCTGAAAGTGTCCGGCTTCATCGACAGTCATCAGTACCATTCTCCAAGTTTGTGCAGGGTAATCTTTAAATTTGCTAATTCTTCAATTGCCATTTTTTGCACTGCCATAATGGGGAAAAGGGATAATCTAGTAGTAGGTCCCCCTTGAAGCACGGATCTGCTGTAATAGTAGTGAACTGAAAAAATGGTCCCCGACCGTGAGAACCTGCATTCTTCGACTTCCCATGCCGACATAAACGACGCGGCAAAATTAGAACGCTAACTGTTTCGAATTTCGCCGCGTAATTTGTGTCAAAGGAAGCTCGGCCACACTCTTTGCGGAATGCTACGTCACGTGGCAATGGAAAGACATTCCTACTACTATGCTGAGGCAATTTTTTTAATATCTCATGTTATTTTGTTACAGTCGCACCGAGTCGTGGTTTGAACTTGGATCTAGACATTTAAAACATTAAAAAACTTCCGCTTTAACTCCTTTAACACAAAAGCAAGTTGAAATTGCAAAGTTAAAATTGTGTCTTATGTTTTGTTCATTGTTCCTTCTTCTTTATTTTTTTCTTTTCTTATGCTCCATCAGTGACATTTTATGTAAAGATAGGTAATAAACTTATTCTCTCATACATCCAATACAGATGGGAAGTAAGTGTCCTACCACCATTTGTTCCTACGGCGTTTCGTTTCAGGATGACGGCAAGCTGAAACTTTTCGAGTGGGTCGACGGCCCATTGGTTCACGCCATGCGCGGGGGTCACGTGTTCCTCTCCGATGAGATATCATTGGCTGACGACAGCGTGCTTGAGCGACTGAACTCCGTGCTCGAGTCTGAACGAACACTGCTATTGGCTGAGAGAGGCTCGGAAGGAGGAGTCAACCCAGACGCTGTGCTAACGGCAGCTGATGGGTTCAGATTCGTGGGGACGATGAACCCTGGCGGAGATTATGGAAAAAAGGAGGTAGGCTGCCATGATTATACCTTTTCAAAGCAGAGAGGACACAATCTGGTTTCTTTTAATTTAAGCTTTAAGCTGCTACCACAAATTTAGATACGCCGGACAGTTTCTGTATTAGCGCAGCTTTCTCTCTATTATCGAGAGTTGAATGTGTGTATGTAGTTACTTAATATAGGGATGCGCTCGGGGATTGGCGGAATAAATAGAGATGCACCAGAGTTAGTCAAGTTGAGAGTAGTAGAGTATGGTGTACCAGTCTAATTCAAGGAGATGGAATACACTGACAACCTGAAAGTTCGAATATTGGAACAGAATAATCTACCTCTTGCGACCTGTGCTGTAAATGTCAAAGGAATCCGGGATCTGTGGAACAAAAATCACTGTCTTTTCTCCCTGTGAAGTCGAAACAATTTTACTAATTATCAGGGCTTGGAGCAAGTCCTGCCTAATTAGTCCTGCATTACCCTATGTTGAGTCGAAAACCTACCTGTATTGTCCTATATTTCAGCTTTTCCTTGATTGTTGCTAAATTTTATGAGCCAAGATCCCAAAACCTGGTCTAAATCCGGAAATATTTCTTTATTCCTCCCTTACTTTTCTCATCACCGTCTCTCGTCCTGGATATGTATCCAGATTGTCCTGGATTGTATTAATATATGTGTCCAGATTGTCCTGGATATTTAGTCCTGGATTGTATCCATGCTACTTTATTTTTGGGTAATGATGAAATAGTTTCAGCATAATCGTCATTTGTTATTTGCACAATGGTTGGACCATGGATATTTTCTAGCCAGAAAACCTTTTTTTTGTCCTATTTGTTTGATGTGAAGAATTTTATATTCTACATAGATTTTGGCCTCTCCCAGGCCCATTAGGCTAATAAGTCACTCCCAGCCACCAGGTCACCCTTGGTCACCAAGTCACTCACCAAGTCACTCCCAGGCCTATTACAGACATTTACTTACTAAGAGCGTGTTCCACCCTTCTAACTATAGTAACTATTAGTTACTATTTCCGTTCCAGCCACAAGGAAAGTTACTATGCTGACCGTTCCACCCGTCTCAAAATAGTAACTAATAGTAACTATTTTCTTACCATGTTCGGGAGCGTAGTAACTACGCATCTCTGTAACGTGATTGTTCCGATATGCCCGCGGCCTGATATTTGACCGAAAAAAAGAAAAAAGCGTTCCAGACTTTACGCCAAGAAGCGTAGTAACTATGGTGACTAGCGTAGTAACTACGGTAAGTAGGGTGGAACACGCTCTAATTCTTTTGTTTTATTTTACATACTCCGCGTTTCGAATGGAGGGTTATAAATAAATTACTTACTTACTTACTTATTGCTTCCTTGCTTGAATTGTTGCTTTAAGAGTTGATCCACATTAGAGTTCCATCCTTGGCGGCCTTGGGTCCATCCTGTGTGAGTTCGAGCCAGTTCTTGTCCCATTTTCTTGCAAAACAGCGGGATCCTACTTTGGGCTTATTACATCGTTGGGCTTAGGAGAGTCGCGCGATTCGTGCTTTCCCGGTTTAGGCCCAATTCTTATGGCCCTAATCATTCTACTCATTATTCCTCGGACGCCAAACCATGACCAGACCCTACGACCAGCCTAACCGTGATATGTTTAGCCCATAATTAGGCACATTTCTTTTAATTCATAACCTAGCCTAGACAAAATAAACCTGGAATAATGATACATATAAATACCGTGAAGTAGGTTGTTTCTCCACGAACTCCCGGAAGTAACTGTACTCCTGGTGGTGATTCATCGCTCGGAGTATGAATCACCCTCGCGGCTTGAGCTTCTTCTGTGGACTACTTGTTTCAGCGGGAAATTCAATTTAAAATAAATGTGAGAATAATGAAGCGAGTGAGATGGAAGAAATGGAATAAAGTTAGTGAGAGACGTCTCCATAACAGGCTCGAGACCAGCCTTGACGCAGGCGAGCCAAGTTATTACAGACGTTTAGCGATCGAACAGCCAATTTAGTGAAGTCATTTGAAAATAGTAAATATAGTAAAATAGTAAATAGTTTAATTTCTGCTTTAAGCTCCGTGTTTAACCTTGTCCGTTTTCTTCCAGCTGTCTCCAGCTCTTAGGAACCGTTTCACAGAAATCTGGTGCCCTTTGTCTCGAAAACGCGAGGATTTGATTGCCATAGTCGAGCATAACTTGAAGGAAGGGGTTTTCCTATCAAACCAGCAAGATGGCAGCACCGGCATCGGGAAAGCGATCATGGATTTCGTGGAATGGTTTTCCGTGCAAGAGCTTGGTAAAAAGTAAGTAGCCTACAGTAGAACAAGGAAGAGACAGAACGTAGCCTACATTATCTATTTGTTTATACTCCTTAAAGCCGAGTAAAAAAACAAACAAAAAAAAACAGAAAACCTAACTTGAGCCTGAAGAGGAACCTTGCCAAGAAGGACCGGAATATCGCTAGAATAATCTCAGCTGACATATCCGTTTTGCTCAGTTAAAACATATATTAATATGAAATATTTAATAAATAACTGCAATAGATTTGTAATTTTTTTGTTTTTTTATATTTAAGAATTTCTGGGATATTGGTACAGGTTGTGGGGTGGGGGAGCTTCGCTATAGGTAAAAACAATTTTTTATTTTTTTTATTTGCATCTTCAGTGAGTAGGCAATGTGTAGCCTATAAAACACCAAGACTAGGCGTCTTCCTATTTTTTCGGGTTTTCGACAGCCTTTTGCTGTCTGTTTCCTAATTGCCCTTTCAGATCCAGATTCTATTATCTTCTAAAACTTCTGGGTATGGGTGCAGGTTGTGGGTTGGGAGAGCTTCAGACGCTATAGGTAAAAACTTTTTTTTTTTTTTTTTTTTATATTTGCATCTTCAGTGAGCAGGCAAAATGTAAGAAAAGACCAAGTCCAGGTGTCTTCTTTTTTGTATTTAGGTTTCTCGACAGCCTTTTACTGTCCATTTCCTAATTGCCCTTTTAATACAGATTCTTTATCGTCGTCGACAAGATGACAAAATTTTGTTCTCTTGTCACATACAAATATTAAAATAATTTTTTTTTTGTTAATCAAACTACCAATAGAAGTCGAGAACTGAGACCCTGTGAAAATTTCAGTTTTGTTCTGCAATTATCCGTGATGGGATGTTTCGTACTTTTTGTATTCAGTTTTACACTTTTGCTCTTTGTACGAACTTCACTGCTGGTGCGATTAACGTGACTCGCGTCACTTACAATAACTGTTACCGGAAACTTCACCGACTCCCGCACCGGTGTAGCGCTTCGGGGATGTTTGCAAATGATCGCATGCCTTCGTTTTACGAACTAAAACGTAAAGCAGTCTTGTCGCTAAAAAGTCGCCTTTTGAAGTCAGATAACAACCTGATCCAAATTCTTTCCACTCCAATTTTTCAACTTTCTCTGCCTTTGTGGAAAAAATGGAATGATGAACTTGTGGTTCTATGATTTTTGTTACGTATTTGGTTGTGTGGGATTTGTAGTGTGTTTTTCCCTTTGTATATGGCTACGGCTGAAGTAAATAAATAAATAAATATACACAGTAACAAATAAACCTGGGTAGTAAACCTCTGCAAGAAGGGGCAAAACTTCTTTCGTAACGCGACGTGCTCTAGGACAACGATGTACATGTATAAGTCATATTCCCCATATTCCCTAGTTCATGACCTCTTTTCCCCCCTGTAGCCTAGAACTTGTCCATTATGCTTGATTGAACTTGTTTGAAATATTAAGAGGATTCCCGTGGTAGTATTAGTGAGTAATTCTCGGAGGACGGAAGAGTTAACAAGCAGCAACTTTCGGCCAGATAAACATAAGTTGGTGGTGGCTTTATTCGTAAGATGCAGTGAAGGGAATTAGCAACTTCCAAACTGCATCCCTATAAAAAAAAAAAAAAAAAAAAAAATGTCGGAAATTAGTTGTTTGATATAAGTTCATATAAGATATAAGCTTTGATATAAGCTTTTATAAGCAAATGAACAGCATATGCCAATATGCTGTTTATTTGCTAGTACTTTTTTTATGTATGGTTATTTTTAGTATTTTTCTTCCTTTCTTTTTCTTTATTGTACTCTTTGTTCCTCCGGAATTTGTGGGTAATAAAAAAATTATCATTATAATTATTAGATATATACTGCACGAGTATTCTACTCGGAATGCCCGGCAGTTGGCGAGTGCCCCACGTAAAACAACTAGAGCTTCTTTCATAATTAAACACTTTGCTCCGGGAGTGTGGAATTCAATACCTGATGAGGTAATGGTTGCGTCTACTCTTTCAGCTTTCAAGTCACAGGCCAAGTCCTTTTTCTTGTCAAAAACATAATATCCTTCCTTTATTTATTTTTTTTCCTTTTTTTTTGGGGGGGGGGCAAGGGCGCTTTGTTGATGAAAGATCGTCCATCAACGGACTTTCTTGACAGTTTGTCATGTCTTTATTCTTTTTTCTATCATTCTTTTTGTAGATTTGTTTGGTTCGTTTCCCTTAAGATTATATGAATAAAGAATAAGCCCCGCCCATTGCCAGGCCTTATGTTAGGCCTTATGATGGGGTCATAACAGTCTAGTACACTAGCCCCTTTTCAGGCACGGTGCTCAAACGTCTAGCACCATGCCTGGGTGCTGGACGTTCAAGCACTGTACCTTGGATTTCATGTATGGTGCATGGATTCCAGTATACAGTGCATGCATGAAAAACACAGTTTCTGTCACCACAACTTATCAGCGGCTCGGACAGGGCTGAAATTACACCAAGAAATAGAGAAATCAAAGACAATCCTTATCATATTTTTCCTAACAAAAACAAAAGGACGCAACTCATTGATGGAGATGAAAAATCTGACAGCAGCCTATCTATTTTCCATGTAGAGTGCCCTAGGAGCCAATATTCTGGTTGACTGTTAGGTAGAAAAAGGTGAGGCACAGGACACTTTGCATGCAAAACCCTTGACTATGTAGAAAAGGAAATGAGGTTTTTCATCTCCATTATCAGTCGCGTCCTTTTTTTTTTGTTATGAAAAATATGATAAGGATTGTCTTTGATTTCTCTAATTCGTGGTAGTAATTTCAGCCCTATCCGAGCTGGTGCTCAGTTGTGGTGACAGAAACTGTGTTTTTCATGCATGCACTGTATACTGAAATCCATGCATTATACATGAAATCCAAGGTACAGTGCTTGAACGTCTAGCACCCAGGCATGGTGCTAGACGTTTGAGCACCACGCCTGAAAAGGGGCTAGTGTTCTAGACTGGGTCATAATGAGTTAATGGTGCTTATTATTTTTATGAATAAAACTGAACTGAACTCAAAAACTCGAACTGAACTGAACTGTCAGGAGTTTCATAACAGATAGCGCATAACACTTTCAAGAATAACACCTTTTCACTTAGAAATAAAGCGTTATGACCATTTAAGTTAACACTATTTCGTGCCTAGATCTCCAACAACACCTTCAATGGGTAAAAATACTAAGGGGAACGAAAGAAACATAACAGATAACATCCCAAAGTGTTATCTGTTGAAACCGGGCATCCTTCTGTTGTCGTTATGTAACTTCTGACATTGTAGTATTTTTATCAATTGAAGGTGTTGTTGGAGATCTAGGCACGAAATAGTGTAAACTTAATTGGTCATAACACTTTATTTCTAAGTGAAAAGGTGTTATTCTTGAAAGTGTTATGCGCGATCTGTTATGAAACTTCTGACAGTGTGGAAATGCTACAGGATACTACTGCTTGTGTTTATCCCAGTCTGAAGCACATTTCAATGAAATTCGTACTAAACTGTCAGAAGTTTCATAACGTATAACATAAGGATGCGCGTTTTCAACAGATAACACTTAGGATGTTAGCTGTTATGTTTTGTAAACGTTATGCGTTGCAAAGTTATGCATACAAGAAGAGCGAGCCGTCTTAGCCGTCAAAAAAACAAACACCTGCTGACTTTTTTGTTTGTCATCATGATATCGGAAAAGTCAGCAGAGGTTTTTCGATTGTTTTTCAGCCCTTCGTTGTCAATGCGTGTTATGATAGATAGATAGATATTTAATGCATAAAAGCTAACAAGGGCCATCGCACCAAAAACAACAAAAGAAAAGATATATTGAAAACATGAACACTATGCCGGTATTTAAAACTACAGGGATATACAATTTTCCCTGTGTGCTAACCCTATCTGGAGAAACCTTCCAAACAGTTAAAGGAGCCCTCTTGATTATTCTGCTTTTTATAATATATCTAGCTCCCATACAGAATTATAAGCTTCTAAAATCCCCACCTTTCTCCATTGTTTCATTTCGTGCCTACGAAATTTTAGCGCTTTTTTGGCCTTGCCGAGTTTTGTCCGTCACACAACGAAACGTTTGCCGGGATCATCGACGTCTGCTGACAACTCTTTCACACATAAGAGTCTGAGAAGCTTATGTTTATTACTTCTTTTATTTGCCTAGTTTTCACACTTTTTAACCACGGCGCGATCAGTTTTCAAATGTTTTGCGCCCAGCCGCCGCGTCGGAGAGCAGGAAGGCTGGACATAGTCGACAGGCGCTAACAAGAAAATCGCTAATTTCAGATGGAAAGTAGTGGTATTTTCGAACATGTTTTTTTCTGATCCATTTCATAGGGAAAAGATTATTTCTAGTAAGAGTTGTGCTTTAAATAGCCTGGCGACTTTCCTCTTTCATTCTCTCAATTATCCACTCACTCCAAAACGCTCTCACTCCAAACAACTCTTGTCTTAACCTAGTCAGTTCCTCACACTCTCCCACAAAATGACTGTCTTTCTGGCATCCACACATAGGGCAAGAGTAAAGCCCCGTCTGCATTACCGTAAACCGACCGTTTATTGACGGTCCGTAGCTGCAAAAATGTGGTCTTCATTAGGTCCGTAACCGCAAAAATATGGTCTACATTAGTCCCAAATAGGTGAATCTTGGGTTAAAATTTAAAAAACAGTTTATATGTGACTTGAAAAACAGTTGAAAAACAGTTACATGGGACTTTGACAAAAAAGCAGTCTTCACTACGTCCGTTTTACGGTTACGGAGGGGTCAGTACCGCCGTTTTACGGCTACGGCCGTCCGTAGAGAAAGACCCGTCTTCACTGCCGTAACGGTCAAACGGTCGGCCGTAAAACGGTCGGTTTACGGTAATGCAGACGGGGCTTAAGGACCAGTTTTAACCCTAACTTTATCCAGATATTTTCTTCTTTTACCAAGAGGTGAACCATCCTCTCCTACCCATAACAGAAGTTCCTCATGAGACGTCTTTTTCGTGTGTATAACATTTAAAGGACACCTGAACGATCCTACCATACTTCCATGAACTCCTCAGATCGTCCTCCACAGTACCGGTACAGAGAAGAAGAATTTTTTCGCTCCGTGATTTCGGCGCTATCCACTCTTAAAGTTCTAAGTCTCCCTATGGCGATTCGTTACGACCTCCCAAGACAAATTTAGCGCCAATATTTAAACTGTCATTATCGCATGGATAAACGTACGTTGATAACGCATGGATGGATAAACAGCGCATGGATGGATAAACGCATGGACTGTTACGGCGTGGACTGTTACAACATGAACTGTTACGCATGGACTGTTACAATTGTTACGGCGAGCGTTACGATCAAGACAAGTCGGAAAAAAGGCTGAAAATTATAGCACGGTGAAACTTCATCCGATTTTAGTCCGGTTTTCGAGAGACAAATGGTAAGCAGTATGGAAAAGTGGCAATTTAGGGTGTTAGACTTCATTCAGATGACCTTTAAGGCCTAACTTTTGCAGAATCATAACCGATAACATCCTAAGTGTTATCTTTTGAAACTGCGAATCCTTTTGTTATCTGTTACGAACTTCTTTAACATGGTTCTTTAACAAGTAGGCTACGGTATAAATTTATTATCCATCGTTCGTTGAACAACTGTGCACACAGACTTGATAACTATAAAAGAAAAATAAGAAATAAGGAACATAAATGGCAACAGGATGAACTTGAATTAAAAGTTCAGCACTGAAGAATTACACTATGAATGAATGATTGAATTTATTCCCAATAAAGCCCAAGGGCCATGGCGGGAAACATAAAAAATAAATAAAAAAAATACCATACACTCCGAAAACAAACCAAAAATCAACTCCTATAAAAATAGTTCGCGGTGGGTCATAGCTAACTTCAGGAATCTACCCAGCCTTCGGAGGTCGTCACCAAAACACTTACTTCCCATACTTGAAACCAAATCCCTTTCCTCCCGAACCTCCCGACCAAACACTTCCTTTCTTAATTCTTTCAACTCCTCGCAATAACATATCAAACATACCGCATCCTCCCCTTCAATACCAGACATTGGACAAAAATATGGATCAGTACCTTTCCTTTCTCTACCAATATAATTTCTCCGCATCCCCACCGAAAGAGCGTCCGCCCTAAGACTCACCATCCACCATCCATGCGCTGGGTTTATTTTTATTCATTTCAAAGGATTAAGAGAGATTGTGGCTGGAGGCGAAATGAGTGTTGACCATGTCAGCAGTTGAAGACTGCTATTTCAAAAATGATCCACAGCAAATGAACCCCAAAAGCACAAACCGAATTTTCATTCACTAATGTTAGGTTCAGTAATAAAACCCGAATCCTGAGGAACCGGAAAGTTGGTAAAAAAAAAAATTGTTGATCAGGTTTAAGTTTGTTTGCTTTAATAATTTCAAAGGATCGACACGGAACGTGACGTGGGGCGAAATGACTGTTGACTATGTCAACAATTTAATAATTGCCAATCTTAAAAGTAATCAAAAGCAGAAGAAGCCAAACAAAAATTAAAACTCTCATCGGTCGTTGTAGATATCGAACCAAAAACGGCAATGACAAGAACCTCTGTGTCTCTACCACCGTATTCGAGTACTATATTACATACTGAAAATACAATAACAGTGGAAATAACTTGACATGCTGGCCTAGAAGGGGAAGGCAACGTGTAGACCTAACTAATCTTCAACGCGATATTGAAGAAAAATAAAAGAACATGAAAACTGTTTTAAAAGCCAGAAGAAGGAAGTAAATAGACTTTTTGGCATTTTGCTTTGAAATCCTTCGGCGTTAAAGAAAGAAATTTTCCGTCGGCGGTTGTCCTCGCGAACTATTCGCTTTGTTTTTCAGTATTTTCGTTGGCCTTACAAAAAAAAGATATTTTCGTCTGTTTTTCTTCTGATTTCTTGTGATAGTGTCAGGCCAATGTGGTTTACGAGATTATCTTATAGAGAAGGCAACGTGTAGACCTAATAAGTATTGGAAGTATAGAAGAGAGACTTTTTGGCATTTTTCTTTGAAATTTTCCGTCGGCGCTAAAGAAAGAAATTTTCCATCGGCGGTTGTCCTCCCGAAATATTCGTTTTGTTTTTTAGTATTTTCGTTGGCCTGAAAAAAAAACTTTTTCGTCTGTTTTTCTTCTGATTTCATGTGATATTATCTGGCCAACGTGGTTTACGAAATTATCTTATAGAAGAGACTAAAAGAAAAGACAGAAGTGAAAAAGAAAACAGAATTGGGGCCGAACAAAAGAGGGGGGAGGGGGCTCAGCCGATAGTACGATCAGAAAAATAATCTGTGGCTGCTGGATGTTTCTTAGATGTTGGGGAGGTTTTTGGGTGGTACACGATGGGAGGGAAGGGCATGTTTGATACAGAGTTTGGGATAGAATCTCTTCTAGGCATAGGCTACACAGTTCATTATGTTCGTTAGTCTGGGAACATCTTTCGGGGAACACTTAGTTCCCCTGTTTTTTTTTTCTCTTTTTAATGTGGGCTTTAGGCTTTAATTTAAAACAAACTTCTATTATGTAGGGAGCGAAGGCCCGCCACATATTTTGATTGCCAAAAATCAGTTGAATTTAAGGGTAGGGGATCTGATGGGGTGTGCTATATATCCGTCTTGTCTTTTAGGACGACGTTCAGCATTCGTGACATCCTATCCTGGGTCAGTTTCATCAACGCCGTCTCTCCTGGTCAGGGCGAAGAGGCAAGTCCAATTCTGGACGTTGGATCAGCATATATCCACGGTGGATGCTTGGTGTTCCTTGATGGACTCGGTGCCGGAGCCACCTCTACCGAAAAGTAAGTTTTATTTATTTATTTATTCCATTTCAATTACTAACTACTTTATACATTCATACAATCTGTTCCAAAATCCGTATTCTCCCATATGGTAGGTAGGTAAGTTTTATTTTTATCAAAAATATAAACATAAATAAAAATGTCACGCCTAATAATTATTGCAAAAACAATAATTACTGTTTATGGAATTATAAACATGGAATCCTCATCTTTCGAGAATTAGTCGTATCGAGTTGTACGAAAAAGTAGCATGCAGTAGTAACTGTTGCCACTGCATGCTACCACTTGGCAAACTGGATACTACTACAGCAACATTGGATGCTATCGGATATTACTACTTAAGATTAACCCAGTCGGAGGCATGTTCAGTCAAAGTAGGCCTATTCCGTACTACTACATATCAATACATGCAACTTTTTCGTACAACTACCATACAAACACAGTCAAAGAATTTTTCATTGGTTTGTTTCGTTTTGCACCTACGATATTTTAGCGCTTTTTCGGTCGAGCCGAGTTTGCCAGTCAGGCAGCGCAAACTTCGCCGAAAGCTTCAAGGTCGGCCGACAACTCTTCGAAAATAAGGTCACGAGAAGCTCAAGAATGTGATTTTTTCATTTTTGAAGGCTTGGTAGACCAACAGGTCTATCTTGTGTTTCGGCCTTTTGACTTTTCCCACTTTTTAACCACGGATCGCACTGACTCAAATATTTTGCGTCGAGCCTAGTCGGAGAGCGGGAAGTCAGGACAGAGTCGACAAGCGACAACAAGAAAATCTGTAATGTCAAGGGGCAAATATTGGTATGTTCGAAGAACGATATGTATGAACCATTTTATGTCAACCTGCTTAAACCTAGTGACAGTAACCTAGATTAGACGTATACTAGGCCAATAAACGTCAAGATTTTACAAAATGTTGCTGTTATTTTAAAAGGCTTTGTCGTGTTTGGACCCATTTTGATTTAGGCTAGTTGTGAAACATTCAGGTCAACTAAAAAGCCAAATTGACCCATGTTTTTCCTCTTTAAACAATGAACTCCCCACTTACAATCAACAAAATGGCTTGGCTTGAAAATATAGCTCGACATTTCCGAAACACTTGCGAAGATACTGTCTCGGTTGTTCATTTTGGCCGGAAATAGTTCTTAACGAAGCAAAGTGAGACCGGAATCCCCTTGTTAACTGATACAGTTATTGTTCCCCCTTTCACCCGTCGTTTGGACCTTTTTTGTGTTTTCATAGATTGGTCCTAAGCGCTGTTTGCCAGTTTCCCATTTTTGTCAGAAAGCCGACTTTCGTCCTTACCCTCGAATTTTTGCGAGAAGACAAACTTGGTAGCTGAGCAAGTTGCGTAGTTCGTCTTTTGGCTTTTGAAAAAATTCGCTTCGGTTTACTCCAAGATCAAATTAAATTTGGATTCGGATCAAAGTGATAAACAGTATGTGTTGACTGTTTTGATCACAAAGATGGCAGTTTACAATTATAGGTAAAACACAGTTATAAGTATAATACGGCACAATTATAAGTTTAAGACAAGTGAAAAGGCATTTGTCAAAACTATGTTTATGTTAAAAAAAAATTTCTACGCATTCGTTTGTTGTGCCATCTTCAAACGCTGAAGCAACAGTCAGCTCTTGATTCAAAAAGCCTTTTTCCCATCTCTTGCAATCAAAAGTAAATCTTCAGTAAAAGCATATCTAAGACATCAGCTGAACATCAACATGGAATCTCTGAAGGCAAAGATCAAACTTCTTTTGTAAACTGATGTGAAACTAAGTATTCCTTTTTGTCACATCTTCAAAGGTCTGAAACAAAATTCAGCTCCAAGAAAAGTAACCTCAAACATCGCTTAATAAATAATTTCCGATATTGTGGCTCAAACTTCTCTTATGGCCCTAAACAACGTTTTCGTTTGTTGTGCCATCTTCAAACGCTGAAGCAACAGTCAGCTCTTGAATCATAAAGCCTTTTTTTCATCTCTTGCAATCAAATAGAAATCTTCAATATAAACCAACTGGCCTGAATCGACGCGAACGTTCTAAGGCGGAAGTGCCTTTTCCTCCAGCTCTCTTTGAACTTTCAAAAGGCTTCTGGGCATCTAATGAAAATGAAGAGTGAAATGAAAGACGATAGCAGTATCAGAGGCAGAATAAGAAGTGAGATGAGATTTAAACTGAGTATTAGGGGTGGCATAAGAAATGAGGTGAGAGTTTACTGAATGAACACACTTCACTTGCCCGCTAGACTTGACAGACGTCGAAACCCGGAGTGGCGATAAATACCCCTGCGAAAAATCCCCGTGGCGCTAAGACTCAGCTACGAATGGAAGACCCATCCGGCCATCCCACCAGCAAATAAAGTAGCGGACCTTTTCACTCTGAGCAAATTAAACTAACTAGGGTAAGCATCCGTGTTGACGTCCCGCCCCCCTCACAACGTATTTCCACCTTTCTCAGAGAAGGTGAATTCCCTTCGATTGCCTTAAGCAGCAAGACTGTCAACACACATCGTAAGTTGTCATAACAGGTGCCGCAATATTCCATTTCATTTCGAGAAATGCAGAAAATGGAATGATTTCTTGAATACAGAGACTGAAATAATTTAAGCCTCGTTCTACCTTTTCTTTACTAGTTAATAATCCTCCTGCATCTGCGTTAACGAGCAAAAACGGTTTCTTCGCTTGAGTGCATCTTAAGCTTAAGGCACAACTTCTTACCAAAAATGGTATTTTCACGATGAAATAGCGTAGATATATCTTTTCCCACGAGAAGTTGCCTATTTTCTTGCTTGCGCTTGTCTAGCCTCCCGCAAAATATTTGAAACATGAAAGCGCCGTTGTTAAAAAGTGGGATAACCAAGCAAAACAAAAGAAGTCCCCAACAGAAAAGACCTGATGATCCACAGCGTGTTCCAAATGGACAAGACCAAAGGTTTCGATGGGATCCCAAAAATTAAATATTTGTTCCAGACAAGTGTGTCTTGTCGATACCCGGTCTTCGCCAGAATCCTTGAAATTTTTATGGCACTTGCAGCTCCGCTCAAGTGCCATATACCGATCGCTTTTCGGTCGGTCGGTCTGTCGGTCGGTCGGTCGGTCGGGCGGTCCACTGTTTTCGAGTTAGGGTACTTCCAGATGTCCTAGGACGATGAAACTTGGCAGGCATATCAGGGACCCGATATAACTAACCTGGAAATAATCAGTTTCACGATCCGACCATCTGGGGGGGAGTGGTGGGCCGGGGAATCCTGAGAATTTAGTAGTTTTTGTAAAACCCCTACCCCTTTCTTCTCACTAGTAGGTCTGCGCGCGGCATGACGTCACTCTTTGCATCGGATCACTCTGTTAACATCGGAAAGAGCTAGTGCATTCGAGGGTCAAAGGGGTTTGTATATGTGATTCAGTGCGGGGGAATATGGAAAATTGAGTGTTGTGTAACTTTCGAACGGGTGATCGGATTGGGACGAAACTTAATACCTGAATGAATGACATATCTCTGATCTTCCATTTGTAGTCCGAACCGGATTCGACAGCTATGGAGAGCTGGGGGGGGGGGGAGACCGGAAATCTCGAGAGACGGTTATAGTGGAGGGATTGGAGTAAAACTTGCTGGGAAGAACAAGAATCTGCTCCATATAAATCGTTTACACGTTTGGACTGGACCCGGACACTTGGGGGGGGGGGGTGGAGGGGATTTTCCCGGAATTCTGGTGATGACAGTTTTTGGGATTTTCACGACTAAACTTGGGAGGCGTATCAGGGACCCGATCAAACTAACTTGTAAATAAAAATTCACTCGATCCGATAGTCGTGGGGGGATCGGAGGGAGGGGGAATCCGGAATATTTAGCCATGCGTAACTTTGGAACGGGTGATCGGATTCGAGTGAAATTTAATAACTGAACAGAGGGCCTGTGGTGATCTTTTTCATGTCCGGACCGAATCCGACAACAATTGGGGGGGGGGGGGGAATACGTAACCGGATTGGACTGGAGAGATCGGGATGGAACTTTGTGGGAATAACAAACAAGTCCAAAACCGAACCGGATTGGCTCCGGCGACTGTGGGGGGAGTTTGAGGGGCGGGTCCGGAATTCCGGTGATCGCGAGTTAAGGTACTTCCAGATGTGCTAGGACGATGAAATTTGGCTGGAATATTAGAAATTCGACAAGATTGGCTTAGAAATCGCCACTTTTCAAATCCGACCATTCCCTAAAGTACCAATCATGACCGCAAATTAAGAAAAATGCTTTTAAGCAAAATATGCATGTCCATGATCCCCATGAGTCCATGATCATTTTTGCCTCAAGGGTTTTGCTTACAAATGAAGTTCTAGCTCCCTTAAAGTGTGCATCTTAACCGCAAGGTCGAAAAGTACTTTTTATCAACGATACATCTCAACCTATGATCATTTGTGCCACAAGGGTTTTGCAAAAAAAAAAAAATCTAGCACCCTTAAAGTGCGCATTTTACCCGCATTAGCGAAAAAAAAAACTTTTGATCATACGTATATATCAATGATCCCTAAGAGCCTGATATCGTTTTTGCCTCAAGGGTCTTCCTTACAGATGAATTTCTAGTGCCTTTAAAGTGTGCATCATTACAGCCAAGTTCTACGATAAAATACTTTTTCTCTAGCTTCCTTAAAGTGCGCATTTGAACCGCGCAGTCGAAAATTACTTTTAATCAAATAATTCATCTCAACCCACGCAAGTGCCATATGAGCTTACAGCTCTTGTTACTATTAAAATTTAGAAACAGATTAGAGCCATGGCTAGTCATCTGAGAAAACCAGGTACGGATTCAGCATGTGTGTTACCCCTATACGCATATCTACTTTGACGAAATTGATCGAAACTTCCTGTCTTACTTCTGCCAAATATCCGGGTTCGGCCGGATTCCGGTTGGGCTATTTGTCCGGCAAAAAAACTGAAGTACCCCTAGATCGAACCTCTAATCAACTTCAGATAAACTTTAACTTTTAACAAATTTTCAGGGTTTGGCCGCATTCCGAGCGAACTATTTGTCCGGCTAGAAAAATAATTTTCATATACGAATTCAGCATGCCTCCTTATTCCTACATCAAACCTCTAATCAACTTCAGATAAAAACCGTTCCAATTTCGGCCGGATTCCGGGCGAACTACTTGTCCTGGTAGAAAATGATTGTCATATAAGGATTCAGGAAGTCCTCTTACCTCTGAATCGAATATTTAATCAATTTCAAATAAAACCTTTACTGTTAACAAATTTCCGGTTTTGGCCGGATTCCGGGCGAACTGTATGTTCTGGGAGAAAGTAATTTGCACATACGGATTCAGCATGTCTCCTTACCACTATATCGAACCTCAATCGAACCTATATCAACTTCAAGAAAAACTTTTTCTTTTACCAAATTTTCCGGTTTTGTCCGGATTCCGGACGAACTGCTCGTCCGGTGAGAAAATAATTATCATTATACAGATTCGGCAAGTCTTCTTACTCCTAAAGTGACTATCTCATCAGCTTTTTAAAATATATTTTGTTGACCCCTTAATCTGTACCCCCTCACTCGCCCCTAAATATAGAGCTACGGAGCCCATCTACGAACTTGACCTGTCCTTTGACCCAAAAAATCCTCACACCAAGTTTGAACAAAATATATCATTTCCTTCGAAAGGTATCGTGCTTATAGACGGACGGACAACTTTACCCTTCCACTTGCGTTTCGGGATCCCAGAAACAACACTTTAAAGCTTATCATATCATTATGATAGATAGATAGATAGATAGATTTATTGCCCAAAAGCCAACACGGGCCATCGCAAAAATACAACTAAAAAAAATAAATGGATAATATAAATAATCAATCTGTACACTACTCAACATCCTACTATATTGCATTTTACCTTATAAACTTAAACAGTTTTCCCTGTGTCTCATCCCCAACCTCAGGAACCTTCCAATCGACTTAATCGTGCCAAAACTCAGCTGTTTCATTGCCTGCACGATCCACTCAATCCCACCCACTCTTACCCCAAACATCTCTTCCCTCAAATCACTCAGTTCCACACATTCCGCCAAAAAATGTTGTAAAGTTTCATTCTCACAACCACACATAGGGCAAAAGTAAGGACCAGACTTAACCCTAAACTTACCTAGATACTTTCTTCTTTTTCCCAATGGCAAACAATCAGCTCTCATACTCATAACTAAAACAAGATCCTCTTGAGAAAGACCCACCTTAAAATAAACTTCCTCCCCCCAACACTCTTTGGCCTTGGCGTAATACATCAACGACTCTGCCTGGGCTTTATCCACTTGCCATTGCTGTAGTTCTTGGTCGTATAGCACCTGCTTCACTGTTTTGGAGACCTCGTTCTGGTCAGATGGGTGTGTTCCGTGTCCTTCACTCCATGAACCCGATAGACCACAGTGATCCAAAATTTTCTTTATTTGGAAGGCCACGAATCTTGACGCTCATCCCGTAAAGCCTCAAGGTACGCCGCTTTTTGGGGACGTACCCTAGGGAGTTCAATAATTTTTTTCCGAGAATTTTACCATCCTAACCCACCTATCATTTCTAAGACATGTTAAACCTACATCTCCTCTTAAAACTATGTTATTCAATTTATCAGATAGACCTATCACTTTTTTAAAATACTTAAATTGAATACTTTCTATTTACCCCTATAACCCCAAATTTCACTACCGTAATGTACCGTAGGTACTATTTTAGACCTAACAATTTTCTTATGGAACTCTACACTTCTTATATTTTTTAAATGGCTCCTTGCTACTAGGTTCGCTATTCTATTTCCTTTTGATTCTGCGTAACCTAACTGTTTACTAAACTTAACATTACTTGAAAATTTAATACCCAGATACACAAACTCATCCTTCACCGCCAATGCCTTTCCATCCACACAAAAAGTATCCATCATATCTATCTTACTCTCCCTCCTAAAAACCATCACCACCGTTTTTTCCCGGTTAAGTATCAGTTCCTTCACCTCAAGGTATTCCGCCACCAAATTTAATAGGGACTGAAGGTTCTTGCTACTATCCGCCACCACCACTATGTCATCTGCGAATAATAACATGCACAATTTCAAAATATCTAGACTAACCATCGGTGCCTGTTTCTCCATCATATAACTATTAATATTATTCAAATATAACGAGAACGTGACAAATGTGTGAAACAGCTGTCGGCGTACCTTGAAGCTTTCGGCAAGTTTTGCGTTGCGAGACTGGCAAAGCGCAAATACAAAACAGAACGATGGCGAAAGGCGATTTCATAAACTTAAAATTTCTTAAGCTAGGGATAATATAAACGGTAGAATAGGCAAAAGGGGTCCTTTAAAGCACAACTCTTATTAGAAATAATCTTTTCCCTATGAAATGGATCAGAAAAACACATTTTCGAAAATACCATTACTTTCCATCTGAAATTAGCGATTTTCTTGTTAGCGCCTGTCGACTATGTCCAGCCTCCCTGCTCTCCGACACGGCGGCTGGGCGCACAACATTTGAAAACTGATCGCGCCGTGGTTAAAAAGTGTGAAAACTAAGCAAATAAAAGAAGTAATAAACAAAAGCTTCTCAGATCCTTATGTGTGAAAGAGTTGTCAGCAGACGTTGATGATCCCGGCAAACGTTTCGTTGTGTGACAGGCAAAATTCGGCAAGGCCAAAAAAGCGCTAAAATTTCGTAGATACAAAACGAAACAATGGAGAAAGGTGGGGATTTTAGAAGCTTATAATTCTGTATGGGAGCTAGATAGATTATAAAAAGCAGAATAAGCAAGAGGGGTCCTTTAAAGAGCTTCAGTGTGAAGGAGCACCAGGTGAAAAAATACAGAATCCCTACACTGAGTTGAAATAACTCGGTGTACAATAGAGGTATGCTAATGTGAACGTTTGTTGACAGCGGACTTTGCCATTTTCATGCACTTTCTGTGTTTAAAGCTAACTACCAGTTAGCCAAAGTAGGTAATTAAGGGCATATGAAAACACCTGTATAGGTGTTTTGGATCTTCATTCTACCATTTAGCCCAGAATTGCACTGTTCACATATGCATACCTCTACTGTATCCAAATGTCAGATGTAAAACTAAGCTGCAAACTTTAAAGAAGCATATCCCTGTTGTACTCCAGAGCAGAACCATGTCTTTGCTAACACCTCTCTTGTGAAACGATCTAATCCCGCCCACGCTCAAAGAAGTTCAAAGAATGTCGCATTAACACTGGATTGACTGGAGATAAAGGTCCTCGAGAGTCGAGACTCATCAGATTACTCTAGCGCCAAAGGGATCCCGTCCCCTTCTGTCAGATCACCTTAGCAAATATTCAGGAAACTTGACAATCTTAGATATGTATGCAGACTTGTGAGTTGTCACAAGGAGTGACTGGGAATGGTCTGAAATAGGGTGGAATTAATGAATTTTTAATGCGCACATACGCGAAAATGATACGTTAAAGAAAGAAAGAAACAAAAAACAAACACCATGAGCTTTTCCGTTTTTTTGTATCTGAAGTGAATGTTAATTTCTGTAATTTCCCTGTGTAAAGCGTAAAACCAGCCTGGGTTAAAATAGACTTAATTACTTACTTATTTTAGGTTTCGATAGCGTGGTAAAATGATGTAGATCCAAAAAAAGCAAAATGGCAAAAAAATAGGGCCTAAAAATCGTCACTACTTTAATACGTTACGAAAATATCCTGATCAATCAAAACAATTAACAAAAAATAATCAATATAGTTAATATCCTGACAATTTTGCACATTTAGCGACAGGTATGAACTAAAGAAGAGCGGAGGGGACGACATCTTGTAACGTTTGGGGTTTACAGAAATAAATTTGCAGTATCTGTTTCACATCACGCCAGAGGCGTTACTAGCCAAACTTTTTTTTTGTGGGGGGGCCTGGGGGGGGGCGACTGTTTCTAAGAAAAAATCGACTATTTTTACGAAAAACCGACTGTTTTGAAGAAAAATCGACTGTTTCCAAAACAAATCGCCTGTTTTTTACAAAATCGCGGCGCTTCACAACATTGTGGGAGTCCCCCCTCCCCCCATCCGTGACGCCCCTGCATCACGTTACCGGATATTCGAAAAAAATACCTGAAAGGTTTCAACCCAGTTGCCACCAGATGGAGGACGGAAGCCCTGGTTTCGTTTCTGTTTATCTTTCGTCCTTGCGTTTTCACCTTAAGCCTTTTTGAACATTTCGCTTCTTTGAAAGTCTAGCCTCAGAAGAAGTTTGAGCCACGATATCGGAAATTGTTAATTGAGGTTAAGCTGCCGAATATTGGTGTTTGAGGTTACTTTTCGAGGAGCTGAATTTTGTTTCAGACCTGAATTTTATTTAAGACCTTTGTCTTTTCAGACAAAAAGAAATACTTAGTTTCACATCAGTTTACGCAAGAAGTTTGATCTTTGATTTCATAAAGATCACTTGTCGATGTTGAGCTGATGTCTTGATCTTAAAGGTAGGTAGGTAGGTAGGTAGGTAGGTAGGTAGGTAGGTAGGTAGGTAGGTAGGTAGGTAGGTAGGTAGGTAGGTAGGTAGGTAAGGTAGGTAGGTAGGCAGGTTTTATTTTTAACCAAAATATAAACATGAAATAAAATGACAAAACTAATATATTATTGCAGCAAAAAAGAAGTCCTAAGGACTTGTGCTGCAGTTTCCTATTACTACTTGTATCTAATAAATTGATCTTAAATATGGTTTATATTCAAGATTTCCTTTCGATTGCAAGAGATGGAAAAAAGGCTTTATGATTCAGGAGCCGACTGTTGCCTCAGCGTTTGAAGATGGTACAACAACTAATATTTGGTTTAGGGCTTAGGAAGAAGTTTGAGGTACGAAATACGGAAAAAACTTATTGAGACTTCGCCGTCGAATCTTGTTTGAGGTTTGATTTTCGTGGAGTTGAATTTTGTTCTGTTTGAAGGTGGGTCAAAAAGGAATACTTAGTTTCACATCATTTTACGGAAGAAGTTTGATCTTTGCTTTCAGGAGATCACTTGTTGAGGTTGAGTTTGGTGTCGTGACCAGGGATTCGGAAGAAGCTTGAGCTACTATATCGGAAATTTTATTTAGGTTGTGCTGTCGAATATTGGTATTTGAGGTTTGCTTTTCGTGGAGCTGACTCTTAAGCGGGTGAAAATAATGGACTCGTCGTCATTAAAAGTTGACTAATTTTTGCGTTAATTGCGAAAAATTTAAATATTCCTTCAGCTCAAGCTGACTGCGAATAATATTTGAAAGTGCTAAACGGATACGTCAGTATATTTCGTCCTTTCTTGGCAAGGGTCCTCTTCAGGCTAAATCCGCGCAAGCTTGAAAATGAACTTGTGGAAAGGGAAAGCAGGGCCGAGATATAGCTCTAATAAAATTCGGCTGACGCATCCGTTTTGCAATGTCAAATGCGAAAAATTTAGGCTGGTGTTAGAATTTTTTTTGTATAAAAAAAAAAATGTACAATAGTGTTTACAATAATCATTCCTGGTTACCCTTAAAGTTTCTTCCCTGTTTTACGGAATTTTCTGTTACGTCTTTAATAAAATTATCATTCATTTTTTTTCAGTCTGCGTGCGCCGCGACAACTGCGCACATCCGCCGTCGCCTATCTGGCCAATCAGATCTCGTCCCTTTCTGGTCACGTGATTGATGTTACGAACCTAATTGGTGACTACACCAAAGTCCACATTGTATCCGACGACACCAAGTTTGGGATTGCGCCATTTTTCATCACTCGTGGACCAGCAAACACGGAGAGGAATCTGTTCAAATTTCAAGCACCCACAACAGCAACAAATGTTATTCGCGTTCTTCGTGGATTGCAGCTGGCCAAGCCCATTTTGCTTGAAGGAAGCCCTGGTGTAGGAAAGACGAGCCTGGTTGAAGCAATGGCGAAAGCGGCTGGTTTTGAACTGGTTCGGATCAACCTATCGGAACAAACCGTAAGTTTCATCTTTACTCAAGCACACCTCGCACCATTTACTTTTTATTTATAACTGTTTAAATACTGCAAAACTAGGCTCTTCTTTAGGCAAATTATCCACGGCTTTAGCTGTTTTAAGCATTTTCCCAAGCACATTGACTTCTAGCAAAAACTCGGCAAAAATCTATTCATTTAAACAAAATCCCAAGGGCTCTATGGCCCGTTGGTTGAGAAACAGCTATCTTTGTATTAAAATAAGGTGTTCACCAGGTGTTCACGAAGTGATCGCAACCACATTCATGTTCAAGCCATGTCTTACTTATGGTGGGTTTACACTTTGCGTAAAATCCGAGCGTATTTTACATACGTATTTGGCTTTAAAAGATTTCTAGCAATACGGACGTATTTATATACGAAACGGACCGATTTATCAAATATGTCCGTATTGCTAGAGATCTTTTCAAGCCCAAATACGTGCGCAAAATACGCTCGTATTTCAAATTCCGCTCGGATTTACGCATCGTGTAAACGTAGCATTGAGCGTGTTCCACCCTACTTACCGTAGTTACTACGCTAGTCACCGTAGTTACTACGCTAGGCCGGAGTGCTTTTTTCTTTTTTCGGTCAAACATAAGGCCGCGTGCTGATCGGGCCAATCACGTTACAGAGATGCGTAGTTACTACGCCTACTACGCTCCCGAGCGTGGTAAGCAAATAGTTACTATTTTTGAGAAAATTGGAATGGTCAGCGTAGTAACTTGTCGTAAGGCTGGAACGGAAATAGTAACTTACAGTTACTATTGGTAGAGGGGTGGAACACGCTCATTATGTAAGTCGTCTGAGCACTAACGTAAGCAGTGTCTTCACTACCCTCGGGTCCATTTGTGACAGCACGAACTCACGTTGTCTCTCTATCTCGTCCCCGTGGAGTAGATAGAACTGAAATCCGTTGTCGGATTCGCCCGGTAAGTACTTTCTATGTGACAGGCACTTTGGAAAGGTTTTTTGAAACTTGATTAATGGGGCCATACAGTTTCCGGAACATAAATCCGATCCTGGATTCGAGACTTTAGGTTTTTCACGGTGCAACGGAGTTGCCAAGTTTTCCGCATTTAATTGAATTACAAAAAAATGGCCAACGGCTGCCACCACTACAATACATACGCATCTTTTTTTTCCTTTTTCTTTCGATATATGTTTGTTGTCCTAAATTCTCGGGTTGGTATTTGCATTCGTGTTTGTTTCTGGTTCTGGTTCAGTTCAGTTTTATTCATAAAAATAATAAGCACCATTAACTCATTATGACCCCACCATAAGGCCTAACATAAGGCCTAACAGTTGTAAGACCTTAGGTTAGGGTAGTTAGTTGTAACACCTTAGGTTAGGGTTTAGTTAATGAATTTTCCTTTTTTAAATCAGTCAGAATTAACAAAGCGTCATTTTCTTATGCCACTGGCATGTCTGTCGCTTTTGTGCTATTTCAGTTTCAAAAAGTTGTCAATAAAATTGTACCTTACCTTATCTAAAAACAAATGAAAATGTAGATGGACGTTGACTCCAACATTAAAGCAACCATGGCTTGTTTTTTTCCCGCTGATTTGTGATAGCCCTTGAGGCACTCAATATATAGGAGCAGATAGTTCATCTAAAGACATTTCTCATAGCGTAGAGGGCTCACTCTTGTCGTCGAGGGCTCACTCTGCCGTTCTGCTGGGGCGGACTTTTAAAAAATGTTCGGTCGGATTCATAACCCTCAGTTTCTTGTCCATCTGCTTGGTAAAGTAGCTAATTTTATTATTTGGACTTTGATTTGCAGCTCCAACGTGTGAACTTTCTTAACTGACTTAAGTAAAAAAAAAAAATAGTAATAATATCCTCAGCGTCCCATCTCAGTTTTCTCGTTCTTCTCTGTCGTTTTTGCCATTTTCTGGGTCACTTCAAGTTTTTACCATGTCCATTTCCCACTCAGTTGTTTATTTGAATAATTATCAGGTAATAAAATATAAAATTATATATTAAAGCTAGTATAAACTTAAACTTAAAGCTAGAACACGACTAACTAGGGTCAAACATCAAAATAAATAACAAAAACACCAACGGTGTTCAGTCTGTGTACTCTTCTCCGACCCCTTAGCCTAAATAATAATAAAGTATTACCCCATCACCCCAGTCCCAATTACCCCTGTCATCCTGCATGTGTCTATTGAAAGCATGTTTATATCATCAAGAACAAATAAACTGATAGTACCTCCGTCTCCCTATCTCTGTAATATGACTGCGCGGAGTCGAATATTTTCCCATACTCTGTCCGCTACGAACGAGCGGAGGTTAGTAGCTTCACGCCACATCACGTTTCGTTACCTCTACAAATAGCTAAATCTCTGTGAAGCCGCCGGTGAGGAAAAGTAGAGTCAAAGCTGATTGGTTCTATGGACGCGCTCCAGAGCGGGTCAGCGCGCGGAGTACGCCTCCTGCTAGCCTGCTGCACTATTTTTTCTGCGATGAGCAACGGCGAAGACGGAAGATGAGTAAACGGTATCACACCAGCTCAAAGCTAGGGTAAATACCTCTAGGTCCGCTCAGTTTTGTTGGGGTATTCACAGTCGCTGCATGGGACTGAAGACAGAAATTCTATCAGATTATTTGTTCTTGATATCATTTCTCAGTTGCTGGGAGTACCACCATCATAACTAACATTCCGGAAACAATTGAGTATTCGTGCCACGGCATTGTGAATTTGAATTAACCGCCTTCGCTGTCCCATATCTGCGATTTGGTAGCCAGGGAAACAAGTTGCTGAGTCGAGCATGGTTGGGAAACGACATGTTGGTCGATTGTCGCGAGGAAGATATTGGGAAGGAGCTCATAAAGAAAAGTTTATGACGTCAGGAGCTGTGGGACTCTGTCAGTGAAAGTGGGGGAAACTTTGTTCGGAAACATCCAGAATGAGACAGTAGTTGCCTTTTTGCAGATACCATGCAGGGGCGTCACCATGGGGGGAGGGGGGACTCCCCCCCAAAGGTCTTGAGAAAGTACTTTCGTCAGGCGAAGCGGCAACGGCGTTTTTTGTCGGCACATTTCTTAGTCCGTCGGCACAAACTGGACGTCCCCCCCAAAGGTTAAAGGCTAGTGACGCCCCTGATACCATGGTATCTGTTACCACGGTGACTGGATCTGCAATTATTCGTTTCTGCATTTACCGTCGTATCTGATACTACGGTTGCTTTGCAAAAACGGCAATTGTCGGATTCGCACTTTAAGAAATAATCAAAAAAGAAATACTGATATCCACCGACATCTGAAGTGACGTAACTTCTTTACCACCAATTTGACCAAAAACTAGACTCTTGTATTAGTGATGATGAAAGTGAAATGAAATTTTACAGACACCAAGATCAGTTACTACGGTCCGACCGTGGTATCTGAATTTCAGTTACAACGGTGACTGGTAATTCCTCTGATATGCGAAAACGGCGAAGAGGGAAGTAGACGGGCAGCAACTCAAAGATCAGCAAATACCTCTAGCTCAGCTCAGTACTGTCGGGTCCATAGTCGAAGTAGTGAACTGAAAGACAAAAATGCTCCTCAGCCGGGATTTGAACCCAGGACCTCCCGCTTACAAGGCAGGGCACTAGTGCCATCTATGTCCATAGTCGCTGAATGGGACCAAAGTCGGAGGTTCTTTTCGCATATTTGTTTCTTGCCCTTATCCAACTCCAAGTTGCTAGTTCAGGCATGGACTCGTTACAACCGTGGGGTCATATACCTGTAATTGTGTTGCGGAGCAACACTACTGCTTTCGTAGTTTTTTTTTTTTTTTTTTTTTTTCACCGTGATCAGCGACCTGTAGCTCCGAAGTGGTAAGAGTTAAAAATTTGAGATTTTTCAGAGGGAAGGGAAACGTGAAACAGAGTTAAAAAAGTTCCAGAGAAGTTCCTAAAATTTCTAACAGTTTTCCAGAAAAAAAAAATAAAACCGTTTTTTTCTTAGAAACTCTGCGTTCGATGTTTGGCGTCAAGTTAAGACGACCCTAGCTTCGGAAATAAACTTGTTAGAAATACAGTTATGCTGAACTCATGTAGAACTTTCATTTGTCTCTTCGAGAACCGGAGCACAAAATTCCGTAGCTCTTACAGATTTCCCGGAAATAATTCCGGAAAAGTCCATCTCGTTCCGATTTTTTTTGGAATTTTCTCAAATTTTCGATTTTGATGTTTCTTATATTTTTATCGAGTAGTGCTATGAAAAGTATGCAAGAAGAAGTGAAGTGTTCTATATACCAAGTTTCTTCGTTCTCTAAGAAATAATTTCCGAAGTTTCGACGTTCTAGAGGTAACTTCTGTTCTGGACCAGCTAGAATTTTTTTTCCAACGCGGTTCGACAGGTCTCGATCTCCTAACAACTGGAGCTTACAATAGTTTCTCCGAAATAAAATTCCTTCTTTGGGTTTTTCTATTTGGAAGTTTTGTCATGCCCTCGGGGCAATTTAAATTTTTTGGTGAATTTGGTTTGTTTTATATTTTCCTAGCTTAGACCATCAAAAGTTAAGCAGAAAACTATAAGACGTTATTTCCGTATCTCTTTCAGATTTCCCGGAAATAATTCCCGAAATGTGCGTCTCGAAACATAATACTTCGAATTGGCGTCAAGTTAAGACGGCCCTAGTTTCGGAAGTAAACGTTTTAGAGATAAAATAATTATGAACTCATATAGAACTTTTATTGATCTTTTCGAGAACTGAAGCATGAAATTCCGTAACTCTTACAGATTTCCCGGAAATAATTCCGGAAAAGTCCATCTCGTTCCAATTTTTTGGAATTTTCTTAAATTTTCGATTTTGATGTCTATTTTATTTTTATCGAGTAGTGCTATGAAAGTTATGCAAGAAGAAGTGAAGTGTTCTTTATACCAAGTTGCTTCGTTCTCTTAGAAATAATTTCCGAAGTTTCGACGTTCTAGAGGTAACTTCGGTTCTGGGCCAGCTAAAAATTTTTTTCCAACGCGGTTCGACAGATCTCGATCCCATAAGACTGGAACTTGCAATAGTTTTCCGGATATAAAATTCCTTCTGTAGGGTGTTATTGTGTTATTCTCGTTTATTTCTGGACCAGCTAAACATTTTGCCAAACTCAGTTTAGTAGGAGCTCGAAATAAAACCATATCAAAGATGCTTCAAGATAACAATCGAAGCCGCATTAGAAAAATGTCCTCTGAAGGACATAATGGAGACTGTTGCTCCGCAACTGTGTCCCGTAGGGCACAGTTGCACGTGTTGCTCCGCAACTGTGCCCTAAGGAACAGGGCACAGTTACTGCAACACTTCCCGTTGCAAAGGCAACGGAGGTCTAGTTCCTCCTTCCACCCAAGTGACATAAACTGCACAGTTATTCACGTCGTCCAATGTGTGGGGACATGAATGAGAATGTGTTGCACCTGATGTGTGATGTATTGAATTGGATGAGTTGTTTGAGAGATGAAGTGTTTGGAAAAGGAGTGTATGATGAGGAATGGTTGGTTAAAGTAATGAAGGATGAATGCTTTTTTGGAGTTCGCCAGTTGGGAAGATCCCTTAAGCTTTCGATGAAGCATCGAGAAAGATTTATTTAGGCCCTAGTTTGGAACTTAGTGAAAATTTGTTTTCCATTTTGTTTTGTATTGCCATGGCCCTCGGGCTTTTTGTGCAAATATATATCATATCACATTGTTAATTTTAGAGTCTCCAAGCTCCTCGCTCATCGCCTGTCACTCTTTTTGCCCAGCTCTGCTGTGCTGGGATTCCTAAATTCCTTCCAAGTTCATGATAAATCGTCTGTGAATATGCACAAATGTCATAATTGTCGGTTCTAGATGTGAAATTTTAAACAGTTCGGGGATTATATAAGCTTGTTCGATGGTTCCCCTTTCATCCGACCACTGCCGGATACTGTTCTGTCTATGGAGGAGGGGGGGGGGGATCCTTTTGTCATATCGGCTCTTCTTCCGCCAAGCCTGCAAGAAAATATGGAAAACGCCTGGAATTCAGCTCTTTTTATGCATAGAAATTTGAATTTAATTCCCGCCTCATCTAGGCAACTGTTTGGGAATGATTCTCTCCAGGATTGTTGAGCTCCTGAAAGAGACCTACATTGCCTTCTTTATGGGTTGCTTGGAAGCTTTTCGCTGTGTACTGGCAGTGCGATAAGTGGGATGGGATTTACTCGGGGATAGTTGAGCAGTTTGTGATATTGGGATTAAACTCAGCTGTGTGGAAAACAGATACAAAAAATTTAGAAAAAAAGGAAGGGCATTAAGATTTATTGCATAGAAAGGCCAACTAGCGCCATCGCAGTAAGAAAGAATACAAGGAACCGAAAAGAACCGAGAATAAAACCGCATCTAAAGAGACAAATAATTTCCTCTGTGTGTCATACCTATCCGCAGGAACCTTCCAAGTGATTTAATAAACCTAAAGTTCTTTTCTTTCAAAATTTGTAACACCACTCAGTCCCACATTCTCTCAACCAAAAAACATTTCCTCCCGCAAATCACTAACTACTTGCATTCCGCCAAAGAATAGCTTAAACGTTCCTTATTTATGTATTTTTTTGTTATAGCCATTATTTCTTTACTTATATATGTATAATGGTTTATGTTGAATCGTCATACCACCTGAATTTTGGTTGGTTCATGTTTATTGGAATTCATATAAAAAGGCTTGTATAAAGATCGAGCAGAATCCGGCAGTTTGTTAGTAGGTTATTTTGTTTGAAGTTAGCAGTGTTCTTCTGTATAAGAACATAAGAAACTGTTCTGTATAACAGAACAGTAGAGTTTTTATGTATTAGAAGGTCTTTTTGTTTTTTGTCAATCAACCCTCTATATATGGCCTTTTGTACAGAAGTTTAAATCAAAACCTTAAACTTTGAACCTTAAACCAAAAACTCAAGTACTATATACTTTAGCACATTTGCTGTCAGGTATATAATACCAATTATTAAAGTTCAAATTTGGAGTACTTGCCCCAACACTAGTTGTGTCTGATCTCGTGTCTCAAGGACGTGCGCGATAATTTTTATTCAGTATCTTAGAAGAGCAGGATAACAACCGTGGATGCTTTAACCCTTGTCATTGATCTGACCCCCCCCCCCCCTGAACGCCCTTCCTTTCTAATGCCTTTCTCTTGTTGCAGGACGTTTCCGACTTGTTTGGTGCTGATTTACCTGTTGAGGGGGGCGTCGGAGGTCAATTTGCTTGGAGGGACGGACCCCTCTTACAAGCATTGAAGTCAGGACATTGGATTGTCTTAGATGAGGTAAGTGGCGAGCGAGGGGATTAGAGAATAGATGAGATGAAAAAAGCTGCTGCACAAACAAGTTGTGTAAGATATGGAACATTTTCACATGAGCGGGGTTGTTGAACAGGGCAAGCCATCGTCATTTATGTATTTATGCTAAGTACCTACTCGGCCTTCCCCCATGTTCAAGTTCAAGTTCTTTTATTGTTTGAATATACATATTTAACACTATTACATAACGTCTCCAGCAGGGAGACTGGCTCGAAAGCCGGGCGACAAATAGGATAAACGAACAAACTCAGAAGAAACGGATGTCATCACACTTCTCTCTCTATCTCACACAAAAAAAAAATACCAAAATTTTTAGTTTATAAAACATGGGCTCGTAACCACAAAGTTACGCGACTTTACGGCGTTACCGACCCCTTTGCAGTCATGCACAAATCCTCAATTTTTGGGCATGGTGCCCCAACGTCAGGGCATGCCCCAAGGTATGGGCATGGTGCCCATACGTTGGGGCACCATGCCCTGGAGCATGGGCATGATACTAGCATGGCACCCCCATGATATTTGGTTGAACTGAGATTGATTACATACCTAAATAGGGCCTTCTTCCTCTCCTAGACCACTAGATACTTGATCTTATGTTCTATCTAACCTCTTTTTCCAATTTTAAAAATATTAGAGAACTTCCAAGAAATTTAGCCTTTAATGAAGACCACTTTTTCCTATTGGTTTACCATGGTTTACCTATCCATTCAAGGGAAAAAGGGGAATTCATTCATTTCTTGGAAGCTCTCTAATATTTTTAAAATTTGAAAAAGAGGTTAGATAGAACATAAGATCAAGTATCTTGTGGTCTAGGAGAGGAAGAAGGCCCTATTTAGGTATGTAATCAATCTCAGTTCAACCATATATCATTGAGGTGCCATGCTAGTACCATGCCCATGCTCCAGGGCATGGTGCCCCAACGTATGGGCACCATGCCCATACCTTGGGGCATGCCCTGACGTTGGGGCACCATGCCCAAAAATTGAGGATTTGTGCTTGACTGCCCCTTTGTGGCTGTGGCCCAACTCCGTGCCGAGTTTGACTCTTCTCTAGACCGGAGCCATCCGTGTTATAGTGCATTTGTATAGTCATTTAATTTAGTTTGATCCTTTTCTTTTCTTTTTCTTTCCTTTATTATTTTTCCTGTACTCCGTATGGACGCGTTTTGTGTCATTTCTATATGGGATAATCAAATTATTGGTTGATTTGTTGAACACGGAAAATGCACAGGGCCATGGTACACAAAATGAAGTGCAAAGAATTTACTATTCTTTAACACTTTCTTTAACACACTTTCTGAAATACAACACACAGAAAACTAACTATAACATTAACTACAAAACTTTAAATTTAAAGGGACCTATGTTTCAGTCCCACCTGAAAAACACTTGCTATTGAAGATTTGCTATTGATTTGCTATTGAGCAGACCATTTGAACCACTCCTCGTCACCTGTATTTCTGTGGAGTAACTCCAACGTTAAATCATTAAGCTCCTGGCAAAGTGGCAATGTGACATGACGTGTCCCACACATGGTATGTGTTTTGTCAGGTTGAGGTTCTTTAATTTAAAACACGTCATAACAATATAAAGTGATTACTGGGGACCGTCTTGTTAGCTCGGCCCCGTTTTATACACTGACTGTACGTATATAGTGTAAATGAGGATAAATAGGCCACTGACAAAACAGTCGATTTTTTTTAAAGCATTTGGTTCGTTCGTTTTGTTCAGGGACAAAATACTTTTTGGTTAACAGACGAAATTGAGAACTACCGCTCTGGCTTCTGCATGTGAATGGAGCCAGCTGCAGAGAGAGAGAGAGAAGCAAGATTGGATCCTCAAATATTTGTACATTTTCCTCTGAATTTATGAAAAATGACACACGTTCTGGGTTGGACCCTTTTTTTTTTTTTTTTTTTACTAGGAATTGAGATTTTTTACCAGATTAAAATGAATTACAAGATCATCTATATTTAGTAGATTTTTTTTTTTACTAAATCTGGTAAAATTGTACTGCCGGTGGCAACACAGCTCCCAGGGGAGTGCCAAGTCCCTCAACGAGCAAGGCTTCCTGCTTAAAGTCGGTTTGTCATCAGAAGTGTGTCAGCAGGCACGTTATCATAGTTGCCTTGGCAACTGGCATGTCTCTTCACTTACGTTCTTCTCCCCTTAAAAGCATCTTTAGTTTCTGCCATCACTTCCTCCTTGCTAAGGGATTTCCATGAGGGACGACCCAGTTGGGGATGAAGTTGTATCGCTCCCGTTTCTAGCTGAAAGATTGCTTCAGCTTCCGGGAATGGCCGGAATGGTCCGAAATTAATGCCCTAAAGAACTCGTCGGACAACTCCTATGTGGAAAAAGCTTTGTCAGACCTTCATTCTCAACAAGTCATTAAGAGGCTAACGGCCTTCCCATGCAGTCATTATTGGTTATTTTTTATTTATCTTCAAATAACAATAATTAGTTCATTACCCATTGTACAAATTGCTACTGGAGTAATGTGAGAAAAAATAAAGAAAGTACTAATATAACACAACAAAACTGAAAAACGCTAAATGAAAAAGCCGGATGGTGCCGGATTGGTGCCGTGGTGCGCACCAAGTCGGAAACACGAATCAGCACCATTTTTAATCTGCAAAGTATCCAACGAACAGATCAGAATTGCATTGTTGATGGGATTTTTAACTCTGATCAGTTCGATTATTCAAAATTTCTTAGTCATTGTAGAGGTGAAAGTCTTTTATGTTGCTTTGTATTATTAAAATTAGTGTTAATAATAATAATTTTTTATGTATTTAGCTGAACTTGGCATCCCAAGTTGCGTTTTATTTGAAGTTCATCATACATCGGACTGTTCGTTGCCCTTTTATTCGCCTGCGGGCCGTACGCTGGGAAGGCGCGGGATGCCCGAAGTTCATTTATTTGCTAGCAGGGCCGCCCGCTGAGTGCCAGCGGACCCGCTAGTTTGTACGCTGGGTGAGGCAGGGAGTTGTTCAGCGTACCTTCTGACGTAGTCCGCCGGGAATAAAGCGGCTACTTACAGTCCGCCGTCCGCTCCCGCTGTACTATGAACTTCAAATAAAACGCAACTCCAGTCAGTTTTGGAAGGGTTGAACGCCTGTTGCTTTGTATTATTAATATTATTGTTAATAATAATAGTTGTTTATGTATTTAGCTGAACTTGGCATCCCAGTCAGTTTTGGAAGGATTGAACGCCTGTTGCTTTGTATTATTAATATTATTATTAGTTATAATAATTGTATATGTATTTGGCTGAACTTGGCATCTCACTCAGTTTTGGAAGGATTGAACGCCTGTTTCTTTGTATTATTAATATTATTGTTAATAATAATAATTGTTTATGTATTTAGCTGAACTTGGCATCCTAGTTGGAAGGATTGAACGCCTGTTGCTTTGTATTATTGATATTATTATTAGTTATAATAATTGTCTATGTATTTAGCTGAACTTAGCATTTCACTCAGTTTTGGAAGGATTGAACGCCTGTTGCTTTGTATTATTGACATTATTGTTAATAATAATAGTTGTATATGTATTTAGCCGAACTTGGCATCCCAGTCAGTTTTGGAAGGATTGAACGCCTGTTGCTTTGTATTATTGACATTAGTGTTAATAATAATAATTGTTTGTGTATTTAGCTGAACTTGGCATCCCAGTCAGTTTTGGAAGGATTGAACGCCGTGCTTGATCACCGTGGGGAGCTGTACATACCCGAGCTTGGACGATCCTTCCAACTCGACCCGAAGAAGACCAAGCTGTTCGCTTGCCAAAACCCCCAGCGTCAGGGGGGTGCCAGAAAAGGTCTTCCGAAGTCCTTCTTGAACCGCTTCACGCAGGTCAGTACTTTAAAGTCCGTGCAGCGTTTCCACTTTGACGGATTTGTCCGTCAAACACGGATTTCTTGGGTCTTTGACGGATGAGAATTTGATTCGTCGGATTTCCGGATTTTTGACGGATTTTTAAAGATCTTGCCTAAAGAATAGGAAGCTGTTGAATTTGCCAAAATTAAGCTAGAATTTAAAAATTTTGCCTGCGGCGCTCAGTTTAATTTTGTCTCGGGTACAGAGGATACAGAGCTACTACCGGGGCTTCGCTCTCTTCACCAAATGCTTAAATAAAGGGGGTGTTGGCAACAACTAGTATTACGATACGGCCGCCTTTTTCCGAATCAGCTTTAACTTGAAGTTTGTACATAAAAAGAAAATCGCCTGTGGTTTTGCGTTCCAGGTCTATTCGGTATAATTTTAGCTTCGCCGTTCATTAAACAGTGGTATGTTTTGATAGGGTCCCCTCCCCCCGGAGGCTACTCACGCAGTTATTTATTTATTTTGTTGACTCTACTCTTTTCTGATAGCCATAATTTCAGAACACAACGAGATGTATTCCCTAGCAGATCTGTCTACACGGCACACCATTCTGCGCTTAACAACTTCCATCTAGGCTGCTACTGCTTACAGTAGGATTTTTAGACGGATTTCTTACGGTTTTTTTGACGGAAAAATTGACGGATTTCTCGTTCTTGATCGTCGGGATTTAACGGAGTTTTGGACTACAAGAACGGAAAACCTGTCACCATGAAGTTGAAACACTGAGTCCGTGTCAGTACTCAGTAACTGCAGTTCTCCAAGCTCTATTTATTTTTGGGACACAGTGGCGCGGGAGCAACAGCCATGCGACACGAGCGGTACGAGTAAGAACTTGGCAGTAGCCGGAGCAAATGAAGTGACGTCGTGAATAGATCGTTAAGCGTGACGCAGCCAAACAAAATTGCGTTTCCGCCTATGGTGTCTGAGGAGATCTACGCGTAGGAACACGGGCTCGGAGGAGTCGCCAGGTTCAGAGCTGTGTACCGAAAGCTTCTCATGGGGAAGATAAGAGCTCGCAGAACTGCTAGATGATTAAGCTGTCGTCAGTAACTAGACTGATCCTAATCCAGTTTTCACCCTCTGCTTCATACCAACCCATCCTCTGCTGTGGTCCCTTGTTGCGACAAGACAAGATTTCATTTTATTGTTGAGCGGTATTCTTGTCGATAACCGTATATCGGACCAGATCGATATCGAATTTTGAAACGTAAATGTTAATTTCGAAAACGATATTTGTACATGTTCTAATTATTGAAACAAAAACAAAAGTAACTCGTTGGAGCAAGTTTTATATTGCTCGAGTTTTTAACAAAGATGATGCAAAATGATATTTGGCCTAAATTTTCGTTTCTTAAATTTTAGTGAAACAAGACGTAGGCTACATAAGAGCGAAAAAAGTTACTGAAATATAATAATAACTGACTTATTGCCCATCATAGTGCACAAATGTACAAAAAGACGGAGTAATTAAATAAAGAAGAAGAAAAAAAAAACAAAGAAAGAAAGAAAGGAAAAAAGAACGTTACTGGCAAGAACAATAATGAGAGAAGACAAGAAACGTAAAAAGAAAACAACAGAAACTGACAGAATTCATACTGAGCAAAGCATCTGCTGAGCTACATTAAGGCTGCGCTTAAGAGCGCTCTCGCCTTTACCGAATAACAGAGATATATCGAATATCGAAAGTGATAATGTCGATATTCGAAAAAATCTAGGTATCGCCCAACGCCGATTTCAGTAATCAAACATTTTCATTTTAAATAAAAACTTATTCCTAGCAAGAAATATTATATAAATGATAGATTGCATCATCGTCATCATCACTGAAAACACGCTGTCCACATGTGTGTGTCATACACACTGTTCACTCTATTCCTCGCACTCGCACACTACATGAATCACACTTTCATCATTGCTATGGGGGACAAAAGAAAGGACCGTTTAGGGGAAGTTTTCCCCACTGTTTTGTCATCCCTCTGCTGTGTTGTTACTTAGTCCGTGGGTGGGTTATTTTCAGAGCTTTCTCATTTTCCGGTTTGGATATTTTTCTTGCTAGGAGGATAAGGCGCTTATCGAAACAACGCAGGTATAAGCCTTCTTCGCTTTGGAGGATTGCTGAGCATCCCAACGGCGGGGTCTTAGAGCTGATAGTATTTCGAAAATAGAGAGAGGCCAGTTAAGTCCGTATTCAAAACTGGGCTTGTTAGTGGTCAGTTTCGTTTAACCAGGGACCCGTAAATTTCCTTTACAGGGGGGCTTGTATAAGAGATTTCTGATGCTATGTTGACCGCACAGAAGATAGTTCGAGAAATACCCACGGTCCAATCACGTTCAAGACCAGATAGACAAAATTTGGGATTGGCTGCTGGCGCCTTAAGGGAGGAGTCTCTGGCGCACACGTCCAATGAGGCAAACAAGAATGCAGATTCGATCCTAGTGGGATTTTTGGAAAGTAAGACTTGTTAGATCAACGTAGCAACATAGAAGCATAGGAAATGACAAGCCCCCTGTAAAGGAAATTTATGGGTCCCTGGTTTAAAGCACAACTCATACTAGAAATGATCCTCTCCGTTTTTAGTCGCATGCAGCGACTATGAAAACCCCGACAGAACTGAGCGGACCTAGAGGTATTTACTCTATAGCTTTGAGCTGGTGTTGATACCCGTTTATTCCTCTTCCGTCTTCGCCGTTGCTTATCGCACAAGAAATCGTGAAGGAGGATGGCAGGAGGCGTAGTCCGCGCGTTGACCCGCTCTGAAGCGCGTTCATAGGACCAATCAACTTTCACTCCTACTTTTCCTCAGCAGCGACTTGACAGCGATTTAGCTATTTGTAGAGGTGACGAAACGGGATGTAGCGCGAAGCTAGTAACCTCCGCTCGTTCGTATAGCGGACAGGGTATGGGGAAATGTTCGACTCCGCATAGTCATATTACAGAGATAGCGAGACGGATGTTCTTTCAGATTATTGGGATCCCAAAACGTTAGTGACGGATACCTATGACATCGCAAAAGTTGTCTGTCTGTCCGTCCGTCTGTCTGTGAGCACGATAACTCTCGAAGGGAATGAGATATTTTGATGAAACTTGGTGTGAGCATTCTTTGGGTCAAGAGTAAGGTCGAGTTCGTAGGTGGGCCCTGTAGCCCTACATTTAGGGGTGGGGTTCAAATTAAGGGACAAGCAAAATTTTTTTAAACAGCTAATGTGATAGTCGATTATGGGGTAAGAAGACATGCTGAACACGAATATGAAAACCATTTTCACGCTAGACAAGTAGTTCGACCGGAATCTGGCCGAAACCGGAAAGTTTGTTAAAAGTAAAAGTTTTATTTGAAGTTGATTAGATGTTTGATTTTGGGGTAAGAAACCATGCTGAACACGAATATGAAAACCATTTTCTCGCCGGAAAATTGGTTCGCCCGGAATCCGGCCAAGACCGGAAAGTTTGTTAGAAGTTAAAGTTTTATCCGAAGTTAATTAGATGTTTGATGTAGGGGTAAGAAGGCATGCTGAACGAGAATACGAAACCATTTTATCGCCGGACAAGTAGTTCGCCCGGAATCCGGCCAAAACCGGAAAATTTGTTAAAAGTAAAAGTTTTATTTGAAGTTGATTAGACGATAGATTTAGGGGTAAGAGGAGATGCAGAATCCTTATATGACAATCACTCTTTAGCCGGAAATATAGTTCGTCCGGAATCCGGCTGAAACCGGAAAATTTGGTAGAAGTTAAATTTGTATTTGAAGTTGATTAGATGTTGGAAATAGGGGTAAGGAGTTTTTTTTGCCGGACAAGTAGTTCTTGAATTTCGCCAAAACCGCGAAATTCACAGAAGTAAGCTAGGATCGTTTCGATCGGCTTATAGAGGTAAACGCACATGCTGAATCCATATGTGAGCTTGGATTTCTTAATGATTAGCTGTTTGGCCTGGCGAAGACTGGATCTGGCGAAGACAAAACCTAATTGTCTGGATAAAATATTGAAATTTTGGGATCCCATCGGAACCTTTGGTCTTGTTTGTTCTTGATATCATCCTATGATCCATGGTCAGTTGCCAGTCAGTTGTGTGACGATAATCATCACGCAGAAAGTAAGTGGTGGATATGATTCAATATCAACCTCTCTGGAGGAGAGGTCTCTAGAGAGGGTTGAGAGCCAGAGAGGCTGATATTAAGTCATATGATATGATATGATATGATTTATTTGCTTAAAGCCCGAGGGCCATCGCATACAAAATACAAAAAAAAGAATCAACAACAAACAAACAAATATCTCCCCCCACAAATCCTAATTACAAAAACTCTTCCCTGTGTTTCCATCCTATCCGCAAAAACCTTCCAAGTTGCCTAACCCCAAATAAACTTGTATCCTTAAACTTTTCAACCAACCAACCTTCCCCGAAAATTCGCTCCCCAAATATTTCAACTCTTAAATCATTCAGCTCCACACATTCGCACATGAAATGAAACAAATTCTCGTCCACACAACCACACATTGGACAAAAGTAAAGACCACTAGACCGCCCCTTGACGTTCTTGACATCTACCTTTAACTTTCTGTGTGACAATTAAATACTATACTACTAATAATATCCATGGTTAATGGTTAGTTGTTAGTAGTTCTGTTTAAAAAAAAACTAAGTAGTTATTATACCTCCATCTCGGTTTCCATCAGAATAACCAGCTCGACGGACATTGGAAAATATCAACCTAGCTTCGCTCGGTATATATTTTTTTATAATCTACCTCGCTTTCGGCTCGAGTAGGTTATAAAATGGCCGTCTCTGAGTTATTAAAGGTTAACTTCAGACATCGAGGCTGATATCGGAAAATAACAGCGAGATGGACATTGAAAATAACCTGTCCGAGCCGAAGGCGAGGCAGGTTATGGAAAATATCAGCCGAGCCGAAGGCGAGGTTGATATTTTGAAATGGCCGTCGAGCTTGTGATTCCGATATCAGTCGAGATGGAGGTATGTTAACTATTATAACTTTTTCGAACAGAATTTCCGCTTTTCGGGGCTGAAAATAATCCAGCCAATCACGTTTCAGAATTAGTCATAACAACCTCCGGGGCGGTTGATATGACAAATAACAACCGCTCCAGCAGGTTGTTATGACTAATTCTGAAATGTGATTGGCTGGATTTTCCGTGGCGTTTTCATTGTGAAGTTTATCGTAATATAACTGACCGTGGGTCATAGGAAGATATACATTACACACCTGTTCGAGAAAAGTTATTAAAGGTTAACTTCAGAGATCGAGGCTGATATCGGAAAATAACAGCGAGATGGACATTGAAAATAACCTGTCCGAGCCGAAGGCGAGGCAGGTTATGGAAAATATCAGCCGAGCCGAAGGCGAGGTTGATATTTTGAAATGGCCGTCGAGCTTGTGATTCCGATATCAGTCGAGATGGAGGTATGTTAACTATTATAACTTTTTCGAACAGAATTTCCGCTTTTCGGGGCTGAAAATAATCCAGCCAATCACGTTTCAGAATTAGTCATAACAACCTCCGGGGAGGTTGATATGACAAATAGCAACCTCTCCAGCAGGTTGTTATGACTAATTCTGAAATGTGATTGGCTGGATTTTCCGTGGCGTTTTCATTGTGAAGTTTATCGTAATATAACTGACCGTGGGTCATAGGAAGATATACATTACACACCTGTTCGAGAAAAGTTATATTCCGATATTAACCGATGTCGGAGTTAGTCTTCGATAGCTTCATACGAACAGGCATGTAGCACGTATCATCCTATGACCCACGGTCAGTTATATTGCGATGCCAGATTTACATTCAGATTACATGCAGGGCCAGATTTACACGTCTGGCCCTGCACCGCCCTCGGGATGCCCCTGACAGGATCATAGAGCCATCACAAATCCGAAAGAATAAATTCATTCGATGAAATCGATTATCTGTGGACAACGGGCAAACGGAGTAACGCATTTTTATCGGGTTTTCGGGCCTATTTAAGTGAACAAGTCATGTGTAACTAGACTGTCGGATCTAAGGCCTGTTCGGTTAAACTTTCAAAGTTTATGAAAAAATATAAAAAACAATGTAAGCCTATAACATGAAAAACGAGTCAAAACGCGAAACTAAACAGAATTTAGGTTCAGGTTCTTTTTAACGACCAACTAAATAACTATAAGGCCCACAGCCCGGTAGAGGAAAAGACTTCTGTAACTAAATACATCATTTGTAGAATATAATATATAAGCTACTAACAACTTACAAAGAAAAAATAATAACTATTAAATAAACAAATCGCGGTGGCGCAAACCAATCCTGATGAATTTTCCGAAAAATCTTACGTCATAGAACTGTTTCCTTTTAAAATTTTAGACATTTATTCTTTAAAGTTTAACCGAAAAGGAATGTAATAGCACAATGTAGGTACCCATGACTTATTCACTCAAAGAGGCTTGAAGACCCGCTGAAAATGAGTTAATTCGTTGTTCCGCTATTCACGGATAATCGATTTTCAAATAGTGGAATTTCCGTGTGATTTTGGTGCCTCTATGCGCTTTTATTTTTGCTGTATGCCTTACGAAAAAGATTTATCATTTTTTTTTGTTCAGGCACTAAGCAATCTTCACCAATCTCACCACTGCCCACTGAAAAGCCGCATTTGTGTTGAGATTAAAATTTCCCGCGTCATAGTAGAATTTACGCTGTGGGGACGGCTGGAGATATTCTGAGCCTCATAACTAGAGTAGATAGTGGAAAATCAAAAAATCCCTTTGCAGAATCAAAATAATTCGGTGTATCCAATTAAATGACACACAAATGAGTTGGCTTTTCAGTTACACTTTAACAAACACTCATTCACCAAATACCTCGGATCTTAAATCATTCAGCTCTCTACACTCGCACATAAAATGGCTCAGATCATCATCCGCAATCCCACAGATTGGGCAGAAGAAAGGAGAACCAGTATTTCCACGACTTTTACCAATATACTTTCTCTTCTCTCCAAACGATAAACAATTTCCCCCGAAAACTTAATAACAACCTGAATTCCTCCCTTTTTAGCCCCGCTTAAAAATAAACCTCTCTCCCCCAACTCTCTTTGACTGATCCTGGAGGACCCTGTGGAATTCAATACATGCCATTCATACTAATCGATGCAAAAATAACTTGACAAAGCAGCCACAACCAACAGCAAGAACAAATAATCTGATATAACCTCCATCTTTGGTCCCATGCAGCGACCATGGATACCCCGATTGAGCATAGCTCAGTACATGCTGTGAGCTATGAGTTGATACCTGTCTACTTCCCTCTACGCCGTTGCTCATATGAGGTGAAAAACCGTAGGATGCCTTACAGGTGTGGAGAGCCCGCTCTACAGCGCGTCACACGTGACGTCAGTATGGCACACAACAAGGACGATTCAGACGAGGTTTGGATTCTTGTGCGGAGTTGTACCGCGATACATCTGTTTGTAGAGATAACAATTATGATCTCTTGCGTAGCTCCTCCGCTCGTTTGCATCGGGTAGGGTATCAGAATATATTCGACTCTGCATGGTCGTATCACAAAGATAGGGAGACGGAGGTTCTATCAGATTATTTGTTCTTGCCAACAGGCAACACCACAACATGGTATCTCTATTGTGAATGGCATCTCTTAATTGTAAAAACAAATAATTTTACTTACTTAGCGTTTCACACAAGAGTGCCTTGATTAATCTTTGTCACTCTTTCACATGCATTTTGTCAGTTTTACTTGATGTTATCCCTTTTTCATAAAAGCTTGTTGCATCTATCTCTTGTGCTCACAAAAAGTACGAGCTCTATTCGAGAAATATCTTTACAAAGAAAAACAGATTTCCTGACATATTGTGGAAAGAGCTTAATTGATGACAACACAGGGGATAAAGGGGTGTCCGACTATTCCCTCCTTGTGCGTGAAATGGAGTGATGAACATGTGGTTTGTTGATTTTTCATTTGTTTGCACTAGGGGGTATGTATAAGATCAAGAACAAATAATCTGCAAGAACCTTCGTCTCTCTTTCTCTGTAATACGACCATGCGGAGTCGAATATTATTATACTCTGATACCCTACCCGGTGCAAACGAGCGGAGGAGGAGCTACGCAGAACATCATACTTTGCCCATCTTTAACTCTTCGAGGATGATCAGGCCGCTTATCTCTTCTGATGAGGTTTTGCATGAAACCCTATGTTTACATAAAAAGCCCAAGGGCCGGGGCTGTACAAATTAAACAAATATGAAACAAAAGAAAAACCTGAGCCATCTTAAAAATTTCAACTAAATAAATCCTTCTCGATGCGAAAGCTTAAAAAATTGTCCCAACTGCCGAACTCCCCTAAAGCATTCATCATTCATCACTCTTACCATCCACTCCTCGTCCGCATTCCCTCAGAGGCTGCAGACACTTCTTCCCTCAACCCATTCATTCATTTATTTGGTGCTACACATACTACATAACTAAAATATATCAGTTGAAATAAAGAGAAATGAGGAAGAAAGAAATGAAAGATAAAAAAATGAGAGGGTAAATACGGGTGCATTTCACGGTTGCACCAGTTCTTTACATTCTCACGTCAGATGTACAATATTAACATACATATTTCCGGACACGGGGCATGTTTTTCCATAACCGGGACGAGTTTGTAAAGTTTTTTTTTTTAGACGATTACGAGTTTGTAATCCTCTAAAAAAACAAAAAACCTGCAGGGTTTGGGGCAGGGAAGGGACGAGTTCGTTAGAATCTTGGAGTAGTCTGTATTTAGGGCCCCGATGAAAAGTTTGTAGCCTGTGTAGTTGTATGATAGTTAGTTGCATGTATTGACATGTAATAGTAAAGAATACTATCATTTTATGTGTCTCAGACTGTGCCAATCTTAAGAAGCAGGATCCAGTAGCATTCTGTCTTGTTATACTCTTGCTAATATTAGCATGCAGTAGAACGCAGTAACACGGTAGCCTTGACATAGAAGCATTTAGTAGCATCAGTTAGTACTGCATGCCACTTTTTCGTACAAATTCGTACTATTAATTCTGAGATAATTTTTCATCGGGACTACTGTGACGTTTCGGCGTAACGGCCTAACTGTGCCGTTTCTTGCAGGTCCACGTTGAGCCACTTCTCGCCACCGACCTTGAGTTCATCCTTAAAGCCCTTTTCAACATTCCACACGATATTATCGACAAGATGATCGAGTTCAACAGTCGGCTTCAACACGAGATTCTCGAACTGAACCGGTGGGGGCAGAAGGGGGGACCTTGGGAGTTGAATCTGAGGGATATGTTCCGGTGGTGCGAGGCTATCTCAACTAGAAGACACGTGGCGGGAATGTCAACGGATTTGAATAACCCCGGAGATTACGTGAAGCTGATATACGCGGATAGAATGAGGACGTACAAGGATAAAGAAATGGTAAGTTAACAATGAACAAAAATTATTTAGTTAGAGTTAGATGTTTTTAATTATTTGTATGTTGCATTGTTGGTTGTGTTTTCGGGTTTGCAGATGCGAAGAAAAGTATACAATTGTCAATGAAAGTAGGAGTTGGTAAGAATTGTAGTAGAAATTAGTAAAAAAAAATTGGATTGGTTGATTCTTTTGATTTTGGACTTTGTGTGATTATTTTGTTCTGGAATGGAAAGGTAACGTTAAAGAGTTTAAGAAACTATCAACGTCACCGGATCCAGGAGGATTCGTAGCCCCAAAAAGTCAAAGACTTGACATTTTTTTCTATAGAAAATATGCTACGCGGGTTTAAACAAAAATAAACGGGAGAGGGGGTTAAGGTTTGGTTTACGTTCAGTTCGAAGCATCTTCTCTTTAGGTGCATGGAGCTTTCCTGGAAAATGTGCTACGCGGGTTAAAAAAATTTAATGGGAGAGGGGGTTAAGGTTTGGTTCACATTCAGTTCGAACAATTTTCTCTTTAGGTACATGGAGCTTTCATTGGAAGTTTTAAAAAAAGTGTGAACGGGAGAGCGGGTTAAGGTTTGGTTCATATTCAGTTTGGACCATTTTCTCTTTAGGTGCATCGAGCTTTCATATTTGAGGGGTTTGATGGGCAGCTTCGTGGTATCCTACGAATCATGTCAGCAGAATTGATTGTTTCTTTTAACAATTTCGCGCGTTCAAGGACACCTCGCACTACATAGCCCCGATGAAAAATATCCGAGAATTAGTCGTATGGAGTAGTACGAAAAAGTAGTATGCAGTAGTAACTGTTGCTACTACATGTTACTACAAGCAAACTGGATGCTATCGGATACTACTACATAAGATTAACCCAGTCGGAGGCATGTTTATCGAAGTATTCCATACTACTACATATCACTAATCAAACTACTCCATACTACTACATACCATTCCATGCAACTTTTTCGTAAAACTACCACACTACTACACAGTCAAAGATTTTAAAGAATTTTTCATGGGGGTGTTTCTGCTAAGATGTTTTGCGATAGTTGACTACCGGTACTTTTAAATTTGGCTGTGCTTACAGCAAATGACTATATCGACAAATTTGGATTTTACTATGACAGTTCCAAGAAAAATAAAAGTGATAACTATCTATCTGTCCCTTGCTTTTAATAAGAAACGTGGCAAAATTGGCGTAACCAGTCTGCTGACTCGGAAAAAATGATTGGGAGCCTGATATGTCACGTAAAGAGAACAAACGTGGCAAGCGTGATAATGGGTGTTGCCAGTAGGAGAGATAGAATCCCAGAAACGAGAATGGACGGAAATACTAGTGAAGTTGGACTTAGACCTTCGGTTCTTTTTAGTAAAAATACATATTGTATTCTAGGGGCCATCATGATAGTTTGATCCGCCCACTGTTCTTTAATTGTTAATTAAATTGTAAATAACTTATTTGAATATCCAGTTAAATTTACTTAATACCGGGACGAGACGGTTGCCACCTCATTCGGCGCCCATGACCTACGAAGAATGGCTGCCAAAATGTCTGTCTTGCGATAGCTCTTGGATAAAATAAAAACACAGTTTGGAATCCCACCAAAATCTTTGGTCTTGTTTTCTGTTTTCGCCAGTTGGAATCTGGGCTTTCAAAGGAATCACCGTCTTTTGTTTTTTTTTACTTAGTACTAAGACGAGTTTCAAAGTCGCCCTTAGTAGTCTCTTTGACAGTTGTCCCCTTTTTAGAAAGATTGGCGTAAAGGGACTTCGTCTTTGGAAGTCTTCCAGTGTCTTTAGAATGTCAGCAGTAGAAAAGATTAGAGAAGCGAAAAGGGGAATCGCAAAAAGCAAGAATGGAGAATTAATTGGAATGAAGTGGTTGAGAGTTTCTTCGTAGCTAGCTGGAGTAAGAATGGGAGTCTCGATTTGTCATTGAATCTTTTTTTACCAAGCGCCGATAGTCCTGTAGGGAAACTGCTGTCTTTCTTTTATGACAGTGCAATCTTTTTCGTCGAGAAAAATTATTAGATATGACTTTATTATTATTATTATTTGAATCCTTCAAAACTAGAAAGAAGCGTATAAAGATTTTTACAACAACGTATCAGTGGAACTCAGACACACTTACAGAAATCTAAACAGCTGACGAAGCCGAAAAACAAATTTGCCTACTAATTTTAGAATGAAATTCAAAGGAAAAAAAAATACCAAAATAAACAAACTCATCAGGGCCCTTTTTTGTGAAGGGTACTTTTAAATTCTCAATTAAGTACTGTAAATTGCTCCTTGGTATCCCCGTTAGTTTTAGTGATACAGAACTGGTAACTAACTTTAAAGCCAAAGACCCGATGCCGTCGCTTTAGATTAAACGCAAGTGATTTTCCTCTACCACTATCTTTCCTATTATCGTGTACATTTTTTTGCAAAATGCCTTGTTTTGAATCGAAAGCTCGAAACTTGAGAATCTGGAAGCGGACGACGCTAAAAGTCCGAGATTTTCTTATGAAAGCCATACGCACAAATTGACAATTTAATTTTGTGGGTTTTCGGACATTAACTAGGAAAAGTAAGCGCAAAATATTTAAGATAAATCGTGTCAAGAACACACGCCATCACAGACTTCAACAAAATTAAACCAGGGAAACGGAAATGGACTAGTTCTTGACAGTGCAAAACGGATACGTCAGCTGAATTTTATTAGTGCTATATGTCGGCCCTTCTTGGCAAGGGTCCTCTTCAGGCTGAAACTTTCAAGCTGGAAAATAAACTTGTGGCTTAGCCTTAAATATCTGATTCGGTCAGTATCTTGTGAGAATTGCTTGGATTTAAAGTTGGTGTTGTGATTTCATTTTGGACACGGGTGCTGTTTTTGAGAAATCATTTTCCAGCTTAAGCGGCTTGAGCCTGAAGAGGACCATTGCCAAGAAAGGCCGAACATGGCTATACTCACTACCAGCAGGGACCCATAAATTTCCTTTACAGGGGGCTTGTCGATAAGAGATTTCTGATGCTATGTTGACCGCACGGAAGATAGTTCGAGAAATACCCACGGTCCAATCACTTCAAGACCAGGTAGACAAAATTTGGGATTGGCTGCTGGCGCCTTGAGGGAGGAGTCTCTTTGGCGCGCACGTCCAATGAGGCAAACAAGAATGCAGATTCGACCCTAGTGGGATTTTTGGAAAGTAGGACTGGTTCGGTCAACATAGCAACATAGAAGCATAGGATATGACAAGCCCCCTGTAAAGGGAATTTATGGGTCCCTGCTACGAGCAATATGGAACGGCATTATCAGCGAACAAAGCTCTTCTCAACAACAAAACCAAAGTCAACCCAAATGCAGAAAAATCTCTACCCGATCATCGACCCAATCAGCAGCAAGAACAGCAGCCTCGTCCAAAAGGAAATAAGTTGGCTTTTCAGTTGAACTTACCGCTTATTCCACAGACTCGCCGTGCGGTTTCAGAAGAAGCTACATATGGCTCCGGCCCTAGAGTGGAATTTACGGTCGCTTTTCATATGATCACGGTTCTGTCAAGAAGGGTCGAACTATCGCCAAGTTAAATCTTAAGTGACGTTTGGCGCCATCTATGATGTTATAAAGCAATTTTCCCAGCGATCTATCCAACTGCATGTACAAGATCTGGAAATATTGGAGTAAATGTAAAAAGTGCAAAGAGAAAAATAATACCATTAAAAGCAACAACTTGACAGCAGAAGAATGACCACCAAGTGGAGTAAAAGAGTAAGAAGAATAGAACCACTTAAAGCAATCGACAAAGAAAAATAATAGACTTGGAAAAACGGAGACGTCAACGTCTGAATAGAAACCCGCAAAAATAAATAGAATGGCTTTCAGATTGTACCAGTTTTGTCCCCGTGAAAGATATGAATGCACATGTCACATGTCAAATATATGAATGGATAAACTGTTTTTGGCAAGTATTTTGCAGCAAGAGATGCCTTGAATGGATTTTAGTTTTTTCTTCGGCGACCGTTCACTGTTAGGCGACATTCACATAAGCATACCTCTACTGCAGTATTTTTACGTGCTGGACATTCGAGCAGGCAGACTCTAAATCTGGTACTTGCTTTCTGAATAAGCCATCATTCCGTCTAAATATGTCAAATTATCGCTGCCCGAGTTGGGCAATTACGTCATAAAAAGAGAGTCAGAAGTTAGGGGGTGATTTGGGAGTAAGGCCTAGATTTCCGGAAATGGCGTTATCCTGATAGATATCCGGAAATGATGGATTCATGTTGCAGAAGCAGTTTTCCTAGCCGAACCGCGCTGAAAACTAGGACCAGAGGTTTTGGGATCCCGAAAGTGACGGCGGGATACCTATGACTTCGTAAAAGTTGTCCATCTGTTAGCGCGATAACTCTCGAAGGGGTTGAGATATTTTTTCCAAACTTTGCATGAGGACTCTTGGGGTCGAAGTACCGGTCAGGTTCGTAGATGGGCTCTGTAGCCCTAACATTCAGGGGTGAGGGAAGGGTGTCAGATTTAAAGGACACCTGAACAATGAAACATACTTGAACACACCATGGAGATGCATTTACAGACATGGCCACGGAGAGCATTCTTCTCCTGAGCGTCACGTTTTCAAAATAAGGATGTTCGTTTCTCGAGGTTTGCACATGCAGACTCCAAGACAAAAAGCGCAATTCATTTAAATCTTGTACAGCGCTGGCCGGATCGTATTGGAATTTCTAGATATACGTTTGGGCTTAACTGGTTAAAAAACATTCCAGAAGAAGGGTTGATTGGAGGCATTAGTTCATTTCTAAAATTGTTCGGTACTGGAGCAAAAATCATAGCTTGGAAACGCTATTTCGTATTTGGATTGGGTTTTCTGCAGGCGATGTCAACGGAAGTCATACAGATAGGGATGATACTTGGTACTCTCCATTCAGGTGTCCTTGAACAGTTTTGTTCTAGATACTCTAGTCGTATACAGGTCTCTAGTGTATAGTGGTCTAGATTCTGAGGTATGCGCCAGTGTAAGGGGTTAGTGCCCGAATGTTGGTAGCAGAGTCCAGCTAAAAGGTTACTGTTCCCCCCCCCCCCGGCAACCGTTCAATCCTTATTGATCAAAAACATTTCGTCCGGTAGTAAAAAATAACTAATGTTCGTCCTCTGGTCTGGCTATATATACAATCTAATTAGATTTATTGCATAAAAAAAAAACTAGGCCCATCGTAATAAGAATAATAACAAACAAAGAACAGCATTGTACCGCACAAACATTTGTCAAAAGAGACAAACAATTTTCTCTGTGAGACTTAGTCGGAGGAAGTTTAAAAAAAAATGTTCTAAAAGTAGATGTTTCTTAAGCCCAAGCTGACTGCGAATCGTATTTGCACTCTCGAAGATCTAAAAGTAAATCCGCAGTAAATCCTTTGACGAACATGGCCGTGATACGGGAAGAAAGATAGTTTAACTAATTCTGTAACTTGTGCCTTCATTTAACACAACTGACCAAATTGTCCCCCCCCCCCAAGGTGAACAAAAAATAGTTGAATAACGCGAAGAAAAGACGCAGTATATTCTTTGACGAAGATGGTGGCCAGTTTTACGGGAAGAAAGATAGTTTCATTAATTCCCTAACCATTTAAATTTTACTTGGGACTTCATATTATTCAGAGCGTGTTCCACCCTACTTACCGTAGTTACTACGCTAGTTACCGTAGTTACTACGCTAGGCTGGAACGCTTTTTGGGATCCCAAAACGTTAGTGACGGATACCTATGACATCGCAAAAAGTTGTCCGTCTGTCCGTCTGTCCGTCTGTACGGTCTGTAACTTTCGAAGGCAATGAGATATTTTGATGAAACTTGGTGTGAGGATTCTTTGGGTCAAGAGTAAGGTCAAGTTCGTAGATGGGCTCTGTAGCCCTATGTTTAGGGGTGGGGGAGGGGGTTTAAATTAAGGGGCAAACAAAATATTTTTAAACAGCTAATGTGATAGTCGATTATGGGGTAAGAAGACATGCTGAACACGATGGTGAAAACCATTTTCTCACCGGACGATTAGTTCGCCCGGAATCCGGCCAAAACCGGAAAGTCTGTTAAAAGTAAAAGTTTTATTTGAAGTTGATTAGATGTTCGATTTAGGGGTAAGATGACATGCTGAACACGATGGTGAAAACCATTTTCTTGCCAGACAAGTAGTTCGCCCGGAATCCGGCCAAAACCGGAAAGTTTGTTAAAAATAAAAGTTTTATTTGAAGTTGATTAGAGGGTTGATTTAGGGGTAAGAAGACATGCTGAACACGATGGTGAAAACCATTTTCTTGCCGGGCAAGTAGTTAGCCCGGAATCCGGCCGAAACCGGAAAATTCGTTAAAAGCAAAAGTTTTCTTTGAATTTGATTAGATGTTCGATTTAGAGGTAAGAAGACATGCTGAACACGATGGTGAAAACCATTTTCTCGCCGGAAAAGTAGTTCGCCCGGAATCCGTCCGAAACCGGAAAATTTGTTAAAAGTAAAATTTGTATTTGAAGTTGATTAGATGATAGATTTAAGGGTAAGAAGATACGCTGAATCTGTATATGACAATCATTTTTTACCCGGACATATAGTTCGACCGGAATCCGGTTGAAACCGGATTTTTTTTATAAGTTAAAGTTTTATTTGAAGTTGATTAGACGTTCTTTATAGGGATAAGGAGATGCGCTGAATTCGTTTCTGAACTATCTTTTTTTGGCTGGACAAGTAGTTCGCTTGGAAGTCGGCCGAAAACGGAAATTTGGCAGAAGTAAAGCAGGAAGTTTCGATCAGCATCGTCAAAATAAATATGGCTTATACAGGTATATCTGAACTTAATTTTCTCAGATGATTAGCCTGGCGAAGACTGGATCTGGCGTAGAGAAGACGTAGTTGTCTGGTCAAATATTAAATTTTTGGGATCCCATCGAAACCTTTGGTCTTGTTTATTTTTTCGGTCAAATACCAGGCCGCGGGCTGATGGGACCAATCACGTTTCAGAGATGCATAGTTACTACGCTCCCGAGCGTGGTAAGCAAATAGTTACTATTAGTTACTATTTTGACAAGGTTGGAACGGTTAGCGTAGTAACTTTTCGTGAGGCTGGAACGGAAATAGTAACTAATAGTTGCTATTGGTAGAAGGGTGGAACACGCTCTCAACTGACATATCCGTCCCCCCCCCCCCCAAGTGAACACACAAATGGTTGAATATCATGGAGAAAAGAAGCAGTAAGAACATGATGGCAAGTGATACGGGAAGAACGATATTTTCACTAATTCACTAATAGGCACCCTCTTCTTTATAGGTGCTCCAGGTCTATCAGGAGGTATTTGGCTCCGACCACCCCTACGTCACCTCCGCTCGTAAAGTTTTCAGTAACAAAAGGCTCATGCAAGTCGGTAATGGGTTCCTGGAACGATGCCAAGATTCCGCGGAAATATCTGACAATCATTCAGATCTGCTTCTTCTTCATAGAAACCTCGAGTCCCTGGAGTCTGTGATGCACTGCGTAGAAATGAACTGGATGTCAATTTTGGTATGTCTTAGATTAACTATTGTATATTCTATTAACTATTTTCATCACTACCAATGCCTCTTGTATCTACCCAGATTGGTCCGAAACCAACGCCTTGTAGATCGCTACGGTGTCAGCGAAATTTTACGTTTGTTGGATAATGTGCAGCCAACGAGAGATAACGTGAGATTAATTTCCGTAAAAGCATAAAGGGCCATGGGAACACCAAATCAACACCCAAAACGTAACCATAACCTCAGCCTTTACAAAAGAAAAGTTTCCCTGTGAATCATGGCTACCTTGAGGAATCTTCCCAAATTTCTAATATCAGTGAAACTTCTACGTTTCAGAATTTGTTTAAACCTTTTCTCCCCCCACACCATTTCCCCTTCCTCGGGTCTTTTAACTTCTGACACTCACCCATTTAATCGAAAATATATTCATCAATTTTACTGCACATACGACAGAAGTAAGGACCACAAAGTACCCTAATCTTACCCAAATATTTCCTTCTTAATCCTACCGGTAAACAATCTGCCCTCAGGCTAATTATTAATTGAATTTGATCTGAAGGAATTCCCGCCTTAAAATAAATTTCTTCCCTCCATGTCTGCTTGGCAGCCGCAAGACTGCTGACGCGTGTTTCCGACTTGTTGCCACAACGGTCTCACCCGGCTTTTTTGGATCCGAAAACGTAAGTGGAGGGATACCTGTGACATCGCAAAAGTTGTCCGTCCGTCTGTCTGTCCGTCTGAGAGCACGATAGCTCTCGAAGGAAGTTGGATATTTTGATGAAACTTTGTGTAAGGATTCTTTGGGTCAAGGGAAAGGTCGAGTTCGTAGATGGGCCCTGTAGCCCGACATTTAGGGGTGGGGGAGGGGGTTAAAATTAAGAGGCAATCAAAATATTTTTAAACAGCCAATGCGATAGTCGATTAAGGGGTAAGAAGACATGCTGTACATGATAATGAAAACCATTTTCTCGCCGGACAAGTAGTTCGTCCGGAATCCGTCCGAAACCGGAAAATTTGATAAAAGTAAAAGTTTTATGTGAAGTCAATTAGATGTTCGATTTAGGGGTAAGCAGACATGATGAATCCGCTTTTGACAATCATTTTCTACCCGGACATATAGTTCGCCCGGAATCCGGCTGAAACCGGAAAATTTGTTCAAAGTTAAAGTTTTATCTGAAGTTGATTAGATATTTGATAAAGAGGTAAGGTGATGCGCTGATTTCGTTTTTGAGCTTTAGTTTTTGCCGGACAAGTAGTTCGCCCGGAGTCCGGTCGAAACTGGAGATTTGGCAGAAGTAAGCAGGAAGGTATGATCAATTTCACCAAAGTAGACATGACTTGTAAAAAAAAAAGGTAAAGGTATCAGCACTAGCCTTGACAGACCAAGCTGGTGGTGCTGATTTCCGATTCTCGGCCCTCAGCCAGGAAGTGTATGGGGGGTTGGGGGCCAGCCATCCTGTGCTTTCGCACACCCTTCCTGTCACCTTCCCCGGATTTCTCCAGGTACATTTGAAGCTGGGTGGACTTTGGTTTGTCTTACAGGGTTACGCCACTAAACCCCGCCCGAAACCAAACAGCAGGCACATCCGAGACTCGGAACAAGGGACCCTTCTCTTGCGAGTTCGGCGCGCTAACCATTCGGCCACATGACGTATAGCCTACGGGTAAATACACACATGCTGAATCCATATCTGAACTTGGTCTTCTCAGATGATTAGCCATTGACCTTCTTCTGTTTCTAACTCTTAATAGTAAAAATGTTCAAGGAGTCTGGCGAAGACCGGATATCTACAAGACTAAATTGTCTGGATCAGATATTAAATTTTTGGCATCCCATCGAAACCTTTGGTCTTGTTTCTCGCGTTACCCCACTATCTTCAGCTTGTATAGTGGGTCACAAATAAAATATATCATTATTATTATTGTTGTTGATTTATCTGTAAAGTTGGAAGATCGGTCGGGTCCTATAAGGATAGATCACGCCGGCACGAGTATAAAATTTATACTCGTGCGTTGCACTACAAAGTACGTGGCACTCGTGCGTTGCACTACAAAGTACTACAAAGTGTGTTGCACTACAAAGTACAAAGATGGATGGGATGTCAAGTACACGCGAATCTGGTCTAGTCTGAAGATACACGGTTTCCGGCATCCACATATATCTCAGCTTCAAGGGGATATGTTCTTTTGTATACGTGACTGCGATATCCTACCTCCTCGATAAGAACGCGAGGACATTATCGATCGTCCTTAGTCACTCGTAAAAGGGGTTAAAGCAGAACGGAAATCTAACACTTGCCAATTATCTTTTTTCTCAATAACAAGCGCCATCACCTATTTTAAGTTTTTCTTTTACAGTTGTTTTCGCGTTTTTGCTCTCTAGTCTCTACCATGTCTTTCCGTACCCCATCCTTCGCGCCATTTGTGATTGGTTCAGTCGTTGGTACCAAGAACAAATAATCAGATAGAACCAGGGACCCATACATTTCCTGTACAGGGGGCTTGTCAACAAGAGATTTCTGATACGCTCTTGACCGGTCGGAAGATAGTTCGAGAAATACCCACGGTCCAATCACGTCAATGGCCAGATAGACAAAATTTGGGATTGGCTGCTGGTGCCTTGAGGGAGGAGTCTCTTTGGCGCGCATGTCCAATGAGGCAAAGAAGAATGCCGATTCGACTCAAGTGAGGATTTTTGGAAACTAGAGTTGGATTTGTCAACGTAGCAATATAGAAGCATAGGAAATGACAAGTACCCTGTAAAGGAAATTTATGGGTCCCTGATAGAACTTATGTCTTTAGTCGCATGCAGCGACTGTGAAAACCCCGACAAAATTGAGCGGACCTGGAGGCATTTACTCTAGCTTTGAGCTGATGTTGATACCCTCGACTTTAATGACATCGTTTCTCAGTGGGTGGAGAGAAGTCTGTCCCTGTCACAGGTAGTGAAAACGCCTTCACGGGAAACGAAAACTCTCGATCTTATATTTACATCAATGACCGAGGAGTATTCAGAGCCGTATACCATCCCTTCTTTGGGTATGAGTGACCATCTTACTGTAATTTGGGAGCCAAAATTGCACTGTCCCATACCTTCACCGAAAACCTTGACATACCGACCCATTCGACCCGAATTTGTCCGAAATTTCAAGACAGCTCTGACCCAGATTGATTGGACACGTCTATATCACAGTGAAGATCCTGATTTCATGGCTGAGTTCTTCTGTGCTCAGGTTAATGGCCTCTTCCATGAATTTTTTCCAGAAAAGACTATTAGTGTCAGAGCTAACACCAAGCCTTGGGTGACTGACGAAATCAAGAACATGATAAGACGACGAGACAAACTCTTCAAGCAAGGAAATCACAGTTCTGCACGCAAACTTCGTAACAAAGTGGTATCTAGCATAAAAAGAGCCCGGAAACTCTACGGCAAGTTTGAGATCCAGACTCTACTTAAGACTGACCCGAAGAAGTTTTTCTCACACGTTAAGAAAATGCTGGGAAAAGACAATCGACATCACGAATTCTACAAAGAGAATGGTGATTCACTCACAGCTGACGAAATTAATCATCATTTCGCTGAAATCTGTAGGAAGCACCCTGGTCTCTCTGCGATCCCTGCATTACCTGACGTCACTGACATACCTATCATTGAGTGTCATCAAGTATTTGAAGCTCTCTCCGACCTGAACAGTAACAAATCCTCGTTCCCCGGGGAGATTCCAGTCCAGATCATCATAAATTCCGCGGCTGAACTTGCCGTCCCTCTAACGGCAGTATTCAATCAGTCCTTGGTCTCCGGACGGTACCCTCGTCATTTTAAAAGAGCAGTCATTACGCCAATACCAAAAAAGCAAAATCCTAAGGGTCTGGATGACCTAAGGCCAATATCGAAGACATCAACGTTTTCCAAAGTCTTCGAAGGATTTCTTTTCAGATGGCTATATGACGACATTAAAAACAACCTTGACCCGATGCAATATGGATTCAGACCTGGCTACAGTACAGTTCACTATCTGGTCAAGCTCATACACGTAATAGCCCAACACCTCGAAAATGAAAGTGCCTATGTAGACTGCCTCATCACAGACTTTGTCAAAGCCTTTGATTCACTCTGCCACAGTGAAGTAACGATCCGAGCAAAATTGATGGGAGCAAGAGACATCCTTGTGAGAATGTTGGCCAGCTTCCTCTCGGATAGAACCCAGTGCGTTCAACTGGCAGTTGGCAGTCTTTCAGGGCTTGTGAAAATAACGTCTGGAGCACCACAGGGAACCAGGTTAGGCCCACTTGCCTTCCTAATTGTGGTTAATACATTGATGACGAACCTGAAAAACAGATTCAAATTTGCTGATGACATGTCGCTACCAATATCCCGTACTCTTAACTCCACGTGTGAATCCAAAACACTTCTCAGTGAGATACTGGATGACCTGGTGACACAGACTAACAACCTGAAGCTCGAACTAAATCTGAAAAAAAGTTCAGTGCTCAGAATCTGCTTTCTAAAAAAGGAAACACCTACGATTGAATCAACAGCGTTACAACACGTCAAAAGTGCAAAAGTTCTTGGCGTGACTATTGAAAATGATTTGAAGTGGGAAAATCACGTGAACTCCATCTGTCAGAAAGCTAACGGTGCCATATCTCTATTTTCAAACCTTAAACGATTTGGTTTTTGTACAAAGGTGCTATTACAGTGCTACCTACTTTTTGTTCGACCACTTACCGAATACGCCTGTCAAGTTTGGCACCCTGGTCTAACCCAGAATCAGTCCTCGAGGATCGAAAAAATTCAAAAGCGCGGTCTCCGAATCATCCTTGGGGACAAATACTTGGACTATGACTCGGCACTGGCGAAGCTAAGCCTAACATCCCTTGCCGATAGAAGGCACGAACTAATCATGAAATTTGGTCTCCAGTGCCTTGAATCCGACCAACACCGCACCATTCTACCAAACTTCAAACCGAATTGTACATATGAAGTTAAGACTAGACGTACTTGTAAATATAAATCTGTGCAAAAGTTTGACGAGCCTCCTGCCCATTCATCTGAACGATTTTTAAAAACATTTGTGCCTTATTTTACAAAGTTTTATAACGACATGTCCTGAATTTCGAATATTTCTTGTTCGTTTTGTATTGTGTCGACGTGCCAATGTTATAACTGCCATGCTTTTATATTATGGTGAATAAATCTGAATTGAATTGAAATTGAATTGAATTGTTTACTCCTCTTCCGTCTTCACGTTGATTCTCGCACAAGAAATGTTGAGGGAGGCGTACCCCGCGCGCTGACCTGCTCTGGAGCGCGTCCGTACAACCAATCAGCTTTGACTGCTAGATTTCCTCTTCAGAAACTTAACAGCGATATAGCTATTTGTAGAGGTAACGAAACGTGATGTGGCGCGAAGCTAGTAACTTCCGCTCATTTGCGTCGGGAGTCGGCCGTATTTTACTCGACTCTGCATGTTTGTATGACCGAGATAGGGAGACAGCAGTTCTGTCTCGTTATTGGTTCTTGGTGGTACGGCCTGTAGAAGCCTATCAGAGCCACGGTGTGTTGGCAGCGCTAGTAAAGATAACTCGTAATTGGTGTTGTTCTTTCTCAGTGGATGCATGTTGCGGGGATTAGTGTTGTAGGCTAGAGCAGGTCTTTTTTTTTCGGGGGAGTTTCAAGTGAGAAATGCACCATTGGTGGTACATGGTGGAAAAGCGGAATGATAAACCCTTAAAGTTTAACCGAAAAGGGCTAGGATACGACAATCTGGTTACCCATCACTTATTCACTGAAATAATCTTGAAACCCGATAAAAAAGCGTTAGTTTGTTTTTCTGCCTATCCCCAAATAAGCTAATATCCCTCTGTGGTTGCGTTCTTTCCTTATTTGTGATAGCTCTATGCTATGAGTAATTGGCAACGACACCAGCATACAAACAGATTAATATACAAATAAAGCTAGACACTTCTCTCTCTTTTCCTCGGGATTTCCATCTCCTCCTAGTACAGAAAATCACGTTTGATCGACGGTTTGAATTTTCTGCGCAGCGGTGGCTTGTGGTTGCGTTCTTCTCAGGAGAGAGTCCACATTGTCAACATCCCTGCTAAACACAACTGTGGACAAATCGAAAATCCCCAACGGAAGTCAAAATAATTTAGTGCATTCAGATCTAAGGTGTAAAAACAATTTGCCTCTTCAGTTAAACTTTAAGAGAACCTTTAATATTCTTAGGTTGGTCCCCACGCCTCTGGAAAGAGTACGTTAGTCAGCGCCCTCGCTCAGATGACAGGTCACCCCCTGCATGTTCTGTCGATGAATTCAAGCATGGACACTACAGAGCTTCTTGGTGGCTTTGAACAGGTAATCACTTTTAATCTTTGTATTTAATTTTTTTTCAGAGCTAATGGATCCGAATGTTAAAGTTTCCATGACCCCGATTGTTTGTCCTTGTAGCCGTATAGACCTTAGTATTCTAGCCTCTATCCAAGAACAGATCTTACGTCGACCCTAGTATGTTGTTCGCACTATATATCCTAGGTCGGCAAGGATGTACCATGATCATGGTTGTTTTTAACAGGTAAGCACATTTTAATCATATGACGAATGTGATTGAATTTTAAGGCATCCACTACTCTAATTGTGTATTGCGCCTTAAAAGTGTAGCCTTCACACGAAGACATCAACATATTTTGTCAGACCAAGTTGACTTCGAATCGTATTTGACAGTGCCAAACGGATACTTCAGCCTAATTGTATTAGAGCTATTATTTTGATAGAGCTATATTGTCCTGCTTGAGCGGCTTGAATCTTAAAAGGACCCTTGCCAAGAAGAGCCGAGATATAGCTCTATAAAATTCAGCTGACGGATCCGTCTTGCACTGTAAACAAACATTTTCTGCCTTGACGTATTTTTAAAGTTTGTTGTTTCATTTTTTAATTCCCGTGAAGCACGTTTCATCAGGTTAATGTAACACAGCTTGTGTGTTTTGTATATGTGCAGTCTAACAGGCGTAAAGTCAAGCCCAAATTTACCGGAAACAGCTGAGAACCAAGTGAGAGTTTTACTGGCTTGGTTCGAAGGCATATTTTATTAGACTTTCGAATTTTTTTTAAATTTTCCGCTTTAAAACATTTTTCCTGCTTCCAGTATTTTCGTTTTTGCTCGGTAACAGCTTTTTGCCCTAGATTTATTTTGCTCCTTGCCTTAATTTGCCCAATATGGTTGCATCACGTTATCCGTAGGCTGACAGTGGACATATTTCGAGCTTTTCAAGATCCTTCAACATTTCCTGAGTCTTAGAATTGTTGGAAAAATTAAGGAGCGATTCTTCCCTTCTGAATTTTTTAGTTTTTCTTTGTACTTCGGCATTATTCTTGTTAGCAGTCTTAACTGATGTGCGAGGAGTTCCACAGGACCCTTGAGTTTTCTTGGTGTTTTATAATTCCCGGGAAAACGAAACACGTATCTCTTCTGGCGAATACTTTTATATATCTATATTTGTTTTCTCTAAAAAAAGAGACAAGAACGAAATGTTGAAGTAGGAAAGAAAAAGAGGGAACAGGACGATTAAATAGTTGTGAAAAAAAATCAGTTGGAATAGACAAATCGAGTAGGCGATATAAAGTGTACGAAATTAGAAAAAAAAACAGTATGGCTAAATAGCTGTGAGATAATCAGTGGGAACAGGCAATATATGTTATGTTATGGGGTAGCAATATATGTTATGTTATGTTATGGGTGTTATGTTATGGGGTATATATGTTATGGGGTAGTAACCGGGAGCTGAACTAAGAGATCTTCAAAAATCGCTTAACTCTGCATGGAACCAACTAAAACTGCAAATTGCCCGTTACTGAGCCAATTAAAAGAGATCAACTGACAGTCTTTTTGCTACGGAAAGGTATAACCCTCCATGCTGTAAAGCGATTTTGTAGAGGCTTTGGCCTTACTGTTTTTTTTTGCAATTTAAGGTTGCCATTAGGAATAGGGATTCACGAGCAGACACATTTAAAGCACACCTCGCACAGTTTACTGTTTATATTCCAATATTCAATACTATCTGAAACGAGGGGTTGCTCACTCGCTAGGCACCACTGTACACCCTCCTGGGGCACCGGCTGGGCACACCTGGTTACCGGGCACCACTGTACAACCATTATGAGGGTGAGCACCGGCTGGGCACCGGGCACCACTGTACAACCGTTTTGGGAGTGAGCAACCCCTCGATCTGAAAACTGTAAAACTAAGCTCTGCTTTTAACAAATTATCCACGGCTTTGATTGTTTTAAGCATTCTTCACTCATTGACTTCTAGCCAAAAATTGGTAAAATTCAGAAAACCGGTTTTACGTATGAATAGCATGATACCCCAACACTCGGTTGGAGCATAATGGGCATGGGAATTAGTGAATCGTGGCAAGTGAAAAGATTATTGAGGTGGCGTTAGCGGGTTCAGAATGTAACATATGAAAGTTGGGTCTCCGGGTTAATGAATTCAGTTATGGAAGCAGGTTGAATTGGCATTATAGGTATGACGGGTCCTTTAGAACTTCGCAAATTTGCAACAGGGCATTGAAAGCTCTTCCTTCACATATCCTTATTTTCTGGTAGTTGATTATCGGTTTCACACTTGAACCACAACTTCTGTTAAAAATAAATATTCCCTGCTGCCCAAGCTGACTGCGAATCATATTTGACAGTGCAAACGAATGCGTCAGCTGAATTTTATTAGAGCTATATTTCGGCCCTTCTTGTCAAGGGTCCTCTTCAGGCCCATGCCGCTCAAACTGGAAAATGAACTTGTGACCAAGTTCATTACAAATGATCTTTTCACGACCAAATGGCTCAGAAATATGATTTTTCAATACCCATCTCGTGAAGTTAGCTGTTCTCTTCTTAGCTTGTGTCGACTCTGTGCCTCGCTCTGTGCGGGCCTCACTCTTTTTTTAAGCGGAGGTTCAGCGCAAAGTATGTTTAGCCTGTACTGTCTGAACCATTGCATAATTCATGAGCGGGCGGAATTGACGGCATCATTATCATAAAGGGTTGATTCATTTCCTTGTTAGGTGCCAGTTGCCTGATGTAAAACTGTAATGTTAGAGTAATGATTTCTGCAGAATGGTCTTGCGTTTCTTCCCTTTTCCTGCCATATGTATATGTATGCATGTATATTATACATGAAATGTACAAAAAAATATCATGCAAATCAAATACTAACTACATATTCAACTTCAACTATCAATTCACTCCTTGTATCTGGATCCCATGAAGTCCGGTTCGACGTTGGAATCCAAATATTCGCATTTCTGTTTGGCTCATTGCAGTTAGTAGAACCTGGCTAGCAAAATTCCGATTGTGGCTTATGGTTATCCTATCCGGTTGTAAAGCTTGGTCTTAGGTTTCTATCGGGAAACAAGCATCGGTTTCCTGGAATAAATTTCAAATACTTACGGCAACGCTTCCTCGTTTTTTGGTATTTGTTCTTAACATCGTTCTTGGGAACCGTCCAAATTTACGATGACTTTTCCGCTTTTCCGAGCTTGAGGGGAAAGCCCCGCTTTTTTTTCACAGCAGTGTGTGATTCTTCCCCAGTCCAGTTTGTTTTTTTCAGTTAGCTGTAATTCTCGGTAATTCTTAGATAACTTTAGTGATTCTTCTTCGACTTTCTCCAAGGCCATTTCCCAATCACACTGTCAGAAATTTCATAACAGATAACACAAGGATGCGCATATCAGACAACACTTGGGATGTAATCTGCTTTGATTCTGTAAACGTTGTTCATGAAATGTTATGCAGAACAACCATTGCCAAGAAGCCGAAAAACCGCCAAAAAAGCATCTGTTGAATTGTTCAATATCATGACGACAAACAACAAAGTCGGCAGATGCCTTTCCATCATTTTTCGGCTCTTTGGCAATGCTTGTTATGCATAACGTTTTAAAAATCACAACAGATTACATCCCAAGTGTTGTCTGCTGAGTGTTGTCTGTTGAATCTGCGCATCCTTGTGTTATCTGTTATGAATCTTCGGACTGTATGGAGAAAAGAATTACAGCCTAAGAATTACAGCCAATTGAAAAAAAAAACCGGACTAGAGAAGAATCAGACAACGCTGTGAAAAAAAGAGCTTTCTGACAGTAGCCTACGCTATAATTTCTGACATTGTATCAAAATATTGTTTTCGGAATCGGGTCGTGATAGTTTGCGCAGCAGTTGCAGTGCAACCCTTAGATCCGGCCCAGTTTTAACCGTCACTACACATGGGCAGAGGGCTTGGACAGTCATCCCCCAACCCGTCTTTTTGTCGAAACAAGGAACGATGACCCTTGAACTTATTAAAGTCGGCCGCCTAACAATATACGATGGTTCAACTTGAAACCAAATTTGCTCTCAGTCCGTGATCTGCAAGCTTTTCCTTTTCCTTTTCCTTGCTCCTAAATTATCATTGAAGAATTGAACAAGCTTCATTCGACACTGTACTTTGCCCTTTTCTGTACCTCAGATTTGTAGCTGTTATGGATGTGTTATAAATAGGTACGTACATAGGCGCGAAATTGAAAATGTCGTAGTGTGGTCAGTCGAAGTGTTAGAGGAGTTGAAGCGCAGATAAATTAATATATATGCACTTTTTCGGATAGAGTTGTTAGTCATGCTGAGAATCCAGGCAGGAATTCCACTCTGCGACCGAAAGGACCGGATTCCGGATTTGTATTGTTACTTTGGGGAGGAGGATAGTAACGCTGACAAATTAGATACGCGTATCTTCTAAACGCGAGGAGATATGCATCGTTTCTGCTTGCTTGCTCTGTGAAAAAGTGTATCTGCTCTCTCAACCTCATTTTTGTCCCCCCCCCCGCAATTTGCTGCATTTGCCTGGTCTCTTACTCAGATAAGTCAAGCTTCGCTGTTAATGCCACATAGTCAAGGAGAATAAGTAAGCGAAAGAAAACTGTAAGCCCGGAGAAATCACATTAGTTTCTGTTTTACTCGTTTTTACTTCTATTTTATTACTAATATCCACCTCGACGAAAGTCAGTAAAGATTATTAGAATAACCTACTTGTTCGAGAAAATTAGTGGCTCATAACCTGCTTTCATCGCTCTCTCTCCATTAGCACAATGCCGTATCTCCTAGCCACCCTCCACTTCCGTAAAACGTCGCATTCCTCAGCTCTCTCACTTAGGGAAATCTAGCTTTGCCGTTATACTCCTCTGCCTAACATAATAAGTCCGCGGAAGCTCTAGAAGCGTAGAACTGAAAGCCAGGAGACAACCCATTAATCTCCTTAATCCTTCTAATTCTACGAAATATCTGGGATGACGTGCTCATCACTCTTTCTGTCATCTCTGTTCCAAGGCTCGCTTTTTATCACCTCGTTTTCCCCCGCTGGTTTCATAAGCAAGCTGCCCCGTTCTGCGTCATTGGGACTAATCGAGCGAGTGGATATTGGCCTGTCTTGTTTCCTTTAATAAATGACCATATTTGAAGTTTAACCGAATAGGTCTGTGATCCGACAGTCTAGTCACACATCACTTATTCACTAGGCCTGAAAACCGGATAAAAATGCGTTACTTCGTTTGTCCGTTATCCACTGATAATCGATTTCATTAATTGAACTTATTCTTTCGGATTTGTAGTACCTATATGTGCTTGTCCTTCTACGCTTGAAATATTTACCAGCTACACATGTGAGCCATTGCCGAAAGCTAAAATGAATGTCCGATTCCTTGCAAGACATATCGTAACATCATTTTCCTACTTTCTAGAGTCATAACTTTTCCGAGCTTCGCATCTGTCAACCTGGAAATGTAGGGTTTTGTTTAAGTTCCAGAGAGATAGTGAACTTTCGCCTGACGAAAGCACTTTCTCAAGACGTTTGTGGGGGAGTCCCCCTCCCCTCATAGTGGTGCAAGCAATGGCGGAGTATAGTATACCTCAGCTGTCTTTGAATCTCAGCATATACGATCAGGGTTGCCAAAAGCTCGACTCATAAAATTGTAAAAAATTCCTGACAAAAAGGTGATTTTGACACCTCGATTGATTTTGCGCATTCCGGTGCGTAATGCGCAAAATGCGAATAATTGGTAGAATTCTTAATTTGTAAGAACATTCTTCAAAACCTTTCTTAACTGTTGATCGTAGTTTGCAACAACATTTAATCGGAAATGATCTTCAAACTGTTTTTGCGTATTAGATCAAAGTGAAGTACATATTTTGGGGGGCGGTAATCCGTAACTTAGTTAATGAACGGTGCTTTTTCTGACTTAAAAATGTATTTTTTAGGAAAAGTTGTCATTTTCAGAGAAAAAGTATCATGGTGTCACCCATAGGCGATAATTGTCAAAAGCAATATAAGTGTCGTACTAACCCTTCTGCCACCCATGGTCATTAGCCATATGAATAGTAATCCTCTGAGAAAAACTTTAGGATCCTTCTTTTTGTGATAACTTGGGCGCAAAAGTTGATTGGTGCGAGAGTTTTCCAGTCGAGTGATTTTCAAGAACCCCCCATTTCACTCACGAGAGCAATGGCGGAGTACAGTATACCTCAGTTGTCTTGAGTCTCAGAAAATACGATGCCATAAACCCTTTAGCTGCCCGTGGTCATTAGCCATAGCGGTAATAATCCTCTGAGACAAACTTTACGATCCCTCTTGGAGTGATAGAACTTGGGCGCCAGAGGACGTGTTCGCGTTTCGAAGTATTTTTCCGGTCCAGCACAAAAGTGGGGATCTTTTTTTTTTGACTGCCGTCCACACAGTTATCGAGCTTGCCATCAAGTTTCCTTGCCAACAGGGAAGGGGTTCTGCTAAGAAAACTTGTTTGACGATTTCCTTAGAGGATGCCGTGGTAAGCCAACGTAGATGACGGGCTCGTTCCCCAATGGTAAACTAAGCAATAATTTTAATTCTTCTTTGCCACTTTTTAGCATGAACTAACCTGATACCTTGGCATGTAGCAAGAGCAAATAATCTAATAGAACCTCTGTCTTTGGTCCCATGCAGCGACTACGGATACCCCGATAAAACTGAGCGGAGCTAGAGGTACATGCTGTGAGGTTTGAGTTGATACTCGTCTGCTTCCTTCTACGCCGTTGCTCATACGAGGTGAACTACCGTAGGATGCCTTGCAGGCGTGAAGAGCCCGCTCTACAGCGCGTCAGACGTGCTGTAGAGATTTTCGCAGTACAGATGTTTGTAGAGATATAACAATTAAGATAATCTTCATAGCTCCTCCTCCGCTCGTTTGCATCGGGTAGGGTATCAGAGTATATTCGACTCTGCATGGTCGTACCACAGATATAGGGAGACGGAGGTTCTATCAGATTATTTGTTCTTGCATGTACTGATTAATCGGTGCGTGATCCGTTCACCAGACGAATCCGTCGTTTTGAAAAATGGCTGTTGTAGCAAATTGAGCCAAGTAAAAGAGCGCAAGTACGAGACTGTGAAAGGAAGTTGAAGACTAGACTGACCGCGCTGGCCAATGAAGACAATAAGTCCGTACCAAAGCGTCGAATGCTAGTCCTAGTTCAGTCTCACTAAGTTGCTGCTACTGCTTGACACAAGCATATCTAGCCTCTCTTGAATGCATCAACCAAGACTTGTAACATGTTGAAATTACACATTCTTGTGTTAAAGGACACCTCGTTCTAGTGTTTCTGCTAAGATGTCCTCAGAGAGTTGACTACTCTAAAAACTTGGCTATGTTTATAGCAAATTACACACCGCTTTAGCTGTTTTTAGCCTGTTTCCATGTCTGTCGCCTTGGCTGAGAAACTTTGCAAAATTTGCGTAACCGGTTTGCTGAATAAAACGAAAAAATACAAAAATAATAACACGAAGAATAACTTTCCTCTTTCAGTTTGTAGAAGGTCCTTGTTGAGATACTTCCAGTTTTTGGGACGGCACGTCGTGACCCTGACAAAGGTTGTAACTTGTTTTGTTGTTAGTACTCGTGATGTTTTAACCAGTGGAAGGTGTACAGGTTGAGTAGATGTGGTAAACTAGTTTTTGAGGTCAGCTATTGTTAGCCGAACTTTTGGGACTGTTATTAAGATGTGGGGAAGGCACATGCCCACTGCCAACTGGTTCGCGAATTCTTACTTCTTCGACTACTTCTGCTAATATTGGCTTGCGTTTGTATTATTTTTCTAAAAACGGTATGCCTAAGCTAAAAGCTAGTTGCTATACGCTCGAAGCGAAGGGGTAACCACTGTCGGGCACACTCGATTGTCGGGCACACCTGTACCCCAGTTTTGAGAGCTGGTACCCCGTCGGTTCAAAGGAGGGAAAGAGAAAGAGTGTTCAGTAATTTCTGTGGTCGATTGAAAATTTGGTCTTATTGAGCAGCATAAAGTTACAATCTTTGAGTATAATCATGATTACAAGTTATCTTAGTAAAATCCAACGTCATGACCTTCATATTCATGACTCTTGATACAGAGTTTCACTTGAACTTTCATCATTTCCTTAGCTTATCTAACTGCACATTAGTTAAGCTTTGTTCCCTCTGTGGTCGAGTTTCCGCTTTATCCCGCGGATTCCTCTTCGATCCGCGAGGCTCGCTTCGAACCGTTAATTTCACTTCGAACCGCTAATTTCACTTCAAACCGTTGATTTAGCTTTGAACCGCGGATTTGGCTTCGCTTGTTAGAAAGGTTTGCTTTTCCAGTTTCTCTGGAGCCAAGAGACGAAATTAGAAGAAGCGCAAGTCGGTCTTGGACCTCGCACCACACTGTATTGGACATGGTTGGTGTCTTAGCACAGCCATCCGCCCCTCTCACACTGGAAACAATTCTTTCGGCCACGTTCATAGGAATAAACACAGATGTATAACCCGTAACTTGACTTAGGGACTCGCATTTACATTCGCCGGCCATGTCAAGGTGGCAGCACGCGTCACAGCACCGTCTCTCTGAAAAATAAAATTTATTTCTTCAAGTTCAAGGATTTTTCATTATCGTCGCTGTTGACTCTAACCAGCTTTTTTTTTTAATTCTAACCCATGGTTTCAGTTTCCTGCTATTACCCGCCAATTTCACTTCGAACTGCAGATATCGCTTCGAACTGCGGATTATGCCTTCAATTGTAGATTTCGCTTCGAACCGCGGATTTGATTTAGAACCGCGGATTTTGGTTAGAACCGCAGATTTTAGAGAGATTTGTCCAGATGTATATGTCATGCTAAGATTGTTCGCGTTCGGTTTGTGTAGGTCAACTCTCCAATACTATACAGAACGTCTACGTCTGTTGGAGAGCCAAGAGTGCTTCCTGATAAAAGAGGAAGTTGGTGCCAGGTTTTCCAAGCATGGTGACATGGAGCCATTCGCAAAGCGGGAAGAAGAATCTCATTTCTCGTATCTGGTCGATCGTCCTCTCCTGTTTTGATTCATGTGTCGCCTTTCGCGTTCAACTACGAATGCTTGACCGTTGAATGGTCGGTTCTGTTGTGGAACAACAGATATATTGCAGTAATTTTTTGTTATCTTTTGCATCTTTTCTCACACATTTGTCGGTGACATCCAGTCTGATTTACTCGACGAGAACATCGACCGCGTCTCGGAAATATTTTACGATTTGGTCCCCCAACGAAATTGCTACTCTTCTCGCGTTCTGCAGAAATCGGAGCAAGTCTATTAGGGAATTTATCGGATTTTCTCCCTTGGGATCGCCGATCTCAATTCGTAAATTGGTTTATCTAGTTGACATTGCCTCAGTTATAAGTGTTGTAAATTATTGCTGAGTGCTCAAAGATACTTGCCCTACTATTTTGTTTCTTTTCTTTTGATTCCTTTCTTCTCTTTCGATATGTGATTTGGCGGGTAATACATACAGTGTAGATATGAATTCCTATGTGCCCAATTAGAAATCATTCTGAACTGTCTGTTTATGTTGATTTTTATTTTTGCTGTTTTTTCTTTGTTTTATTTTTTCGCCGCTGTCCCCCTGTACATTTTGCCGGTTGCAAATAAAATGTAAGTGTAAATTCAGCAGGCAGCCAGGAATTATATTTGGGGATAATAACGGCTCTTTGTTGATCTTAGAAATATTGACGATTAGGAAGACAGGCGTTGACTCGAAGGCGCATTCCAACCAATACGATGCGAGACTTTATTTTTGTAGAAAAAGTTATACCTTCATGTGTTACGAGGTTCCTTCATATTTTTATCATTAGCACATCTGAATTTCTCATCTTTCATCATCAAACTCAGCCAAATTTGTAAGGAACATTGTTTCCGAATTAAAACCGAGTCTCGATCAAGCTGTAATATAGCGCTTTGGAAATTGAGAGAATCTTGCGGTTGCAGCGAGGCAGGCGTGACACTAGAGAAATTGCTTCTCGAGTCTTCCCTCTAGAATATTTATATTCAGGTCAGACCACTCAGACCCTGGTGAAGATTCAAAGTGAACACATCTCAGTGAGTAGTAGACAGAGCAAAATAACACTAAAGAGTAGCGCCAAGACCTGTGCTTTCCATGCTTTGCAAACCGACCATAATCGTAGCGCCGTCCACGACGCTTGTGGCATTTAAAGCGAGACAAACTTGCGGGAATAGAAATTTCTAGTAAAGCAAAGATGCGGTCTGCAAACACCAAGGAAACAATGGAGGTTGTATAATTTTTTTTTGCCATGTTCAGAATATGAAGTTATCGGAGCCAGCACTGGTGAATGACTGATTGTTTTTCAGTAGGGACGTTCTCTATCACTAGTGGTGCTTGTGTCGCTCCCATTTGAGTGTGTGTCACTTTTTCCAGGTCTTGGCGCTACTCCCTAGTGTTATTTTGCTCTGGTAGTAGGGCAATATAGGTGTCTTGAACTTAATCGAGCGAAAATTCTAACTATAACATGCCGCTGAAAATATGCGCTACGGTATACGCCAGTGAACCTCGGGAAGAACAAGAAACGTCGCCCGAACGATGACTCAAATCATGTGTCAACCAATCAGCGGCGTTCGTTGAGGACAGCTGTGGTGACGCTTCCGGCTCTTCTGCTAGATACACGGCGTTTCTTCATCGGCATGAAGAGATAGTCATCAAGAGTATTGGGAGAGTTTGTGAACAAAAGAGCGAGCTGAAAGGAAGATCCCTTCCTTTCCAGCCGGCCATTGGTCGGTTACGGCCTACGGCCTATTAACACGTACATGATGTAAATCTCATCTTTTTACAAGATCTCGTTTCTGATTATACTTTGCTCCAATACTGTGACTGGATGGTCAAAAAGGGTCGAGAAAGCATTTCTAGCAATTCTAGGGTTCAGAGTAATTACTCAAAACTTTCAGGCTCGGAGTAATTACCAAACTGTCGGAAAAACATTTCCACTAACTTTCAGAGCAAGTACGTCGGTCAAAGCTGAAAATCCTATACCTCACAAAGTTTGGTTGTTTGAGGTGGTGAAAGGAAGATGAAAGCCGGACTTCAGTGAGCTGACAACAACACTGCTTACATGTATATGTATATATCAGTATTTAAAAACCCAAAGGCCGTCCTGGTGAGACGTGAAACAGCAGCCGATTTACCGACAGGTTGAGTTTCGTTTTCGTCACAAGTCGTTTTCATGTTGAACATCCTAACACTGGTTCAACACCGTATCTAGACAAGAGGATCCCTGCTCCATTTTCTTTAATAATCTTGACGAAAAACTCCTTGTGCCAATTAAGAATCGCCGCGTGTCCAGCGAAGAGCCAGAAATGGTACGACAACAAACGTTGTTGATTCGTTTACAGGGGATTAAAATCAAATTGAGGGGGTTCGTGTGGGTGACGTTTCTTGTTCTTTCCTAGGTTCACTGGTGTGTTTCAGACTTGGTCGTACAGAGTATTCAAAACACAGGTACTGAAAACTGTCAACTGCTCATTATGTTATGACCCAACAAGATACTTGCTGAAAACGCAACTTCTGTTTCGTCCAAGGTCTTCGAAAGGGAAAGTGAAATAGCAGCCAATTACGCTCGAAAATACCTTTTGTCGAGGGACGAATTTGCGGGACATTTTCGCATGGACTTCGACGTTGAAAGGGACGTTTCATCATTATCATGATATGCGTTTTCCTGGGGATTCCACCTTTCTCTTCATTTTTGCGGGAACTTAACTGATGACGTTAACATTGAGCTTTAAGACTAAATATTTGTTCAGCGGTGCTCCGAAACTGCATCTAGTTTTCTCAATAAATAATTGTTCGTGAAGACGGCATCATTCATTGACATTTCCTTGATGGCATCTTTCGTTAAGCTCAAGGACCATCCTCTCGAAAACTTCCCCTTAGTGTGAGCGGTAAACTTTTTAACGCCTCATTTTCTATCCCGAGTCAGTTTAATAGAGGCAAACTTTTAACGCCTCATGTTCGATCCAAAATTAAGCAATCAATTTAACAGTTTAGTTTGAGTAACTCCCAATTGAAACAGCTCTGCACTGATTAAACTGGAGGAGAAAAAATTGACAGAAAGTATTATTGGAACTGTCTGGGGGTATGATGTCGTATTTTTTTTTCGAGATCAATATAATTGCAGTTAAAGGACACCTGAATGAAGAGTACCAAGTATCATCCCTATCTGTATGACTTCCGTTAACATTGCCTGCAGAAAACCCAATCCAAATACGAAATAGTGTTTCCAAGCTATGATTTTTGCTCCATTTTGCATCTGTCCTTATTTCAGTACCGAACAATTTTAGAAATGAACAAATGTCTCCAATCAACCCTTCTTCTGGAATATTTTTTAACCAGTTTTTAACGTATATCTAGAAGAAATTCCAATACGATCCGGCCAGCGCTGCACAAGATTTGAATGAATTGCGCTTTTTGTCTTGGAGTCTGCATGTGCAAACCTCCAGAAACGAACATCCCTATTTTGAAAACGTCACGCTCAGGAGAAGAATGCTGTCCGCGGCCATGTATGTAAATGCATTCTCCATGGTGTGTTCAAGTATGGTTTCATTGTTCAGGTGTCCTTTAAGCACCGGATTGAACGAAATATAGACTCACTTCGAAATAAAATAGGTTTGCAAACTCTTGTGCCATGAATACTCCTTTGGCCCAAGCTGACTTGGAAACATATATTAAACAATGGCTAAAACGGACAGTCGGCTACGATGTTTGTCAGCGGCCCTTCTTGGCAAGGTTCCTCATCGGGCCGTTGCTGGACTGGAAGAAACGATCCTGCAATAATCCGTTTCAGCCATTGTTTAATATATCTTGAACCATACTAGATCTTCGTTGTCATTCCGGGAATTGCGGAGTAGAGTTAAGGGGGGGGGGGGTGAATTATAAAAGCATACTCACTCACATATGTCCTCTTCTGTTGGCAGATGGCGTGAGGGGAGGCGGTGGAGTGGGAGGGTCATCATCATCCTCAAAGCTAACCCTCTGATTGACCGACACGGGGAGTGGTGGCAGAGATGCAAGAGAAGTAGGCATGGCACGCGGGTATTTCCTAAAATTTCTTCTTCGTATCGAGTAACACTTAAATATCTCGTTCACTGCTGACCTGATGCCCTTATGTAAGGATAGAAAGAGGGCTGGGTTCGCAAATGCGTGCACAAACGCGACGTGGAGCGCGATTTCGTGCAAAATGTTTTCGCCAATCTCGCGCACACCGGTTGTCCCACTCGCGACAACGACGAGAAACAAGGGTCCCCAGAATATTAGATATGCGACTATCACCACTGCGAACATTTTCACTTTTTGTAATCCTTCGATTTCTATCCGCTGGATGGCGGTTCGAACCTGTCGATGTTCTCTCTGATTGGACACGTCCTGACTTCGAGTGGCGACACTTATCATTGTAGTGACGAAGCTGTAAAAAAAGAAACTTAGAAGGAAAGAAAAGAGAGAAAAAAGAAACAAGAGTCAGTAGTAAAACGTGAATCAACCACAACCAGCATCCTTCTTCGGGAGACATGGACATGTAGACAAAAAAAAACTACTGGTAAAGGCGTGGCAGAAGAGCGTTGAATAACCAAGACCCCAAGGATACCTGTCAACAACCACGGATATTTAATCATTTTATATAGCCCCTTGTTTGTTCTTAAAGTTTGTCTTAAAACCTGGATATACGACGGACGTACACAAATCCTTAATTTTTGGGCATGGTGCCCCAACGTCTGGGCATGCCCCAACATACGGGCATGGTGCCATATGTTGGGCCACCATACCTTGCAGCAAGGGCATGGTACCCCTATAAAAATCTATTGTCGACTGTTGCATCCAGAATCTGAATTGGAAATTTGCTTTTCAAACAGATTTTTAAGAGGTTACCATGCCCTTGCTGCAGGGCATGGTGACCTAATGTATAAGAACCATGCCCAGACGTTGGGGCACCATGCCCGAAAATTGAGGATTTGTGTATGACTGATATACAGGCCTGTATCCAGGAATTTATTTCGGGGGGGGGAGGTTGCCCACGGGTTGGACAAAAAAGTACAAAAAATACAAAAATCAGAGGTTAAAGCCTACAAAAAACTATTACTTTTGTGGGTTTCGGGGGGTGTTCGAACCCCCTACCCCCCCCCCCCCTCCTGGATACGGCCTTGCTGATATACAAGTGTTGATCCATCCTGAGCTTCAGCTTGACGTGAACCTACTCATCTCTTTCAGTCAGGACATCTTTTTATCCTTAATAGCAACCAAATAAAGAGGCGTGACTAGCCCAAATGTTTGGGTGGCGGCAAGGATTTACTGACTGGCTGCTCATTTTTACCGACTTTTTTTGCAGAAAAAACAATAAATCAGAGTCTTTAATAAATAATTCAGTGATCTTTTTAATCAGTTTCGTGGAAGTTTTAAATGGGGAAGTAGTAATTGCGAATTTTTATCAAGAATCTTACCTCGCGATGCGTACAGCTTGGACTTGAGGTTTTGTCAGATCTCTGTGAAGCTTGTACAGATGAAATGCAGCCATCGAAATACATAGCATATTGACGAGCACCCAAAGCAAATTCACTATGTAGTGACGAAAAGGTCCCTGAAAAATTAAACTCATTACTTATTATATAGCCTCCAATTTATGTTATGAATATTCTGACACACGACTCCTTTGAGACTGAGCTGTAATTATAAAAAAAAAAAAAAAAAAATTACAGACCCGGCTGTTTTAGCCGCGCATGTTAGATTTTTATTCTTCTTCATCTTTACACTTACACGTCAACATACATCCGCATCTTCACTTACACATTCGGTAAATTCTAACCAAAATATTGTGTATTATACTGAATAATAGTACCAAATAACTTTCTTCGCCAATCCCCCTAAAAAAAATACAGACCCGGCTGTTTAAGCCGCGCATGGTTGATTTTTATTCTTCTTCAGCTTACACTTACACTTCAGCTTATATCCACTTGTTCACTTCCACGTTTGGTAAATTCTAAAATTCTCACTAAAAAATAATCTATTAACTGAATAATAAACACAAACAACTTTCTTCGCCCCCCTAACTAGAAATTCTATAACCGTTTTTTTCTGACCAATGAGCTCTTCGGAAACGACAAGCGGGAGTCTGGCCCGCTCCGCTAGGAGTCAGGAATGGCAGACACGAGAAATGGGTGCCATTTGAGTGGTATAGAAATGACGTCTAATATTTGAAATGTCAGAAACGAGGATCGATGGAACGATTCAGGATGTGCAGTTAATCAAGTAATATGGTTACGAACAGGTCCTTTAAAAGTGCGGGAGCTTTCGCTTTGCGGCAATCTTTGTGAGGTGGAGGCTGCCTGTAATTCTAAGATCGGTCCTTTGGTTTCCTCGTCATCCACTTCCTGTGCCACCTACAGCCACGTTAAAGACGGCCACGCAATATGCTATGCCTGATTAAAACCAATACTACTACCAATTTCTTGATACGTTCAAAGTTTTCCTTTCGTACATTTCATACGAGCCTGAATTAAATAAAATAAACTAACCTGAACCTGAAATCCTATTTCCTTTAATTTTGATTTTACTTAAAATTGCTATATAAATCTAGTGTCGCCTATGGTGGCCCACGTTCATTTTTAGCTAGTACAACTCGAAGATTAGATTAGAATCGAAAAGCTCAGTTTTGGCTGCAGCCTTTTCCTTTGGTAGTTAGCAATTCTCTGCTTCCAGTCTACTGGACTATAATGTTGTCCCGGGTTTATAGCTGCTTTTGCCTGTTCACGTGTACCTTTTACTTTTGGCTAGTTAACGTATGTCCTCACAATCAATCAATCAATCTTTTTGAGTGAAGTCAAGAGACCATACAGAAAAGGGAAAAAACATAACAAAACGATATTAACAACAAGCTAATTCAGAAGAGTGCCCCTTTTGTCGATTCTTTTGAGTATTCTGCATTTTGGAACTGGGAGACTTCCTTTCTTGTAACAATATTTGTCCCGGTTTAGTAGTTGGCTTCTCTTTTCACCTAGGTATACTTTTATTGTGTTGGCTAGTTAGTACTCTCCTTCGGCCCATTTTCTCGGCATTCTGGAATTTGGAACGCGAAAACCTCCTTTGTTTGAGAACCACATCATCCTGACCTCTTTACTCGTTCCTGGCACTTAAGTAGTTAAGATTAAGGCATATCTTTTCACAACCCTTTTCGATTACTTCTTCCTTTTCTACAAGTTCCCTTCATGGGTCGATTCTTTTCAACATTCTAGATTTTGGAAGTCGTAAACCTTTTCTACTTGACACCGTTACCTATTTATACGTTCTTGGCACTTTTTTGCTGAAAAGGAATATCTCACGCTAAGGAAATGCTGTTGGTTAACGCTCGTTTTTTCGAACCTTCCGGAAATTGCTTGCGGTGATCAAAGCGGGAAGAATAACGAGATTCTGCCCTAGGACGGATTTTTTTTTTTTACCTGAACTAAAGGGCAAGAGGGGGCCATCTGGATGACTTCTGCGCTGGCCGCCAGGGCTCCACTGATGAACGTTGGTCCGAGGTTGATTGTAATTGCCGAAAACCATATCATAAAGACACCAAATATAACACACTGGGGGGCATCATGAAGGAGGGGGACAGAGCTGGCTTCGAGGGGCTAGAAATGAGTGGGAGAATATCAGCCATTGTTTGCTTATGCATCAAGCACGTATGCGTTGGTTTGTAAGTAGTAAACTGAAAGAAAACATTTTTTCCTGTGCTGGGGTTTGAGCCCGTGACCTCCGCTTTACAGGAGCCGCGCTACCAACTCAGCTCAGTTGCTCTTTCACTATAACGTTTGAAACATTAACCAACTACAAACGTAAGCCTTTGCTGAAAAATAAAATAAAAATATCAGATTCCTTGCAAGACTTATCTTAACACCATTTTCCTACTTTCCACAGGCGTAACTTTTCCAAGCTTAGCGTCTTCAACCTTGGAAATGCAGGCCTTTGTTGAAGTTCAAAATTCGGTTGTCGTGCAAGTAGCGCACACTTTGAACGTTCTTACCAAAGCTCCCGGTGGACAAATACAAAATTCCTTAGATTAGTCAAAATATTTCAGTGGATTCAGATATTAGATGTAAAAATAAGCTGCCTTTCAATTAAACTTTAAAACTTGCTTTACCTTCAAATCGTCCGTGTCTGCACCCATGATTGAGGCCAATTCCGGATTATCATCTTCCGGAAGGAGGGGTGTGTCGTTCAGAACGGTCGTGAGAAGATTTATGGAAGATACGGACACCAGCAGAATAAAAGCAGTTTCGAGCAGAGCACACTTGGGGACTGGTTGACAGTTCATTATACTGCTGCTTAGTGGTATTAATAATGCTCCACGGAGGAGGTCCACAATAGCTTGATGGAAGACAAGACCCAATGACCATCTGGAAGAAGAAGAAGAATATGAGGTGAATGCCAATGAGCACAATGCCGACTTTATTTATTATCACCAAAAGTGACGAGGCAGCAAGACTTGTCACTAGACCACGTGGGGCACTGGAAAACATTATTGCTAATGGAAGTTCGAGGAACTTATTTGTTGGTAACTGGACTAAAGAAGGAAGAGACATATACGGAAAAGGCTTCCACAGTACATTCGAGGTGTGTTACTTCGAAAGTGGGCGCTGAAAATTATAATGAAAGTCAGGAATACTTGTGAGCTAAACTGAGCTCAGACAGTAATTCGAGTCAATTAAGTTCAAATTAATAATAGTAATTTATTTTTAACCCACAAATCGTACAAGACGATAACAGTGGAGTACAAAAGAAAATAAGAAGACATAATAGGGAAAACACAACATATACAAACAGAATCTACTCAAGAGTCAAATAGACGAATAAGACCATGAGCGCAAAACTGAGCTCAGACAAGTAATTCGAGTCAATTAAGTTCAGATTAATAATAATAGTAATTTATTTTTAACCCACAAATCGTACAAGACGATAACAGTGGAGTACAAAAGAAAATAAGAAGACATAATAGGGAAAACACAACATATACAAACAGAATCTACTCAAGAGTCAAATAGACGAATAAGACCATGAACGCAAAACTGAGCTCAGACAAGTAATTCGAGTCAGTTAAGTTCAGATTAATAATAATAGTAATTTATTTTTAACCCACAAATCGTACAAGACGATAACAGTGGAGTACAAAAGAAAAAAAGAAGACATAATAGGGAAAACACAACATATACAAACAGAATCTACTCAAGAGTCAAATAGAGGAATAAGACCATGAGAGGGCGACAGAAGCGCGTTTTAAATTTTAAAGTTTCGGACAAACTAAAGAGACAAACTGTTGTACTTCCGAATATCCCCTTGTAACTTTACACTATCGTGCAGCCAGTTTACGACGACCGAAGAACTGAAATAGTTTTGCACTACATTCATGATTATGCTTTGTGTTTCTAACAGAGGAATAGGAACATTGGCAAAACACAACAAATCACAGGAAAAAGATTTCCTTTTCATTCCTTGACTTCATCCTTTGACTGAACCCTTTGTCTCTTGGATCATGTTATCTTCTTAATGTATTGTCTCCGTTGGACTCTTTTTATGGCGAGAATCAAGGTCGTATAAGACTTAAAAAGAACTTTTCAAAAAGAAAACCTCTGCTTTATTCGTATCCTTTTAGTCGTTTAAGTAGAACTGAGATGGAATTTCTGCTAATGAGATTTATTCTTGTTCGAAAACGAGTTGCTGAACCACAAAGAGAGATGTGTTCCAAGTTCGATCATTCCTTGTTGGAGAAGGAGTTTCAGATCCACGTGGGTTCCAAGATTTAATTCTCTATACTAGTAGGAATGGAACTGCTGTGCTCAGGTGATTAGGATTTCATAATTGGTTATGGAGTAAGGAGCCGCTGCTTCTGTCAGATTGCTAGCTGGAATTCCAGCTATTATAGCTAACTCATGTCTGTTGGATGAAAAGGGGATTTGTACTAATTTCTGTACTAACGTTTTGTTTTTGTTGTTTTTTCGGGGTGGGGGGCTAGTCTTTCCTTTTTGGGATCCCAAAACGTTAGTGACGGATACCTATGACATCGCAAAAAGTTGTCCGTCTGTCCGTCCGTCCGTCTGTACGGTCTGTAACTTTCGAAGTCAATGAGATATTTTGATGAAACTTGGTGTGAGGATTCTTTGGGTCAAGAGTAAGGTCAAGTTCGTAGATGGGCTCTGTAGCCCTATGTTTAGGGGTGGGGGAGGGGGTTTAAATTAAGGGGCAAACAAAATATTTTTAAACAGCTAATGTGATAGTCGATTATGGGGTAAGAAGACATGCTGAACACGATGGTGAAAACCATTTTCTCACCGGACGATTAGTTCGCCCGGAATCCGGCCAAAACCGGAAAGTCTGTTAAAAGTAAAAGTTTTATTTGAAGTTGATTAGATGTTCGATTTAGGGGTAAGATGACATGCTGAACACGATGGTGAAAACCATTTTCTTGCCAGACAAGTAGTTCGCCCGGAATCCGGCCAAAACCGGAAAGTTTGTTAAAAATAAAAGTTTTATTTGAAGTTGATTAGAGGTTTGATTTAGGGGTAAGAAGACATGCTGAACACGATGGTGAAAACCATTTTCTTGCCGGGCAAGTAGTTAGCCCGGAGTCCGGCCGAAACCGGAAAATTCGTTAAAAGCAAAAGTTTTATTTGAATTTGATTAGATGTTCGATTTACAGGTAAGAAGACATGCTGAACACGATGGTGAAAACCATTTTCTCGCCGGAAAAGTAGTTCGCCCGGAATCCGTCCGAAACCGGAAAATTTGTTAAAAGTAAAATTTGTATTTGAAGTAAGTTAAAGTTTTATTTGAAGTTGATTAGATGTTCTTTATAGGGATAAGGAGATGTTCTGAATTCGTTTCTGAACTATCTTTTTTTGGCTGGACAAGTAGTTCGCTTGGAATTCGGCCGAAAACGGAAATTTGGCAGAAGTAAAGCAGGAAGTTTCGATCAGAGTAGGTTAGGTGTAGTGCTTACTGAGCAATATCCTATCCAAATGGCTCATGATTTTTTTAACATGGGATTCCCTATCCAAATGGCTCATGATTTTTTTAACATGGGATTCCCTATCTTTTGGTTTTGGCAGTTGTCCCGGAAACAATTTCGAGGATATAAATAGAAATGATTCATGATTTTTTTTAACATGGGATTTCCTATCTAAATGTTGTATAATCTTCGGAAACAATTCAAGGATATAAATAGATAGTCAGTTGGACAAAGTTTCCAGGAATCCTGATCTTGGGAGTCGCACCTGGCAGTGAAGTTAAACGAGGGTGGGACTTGGCACTTCTTTTCGGGAAACATAAACAAATCTGAGGTTTCTGTACTCGAGAGTGATACCTGGGAGTGGAGTTTTGAGATTGAATGACGATGATGATATCCCGTTAGTATGGAATACTATTATTAAAATACCCTTTGGATGTAAGAGACCTCGAGTGCCTTGGGATCTGATTGGTTAAGAGCAGGCATATGATCTGCAAGTTCGATAGATGACTCGTGACCTTTTCACTCATTTGTTCAGTGAAAGTCAAAGTGAAAGCATCTAAATGGGATACTTGTGTCAAATGTGCTATCGTGTCATAGAAGCCAGTTCAGACAAGTGCGACTTGTGCATAAGTCCGCCACCGCTTGACCCTTACTGTCAACTATGCTACAAAGCATGTTGTAAATTCCACAAAGATGAAGGAATGGACAAATGGTGCTTCCTTTGTATCAGAGCTGTCTGTGATGTCCACGTGAGCTTCAACTCTATTTGTCAACACTGTCATTCTTATGAAGTATGTCTCAGAGGGAGTTTCATCAATTATGACTCTGAAGAAGAGGAAAATTCGTTTCTGTTTACAGTAGAAAAGTTTGAAAGTGGAAAATAAACTACCTGTGAAAAAAAGTGAAGTTAGAAATCAACTTTTCTGTTTTTCTACTTGCTGATTTTCGTCTTTTGACAAAATCTATGAGTGAATATTTAACCTTTCTACTTTTTGTGTGTGTGATTTCTTATATGAGAAATCAATAGGAAAAGTGTAAAACCCGACTTTTGTGATTTTGTACTTGTGTTTTTTCGCCCTTGTAGTAAAATGTAATTGTAAAAATCGATCTTTGATAATTGTGTCGTTGTTGTTTTCTGTCTTTTGAATAAATGCGAAAGCTAAAAACGTACAATAGGAGTTTTTTTGTAATATTTTATTTTCACTATACAAAGAATACGATACACAATACATTCACGCACACTGGCATATAGAATTAATACGACAAAGACATTTCGCTACAAACTTCATTTAAACACTTTAGTTTAAGACTATCAAACTTGACGGCATACAAAGCACTTAGAACACGCTCACTGACATAATCATTGACCAACAAATGGTTTGAAAATGTACTTATAATCGAGTTAAACGAATAGTTACGCATACGAAGCAATATAAACACTAATGCGTGAAATCCACAAGACTGGGTCATTTCATGCTGAATCTGCCTCCTATTTTGCGTAATATTTTTGAACGTGGATATGAAGGGAGCCGTCGTTTTCCACTCTCTAAAATCCCTCCCATAAGAGCAAAATACCTCTATTCGTTTGTTAGAGTATAGGATTAGGGATATCCAGTGTCCATAAATTTGCTCGGACGTTGCCGTATTAGCCACAATTAGGGCGGGGTAACTAGAGATCTTCACTTTCTCAAGCCAATCAGCGGGTAAACAGTGACACTCGACGAGTCTTGTAACAGGATCATCCTTTAAGACTTTCAAAACTTGCTGGGTATCCATCAAGGGGCAATGGACATGAATGGTATATTGTCAGGTGTTATTTCTAGAACAGTCTCATAAAAGCCAAGAACAATCAAAGTGGTTGCATCGGTTAAGCCTTCACTAAAAGTGAGATCAAGTCGTAATTGTCCACTTCTAACAAGGCTCATATCAGGACCACCACTGATATCAAAGGCCATGACCGCTCGTCCTTTTATCCATTTTTCGTAAGAAATTCCATTCTCGAAGAACTGCTCATCTTGGCCAAGGCACTTCATGGACATTTCATACAAGAGTCGGTAATTGCTATCACTAAAGTTCATGGTATAAGCTGGTTGTCCATTAATTTGGAGCTGCAGACTCTGCAAGTTATTGAGTTGAAAAGCATATGGGTTTTCTGTAAAAGCTCCAAGTTGACCCGAAGACTTGACCATCATAACAGCAAGCTTCGATGGTAAGGAGTTTGATGGGGTGACGTCATTCTCCGAGAACGTTAAAGATCCTTTGGACATATTCCTCGCCATGCTCATGATTTTGGGGAACAACAGTTTCACATTGTTTCCTTGGCTACGAAGTCGTTCAACTGCCAAGCCAAGGCTTGGGATGACATTCACTTTCTTTACGTGCATAATGCACTGTTGAATCTGAACCTCTCCATCGGGTGACGTATCCAACATTTTCCGTAGCATGAATTTACTAGATGAAGGAAATAGTTTGATTTCTATTCTCACATTTGGCGGTAAGAATTGACCAATCTGGAAGAATTCATGAGATGGTCGTCCAACAAGATGAAGTATCTTGGTAGTTACAGTTTGCAGCTCGCTGTCCAAATTGTTGTCTTCCTTGTGATAGTAGCCTACTCCGCTTCCTCGAACTTTCTTTGTGCTCAGAGGTGCCATGAGCTCCCAGGACAACATTGAGGTGTATGCAGACAAGTTATTGCCATTTGATATCATCTGATCATTCATGAATACGTGTACGTTTTGGAAAAGAGCGTTCAGTACTCCATTTTCATAACAAAGTCTATCGTCTTCTTTTGCCTGTTCGTTGTTGACGATAATTTTGAGTTTTAATTCGAGAAGTGTGTTTCTCAGGTCGATAAAATTGGATTCTGTTGCTTGGAACTTGAAGTGTATTGGCGATCCGGGTGTTATAGGGACGATTGGATAGTTTGGCTCATAGTGACTATCTCTAACAGAAACATCTACTGAAGGTGACGAGAAAAGAGACAAGGCTGAGGAAATACTCGGAACAGCATCTTCAGAAGGTAGATAGCTCATTCTAGCTCAAAAAAATCTTTCTTTGATCTCTTTGCCTTTTTTGTACGTGTTGCCTTGAGCTTTGCTGGCATAAGACTAATCAACCGTCGCTTAAGAGGCCTTTTAAATCCTCCGGACCCCTTCTGAATTTTTTCCTTTACATTGCGAATTGTGGATTTAATATTCTCCTGGAACGAGTGACCCAGGTCCTTGCCTTGTTCATAGTCGTTAAGAGTATTCGAGACTAGATCCTTTGCAGTTGGTACAACGTACTTTCGAACAAGAGGAAGGGCGAAACGAAAAATTTTGCCAAACCACTGAGATAAGGCACCATAGCCCACCATCTGATCCTGACGACCTCCATAATATGAAACACCATTTCCTCTCTGTTTAAGTGTATGAGCAAAGCAGTCCACCGATGGACAGTTGAAGTGTGTTCGCTTCGTCATTGTTTTTTGAAATGAACGGTAAGTGATATGATGCCTCTATTTATATTCACTAAATTTCCTTTTTCGTCTCGAAGGCTAAATGTAACGATTTCAATATCTTTCATAGCGACATCTACATAGGTCAAGTTCTGAAATGAGTAATGTAACACTGCATCAGAGGTTGACTTTCTGGGAAGTACACGGAGAACTGGCGCAGTGGTATTCCCGATTCTGCTGTTATGCACCATATCTGAATAGACGATGAGTGAACTCCAGCTTAACCCTAGACCAGGCGGACTTTTGGCTTCGACACCATATTTCATTTCAAAGTCAGACTCTGTGTTTACTGAAATGAGTGCACGCTGGTAGCCAAGAAGATCTCTGAGAGCCTCCGTCATTTTAATTATCTCACCACCACGAAGACCAATGACAGAAACTCGATCATATGTCCTTACGTATATAAATTCGATGCCTTTTATTCCTTTATCTGTTCGCAATCCGTCGTTTATGTCTTTTAATACTTCTTCAACTTTAATATAGCTTTTTGTACTGGATAAGGTGATGGACATACCCTTTCTGTTGGATGGATCCGTTGGGTTTTCATACGAAAAGTGAATTCTGTAAACTTTATCAGTTCTAAGAATATCAAAGCTATTTGTCATGTGCATTTCCACCAAACTACATTTCCAGTCGGAACTATCCAGCTGAATGGGTGGAGATAAACGTGTGATGAAGTGACTGATTTTATTTTTTCCATTGTAAACCGGATCTTCAACATCAGAGGAAAAGTGACAGTAAAATGAATCTTTAGACATCGTGTAAATCCTCTTCGTTCACCCAACTGTCGAACTCAGGACCATATGATTGCCACCTGACAAGACACTGACGTTTTCCTCCTTGTGTGCGCCTCTTAAGTATTTTCTCAATGTGAAATCGTGGTGGAGGAGCGATAGGTTGGATTTCGTGTCTGTAAAACCCACCAAGTATAGGTTGTTCATTCATGTCCAACAGAGCATATGTCACCGGTTCAGTACTATTCACTTTACCTATTACGAATATTTCATCGGTAAAATTGTGCCTTCCTTTCTCAAATCCACCTTTTGCTCTTGATATACGCACGTGTTGACCAATAGGAAGATCGTCTTTGGACAGTTTCATCTTCTTTTTATCACTACTGTACATGTGATCAAACAACTGTGGCGTATTATGTAGCCCAACGTCTGCAGGCGCGACTCCTTTAAGGCTCCTGTGACCAGTCTTATTATACTGACTAACCAGAGATTGGATATCTTTCACAAACGAATAAGTGTTTTTAAATGTACAGTAACGTGAGATGTAGAGTCGCAGCGTTCGGATAACGCGCTCTGCTATCGCTGCTTTCAAATGCGAATGGGTATGATACAGTTCAGTTCCGTGTTGATTTAACAGGTCTCGCATTTTTTTACCCTGAAATTCTTTACCTCTGTCAACATGAAACTTTTTAAAAGTTTGCTTCTTAAATACAGTTGATAGCTTTTTGCTCACTTCACTGCTGGTCTTGGAGGTAAGGGGTTCGACATAGAGATAACGACTAAAAACATCAATAACGATGAGCAAGTACTTGTAAGGGGCATTGTGCTTAACATACGGTCCGTCAAGAACCATAAGATCACTCTGAGCAATTTCTCCTCTGTAGAAAGCAATAGTTTTCCTGTAGTCTTTTGCTCTCAGTAGGCGATTGCGATGAAGAGTATATGCTGCCTGTTTCTTGAGAAACTCTTTAACCGTTTTCAGAGGAAGGCGACTCTTCCTAGCCAGAACCTTTGGAGACCCAAGTGCTCCCACACTACCAACGTTGGAATAAATGCGAGTTAAAACTGCATCCATTTGTCGTTGAGACTGACCGATGGTGAATGCGAAGAAACTTTATCTTGTAGGCTTTTTACTGGGGAGAGAAGGAAGGACCTTTTCAAGGTATTAGCTACAGTAGGTCTTTTTGTTGACTGAGGGGTCGAAGAGACTGTTTGGGTGTTATCTATCAGCGAGGAGAAGTGACTAGTTGAGGCATCATTTTTGTTCGCTTGAACGTCGTGAAGCAAGAACTTGTTCTTAATAAGGGACAGTGGAACGGAAGACTGGGCCAAAAAATGAACTGCATGCTCATCAATGACATATCTAGTTTTTCTAGAGGATACAGCATCAGAGACAAAATCGAGTGTATTGTACGCTCTGCCATCTAGTGTAATTAATCCTGTTTCCGCTGAATACTCGGCGCCATCGACCGTTAGCAGATGATTTAACAGTGCTTCGCCCTGAGGTCTCTGAGACCGGGGAATGAGGTCTAAATTGAGTGGTGGTAGTAGATTAGATTGCTTTTGTGTCGATGATTGGTGTGTAGATGGTGCAACAGTCGAGTTTTCTTCTTCACGCTTATTCGGCATTATGCTCACTCTGAGAGGTTTACTTGTGGTTTCTTTATATTTTTCAAGTCTTTTGACTGCAGACTGAAAAAGTAGCAATTTTTCTTCGTCGGAGATTGACTCGTCGTTTAATAGTCCAGCCATGTCATTCTCAAACTGTTGTTTCGGCAAAAATGAAGCATCGAACGGAGTAAGCTTGTATGCACGAGCCATGTTAACCCCTGCTGAGCAAACCACCGACAAGGCTTGTAACTATGGGCAACAATATGCCAAAGATACTTCCACCTTTCTGTATCAATTTATTTCGTTTCTGTTTTGAACTAACTTTCTTTTTACTCAAATATTTAATTATGTTTTGATGTTTAAAGCATCGGTGCTTCTGACAGTCTGGCATTTTCACGTTGCAGTTCACTATATTTAAACATATTTCAGAGATAATGTCAATCAGTTGTTTGTCGGAATTTTCCAATATTGCACGTCTCAGGTGGGGTTTAGCCTTGTTTAAAACACTCAGAAGTGCCACATGTTCTTTAATGCGCTGCATCTTTAAGACTAATTGACCTTTTTCTTCACGCCTTCTAGATATACAGTTATGTTTTTGTCAAACACGTTAGAGAGCAACATTAGGTTACGATCCTTGGCATTTAGATTAATACACAGATGACCAAAGGGTGTAGAAGTTGCGTGTTTATAGGCTTCCAGGAGGTAATGAGGATTTGTGGGAAACATTTGTTTAGCTAGATTCATGATGGAGGACTCGTCTCTCGGTTGACGGAACAAAACAAAGTAATTACTGTTAAGACTTATCGTGCGAACACTTTTTGTAGCTTGAAAGAGATTATGAAGTATAAGAATGCAGGATAAATTTCTGTGATGTGATTGTACAGTCCATAGGTCGAGGAGAGCTTCTGAATGTTTTTCCATCTGCGTTGCCAAGTCATCAAAAACCAACAGAGAATCTTGAGGAAGATTTTCTAGGATATCAAAGCCCTGAATGAAATGTACGTTTGGGCTGTGCTTCCTTATTTCGTCATAGGTCGTCTGCCAACTACGATAGCAAATGTACACACTCTTGTGTGAAGGGGTGATAATATCGTGGGAGTCGTGTATAAGACGAGAGACAAAAGTAGATTTGCCAGACATGCTTGGTCCAGCAATAATCATACGATAGGGACTCTCAAACTGAAAAGCTTTCATGTTGGAAGTAGGCAAGAAACTGAGCTAAGGATTCGTATGTACGACACTTTTATTCAGTACGAATTTCAACATATAGATTAAATACACTCGCCTAATATACAACATCCCCGAGTCGACAGCGGCGGGCACCGGCAGAAACTGCCGGTACCAACGACAGGGGGGCGGCACCGAGCGGCCGGGGGGCGGATCCGAGCGGCCGGGGGGCGGATCCGAGCGGCCGGGGGGCGCATCCGAGCGGCCGGGGGACGGCACCGAACGGCCGGCGGGGGCACCGGCCGGGGCGCACCGGGCGACACCGGAAGGCACTTTATGTGCATTCTAATAGTGAATAGGACAATCCAGGCAAGAAATATATATTATATATATAACGCAACAATAATATTAAACACTGCAACTAAAATATAATGTTCACATATCAAAGCTGAGCGGAAGACTTTAAAAAAGACTTATTCATCAAACCCTGGCTGACTAATCATGTAATGCCCCAGAGGAAATGTTTTGATACCATCTTTACAGACATAGACTTTGTCGGAAATACCGGAAATTGCTGTCCTCATAACTTCGGTCGTGTAGTTTTTTAGTTTTATGGAACGAATAGCATTGCCCTTTGTCCGTACTACCTTTCCCTGGAAGACGGCTTCTTTAAAGGTGTTATAAGTCAAGAATTTCTTAACCAAATGCCGTGGAGTACCCTTGGCCGCAAGCTTAACTTCATCTTTGCCGGTCAACACAACGTAACACTTGGGTCCTGCAATTACCATCTCTACCAACCAGTCACTACCCGTTTCCGACTTCATGAACCCAAGCTGATTCTTTTTACAAGAAGTTACTAGGTCACCGTATTTAGGATCCCAGTTGGAATAGTCGATGCATCTCCTAAAGTGTGGCGATGTCAGGTCAGAAACAACATCCTTGGAAAATATTACGACAAAAAGGCTATCAGTGTCACCATAGTAAAGTCGAACTCGAGACGGAGCATCCAGTGGGCGAGCTGGATCAGAGTAGAAAGGAACTAGTTCATCCCAATAGAATCGAGTCATAATTGTTTTTGAGATGGCAAGAATGCTTACGCCCATTGCTATTGGCTGATTGAGAGTAACGTGACGCTTTTTACGGAAAACCAGTGCCATGTTTTCACTGATGATCGAAAAAGATGAAATGTTGCAATCTCCAGTCAACCGTCGAGTTTTCTCTAGACTAGACGTGACATCACACCTCTTGTGTTTTCGAACGCTCATCACTGTCCGCCCGAAAACACTATTACAAAATAGCTTGTATAGCTCTGACTTTGATTTGGATGATGTTTCTGACCTAAGTCTCGTAAACTCATTAATATAATCCCTCATCACATACGCCTGCTTGAAGCGGAGAACCTTGTGGACTTTATCGAGTTGAAAATCATGGTTCAAAATCCACTTCAAGTAAATGTGATGAACAACTATATTTTTCTTGTAGAGTAAGCTAGCTGTGATTTTTTCCATTGCATGCCATGGAACCTTTCCCTCTGTTACCAACTTCTGGTTGTAGGGTGAGAGCACTTCAAATCTTATTTTCTCTCTGCTAACTGGGAAAGGGAATTGAGCATACTTGTCATGGAACTTTTCAGGGATGCATCCACTGATTTCAACAAAGTACCCATACTCCCCATTATCCTCTAATGATTTGAAATCAGGATAATCTCTCTCATCCAGAAACCGATAGTCACTTATAGGAAGCTTGTATCGAGCCATACTTTCTCCATACAAATTATTTCGGTCAAACGCAATCCCATGTGCTTTAAGACTTGGATCTTCTGGATGAGTCTGACTTGCATCACATCTTACGTACCGATCATTGTGGCTTACTAAACCACCGTAAAGGGCACGCTCAACAAACAAATGCTGCTCCTGATCTTGGATCAGTTTTATTTTTACTTCCTCCGGAACCCTCTTTAACATTAAATCATAGGCAAGACCAGGGGTTGACACGTAGTAATTTGCCTCTAGAGCAAACATTTCCATTACATTTTCGACAAAAGTCATAAAAACATCGCTCAAGATTAGAATATCTGATCGAAGATAGACCATACAATAGTCCCAAAGAGTCTGACAATCAAAAGTTGTCCAGACACTCTGTGCAAAAGCATACTGATCATCAGAAATGTCTTCTTCCTTGAGGTCATTGAAGAAAGCTTGCTTGGGTGGTAGACAAGTTTCTTCTAGGCTTTCAAAAGAGCTAATATACGAGTAAGGAAAAACACCTTTCTGACAGAGCAGACTGTATTGAGTATTATCACAATACTTTTGTCTGAGAATTGAAAAGCTAGTTGGGTCTTCTTTTTTCTTCTCTTCAGCGAGAACTTCCAAACTTTTTGGTAAGAAAGACAGAGTGTCAAAAAAACGGAGTGTGTAGCTCCTATCCTTGCCTTTCGGTGATTTTCCCACCCATTTTACCGACAAAGACATAAATTTTTCACTGGATTTTGCAATGGTGTAAAAGTCAAACTCAACCCCTTCTTCTTGAGTTAAAACCCCAAAAGCTTCGAAAATAAACTTAATATCGTAGCTGAGATTGTGAAATCCTACAGGAATAAAGAGTTTCTGCCGGAACGAAAGATTACACTTGGAATGAGCAAAGCCTCTGAAATTGGGTCCAGAAGTCATATGGCAATGGTCTCTGACTTTAATCTGACCCCTGGACTCGATCTCAGTTGAAATAGGCTTTTCACAAATCCAACAGTTGGCAGTGCTTGCCTCTTCACTATCTGCTTCGGAAAGGTCCATGATATGATTAGTGTCATAGACCTTATCGAGACACTCCTTGACATCCTGTAAGAGAGCACGCATTCCCTCAACATGACAGTTTTTCCCCTTGGATTCATAGTACTTTTTAAGAAGTTTCCCCTTTTCTATGACACAGTGTCCGTAGGCAGCTGGTTCATGAAAAGTCAGTAAATTTGGCTGGTTTGGGTCTTGGACTTTCACATTAAGTGCCTCAAAATCGGCGAATATTCGAAAATGCATTGGCATCTTATGGTGGAAATTGCGGAATTGAAGTGTACAATTATCGTTGGAAGGCATGCTCACAACCTGCAAGCCATGGTCTGAACAAGAAGCGATGTGAAGCTTGAGCTTGGCTTCATCTGTTTTTCCACAAAGGCAGTATGGACAATAGTAGCGCATATTGTGCTGATTCCGAGATAGTAGACGACTTGGCGAAACGATCGGCCAGAAGTGTGCGCTATTTCCATCAGCTGATTCTCCGTAGAGCAAGAACGCATAAAATTTTACGTTCTTGATCGATGGGACTCGGACAGGACATATTCTCTTGTCCACCTGATCATACGATAAAACCACTACCCCCACCCCACTATTTTCATTCTCTTTTTCAAACTTTGTAATGTCGCATATTGTGACCGGTCCCTTCTCCCCGCAAGATGTGAAGGTTACAGTTGGAAAAATACCCTTCTCCCCATTTTTAAGTTTTAACCCTCGCTTATTGAGCGACAGAAGATTTTTTTTTGATCTTCCTTTTGTTCTGAGAGTTTGATGACCAGCAGCTAAAACACTCCACATGAAACATTCTTGGCCTTGGTCGAATTCAAAGTGTAGTAATGCTTTTCTACTCTTCAATTCTTGCGGGACTGGTGGTCCAAGTGAACCTCCAGGTAGATGAAAGTCCCCGTCAAATTTAGCAATATGTACATCCAAAGCATTAACACACACAAAACAATAACCACTACCTAAGTCGCTATACCGCTCAGCTGTAACGTTAATCTTTTGCAACCACTTATCTATTATATCTTCTACATCACTACCCCTGTAAAAAGTTTCCAGGTATGATACAAGTGGCACTTCTCTGTCCTGGGGTTCATCTTGAAGCCTAAAGCGAGCCCTTGCTACAAGCTGGACTCGTAAGCTGGAACGTTCCTGGGACTGGACATTTATCAGCAGTTCTGACAGGGCTCGCCTTAGTGATATAATGTGCTCACTTGGACTCTGGAGGGGTGATGATGGACGTGTCAGATTGAGGGTGTATGACCGGACATATCCTCGAAATGCAGACTTTAACAGTTGAAATATCTAAATGAAAAAAACATCCTTAGAGTCGACTCACTGAAGTTTGAGGGAATCATGGGGAAGATAAAGTGGGGTGGGGGGTAGGGTCTGTCCTGTTGAGGAGAATGTATTATGTTGAATTAGCTTACATGGTTCTTATCTCCAGCCACATATGTCCCTTGCTCCCCACTGACATCCGGTATGTATCGTGTGTTGCTGCTGCTGGCGGAGGATGAGTCGGTTGATTGATCGATATTGACGAAAGCATCATGGTGTATCTGTAAAATAAATGTATTTTCATGTTTTTGTAGTCATAATCGTCAAAGTTCATCACGATTATCTCTCGTCCTTCTCCGAATTAATTTCATTTTGTCGCACTCTCGTCTAACACACCAAATGTAGAATTTCATAATCTACAACACGTTCACCTCTCTCAGTAAGTACTTTCTTTTAATTACTAACAACAAAAAAATAGCTTAAGAATTTCTAATCGACCTCGCTTTTTTCACTGTGAGTGCGATCCTACCATAGGTATACTCATCGGTTAGCAATCACCAAATATCGTTACAGTCATTAACTTACATGTTGTTGTTTTCCTCCTGTAGCACTGGGTGGAGCATAGTGAATAACGCTGTCTCTGAGGGTAGAAGTAGATGATGTGTGACTCTCCGAAACCTAGTAAAAAACTGAAATTTTAGACACTGTTCCTTAAAGATTAATATACCAGGAAACCCACTTAAAAACAACAAGGTACATTTACACTTACAACTTACACTTACGTTTACATGTTACACTTTAAAAGCAAGTTAGACAACTTACTTTTTCTTCAACTTTTCTTTTTTTCTCCTTCGGTTTAGTATCGTCGTCTCCTTGACGTGAGTTAGGATCACTATCGTTCGCATTAGATTCATCATCACTTGGACATGAATCTTCACTATTCATGATTGTCTATTTATTATAGTCCTCTGTTCACTTTAATCCTTACTTCTTATCACCACCAAAAACAAGACTGTAATGATGTTTCTCCCGCTGGAGTATTTTATCTAATTCTCAAAATACTAGAACAAGCCCCGCCTTCGTTTAATATCACTGCCAGAATCCACTGCCGAGAACAGGCTTCCTGGAAACATTATCCAATGCACGACCTATTTATATTCTGAAATTTTTTTCCGGAGAGAAACTTAACTTCACTGCCAGGTGCGACTCCCAAGATCAGGATTCCTGGAAACTTTGTCCAACTGACTATCTATTTATATCCTTGAATTGTTTCCGAAGATTATACAACATTTAGATAGGAAATCCCATGTTAAAAAAAATCATGAATCATTTCTATTTATATCCTCGAAATTGTTTCCGGGACAACTGCCAAAACCAAAAGATAGGGAATCCCATGTTAAAAAAATCATGAGCCATTTGGATAGGGAATCCCATGTTAAAAAAATCATGAGCCATTTGGATAGGATATTGCTCAGTAAGCACTACACCTAACCTACTGATCAGCATCGTCAAAATAAATATGGCTTATACAGGTATATCTGAACTTAATTTTCTCAGATGATTAGCCTGGCGAAGACTGGATCTGGCGTAGAGAAGACGTAGTTGTCTGGTCAAATATTAAATTTTTGGGATCCCATCGAAACCTTTGGTCTTGTTACTGAAAGAACAAGTTAATGGACTTAAGTCACCTGAAAATGCCTTTTTTTTTCTTGAACCCTCGTAGTAATAAATATTCCTTCAGCCCAAGCTGACTGCGAATCACATTTGACAGTGCGAAACGGATAAGTCAGCTGAAATTTATTGGAGCTATATTTCGGCCCTTCTTGGCAAGGGTCCTCTTGGTTATCACAAGTTTCGTTGTTTCCATCTTGAGTGTCTTTGAGCCTGGAGAGGACCCTTGCCAAGAAGGGCCGAAATATAGCTCCAATAAATTTCAGCTGACTTATCCGTTTCGCACTGTCAAATATGCCTCGTAGAAACTTTTCAAATCTTTAGTACTCCTTACTTTCTGGGCTACGACCCCCTCCAACCCGTGCCGTAAAGTTTTTGGAAGAATTCATTTTGCGACTTTAAATAAAAAAAATTGCGTCTTCGGAAACGACGGAGAACTTGCATGGCTCATTGTGAAAGGGGATATAAAAGGTGAATGGGGATATAAAAGTTTAGATTTTTAACTAGATGATAGAAGTGCAGACAGTCCAGCCGTGAAACCTTCGCACTATCCAGTTCTAAACTTTTTATTCTGGTGACGAAGTTAAGCACTAATTAAGCACTAATCATTACCAAGTTTCACCAAAGTTTCAGCCAACTGGAAGTGACTAACGCAATAGAGGAGTAGTGGTCGACAGTTTTTGTACTGCATCGCAGATAGATATTGACCACTGGGAAATCTACTTTGGTTCCGATACATCTGGTGTGTATCAAGGGGGTACCAACTGCCGGGGACACTCTGTACCGGGGAGTTGGGCACATCTTTACCCCAGTTTTCGGAATTTGTACCCCCGAGGGGTTACCAACTGTCGGGCACACTGTACCGGGGAGTCGGGCACACCTGTACCCGAATTTTGGGAGTTGGTACCCCCTTGGTGTATATAAACGAAATAGGGATACATTTTAGTAGGTTCCTGTACAGCGTGACGTAGAGCGGAAGAATTTCCCCGACGTAACGGAAATGAGGAATGAAGCGAAGGGATTCTCTGGTGTCTTCTCGTGAGTAGAAAATAAGAGGGATTTTCTTAAATGACATGCATGGATAATCTCCTAGTGGGGAATAGCACATGCATGGGCAATCTTTTATTCTGGAATGACATGCATGGACAAGCGTGGAGAGGGAGATCAGGCGCTGCGTCTTCCATACTTTGTTTGGTCTCGGATGTTTCCTTTTTTCCCGATAAATCTGCTGAGAGGAATTCAGTATGGACCGTGGGAGTGTCTGACAATTCCGGTGCAAGGAAATTGCCCCCGTTCCTCGACTTGCCCAGAGGTGCATCTGAGCCATCTCTTTTGCAAAGTTTATCGGAAGTTGCATCGGCTTGATGCTACGTTTACACACTGCGTAAATCCGAGCGTATTTTGAAATACGAGCGTATTTTACTTACGTTTTTGAGCTTGAAAAGATCTCTAGCAATACGGAGGTATTTGAGAAATCGGTCCGTTTTGGATATAAATACGTCCGTATTGCTAGAAATCTTTTCAAGCTCAAATACGTGCGTAAAATACGCTCGGATTTTACGTAGTGTGTAGACCCTCCATGAAAACGCAGGATTTTCGGGTTCAGGGGTAGCGCTCACTCGGTCCGAGAATTTGTCCGATTCCTGTTCAGCGCTCAAAGCGGACTAGTTTCTGAAAGTCCTCCGTTGTCTCACTATCAACACCTGTGACAGAGAAATAGTAAAATATGGGTAATGAGCAAAAATAATACTCTATATGACTAAGTCCGAAACACGCCAGTCTCGGGAAGAACAAGTGTCACCCAAACGAACCCTCTAAACTGATTTACATCGCATGTAAACCAATAAACAACGTTTATATTTGACAGTGCAAAACGGATAATTCAGCTGAAATTTATTGGAGCTATATTTCGGCCCTTCTTGGCAAGGGTCCTCTTCAGGCTCAAAGCCGCTCAAGATGGAAAAAATGAAACATGTGATAACAAAACTGAAGATTCTAGCTTAGTGTTAAGTATCTAAATTGGTGAACTTCCTTTTGGAGAGTAGCACGGAGTTAAAAAGGTTGTTGTCTGCTGTTTTTGCTGACGTTTGTTTTAGTGACGTTTCTGGCTCTTTGGTACACGGCGGTTCTTCATCGGAAAGAATAGTTAGTCGTCAAGAGTATATATAGCCTTAACTTTCTACTTCAAAGACAGTGCAAAACCTCCGTTGCTCGGGAGGCAGAGTGCATATTTTCTACTATATCTGTGAGAGTTATTTTGCTCTGAGCTGTGGACAAGTATGATGAAGGGGGGACTTGCACAACTATTCCGCTTGGAGAATCCGAATTTCTTGATGTAACTGAACAAACCTTCTGAGTGGGGTATAAGCAAGGATGATTAGTATCAGGGCTAGGTTTGCCCCTACCCCCATTACGGCTATAGTCATCAGCAGGCCAGCTTCCGTGGCCCCGCCGGGGTGGCACTGGAACTGCCTTGGCCCATGCCAGGTGCCGTTGAGGAGTCCGCCGGTTCCGAAGCGTAGATTGGCTCCAATCATGGCTTGACATCAGGTGCCTCTAGAAATAGTAAAATCAGACTTTAGGGGATATCAGAGCCTCGTTTTGTTGCACGCTGCAGCTTCTCGGCCGCTTCTCGACTGATACTCTCTGCATCCGTGTTTGCACTGCAGTGCTTCCGAGGAAGACGACAGCGCTTCTCGAGAATCGCGGGCTTGCTCACCGTTCAAGTCCGTGCTACCAGGGACCCATAAATTTCCTTACAGGGGGCCTGTCATTTCCTATTCTTCTATATTGATATGATGACCGAACCAGATCGAGTTTCCAAAAATCCCCGCTTGAGTCGATCGGCATTCTTGTTTGCCTCATTGGACGTGCTCGCCAAAGAGACTCCTCCCTCGAGGCGCCAGCAGCCAACCTCTATCTGGTCTTGAACGTTATTGGACCGTGGGTATTTCTCGAACTATATTCCGTGCGCTCAAGATAGCATCAGAAATCTCTTATTGACAGGCCCCCTGTAAAGGAAATTTATGGGTCCCTGGTGCTACCCTGCAAGGTGCTGCAGCTTCAACCTTCAACCTTCTTCAACCAAGAAGAAAGTGATTCCAAAGGTTAAAACTGGTCATTACTCTTGCCCTATGTGTGGATGCGAGGAATAAAGTATGAGTCATATTGTGGGAGAGTGTGAGGAATTGAATGGGTCGAGACTAGAATTGTTTGGAGTGAGAGCGTGTGGCAGTGAGTGGATATTGAAAGAATGAAAGAGAAAAGTTTCCAGGCTATTCGACTGTTTGGAAGGTTCCTCCGGATAGGGTTAGCACACAGGGAAAATTGTATATCCCTGTAATAGTAAATATTGGCATAGTGTTCATGTTTCTTATATATATTTTTCTTTTATTGTTTTGGTGCGATGGCCCTTGTTGGCTTTAATGCATTAAATATCTATCTATCTATTGTGCAAAAGCAAAGAAGTGCTGCAGTAGCGATGTGGCAGCGCTATTGCAACAAAAACAAGGCTCAGAGCTTTTTCGGCTCAGCCGAATTCGTCCGTCACGGAGCACAGACTTCGCCGAAAGCTTTAAAGGACCCGACGTGTCTATAATGCCGATGCAACCTACTTCCGTAACTGCATTCATTAATTTTCAGCCCGGAAGCCAAATTCATATGTTACATTCTAAGCCCGCAAACGGTATCTCATTAATCTTAGCCCTTGCCACGATTCACTATTTTTCATGCGCATTATGCTACTAGTGAGTGTTCGCGTATCATACTATTGATGCGTAAAACCGGTTATCTGAATTTCGCCAAGTTTTTACTAGAAGTCAATGGATCTAGGAAAAAGACTTAAAACAGCCAAAGCCGTGGATAATTTGTTAAAAACAGAGCATAGTTTTTAAAGTATTCAAATAGTTATAAATATTTGAGTACGTTACAAGTGCAAGGTGTACTTTAAGGTCCGCCAACAAGTCTTTCAAAAATAAGTGCACGAGAAGCTTCAAAATGCGTTATTCAGTTATGGAAGACTAAGTAGGCCGACAGGTCTATTTTCGGTTTTCTTTTCTTTTGTTTGATTTTTCCACTTTTTAACCACTGCGCGCACGTTTTTCAAATATTTTGCGTCCAACCTCCACGTCGGAGAGCGAGAAGCCTGGATATAGTCGACAAGCGCAACAAGAAAATTGTTTCAGGAAATAATGTTTCTGAAGATCATTTTCTACTAATATTTGTGCTTTAAAATTGCTTACGAAATATAGCTCTAATAAAATTCAGATGAACTGTCAAATATGATTCGCAGTCAGCTTTGGCTGAAGAATTATTTATGCTCTGAAATAAGCTACTGAAGCATTCTTTCTTAACGACAAATGGGTAAAAAAAAGAATATTATGTAACAAATATCGCTGGAATAAATCAGCTGACGTATTCGTTTAACAGAGTCAACGCTGTTCCGCAGTCAGCAGGGTCGACGGAATATTTATGCTTTTAAGTGAGTACCAGAAACATTTTGTGAGAATACTTAAGGACAAAACATTCCACTCTCTGACTGAAGCGTAACAGCAGAATGTCTTCCCCTTTTAACACTAGCATTAGGCAGGCTGAACTTAATGTGGCGTCCCATCTGGTTTTCGCCATTTTTTTTCCATTTCTTTCCCGGCCGAAGTTCAGCGTCGTTTTCGTGTCTCTCTTTGCGCAAGAAATGGACTTCCACTTCCCAAGTGAGTTTCCTAACTTGGAGCTCGTAAACTCAATCAAGAAGTTGCCGGCTCACTATCACTGCAAAAGTCGATTGACTACCCTACAGATCCCCGGGGGAAGCTCCACATCTTCGGAACGATTATTTCGAAAGTTGTCTCTGCAAGAATGAGGCCGCCAGAGTGTTTTTCTCGCTAGCTTCAGTGTGTCTTTCTGTAGTAGCTTTAAAGCACAACTCTTAATAGAAATGATCTAATCCCCATGAAATGGATCAGAAAAAAATGTTTTTCGAATATACCATTACTTTTCACCTGAAATTAGCGATTTTCTCGTCAATGCTTGTCGAATGTGTCCAGCCTTCCTTCTCTCCGACGCGGCGGCTGGGCTCAAAACGTTTGAAAACTGAACGCGCCGTGGTTAAAAAGTTACAAAACTAACCAAATAAAAGGAGTAAAAAACAGGAAGATTCTCATATGTGAATGAGTTGTCAGGGGACATTGAAGAAACCGGCAAACTTTGCGTTGTGTGACGGGCTAAACTCGGCACGGCCGAAAAAGTGCTAGCACAAAACGAAAAAATGGAGAAAGGTTTGGATTTAAGAAGCTTAGAATTTCACAAGGGAGCTAGGGATATTGTTAAAGGCAGAATAGGCTAGAGGGGTCCTTTAAAGCTTTATTGAAAAGCCAGCCAATATCTTGGATTTGAATACACTGAACTGTTTCGAGTCTACTAGGGATTTTTTTTTCATTTTTTTTTTCATTTGGCTGTGGTAGTGACGTTCAGAATATGCAGTGCCCGACAAGACAAAGTTCAACCTGACGCGGAGAATTTAAATTTCAATAAAAACGTGAATTTCATTGGCTAACGAAGCAAAGCGTAGGAACACGAAGTATTCAGTGACAGATAGTAAGTCGGCTTCTGATCGAAGCCCGTTTAGCGTGTGACTCGAAAAAGTTTGATTTTTCAGCAATCCTTTACAGTTTTAGTTCCTAAATGTCTCGAGCATAGAGGCACCATAAGAAAAAGTTTAGTAGATGAAAATCGAAACTGGAATGTAGCAACTACATGCCTATTGTGCGATTGGAACGATAAACTTTTCAGTGAACCTTTAAAGGATTTATTGGCGTGGCAGAAAATTTTGAGACACCATGACATTCTGTTGGAATGATTGTAAACATAAATACAACGGAAGCGGTGGTTCAGTCAGTTGTCGTATCGCCAACTTGAAGAAAATGTCGTATTTTCTAACCCCCTCCCCTTCCGAGGAGCTTTTTTCTCTTCAAGATAAATGAGCATGTAAATAATTTCCAAGTCTTAGTATAAAAATAATCAAGTAAAAAAGATGATTGGTCTCGAAAAAAACTATCTGAAACACTTATTCCTTGTAAATTCTGTAGGCTCACTGATTGTATTGGGAATTCTTGAATTCATTGACAGAACCGCTCGGTATAACTACAGATTAAAGGCGTTCCAACCGCTCATGACTCGTGTTTTCGAAATCAGTCGTCGGAACGCAAACTTCGCCGAAAAGCTTCCAGGTCCGCCTAGAACTCTTTAATACGTACGGATATGAGAAGCTTCAAAGATTTGTTTCCATTTTATAATACATTGAGAACCATCAAGTCTATCTTCTGTTTAGGAGTTCTTCTGTTTTGCTTGGTTTTCCCACTTTTTCAACCACGTGGCGCCCAGTTTTCAAATACTTTGCGTCCAACCGCCGCATTAGAGGTCTGATGGAGTCGACAAGAGCTAACAAGAAAATAGCTAATTTCGTGTGGAAAGTAATGGTATTTTCAAATATTCCTGAGCCATTTCATCGTGAAAAGATCATTTCTAGTAAGAGTTGTGCTTGAAGTTTCGTTTTCAGTGGGTTGTTACCTTCTTTTTGGGATCCCTAGCATCTCCACCGCTCCTCACTTGCACATTCGACTAATTTTACAACCTTTACGTCCAGCCGCCGCATTGGAGAGTTGGAGACCGTGAAGGCTGGATGGAGTCTACAAGAACTAACAAGAAAATAGCTAAATTACGCATGGAAAGTAATGTTATTTTCAAAGAATGATATTCCTGAGCCATTTCATCGTGAAAACATCATTTCTAGTAAGAATTGTGCATGAAGTTTAGTTTTCAGTGGGTTGTTACCTTCTTTTTGGGATCCTAGCATCTCCACCGCTCCTCACTTGCACGTTCGACTGATTTTACACACTTTGCGTCCAGCCGCCGCATTGGAGAGTTGGAGACCGTGAAGGCTGGATGGAGTCGACAAGAGCTAACAAGAAAATAGCTAATTTCGCGTGGAAAATAATAGTATCTTCAAAAAATAATATTCCTGAGCCATTTCATCGTGAAAACATCATTTCTAGTAAGAGTTGTGCTGAAAGTTTCGTCTTCAGTAGGTTGTTACCTTCTTTTTGGGATCCCTAGCATCTCCACCGCTCCTCACTTGCACATTCGACTGATTTTACACCCGAACTGGAATCACCAGAGATTGATTCCCTCCTCCAGCTCCAGCCCTTCTCCGGCGCTGTAGTCTGGACTCAGTGGGTGAACTAGAAAACAGTAGTGTCCTAGGATGCAGGCCTGTGTCATGTGTGTCACCTCGTATATATTATACTATCAATATATCATCATTACCAAGAACAAATAATCAGTAAGCACTACTGTCTTTAGTCGCATGCAGCGACTATGAAAACCCCGACAAATCTGAGCGGAACTGGAGGTATTTCTTCTAGCATTGAGCTGATGTTGATACCCGTTTACTTCTCTTCCGTCTCACCGTTGCTTATCGCACAAGAAATATCGAAAGAGGCGAGCAGGAGGCGTACTCCGCGCGCTGATCCTCTCTGGAGCGCCTCCATAGAGCCAATCAGCGTCGACTTCTAGATTTCCTCTTTAGCAACTTACCGGCGATCTAGCTATTTGTAGAGGTAACGAAACGTGATGTGGGCGATGTGGCGCGAAGCCGCTCATTTGCATCGGGAGTCGGTCGTATTTTACTCGACTCAGCATGTTTGTATGACCAAGATAGGGAGACAGCAGTTCTGTCTCGTCATTTGTTCTTATCATTTCTCATATGACGTCAGAATGATAGACAACCAATCTGCTTTTACTTTGCAATTTTCTTTCCCTGTGCTTCACTGCGATATAGCTGTTTGTAGAAGTAACATATTCCGCTCCTACAGTGTCAGAAGTTTCATAACAGATAGCGCATAACACTTTCAAGAATAACACCTTTTCACTTAGAAAAAAAGTGTTATGACCAATTAAGTTTACACTATTTCGTGCCCAGACCTCCAACAACACCTTCAATTGGTAATAATACTAACGGGAACGAAAGAAACATAACAGATAACATCCCAAAGTGTTATCTGTTGAAACCGGGCATCCTTCTGTTGTCGTTATGTAACTTCTGACAGTGTAGTATTGTTTACCAATTGAAGGTATTTTTGGAGATCTAGGCACGAAATAGTGTAAACTTAATTGGTCATAACACTTTATTTCTAAGTGAAAAGGTGTTATTCTTGAAAGTGTTATGCGCGTTCTGTTATGAAACTTCTGACAGTGTACCCTCTGCTCGTTTGCATCGGGCAGGGTACAGGGATTTATTTGACTCCGCATGGTCGTCTAACAGAGATAGTGAGACGGAGGCTAGGCTCTGGTGCTTATTTGTCCGTAGTGTAACCAGCAATCTAACATATTAGTGGTTACGATCTGACACAGTCAGTAGCTAATTGATTACTAGTGAATCTATTCTTGAACAGAAAACGGCAGTTGTTTCTTTGAGGTGTATTTCCGCGATCCTGCAAAGTGTTTGTGGCTCGAAAATAATGAGGATGAATTTTTATTTTATTTAAATTTATTTTTTTAAAGGGAAATACCGCAGTACAAAAAAGAAAAGGACAAATTACACTGAGCTTTCAGTAACGGATTAAAGGCACAAGATAAGCAGAAAAATAATTCAAGAAAAAGAAAATTCAAACAAAAAGAAAACGGAAAAATGGTCAAGGGCAGAAACGTGGAGGTCCTGGAGAATGGACGGTACCTTTGCACAAAGATCAGATGGTAAAAGTTTTAGTTTTGCGGGAATTCTTGAAATGACCAGGAAGGTGTCAAAGAAATTTACAAATTTTGAAATGAAAAAAATCGTTTTGTTTCACTCAAGTCGGTTTCCGCGACCATAAAGGTTTTTGTGGCTTGAATCGACAAACAACTGTCGAGGTGGTTTTCAGTTTTGTGGCTTGATTTTAGCGGAATATTTAGTTATAGCGGCAAAATCAATGTCCAAATAGTAAAATCAGCTACTTTATCAAGAAGATAGATAAACTCAAGATCCTTTTAGTACAAAATAGTAAGGACGTCAGAAATTATATCTGCAGAGATTTGTCTAGATTGTATTGTTGTTTTCAGACATTTGGAATTGCCGCCAACAAACACACTATTTTGTTTCCAGGACCAACACTCTGGAATGTGTGGCACACCAATATGTCTAGGGAAAACGCCTTTAAATTCAGTTAAATGACGCACTACATTCATTTCAGTTTAATTAATTTTCAAACCATTCACGGACTAGCCGAATTTTCGTTTTTTTTACAACAAAAATAACTGTATTAAGATTAATGAAGTCCAACGTAAAACGAATAAATACAACAAAACAAGATACTCAGACCTCAATATAGGTTACTTAAAATATAAAGAACAAAAGAAAATTTAAGACATATATTTGTATACTAGTAGTTGACAAACTGCTTCGGAATTGAGCCGGCTCACGAATGAGGGCACGAAGCTACGCTGATACCGAGCATGAGAGCATGTCCTGCATCGGGTTTCTGCTAAGATGTTCCGAGATAGTTGACTACTTTAAAACTTAGCCATGCTTAGAGCAAATTACACAAGGATTCGGCTGTTTAGCCTATTTCCATGTCCCTCGTTCGCCGCGTTTCTGGGATGAGAAACGTGGCAGAATTTCCATAACCGTTCTGCTTACCAATAAGCATCTCGGAAACAATTATCGAGAGTAAATATATGACGTAAAGAGAACAAACGTCGCAAGCGTGATACTTGGTGTGATGCCAATAGAAGAGATAGGATACTCTTATGAAGTGTAGAATCTTGGAAATGAGAATGGGTGGAAATAATACTGAAGTAGAATGAATTTGCATCTTAAAGCACAGCTGTTACTAAAATGATCTATTCCGTATGAAATAAATCAGAAAAAAACTTTTTCGAAATACTATTACTTTCCACCTGGAATTAGTGATTTTCTTGTTAGCGCTTGTCGACTACGTTCAGCCTTCCTGCCCTCCGACGCGGCTGGTGGGCGCAAAACATTTGAAAACTGAACGCACCGTGGTTATAAAGTGGGAAAACTGAGCAAATAAAAGAAGTAATAAACAGAAGCTTCTCAGATCCTTATGTGTGAAAGAGTTGTCAGCGGACATTGAAGATTATCCGCAAACGTACAGGCAAAACTCGGCAAGGCCAAAAAAGCGCAAAATTTGGTAGGCACAAAATGAAACAATGGAGAAAGGGGGGGGGATTTAGAAGCTTTAATTCTGTATGGGAGCTAGGTATATTATAAAAGGCAGAATAAGCAAGAGGGGTCCTTTAAGTACGAAGTGTCTATTCAGTTTCGACTCATCAGTCACTGTTGGAGTGATGGGACGGAATCCGAGATTCTCCCACAAATTGTTTGCCCCCCTAGAGTAAGGAATAAGGTCCTAGAGAGGGCTCGCATCATGGGAAGTATCCATTTGACGACGCTGCAGATGGTCGATTATTTGGGACGACACTAGTTTTGCCCAAGGATGTTTAAGCAAGCAGCGGCGTACGGCGCTCATGTCGTCACTGCAGCAAACCATAACAGTGGTCTTTGCGCCCCTCCACCCCCCGAAGGGAAGGAATGTTGGAGTGTCAAACCCCTCAGCCGATAGCATCGCTCGAGGGAGTGTACTGATTTGGAAGTCGTTTCATTTATTTCGTTTTGTAAGTTAGTATCTGAATAAACTTGGAAGAAGCAGGGTTGCCACATGTCGCACGATAGTGTGAATTGTCACTCAATTTTTTTTTGTCACTCTTGTCCTACGTAGGACATTAAATTCACTCTATTTATGAAAATGTCCAGGTTTGTCGCACAATAGTGTGACAGTTCCTGAAAATATAAAAATAAACGCCGAATTCAACTCAACTCAAGTCATTTTAAGGCATCCCACTCTGTCTGAAGTACACAAAGAGTTAGTTTTACTTTCAGCGGGAGTGTCAAAAAGATTTGAAGCGTGTCATCGGCGTAATTACACATTTTGCCATTGATCAGAATCACCCGAATCACAGCTTTTTACCATAAACACCATGCTTACGGGAATCCAAACCGATTGAATTTCCGCCAAAATAAATTTTTGCAGCAATGATTCCGACTAAAAATGACGATTTCACGTTTTTTCATGAAAATAAAATTTCACTCCCAATTCACTCTCTGTTTCAGCCAAAAGTCACTCGCTAAATTTTTCTGATGTGGCAACCCTGGGAAGAAGTTAGACCGCTCGGAATTACGCTACAACAGTCACTACTGTCCATTATATATCTGCTTAAGCTCCCGAAACGCTAGTTTCCGAAGATGAACTTGTTCAACTTCGCCGCAGGTAGCAGTAGTTCCTCGAAACTTTGACCTGTTATGCCTCTTTCGAGGCTCCACAGGCATCGTCTCTATTAGGCACTTGAGTTGTTAGACGATTGTAGGGGGGAAGAAAAATATACTTTAGGAAAGGGTTTGAGAAGTTTAAGAAAGGTTTTAGTTTAGTATATTTCGGAAACACAACACGAATCGTTGCTTGAGGCCAAATGGCTTGTTGAATGTGGCTATGTATAAACTTGAATAGTCAATACATAAATACAATACATCAGCAATACAACTGGAAACTTGAACAAGACAGCACGCATGTAGGCGTACATTAGGAGAAATCCCACTAGCCTGCAGTCGCAAATTTGCAGGTAGTATCATTTTACCTTAAAGGACACCTGAACAATGAAACCGTACTTGAACACACCATGGAGAATGCATTTACAGACATGGCCACGGAGAGCATTCTTCTCCTGAGCGTGACGTTTTCAAAATAGGGATGTTCGTTTCTGGAGGTTTGCACATGCAGACTCCCAAGACAAAAAGCGCAATTCATTCAAATCTTGTACAGCGCTGGCCGGATCATATTGGAATTTCTTCTAGATATACGTTTGGGCTTAACTGGTTAAAAAATCTTCCAGAAGAAGGGTTGATTGGAGACATTTGTTCATTTCTAAAATTGTTTGGTACTGAAATAAGGACAGATGCCAAATGGAGCAAAAATCATAGCTTGGAAACACTATTTCGTATTTGGATTGGGTTTTCTGTAGGCAATGTTAAAGGAAGTCATACAGATAGGGATGATACTTGGTACTCTTCATTCAGGTGTCCTTTAAACAGATAATGAACTCTGCAATTGTCTATCGGATCATACTTAAAGTACAACTTTTACTAGAAATGATCTTATCACGATGACACGCCAGAAATATTGATACCATTACTTTTCTAGCGATTTTCTTGTTAGCGCCTGTCGACTCTATCCAGCCTTCCCGCTCTCCGACGCAGAGGCTGGGCGCAAACTAGTTGACAACTACGCAGAAGACAGACGTGGTACTAAAGAAAAGTCCAGAACAGGAGATAGACCTTATGGCCTACCAGGTCTTCCAAAATAAGAATCAAAACCTCGATGCTTCTCATGTCCTTATGTGGGAGAGAGGTGTCGGCGGACCTTGAAATTTTCGACGGAGTATGTGTTTCGTGATAGGTAAAACTCGGCTCGGCTGCTATGGACAATTCGCGTTTTTGCCGGGATCGGGGCTTTCCTAGCGGAAAACTAAAAAAATATCATGTTTTTAAAAACATAAAAAATATGTTATTTTCTCTTATCCCATTGTGGAAAAGTACATTAGAAACCATGTCTACTACTATTTGTCCTTTAAAGGCGAACAACATTCAAAATTGGCCATGTTACTAATTGTTTCCTTTTTTACAGTCTGACCTCGCGCGACATCTGGAAGACGTCGCATCTGAGGTTAAAAAACAAGTGGACTCCCAAATCCGGTGTCATTTAATCGGGAAGAAATATGAAATCGCTTCTTCGCTACTTCAGGACTACAAGCTCTACGTACACCTTGTAAAGAATGGTAAGAATCACTCTACTCAGTTATCCCCGAAACTTTTATTTCGTACAGTGTTTCTACCACCCCCCCATTCGACGGATTTGACCGTTATTGGCTCTTCTCATGACGCTGCCTGGCTACTGAAAAGCCGCTGCTGTCTAAAATCAATTGGTAATTCGCTTCAACCCTATTTTGCTCCATCTCGGTATACTCATTTAAAGCATCCATGCCAGTGACTATGCCCATTCGTTCATTTTCACAAAATTCCTTTCTACTGGGAATCGCAGTAAGTATTTTTATACCATACACATGGTTAAGCAAAACATTTTTGCCTGATCAGGACAAAAATGAGCACCTTATCCTTACCATCCAGGGAGACACCCCTTGTTGCCTTCAAAGGGGCCTGTTAGACTATTTTTGATTGGACAGATATATATAGAGTCGAGCGGCCAGCGAGGCGCCGTACGCGTTTACACTCACTTATAAACCGTTCTAGGGGCAATCAATAGTCTAACATGCCCCTTTGAAGGCAACAAGGGGTATCTCCAAGAATAAATAAGGAGAGAATTGAGAACTCGCATAACCTTGATGTCAGCAACCTACGTTTACTTCCGACCGCAAATATTTTACCGGGGGTGGAGACTGGGTGGAGCTTCGCGTGTTGCCTCTTGCAGTATTAAGCATTACCTCCTGAGCAAAAGTGATGAAGCAGCCAGAAAAGGCGGGAAGTTTAAACAGTGCTGATTTCTGCGGATTATACAAATGAAAATGACTTGGGCCAATTTCCAATAAGACGCTTATTTCATCGCGACCTTTCACAAAGACTATGAAGCCCAAGGGAGTGCGGCATTTGATGACTCAGGGAGCAATTAGGAGCAAACGTTGATGCACTTGAGGCAAAGACCTAACACCGTCTTTGGCCCAGATCAATAGGATTGGTGTGAACATTAGTAATTTTATTTTAGTCTTCTCAGGACTGTAAAGCATCGCTTCTAGAAAAGGATGGACAACTTACGGTATTTAGCTGGCAAAAATGTACTGAAGGAGTTATTATGTTTTGTTTTTAAATTGTGCTCTCTAGTCTCGACACAAAATAGCTCATATAATTTTCTCGTATAATTGCGAAAAACAGTTGACTGTAAAATTTTTCAAATTTTGTATTTGCTGATTATAAGAAATCCAAAACGTCCCCATTTGTGATAGTAACTTATTATTCTTGGTCAAAATGTATATGATTGTCTCGGGTGGTTTATCTGTGCTATTATAATGTCATTATCTATGCTATTATTGGTCTGTTATTTCATCATCGTTTTTTTCAATATCATGTTTTTTCATCATTCAAATTTGAATTTTAGGCATAAATGGCGTAATGTACTCAAAGATTTATTCTGTTTTGTTTTAACTTGTGTTCATTACACAAAATTTAGATCATACCATTTTCTCGGATAGTTGCGAAAAACAATAAATCCTAGTCTTACACTAATAACCGATTACTGGAAATGATACGTACACGCACACTCAGGATCTGCCAGAGAGATTAAATGGTTATTTGTGTATGAAAAAAAAATTGTTCTTCTCACTTCTCCAGCGACGGATATCCTAACTGACTTTCTAAGCCTAGAGTAAAACATTTGGTAGTACGTCCCTTCTTTTCTTTAAACTTGAACTTTCAGTCCAAATTGCTGTCGGTCCTTTTCTGCCTTTATTTTTGTTTTCTAAATTCTCTCCTTCTTTATTCTTGGTATAATCCTCGGAAATCAGCAGTGTTTGAAAAGTCCCGCCTTCTCTGACTGCTTCATCACTTTTGCTCTGGAGGTAACACCTAATACTGCAAGAGGCAACACGCGAAGCTCCACTCAGGCTCCACCCCCGGTTTTTTAGACCGGCTAGAAAGGAAACTAGCTTGAGTCGACTCTTCTCAATTCTCTCCCTTATTTATTCTTGGTATCTCCCTGGATGGTAAGAATAAGCTGAAATGAGAAGCGTGAATAACAAAAAATGCCACCCTGCACACGTGACAGGGGCGCACACACCCATGGTCACCAATAATTTGTGCCCAGCGGATGACCTCATTTGTTGTGTATATCTTGACATATATTTATTTATTTATTTCAAAATATAGCCTCTGGGGCTGCTACATAACAACTCAATTTATATACACTAAAAAAAAAAAAAAAAAAAAAATATGCTGAAGGCATGAAGCCTCCAACAAATATATCGCTAATATATTTTCTCTCTGTTATTCTTTACTTTTTCTTTTATTTAGCCTATTCCGTTCTTGTTCGGTTTGAATGTGACGGGGTATGAAGAATACATAAACATACATACATACAAATGACGTGGAAAGACTCAAGCTGTTTCTCGACAAAGCCACATTATTTCTTTTTCAAAATTGTTTTATGTAGTTGACTTCTAGCAAAAACTCGACAAAATTCAGATAACCGGCTTACACATCAATAGCATGATACGCGAACACTCGTCGGAAGCATAATCCGCATGGGAAATAGTGAATCGTGCGAAGTGTAAATTAGTGAGGTGTCGTTAGCGGGTTTAGAATGTAACATGTTAAATTTTGGTTTTCGTGCTTAAAGGACACCTGAATGAAGAGTACCAAGTATCATCCCTATCTGTATGACTTCCGTTAACATTGCCTGCAGAAAACCCAATCCAAATACGAAATAGTGTTTCCAAGCTATGATATTTGTTCCATTTTGCATCTGTCCTTATTTCAGTACCGAACAATTTTAGAAATGAACACATGTCTCCAATCAACCCTTCTTCTGGAATATTTTTTAACAGTTAAGCCCAAACGTATATCTAGAAGAAATTCCAATACGATCCGGCCAGCGCTGTACGAGATTTGAATGGATTGCGCTTTTTGTCTTGGAGTCTGCATGTGCAAACCTCCAGAAACGAACATTCCTATTTTGAAAACGTCACGCTCAGGAGAAGAATGCTGTCGGTGGCCATGTCTGTAAATGCATTCTCCATGGTGTGTTCAAGTATGGTTTCATTGTTCAGGTGTCCTTTAAGAATTAATGTATGCAACTACGGAAGTAGATTGCATTGGCGTTATATGTACGATGGGTCCTTTAGAAACAAAAATAATTTCAAGGGTGTTTTAGTCAGTCCAGACAGTGGTATGGCAACAAACTTCTGCTCTCCAAAGCTGACCCCCCCCCCCACCCACCCTTCGTTAAACCTTAGCCACGCTCCGTAACTGAGGGGTGCATTCCGATAGGAAGTCGTCTAATAGGGATTTGAAAAAAGTTGCCCGCTTTATCGTCCTCTCTCAAAGTCTGGAAGTAACTAGGGAGCCAACCTTTTCCTCTGATCTTTTATTGACGGTGCAGAAGAAAACGGATTAGATCCAATTTGAGTTTAGCTTGGCTGCAGTGTTCAGTGGGGCCCGAAGAGACTGAAAGGGGGGGGTTCGCCCGTGTGTAAGAAATAAAGTGGGTTAGAAGGTCTTAAAGGGGTTTATTGTATTTTACACAGGTATTTTAATATTAAATGGGGGGAGAGGGACATTAATCCATGTAAAGGAAATAAAGTGGGTTATGAGGTCTTAAAGAGGTTTGATTGTATTGCTAGAATTTTATTACTAAATGAGGAAGGGAATGTTCGTCCATGTACTGGAACTAGAGTGGGTAATAAGGTCTTAAAGATGTTTTTCTGTAGTTTAGACTAGAGTTTTAATACTAAATAGAGGGAGGGAATGTTCGTCCATGTACAGGAACTAAAGCGGGTAGCAAGGTCTTACAAGGTTTAATTGTATTTTAGACAGGAATTTTAATATTAAATGGGGGGAAGGGATTATTCGTCCATGTACAGGAACTAGAGTTGGTTATAACGTTCGCGCCGCATCACGTTTCGTTACCTCTACAAAAGTTAAATCGCTGTTAAGTCGCTGAAGAGGAAAAGTAGGAGTCAAAGCTGATTGTTTCTATGGACGCGCTCCAGAGCGGGACAGCGCGTGGAGTATGACTCCTGCCAGCCTCCTTCACTATTTCTTGTGCGATAAGCAACGGCGAAGACGGAAGAGGAGTAAACGGGTATCAACACCAGCTCAAAGCTAGAGCGGTCCGCTCAGTTTTGTTGGGGTTTTCATAGTCGCTGCATGCGACTAAAGACGGAAGTTCTATCTGATTATTTGTTCTTGGTAGAATGTCCGTCTTTTCCTTCTCACAATGCACCGCTCCGACGCTTCTACATTCTCACGCCTCGGTAACCTTATATACACTAGCTTATTGTGCCTTGCAAGACATAGTGTCTGCAATCTATTTGGGATAAGCACCCGCTCAAGATTTACGGAACACAATTGCTCTTCGTAGTGACTAAGAGAGAGATGCTCTTATCACCATCCGTTCTTACTAGTACTATTATTATTCTTACTAGTTATGTATTCAGGGTAGCCACGACACCGATTGCAATGCTGCTTTGGCTTCGTATCACACTAGAATTAAACTATATGAAGGCGCACTTACGACACTTTAGTAAAAGACGCGGTTGTTTTTAACTTACTTATATTTTCTCAGACACCTGAACTGCGAAAATGCAGCGAAGCTATGGGATGGTTCTTTGAAGATACTTCTTTTGTATGTTTTTTTTTTGCCTGCACGAACGGAGCGAGCTATAAGAATAATCTTTGTGTTATTTCCTTTGAAGATTTTAGTTGTTTCACATAATGGGTTTTGAAGTTGAGGAGAAAGCAAGGAAATTTGATGGAAGTTTTCGAAAAAGGACTAGGGAAAAGCTTCCATGTTTGTAAAAAGCTTGCCGAAGCAGTAATTGGAACTAGTTCAGTATTAGCCCAATAACGAAAAGTAAACACGTGCGAAATAATATAGATCGTTAAATTTGCTATATTGACTTGAAAAATCGCAAATTTGGTTCTTAAACCCCCATAGTTGAAACTAGTTGAGCTGGTCATGATGCTGGCTCCTGGAGTAAATTGTAGAAAAAACTTCAGCCTTGCTTCACATGGTTTTGGACCTTTGGCTGTCGTGTCGGATCATGTCCCCCCCCCCCTTCTGTTGTTCCCGTCTTCAAAAAAAGATCCGCGCTGCGTAGATTATCTCATTGATAATCTGCCGTCGGCCGGGATTGCGATGAGTGGCCGGGGTAAATTCGTCCTACGTTTCCCGTGTTTTTCCCAAGGTTTCTCCAGGTACCCGTTTGAAGCCAGGTTGAATTTCCTTGCCTTACAGCGAGAACAAATAATCTGATAGAACCTCTGTCTTTGGTCCCATGCAGCGACTATGGATACCCTGATAAAACTGAGCGGAGCTATAGATGTGGGGTTTGAGTTGATACCCGTTTACTTCTTTCTACGCCGTTGCTCGACGAGGTGAAAAAACGGAGAGTGCCTTGCAGGCGTGGAGAACCCGCTCTGCAGCGCGTCACTCGTGACGTCAGTATGGCAGACAACCAATCAGCTGTAAAGGACGACTCAGACGGCGTTCGGATTCTTCTGCGGAGTTGTACCGCGATACAGCTGTTTGTAGAGATAACAATTATGATGTTCTGCGTAGCTCCTCCTCCGCTCGTTTGCATCGGGTAGGGTATCAAAATTTACTCGACTCTGCATGGTCGTATCAGAGATAGGGAGACGGAGGTTCTATCAGATTATTAAATATTCCTTGAGCCCAAGCTGGCTTAGAGTCATACATTCATATAATGTATACAAAAACGGATTCGTCAGCTGTGATGTTTATGAAGCGATATTTCGGCCCTTCTTGGCAAGGGTCCCCTTCCTTCAGGCTGTTATTCTTCTGGGCCAACGCTGGGGAAGGAAAATTGAAAATGGTAAATAAAATGGAAAATAGATTCCAGGTTTGTTTCCTTCCCCAGCGTTGGCCCAGAAGAATAACAGCCTGAAGAGGACCCTTGCCAAGAAGGGCCGAAATATCGCTTCATAATCATCACAGCTGATAAATCCGTTTTTGTATAGGGGCAACTCCATGAGATGGTCTACCGAAGGACAAATTTTCAAATAAATGCTGGTGGAACATATTTAGGTTTTTCTTATAGAGCATACCCTGGGCTTTAAGAATCTGTTTCAATTATGAAATTCGGAGCATCCTTTCTATTTTTTTGGGCTGTCCAAATCTTAAGCTGATCAGTTTCAGGGATTGCAAGATTTTATGATCATTTTTGCTGCAATGAGAATCCATCTGGGAATTAGCCTAATCCTCTTAATTTACCATACTTAAAGAACTGCCAGCCCTGAATGGAATGTAGTTCATTCGGAGTCGCTATCTTTGACGGATTGGATTTGATCAGTGCTGAAAAGTAAGCTTTCCAATGTTACGTTTCCAAGCAAGCAAGATAATAAAGTGCCAGTACGTTAGCAAATAGCAATTTTAGTGGTTATTCCAGTAAACAAGACAAAAAAAAATTAATTTCATACCTGAAGCCAATAAAAGACGTTACAAACGCAACAAAATTTGCGTTCCTGACGTAACATCCCAATGGTACGTCAGTAACGTAGAGAATGTCTGCAAATCTGGCAAGGTTTTAATCTTAGTATCGATCATCTTGAGTAATATAAGTGCGCTGTATATGCAAATATTACATATCAGTTGATTGGAGAATGGGGGGGGGGGGGCTTGGGGCCTATCAGTGAATTTCTTGGTCCGTCTGTCTGTGAGCACGATAACTCTCGAAGGTAATGAGATATTTTGATGAAATTTGGTGGGAGGATCCTTTCGGTCAAGGGAAAGGTCGAGTTCGTAGATGGGCTCCTTAGCCCTACATTTAGGGGTGGGGGAGGGGGTTCAAATTAAGGGACAAACAAAATATTTTAAACAGCTAATAGATAGTCAATTTAGGGGTAATAGAAGACATGCTGAACACGAATATGAAAACCATTTTCTCGCCGGACAAGTAGTTCGCCCGGAATCCGGCCAAAACCGGAAAGTTTGTTAAGAGCTAGTAAAATTTTTATTTGGAGTTGATTTAGATGTTCGATTCAGAGGTAAGAAGGCACGCTGAACACTTGTGTGAAAATCATTTTCTCGCCGGACAAGTAGTTCGCCCGGAATCCGGCCAAAACCGGAAAATTGTTAAAAGCAGTTCCGGAATTTTGTCGAAACCGGAAAATTGGCAGAAGCAAGGCAGGATCGTTTCGATCGGCTTATAGGGGTAAACACACACGCTGAATCCACATCTGAACTTGGATTTCTCGGATGATTAGCTATTTGGCCTTAATCTGTTTCTGAATTTTAGGAATAAAAATGTTCAAGGAGTCTGGCGAAGACAAAACCTAATTTAATTGTCTGGATCAAATATTGAATTTTTAAGATCCCATCAAAACCTTTGGTCTTGTTTATCCGAGACGAGACATAGTAAAAAGGCTATCTCTCCCCCTGTCTGTCGGTGGTAGTAGCACCCGTGCTTCAAACAATTATGTAGATTTCACTTTTCTTTTACAAACAAAACCGTTTTGCTAAAGATTCTGGTGAGAATTCGTACGAGTTACGTTGGTAACGAAAATCTGTTACGTTTGTAACAGGAGAAAAAAAATCGTTGAAACGAAGCATGGGGCTCAATCGCTATGAATTTCGGCCTCAACAGTCCTAAGACTGTTGGTAACTGACGAAAAAAAAAATCAGTTCGCTAGACCTTACAGATTCGCTGAAAACTAAGACTATGTGCACACTACCAAAAAGTCACTTCCGTTTTTTGTTACGTTGGAAACGCGGGGTTTTTGGAGCCGTGCAAGTAGACCGTTTAAAGGAAATTGCTGAAACACTGGACGTAAGATAGAAGAAGGCTTGAGCTTTGTTTTAGAGTAAAAACGAGTCCTTCAAGTTGAAAATCGGTGACGCTACAGCCTTTCAAAGCGTACAAAACGTTACGTAGGTAACGATGGAGTTGCCCATAGGCTATATTATATGAATATATATCAGATTATTTGTTCTTGCTTACAGGGAAACGCCACTAACCCTCGCCAAAACAAAACGATAGGCACCATCAAGACTCGGACCAGCGACACCTCACTTTTGAGGTCGGCGTGCTAATGCCGGGACGGTTCCCGTCTTCCTGTCTTAGCAAAGTTAATTAAATTGTCGATCTTTGTAGTGCGTCCCAAGAACATCACCGAAGAAACCAACCTCTTCGTGAAGAGGATTGAAGCGCTCAGGCATGTCCTGAGAGACATTAGCAGTCCTGACATCTTGCGTCAACTTGAAGAACTAAGAATCAAAGTTGAGAAACAGCGTGTCGTCAGTGGTGGGGGAAGCTTCGAGTGGGTTGACAGTTTGCTCGTCAAGGTAAATCTTTTAGTCATTTTAAATATATTATTTTTAATTTGTAAGTATCCAAATCTGAACTAGTCCTAATCCAGTAATCAGTTTCTGCTTCACACGAACCTACTTTTAACTTTTTACTATGGCCTCACTACGAAGCTTGGTCGCTTTTAGCTTTAGCGCTCCGTCTCCGTCAGCACACCTTTTGTATAACCCTTTCAGAAGTACTATTCTGGATGTCATTATTTGTATTTCGTCGGATCTTCAAGACTTTTTAAGTGAATAAGTGATGAGTAACTTGAGTGTCGTGTCTCAAGCCTATTAGGTCAAACTTCATCAAAGTTTTCAGGCCTCTGACATTGTAGCATTTTGACATTGTGAAATTTTTATTGTTGGTTTCGCTGGACGTGTCAACGGGTGGTGTTGGGGACCGGGTGCTGACGGGAGAACACGCATATTTCCATTAGTATGAATAGCATGTAGTGAATTATAAATGTTGTATTTAGTTAAAGAATTCTTTCCATCCCGTGCATTACGAATTTGTCTTCTCAGCCGGGCTCTGGACATTTTGTTATTTAATTTGTTATTAAAAAGAACCTGAACCTGAACAAAAAAATAACCTCTCCCCTTCCTTCAGGCCTTGAGAGAGGGTCATTGGCTGATGATCGACAATGTCAACTTCTGTGGAGCGTCCGTCCTCGATCGACTCAACGCCCTTCTCGAGCCCAACGGAGTTCTAGTCATCAGCGAAAGAGGCATCATCGATGGACAGATCCCTACCATCAAGCCGCATAAGGATTTCAGGTTGTTTTTGGCCATGGACCCCCAAAATGGAGAGATTTCACGGTAAGTCTCTTTTCAGTCGCAGCGAAGTGGGGGGGGGGGTGATTGCATCTACGTTCGTAATGTCGTTTCGGGGTAATATTTATGGCGTTGTTTCTGGGTGTTTTCTTGATTAGTTATCCCTCTAAAATGATATGCGAGGGAAAAATGTAATTTCGGATATTTCGGTTGACAGCGAAAAACAAAGTAAATTTTAAAATAAATTTATTTGATTTCTTTTGCAGTGAACGGTCAGCTTGGTTCAGATCTTATATTGGTGTCTGATACCACAGTCAGAAGTCGTTTTTGCAGGCCCAGTTAATAATTGTCGTGCTTTATGTTTATATTTATTTATGGTTTTTTTTTCATTTTACTCCACTGTCGTCTTGTTAATTTGGTGGGTGAAAAATTAATTGTAAATATCTATATATATAAATATATATATATATATCGGTGGGTTCGGATTCGCACCTAGCCGTGGATTCGGATTCGAATCCATTCATGATTCAATTCAATTTATTTGATTCAATTCAATTTATTTCAAAAACGGGAAGCGGACAAGCCGAATATTCGTTTAGTCGTCAGTAATATATATACAATTTATAGTCCACACTTAAGAATAAAATTAAAAATAATGGTCTAACTAATGGCAGGTACATAATGACTGACTAATTAAGTCAATTACAATCCGAAAATACTAAAACTACACAATAACAATCTAATACAACTATAATTAACAAACTATAGCTGTAGCTGCGCTATCTTACTCGGTACGAGCACTAGCATTAAAAAAAATTAACAAACGAGGGAACAAAGCTTTTCAGATAACGGTTTCGAGACATCTTAGCCCAGCTCTTGTGTTGGGTCGATCGAGCGAATCAAAACGTATCCTCTGGGGATCCAGTCATAGCCTTTGGTCATGTTTCATTCATAGCCAGAAAAATAGTGGGGGAAATCCGGAGATATTTCGACATATTTTGGACGCTTTGTGTTTAGCATCTGTCGGAATAGGCTGCTTTCCAAGCCTAGATTGCCGGAAACCCAATCAAAGGTCCCATTTCTCTTCCTTAGACTAGCAATATCTCCGCAAAGTCTGGAATTGATGGGTTGGAGAACAGGTCATTTGTCTTCAGAAGTGTTGTCCAGGCACTATGGCCATGCTACTCTTTAAAGCGCGAAGTTATTAGGAGTTGTTTTCCCTTTTCTGTAAATCCAATTACTTTAAAGCACCTACGCCATTCTTTACTCGCCGTTTAGACACTCAGCACATGAGATCAAGTTGTTTATGTGCATTTCTCAGTTACCCACACAGAGCTCACAGTCGCTCTAAAAATTGTTTCGTTCTTCTTTGGCGGATTTTTCAAAAATGCTCTGTCAGATTCTTGACACTACCTTCGTTGAACGACTAGCAGCTGATTACATGGTCGTTTTTATTTCCATCAGTGTTTCCACTCGGAAATTTTCGAAATCATGAGCAGGAGTCCAAAAATGATGAGATACACATGAGAAGAATCATGAAATTTTCTGGTGAAGATAGACGAGAAAATCATGAGATTTCTGAAAAAGGCTTGCTGATTTTATCTACTTTTCAGAATTAAAAATTTAAGCATTGATATTCTAACTTTGTATTCGGAAACATAATAAGGATCCATCGGAAAGAAGAGAATAAATCCCCCCCCCCCTGCTGGAGAGTGACAGCAGCATCTGACGACTGCATACAGGACAAAATTAAACTGAGCGCCACAGGAAAAATTTTTGAAATCAGCGTTTTTCTTGCACAGCTTTCTACCTCTCATTTAAAGCTAACTTCTCGAGCCCCAAAATCCCAAACCTGCCTTTCAAGCGAAACAAACTAACCTACCTCATGAAAGGCGCCTTAGGCGAAATTTTGTGAGCAGAGCTTGTTATGGCACTTGCAGCCTCTGGCTCAAGTGCCATATACCGATCGCAATTCCGTCTGTCGGTCGGTCTGTCGGTCTGTCGGTCTGTCTGTCCGAATTTTTTTGTCCCACATGTTCGAGTTAGGGTACTTCCAGATTTGCTAGGACGATGAAACTTGGCAGGAAAATCAGGGACCCGACCAAACTAACCTAGAAGTAATCAGTTTCCCGATCCGACCATCTGGGGGGGAGTGGTGGGCCGGGGAAATTCTGAAAATTAAGGAGTTTTGTCACACTTTTTCGAATTGTAGTACTTCCAGATGTGCTAGGACGATGAAACTTGGCAGGAGCATCAGGGACCCGATCGGACTAACTTGGAAACATTCAGTTTCCCAATCCGACCACCCGGGGGGGAGTGGAGGGCTGGGGAATCCGGAAAATTTGAGTAGTGTGTAACTTTAGAACGGGTGATCGGATTGGAATGAAACTTGATAACTGAGTAAATGGCATACTTCTGATGTCCCGGTTGAAGTCCGGACCGGATTCGACAGCTATGGGGGAGTTGGGGGGGGGGAGACCGGAAATTTCGAGAAACGGTTAGAATAGAGGGATCGGAGTGAAACTTGCTGGGAAGAACAAGCATCTGCTCCAGATAAATTGTTTATACATTTGGACTGGATCCGACCACCCGGAGGGGGGGGGGAGTGGAGGGCTGGGGAATCCGGAAAATTGGAGTAGTGTGTAACGAACGGGTGATCGGATTGGAATGAAACTTAATAACTGAATAAATGGCACACTACTGATGTCCCCTTTGAAGTCCGGACCGGATTCGACAGCTATGGGGGAATTGGGGGGGGGGGAGACCGGAAATTTCGAGAAACGGTTAGAATAGAGGGATCGGAGTGAAACTTGCTGGGAGGAACAAGCACCTGCTCCAGATAAATCTTTTATACATTTGGACTGGATCCGGACACTAGCGGGGTGAAGGGGTGGGGAATCCGGAAAATTGGAGTACTGTGTAACTTTTGAGCGGGTGGTCGGATTGGAATGAAACTTAATAACTGAATAAATGACATACCTCTGATGTCCCATTTGAAGTCCGGACTGGATTTAACTGCTATGGGGGAGTTGGGGGGGGGAGACCGGAAATATCGGGAAACGGTTAGAATGGAGGGATCGGAGTGAAACTTGCTGGGAAGAACAAGCATCTGCTCCAAATAAATCGTTTATACATTTCGGATGGATCATGACATTAGGGGGGGGTTGGAGGGGACTTTCCCGGAATTCCGGTTATGGCGGTTTTGGGGGTTTTCACGACGAATCTTGGGAGGCGAATCAAGGACCCGATCAAACTGACTTATAATGAAAAATTTACATGATCTGATAGCCGTGGGGGGAGTAACGGGAGGGGGAATCCGGAATATTGAGTCATGCGTAACTTTGAAACGGCTGATCGGATTTGAGTGAAATTTGGTAATTGAAGAGAGGACATGTTTCTGTTGATCTTTTTCATGTCCGGACAGATCCGACAGCAATTGGGGGGGGGGGGGGGCGAAAATACGTGACCGACTTGGACTGGTGAGATCGGGATGGAACTTTGTGGGAATAACAAACAGATGCTCTGGATAAACACTTACGGAACCGGATTGGCTCCGGCGACTGTGGGGAAGTTTGAGGGGGGGAGGTCCGGGATTCCGTTGATCACGATTTAAGGTACTTTCAGATAATCTAGGACGATGGAACTTGGCTGTAATATTAGAGATTTGACAAGATTGACTCAAAAATGGCCACTTTCCAAACCCGACCATTCGATAAAGTACTAATCTTGACTGCAAATTTCGAAAAATACTTTTAAACCAAATTCATATTTTCATGATCCCCATGAGCCCATTATCATTTTTGCCTCAAGGGTTTTGTTTACAAATGACGTTCTAGGTCCCTTAAAGTGTGAATCTGAACGGCCAGGTCGAAAAGTACTTTATTTCAAACAATACATCTCAACCCATGATCATTTGTGCCACAAGGGTTTTGATTAAAAATTTATTTCTGTCACCCTTATAAAGTGCGCATTTGAAATGAAAAGCGAAAAAAAAAACTTTTGACGAAATTGTATACATCAAGGATCCCTAAGGGCCTGTGATCGTTTTTGGCTCAAGGGTTTTGCATACAGATGCATTTCTAGCGCCTTTAAAGTGCGCATCATTACACCCAAGTTCAAAAATAAAATACTTTTTATCTAGCTCCCTTAAAGTGCGCATTTTAACCACAAAGTCGAAAAATACTTTTGATCAAACAAAACATCTCAACACATGCAAGTGCCATATGAGCTTACAGCTCTTGTTTTTTAACCCAGCGAAACGTAAGGACCAACTGTTCCCATGCCAAAACTTTTGGAGGGCGTGGCCCAAAATTGCGATTGCGCTTGCATAATTGTCAAAATTATTTTAAACTTGTATACTTTTTGTTGTACCGTCCACAGAAGTTGAAACTAAAAAACCTCTACAATTGGTTAAAAGAACTAATTACTGCCAAATACTTTGCTACTTTTTTTCTTTTCAGTTATATACCAGCTAATATTTCTCTTTTTGTCTGATTTTATCATTCAAAGCAGAACTGAAACCTGATACTATTCCATTATTCCCTTCTCAATAAGTGCAATCGCCAGTCTTTCAAATATTCCGTCAGTCCGCCAAATATTCGGAATTAAGTTCATCTTTTTATTTTCGATTTAAGATTTTGCAGCCCGTAAAAGCTGTTTTTTCTTGATTCATGTTTTGTCACTTCTGCGCTGAATTCCTCACAGCAGAAAGAAAAGGTCAAGTGTGAAAGATAGGTCAAGTGACTCTCAGAGGTGAGCGTTCAGCCACATGTGGCGCAATTGCACATACACTCAAGTTTACCACACTAACGAAAAAAAAATCACCCGTTTTTGAAAAAAGAATCATCAAAAGGAGAAACACAACGAGGACCCTGCCAAGAAGGGCCGAAATATCGCTGCCAAAGCATCATAGCTGACGTATCCGTTTCATGCATTATTTGGATATATTATATGAAGATCACCAAATTGTGTGATCAATCACTAACCGTGAAACCCCGCCAGGGTTGCAACACCAGACAAAATTAATCACCTGTCCTTGAAAAATATATACAAAAAAAAAAACTTTGTGGCGTTTTTATTATAAAAAATCAATATAATTTTATGATGAACAGATATACATCACTAAGTTTGCTGAGAAATGTCGAACCGTGGCCACCCTGCGTATACTTGGTCGTAAAACGATCGAACATGGTTTTGGCAGGGCACCCGCTATTTCATAGAGACAATTGAACCGCCTTTGCTGTCTCTTCCAGAAATAATTTCCTCTGAAATCCAAGTCCAAATCCATGAAATCCGAATAATTAGTTCAGAAAGGAACTGAACTTCAGCACACGAGGCATGGCGCATTATCCCGCGCAGGAAAATAATTTCCTCTGAAATCCAAGTCCAAATACATGAAATCCGTGGTAATTATTGCAAATAGGAACTGAACTTCAGAAAACACGAGGCTTAAGTGCAGTATTACGCGCAGGAAAAAAAAAGCTTTGTGTGACCAAGAACAAGTAAGCACTAGCTAACGTCGTCGTCCCAATCTCTGTAATACGACCATGCGGAGTCGAATCGATTCCCTATACCCTGCCCAATACAAACGAGCGGAGCTTAGGAGCTACGCGGAGCATCACGATTCAATCAATCAATCAATATATTTTAATTCATGACATTATACGTCACATAAATAAAAGAACTGGACAATATAGCCTGTATACACATTTACTCATCTGGCAGTTCATGGCAGTAGCATAGTCTGCGGTACAGACGATAAAACTGCCCGGAACGACAATCCTCGTTCTGGTGAACAGCCTGCAGGAGTGGGTTTCGAGTCCGATCAAGGCGCGTTACAAAATTAACCATCGCTTTCCGCCGATTCATAACCTCTACAGACAGCTATATCGCTGTAAAGTTCGGAGAAGAAATTTTGAAAGTAATGGCTGTCTACCATTTTAACGTCACATATGATGCGCTGCAGAGCATGCACTTTTTCCTCTGATATGCGTAGCGGCAAGGAGGGAGTAGACGGGCATCAACTCAAAGCTCAGCAAGTACCTTTAGCTCGGCTCAGTTTAGTCGGGGTATCCGTAGTCGCCGCATGGTTCCAAAGACGGAGGTTCTATTTGCTTATTTGTTCTTGGTGTGACCAGGCTCCCAGAGGTGACCTTCCGCATCCCATATACTCAGTCGTAAAACGATAAAACAACCTTTTCGTAAGGCACTCGCTATCTTAAAGAGGCAATTAATCCGCCCTTGATGTCTGTTCCTGAGATTGAATAGTAGTAGTACAAAGAGTAATTGAACTTCTGAAATCACGAGGCTCTCGTATATTGTCCCTGATAGAAATGTAATGTAAATGCATTATTATTGCGATAGATTTCTGTTAGTGAGAGTAAGGAAAATTGAGTGAGGGGGATTAATCTGTTTAAATCCAAGCTAGGTACATGTTCGATTCTTTTATCTCTTTAGATGGTATTGCGGCGTAAATTCTTCCCGCTGTTTATATTTCATATTCTTTAAAAAAAAAACAATATTTGTTTTCTTTGAATATCCACGGACCTACCGTAGACTATCGCTTCACTAGATGATACTAACCACGAGCTGGGTCACGGTTTGAAGTCGCTAATCCTGAACTACTGAACAGTAATAGTAATTTTATTACTTACGGATATAATTCTATCGCGTTGTCGACGCGGAATAGCTATTGCAATAAAACGAAGTATATTCTTTATTTGTTTATTTATTTCTCACCCGTCATTTCAAAAAGAAAAAGGACGGAGTACAAAAACGAAAAGAAAAGCAAAACAAAAGAGAAACATAACACTTTCATAGGAAAAAATCAACAAATACAAACTGAAATCTCTAACAAACTGAACACGATTACATACATGTACACTTAGACTCTGAGAATTTTGCTCCAGGGGTGGGACTTGATTTTTGAGTTATACTTGTTAAACAGGTTAGAAATAGCGAGCTCGGGTCTCTTATGTTGTATAATTTAATCATTTTGGTATATCTTGTCCAAGGGGGGAGACGAAGTAAGTATTTAAAGAATCTGAAGAAGGTGGGACGGAGTTTATTTTTTTTCACTTGCTGAGAATATTTGCCAGAAGGGAGCTAGGTAAATAAATTGGGGTATTGCAACGGAGTTATACATGGATGCCAGGATTTTTCGGTTGGAACGGGTTACATTCTTTACAAGTGGGGCATAGGAAGTGCATATTTTTTTTCTTCAAAATGTTCAGATAGAAGCCGGTGGTTTTTTTTTAAAGCTTGTCCTTTTCAGTGCGATGAGAAATAGAGGAGTTGAGATCTACGTCCTTGGTCCTGAAGAAGGTTCCCCCTATACGGAAGTCGAAATCAGGTCGCTGCTAAATAGCAAAGGACTTACCAGTCAAAGTGTACAAGATGAGCTTATGAAGTTCCATTCTGATACTGTAGAAATCGCTTATGGTAAGTGGATTTCATTAACCCCAGCATAATACATTGGTAGGGCTTGGGGGGAGAGGGGCTAGTTTGACCATCGTACTTCAGATTTTTGTTGTTGGTGTTTTCCTTTCTTATTTTTTTTACTTGTCTGTATTTTTTTTTTTTGTGTTTGCGAGTGGCCCTGGTCAGGGCCGTATCCAGGAATTTATTTCGGGGAGGGGTTGTCCACGGGTCGGACCAAAAAGTACAAAAAATACATAGATCAGAGGCTATAAAACCTTCAAAAAACTATTACTTTTGTCGGTTTCGCGGGGGGGGGGGGGGGGGTTGAACCCCCTAACCCCCCTGGATACGGCCTTGGCCCTGGTTGTCCTTTAGTTCAATAAATAAATAAAGTAAATAAATTATGAAGTTCAGTGCTGATACTAATAAATAGCTTGTAGTAAGTTAGAATTTCCATTATCCCCAGCATAGTCCATGTGAAGGGATTTGGGGAGGGCTGAGTAGACAAAGTGTATAAGACGCGCTGATGAAGCTCCATGCTGATACTATATAAATAGCTTGTGGTAAAATACGTTAAAATTCTCATTATCCCCAGCATAATCCAAGGGAAGTGCTGGGGGGATGGGACGGGTTGGGTTGACAAGTGTTTAATTCGTAGATGAAGTTCCACGCTGATACTGTAGAAATCGCTTTTGATTAGCTAGAATCCACATTGTCTGAAGCATAATCGTTGGGAGGGATAGGGTCTGGGTTGACAAAGTATTTAAGATGCGCTGATAAAGTTCCATGCTGAAACTGTAGAGATAGCTTGGTCAAGCTAGAATTTCCATTATCTCCGTATAATCCATTGGAAGGGCTTGTGAAGGGGGGGGGGCGTATTTAAGATACGCTGATAAAGTTCCATGCTGATACCATAGAATAGTTTGTGGTAATTTAAGTTAGAATTACCGTTATCCCTAGTATAACCCAAAGGAAGTGCTGGGGAGAGGAGGGGTTGGGTTGAATAAGTGTTAAGACGTGCTGGTAAAATCTTGTAGAAATAGTCTTTATTGTGGTGAGTTGGAATTCCCATTTTCAAGTACAGTCCATGGGGAGGGGAGGAGCTGGGATGAATATGTGTTTAAGACGCGCTGATAAAGTTCCATGCTCATACTGTTGAAATCGCTTATGCTGAGTTTAGAATTCTATAGCCTGTGGTAATTAAAGTTAGAATTTCCATTATCCCCGACATAATCCAAAGGAAGTGCTGGGGGGGAGGGAATGGGTCTTTGTTGGATAAGTGTTGAAGACGCGCTGATAAAGTTCAATGCTGATACTGTTGAATTCGGTTTTCGCGAGTTTAGAATTCTGTAGCTTGTGGTAATTAAAGTTAGAAGTCACATTAGCAGCATAAGCCATGGGAAGCCTGGGGGGAGGGGGGCTATTGGTCAAGATGCGCTGGTGAAGTGTCACACCGTTTACGCGAAATTTGCTTCTGGTAGGCTGACGTGGAACGTATCTCCATTTCCAGGAGTTCTTGGTTCCTGCCGATTGATATGTCCCTCTTCGTTCGACTCGAAGTGAACTTGAAAATGAATGGAGAGAAATGAGGGCCTTTAGCAAGAGATACGATTATAGCTCTTAGAAATTTACTTGGAAAGTCCTGTCAACTAAAATCGTGATGGAAGAAAGTGTGAGAAGTTTGGTCCGCTCTGATCGAGAGACGAGTTTATTCTGCTGTTTCGTGCATACACACGAAAAAGTTCGGGCTCACTACGCTTGAGGAAAGGAGCTATGGTTACGGAACACGAGCTTTTTCTGACCCCAGGTTCCGTGATCTCTTCCCACCCATTCACGATCCTCCCAGAAGTAGACCCCCCCCCCCCGGGAAAAATCCCAGAAAGTCCCCAAATTAACACCAGTAATTTGCACTCACGAAAGATACAGAAAAAGCTTCGTTCCATCTTTCGTGACACTTTTTAATTCTCACGACTAAAAATGAATTTGTTTTGTTCCATTTGCGTTTATTTAGTTTGGTTGTGTTTAAATTGTTTAGGAATGTATTGACATCTGCAAATCGCAAATCTGCTGTTAATGTCCATTGACAACGTTTTCGTTTATGATATGTTGACGAGAAATGCAAATTCGGCAGGATTGCTGTGAAAGTCATTTTCAGATTAAATTCTACTCTACTCTACATACATCATGATACATATAGCACTTGGAGTGACGTCATGAGACGCGTCATGGCACAAGGAAAGGTCTTGACATGTCAGGTCTACAGTATTTTTTCTGTCCATGTTTTAACGTAGGCTATCAATCATGCCGTTTCTTTTTACAGGAACTGAAAAACCGTCTATAATCCAGCTGTTACAAGCCAGCGCGCTTGTTGTACAGCTTCTCCAGAGATCTTGGACTGTTGCTGATGCGCTAATGTTTGCTTGCGCTGACATCTATGTTCGATCGCAAAGACATCTACAGACTAAAAATAGGGTTAAGGAATCACTGAGTAACGCGTGCGCGGAATGGAAGAAATCAGATTTCGGGAAGAAAGGATTATATGACGCACTTGGAGGGTAAGTGATTGAAGTTCTTAGTTGATTGATTAAATGGCCCGTCGTACCTATAATGCCAATGCATCCTACTTGCGTAATTGCATTCATGAATTCTTAAGCCCGGAGATCCAAATTTCATATGTTACATTTTAAACCCGTTAACCACACCTCACTAATCTTTGCACCTGCCACGATCCAATATTTTTCATGCGCATTCTTCTCCCGACGTGCGTTCGCGTACAATGCTATCAATGAATGAATGAATTTATTGCACGAAAAAACATGAGGTGATGGCAACAAGAAAAAAACAAAACAAAAGGAAAACACAACAAACTACAAAAATCGCTCTCTATGGTACAAACCAACGCGGAGGAATCTAGCCACCTTACGGATATCTCCCATATTTGTACTTTCAATCTTTTATAGTAGCCACTCCTTCCTAGTAATTCTCACCCCAAATACTTCGACCCTTAAATCACTCAATCCTTCTCATTCACATATAAAGTGGAACACATCCTCATCCATCTTTGCACACATAGGGCAAAAGTAAGGGCCATTCTTTAACCTATTTTCTTCGCAGTAGCTAATCCCCCCCCCCCTTTAACTCATCATCCTTAAATCTACTCCCGACAACCCGGCTTTAAAATAAATTCCCCCCCCCCCCCAAACATCTTTCGCCTTTGCATAGAACCGTAGAGACACCGACTCAGCCTTCCGACACTGCCAATCCTGATTTTCCTGATCACGATGGATTTGCTCCACCTTACGCGACATCCGAATTTTGCCGAGTCTTGCTAGAAGTCAATTGGCCTGGAAAAGTCTGAAAACAGACAAAGCTGTGTATAATTTGTTAAAAGCAGAGCTTACTTTTACAGTGTTCAAATAGCTTTGAATACTGGAACATAAGCAGTATGTAGTGCGAGTGTGCTTTAAAGTAAATGTATAAGCACTAGCCTTAATAGGCCAAATGGTCAGTGCTGATCTCCGATTATCTGCCTTCAGACAAGAAATGCAATGGGCGTCCACAGTAGGACAAAAGCCATGGTACTACATGGTTCAGTGTGCCTTTTGTAATGGTACTCGCTTGGCTTTAAAAAATAAAAATAAAAAAATTGTATGGGTATTTATGAATACAGAACACTGTAGATCCTTCTGTTGTATATTATGGGTATCAGGTGACACAGTTATTGGATAATTATTTTGGTAAAGAATTATGAGATAGAAAAAATTTGGAAATGACACGTAACCGGTTAGCATTCTTCATATGGGCGCCATCGGGCATTTTCATACCCCTATCTTAACAAGCTTTCCGGTGCCGTGGTAAGAGCCGAACGTAGGATACATATTCTTTTTCCGTCTGCTTTCTTTTCTTCTTTCCGTCCGTCTGAACTTTCTGCGTTAAAAGTTACTTATTACAAATTTTCAAAATTCCTTCTTGGTTTCCCTATTTCTGCGAGTAATTCTCACCTAACTTCCAGTTTTAAAGTGAAGAATCCTCTGGAAACTCTGAACAGAAAAATTCAGAACTTTCATAAAAAGGCTGAAAACATTCTTGTCCATCACAACCTTTTTCCTTTCTTCACTAAAAAAGTGCCATGATTAGTTTATTTATTTTGATTTTGTGTTATCATTTGTATTTTATTGTAGATATAGAATGATAGTTTGTTTTTAACGGTCAGTTAATTGTTTTTGTACTATCTCTGAAGTGTTTGTGACATGTAGTTCTCTTTTTTTATATACTCTTCAGTTTTGAAGGAATCAAATAAATAAATGAATGAATTACTATCCTCATATTGTTTTTGTGCAGTGGGTTATAAATAAGTTATTATTTATTATTTTTTCCCTTATACCGCATCATGTTGTTCCTTGCCATGATGGGTAATATAGATTATTCATTCACTCAGAAACTTCATTGAAAGATGTTGGCAATATATAACTCTTCAGTTCCCTGGTGTTAATGAATCATCTATTATGAATAATTAGCAATAGCATATTCGACGCGGAAGATTTGAATCTCAATACAAACGCGGCTTTTCAGTAGCCAGTGATCAGCTTGCGGAAGGCAAATCCCTGAGTGAACACTTATTTCTCGTAAATCTTTTTTGTCAAGCACACGACACAGGTACAAGCGCATAGAGGTACCACAGGTCCGACTGGGAAATACCACCATGTAAATGATCATTCGTGAATAGCGGAGTAACGAAAGAAAGCATTTTCATGTGGCCTTGAAGCCTCTTTAAGTGAATAAGTGATGGACCACTAGATTGTCCCATCTCGGCTCTTTTCAGTTAAACTTTAAACAATAAAAATAAAAAACGAAACGAAAATCAATATCCAAAGAATACTGTTGGACACAGTAGACTATCCGGTCTTCGAAAGTCACCAATACACTTACCTCTCAAACTTCACACCAAATGCCTTTCCTTCCAACCCTCCCGACCAGAACTCCTCACAATAACCAATTAAATGTACCTTATTTTCCACCTGAGCTCCACCAAGAACAAATAAGCACAAGAACCTCCGTCGCCCGATCTCTGTAATAAACCATGAGGAGTCAAATAGATTCTCGATACCCTGCCCGATGCGAACTAGGGGGGGGGGTAGGAGCTACGCGGAACATCACAGTTCGTTACCTCTACAACAGGTCATCGCAGTAGAGTAGAGACCCGAAGAAGAAAAGTCGAGAGTAAACAGAACTATTGGGCAGCGGCTAAAAGCGGAGTAGACGGGCGTCAACCCCTGAGCCCAGCAAGTAGCTCTAGCTCTGCTCGGCTTTGTCGGGGTGTCCTTAGTTGGTGCATGGGACCAAGGACGGAGGTTCTATTGGCTTATTTGTTCTTGGTACCACACGTTAGGCAAAAGTAATAACCAATACTTTGCCTGTCATTACAAATGTACTTTCTCCGCTCCTCACCGCGAATATTTGATCCCTGAAATCAGTTTGTTTTTCTTGACGATGGGCCTCAATGGAGGGTGGGTTTGTATGAAGCAAATGATAAAGGTTGAGCTAGGATAAGCAAGTGCATTTTTGGGCACGAGCAACGTCTAGAATAATCGTTTTCAGCCTTACCGTCGGTTCACGGAAGTAGAGCTAAGTTAAAGATCTCCTCGTAGAGTCGTAAAGGTCCCCCCCCCCCCCAATCCCAAAGCAGTGATTAATCCAGCGGATATGGTGCAATGCTCAAGAAGAATAAATGATGAACCCTCGGGGAATTAATGGATACATTTTATTGACCCACTACACATGGTCGAAAAAGTGCAGTATGGAAAAGAAAAATAGAACCATCAGAAAAAGAAGATTATAGCATCGTACAGCAAGTTTTCCTTGCCAATTGACCGGGCCTAACGAGAGCCGATTTTGGTCGGACGGTATGGAGCGAATGGTTAGCACGCCAAACGTGTAAGCGAAGGGTTGCTGGTTCGAGTTTCGGTGGTTGCGAGTGTTTGGTTGTGGGCTGGGGCTTGTGGTGTTACGATGACTGTATTTGTATATGAAGGTTGCACTCTCAACCTGATATTATGGCGACGGGTGTAATAGGCCGGACATAAGATGGTAAATGTCCAGGTATACAATCATCGGAGTCAGGATGGCCTAGGGCGTTGGTGGCCTACTACACATGCAGAACTTCACGGGTTCATTATGGATTCCCCTGGTCGATTCACACTATGGTTTGCATACCGAACACACAACAGGTTATCAACCACCCATCATACACTAGGCCTTACAGGCCAGCCCACTCTAAGGAGCTTAACTGAGACTCATAGAAGTGACCTATGGTCCGTAAATAAACATAAGGTTTTATTGACTGAAGTACTTACAACATAAATTAAACAAGCTTAGGTAAAAGGTTGTTTACCGGTCAAGAACCCGGAAAGAAGTGTGGAAGAAGGGTGAGTCACACTGCGTGAGTCACCATGACTAAAGAGTTAATAAATAAGCGAAAGAGTGCCCGCGACAGTGTAAAAGATACAGGCAACGGAAGGGAGTAACGCTGCCTAGCGGCGGCTTAACTAAAACGTACGGAATGCAGATGGCATCACCGTAACAGTGGCGCAACCCTGTAAGGCCATCCAGCTTGAAATGGGTACTTAGAAAAATCTGGGGAAGGTAACAGGAGCGCGAAAGCACCAGGGTGGCTAACCACCAACTGCCCATTGCAGTTCCTGGCTGAAGGCAGAGAATCGGAGATCAGCAGCGCTAGTTAGTCCTATAGGCTGATGCCGATTCATTACCATTTTACCATCCATACCAAACGAAGTAAACCTAATAATGTAACGAATAACGATGCAAAAATGGTTTAATACTCAAAGATCTTAACATACTCTAAGCTTTCGGGCACTTTGTGTTAACTGACAAACTCTTATTAATACCTGTTCCGAGGAACTCTTGAATATACAGCGAACTGTGTACAATATCTTTAATCAATTTATCCGTTAAACATTAATGTAATACTATTAAATGTCCATCTCAGTACAAGATGGACACACGCCTTATCAAAGATGTCCAACGAAGCGCCACGGAAATGGTCAGAGGAATGCAAAGCAGCCCATGCCCAGAAAGACTCAGACCCTTAAAATCCCCACAGTGACCGAGAGAGCAATTCGTGGTGATATGATTGCTGTGCAGAAAAATTGAGCAACAACATCCCACCCAACATTTTAATGCCAAACACAGGAAGAACAACCAGAGGCCACTCGAAAAGCTGACGAAGAGCCCTTTACTGAAGCGGCATGTAAAGACCTTCTTCACAAGTGGATCAATCAACTTGTGGAAAGCAGACTCCACTGTTACCTGCCAAACAACAAATAGTTTCAAACAACATTTGCACAAGGAATGGTCAGGCAAACCGTGGAGATTGAACTGGAAACCTGATCAAGGCAGCGCCCATGAAGGCGTATATTAGGAGAAACAGTACAGACGGTACAGTTTATTTGTGGGCTAGGATGACTTCAGAAGCTTTTTGCAATAATTCGTCAACTTCTTCGGAACTAATTGATAATTACTAAAAGAAATGGTAAACCCCAGAAGAAGTTTGGTAATTTGATACTTCGACAACAGGTTTGTCCCAAAATTTGGTTTGGCCTAACGACGCTTCCTAGATGATTTTTTTTTCTCGAACACATCTTTGTGTCCAAGAGGATAGAACCAGGGGGTCCCAAAACCAATCTCGGAATAATGAATGAGTCATTAGGGAAAGCTAAGTGGGTTTTCCGAAAAATCGTTGGAAATGCTGTTAGAGTCGTGTAACCTAATGCCTAGCTCTCCAGATCCCTGAGACTGCCTTATGCCGTGGGAAATGGGGAGTGGGGGACGAAGATGACCCGAACTGCGTTAAGGACCGAAGGATTGCCCGCTCTCGACTTTGGTGTACACGAAGTGCCCGGTGCCGGCTAGTAGAGGGGGCTAGTGTGAAGAAGATGGTCGGAACTGCTTGAAGGGCCTGACGTGCTTCAAAAAGTGGACGAAATCCGAGCCATAGGAGGAGTGCTCGGTATCATATTTCTTATTAATAATATAACTAATAATATCATATTTCATTATCACGTTGTGTATGACGCTCAATAATTGTCGTAACGCTAGCGACAGTCTAACGCTGGCGGAGTAAAACATAACAAAGAAAAACAGCGCAAAGAACTTGCCAGAGGTTTCGATTAGATCCCAAAAATAGAACATTTGTTGGATTTCTTGGTCCAGATGATCGGGTCTTATAGAGTTATGGTCTTCGCAAGACCCCCGGAATTTTGTTATTTACTTATTCCTAATCAACCGCTTGAAAATTTGTAAAAAATTGATAACATACTTTTGTTTTTTATGGGTTACGGTCAAACCACAAATCCGCTGAGAAAACCAAGTTCATACCAAATTTCCGGGTTAAGGGGTTCCGGATTTTTGCTACAAAATATGGTTTTGACGGATTCCGGAAGAAATGATTGGCCAGTAAGACAGTAAAGTCAGGTACGGATTCAGCATGCCTCCTTTACCTCAAAATCGACTATTGCATTAGTTTTTAACCAAAATTTGTTTTGCCCTTATTTAAAACCCCCGCCCTTAAAAATAGGACTACAGAGCCCAACTACGAACTTGACGTGCCTTTCCCCAAAGAATCCTCACACCAAGTTTGAACAAAATATCCCAACCCCCTTCGACAACAGATCATCTTTCACGAAGTCATAGGTATCCGTCATTAACGTTACGGGATCCCAAAAATTAAAATTTGAACACAGGGAACTTAAACATAATAATATAATACGGCCTAAAAAATTTGTAGGTACAATGAGTTGGATGACGTACCGTGATGTGCACGGCTGAGACGCTTACGTTCTCTCTAGTGATCGAATGTACGCCGAACTTCTGGAATAATTTGTGGGTGTGATAGGGACGAGGGAGGTACATTAAAGTTTAACCGAAAAGGGCTAGGATAGGACAATCTAGTAACCCATCACTTATTCACTTAAATTGGCTTGAAGACCCGCTGCAAATGAGTTACTTCGTTGTTCCGCTATTCACGAATAATCGGTTTTCAAATAGTGGAATTTCCGTGTGATTTGTGGTGCCTCTATGCGCTTGTGTTTTTACTGTATGCCTTACGAGAAAGATTTATCATTTTTTTTGTTCAGGCACTAAGCAATCTGCACCGATCTCACCACTGCCCACTGAAAAGCCGCATATGTGTTGAGATATAAATTTCCCGCGTCATAGTAGAATTTACGCAGTGGGGACGGCTGGAGATATTCTGAGCCTCATAACTAGAGCAGATAGTGGAAAATAAAAAAAATCCCTTTGCAGAAATTCAATGTATTCAATTAAATGACACACAAATGAGTTGGCTTTTCAGTTAAACTTTAAACATTTACAATCATCATACTTGTGATTATTCATTTTTTTTTATATTCGTTGAACGAAGGACCAACTTGGGCCGCTCCTGAACATGAAAAAAAAAATCAATAACAAAAAAAGGGAAAAAACACAAACAACTAAATCGGGGCTTGAAAGTTTGTTGTGTATAGATCTCACCGGACCAAGTCCGCAAAAGCAGCAGAGACAGGCGAAAAAGCCGGTCCGAAAGCATTAGAAGGGGCGGATTATCCGAAGCAAGTATCCTTGTCTGGACTGAAAGGGAAGATTTCCTACGCAGTTCTGCAAAACATGGCGGGCCACCACCAACAAACATTCCGGAAGCACTACAATTTGATCGACAATACTTAGGGACCCCACTACTGTAGAAAAAGTCCCAACAAACTCAGTGTTGCCAAGTCTGACACTTTTGGTGCTTTTTGACACTTTCTGTCTCTGGGTGACACTATCTCTGAAAGTGACACCTTTTCATACAAAAGACACTTTTTAGGTGAGAAAAGAACCATTTCGTTTACTTTACTAAAGTTGCGGATTATCGCCCCCCAAAACATGACTTTGCTTTTATTTGGTACACAGAACATTTCGAAGCCTTATATAAAGCCCATATCTGATTAATTTTTGTGATCTGTGATCTAACAAATAAGACACATTTTGAAAGATGTTCCTACAAATAAAATTACCAATTATTCGCATTTTTCACATTGCCCAAGCGGAATAAGCGAAAAAAATTTGAGGTGTCAAAAAGTACCGTTTTGTCAGCAACTGTGACACTTTTATGAGTCGAGCTCTTGGCAAGTGATCATTTGTGGCTGTATGTGGACGATCATTTGGGACAGTAGAAACAGTTATGTAACGGCTGATCCTCAGCTCTGTTGCCGTATCTTGACACAATAATCTTTATAAACTGGAATAGCAATTTATTTATGACCACAGTACCACAAGGGAATGTAAGTAGAGTAAGACCAAACAAAAACCATCTAGACAACCATAAATCAAGATGAGACCAGAACATGAACAGCTGCGGAGAAAACGGTTATTTTTATTAATGGTTGTTCCAGCAGTTTCCTGAGCAATAAAAATAACACCTAACTATTTATATTCCTATGGAAATGGGAATGTAGCTCGTTTTCTAGTATTTATTATTTTTTCCTTCCATTTTTTTTTTTTTGCCAAGTGTCTTACAAAAATTGATTTCTTTATTCAATTTGTTGAATCAAATGCTATTTTTATTGTCTGGATTTTTCCTGCATTTTTTTTTTGTTTAAAAATTAATTCAGCTGACGTATCCGTTTTGCATTAATCCGTTTTGCACCGTCAAACATTTTCTAGCTTCATTTTCTTTGAGCTGACTGTTGTTTTGTTCAGTACTCCTAGCCTTCTTAAATTGTTGTTTTTTCTTCTTTCGTAATATCTATCTTATTGTTCTGTTGTTATCTGTCTTTTTTTGTCAGAAAAGTTGTAAGAATAAATCGTAAATGGTCAGTTTGCCGTCTGCATTTAAGCTTGTCTTCCTTTCGGACATTAAAAAAAATAAATATTGATGACATCCCCGCTATATTCATACTTTTTTTTTCCACTGCTTCTTCTTATACACTAACTGTTTTGATGTTTGAGATTCTTCACCCTCTAATTTTTCTCTTCCTTTTCAGCCATTGCATCATGTCCTGCCGCACCCTACGCTCTTCCTCCACCCTTGCCCGAATCATTCAGGATTCAACCCTGCTGAGCGTATCGGGGTATGAAGGATCCTTCCAGGGTATCCCCCTGCCCCAGCTTAAGACCTATCAAGAGTTTGTCATCTCAAACTTTCTCCACTTATCCACCGAATCGGACATTCCTCTCCGAATTGAGTTTCTTAAAAAGTCGCCAGAGTTCAGGCAGTTCGTTCAGATACTGGAGGGACATTTGAAATTAGTCGCTGGACCCAATGATGCCCCCCTGGACTCAAGATTGAAGTCGCCGCTGTCTCGGTATGCCAAGCAGGGTTTCGAATCAGCCAATCGCGTCGTACTGTGGATGCAGTATTGCTGCCTGCAATGGCGAGAGGAGGCTCGACTGAAGGAGGATCGAAAGAAGGTGACTGTCCATTCGATAGTCAGAGGAATTGAAGAAGGTAAGTTCATGGTCCATGGTTCTAGTTCTTGAAGTACAGCCCTTACTAGAAATGATCTTTTCACGATGAATTGGCCAGAATATCAGTTTTTGAACATCCCGATGAGAAAGTCTTTGGCTGTGCAGTTGTACCAAAATGTTTCAGGTATTGATATGTAGTAGTGTGGAGTACTTTGATTTAACACACCTCCTACTGGGTTAATCTTAAGTAGTAGTATCCGATAGCATCCAATCTTGCTGTAGTAGCATCCAGTTTGCTAGTAGTAGCATACAGTGGCAACAGTTACTACTGCATGCTACTTTTTTGTACAACCCCATACGATTAATTCTCGTAATTTTTCATCGGTGTACACTTACTTTCCGTGTGTACAGCGATTCTTTCGGACAAGTTCTTGTTCCGCGCCGAAGTCAGGATCTCTGTTCTTTTGGTTTTCTTCTTCCTTAAAGGACACCTGAACAATGAAACCATAGTTGAACACACCATTGAGAATGCATTTACAGACATGGCCACGGAGAGCATTCTTCTCCTGAGCGTGACGTTTTCAAAATAGGGATGTTCGTTTCTGGAGGTTTGCACATGCAGACTCCAAGATAAAAAGCGCAATTCATTCAAATCTTTTACAGCGCTGGTCGGATCTTATTGGAATTTTTTCTCGATGTACGTTTGGGCTTAACTGGTTAAAAAATATTCCAGAAGAAGGGTTGATTGGAGACATTTGTTCATTTCTAAAATTGATCGGTACTGAAATAAGGACAGATGCAAAATGGAGCAAAAAGCATAGCTTGGAAACACTATTTCGTATTTCGATTGGGTTTTCTGCAGGCAATGTTAACGGAAGTCATACAGATAGGGATGATACTTGGTACTCTTCATTCAGGTGTCTTTTAAGGCGGGATCCATGTTCTATGGCAGGATCCCTGTTTTGATTTCAATCAACGAACTCGACTGTTGCTCCAATGTTGAATTCATCAACGATCCCGGCTCCTACTTTGGACATCCTACTCCGCAGGCCTGGTCAGATAGGACAATGAGCTTGGTACAAAAACTGTCAAAAGAGCTGTGAGGAGTAAAGGTCGGGCTTCACAACCCAGACGCCCCAGAATCTGGGGTCCGGATTGTGTGAAGACGGTCACAAACAGAAATCAAATCAAATGTCTCTTCAATAGTCCACTTTTGGGCATTTTTAAGCACTTTTGTCATTTTCTTCGATTTTACCACCTCAGCACAATAATTTCTCCAAGTCAAATGAAAACTACTTTCAAATTCCCGCTTCTTTGCACCCAGAATCCGGGAATCTGGTAGTTTTTTCTACCAGATTCCCGGACGCGTCCGGGGTGCTTTCAGACCTGTCTTCACTACCCATACCTGTATCGAAGAAAACGGAACCCAGAATCCGGGCGAAAAATCTGGGTAGTGAAGCCCGACCTTAAGTGCTTGGTGCAGAAAACGGGGAAATAAACCAAGGCCTTGGTAGATAGGTGACAAAAACGCGGCTGTTGGCAAATGTGAGTTGATCAATCCGCTCAGGAGAACGGCGCCTGACTTCTCTCTGCCAAAACGGTCACATTAGCAGAAAGGACATAAGACTTGGGAAAGAGAGGCGTTTGAGCTAAAAACGCGACTATTATTAACATAACTTCCTGAACATAACACTTACTGTTAACATTTCACCCCCCCCCCTGCCTCTCTCGCTGAAGCGTTGTCTCTTTGTCTTGCTCATTTTTCTAGCACGTCTGACTTCTCTCTGCCAAAAACGGTCACATTAGTAGAAAGGACATAAGACTTGGGAAAGAGAGGCGTTTGAGCTAAAAACGTGACTATTCTTAACATAACTTCCTGAACATAACACTTACTGTTAACATTTCACTCCCCCTGCCTCTCTCGCTGGAACGTTGTCTCTTTGTCTTGCTCATTTTTTTTAGCACGTCTGACAGATGTTGGTAGGAGCAGAGCTATCTGCGTATCTCTTTCTGTCTTGCTTTAATCTTCGTCCCATTTCACTTGGGATGAATTTCGACGCTTATCGTTCTCTCAGCGGCCCATGTGAGCCCTTTTTGTGTTTCTGAATTCCTCTTGACGAAAAAAAAATGCAGTGAATGGAAGAATTGTTCGCGTTGGAATCTTAAAGGCCCGTCAAAGAGCCAGTGAGAATTTTAGGGATTAGAGGGAATTTCGTTACCGAGTTCATTAGTATTTTGGCTGCTGTATACAGTGACTGTGCAAACACAGTCCGGTATCGCACCCGAAAATTCGCATACGAAATTCGCGTCGTCTCTTGCGTACTAGCAGCAATAATAATGCTTTTTGTCTTTCAGTTACTCTCTTCATTTTCAAATCTAGCGCCAAATTTCCAGACTGTGCAAACACAGTCCGGTAAAGGTCGGGCTTCACTACCCAGACACCCCAGAATCTGGGGTCCGGATTATGTGAAGACGGTCCCAAACAGAAATCAAATGAAATGTCACTTCAATAGTCCACTTTTGGGCATTTTTCAGCACTTCTATCATTTTCTTAGATTTTACCACCTCAGCACAATAGTTCCTCCAACACAAATGAAAACTACTTTCAAATTCCCGCTTCTTTTCACCCAGAATCCGGGAATCTGGTAGATTTTTCTACCAGATTCCCGCGGACGCGTCTGGGGTGCTTTCAGACCGTTTAAGACCTGTCTTCACTACCCATACCCAAAGCTCAAGAGCTAGTGAGATTTTTTAGGATTAGAGGGAATTTTGTTACCGAGTTCATTAGTATTTTGGCTGCATACAGTGTTGCCACTAATCGCAGAATTCTTTATTCGGCGCAGGTTTTCGATGTCTTCGGCAACATCCGAACCCGTATTAGTCTTTTCCAATGTTGCCACTTATCGCAGAATTCTTTATTCGGCGCAGGTTTTCGATGTCTTAGGCAACATCCGAACCTGTATTAGTCTTTTCCAATTCCAGCGACAGCCTGACGAGGACCCTTACCAAGAAGGGCCGAAATATTGTTGGCGACGAGCGTCCTAGCTGACTTTTCCGTTTTTAGACATTCTTAAATATAAACCAAATGTAGGGAATAAGCGATGGAAGAGCAAGACGAGTTCGGTCATTCGTAGAAACTTGGGCCGGTAGCTACAAAGCACACGATACTGAACAAGTTAGGATGCATTTCTGTACTGGGTTGTTTTATTCTACGCCGAAAGGTCTTAAAGTTGAACTGAAAAGCCAACTTGTTTTTATATCATTTAACGACGACACTGCATTATTTTGATTTTGTTAAGGGATTTTTTTTTTCACTATTTGCTCTAGTATGCCGTTTAAAATATCTACAGCCATCCTCACAACGCAAAATTCTACTATGACGCGGCAAATTTGATTTCAATCCAAACACAGCTTTTCAGTGGTCAGTGATCAGCTCGAGGAGGGTGGCTGAGTGCGTGAACACTTATTTTTCGTAAATCATTTACGTCAAGCATTTGAGACAGATGCAAGCGCATAGTGTTACCACAAATCAGACAAGGAAATTCCACTATTTGAAAGTAGATCATTCGCGAATAGCTGAGCAACGAAGTAACTCATTTTCATCGGGTCTTCAAGCCTCTTTCCGTTAATAAGTAATGGGTAACTAGATTGTCCGATTACATCCCTTTTCGGTTAAACTTTAACCAAGCTAGCGATGAATTCCGTTCTGTTCCCTTTTTCCGTGGTAATAGAGCGCACCTTATCACAGAATTTAAGAGGTGCTTCTGTACGACGTAGTTTGTCCTACCATCGCAGCTTTTAGCCAGGATACCAATGAATTCCCGCTTTACGTTGCTCCCAAGGTTCTAGCTTCCGGACCCTTGGGTATCAAAAGGTGATGGACGCGACCTAGCAACCCGATTTCGCCGTAAATGAGGCTGGGGGTTGAGTGAGCACTTGGTAGTGATTTTGTTCAAAATGAATCATTAATAATAATAATAATAATACAAAGCAAGAGAAAAGGCTTTCGCCTCTAAATAACTCTAAGAAATTTTGAGTAGTCGAACTGATCGGAGTTAAAAATCCCATCAGCAATGCACTTGAAACTATTGATCGATTCAGCATTAACCGCATCTTCGGTAAGGCTGTTCCAAGGATCAACGATTCTGTTACCAAAACCCCACTTAAAAACGTTAACTCGTGTTTTATGCAGGCGAGATGTCGAAGCGGACGTTTTAGTACGAGCTGTTCGGATCGGTAGGAAGGAATGTTGTATAAAAGAGAGGGTAGTCGAGTAGATACCCCTAGAGAGGTTATTAAGCTGCGAAAGCTCTCAGCTTTATAAAATTATTTTTATTATTAAGGGTTAACCGAAAAAGGCTAAAGTAGGACAAGCTACTTACCCGTCAGTTATTCACTTAAAGAGGCTTGAAGACCCGATTAAAATGCGTTACTTCGTTGCTCCGCTAACGAATAATGGATTTTCGAATAGTAGAACAAGCGCATGTCTGTGCGCTTGTACCTGTGTTGTATGCTGGACGAAATCGCTTTACGAAAAATAATTGTTCAGGCAGTGTTCTACCCTCCGCGAGCTGGTCACTGACCACTGAATTCCGCGATATGTATTGAGCTTCAAATTTTTCACATCTTAGTAGAATGTTGCGTTGTGAGGACGGCCGTAGAAATTCGGAACGTCAATATAGAGCAAATAGTGAAAAGTGAAAAAAAAACCTTAACATAATCCAAACAATGCAGTGTGTTCATTTAAATGATACAAAAGTGAGTTGGCTTTTCAGTTAAACTTTAAGGGATTTTTTTTTTTTTTTACTATTTGCTCTAGTGTGGCGTTCAGAATATCTGCGACCGTCCTCACAACCGAAAATTCTACTATGACGCTGAAAATCTGATTCTCAATACAAATGCTGCTTTTCAGTGGTCAGTGATCAGCTTGTGGAAGGTAGCTCACTGCGTGAACCCTTATTTTTATGGCACTTGCAGCCTCTGGCTCAAGTGCCATATACCGATCGCAATTCCGTCTGTCTGTCGGTCGGTCGGTCGGTCTGTCTGTCCGAATGTTTTTGTCCCACATGTTCGAGTTAGGGTACTTCCAGATGCGTTAGGACGATGAAACTTGGCAGGAAAATCAGGGACCCGACCAAACTAACCTGGAAATAATCAGTTTCCCGATCCGACCATCTGGGGGGGAGTGGTCGGCCGGGGAATTCTGAGAATTAAGTAGTTTTTGTCACACTTTTTCGAGTTGGGGTACTTCCAGATGTGCTAGGACGATGAAACTTGGCAGGAACATCAGGGACCCGACCGGACTAACCTGGAAATAATCAGTTTCCCAATCCGACCAACTGGGGGGGAGTGGAGGGCTGGGGAATCCGGAAAACTGGAGTAGTGTGTAACTTTCGAACGGATGATCGGATTGGAATGAAACTTAATAACTGAATAAATGGCATACCTCTGATGTCCCATTTGAAGTCCGGACCGGATTTGACAGCTATGGGGGAGATGGGGGGGAGACCGGAAATCTCGAGAAACGGTTAGAATGGAGGGATCGGAGTGAAACTTGCTAGGAAGAACAATCATCTGCTCCAGATAAATCCTTTATACATTTGGACTGGATCCGGACACTAGGGGGGGGGGGTGGAGGGGAGTTTCCCGGAATTCCGGTAATGGCGGTTTTGGGGAATTTCACGACGAAACTTGGGAGGCGAATCAGGGACCCGATCAAACTGACTTATAAATAAAAATTTACATGATCCGATAGTGGTGGGGGGGTTAGTGGGAGGGGGAATCCGGAATACTGAGTCATGCGTAACTTTGGAACGGTTGATCGGATTTGAGTGAAATTTGATAACTGATCAGAGGACATGTCTCTGGTGACCTTTGTCATGTCCGGACCGGATTCGACAACAATGGGGGGGGGGGGAGAAAATACGTGACCGGCTCAGACTGGGGAGATCGGGATCGAACTTTGTGGGAATAATAAAGAGATGCTCTGGATAAATCACTTACAGAACCGGATTGGCTCCGGCGACTGTGGGGGAGTTTGAGGGGGGGGAGGGTCCGGAATTCCGGTGATCGCGATTTAAGGTACTTCCAGATGTGCTAGGACGATCGAACTGGGCTGGAATATTAGAGATTCGACAAGATTGGGTCAGAAATCGCCACTTTCCAAATCCGACATTCCTTAAAGTACCAATCTTGACCGCAAATTTAGAAAAATACTTTTAACCAAATTATACATTTTCATGATCCCCATGAGCACATTATCATTTTTGCCTCAAGGGTTTTGCTTACAAATGAAGTTTTAGCTCCCTGAAAGTGCGCATCTGAACCGCAAGGTCGAAAACTACTTTTTTTCATCAAACGATACATCTCAACCCATGATCATTTGTGCCGCAAGGGTTTTGCTTAAAAATTTATTTTATCACCCTTAAAGTGCACATTTTAACCGAAAAGTGAAAAAAAAATACTTTTTACCAAACGGTATATATCAATGATCCCTAAGGGCCTGTGATCGTTTTGTCTCAATAGATTTTCTTACAGATGAATTTCTAGCGCCTATAAAGTGCGTATCATTACAGCCAAGTTCTAAAACAAAATACTTTTTCTGTAGCTCCCTTAAAGTGCGCGTCTGAACCGCAAAAGTAACCTTAAAAGTAGCCTACGTTTGATCAAACACTCAAACCATGCAAGTGCCATATGAGCTTACAGCTCTTGTTCGTAAATCATACAACACAGGTACAACTGCATAGAGGAAACACAAATACGACAGGGAAATTTCATTGTATGAAAATCGATTATCCGTGAGTAGCGCAGCAGCTTCGAGCCTCTTTAAGGGAATACGTGATGGGTAACTTGATGGTTGTATCTCAGCCCTTTTCGGTTAAACTTTAAGCTCTCAGGACACGTGAGTACATTCGTCAAGGTCCGCCTGCTGGGAGTGCTCTTGTTATTCATAAGTAAGTATACATGAAAAAACTGTGATTGCTAATTTGTCAATTTCCATTAATTATCTTATTTTTCTACAGGTCGCCTATCTGCCGAGAGCTCCCCCCACCCCATCTTTCCCTTCATCAGCCCTCTTCTATCCCTCATCGACTCCGCCTTCGATGCCCTCTTGCGGAACACCCAATTCCTACCCTCCATTGAAGATTGGGTAGCAGTTATGGAGACGGTACGATGGAGATTTAACTTCGGGCAGCTACTAAGTTTGGAAGTTTCTAAGAAGTCGCTGGATGTGGTGGTGTCCAGGATTGGACAGTTCTGGAAATGGCTAGATGAAAACCTGTTGTGCAGGTTGGAAGAAATGGCTGCGCAATTCAGGTAAGAATCATTTACTTTTGTTATTTTTCCTCTTCTCTTTTAGAAAGAAACCTGAATAAGAATTCCTTTAGCCCAAACTGACTGCGAATTATATTTGACCGCGCTGAACGAATAAGTCAGCTGACGTTAATCTTTTTTATCATATTTTTTATTATATTTTCTTACAGTTTTTATATTATATTTTATTATTGCTTTAAAATTGTAAATATTTATGCCCTTCCATCATAAAAAAAGGACCGGATCTCGGCACTATGAGGGGGAGTTGAAGTGGGAATTTGCTCGGGAGAATTAATTTGACAGGCGTATTAGCAGCACGACCAGATTGAGAATCCTTTCGTGCGGATCTGCCATTAGAGCCCTGGACCGTCAGTTAGACTTTGTTTAATTTCCATTTATACATAAAATAAGTGCACTGATCGTGTGCTGTTGATAATCTACTCGAACTTTCCTCTGCGTCCTTAGGTGAATGTCAGGAGTTAAGAGATTTGAAGAAGGAAATATTAGGGGAAATGGTATGGGGGAGGAAAGATTTAAACAAATTTTGAAAAGTAGAAGTTTTAGTGATGTTAGAAATTTGGGAAAATTCCTTAAGGTGGCAACGATCCACAGGGAAAGTTTTTGGGAAAAGGTGTGGGGGAGGAAAGATATAAACAAATTTTGAAAAGTAGAAGTTTTAGTGATGTTAGAAATTTGGGAAGATTCCTTAAAGTTTACCTGAAAAGCCAACTTATTTTTGTGTCATTTAGTTGAATACACTGAATTATTTGGATTCTGCAAAGGGATTTTTTGTTTTCCACTATCTGCTCTAGTTATGAAGTTCAGAATATCCCCGGCCGTCCCCACAGCGAAAAGTCTACTATGACGCGGGAAATTTTTATCTTAACACAAACAAGGCTTTTCAGTGGGCAGTGGCGATATTGGTGAAGATTGCTTAGTGCCTGAACAAAAAAAAATATCATAAATCTTTCTTGTAAGGCATACAACAAATTAGAGGTACCACAAATCACACGGAAATTCCACTATTTGAAAATCGATTATTCCTGAATAGCGGAACAACCAAGTAACGCATTTTCAGCGGGTCTTCAAGCCAATTTAAGTGAATAGGTGATGGGTAACTAGATTATCCTATCCCAGTCCTTTTCGGTTAAACTTTAAGGTGGCAACGATCCACAGGGAAAGTTTTTTTAGTTCTGTTGTTGAGGTTATGGTTCATTTTGGTTTTAATTTGTTGTTTCCATGGCCCTTGTGCTTTTACGAAAATAAATCTTATCCTAAAGCTTGACATGATAATTTGTTTTTGCCCCCCCCCCCCTCCAACCTTAATTTAGCTACATATTTCCGACATGTAGTTTGTTTATGGGACTGTGCTGTTGATAAAGTGCTGAAACAGTAATACAGTTAAAATTCACATAGATTTCACGGTTATCAAGTCCTTGTATAATTCCCATTTTCACGTAAAAAAAAAGTAGCCTATACTGTAGTAAAAATAATAATATTTATTTTTAACCCACAAATCGTACAAGATGAAAACAATGGATTACAAAAGTAATTAAGAAGACATAATTAGGGAAAACACAAAACATACAAACAAAACCTACTCAAGAGTCATACAGACGAATAATCCCATGAGAGGGTGACAGACGCGCGTACGCCGTTTCGGACAGTTTTATGTGGAGAACAGACCATTTTCTCCGTAACATCCGGTAGGGAGTAAGGAGGGAGAAAAATAAGGCTTTTACAGAAACGAAAGTAAGAGGATCGCATAGCTATAATATCCTTTTTCTTTAAAACAGGATAAACACCAGATAGAAAGAGAATAGAACGGTCACAGAAGGAATAGTATAGCTTGCGAAGAGCTTTCCGATTGTATTTCCCCCTTTTAGCAATAGTTTTCGAATAACCCAATTGAATTTTTAATCTACAATCGGAAACCGTCCGGGATACGATATTTTTTAGTAAGGGTAATACCAAACCACCGAATAGAATGAACATTAGGAGTAGAAAACCAAGCAATTTAAGGACGTGGGCCAGAATTAAAAGACAGATTCGCATTTTTTTTTACATTTAAAGTAAGTAGTGCCCTGCTGTTAATAAACTTCTGAAACAGTCCTCTGCTTCCTTGTAGCTCGACCGGATAATTTGTTATTTTAGAAGTAGTGAACGGAAAGACAAAAATGCTCCTCAGCCGCGATTTGAACCCAGGACCCTCTGCTTTCAAGGCAGGCGCTCTAACCGTTTGGGCTACCGAGGGGCTTGTGAACAGAGTTCGCATACCACTACAGTAGTCCGGTAGAAGCCGGCCATAGAAGCCGGCCACGGATTAAAAAAAAAATTACCCCCCCCCCCCCACCCTTAATTTAGGTTACATAAATGAATGAATTTTATTTATAGCCCGCCAAACAACAAAAGAAGAATGGGCGGAGTAGATAGACAACGAGAAAAAAAAACTAATAACAAAACTTCGTATTAACGTAAATACAAAACACTAAAAATCGAACATTCAGCAAACGGCACAGTAGATCAATATGTACAGACACATTCAGAAAGACCACTTAGAGCTTTTAAGCGATAAATCCTACGTGTAGTTTATTTGTCACTGTTTTCCGAAGTTTGGACATTATTCTGACTCCAGTGGTTTGTCACTCTGGTTTGTCACTCCAGAGTTCGGAAAACTTTGATGTACTAAATCTCTAATCACGTGGCTTATGCAGGAAGTTCTTGGATTAGGGCTTAGAGTTAAGACGTGAGTTCTGGAACGTGGTTTCCAACCTTTGTCAGTGTTGGGACAAGTACTTTGAATTTTTGCTTAAGCATCAAGTATGAAGTACAGGACAGCAAATGTACTTAAGTACCCGATGACCAATTTTGTAGCCTGTGTAGCCTGTAGCTCTATGGTAGTTGTACGAAAAAGTTGGATGTATTGATAGGCTATGCAGTAGTACAAAATATTTTAATTTAATGTGCCTCACACTTTGCTAACCTTAAGCAGTAGCATTCAGTAGCATCCGCCTTGCTCCAATAGCGTCCACTCTTGCGGTAGTAGCATCAAGAACCAATCTGATAGAACTTCTGTCTTTAGTCCCATGCAGCGACTATGAACACCCCCGACAAATCTGAGCGGACCTAGAGCTTTGAGCGGATGTTGATACCCGTTTACTCATCTTCTGTCTTCGCCGTTGCTTATCGCAGAAAAAAGAGTGAAGGATGCTGGCAGGAGGCGTACCCCGCGCGCTGACCCGCTCTGGAGCGCGTCCATAGAACCAATCAGATTTGACTCCTACCTTTCCTCACGGTGGTTTCACAGCGATTTAGTTATTTGTAGAGGTAATGAAACGTGGTGTGGCGCGAAGCTACTAACCTCCGCCCGTTCGTAGCGGACATGGTACCTATGGGGAAATATTCGACTCCGCATAGTCGTATCACAAAGATAGGGAGACGGAGGTTCTGTCAGATCATTTGTTCTTGGTAGCATGTAGTAGCATCAGTTGGTACTGCATGCTGCTTTTTCGTACAACTTCATACTACTATTTTGAGATAATTTTTCGTCGGGTAGTACTTGAGCACTCCGCATTTTAAGTGCTCCACATTGAGAGAACATGCATTTGCAGCTTTGAATGAAGCTCCCGCCATCTAGTTTCTAGTATATCAGTTTTTCTTTCTAAAATCTTTTGGATAGACGCTGCCATAAGCATTTCAAGGTGCGGATTGATGTGATCTACGCAGAAAGTACCTGAGACAGTATTGGCTGCTGGAGATGAATCTCCGCCTTGAGGGAGGAGTCAAGTGTGACAAGTGACAGGTTTCTTTGGCCCCGCCCTGGGGAGGAGCTGCGTAGTGATGAGTTGGTGCTAAAGTACTTGAGGAGAGTACTCGAGACAGTACTTGAAAATGTAGTGGTATCTTGGCATAAGTTTGCCACTGCACGAGCAGCCTCATCAACAGATATCAATAAACCAATGGTTTGAGAATGTTTTTGTTATCCATTTATAGACTTCGGACATAGCCATATATACATAGGGAAATACGCACATTAACTACTACATTATTACACATAACCACAAGTGAAACGAAATGACAAATCAACGAACCACAAGTTCATGACCCAGTTTTTTCCAAGGTGGCAGTAGAAGTTGAAAAATTGGAGTGGAAAGAACTCTAGCTTGTTAGTTATTTCCACATCCCGCTTTAGCTATTGCAGATGTTGCAAACCTTTAGTAACAATATGCCCCTCCCTCCCACCCAACTTCCTTGTTTCTAGTAGACAAACACCCTTAGGCGCTCCTTCTATGCGCCTCCTCTAGCTATTCCCGAAGTTTGAGAACTTTCCATCAACATTATGCTTCCAGCATCCTCATTTCCATTAGATAACAGCAAACATCCGTTCCCCCGGGGAAGTGTCCGTGTCCGAGTCGATTGCAATATTCAAATCTCGTCTGGACATGGAGAGGGACAAAACCCAATTCAGATATCAGTACCGTCAATCCTGTTGAGTTACGCCTCGATTCAGGAACCGGAAAATGGAAGACCGTCCAACCAGAAAACCAACAAAAACTTGAGAATAACTTAATCGCTCCTAAGTGCGAATCAGTGTACAGTAGAGGTATGCTTATTTGAACGTTTGTTGACTTTGAACTTTACCGTTTTCATGCACTTGCTGTGACTAAAGTAAACGAACAGTTAGCCAATTTTTGTAATTAAGAGCCATTGAAAACAACTGAGTAGGTATTTTGGATCTTCATTCTACCACGTATCCCAAAACTACACTGTTCATATTTAAGTAACTGTTCAAATAAGCATACCTCTACTGTAATTAAAATACCCCTCTCACTTTTTACTGTTTATGTTCCAGTATTTGAAATAATTGAATGCTTTTAACAGATAACCCACGGCTTTGCCTGTTGTAAGTCTTTGTCCTGGCCCATTAACTTCTAGCTAAAAATACAGACACATAACCGGTAAACTGAGCTTCTCACAAGCCATCATCGGGAGCATGATACGTATCATTCTCACTTTTTACTGTTTATGTTCCAGTATTTGAAATAATTGAATGCTTTTAACAGATAACCCACGGTTTTGCCTGTTGTAAGTCTTTGTCCTGGCCCATTAACTTCTAGCTAAAAATACAGACACATAACCGGTAAACTGAGCTTCTCACAAGCCATCATCGGGAGCATGATAGGCATCAAAAGTAGCAAAACATGGAAATTGTAAAATCAGTGTGGTATCGTTAGGGTGTTTAGAATGTACCGTATGAAGTTCAGGTGTCCAAGCTCACGAATGTGTGTAGTTATTCCGGTAGTAGGTTGCAAAAGTATTAAGTCCAACAGGTTCTATGAGGTAATAATTAGCCGACTCTTATCATTGGTAGCGGTTCCCTTAGCCTCAAGTGGAGTTGTTAGACTCGGACTCTTGACTCGTCTCGATAAAGGTGGGGCTTCACTACCCAGATTTTTCGCCCGGATTCTGGGTTCCCGTTTTCTTCGATATCGGTTTGGGTCGTGAAGACAGATCTGAAAGCACCCCGGACGCGTCCGGGAATCTGGTAGAAAAATTTACCAGATTCCCGGATTCTGGGTGAAAAGAAGTGGGAATTTGAAAGTAGTTTTCATTTGACTTGGAGAAATTCTGTTGAGATGTTAAAATCTAAGAAAATGACAAAAGTGCTGACAAATGCCCAAAAGTGGACTGTGAAGTGACATTTGATTTGATTTCTGCCGGGACCGTCTTCCACGAGGGGTTGCTCACTCCCAAAATGGTTGTACAGTGGTGCCCAGCCGGTGCCCAGCGGTGCCCGGGTGAGCCCAGCCGGTTCCATAAATCACAAATCTGGTGACACTAATTTATTGAACATTCGAAAAAAAAAATTATTTGAGAAAGGCAGAACCCAAAATGCTAATTAGATTAATTCACCTATTATATTTCTCAATACTCAGTCGGCTCTTCAGTATCCTACCCTAATGTACTTATACGTTTTCTTGGAAACTACTTGAAAATTCAGACTCGAAGCAAGAGTTCCATGGGCGGTACGCGACATGGCCAATCAAATCTTATCTCAACTTCGGGACACTAACGTGGAAATACTTGAATGAAAAAATCTTTTGAATCACCGCCAGTCTAGTATACTAGCCCTTTTTGGGATCCCAAAACGTTAGTGGCGGATACCTATGACATCGCAAAAGTTGTCTGTCTGTCCGTCCGTCTGTAAGCACGATAACTCTCGAAGGGAATGAGATGTTTTGATGAAACTTGGTGTGAGGATTCTTTGGGTCAAGAGTAAGGTTGAGTTCGTAGATGGGCCCTGTAGCCCTACATTTAGGGATGGGGGAGGGGGTTTAAATTAAGGGGCAAACAAAATGTTTTGAAAAAGCTAATGTGATAGTGCTAATGTGATAGTCGATTATGGGGTAAGAAGAAGTTCAGCATGAACACGACGGTGAAAACCATTTTCTCGCCGGACAAGTAGTTCGCCCGGAATCCGGCCAAAACCGGAAAATTCGTTAAAAACTAAAGTTTTATTTGAAGTTGATTAGATGTTCGATTTAAAGGTAAGAAGACATGCTGAACACGATAGTGAAAACCATTTTCTCGCCGGACAAGTAGTTCGCCCGGAATCAAGCCGAAACAGGAAAATTTGTTAAAAGCAAAAGTTTTATTTGAAGTTGATTAGATGCTCGATTCAAAGGTAAGAAGACATGCTGAACACGATGGGGAAAACTATTTTCTAGCCGGACAAGCAGTTCGCCCGGAATCCGGCCGATACCGGAAAATTTGTTAAAAGCAAAATTTTTATTTAAAGTTGATTAGATGGCAGATTTAAGGGTAAGAAGAGACGCTGAATCTGTATATGAACACTAGCATGAACACGACGGTGAAAACCATTTTCTCGCCGGACAAGTAGTTCGCCCGGAATCCGGCCAAAACCGGAAAATTCGTTAAAAACTAAAGTTTTATTTGAAGTTGATTAGATGTTCGATTTAAAGGTAAGAAGACATGCTGAACACGATAGTGAAACCCATTTTCTCGCCGGACAAGTAGTAATTTGTTAAAAGCAAAAGTTTTATTTGAAGTTGATTAGATGTTCGATTCAAAGGTAAGAAGACATGCTGAACACGATGGGGAAAACCATTTTCTAGCTGGACAAGCAGTTCGCCCGGAATCCCGGAAAATTTGTTAAAAGCAAAATTTTTATTTGAAGTTGATTAGATGGCAGATTTAAGGGTAAGAGAGACGCTGAATCTGTATATGACAATCATTTTTTACCCGGACATATAGTTCGTCCGGAATCCAGTTGAAACCGATTTTTTTTATAAGGCAAAGTTTTATTTAAGTTGATTAGATGTTCTTTATAGGGATAAGGAGATACGCTGAATTCGTTTCTGAACTATAGTTCGCTTGGAATTCGGCCGAAACCGGAAATTTGGCAGGAGTAAAGCAGGAAGTTTCGATCAGTATCGTCAAAATAGATATGGCTTATACAGGTATATCTGAACTTCGTTTTCTCAGATGATTAGCCTGGCGAAGACTGGATCTGGTGAAGACAAGACCTAGTTGTCTGGATCAAATATTAACATTTTTGTGATCCCATCGAAACCTTTGGTCTTGTTCATGCAGGGTGCTCAAAGACGGAGACAAAGACGGAGGCTCACGTCCTATTGGTCGGTTATGACGCGTACTTCAAGGAACGCGTCATAGCTGACCAATAGGACGCGAGACTTCCTCTTTGTTTACAAACTTGCAAGGCTTCAAACTCTCATAAAAAAGAACATTAATTTGCAAAAGTTGTACTATTCCAACAAGAAGAAGCCAGAATTCCAACAACTATCTGACTCGCAGCAGCTATCCAAGGTCGGTAATTTACTCTCAAAGTCGAAAGTCCTATACTTCCTAATGTTAAATTTGTTCGTTATTCTCCCGCCGTTTTCGTCGGATATGGTGCAATCTCTCTACTGTGTGAATAGGAGTTATCAGAAGCAACAAGCTTCACAACACAACAATTTTTATTCTTCTTCTTTTCTAAATTTCGTCACGTGCATCGATTCATCATTAAAAAAAAATCATATATGGCACTTTTTACATTTTTCATTTCGGTGCCCAGCCGGTGCCCAACGGTGCCCAGGGAGGGTGTACAGTGGTTCCCAGCGATTGAGCAACCCCTCGGTCTTCCATAATCCGGACCCCAGATTCTGGGGCGTCTGGGTAGTGAAGCCCGACCTTAAGCCTTTTTCACGATCTCGGTCTCGCGTCGCTTGTGGAGCAGGACTCGGACCTCGCCTCGAAATCCGGCCGAATTAAAATACCTGTCGTACCTACAATGCCATTGCAGTCTATTTCCGTAATTACATCCATTAATTCTTAAGCATTCTAAACCGCGAACGACACCTTATTAATTTTCCCACTTGCCGCGTTTCACTATTATCCATGCGCATCATGCTCCCGACGATTGTTCGGGTGTCATATCATTGATGCGTAAAATCGGTTATTTGAATACTCTTGATGATGCAAAATCGCCGTGTAGCTAGCGGAAGAGCCGGAAGCGGCACCACAGCTGTCCCCAACGAACGTTGAGTTGTTAGGGCGACATTTTCTCGTCCCTGGAGTGTTTTGAACTTCGTCATATACAGTATTTATCCATGTCCTGCTAGAAGTCAATGAGCCTGGGAAAATGGCTTATAACACCCAAAGCCGTGTATAATTTGTTAAAAGCAGAGCCTAGTTGTACAGTATTTAACTAGTTTCGGATATTGGAACATAATCAGTAAATAGTGCGAGGCTGGTGTGCTAAGAGTCCAAATAAACGTCTCGGCAAAATGAAATCAAGTACAATATCAACTGAAGATATTTTGTGCGAGGTTTGAAAAAAAGATAACTTAACTTTAGGACTCGGGGGTAACTCGGTCTTGAGACGCCTTCTCGAAGTCCAGGATCGTCTTGACTCGGTGTGCGTGACTTCGATCTCGGACACGCTGGACTCGGGAACCAGCTCTCGCCTCAACCAACATTTACGAGTGAAGTAATAATTTATAAACGTTAGCTGCACACCCATTTGTCGCTGCTTAGCCATTCCAGCTCCCCCTCTAAAAACACACACACAATTTATTGTTCGGCAAACGCCCGTTGACGCTTCTAATGACCTAGTTTCGGTGGTTAACCAAGTTTCCTTGAACTGCAGGGAGATCTGGCGGAGAACTAGTTATTCCGGAGTTTAGGGAAAGAAACGATCACGTAACTTCAGCGAAAAAGATCCTAATAAATAATTAGACGCGTATTTTTTACACGTCTTATAGTATTACAGAGAAGTTAAGCAGATTTTCGGAATCAAATTTTACTTCAAGTCATACCTACCGGCGGAGAGCCTGCGCCTGTGGTTTCAGCTACGAACGAACTGCCTGCCAGTACGTGGCCGGAGTAATTGGGATAATAAGATTCCAAATAGTAAGCGACAATGCCCCCTGTGCTTTTATACAGAGGAAGAGGGACACTTTCTGGTAGAATACGAGCAACTCTCAGACCCCAGGAGACATTTTCTTAATTTTCTTAATGGGGATACTATCAAGTTCCCCGATGTTCTTGAAACAAAAAATAAAGCAAAGATACTTAAAATATGCCAATTTTTAAAGAGTGTATTAGTTGAATAAAGATATTGATTGATATAAAGTGTATTGTTTCCGCTATGTATTTTGTACGGCGAATTGGCTATTAAATATTCATTCATTCATAACCTCATTCATATGTGTACTCACAACAAGTTCACATGCGCTCGAATGCCTGCAGTCCCCCGGCCAACAAGTGTGCCAATTTACAACTTGATACGTACCGCTCTTCACAAGTTATTATGAATTGTACTAAAGTCAGTGAAAACCGAAGACCAAAAGCCGGCTTGGTCGATCGCAATCGTTGACCGTCAGTGCGGACACTACTGAAACCAAGATCTTCAGGAGGAATGTGTCCGAGAAAAAATTAAACTTAATTATTTTTATTAATGATCAGTTGTACCCGTACAAGATGGAGTTACAAAAATAAAGAAAAAGAAACAACAAAACAATTGAAAAATTAGCAGTGAACATAGCCTAGTGACACCATTATAATGACCATTTAGCGAGATTTATTCGGTCAAGCGACTAAAGCATGGCAAACGAACACGTGATAGATATCTCAATTGTGATAATTGTTTTCACATTGTGATAATAATAAGCTTTTGGACAATAAATCGATACAGATCGTGTCAAGATACTCATGCGCAAATACTGCGTCGTTCTGACTTCGGCTTCTAACGGTTCATAAATATATAAAAATTAAATTAAACCTGCTCGTCTTTTTTTGTTTTTGTTTTAATTGTCAGTGCCATTGGCTAGGGTTTTGTTATTTCTGTTACGAATCAATTAGTCAATTAACAAAGCGCCATTTTTGCATGCTACTGGCATGTCTGCCGCTTTGTGATTTTTTTTTTACCTTGCCTTAACGACGGACGGTTTTTCTTTGGTTTCTTCGCAAGCTCCCTATTCCAGACGAAGATATTATTGTATTTTGCTAGCCAAGTGCTTTTAAGGTCACTAAAATTGATTGATATATATATACGGAAGGATCATTAATCCCTCTCTTATCACCTTCTTTTCTTCTAGCCTATCAACCAAGAAGCTGCAGAACATTGCTGAGAAGTTCCGTCTAACCTTTAAAAGCTACGACGCGACAGACTTTGAATTTATTGCCAGATTCCTGGACAGATATGGCCGACCCCAGCCTTTCAAGACGGTCGAAGAAGCAGAGCAATCAGATAAAGCCATTCGGTAAGAGTTTTGCGTAAAAGTCAGGCTTCTCTTCTACATTTTTCTTCCGCATTCCAGACGGCCTTTTTAGTTGAGACGGAGCTGGAAGTAGACATGGGCGAATCCGAATCCGGATTCCAATCCAGGATTCGTCCTTTTGGCAGGATTCGAATCTTCTGCTTATCAGGCTGGATTCGGACTCGGATTCCAAACCCTCAATCTTTCGAATCCGCTCAAATTTCTAGTCTACATCCTTCAAGTTTCCGTTTTCCCGGTGTTTACACAGTGGGCTTAGGAAATCCAACTTTTCACGTTGGGGGGACAACTCCTCGCACTTGCAAAGAAGATGGCCCAGACCCCCTACATTAACTTCACAAAAATTGGCACCTGCGGCTTAGAGAGGCGTTACTAGCCAAAATGTTTGGGGGGGGACAAGGTATTTACCGACTGTTTTTGCAGAAAAAACGACTGTTTTCAAGAAAAAACGACAGTTTTGAAAAAAAATTGACTGATTTAAAAAAAAAAATAGACTGTTTTCATGAACAAAATCAACTGTTTTGACGAAAAATCTCGGCGCTTCGAGCCGACTCGGTTATTTTTTTTATCGACTGGCCGACAACATTGGGGGGGGCGTCCCCCCTCCCCCCAGTCGTGACGCTCCTGTCGGCTTATCCCTTGTCTCCGACATTCTAATATCAGAGATATTTCCGAAAACTGGGAGACAGTTTGCTCGCCATGAACGCAAACATCTTAAAGGTAAATTCAACTTAAAATAAATCTCTTCACCAAACCTTACCTTACCTTTGCTACCTTGTAGTACCTAAGTGTTTCAACTTTCAGACCTTCCCGTTTTCCGCGCCCATTCCTTGATTTCTGGGCTCACGTTTTACTTCCGAGTTCAACACCTATAATCGACAGGTTAGCAAATCCCACCCGTCTCTGAAAAGCCATCCCATCGTGACGGCGCGAACCTTGACTATGCGAAATACCCTTGCAAGACCCATATGAGCTTCCGGCTCTTGTTATACCAAGAACAAATTATCAGATAGAACCTCTGTCTTTAGTCCCATGCAGCGACTATGAATACCCTGACAAAACTGAGCCGACCTAGAGGTATTTAATCTAGCTTTGAGCTAATGTTGATACCCGTTTACTCATCTTCCGTCTTCGTCGTTGCTCATCGCAGAAAAAATAAGGCAAGAGGCGTACTCCGCGCGCTGACCCGGTCTGGAACGCGTCCATAGAACCATTCATCTTTGACCTCTACTTTTCCTCGCGGCGTCTTCACAGCGATTTAGCTATTTGTAGAGGTAACGAAACGTGGTGTGGCGCGAAGCTGCTAACCGCCGCTCGTTCTTAGCGGACAGGGTATGGGGAAATATTCGACACCGCACAGTCATATTACAGAGAAAGGGAGACGGACGTTCTGTCAGATTATTGGTTCTTCACTACACTAAAAGAACCGTTTCAGCGGAGTGCTCGACATCAGACAGCTAGGAGTGGTTGGGTGGTATAAAGCTTTTCGCTCAATGGGCGATACGAAAAGTTTTTGTGTGAAAGAATTTTCAGTTGTTACTTAGTCTTACAATAAAAGTGCGGAACTGGAATCTGGGCGTGTGCGAGATATTTCTGTCATGCAAAATACTCCTAGCGGGCTCGTTAGAAGAAAAGGATATAGTACCCCCCCCCCCCCGTCCCCCTGTCTATCTTTGAGTCTATTCATTTCAGTTTACCCCACGGAACAAATATCCGAACTAGTTCGACGGGTCGTCGTGAAAATACTTCTAGCGGGCTAAGTTAGAAGAAAAGGATATAGCCCCCCTCGTCTATCTTCGAGTCGATTCATTTCAGTTTAAATGAATCGTGCCGGGAAGTCTGTAGGTAGCAACAGTTGGGAGGAGTACTACATTCTGCTGTCACTTGTGTTTTCCGTACAAAAAAAAACAACGGAGAAACAGGCAACGAATATGAGTAATAGCAAGAATAAATAATCAGATAGAACTACTGTCTTCAGTCACCTGCAGCGACTGTAAAATATCCCGACAAACTGAGCGGACCTAGAGGTATTTACTCAAGCTTTGAGCTGATGGTGATACCCGTTTACCCTCTTCTGTCTTCGCCGTTGATTATCGCAGAAAATACTAAATATTGCTTGCAGGAGGCGTACTCCGCGCGCTGACCCGCTCTGGAGCACGTCCTTAGAGCCAATCAGGTTTGAATGCTAGTTTTCCTCACGGCGCTTCACAGCGATTTAATTTAGCTATTTGTAGAGGTAACAAAACGTGACGTGGCGCGAAGCTATTAAACTCCGCTCATTCGTAGCGGACAGGGTATGGGAAATATTTGACTCCACATAGTCATATTACAGAGATAGGGAGACAAAGGGTCTGCCAGATTATTTGTTCTTGATAATAGTATTGAACTGAAAAGCCAAACCTTACTACTATTATTGTGTCCGTTTCAAGGGCTAGCTTCACAGGAGAATAGCCCCTTCGAGTAAAGTCTGGTTTCTGCATAAGGCCCCGCCATTTGGGTCCTGTTGATGTACTTGGCTCCGACATTAGAGAGTTTTCGGAAATAGGCTTGTTGCTCACGTTAGCACCTCAGCTGACATCTGGTGGTACATATTGGAAACCTCAGTTTTCGGAACCCTAAATCTGTAACCAATTACAGCAGCCAATTACATGGAAAAGAAACACCCTTGTACAGTGTGTACACTTTACTTACTTTATTCTTTCCAATCCAATCAAGAAAAAAACTACAGTGTGGCTCTTTTTCAAATTTCAAGCTTAACAGTCCAAGTATGTGACGCTAAAGATAGCGTTTTTCGCTCAGAGTCCACTTTTTCGAACGCTAAATTTTCACCTTATTTGTCATCAGCATCATCACTTTAGCGGGAGCGACAACTTTAACGTACGGTATTTAGCTCTCACGCAAGTTTCCGAAAACTCTCTATTAAAGGATCGTACACTTTTAAATCCAACTTTGGTATTTTTTTTTTGTCACGGTAATATTCCCTTGTTCAAGTCCCATCTCCACTTAACAATCTCCACTTGCATATCAGCTTGAGCCTGAAGAGGCCCCTTGCCAAGAATATCTGAAATATAGCTCTAATAAAATTCGTTTTTCACTCAATCAATTTTCTCCATATCCGGCTAATTTCTCTTCCCAATTTTTACATAGTTTCATTCCATCATTTATTTCTGGTCAAATCTTGTAAGTGTACTAGTTAAATTGTTCCGTTTCTGTGTATTTTGTAAATATTTTTTTTATTCCTATTCTAGCGTTATTTAGAGCTGTTTTAATTGGACAAATTAAATGGGATTGATTGATTGATTTATTGATTTTACTGAAGAGAAATATTGCCTTACTCGATATTTTAAGACAGTAGCAAACTCATATTTAACAATTATTCATTGCTTAGGCTTTCGAAGTAAGTGTCTCAACACTATGTACGTGTTCTCTAGGTTCTCTCTTTATATGCGATTTTTTCTTACAATTTGCATCATTTTCCTGAAGCAGCGGCCGTTCCCTTTTGGCATTCCTGACGCCTTTTAGAGAGTCGTCCTTTCTTTCTTTCGTGATCGACAGCAGAAACAGAATCAGTTTTCAGGTCTCTTACAGCTATCCGGGAAATCTGGGATTGTTTTTTTTTCCTAGAATAATTTAGACTGAGTGGACGAAAAGTTGATTGATTCTAGAACCTCTCTGTTTTTCGAGGATAACTTTTTGACCAATTGGGTTAACGGAATACGTGGTGAAGAAGTTTATTAGATTTTGTTGGATTTGGAGGGGGCTTTTTCGTAAGGTGTCAACTGGATATTGGATTTTTGAGAAGGCGTCGAAGCCGGTCTTTGGAAAGTTAGAATAGTCAGCAGGGATATTTGCAGACTTCAATTTCTGCCATTAAAGCACTTCACGTCTGAATGCCTAAAGTAGTACAGAAAGTAATTCGCATTGATGCAATTACCATTCGTTGGTTTATTGAGCTAACAGTAGTTCTTCAAATTTTAACCGAATAGGGCTGAAATACGAAAGTCTAGTTACCGATCCACTTAAATAGGCCTAAAGACCCGATGAAAATTCGTTACTTCGTTGCTTCGCTATTCATATCATCGACCGCCGAGTGAACTTTTTCTTCGGATATGTTGTACCTCCATGTGCTTGTACCTCTCTTACATTCTTAGCAACTACAACGGTGAACGATATCCAACACCCAATAGAGGCAGAGCAAAATAACACTAGGGAGTAGCGCCAAGACTTGCAAAAAGTGACACACACTCGAATAGCAGCGACACTAGCACCAGTTAGCGATAGTGAACGTCCCTACTGAAACTCATTCAGTCGTGCACCAGCGCTGGCTCCAGTAACTTCATACTGTGAACACAGCAGGAAAAAAGATGAAACCTTCGCTTTTTCCTCCATGGGTGCAGACCTCATCTTGGCTTTATTAGAAATTTCTAAACACGCAAGTTTGTCTCGGTTTAAATGCCGTAAGCGTCCCAAAGCATAGGTTTTGACCAGAGCAAAATAGCGAGTCCAGATAAGCAATCAGCTTTGTCTTCTACTTTTCCTCAAGGTGGCTTCACAGCGATGTAGCTAATTGTAGAGGTAATGACACGTGATGTGGCGCGAAGCTACTAACCTCCGCTCGTTCGAAGCGGCGGAGGTACGGGGAAATATTTGACTCCGCATAGTTCATAGTACAGAGGTAGGGAGTCGAAGGTTCTATCTGATTATTTGTTCTTGGTATAATCCTTTTTTTCCTTCGTCGTCCTTAATTGCCTGCTTTATCGAAAGCAACAGGTTGTTCATCCAGTTCCTTTTTTTCAGCCTTGCCGAGAAATTGTCCCTACCAGATCCGTCCCAGGTCCCGGCGGATAGGACTTTCGGAAGGAAAATGTTATTCCTTCTGTCCGAACAGGGGGAGAAAGTCTGTCAGGTCCTGAGTGGAATCCTCGCAGGAAATCATCCCGATGTGCAAAGTGAGTAAAGCTCTTCCTTGATCTTTTTCCGAAATTTGACGTTCGCTGATTGGAAAATCTGGCTGAAAATTGGAAAGAAAGCAGAACGAATCAGTAGGAAGTGTACATTTTCTTCCCGCAAAATCCTAACATCAGCCAATCTTCCCCGATCTTTTTCCGAAATTGGACATCTGCTCGTTAAAAAAGTTGGCTCAGAATCGGAGAGAAAGCAGAACGAATCAGTAGGAACTGTACCTTTTCTTCCGGCAAAATCCTAACATCAGCCAATCTTCCCCGATCTATTTCCGAAATTTGACATCCGCTCGTTAAAAAGTTCGCTGAAAACTGGAGAGAAAGCAGAACGAATTAGTAGGAGCGGTACATTTTCTTCTCGCAAAATCCTAACCTCAGCCAACTTTAGGCTACTAAAAAAAAAACAAAAAAACAGAAAATCAGTTTGCCGTTCACAGCCAATCTATTCAAATCATAGTTGTGTATCTAGTGTTTAGTTTTCGTTCAAGCCGCCAAATGTCACATATGACAGAATTATAGTACTTGAGTACAAGTTCGGTACTTAAAACTCAAGTACTACTTAAGTAGACTAAAAAAAAACAACGGAAAAATCAAGTTTGCCCTTCACAGTCAATCTATTCAAGTCATTAATTCTTCAGTTAATGTTCAGTAATCCGCAAAAATTATTCAGTACCTCTGACTGGATTAACTAGCTCAGGGACACGTTACGATTTTTATGGCACTTGCAGCTTCGCTCAAGTGCCATATACCGATCACTTTTCCGTCGGTCGGTCTGTCTGTCGGTCTGTCGGTCGGTCCGGTGATCGCGAGTTAGGGTACTTGCAGATGTGCTAGGACGATGAAACTTGGCAGGCATATCGGGGACCCGATCAAACTAACTTGCAAATAATCACTTCCCCGATCCGACCTCCGTGGAGGGAGTAAAGGGCGGGGGAATCCGGAAAATTTAGTAGTTTTTGTAAAACCCCTACCCCTTTCTTTACACTAGTAGGTCTGCGCGCGGCGTGACGTCACTCTTTGCATCGCTACACTCTGTTAACATTGGAAAGAGCTAGTGCATTCGAGGGTCAAAGGGGTTTGTATCTGTGGTGCAGTGCGGGGGAATATGGAAAATTGAGTGTTGTGTAACTTTCGAACGGGTGATCGGATTGGGACGAAACTTAATATCTGAATGAATGACATATCTCTGATGTTCCATTTGAAGTCCGAACCGGATTCGACATCTATGGGGGAATTGGGGTGGGGGAAGACCGGAAACCTCGAGAAACGGTTATAATGGAGGGATCGGAGTAAAACTTGCTGGGTAGAACAAGAATCTGCTCCAGATAATTTTTTTACACGTTTGGACTGGACCCGGACACTTGGGGGGGGGAGGTGGAGGGGAGTTTCACGGAATTCTGGTGATGGCAGTTTTTGGGATTTTCACGACGAAACTTGGGAGGTGTATCAGGGACCCGGTCAAACTGACTTGTCAATAAAAATTCACTCGATCTGATAGTCGTGGGGGGATCGGAGGGAGGAGGAATCCGGAATATTTAGCCATGCGTAACTTTGGAACGGGTGATCGGGTTCGAGTGAAATTTAATAACTGAACAGAGCCTGTGGTGATCTTTTTCATGTCCGGACCGGATCCGACAACAATTGGGGGGGGGGAATACGTGACCGGATTGGACTGGAGAGATCGGGATGGAACTTTGTGGGAATAACAAACAAGTCCAAACTGAACCGGATTGGCTCCGGCGACTGTGGGGGGAGTTTGAGGGGCGGGTCCGGAATTCCGGTGATCGCGAATTAAGGTACTTCCAGATGTGCTAGGACGATGAAATTTGGCTGGAATATTAGAAATTCGACAAGATTGGCTTAGAAATCGCCACTTTTCAAATCCGACCATTCATAAAGTACCAATCATGACCGCAAATTAAGAAAAATACTTTTAAGCAAAATATGCATTTCCATGATCCCCATGAGCTCATGATCATTTTTGCCTCAAGGGTTTTGCTTACAAATGAAGTTCTAGCTCCCTTAAAGTGTGCATCTTAACCGCAAGGTCGAAAAGTACTTTTTATCAAACGATACATCTGAACCCAATGTCAGTTGTCCCACAAGGGTTTTGCAAAAAAAAAATATTTCTTGCACCCTTAAAGTGCGCAAATTATTGGAAAAAAAAATACTTCTGATCATACGTATATATCAATGATCCCTAAGAGCCTGCTATCGTTTTTGCCTCAAGGGTCTTCCTTACAGATGAATTTCTAGTGCCTTTAAAGTGCGCGTCATTACAGCCAAGTTCAACGATAATATACTTTTTCTCTAGCTCCCTTAAAGTGCGCATCTGAACCGCACAGTCGAAAATTACTTTTGATCAAACAATACATCTCAACCCTTGCAAGTGCCATATGAGCTTACAGCTCTTGTTGAGCAGAGCAATCTTGAAGCATATTACCAAGAACAAATAATCTGATAGAACCTCCGTCTCCCTATCTGTGTGATACGACCATGCAGGGTCGAATATATTCTGATACCCTGCCCGATGCAAACGAGCGGAGGAGGAGCTACGCGGTCATCATAATTGTGATCTCTACAAACAGCTGTATCGCGGTACAACTCGGCAGAAGAATCCGAACGCCGTCTCAGTCGTCCTTTACGGCTGATTGGATGTCTGCCGTACTGACGTCACGAGTGACGCGCTGTAGAGCGGGCTCTCCACGCATGCAAGGCATCCTACGGTTTTTCACCTCGTACGAGCAACGGCGTAGAGGGAAGTAGACGGGTATCAAGTCAAACCTCACAGCATGTACCGTCGCTGTTTTTCTGCGATAAGCAACGGCGAAGACGGAAGTTGACTAAACTGAGATCAACACCGCTCAAAGCTAGAATAAATACCTCTAGGTCCACTCAATTTTGTCGGGGTATTCATAGTCGCTGCATGGGACTGCATGAAGACAGATGTTCTGTCAGATCATTTGTTCTTGATACCGAACCTTCTTGCAGTTATCAACTGACATCTCACCTGACAGATAAATCGATCGCTACAGTATCGATCTAACTTGGGTACTTGGTAGGCCTATGCTCTATATTTTAAGTCCGAAACACGCCAATGAACCTCCGGAAGAACGAGAAACGTCACCCAGGCGAACCCTCAAATTTGATTCGAATCTTGTGCCAACAAATCAACAACGTCTGTCGTGTGTCGCGCCAGTGACGTTTCTGGCTCTTCGCTAGGCACACGGCGGTTCTTTGAGCGTGTTCCACCCCCTAACCCCCTACTTACCGTAGTTACTACGCTAGGCTGGAATGCTTTTTGGGATCCCAAAACGTTAGTGACGGATACCTATGACATCGCAAAAAGTTGTCCGTCTGTACGGTCTGTAACTTTCGAAGGGAATGAGATATTTTGATGAAACTTGGTGTGAGGACTCTTTGGGTCAAGAGTAAGATCAAGCTCGTAGATGGGCTCTGTAGCCCTATATTTAGGGGTGGGGGAGGGAGGGGGTTGAAATTAAGGGGAAAACAAAATATTTTTAAACGGCTAATGTGATAGTCGATTATGAGGTAAGAAGACATGATGAACACGATGGTGAAAACCATTTTCTCACCGGACGATTACTTCGCCCGGAATCCGGCCAAAACCGGAAAGTCTGTTAAAAGTAAAAAGTTTTATTTGAAGTTGATCAGATGTTCGATTTAGGGGTAAGATGACATGCTGAACACGATGGTGAAAACCATTTTCTCGCCAGACAAGTAGTTCGCCCGGAATCCGGCCAAAACCGGAAAGTTTGTTAAAAATAAAAGTTTTGTTTGAAGTTGATTAGAGGTTTGACTTAGGGGTAAGAAGACGTGCTGAACACGATGGTGAAAACCATTTTCTTGCCGGGCAAGTAGTTCGTCCAGAATCCGGTCAAAACCGGAAAGTTTGTTAAAAGTAACAGTTTTATTGGAAGTTGATTAGACGTTCGATTTAGGGATAAGAAGAACACATTTTCTACCCGGACAACTTGTTCGCCCGGAATCCGGCCAAAACCGGAAATTTGGCAGAAGTAAAGCAGGAAGTTTCGATCAGTATCGTCAAAATAGATATGGCTTATAGCGGTATATCTGAACTTGGTTTTCTCAGATGATTAGCCTGGCGAAGACTGGATCTGGCGAAGACAAGACCCGATTGTCTGGATCAAACCTTAAATTTTTGGGATCCCATCGAAACCTTTGGTCTTGTTTATTTTTTCGGTCAAATATCAGGCCGCGGGCTGATCGGACCAATCACGTTGCAGAGATGCGTAGTTACTACGCTCCCGAGCGTGGTAAGCAAATAGTTACTATTAGTTACTATTTTGAGAAGGTTGGAACGGTCAGCGTAGTAACTTTTCGTGAGGCTGGAACGGAAATAATAACTAATATTTACTATTGGTAGAGGGGTGGAACACGCTCTTTATCGACATGCAGAGTTAGTTATCAATAGTACTGAATTCTACGTTTGTCTTTTTTCTTCTTTGCTTTTCTTTCTCTTTTCTCTTATTTGTACACAGTTATGTCTCACCCTCTCCATTCCCAAATCCTCCCTTCCCACTACCAAAACCTCAGAGATAGCCCAAAACAAACGGTAAGCTTTAGGGTACCCAAACTGTGTCCTGTACTTGCAGAACACGTCAGATATACAAAAAGGTTTATTCCAGAATTTGTAAAACTTTCAAAACGAAGCATGATTGATTTTCAAGTGCATTGAAACAGAAATCGTAAATATTTGTGTTGATAATAATCGCAAATTTAGTTGTAACCACGAAAGTAGGCTATATCTGTAAAATAAAACTTTATATCTGTCTATCTATTCATGGTGGGTAAAAAGTAATAATAAAAGTTATAATATGGACTTTAAGTGCAATCATAATTATATCATTGAAAGACCTTGAATTAATTCATTTTTCTTCCACTCTAGTCTTATGCAAGTTTTACTCCCAAACTCCTCTGAAATAGCCCTAGTTTCATACTACAGACACGACTGCCATTTCCTCTTTTAAGTGTTTTCCCCAGGGTCTTTCCCCGTTTCCTTTTTGGTGTAGACACGTACTTTTGGTTAGTAGAATGGTCCTGGTTGGAAATCCTGGACACGAATAGTCCACAAGGGCAACTAGGACTGTTTGAGGTAGATCGTGTTTCAGGAAAAGATTGGTCCCTGGATTAGATCGAAGATGGGGGAGCGTTGGATTTTGTCGACCTAAGGTGCCGGGGATACTAGGAATTATTCGTCTAAAGCTCGGTTGATACTTTTCGGGAGCGTTTGACTTTTCGGGAAGATTCGTGTTAAGAACTGCCAGGTCTGATCAGTTTTAAAGGACCCCTCTTGCTTCTTTTGCCTTGTATATTAGGCCTAGCTCTCTTATTGGATTATAAGCTTCTGAAAACCCCGCCTTTCGTCCTTTCGTTTTGCACCTACGACTCTCTGCGCCTTTTCGGCCTAGCCGAGTTTTGAAAATCACGCAACGCAACGCTGTGTATCAAGTTACATTATATTTCGTTAAATTTATCATAGATTTATAGGGTAGGTACGTAGCTGTTTTCAACGGTAAAATTTTTAACAAGCACTGAATGTTAGAATTTTTATTCTCCACAGTGCTTGTTTAGTGTATTTGCAGTTTTGTAAATTAAACAAGAGCTGCAAGCTCATATGGCACTTGCAAGCTTTTTAGCTTGTATTCAAGTTATGGTAGTAGGATGTGAATGGTTAGTAGCTTTGCCAGTGTGATGGGTTGTTTGGTACTACAGTTACGTTCAAAAGAAATGGTCACTTAGTTATATTTGCTGTTGTATAATATATTTGAACAATTTGTTTTAAGTATTTTGACATCTTATGGAAAAATCAGCGAAATTTTCAAGCACTTCCTTTTGACGGTGACGCTCGGGAGGTTCCGATCGCTCCATTCTAACCGTGTCACATGATTTTCGGTTCCTCCCTCCGACCCCCCCCCACATTCATCGGATCCGGTCTCGACTTGAAATGGTATATCTGAGACATGTGGTCTTTCCAAATACCAAGTTTTATTAAGATTGAATCACCCGTTCGAAAATTGTGAATGTCAATAAAATTCCGGATTCCGACTCCCCTCCCTCCCCCCACTATGGTCGGATCGGGCAAGTGATTATTTCCAAGTTAATTTGGCCGAGTCCATTATAAACCTGCCAAGTTTCATCGTCCTAGAACATCTGGAAGTAACTTAACTCCGTAACACCGGAATTCCGGAACCCCACTCCAACTCCCCCCGTAGTGCACGAATCCAGTCCGGGTCTGTCAATGATGAACCTAGGGATTGTTTTTGTTCCTCCCACCAAGTTTAATCCCGATCGCTCCACTGTAAGCGTGTCACATGATTTCCGGTTCCCCCTCCGACCCCCCCCCACATTCATCGGATTCGGTCCGGACTCGAATCGGGACATTTGAGACATGAGGTCTTTCCAAATATCAAGCTTCATTAAGATCCGATCACCCGTTCGAAATTTATGCATGTCACTAAATTCCGGATTCCGGCTCCCCTCTCTCCCCCCACGATGGTCGGATCGGGCAAGTGATTATTTCCAAGTTATAGAAAATCATCTGTAATAAAAAATTTGAAGCAAAAAGGATGACCATCAGGAGCACGAAAATGTATATTTTGCTCAAAAGTATTGTTTGTACTTTAAGGAATTTAGTTGTAAGCAAAACCCTTGAGGCAAAAATGATCATGGGCTCATAGGGATCACGAAAATGTATATTTTGCTTAAAAGTATTTTTTTGTACTTGGCGGTTAGCATTAGTACTTTAAGGAATGGCCGGATCTGGGAACTAACTATTTCTAAGCCAATCATGTCAAGTCTTTAATTTTCAAGCCAAGTTTCATCGTCCTAGCATGTCTGGAAGTACCTTAACTTGCGATCACCGGAATTCCGGACCCCCCCCCCCCCTCTAACTCCCCCAAAATGCCCGAATCCGGTCCGGTTCTGTCACTGATCTTCATAGGGCTTGTGCTTGTTCTTCCCACAAAGTTTCATTCCGATCGCTCCACTCCAAGCATGTCAGAAGATTTCCGGATCCCCCTCCGACCCCCCCCCCAGCTTCATCGGATCCGGTCCGTACTTGAAAGGGACATCCGAGACATGTTGTCTTTCTACATATCAAGTTTCATTATGATCCGATCACCCGTTCGGAAGTTATACATACCTCAAGATTCCGGATTCCCCCTCCCTCCACCCCCCCCCCCCCACGATGGTCGGATCGGGAAGCTGACTATTTCCAGGTTAATCTGGTCGCGTCCCTGATTTACCTGCCGAGTTTCATTGTCCTAGCCCACCTGGAAGTAACTTAACTCCGTATCACCGGAATTGCGGAACCCCACTCCAACTCCCCCCACAGTGCACGAATCCGGTCCGGTTCTGTCAATGATGTATCCAGCGGTTGTGCTTGTTCCTCCCACCAAGTTTCATCCCGATCGCTCCATTCTAAGCGTTTAACATGATTTCCGGTTCCCCTCCTGCGACTCCCCCCACACACATCGGATTCGGTCCGGACTTGATATGGGACATCTGAAGCATTACGTCTTTCCAAATATCAAGTTTCATTAAGATCTGATCACCCGTTCGAAAGTTATGCATGCCACTCAATTCCGGATTCCGGCTCCCCTCCCTCCCCCCACGATGGTCGGATCGGGAAAGTGACTATTTCCAACTTAATCATTTGGGGTCCCTGATATGCCTGCCAAGTTTCATCATCCTAGCTTATGTGGAAGTGCCCGAACTAGCAAAACCCGGACCGACCGACCGACCGACCGACGGACGGACAGAAATTGCGATCGCTATATGGCACTTGGCCGAAGGGCAAGTTCCATAAAAACTTGAACCCAAACTTCCGATGACAGTTCTTGTACACATAGGACATGAAAGCTTCTGTTTCGGAATTCTTTTGTTGTGCTTGGTTTTTTGCTTTTTTTCCTTTGGACTCCGTCATTTTTCTTTATTGAAATGACAGGTAAAGTGAAATAAAAATAAAAATAAAAAATATTTTGTATTCATTCCTACACGTTCGGCACGTTCCTCTTCCAGTACACCGCACTCCGTTGCTAACAACTTTCTGACTCTTAATTGGGTTACGTCCTGTAAATTGACCAATCAAAATGCGCTCCAATTATAACGTCGTTTCGTAACGTCGGTGAATAATAAAGCTCACTTAAAGGACAAAATTCATCTTTACATTTGTGCAGTCATTCGGAGTCCCCCCCTCCATTCTGAATCGGTCGAAGGCTCGTATTTCCTTTATGTGGACGTAAAGCTCTGAAGCGTAAAGCGAAGGAGCTTGAAACGAAAATTGGAAGATTAAAGGAGGCTTACGTAAGACGAAGCTTGGTCCAGAATCTACCGATATCAGAATATTGAACATAACCAAGGATAGAAAGCATTTGATTCGTTTGCTTTAAAGTTTAACCGATTAAGGGTGAGATGCGACGGTCTAGTTACACATCACTTATTCATTTAAAGCACAACTCTTACTAAAAATTACCTTGTCACGATAAAATGGTTCAGAAAAATCGTATTCGACAATACCCAAATTTGCCCCTTGAAAATAACGGTTTTCTTGTTGGCGCTAATCAACTCTATCCAGATGTCCTGCTCTCCAGCAATTACTGACACAAATCTGAGGATAATGGATCCTCAAAAGATACGCGCCGCGCTGAGGATAAAATACCTCCAGTGATACGTATCTTTGTATCTTTTGTGGCGTCACAGGGGATTTTGTAGCCTAGGCCTTTAGTTAGGGCTTATGTTGAGCTAGACTTAAACTGAGCTATGCTAACCTAAAATAAGCTAAAACTTCAAGAATCTGCGGTTTCGTACAAACTATATCGGAATATTATGCAGTCGTGACGTAAATGGTAACGTCATATGATGAGGACCTAACATAGGATTTGATTGTCCTTAGGACGGTTTATAAATGTAAACGCGAAGGGCGCCTCGCTGACCGCTCGGCTCTGTATATAGACTCAAATATGTTCACCGATAGGAATAACTACAATTTTTCGTATTCTACAACCTCCAGAGATACGATCAAATCAACGATTTTTATCCTTGGATGGTACGTTTTTTTTTATCCCTAGAGATATATCTTTCAAGGACCTCGCGATGTCAGATACTAGTGCGCTCTCCGAGTCGGATTCACGACGCAAAATATTTGAATACTGAAAGCGCCGTCGTTTAAAATTGGAAAATCCAAGCAAAGAAAAGGAGTCCGAAACACAAGATGGAGCTTTTGACGTAAAGTCTTCAAAAACGAACAACAACATGTTGAAGCTTCTCATGCCCTATCTTTGAAAGGGTTGTCGGTCGACCTTGAAGCTTTTGGCGATACTTTACGTGCAAACACCGCCCGGCCGAAATAGCGCTGAAAAATCTTCGGTGACAACCAAACAATAGTGAAGGGGAGGATTTCTGAAGTTTGTAATTCCATGGGGCAGCTATACTAATGATAAGATAAAAGGAAGATTAAATACGAGGGCCACCTTAAACAGGCTTGAAGACCCGATGAAAATGCTAAAAAGTTTACAATTACGCAGGACTTCCTATAACCTAATTTTTTTAAGTATTTAAAATAATAAGTCTTGATCCGTTTTAAAAATCCGGAAAGGTTGCAAACAGAGGGAAACAAAAGCTATTATACTGGAAAATTATTGATAGCCTATTTGCTGAAGCGCATCGGTGGAGCTTATGCCCGTATGATTTCCGGAAAGTTGCGATTGAACCGAAAAATCCATTCGTGCTCCTACAACGCCACTGCTCTTCCTCATGTTTTGTATCTTTCCCCGTTCTGGAATATCTTCAGATTCTCACCTCTTCTCTGCGGAAGGAATATAATTAAACGCATATCATAGCAGAGTTGTAGCTGAAGATCGTGCAGCAACGAAAATCTTCTCCCAGTTCGTTCCATTTTCTTTCGATTTTCCAAGTATTTGCTACGCTTCCCCCCCCCTGGACAAGAAACAGCCACCGCATAGAAAAGTTCGGTATGATGATGATGATTTTATTTACCAACGTCAAATAAGCAGAAAGCTGATCCTTCTGCGGCTGTCTTGAAATCCATCAACAAAATAATGCTAAAGTCTGATCATCCCACGGAGCTCCATCATATTTCGGTTTAGTGAATTTTATTTATGTTGGTTGTTGTTGTAGTGGTGTTTCTTTCTTTTTCGTTTTTCTACTATACCCCGTCTGTACACGAGACGGGTTATAAATAAAATTTGATTTCATTATATAAGCTACCTCTGTTTTGAACTGTACAGTATCCAACAGGAATGGAGTCGTGAAGAGCCAAATTCATAAAAAAGATATCAGCTCAGTTCGTTCTTATTATTTCCGGTTTTCCCGTTTTCTGTTGTATCTGCCACGTTACAGAAATCGGAACCTCATATCTGTTTATAGTTTCCCGGATATCGGGTCGAAACTTACGGAGCTTGCTGACAAATTACCCCAGTCTACTGATAAGTATCTGCCCGCTCACAGTGGCCTTACTCGTTTGCTTCAGTTTCTTGTTCTTTTTGTTTTGTGAAATGTTTGTTTTGTTTCTTTTGTTGCTACTTTGCTTTGATTTTTTGTAGCGGGTCAAAAATATATTATTATTAAATGACAAGATAAAAATCCAATTCTGTCCATTTCGGCTTCACCGTTACACTGTTGTGGAGTCAATTAAGAGGAAAAGTGGTACTCCGCTTTTCAAGCAGCCTGTAACGCTTTGAGACCCTTAGCGATTTCCCAGGTCCTTCACCGACCTTTCTTGAAAGACTTCAGATTAATTTCGTTTCTTTGCCATCCCCTCTGGCATTGTGTCGAAGTGACCACGCTACTCCTTTGCCGGTTCCGTAGCAGCTGCCTGGACTAAGTGGATTATTGTATAAACTTGGATCCGAACCAGTGATTCCGATTCCCTGCTATTCCGAATTCTAGGAAATATTCCTTTCTCAGGGCCGAGACAGGCTCATTCCCAGAGTGTATTATTCCGAAAGGCCGAAGATCTAATTAGACACCCCGAAGTGATTTTGGTCACGCCTCTGCCAGGTCGAGGTTAGGAGAGGGGTTATGCCCAAGGTCTTTTTTCACGGTCGCTAACAAATTCTTGAAGCAAAACTAAAACCTGATACTGGTCCATTATTGTCCTCCTCAATAACATACGGCATCCCCTTACTTTAGACCCTAGTTCCTCCCGTACCTCCAGAGACGCCTAGTGCTTCCAAGAAGAGTCGCCAGTCGTCTCTCATACGATCCGCTGCCCATACCGTACACGTATGATATGATATTTATTGCAAAAAAGCCCGAGGGGGGGGGGCACAAATACTCAACGGATAAAACAAAACAAAAACTAACAAACAAACCAAATTTTAAAACCTCATTGCATTAATAATTTTTCTCGACAATCCCTATATGAAATTCTCACGATGCCTCATTGCCAGCTTGAGGAATCTTCCCAAACTCTTAATCACCGCAAAACAATCACTCATCAATATTCTCACCATCCATTCGTCATCGTACACTCTCAAACAAAAAATCTCATGCCTCAACTTTTACTCATCCAACTCGCAACACGTACACATCGTTGGACTACATCTTCATTCAATTCTCCACACATAGGGCAGAAGTAAGGACCAGTTCTCCCATTTAGGACCAGTTCTCCCACTCGGGCTGGCTGGATAGACACTTTGATGTTGTAAAGGTCCGACTGGTAGGTACCGCGAGGAGTGTTCTTCAGCGAAGAGGGCGACATCACCAGTCCGCCTATTTTCGATTTTTCTTTCATAGATGATTTCATGCTTTTGCTTTCACCGACTGTAATCTTCCCATGAACCTAGGCAGTTAAGCAAGCTCCTATCTTCCCCATGAGAAGCTTTTGGTACACAGCTCAGAACCTGGCGCCTCCTCCGAGCCTGTGCTTCCTACGCGTAGATATTACTTCAACACCATAGGCGGGAACGCAATTTTGCTTGGCTGTTTCAGTTTACCGATCTATTCACGACGTCACTGCACTTGCTCTGACTACATCGAAGTTCTTCCTCCAGCCGCTCGTGTCGCATGGTTGTTGCTCCCGCGCCACTGTGTCCCAAAAATAAATCGAGCTTGCAGAACTGCTAGATGATTAAGCTGTGCCATGAACGGAATGTTCACGATTAAGCTCCGCCTCTCGCGTCGTTTTTGATTGGCTCAGTCAGAGGTACGGACTGTATAACCCAATCAGGGACAACGGTAGTTGGCGAAGTTAGTTAGCGTACTTTCACAGTTGATCAGAGAGACACAGGGAGAGTTAATACATGAGAGCTGATTTTTTTTTTCTCTTCACTTTTTGAACTGTAATACACCAACTGTGTCCCCGTAGTGGTAAATTGTGAACCTTGAAGTTGGGCATCCAACTGATAAGTGTCTTCTTGCCTCTGATTGATTAGTACAGTCTGTACCTCCAGCTGAGCCAATCGCCAACGATGTCAGAGGCGGGGCTTAATTGTGAAAAAAACTCCCAATGAGATTTTGAGATTTTGGTAGAGAGCAGAGTCATAAGAACAATTGTGAAAGGAAAATAAAAAATCGACGGTCTTGTTATGTTATTTGTTACTGAGAAGCCAAATAATGGAATAGTACCAGGTTTCAGTTCTGCTTTAAAGGAAGAGGTGGGCGTGAAACAGTTCCCCAGTCATTTTTCGCGCGGGCCAAGTATAGTCCTAAACTAACCCAGTTTTATTTTCTTTATGGTTTCAGATGCTCTGTCTGACATCGAAGCCCAGCTTGCCGAAGCCCAGCTCCTTTCAACACGTCCTAGCGACCTGGAACCAACAACCCTTCCAATCCTCACCATCCTCCAAGTTCAAACTCTGCCCCTCGCACTTAACTTGTGGCAGAGGCAACAGGCCCTGTGTTTGACTTCAGACCGCATCCCAACAATTTCATCGATTATTCCGACTATTTCTGGAAAATGGAATGAATTCAGAGACTCGAAATGCTCTCACAATGAGCTCCTGTATCATCTATTGAATTTCAATCTGAGAGCACCAGTTTCAAAGCCGGTTGGAACGTGGATTGCATACAAGCCCAAGGGTATACAAGAGGAGGAGAGTGAGGAGCTTGTAATGAAAGTGGTAAGTTTAACCCCCTTTCGACCTGAAAGGTTTTACTCCCCTTCGACCTTCAAAGTTACTGGCTGGTTTGTCAGCAGCGTCATCTTTTCATTAGGTTATAGAATATGAAAAAGATTTATTGCTGCGAAAAGCCAGATGTCCACAAAAAGAAAAAAATATAGGCTACAGTCGTACCTAAAAATCGATCAGTAACAGATTTGTTCATTTACTCATTTCTGTCTCTCAAAATGAGGAGTAATATAACACTACAAACGGACAGTTTTTTCAGAAGCTTCTTTGTACTATTCGTCAGATTTCTAGTGTTAAACTCTGTGTTAAAAGTGGATCTTTTACGCGAAAATCGGAAATCCATAAGACCCGTTCAGACGGCGTTGTGGAGTCCGTAAATTTGTTCCTGGAACCTGAAATTCTTTTTCTCAAAGCGCTTTACGACACTAGACAAGAAATTCAGCTTAAAGTTAATAAGTTCGACCAATTGGAGACGAGAGTACTCATAATAATAATACAAAGCAAGAAAAAGGCTTTCGCCTCTAAATAACTCGAAGAAATTTTGAGTAGTCGAACTGATCGGAGTTGAAAATCCCATCAACAATGCACTTGAAACTGTTGATCGATTCAGCATTAACCGCATCTTCGGTAAGGCTGTTCCAAGGATCAACGATTCTGTTACCAAAACCCCACTTAAAAACGTCCTTGTGGAATCTTGATTTTGCAAGCTTGTACGCGTGCCCCCGATGATGACGGTTAATGCTGAATCTTACTAAATCAGTCACTTCAAAATTGTCATAACTTCCATTCATTAATTTGAGTGTTTCAATCAGATCTCCTCTAAAAAACCTGTATGCAATCGAGGGAAGGCACAACTTGGCTAGTCTCACTTCGTAGGGAAGATCGCGCAGACCTGGTACAAGCTTCGTAGCTGTCATATCAGAGTGCTGATATGACTATTTTTCTTGTCCGAGGTAACCCCAGGTATAGAGATATAGATCAGACCTCTCAAGGGAAGCAAGCAGATATGATTTGTGTATATAATAATTTGTAAAACAATAGTTTTCCACACAAGTTTTCGTCAATTTTACTAGGTCTAGTCTCGTCTTAGCGGCGACAAGCTTAATAAGTAAGTAAGCAAGGAATTTATTTATAACCCGCCATTGTCAAAAGCGGAGTATGTAAAATAAAAGAAAGAAATTAGATAAAACACAACAAAAACATATGCAATATACACATTTTCATTCTTCTTGCAAGAAAAGAGTGTAGAACGCCGTGTACTGGCTGGGTCCAGTTGTCGATGATGTTTGGCAGAGCCGACGAAATTTCCAGAAGTGTGACGCTTGCATCTTTAACTTGGAACTGTTCCGTTAGCATGTGGCTATGGCATAACTTTGACAAATAAAGCAGGTGCTTCGCGTACTTAAAATAGCACTTTCTCATCTTTTGCTACTCCATCTTCCGTAGAACATGCGCGAAACCAGAGCGGATTAAAATGGAAGGAGCGCAGAAACAGCTGTATAAATTTCCTACGGCTTTTCGATTGTAGCGCCCACGCTACAATTTATTGGAACATAGTCTGCGAAAAACTTAGAGAACCTTGAGAATGCAGTCTAAGGCATCCTTTAGAGAAATTGCCAACGATTGGATTGAATGTATGAAGTATGATGTGTGTTTTTACGACCGTGTTTAGAATGTTTCTGCTGGCAAGGAATGGCGTCCCCCCTGAGGATTTACTGCGAGTTTATATTTCGTTTGTCCGACCGGTACTGGAGTACTGTTGTCCCGTCTGGCACTTTGGGTTGACGCATGAGCAGTGGGGCTCGTTGGAGAGGATTCAATATCGAGCCCCTTTAATTGCTTCTAAATCCCCAAAGTTGCCGTATTTAACTCTTCTTAACATGTTTCATCTAAAAACCCTTTCCCAACGCCGCGAAACCCTGTCATTTAACCTTGGAAAACAAATCCTACAAGAACCAACCCTACGCCCCATCCTGCCCCCTGATTTCGCCGCAATTCGAGTCAGGCCTGGCAGAGCAGCTTCGCAACCGATTCCGGTAATACAACCGGTCACATGCTCTCATGCTCGGTATCAGCGCGTAGCTTCGTGGCCTCATTCGTGAGCCGGCTCAATTCCGAAGCAGTTTGTTTGTTTTGTTCTTTAAATTTTAATTAACTTATATTGCGGTCTGAGCTTTTTTGTTGTTGTTGTTGTTGTATTTGTGCGTTTTATGTTGGACGTCAGTTTATCTTGATACAGTAATTTTTGTTGTATTTGTTCGTTTTATGTTGGACGTCAGTCACATTTATTTTTGTTGACAAAAAAACAAAAATTCGGCTTGTCCGTGAATGGTTTTGAAAATAAATTAAGTTGAAATTGATTGAAATTGTTTCTTTCTTCTCAGGTTGATGGAGGAATCTACTCCCCCCTACTCAGCCGAACCTGCGGTTCCCTAGCCCTGCACTCGAACGAAGAACTGAGTAAGCGACTTGACAGCTGGGATTTCGGTCAGTCCGTTCAACTGGATTCCTACAAGGAGAAATCAGGTCATATGGAAGCCCTGGCTACGACCTTATGGAGGAATCTTCCGCAGCTGGTTTCCGATGATTACGATTTGAGGTCAGTTGAGGTCTATTCAGGCCCGAACGTAGAGATCCAGGACCCTTTGGTAGTTAACAGAGTCGAGAGAGAGAGAGAGAAATTGGCAGCCTATATTAAAAAATATTGTAGCATTATTAGTTTAATTTAAGTGCTACCCTTTTGGATGATTCCGCGTCGCTTTAAAAAATCATGGGCAACTGGGCCCAATCAGCGCACGACGTTATCAGCTGCTTCCTGGCCGAAGATTAAAATTTAGAATATTTTTTTTTGTGTCTTTTATTTGTTTTATTTATTTTCTTTCTTTACTCCGCTTTTTATGGCACTTGCAGCTTCGCTCAAGTGCCATATACCGATCACTTTTCCGTCGGTCGGTCTGTCTGTCGGTCGGTCGGTCGGTCGGTCCGGGGATCGCGAGTTAGGGTACTTGCAGATGTGCTAGGACGATGAAACTTGGCAGGCATATCGGGGACCCGACCAAACTAACTTGCAAATAATCACTTCCCCGATCCGACCTCCGTGGAGGGAGTAGAGGGCGGGGGAATCCGGAAAATTTAGTAGTTTTTGTAAAACCCCTACCCCTTTCTTTACACTAGTAGGTCTGCGCGCGGCGTGACGTCACTCTTTGCATCGGATCACTCTGTTAACATTGGAAAGAGCTAGTGCATTCGAGGGTCAAAGGGGTTTGTATCTGTGGTGCAGTGCGGGGGAATATGGAAAATTGAGTGTTGTGTAACTTTCGAACGGGTGATCGGATTGAGTCGAAACTTAATATCTGAATGAATGACATATCTCTGATGTTCCATTTGAAGTCCGAACCGGATTCGACCCTATGGGGGAATTGGGGTGGGGGAAGACCGGAAATCTCGAGAAACGGTTATAATGGAGGGATCGGAGTAAAACTTGCTGGGAAGAACAAGAATCTGCTCCAGATAATTTGTTTACACGTTTGGACTGTACCCGGACACTTGGGGGGGGGGGGGATGTGAAGGGGAGTTTCACGGAATTCTGGTGATGACAGTTTTTGGGATTTTCACGACGAAACTTGGGAGGTGTATCAGGGACCCGATCAAACTGACTTGTCAATGAAAATTCACTCGATCCGATAGTCGTGGGGGGATCGGAGGGAGGGGGAATCCGGAATATTTAGCCATGCGTAACTTTGGAACGGGTGATCGGGTTCGAGTGAAATTTAATAACTGAACAGAGCCTGTGGTGATCTTTTTCATGTCCGGACCGGATCCGACAACAATTGGGGGGGGGGGGAATACGTGACCGGATTGGACTGGAGAGATCGGGATGGAACTTTGTGGGAATAACAAACAAGTCCAAACTGAACCGGATTGGCTCCGGCGACTGTGGGGGGAGTTTGAGGGGCGGGTCCGAAATTCCGGTGATCGCGAATTAAGGTACTTCCAGATGTGCTAGGACGATGAAATTTGGCTGGAATATTAGAAATTCGACAAGATTGGCTTAGAAATCGCCACTTTTCAAATCCGACCATTCCCTAAAGTACCAATCATGACCGCAAATTAAGAAAAATACTTTTAAGCAAAATATGCATTTCCATGATCCCCATGAGCTCATGATCATTTTTGCCTCAAGGGTTTTGCTTACAAATGAAGTTCTTGCTCCCTTAAAGTGTGCATCTTAACCGCAAGGTCGAAAAGTACTTTTTACCAACGATACATCTGAACCCATGATCAGTTGTCCCACAAGGGTTTTGCAAAAAAAAATAATTTCTTGCACCCTTAAAGTGCGCAAATTAGTGGAAAAAAAAAATACTTCTGATCATACGTATATATCAATGATCCCTAAGTGCCTGCTATCGTTTTTGCCTCAAGGGTCTTCCTTACAGATGAATTTCTCGTGCCTTTAAAGTGCGCATCATTACAGCCAAGTTCAACGATAATATACTTTTTCTCTAGCTCCCTTAAAGTGCGCATCTGAACCGCACAGTCGAAAATTACTTTTGATCAAATAATACACCTCAACCCTTGCAAGTGCCATATGAGCTTACAGCTCTTGTTAAAATGGCGGGTTAAAAATAAATTACTTACTTACTTAATTACGTACAAACACTTCATATATAGTAGACACTGAGGCAAAAAAGAGACTTATTTCTTTAAAAGGAGTTGAAGTCTGTTCTGGTGCCTCGTTCGATGGTTGGGAGTGGGGAATAGTAATCAGTGGCTTGTACTCGCGACAACAAACTTTTCTACATACACTAATACGAGCTGATTAGAGTTGAAATAGGCAAATACCAACTATTACTTTTTATACATTACTTTTTACTGCTTTTATTTTTTATACAGTTTCTACGGTTAACACTTTGGCCCCTATAGTCGAAGCAGAATTATGAATGATGACAGAATTCTGCTTGTCCAGGGGGGGGGGACAACCCCTTCCGAGGTTGTGGCCCTAGACAGCTGCCCAGTTTGCCCATGCAGAAATTCGCCAATGAAATTTTCGAACTAAAAGGCTGATTTTTCGTGTATATACTTATATGTGTATATTTTATTTTATTTATTTCAAAATATAGCCGACTGAGGCTGCGACACAACAAATTATTTTATGGAGACTTAAAAAAACAATAGACTAAAAATAAACAAAAATGAGAACGGCGAAAGCATACAAAACTGAAATTCTTATGAATAAAAAGAACCCCATGTGCCAAAGAGAATATCGAGGCCCGACAAAAGGATACAGAATTCGATTTCTCCTGTGTTCTGCACGACAAATCAGAATTTGATGTCTTGCGTATGAAAAGACCCGATGTGCCGACGAGTCGACCGACGCCCGACAAAAGCATGCTAAATTTTGTGTGAGTTGGTATACGATACGAGTTGGTATGATAAACGTTCTCTATTTATCAGATTTATTCGTGTTTCAGGAAAAGCGATGCTAAGCTCGCAGTCTCATTCTTCTATCTAGTGGTGAACGCGATTTCTGCAGTTTCCACGGAAGATGGCGCCGATGAACCAGGAAGTGACAATTTGGACATAACTTTAGAGCTACTCCGCGGTAGGAACATTCCGGCTATCGTAACAGAAACCCTGCAAGCTGCGAATGTCGTCTGTAAGAAGGTGGAGGACAGGATGAGCGGAGAAGACACGGAAATGCAGACAGATGTGAGTCTCCCGACAGGAGAGCACAAGAACAGTTACGGTCCTGTGGGGAACCTAAACCAGTTACTGGAGTCCTGTAACTGTTCTTGTGCTCCTGTTCCCTTTTCCTGTATTGAAAATGATGATGATTTTATTTATGACCCTTCAAAATAAACACAAGGCACAAAGACGAAGTAAATAATAAGGAAAAAAGAGAAAAAGAAATACAAAATATAACTTTACCCTAAAACTAAACCAAGAGGGTTTTACAGTCGTGATCAATATTTTGGCTATAAGTTTCTATTTGTTTCTCCACTGCAGTTAGTGGATCACTAATTAGACAACGACTGGAAATTTTCGAGTTTCTCGTCCAGCTCACAGGAACCTCAGAATTTCTCACGGCACTAAGAAATTTGTGTTTTTTGCCTTCGTTCGTTTGGCTAGCTCTCCGAATAGCGGATGTCGCGATATATGAAGCATGTTTCACTCTACTTACCTTAGTTACTACGCATGACGTCACGAACTTTGGCTTCTTGGCGTCAAGGCTGGAACGTATTTTTAAATTTAGATAGATAGATAAATTTTTGCATTCACCAAAAACTTGTCAGGGCTTCCGCCAAATTTATTTGGTATACTCATGGATAAAACCATGAGCTCGCACGTAAATTATAATAGGCCTACAAATATAGGGCTACAACAGTCATAAATAACGTTATAAATTTAAACTAGCAGCTCAGCTTATGCTTCGTTATGCAACTTTAGAAATGAAGGGACATAACTCCTAGCGAACCTCTGGTGGGCACATTTGATTGGCTGCAACTTTTCAACCGCTGTAGCTACCTTGCGAAGGAGCCTTTTCGTCAGCTTATCGGAAGGGAAAATATTTTTGTGGATTGGGTTTGACACCAAACTTCAGGAAGAGTTTCAGCCTTCGTTCATTTAAGGAGGCGATTTCGAATTTATGTGGTAACTCTTCATAGGACCTCTCGGCCACTTTTGACGCTATGATTAGGGCTCGTTTTTAAATCGTCTCAAGTCTGGTGATCTGTTCGACCGTAAGACCGATACTTTCGGCCGTATTTTCGGTAAAATATCACTCCACGGAGTAATCCAGCCAATCACGTTACAGAGATCCGTAGTTTATAACGCTTAATACGCTCCCGAGTATGGTAAGCAAGTAGTTACTATTTCGAGAAGGTTGGAACGGTCAGCGTAGTAACTTCTCGTGAGGTTGAAACGGAAATAGTAAATAAAAGTTGCTACTGTTAGAAGGGTGGAACACGCTCATGATGGGCCCCGCTATTTTTTACCCCCATATGATATTATGAGCGTGTTCCAGACCTTCTAACAATAGCAACTATTAGTTACACTTTTCGTTCCCACCTCGTGACCGTTCCAACCTTCTCAAAATAGTAACTATTTGCTTACCACGCTCGGGAGTGCAGTTAGCGTGGTAACTACGATCTCTGGGGCGGGATCGGCTCGATCAGCCCGCGCACGATATTTTGACGAAAATACGAAAAATGCGTTCCAGCCTTAACGCCAAGATTCGTGATCTACTGCGTAGTAACTACGGTAAGTAGGGTGGAACACGCTCTACATGATATGATATTTATTGCAAAAGCCAACAGGCCATAGCAACAGATAATACACCGAAAAAGAAGAAAAACAAATAACAAATCACATACTCACAACAAACATATTTATTTACAGAATGTCCTCTTGGAGCGTGTTCCACCCTACTTACCGTAGTTACTACGCTAGTTACCGTAGTTACTACGCTAGGCTGGAACGCTTTTTTAATTTTTCGGTCACATATCAGGCCGCGGGGGGATCCGACCAATCACGATACAGAGATGCGTAGTTACTACGCTGAGCGTGTTCCACCCTACTTACCGTAGTTACTACGATAGTCGCCGTGGTTACTACGCTAGGCTGGAACGCTCTTTGAATTTTTTCGGTCAATATCAGGCCGCGGGGTGATCCGACCAATCACGTTACAGAGATGCGTAGTTACTACGCTAACTACGCTCCCGAGCATGGTAAGCAAATAGTTACTATTAGTTACTATTTTGAGAAGGTTGGAACGGTCAGCGTAGTAACTTTTCGTGAGGATGGAACGGAAATAGTAACTAATAGTTACTATTGGTAGAGGGGTGGAACACGCTCGCTAACTACGCTCCCGAGCGTGGTAAGCAAATAGTTACTATTTTGAGAAGGTTGGAACGGTTAGCGTAGTAACTTTTCGTGAGGCTGGAACGGAAATAGTAACTAATAGTTACTATTGGTAGAGGGGTGGAACACGCTCTGTAACGCGATTGGTCGGATCACCCCGAGCCTGATATTTGACCGAAAAAATTCAAAAAGCGTTCCAGCCTAGCGTAGTAACCACGGCGAATAGCGCAGTAACTACGGTAAGTAGGATGGAACACGCTCACAATCGTAAGGGCCCTGGCGTGTTCCACCATTCTAACAATAGTAACTATTAGTTACTATTTCCGTTCCATCCTCACTAAAAGCTACTACCAGGTTACTACGCTGACCGTTCCAACCTTCTCGAAATAGTAACTATTTTCTCTCCGTGCTCGGGAGCGTAGTAAGCGTGGTAACTACGGATCCCTGTAACGTGATTGGCTGGATTACCCGATGGAGGGATGTTTTATTGAAAATTAAAAGAAGTGTTCAAGCCTTGACACAAAACAGCCGAAATTCGTGACGTCGTGCGTAGTAACTACGGTAAGTAGGGTGGAACACGCTCATAGTTCTAGTTTCCCACCACGGGCATACAGTTACTTCATTCCAGTTCTCCGAAAGAAAAAAAAAAACAGATCAGTTCCTTGCGTTAACTCTCTATCTATCAACTGTTTAGGCAGTAAAGACTACCTATTACGCGCTGTCTTTACTAACATTCCAATAAACATTCGTCATCTCTGATTGTTTTTTATTGTCCTGCTATACGCGTGTACAGATTTCGTAATGTTTGGATTTACAGGACATCTTGTCAACGCGTTCTGAAGAAACGGAACTTGAGCTTTTGGTCGGTCAGCTCTGGATCCTAACTGGTCAAATTGGGACAAGTCTGTTGTCCTGCCTGGAGCTCCTAGACCCAGTGGAAAGTACCAGGATTCTTCTACTCATCGCTGAGACAGAGGTGAGTATTGTAAAAAGATAATTTATGTGTCCAGTGTCGTCGATAACACTCGTAAACCCTTCCTGTGAATTGAAATAAAAATGGAAAAAAAATAGTAATTTGCCTCTACTCGCACATCATATAAACCGTGATTGATGGCTCCTGAAAAAATGTGTTAGTTATTCAGGGATGCTTTCGACTATATATTCTTTATTTGATAGAGGGATCTCCTTAGCCCTGTAATTAGACATTTGTTTACCGATAAGTACTGCTGAAGAGCACTGGTTTGGCCAGATAGAATAAAGCACTCTACTCGTGGAACTCTTTTGTTTTGTTTTATTTTTAGCAAACAGTAATTTTGTCCAAAGTCGATCGCACCGAGTGTCGTATACTAAAGTCATAGCTGCAGAGTTCTTTTAAAACACTTTATGCAGCGTATAGATTGTCCATGTAATTTAAAAAAAAAAAATTGACATTTTCATTACTTGAGTTACCCTCTCTCAGTTCTGGTACGGCTTCGGATCAGTTGTCCATTTCGCTTCTTCGCGGCTAGGTAACGTAGCCTCGGTTACTTGATCAACTCAAGCAGGTCTGTTGTCCTCAGAAAGTTAATGATGGTTTTGATGATGAAGGCTTCAGCATCAGGGGGGAAAGTAGGCTCCACAAGGGATCCAATCGAGAGGCTGAGATGATGCTTCTTGAACATATGGAACATATACTTCATATGGAAGTCGTTCCAACAGTCTACCACTCTTGTTTTGGAAAGACCATCTACCATCTACAAAATCGCCAGCCACTCAACTCGGAAGTCGTGCCCGCGCAGACCGTTCTTGCTTAAGTGGAGAATTGTATCGGCAGGCACGTTGAATTAATTTGACACTGAAATTATAAGCCGTTCAGCACCATGGCATTAATTGTCTCTTGATTTGTGATAGCTTATAGGGGTATTCTCGCCGTTCCCTGAGGACTCCATTTGAGGAGTCCCCGCGCTTTTGTTTGTCCTGGGGACTCACTCCCCGTATTCTCGTGAGTCCCAACGGACAGGGAATGCTCCGATCATCATCACCATCATCAAAAAGGACTCCCTTTCAGATTCGGAGGGGAATCAATTTTCGCTGGTATTGGTGCAATGTAAAATTAATTAAAAACAATCAAATAAACAAAACCAAAAATGAAGTGGATAAAGATAAATGTCGTTAACTGCATATTTTTTTTTGAACAAAATCCATTTTTACAGCATTCCCCGTGTTCTCGCTGTTTTCCGTACGCGGAGTTCGCGTGGAGTGACTCCCTCTATTCTCACCGTTCCCTTTGATTCCCCGCGGAGTCCTCGGGGAACGGCGAGAATACGCCTCATGTCTTCTTCGCGTCTTTATCTTGTATTGTTTTTTTCAGTCTGAGGAAATTCAAGCTCATATCTCAATCCACCGTCTTGACTCGCTCCTCAAAACTGGCCTAGATATCGAGCCTACCCTCTCTACAACCCACCCGTTTGTCCAGTACTACTATCGCCGTGACACCGACCTTGGAATTCAGAAGAAGGGATTGTCGGAGAAAATGGCCGTCCGCCCAGAGGCCATCTTTTATGAGAAGTTAAAGAAGGATCTGTCACAGTACATGAACGGTATAGGATCAAAGGAGACGTTGAACAGCTTGAGGTCAAGACTCACCGGTATGTCTTCCTTTTGTGTTTGTTCAGCAGTGGTACTAATTAACGGTCAACTAGAGTCATACAAGAAGAACAATCTAGAGCGTGTTCCACCCTTCTAACAGTAGTAACTATTACTTACTTTTTCCGTTCCATCCTCACGAAAAGTTACTCCGATGACAGTTCCAACCCGGTCGAAGTAACTATTTGCTTATCATGCTCGGGAGCGTAGTAAGCGTGGTAACTACGGATCTCTGTAACGTGAATGGCTGGATTACCGCGTAGAAAGACCTTTTGACGAAAATAGAAAAATTCGTTCCAGCTTTGACGCCGAAAAGCCAAAATTTGTGACGTCATGTATAGCAACTACGATAAGTAGAGTGGAACACGCTCTTTGGTTGAGTTTCATTGATGATGATGAAGTTAAGATTTTATTTACGGACTAGAAAAAGGAAATAGCGCGGTGCAAAATTCGAAAATATCCGCGACCAATCAACAGTAACACAAATTCCTGATTTTGGATAGGCTTTGAATCAAATTAATCCATAGAACAGTGAAGTGACCGATTTAGTAAGATTCAGCATTAACCTTCATCATGGGGGGCACGCGTACAAGCTTGCAAAAAAGATTCCACAAGGACGTTTTTAAGTAGGGTTTTGGTAACAGAATTGTTTATCGTTGGAACAGCCTTACCGAAGATGGGGTTAATGCTGAATCGATTAAGTTTCAAGTGCATTGTTGACGAAATTTTTAACACTGATCAGTTCGACTTCTCAAAGTTTCTTATAGTTATTTAGAGGCGAAAGCCTTTTCTCTTTCTTTGTATTAGTAGCCTAATGTCTGGTATATCCGCAGTTCGGAATAACATATTAATTTAAATTGAATTTCAGTTATTACCCGTCTAGGTAGAGACGGAGAATGTAAAAAAAATGAAAAAGAAAGAAACAACACAACAACAACAACCAAAATAATTAAAATTCACTAAACCAAAACATCATGGAGCTTCATGGGTGTGTTACAATTTTGCGTCATTCTGTTGATGGATCTCTGGACAACCGCAGATGGATCAGCTGGGCACCTAACCCACTAAAATTAATTTTGATTACTTCATTCCTGAATTTCATTAAAAACCGTCTATATTTTATCGGATTAAGGCTCCCAGAATCTGGCGTAGGGTAACCAGTTTTTGGAATAGCCTTTTGCCTTGATTTTTTTCTACCTTGTCGTTTGTCCTTTAAGGTACAGTATAATACACTTGAAAGTCACTTAGGCTTTTTCGAACCAAAGATAATTTGTGTTTTTATTATTATTATATTTTTTTATACCCACTAAAATTAATTTTGATTACTTCATTCCAGAATTTCAATCAAACCGTCTATATTTTATCGGATTAAGGCTCCCAGAATCTGGCGTAGGGTAACCAGTTTTTGGCATAGCCTTTTTCCTTGATTTTTTTTTGCCTTGTCGTTTGTCCTTTAAGGTACAGTTTAATACACTTGAAAGTCACTTAGGCTTTTTCGAACCAAAGATGATTTGTTTTTGTATTATTTTTTTTTTTTTTTCAGAATGCTTGGAACGCCTGATTGGTGGCTCTGCTCCAGCAGCAGACGCAGTTCGTCTTCTTCTTCTAGAATGCAAATCGGCGATCGAATCTCAGCTGAGTTTCATGAAGAAATTGGAAGATGGCTATTCTTGGTACAGAGACATAGTAACTCCTATACTCTCTAGCGCTGTGAAGGTAAGTTGTTATTTTTGAAATAGATGGCAGGAGCACTGCTCTCACAAGTAGCACCCTGTCCTGTTTCTGTTCGCAAGTCATTTGATGTTAGCGGCATCGAGTAGTTATACAGTGACTACTTTAAGTTGAGCCTGGTCAAAGGGAAAGCCCCCCAGAACTACTTTCTCTGGCATTGGTGTCCATGACTGACGGGTCCGTCAATCGGACTTTTCCGAATTGGGTCAGGAAAAACGGAAATTTGGTATATATAAAATATTTTAATAATTTAATATAATTTCACCAAAAAGCATTTCGTCTCTAAAATTATTCATACATTTATTCCCGGGATTCCGGTCCATCTGTTATTTGTCGATAAACTTTGTCCGTGATTGTTCTGCAGTCTGAAGGTGGCTTCACACTGACTTAAGACCCCTTTCACACTGGAGTATTTAGGCCTCTTAAGTGTACTTTGTGCGTCTAAAGTCGCACTTAACGTAAGAAATCTCACTTAACTTTAGTATTTTTCGAAGTTGAAACTTTTTCAACTTTTAACACTCAAAGTTAAATGCACTTAAGGCAACTTAAGGTCATCGCTGATCATCCATCATCACTGATGCTGATGATGAAAAGGGTGAAAATCTTGGAAGAAATGAAGAAAATTTACTTAGCTTTAGCTCCTTGGTGAAGCTGAAATTGAGGCTATTTAATAGCAACGTCCTTTCTGCACTTCTCTACAGCAGCGAGTGCTGGAAGTTGAATCAGCAACAAGAAAGACGGATCCTAGCCTTCGAAAACAACTGCCTTCGGAGGATCCTGAACATCGACTGGAGGGATCACGTCACAAACCAGATAGTCCGCTCTATCTCAGGCCAGCCCAGGGTCACAGACGTCATCCGGCAACGTAGATGGCGATACCTTGGGCACGTGATCCGTATGAAGGAAGACAGGATCCCTAGGCAGATCCTAGAGTGGCAACCCCAGGGAACTCGCAGGAGAGGTCGACCCAAGAACACGCTGCGTCGCACCTACCAACGGGATTTGTCGAACATCCACACGATGATCCAGCCCCAGTGGGAAGATGTTTGGGCAGCGGCGCACATGCGGGATGACTGGCGGCTCTTCGTGGATGCCCTGGGTGCCTCTGGCGGCACAGGAGGATCTAAGGTCTAAGGTAAGCTCCTTGGTGTGAAAGGCCTAAGTACAGTGTGAAAGGCTTACTTAACTTAACGTAACTTTTGCTACTTAACTTTGGTTCTTAAGTGGCAGTGTGAAGCCGCCTTGTCACAAAATATACATGCAACGATTGAGTTAAGTCACAGAGCGACCGCGTGACTGTGAAAGAACGATGGAGGTCAGGTGGGCTTAGGAAAGCGGATTATGGAAAAGTTAAAGAGAGAACACACACAAATACGACATTGGAGAACTAGGACCATACCAAAAAGAAAACTAAAAAGAGGAAGATCATATCACCATGATCGTACCATACAGGAAATTTTGACCTGTTTTGCAACGCTTCCATAAAAACAAGAGCTGTAAGCTCATGTGGCACTTGCACGGGCATGTATTTTGTATTGTGGTTTCTCGGGAGGTAGGTGTGTTTGCCTCCTTTGTGGGGAGGCTGGGGATGGGCTGGACCATTTTCTGACTAGTTTCCAAAGTTTGGTGGATTTGAGGGATAAATTTTTTCGAGGGGGTGTTCCGTTGCTCCCTGGTATTTTGGGGACTATTTCGAGAGATTCAATTATTGCGTTATGTTGTTTTATAGAGAAAGGCGTGGAGGCGCAGAAGGCAGTGACTTGATCCTGTTGAGTGTTGAGCGTTTTCTTTTTGTTTATTTTTGTGTTTGTATAGTTGTGTATATGGCCACTGGCTTTTAAATACACGTATATATATATATATATATATATATATATACATTAAGCCCCGTTCACAAGCATGCCTAGCCAAGCACAGATGTCTAGGCACGTGCCTAGCATCACCGTTCACACCCATGTCTGGGCAAAGATTTTGGGCCAGACACGGAGTTCCGGGTAGAACCCAGTGCCTGGCTACCCCTGAGCACGTGCCTAGGCATCTGTGCTTGGCTAGGCACGCATGTGAACGCGGCTTTAGCCAGCGTTCGCTCTGTCGAGATTGGATAGACCTTCAGTTCTGATTGAACTTACCATTGTTCTTATGAAGCTCTCCATCGACCGCCACTTCCTGTTTGCGACAGGTTAAAAGATGTTTAGTCCACTGTAAGATATGGTAAGGTTGGGAGTCTGATTTCGCAGGAATGGCAAATCAGTCCTTTCAAGAATCTCGTCGAGAATGCCTTGGACAGTCTGAAATAATTGATGAAAAGTATTTTAGGCGAACTCTGTAGAGGCCAATTACCTGTTTTTCCCAATCTGCTATTAATTTTATCTATTTACACAATCTATTGTTAATTATTACAGTTTTTAAATGTGTTTTATTTACTCCAACAGATCACCCACGGACTGAACATCCTCTACGGATCCCTGCAGCGCAATTACCAAAAGTTCCAGAAGTTTGGGAGCATTTCCAGTACTCCCGAGCGACTCCTCTCCGAGGTTGGCTCCTTACTTCGCTACTCCCCCTCCACGACCCAGGACGACCTAATCTCAGTACTCACCGGTCAGCGGGCCGGCTTCCACGAGGTCATCGAAAAGTCTTTCGGTATGTCTGATAGCTCTTGGGTAGTGAATAAGCTCAAGAGGAACATACTGCTCAGCGGACTGATTGAGCTGAAAGACAGAGTGTATCGTGAGGGAAGGATTGAAGAGGGAACGCGAGGAGAGTTGGAGGAGGTCTTTGATTACTTTGTGAAGGCGTGGACAGCCTGTGAGGAGGAGAAAGCGATAAAGGAGGCGGAGAAAGAGAGTCTGTACAGGTAACCAGTCCAACTATTTTACTTTCAGCTGATTGGCGAAGTAATAAGAAGTCTTCGAGTAATAAGTCGTCGTGTCTCTTGACTCTATACAGCCATCAAGAAATAGTTGTAATGTTTATTTAAGTTAGGTTTATCCATGTTAAAATTGTGTCTGGTGTTTTTTTTTCTCACCGCGCTCTCTCAAGTTCTCCAAGCTGAAATTGTGTCTTGTGTTTATCTCTTTTTTCTTTCCTGTTTCCGCACACTCCCCAAGTTACATTTGTCTAAGTTCAAATTGTTCCTTATATTTGTCTCATTTTTTCTTTTCTTTTCCATCACACTCCATCATTGTAGAGGCGAAATACTTACTGCATATTGCATGTATATCAATATTATTATCATTATTAATTGTACCATTATTATCAACATTTCATGTAAATATGGGATTTGTGCACATTCATTCATTCAGTTTTGATTGTGTTAAACGAACAAACGTTTGATCTAGCTTTATCGTCTTTCTACCGTGAGCCTGAAGAGGACCCTTGCCAAGAAGGGCCGAAATATCGCTAAAATATATCTCAACTGATTTTCCATTTAGCCCCATCAAATTTGATTCAAATATGAAAGAATACTTATTTATTCATTCCTTTCAAACTTTTTTTCCCCTAGGACAAAAACCCACGAAGGTGAAGCACCGGAAGCCGAAGCGGATCTCAACTGATTTTCCATTTAGCCCCATCAATTATGATTCGCAGTCAGCTTAGGCTGAAACAGTAGCCTACTTATCCATTCATTCCTCATTCATTCAGTTTTGATTGTGTTAAACGAACAAACCTTTGATCTAGCTTTATCGTCTGTCTGTCGTGATCCTGAAGAGGACCCTTGCGAAGAAGGGCCGAAGTATCGCTAAAATATATCTCAACTGATTTTCCATTTAGCCCCATCAAATTTGATTCAAATATGAAAGAATACTTATTTATTCATTCCTTTCAAACTTTTTTTCCCCTAGGACAAAAACCCACGAAGGTGAAGCACCGGAAGCCGAAGCGGATCTCGAATCCGCCCGGAAAATGTTCCCTACCTACTTCAGCGAATTTGAATCCGACAACATGAATGTCGACCCCGTCACACCGGAAGAATCCGACATGTCTGACGAGTTACTTCACTACGTTCGGCCAGAAGATGCCTCGTTCATTGTGGAGAGTCACTTGCATTTGTTCAGAAAGTTTGCGGAGAATTTGGTGATTGGTCTCCCAAAAGTGGATGATGATGATAGAGATGCTAGAGAGTCTTTCAGAATCAGGTAAGGAAAAACGGAAATATAAAAAAAAAAAAAAAAAATTGCATAGCCTATATCACTTTACCACTTATCGTTAGCAGCAGTACTGAAAAATAAAAAAGCTTCTCAAGCGGGATTTGAACCCATAACCTTCACCTCCATATACTGATGCTCTAACCGGTTGAGCTATCGAGGGGCTTATTAACAAAGTTTGCAAACCACTACAGTCGCCAGTTGGAAACTGGCTACGGGAACAGTGATCTCACTCGAGGCAAATTTATCTAAATAGTTCGCATCCCAATGTCACGTTATAATTAGATACTTGTACGTAAAATTATCATTACCTATCATGAATCCAATCCAAAAATGTAGACCCACTGGGTCCAAGGTTGTCGTCGGTCCCTTTCGGCCTTTCTTTTGCGTAGGACAGATTACTACTGTAATCGCCTCTATTGGTAGATTTTCTTCTCAAGGATGACACTGACTAGGTCCTTGTAGATTTGGTAATCGGTCTTCTTCGGGAACATAGTTGAGGTGATTGAGTTGATGGGTCTGGGGATTTTCTGCTCGTTGCATAGGATCTTGAGTTGCGACGCCATCGGGCTGGTACTTTTGCACTGGAACAGGATGGTTTGCAGGGTTTCTTCGACCGCTCCGCAGTTTCTGCATTGTGGGGATGGGCTGAGTCTCTACTTAAACAGTGTTCATTATTCTCATTAATTTTTATTGTTTTTATTTAAATTTCTCACTTTCTTTTCACTCCAGGTATGAATGTGTCACCCTTCTTATCGATCAGCTGTACCCTCTACTCGATAACAGCCTTGACCGGAACTTGCTAATTTCTCACACGATGGCACTGGCTGTTGCAGCAGCGCCACCTACCTTGAAGAAGAAGCATTTCAACATTTATTTCGACCCACACCCCGAAGAAGCAATTAAGATGAGGGGGTTGCTGGATGGACTTGTGAAGAGGGTTGGAGAGCTGTTGGAAGAGTGGCCAGGGCACCCTGTGCTAATCCAGGTATGAAGCGTTCGTTAGAATAATAATGCGTATTTTGGATGTTATATGTTATGAGGCACAAGTGCTAAATAAATAAGTAATATGGTTGTTGAGACAAAACAACATCATCCAAGAAAGAAAAAAAAATGACTTTTAATTGTGAAAATCGGTCTCAACTATAGCGATTCTGCCTACTTATTTGCATCTTGTAAGGCTGGAATTTCCCTCCTCAAACCGACCCAGACAAAGTGAAACAGGTTTCGACCCATTTTAGGTTAGTTTCTTCCTCAGATTGACCGGAATTTCGGCCTCGGGCGATTTAGTGGGACGATTTTGACCGGAACTTCGGCGTCGGGCAGGCCGAGGCCGAAATTCCGGTAAATCCGAGGAAGGAACTAACCTGAAATCGGGTTGAATTCTGTTCCTTGTCTGGGTACTTTCATTGTCCAGTTTTGTGTCTCCAACATACCAAGACGCTCCAAATAGTACACCCCCCCCCCCACCCCAATCTAGGACTCAAGCTTTGTTTGGTAACCATGCTGAAACGCGGGGGCATGCCTCAGGCTATAGCGAATTTCCCTCCTGAGGACCCTTGCCAAGAAGGGCCGATTATCAGCTGGAACAGATCTCCGCTGATTTGCCCGTTTAGCACCGTAAAAAATGATCCGCATTCAGCTTGGACTGAAAGGTTTCGTTTTAACAGTAATGATAATTATTATTTTCTAGATTTCACTGGGCATTCATATATAGTAGTGTGATGTACATTTGTACAACTCCTGTATAAAAAGGAACAGTTAAAGACAAAATGTATTTATTTCATCGCCTTTCAGGTCTTGGTCTCCGTTGGGCATCTCCTCAGCTTCCCAATTTCCAGTCCTCTTATGAAGCTCCTTACTGGACTAGAACTTTCCTTAGCGAAGTGCCAAGAATGGGAGGCCAACGCTCACAGAGGAGTTTCCATATCTGTGCACCTAGAGGCTCTGTCGTCGCTTGTATTGGAATGGCGTAAAATGGAGCTGACTGGCTGGAAGGAATGCCTTACTGCTGTGGAAGAAAGGTAGGGTCAACCCTTACCCTCGTCACCGGTCTTAAAGGATCCCTCTTGCTTATTCTGCCTTTTATAATATACCGAGCCCCCTTGTGGAATTTGAAGCTTCTAAAATCCCGACCTTTCTCCATTGTTTCGTTTCGTGTCTAGGATTTTTTAGCGCTTTTTCGGTCCTGCCGAGTTTTGCCCGTCACACAACGAAAAGTTTGCCGGAATCTTCAACGTTCTCTCACAACTCTGTCACACATAAGGATACGGGAATCTTCTGTTTTTTACTTCTTTTGTTTGCTTAGTTTTCCCACTTTTTAACCACGGCACGTTCAGTTTTCAAATGTTTTGCGCCCAGCCGCCGCGTCGGAGCGCAGGAGGGCTGGATAGAGTCGACAAGCGCCTATCAAGAAAATCGCTAATTTTGGGTGGGAAGTAATGATATTTCGGAAAACATTTTTTCTGACGCATTTCATAGTGAGAAGATCATTTCTAGTAAGAGTTGTGCTTTAAAGAACAAATAACACAAATAGCATTTTTCCTGTTAGTTTTGGGAGCCTTTAGCAGCCTATAGCCTTTGAAACAAGACCAAAGGTTCCGATGGGATCCCAAAAATTCAGTATTTGATCCAGACAATTAGTTTTTGTCCCAGATCCAGTCTTCGCCGCAGGCCAAACAGCTAATCATTAGGAAATCCAAGCTCAGAAATGGATTCAGCATGTACGTTTACCTCTATAAGCCGATCGAAACGATCCTAGCTTACTTCTGTGAATTTTGCGGTTTTGGCGAAATTCAAGAACTACTGGTCGGGCGAAAAACTAAAGCTCAAAAACGGATTCAGCGTATCTCCTTACCCCTATATCCAACATCTAAAAATTAAACCTCTAACAAATTTTCCGGTTTCAGCCGGATTCCGGACGAACTATATGTCCGTCTAAAGAGGGATTGTCATATACGGATTCTGCATCTCTTCTTACACCTAAATCTATCATCTAATCAACTTCAAATAAAACTTTTAATTTTAACAAATTTTCCGGTTTTAGCCGGATTCCGGGCGAACTACTTGTCCGGCTATAAAATGGTTTTCGTATTCTTGTTCAGCATGCCTTCTTACCCCTACATCAAACATCTAATCAACTTCAGATAAAACTTTAACTTCTAACAAACTTTCCGGTTTTGGCCGGATTCCGGGCGAACTACTTGTCCGGCGAGAAAATGGTTTTCATTTTTGTGTTCAGCATGGCTTCTTACCTCAAAATCAAACATCTAATCAACTTCAAATAAAACTTTTACTTTTAACGAACTTTCCGGTTTTGGCCAGATTCCGGGCGAACTACTTGTCCGGCGCGAAAATGGTTTTCATATTCGTGTTCAGCATCTTCTCTTACCTCATTATCGACTATCACATTAGATAGACCCTCCACCACCCCTAAATGTAGGGCTACATGGCCCATCTACGAACTCGACCTTACTCATGACCCAAAGAATGCTCACACCAAGTTTCATCAAAATATCTCATTCCCTTCGAGGGTTATCGTGGTCACAGACAGACGGACGGACGGACAACTTTTGCTATGTCATAGGTATCCCTCCACTTACGTTTTGGGATCCCAAAAAGCCTCTTCCTTTCAAGTTCAAAATAAGATATCATATACCTTGAAAAACGGTTACTGAGAGGAACCGAATTCAGATCACACCACTTCCTTTTGAGTATATTGAAATTGACTTCAAGCTGAGTGGCCGGCGATTTTCCAAAGACATCGGTAGATGATCTTTCAAATGTTGGCCTCAGTGTTGTCAATTTGTTGGTCTTTCCATATGTTGTCCCGTGTGTAAATTAGAGTATTAAAATGTATGTATTTCTTTCTTTATTCCTATACTCCGTCTATGCCATGTGCTTTTTGATGGGTGAAAAATAAAATTATTATTGTTATTATATCCGTTTAGCGCAGTCACATATTCAGGGATAGTTTTTTTTAATCAAGTTTTTTCAGGGTACCCTAGGGTAAGATGGATGAGTAAGAATGACATGTCATAGAAAATCAAATGTTTTAGGTCGAAGGCCAACTCGAATAAATGGTGGTTCCATATGTACACCATTCTCATGTCCTTCCTCGCCAACGCCGAAGATGGCCCTACTGTCGCTGACGTGGGTTTGACTGTTAAGCAGTTCCTAGATGGCTCTACACTGGGTGAGTTCAGCAGGCGACTGGACATGGTTGAAGCGTTTATGCTCCATCTGCTTGTTTGGAGATCGCCAGAGAAGACCGGAGCTAGAGACAGTAGGAAAGGTATGTGCCACTCGTCCTTGCTTTTTTAATTTACTTCTTCTTTTTTTACTTTTTGCGATTCTCGGTGAGGTTGGTATTTGTTGACCACTTAACGTCACTTATACTCTTTGTATAAAATGAATCATGTCATTTTAAATCAAATTAAAATTAAAATGTGACCATTTATATTTTATTTTTTTTCAGTAAACCAAATGTCCTTCAGTGACTATTTAACGTTTTCAATTTTTTTTTTTCATAACCATTTATTTTCATTCGGTTAATATTTGTTACACTTATTAATTCGTGTTAATCCCAGTTAAATTTAAATTGAAATGTAACCCATTTATATTATTTGATTGTTTCCAAAACAAACCGAATTCTTTTCAGTGACTATCTTTTGATAAATTATAATTTGAAACAAGCGAACACTTTTGCCAAAAATGCCATTACATCGAAGACCAGAACACACCTGAGTTTGGGGGACAGTAGAAAGGTTATGAGCCGCTTGTGGTTGTTTTCTTTAGTGTAGATTGTTTTTTATGTCACCGTATTTCATGTATGTCGGCGCTAGACCAGTCTGTAAAGAATGGATACCCAGCACACGTCTACAATCTGCTTTCCCACCCAAGTTTTGAGCACCTATTTCCAGCCCCATATGGCCCACCAAAGCCTCGATTACCTCGAGCTAAAGCACAAAAAGTTCCGGTTCTGAACCCCGTTAGTACAGGAACCGAACGTTACAAAAAGAGTTTTTATTCTATCGTTCGTCAGAATTTTGAACAACTGATAAACGTTTTCCCCACAATGTTTTAACTGTTTAGCGTTTCATTTTGATTGGTCATTTTTATTATGTACACTCATGGGCGTCGCGAGGGGGAGGGGGCCTTCTTAGGGATACGAATACCTTTATGCAAAAATTATCCCGGTGACAACTTGCACAGGGGAGAGAGTCTTCAGCCGTATGAAGCTAGTGAAGACTGTACTGAGGTCGACAATGGGAGACACCAGACTTCAAAACCTCCTGCTTATGGCGTGTGAAGCTGACCTCCTCGATATGATTGATATAAAACCAGTTACGATGAAGTGGTGTTCTCTGAAAGCCAGACGAATTTCTGTTTAAACGAGTTCTTCTTTTTTTTTCAGTTCGTGAAGCAGTTCTCGTCGCTTCCATTTTAATTGTTTGTCTCTTTATGTATGCGAATTAAACTATTCTTACTCAATTAGAATTAAGGTTAAAAAAAATCAGGTACTTTTCCAGATCTGCACCACCCCCCCCATAACCAGACCCTCGCTACGCCCCTGTGTACACTATGTTATAAAATGAAATATACCACTTGCACCGGAGGGTTTTTGTTTCGGGGGGCTCGCAAATTTAGTTTTTTCAACCCCGTGTAAACAGATCAAGTCATATAATAGGAGAAAACTTTATTGTTTTATAATCACAAATACTAACAAGTGCGCAAGCGCTCAGACGCGGAGTGTTAAAGTAAAATGTTTCTTACATCTTATATACAAAAAGCGTTAGAACCAGGACATTTCATATCCCCAATGACCAACAAATATTCAAACAACCTAATTTGAAATCATCCCAGTTTAAAAGTTTAACCCAACCGCATTTAGAAATCCGAAGAAGATCTTCAAAATCTTGCAAGAACGGTATGTGTTTCAGTACTGAACCAGTCCGACACTTTAAACTCTTTTCCATTAGCAAGGCAATAACAAGTGTAATAAAACCAAATCGTTTTATTGCCCGATACCCCCCTTGTCACAACTTCATTAAGATTGGCATATCATCGATCATATGACAAAACCGTCCAGTTTCTAACTCATCAATGAGGATTAAAGTACGCCGCGTGGTCTTATTTGTTGCTGTTACACTAAAATCCGCATCTATACATTTATATCTACAAGTACACAAGAGTTGAGCTAGAGACATGTCATAAACAAACTTAATTCACCGAAAAGCTGGGCCCAGTTACCCATGAACAGGAGGGTGGGGGGGGGGGGGTCGGGAACAATCGAATTACATATCTAGACCTAAATATTCCCGACTATACTGACTTAGAGTTTGATTCCAGTCACGGGTCAAAAACTTTACTCATGGGCAAGTTGGACCCACTTTCACCTGGACCAAGTGGGGGTGGGGTTTGGCACCCGCAAAAAGCAACAAGAGCTGTAAGCTCATATGGCACTTGCGAGGGTTGAGATGTATTATTTGATTAAAAGTAATTTTCGACTGCGCGGTTCAGATGCGCACTTTAAGGAAGCTAGAGAAAAAGTATTTTATCGTAGAACTTGGCTGTAATGATGCACACTTTAAAGGCACTAGAAATTCATCTGTAAGGAAGACCCTTGATGCAAAAACGATATCAGGCTCTTAGGGATCATTGATATATACGTATGATCAAAAGTTTTTTATTTCCGCTAATGCGGGTAAAATGCGCACTTTAAGGGTGCTAGAATTTTTTTTTTTTGCAAAACCCTTGTGGCACAAATGATCATAGGTTGAGATGTATCGTTTGATAAAAAGTACTTTTCGACCTTGCGGTTAAGATGCACACTTTAAGGGAGCTAGAACTTCATTTGTAAGCAAAACCCTTGAGGCAAAAATGATCATGGACTCATGGGGATCATGGAAATGCATATTTTGCTTAAAAGCATTTTTTTTAATTTGCGGTCATGATTAGTACTTTAGGGAATGGTCGGATTTGAAAAGTGGCGATTTCTAAGCCAATCTTGTCGAATTTCTAATATTCCAGCCAAATTTCATCGTCCTAGCACATCTGGAAGTACCTTAACTCGCGATCACCGGAATTCCGGACCCGCCCCTCAAACTCCCCCCACAGTCGCCGGAGCCAATCCGGTTCGGTTTTGGACTTGTTTGTTATTCCCACAAAGTTCCATCCCGATCTCTCCAGTCCAATCCGGTTACGTATTCCCCCCCCCCAATTGTTGTCGGATTCGGTCCGGACATGAAAAAGATCACCACAGGCCCTCTGTTCAGTTATTAAATTTCACTCGAATCCGATCACCCGTTCCAAAGTTACGCATGGCTAAATATTCCGGATTCCCCCTCCTTCCGATCCCCCCACGACTATCGGATCGAGTGAATTTTTATTTACAAGTTAGTTTGATCGGGTCCCTGATACGCCTCCCAAGTTTCGTCGTGAAAATCCCAAAAACTGTCATCACCAGAATTCCGGGTAAATCCCCTCCACCCCCCCCCCCCCCCCAAGTGTCCGGGTCCAGTCCAAACGTGTAAACGATTTTATATGGAGCAGATTTTTGTTCTTCCCAGTAAGTTTTACTCCAATCCCTCCACTATAACCGTCTCTCGAGATTTCCGGTCTCCCCCCCCCAACTCCCCATAGCTGTCGAATCCGGTTCGGACTACAAATGGAAGATCAGAGATATGTCATTCATTCAGGTATTAAGTTTCGTCCCAATCCGATCACCCGTTCGAAAGTTACACAACACTCAATTTTCCATATTCCCCCGCACTGAATCACATATACAAACCCCTTTGACCCTCGAATGCACTAGCTCTTTCCGATGTTAACAGAGTGATCCGATGCAAAGAGTGACGTCACGCCGCGCGCAGACCTACTAGTGAGAAGAAAGGGGTAGGGGTTTTACAAAAACTACTAAATTCTCAGGATTCCCCGGCCCACCACTCCCCCCCAGATGGTCGGATCGTGAAACTGATTATTTCCAGGTTAGTTATATCGGGTCCCTGATATGCCTGCCAAGTTTCATCGTCCTAGGACATCTGGAAGTACCCTAACTCGAAAACAGTGGACCGCCCGACCGACCGACCGACCGACCGACCGACCGACCGACCGAAAAGCGATCGGTATATGGCACTTGAGCGGAGCTGCAAGTGCCATAAAAAGAGACCCTAGTGCTCACAAACCTACCAATTTTCAACTTGATACTTGTTGATTCCTGTCACGGGTAACTAACTTGACTCCTGGGCAATCTGGGCCCAGTTGCTCTTGAACGGGTTGGGTGGCGGAGGTGGAACAGAACTTTGAAAGTAATTTCCGATACCTAGGATCTACACGCACAAGGAATTTCCCCGTCCTGTGCCCAGGTCTGGTCAAGTTATGAACATTATTTACGGGGCAATCTGGGCCCATATGCCCTTGAACCGGGTGGGTGTGGGGGGTGGGACCCCAAAAGGCACAACTAGACCCCAATACCTACAAATGTACCAAGTTTGAACTTGACACTTGCACTGGTTCACGAGTTATGAGCTCCACAAAATACGGTGAAAACCGAAAGTCGAAAGCTGCTACAGCGCTCGCAATAGTGGATTGTTCCAAGGAACACTCCACTAAAAACACAGCGAGGGCGATTAATTTGAGGTAATTTGCATGGTAAATTACCTCAAAGATAAATTAATTGCGAGGTAATTTGAGGTAAAAGTGTTTTAGCACACCAAGGAAGGTCCTTCACTAATCGGGACGGATGTTGCAGTCTGCTTATGAAAAAAAATGGCAGATTTGAGATTGCGCGTCTTATGTATTTTATTTGTTTTCGTTTACTTACTCCGCTTTTAAATGACGGGTTACAAATAAATTATTTCCTTGATTTTCACTTTAGAATATAGGCTGCCATAGAATGTTGGAAGTTAAACTGCATCTACGTCAACTTGTGCTTTTGATGAAATATAACTCTCCCTTCCATTTTCCAGATGCTCTGGTCAGCACGTTCTGGAACCTGCACTTCCAATATACCCAGCAGCTACCCGCCGTTCGAACTCGCATGAACTCCGTCCGACAGCCCATCGAGAAGAAGGTCAAAGACTTCGTCAAGATCATGCGCTGGAATGACATCAATTACTGGTCCACGCGAGATACGGTCAACAAATCACACAAGACGCTGCACAGGCATGTGAAGGAGTATGAGACTGCACTAAAGGAAAATGTGCAGTCGGTACTAGGAGTCGAGCAAGAGGAAGTTGAGCAAGGAGTCTGGGACTCGCAGGGAGAGGTGAAAGGACTGGATGAAAGTCACCAGAAGATGTTTGTTGCCCCTGAAAGAAACCTGGTGGTCGAAGTAAGTGCTCTGTTCTTAAAGTACAAGCTGAAATGCAGTGATGATGATGAATTTTATTAAGCTCTGAAACAACAAAAGGAAATAGTGGAGGAAGGAAAGAAAAAATATTACACTGAGCTTTCGATAACGTGGTATCTATGCAATATCTGAAAAACAAAATAGGAAAAAAGGAACTATATACTGGCTTTAAATGACAAGTATAAAAATTGTCAAGAGCAGAGAAGTGAAGGCTCCGGGCAATGGATGGTACCATAGAGAAAGGAACAGTCGTTAAAAAGCGACCATTTCTCTCTCTCTCGCTCTCTCTTTACTTTACTTTAGCGCAAGCTTATTAATTCGTCTAACATAATGATTATCTGATTAATACCAGTCGAGGATACTTCAGTAATAACCTCACTCGCAGTACCACACATATTTTCATTCCTGAAACTTCGAACTCGTGGTATACTTATCCACGCCAACTGGCATTGCCCTGGAATTAGCACTTGCCATGATTGTCTTTTTGTTCGAGACCGCGTGGGCTCCCAATCATACTCTCCGCCGTGATTATTTCTTTACTAAATATTTGTCATTTTGCATTTAATTGTCCCTTTTTCAGGCCGATATTGCAGTGTCAATTGCTGAAGCGCCAACTTTGCCCCGCGTACCAAAACTCTACACCAAGTCGAGAGCGATCGTTCAAGAGATCGTCACCAAGTCCAAACACGGTGACGACATAAACGTCATCGACGATCTAACAGGAGAAGTTATAAAGACTGTGGATGATCTTCAGAAACTACAGGTACAATCGTGAAGAGATATTTATTGAATAAAAATTATTTATTGAGATATTTGTTGAAGAGGCACTCATTAAACTTGACGTTCCCAAATTAACTGACCGCAGAATTACTCTTTCAAAAAATTTTGAAGCAAAAGATAATGTGTTGTCCTCAGATGGTCCGTCTATTCCCTCCTCCCTCCCGTCGTCGGTCCGATAGGAACACTGGCAACCAATTGTCTCCATATCCGGCTAATTTATCTTCCCAATTTTTACGTAGTTTCATTCCATCATTTACTTCTGGTCAACTCTTGTCAGTGTATTAGTTAAATTGTTCCGTCTCTGTGTATTTTGTAAAAAAAAAATTATTCCTATTCTAGCTTTATTTGGAGCTATTTGGAAAAAATAAATGTGATTGATTGAAGTTTCCATTGGCGCTTCTTTGTACGTAGCGTCATAGTGCCCGGTCCCTCGCCTCTCCGCCGACAAATCTGTGTCAATTATTGTACGTACAGTAAAAGTTCATGGTTTGTTTTTAGCTTTTTCTTCGGCGACCGTTAAAAGTTAGGCAACGTTCAAATAAGCTACCTCTACTGTGGTGTTGCCACTTTTCTCTACTTATGACATTTGGCCGCAAAAATCTGTAACATTCTGGTGCCTACGAAACTTGGTCCTTTTTACCTTTGGTTTGCTTTTTTTGTGGCCTTGCCGGTTGCAGAATTCTGGCTCGCTTTGTCGAAGAAGTTTAGTGCCTGTGAAAAATTGCAGAATTCTGCGAGCGGTCATAAGACTGGTATAGGAACGTCCCGAGAGAATTCCACCGAGTTATTATCAGTTACGGTCGTTACGATTCTGTTATAACTTTTGTTCAACCGCCCGTCTTAATAAGAAAAGTAGCTCCTCCTTTTTATCTTTCGTCCAAAAGAGCTACGATCGATACTATTTACTTATGATGATCGAGAACGTCATAAGTGGGAATAACTTTTCTCGAACAGGTATGCAGTGCATATCTTCCCATGTCCCACAGGAAGTTATGTTATGACAATAAATTTTGTGGAGGTTGATACGACCTCGTATCATCCTCCAGAGAGGCTGATACGAAGCCGTATCAGCCTTCGTAGATGTTCATCTAGCACTTTTTCTCAAATACTGAATTCATCGAGCACTTTTCCTCAAATACTGAAAAGTAGAAGCTGACCTCAGCATCGAACTATCCCTTGCTTTCCAAAAGCTATTTACTCAGCATTGATCACTGTCTTTGTTCTGGAATTTTTTTGTTTTAAATAACCATCTGTTCAGCAGGATTTCGCGGTAAAGTGGTGACGTCTGTCCACGTTGTTATTACTTTCGTTCCAGAGAGCGTAGTAACTATCACCAGGGAGCCATACATTTCCTGTAATGCTTTGCCATTCAGGGGGCTTGTCAATAAGAGATTTCTGATGCCATATGTTGACCGACCGGAAGATAGTTCGAGATATACCCACGGTCCAACCACGTCCAAGGCCAGATAGAAAAAAATTGGGATTGGCTGCTGGCTCCTTGAGGGAGGAGTCTCTTTGGCGCTCACGTCCAATGAGGCAAACAAGAATGCCGATTCGACCCTAGTGGGATTTTTGGAAAGTAAGCAAGGTTCGGGCAACATAGCAACATAGAAAGAAGCATAGGAAATGACATGCCCCGTGTAAAGGAAATTTATGGGTCCCTGCTATCACAAAGGACTGAGTCCTCCCTCTTATCATCGTAACTCTTAATAACCTATATGGAACGCAAGCCCGGTTAGTTGCTAAGCATCTTGTTCTTCTTTCAGACTGTTGGCGGTCCAAATAAGGAGAAGCAACTGTCCGAAGCGCGACAGATCCACTCCCGTAAGAGGACAGCACTGGCGGAGCTTTTCAAGGTTTTGCAGCGACTTGGCTTTTCATACAGGAGAGGGCTATCTAGCTTTACGATGGAGCAGGCAGCCCCTGCCACCTTGGAGATATTTGACGTTGAAGGGGCGCTGAAATGGCTTCCTAAAAGGTGAGAAATATGCCATTCGAGCTACTCTTAAATAACTAAATGTCTTTGTTTAAAAAAAAATTAAACTAAAAAAACAGTCAGCTCTTCAGTGCCCAGAAACAAACCTTGAATGGACTAAATAACCCTAAAACATCAACGAAAGGTACTTCATAAAAGGAAGGAAGGAAACAGAAAAAGAAGAAAGAAGAAAGAAAGAAGCTTGATTACTCGGTCTGGGACGTCCAAACAAAAAAAAAACTTTCAAACCAAACACACTGCTAACTATCCCCCCCCCCCCAAAAAAAAAAGAGAATAATACATCAAATTCATAAACAGCAAAATAGTGAACTTTTGCTTTTGCCTTCGCTTATAGGCAAGCCCCCCCCCCCCCCCCCTACCAGCAGAGACACGATTATCACTCAGGTGAATCCTGCCCCTTTAGTCGATGTAAACAGTTTCGTGAACTCCCTCGAGACCCCTTTCGTACGTAGGCTACTTTAGTACTTAAATGAGATTACTTAAATTTTTGTTTTAATTCTTTATGTTCTTGTTGTTTTGATTTATACGTTCTTTGCCTCTTCAGGATTTATTTTTTGTTTTAATGTTATGTTCTTTTTGTTTTGGTTTTGATTTTCTTGTTATTTGTTCTCTTCACCCGCCTTTTTTGTTTTCATTTTCATGTCTTTGTTGTTTTGATTTATATGTTTTTGTTTCTCCACCAGGCCTTCTGATGCCCTTTTGACTTCACTCTGGTTGAAGTGCCCCCACTACCAAGCCCGTCGGATGAACCGATTTGGATCAATGAAGGCTCGAATGCAGCAACCATCGAAAGAACTCGGCCCACCGCTGATCGACCGACTCAAAGGCTTCGCTGAAACAATGATGAAGTTTGCCGATACTCTCTGGAATCAGACCGCCTCTACATTCAGGTAATAGCAGTGTGATCTTCTTTGCGTTGTACCTATATATCCGATTAACCCCACGTCTCTAATCGATCCATTTCCCATTCTCGAGATTCCGGATCTCCTGTGCCATGTTTATGCACCTTACGGCGCTAGAAATTTAAGACGGTGCTAGGACTATCTGCTGCGACTTGTGCCTTAATGAAAGGTTGTTGAAGGCCTTAGCCCCCCTCCCCCCTTATACACACACACTCAGGCACTAGAAAAGAGATTTTTGAAGTTGTGAAATTGGACGAGGATTGGTTTATGGGGACTATTGAGAGTTGTGCTAGGTGGATCCGTGTGCGTATGGCACATCGTGAGACTCGTGAGTCGTGACACATTTTTGAGGTGGCAGTTGGTAGTAGTAGCGCTTTTTTTGTATTGTGTTAATTTGTGTGTGTCATGGCTCGAAAGTTTTTCTTTTATTAAATATCATATCATACGCACTGCGTCAATACCCTTAACGTCTTACATATTCATTTCTTTTAAAAATGGGTATAGGTTGTGCGTTAGGATGGCTTCCGAAGTTTTTTGTTTGTAAATATTTGTCAACCTTTTCTTTAGAATTAAAACTGTATCTTTAACTTTGTAGTCGTAGGTTAACCTAAGCTTGCCTAAGCAGGGCCCGATGAAAATTTTTCAAGAATGATAGTTATATGGAGTTGTAAGTTTTATTAGCATTGGCCTACAGTAGTAACTGTTACCACTGCATGCTATTGTTAGCAAGCCTGGATGCTACTATAGAAGGCAGGATGCTACTGGATACTACTGCTTAAGATTGGCCCAGCCTGAGGCAAATTAAATGATAGTATTATGTACTATTACATATCAATACATGCAACTTTTTCGTACAACTATCATACAACTATACACAGGCTAAAGATTTTTCATCGGGGGCCTCGATCCACTGTCTTATGTCGAATCTTTCTATTCTAGCTCCTACGTGGCCGTCCGACGTCAGCTACAGACCATTCAAGACGCTTTAACTCACGGACCCCTCACCACCCCATCCGCGGAAGAAATCCTAACCAGTCAGTACCTTGGAAAAATCGAGCCCATGTCCCAAGAGCTGGAAACCCTGTTCGAAACTCTATTGATTTTCCTACGAAGCTTCAAACCAGGGTCGGCCACCCTGGCGAAACTCTCCCCGGACTCCAACAACGGCGTTTTCTCAAGCGATGAGAAGCTTTCGGAATTGACAACCCAAATTGAACGCGAGATGGCACAGGTGCGCTCGGCGCGTAAGAACGCGTTGCAGACATATAGCCTATTCAAGGCAGCCAAACATGAACAAGAACTAATCGTGCTGAACGAGAAGCATAGTAGTGCCATCGAGAAATCGTACCACACCCTCTGTTCTGCGAATGAGACGACGTTAGGTCTGCTTAAAGACGCGACGCACGGGGAGGAGATCTGCGAGTGTTCCCCCTGCTTATCCAACCCCTTCTTAGCCCCCCTACACGCTTTTACTGATGATTATCACAGTCTACAAAGCTCGTTCGATACGACCTTTGCAAATCTTCGTGGCGCTGACAACAGCCAGGTCAGTTCCGCGGCGATTCTGTCGCTTGACGATGTCGTCAAATCAGCACTGATCGGCATTCAGGAGGTACAGAAATCGGAGATCAAGCCGAGTGATGAAAATGCTGAAGAAGACTATGAACTAAGCCAGAACCACCTACTGGATGTGGTGGGAGATTTGGACAAGAAAGTGAAAGCGCTACGTTTGGAAAATGTCAAATCGGTTGTTCAGAAGTGTATTAGTGCGATGGTTGGATCGGGAAGTGAGGGTGTAAGAAGGATTTTGGAGTTGTGCACCCCTGTGCTGGAGCAGTTTGTCAGTCTGGCGGAGTTTTTGATGCTTCAGGAGTTGTCGGCGCTGAGAACGACCCTGAAGTTCTTGTCGGTGATCTTGGGGATATTCGGTCTGCTTGCAGAAAAGGTACGATTTTTTTTTTTTTTTTTTTTGTGCCTGTGCCAAATAGAAAGTGGCGGGGTATAAATACACAAAAGAAAACAAGAAAGAAAAGTTCTAACGGCAATAACGAACTAATAACAGCAAACCAGGCCCGTATCCAGGAATTTCTTTCGGGGGGGGGGTTGCCCGCAGAGTTTATTTGGGGGGGGGGGTGCCCACGGGTCGGACCAAAAGGTACAAAAAATACATAGATCAGAGGTAAAGTCTACAAAAAATAATCACTTTTGTGGGTTTTGGGGGGGGGTCGAACCCCCTAATCCCCCCCCCTGGATACGGCCTTGCAGCAAACCATCGAAACTGGTCAGGTGCAAACCATCCGACGCTCCTTGTGCTATACCCTAGATTTCCCTTAGGTACCCATTTCGGATTCTGGCTATCCCCCCCCCCCCCACCTTACGACCAACACATATGGGTTTGGGATCAGCCTATTTCCGTTTTTAGGGAACAGGCTCCTGCTTGTGTATTTTCTAGTTATTTTGAGTATTTTTTACTTTGTTTTTCACTCCACTAGCTTTGTAGAATTGTGGGTATAACTAAATTATAAACATTTTCATTGCATTTTTTATTTATTTTAGGGTTTCTGCTTACCCTCAGAGCTGAGTGACGAGATCATGAAGGAAGGAACCTCGCAGTTCGAAGACATTGAGAGCGGCGGCCTGGGTGAGGGAGAGGGCGCCAAGGATGTCTCCGATCAGATCGAATCCGAAGATCAGCTTGAAGGTGCAAAGAAGAAGGGGGAAGAGAAAGAAGAAGCAAATGAAGATGCAAAGGTAATTTTTGTCTTTTGGATTAAATGTGACGGGGGTGTGAGTAAAAAATAATAATAATGCACTTTTCTTAAAGTTTAACTGAAAAGGGCTGGGATAGGACAATCTAGTTATCTATCACTTATTCACTTAAATTGGCTTGAAGACCCGCTGAAAATGTGTTACTTCGTTGTTCCGCTGTTCACGAATAACCGATTCTCAAATAGTGGAATTTCCTTGTGATTAATGGTACTGGATTTTTGTTGTATGCTTTACGAGAAAGATTTATGATTTTTATGGCACTTGCCTTCCGGCCAAGTGCCATATACCGATCACTTTTCCGTCGGTCGGTCGGTCGGTCGGTCAGTCCGGTGATCGCGAGTTAGGGTACTTCCAGATGTGCTAGGACGATGAAACTTGGCAGGCGTATTAGGGGCCCGACCAAACTAACTTGGAAATCGTCACTTGCCCGATCCGACCATCGTGGGGGGAGGGAGGGGAGCCGGAATCCGGAATTTAGTGACATGCATAACTTTCGAACGGGTAATCGGATCTTAATGAAACTTGATATTTGGAAAGACATCATGTCTCACATGTACCAATTCAAGTCCGGACCGAATCCGATGAATGTGGGGGGGGGTCGGAGGGGGGAACCGGAAATCATGTTAAACGCTTAGAGTGGAGCGATCGGGATGAAACTTGGTGGGAGGAACAAGCACAACTCCTAGGTACATCATTGACAGAACCGGACTGGATTCGTGCACTGGGGGGGGGGAGTTGGAGGGAGGTTCCGGAATTCCGGTCATACGGAGTTAAGACACTTCCAGGTGGGCTAGGACGATGAAACTTGGCAGGCAAATCATGGACACGACCAGATTAACCTGGAAACAGTCAGCTTCCCGATCCGACCATCGTGGGGGGAGTGGAGGGAGGGGGAATCCGGACTCTTGAGGTATGTATAACTTTCGAACGGGTGATCGGATCATAATGAAACTTAATATGTAGAAAGACCACATGTCTCGGATGTCCCATTTCAAGTCCGGACCGGATCCGATGAAGCTGGGGGGGGGGGTCGGAGGGGTGTCCGGAAACCTTGTGACATGCTTGGAGTGGAATGATCGGAATGAAACTTGGTGGGAAGAACAAGCACAAGCCCTATGTAGATCAGTGACAAAACCGGACCGGATTCGGGTATTGTGGGGGAGTTAGGGGGGGGTCCGGAATTCCGGTGATCGCAAGTTAAGGTACTTCCAGACATGCTAGGACGATGAAACTTGGCTTGAAAATTAGAGACTTAACATGATTGGCTTAGAAATATTTAGTTCCCAGATCCGACCATCCCTTAAAGTACTAATGCTAACCGCAAAGTACAAAAAATACTTTTAAGCAAAATATACATTTTCGTGATCCCTATAAGCCCATGATCATTTTTGCCTCAAGGGTTTTGCTTACAACTGAATTCCTAAAGTACAAACAGTAGGCTACTTTTGAGTAAAATATACATTTTCATGCTGCTGGTGATCATCTTTTTTGCTTCAAGAGTTTTGATTACAGATGATTTTCTAGCGCCCTTAAAGTGCGCACAGCCAAATGCATTGCCAAACGATACAGTCTCGTGATTTCCAAGGACCCATGATCATTCTTATCTCAAGGGTTTTGCTTACAAATGATCAAAAGAAACCCACGAATCGACGAATTCCTACTTTCATCCTCTGACCCAGCCTTGCAAGTGCCATATGAGCTTCCAGCTCTTGTTTTTTTTTTTTTCAGGCACTAAGCAATCTCCACCAATCTCACCACTGTTCACTGAAAAGCTGCGTTTGTGTTGAGATTAAAATTTCCCGCGTCATACTAGAATTTACGTTGTGGGGACGGCCGCAGATATTCTGAATGTCATAACTAGAGCAGTTAGTGAAAATTAAAAAAAAATCCGTTTGCAGGATCCAAAAAATTCAGTGTATTCAATTGGATGACACAAAAATAAATCTGCTTTTCAGTTAAACTTTAAATGTGAGGGGGATGTGAGTAAACAAAAATAATGATGCACTTTTCTTAAGCTTGTATTCTAATGCCAGCATTATAAATATTCCTTCAGCCCAAGCTAACTGCGAATCATATTTGACAATGCAAAACGGATATATTTATAATATACCGTCATTTACGATTCAGACGGTTAATATAAATAACATTATTATAAAAACACACTTTTCATCTTTATTATACCTAGGATGATGAATACTCCCTCAGCCCAAGCTGATTGGGGATCATTTTATGTATGTGAGTAGGAAGAGTCTGGACGTTGCGCGGACGTGGAATTGTAGGGGGTCCGTGTACAACCCCCAGAGAAGCCTCTTTCAAAAATGAAAATACCCCAGTGTCACCTAGTACGTGTTTATACTTCTGTCATTAGACCCACCCTGGAATATGCAGCACCCGTTGGCATTTTTATGGCACTTGCCCTTCGGCCAAGTGCCATATAGCGATCGCAATTTCTGTCCGTCCGTCGGTCGGTCGGTCTGTCTGTCCGGGTTTTGCTAGTTCGGGTACTTCCAGATAAGCTAGGACAATGAAACTTGGCAGGCATATCAGGGACCGGACCAGATTAAATTAGAAATAGTCGCTTCCCCGATCCGACCACCTGAGGGGGAGTGGAGGGAAGGGGAATCCGGAAAAAATAGGAAAAATGACTTATTTTTAACTTACGAACGGGTGATCGGATCTTAATGAAACTTGATATATGGAAGGACCACTTGTCTCAGACCTTCCATTTTAAATCCAGACCGGATCCGGTGACATGGTGGGTAGTTGGAGGGGGAAACCGGAAATCTTGAAAATCGCTTAGAGTGGAGAGATCTGGATGAAAGTTGGTGGAAAGAACAAGCACAAGTCCTAGATACGGGATTGACATAACCGGACCGGATCCGCTCACTTTGGGGGAGTTGGGGGGGGAATCCGGATTTGTAGTGATCCCGCTAGTTCGGTGCTTCCTGATGTGCTAGGACGATGAAAATTGGCAGGCATGTCAGGGACACGAACAGATTGACTTGATAATAGCCGTTTCCCCAATCCGACCATCCGGGGGGGGGGGCTGGAGGGAGGGGAATCCGGAAAATGAGGTATTTTTAACTTACGAACGGGTTATCGGATCTTAATGAAACTTGATATATAGAAGTACCTCGTGTCTCAGACCTCCCATTTTATATCCAGACCGGATCCGGTGACACGGGGGGGAGTTGGAGGGGGAAACCGGAAATCTTGAAGATCGCTTAGAGTGGAGAGATCTGGATGAAAGTTGGTGGAAAGAACAAGCACAAGTCCTAGATACGGGATTGACATAACCGGACCGGATCCGCTCACTTTGGGGGAGTTAGGTGGGGGTCCGGATTTCTAGTGATCCCGCGAGTTCGGTGCTTCCTGATGTGCTAGGACGATGAAAATTGGCAGGCTTGTCAGGGACCCGAACAGATTGACTTGATAATAGTCGTTTCCCGGATCCGACCATCCGGGGGGCTGGAGGGAGGGGAATCCGGAAAAATAAGGTATTTTTAACTTGCGAACGAGTGACCGGATCTTAATGAAACTTGATATATATAAGTACCTTGTGTCTCAGACATCCCAGTTTAAATCCGGACCGGATCCGGTGACATGGGGGGAACTGGAGGGGGAACCGGAAATCTTGGGAAACGCTTTGAGTAGAGAGATCGGGATGAAAGTTGGTGAAAAGAACAAGCACAAGCCCTAGATACGTGATTGACATAACCGGACCGGATCCGTTCACAGTAGGGGGGGGGGGGTTGGGGGGATCCGAATTTCTAGTGATCCCGCGAGTTCGGTACTTCCTGATGCGCTAAGACGATGAAACTTGGCAGGCGTGTATGGGACCCGAACAGGTTGACTTGAGAATATTCGTTTCCTGGATCCGACCATCTCGGGGCTGGGGGTGGACAGAGGGGGAATCCGAAAAGTGAGGTATTTTTAACTTGCTAACGGGTGAGCGGATCTTGATGAAACTTGACGTATAGAAAGATTTCGTGTCTCAGACGCCCCATTTTAAATCCGAACCGGATCCGGTGATATTGGGGGGAGTCGGACGGGGGAACCGAAAATCTTGGGAAACGCTTAGAGTGGAGGGTTTGAGATGAAAGTTGGTGGGAAGAGCAAGTGAATAGTAAAACCGAAATGGATCCGGTCACTGTGGGCGAGTTGGAGGGGATCCGAGTTTGTAGTAATCCCACGAGTTCGGTAGCCTACTTCCTGATGTGCAAGGACAATGAACTTGGCATGCTTGTCAGGTACGGTACCCGAACTATTGACTTGAGAATGTTGTTTCCCCAATCCGACCGTCGAGGGGGAGTGTACAAAAGGGGAATCCGGAATCGAGTGGCAAGCTTAGCTATTGAACGGGTTATCGGATTTAACCGAAACTTGATATTTAGAAAGGTCTCGTGCCTCAGACATCCCATTTTAAATCCGGACCAGATCCAGTGACATTGGGAGGAGTTGGAGGGGCGAACCGGAAATCTTTGTAATCGCTTAGAGTGGAGGGATCGGGATGAAGCTTGGTGGGAAGAACAAGCATAAGTTCTAAATATGTCATCTAGAGCTTTCAGACTGAATGAACCTAGATATCCTAATTCTAGGTACGAACCGCATTTTTGAATGGCGGGGTGGGGCTACCACTACTCGTAACAAGTGCCATATGAGCTCGTAGCTCTTGTTCATTATCGCAGGAACAGAGAGATAAATTGGAAAGAATACAGAAGCGGGCTCTTCTTATTATTCATAGCGGACTGAAGCTTCCATACTCATACCTTTTAAAACACTTTAACCTAAAAACACTGCAGGAGCGCAGAAAGGACCTAAGCGCTGACTTCGGTTCAGCCATGGTATCTCATCCTCTCCACTCCGAAATCCTCCCTCCCCCCTATCAAAATGTTCGAAATTTACCAGAACGAGTGGTAAGTTCTAGGGTTCCCAAGCTCTGTCCCATACAGATATGTCAAAAGTTTTGTTCCCGAGTTCGTGAAATATTCTAACGAAGTGTGACGGTTTTTATGGCACTTGCCTTCCGGCCAAGTGCCATATACCGATCACTTTTCCGTCGGTCGGTCGGTCGGTCTGTCGGTCTGTCGGTCGGTCAGTCCGGTGATTGCGAGTTAGGGTACTTCCCGATGTGCTAGGACGATGAAACTTGGCAGGCATATCAGAGACCCGACCAAACTAATTTAGTAATAGTTACTTCCCCGATCCGACCATCGTGGGGGGAGGGAGGGGAGCCGGAATACGGAATTTAGGGGCATGCATAACTTTCAAACGGGTGATCGGATCTTAATGAAACTTGATATTTGGAAAAACGTCATTTCTCAGATGTCCCGATTCAGGTCCGATTAATGTGGGGGGGGAGTCGGAGGGGGGAACCGGAAATCATGTGACACGCTTAGACTGGAGCGATCGGGATGAAACTTGGTGGGAGGAACAAGCACATACCCTAGGTACGTCATTGACAGACCCGGACCGGATTCGTGCACTGTGGGGGGAGTTGGAGGGGGGGTTCCGGAATTCCGGTGATACGGAGTTAAGTTACTTCCAGGTGTGCTAGGACAATGAAATTTGGCAGGCAAGTCAGGGACTCGACCAGATTAATCAACTTCCCGATCTGACCATCGTGGGGGGAGTGACGGGAGGGGGAATCCGGAATCTTGAGGTATGTATAACTTCCGAACGGGTGATCGGATCGTGATGAAACTTGATACGTAGAAAGATCACATGTCTCGGATGCCCAGTTTCAAGTCCGGACCAGATCCGATAAAGGTGGGGGGGGGGGGTCGGAGGGAGGAACCGGAAAACTTGTGACACGCTTGGAGTGGAGCGATCGGAATGAAACTTGGTGGAAAGAACAAGCACAAGCCCTATGTACGTAAGTGACAGAACCGGACAAGATTCGGGCACTGTGGGGGAGTTAGAGGGAGGGGGGTCCGGAATTCCGATGATGGCAAGTTAAGGTACTTCCAGACGTGCTAGAACGATAAAACTTGGCTTGAAAATTAGAGACTTGACAAGATTGGCTTAGAAATAGTCAGTTCCCTTATCCGACCATCGTGGGGGGAGTGGAGGGAGGGAGAATCCTGAGGTATGTATAACTTTTGAACGGGTGATCGGATCTTAATGAAACTTGATATTAGGAAAGACCTCATGTCTCAAATGTCCTGTTTAAAGTCCGGATGTAATCCGATGAATGTTGGGGGGGGGAGGTGGAGGGGAGAACCCGAAATCTTGTGACACGCTTAGAGTGGAGCTATTGGGACGAAACTTGGTTGGAAGAAGAAGCAGAAGCTCTAGATACATCAGTGACAGAACCGGACCGGTTCGGGCACTGTGGAGGGAGTTGGAGGGGGGTCCGGAATTCCGGTGATCGCGAATCAAGGTACTTCCACATGTGCTAGGACGATGAAAATTGGCTTGGAAATCAGACACTTGACAAGATTGGCTTAGAAATTGTCAGTTCCCACATCCGACCATCCCTTAAAGTACTAATCGCAACCACAACGTACAAAAAATACTTTTTAGCAAAATACACATTTTCGTGATCCCTATGAGCCCGTGGTCAGTTTTGCCTTAAGGGTTTTGCTCACAAGTGATTTCCTTAAAGTAAAAACAATACTTTTGAGTAAAATATACATTTTCGTGCTCCTTATGAGTTCATCATGTTTTTTACTTCAAGAGTTTTGATTACAAATGATCACAACAAACCCACAAATTGACGAATTTCTACTTTCATCCTCTTACCCAAACTTGCAAGTGCCATATGAGCTTCCAGCTCTTGTTTAAACGTACTGACATTAGATACATAAATTGTAATTTATTATGTTGTTTGACAATAATCGCAAATTTGGTCTATAACCACGATATCGATTTTTACAATAAACTTTCTATCTATCTATCTAAGCCGAGTATAGTATAGCCAAAGCACCGTTGCATATTTTCCCACATCTCACTAAAAGATTACATTTCTTTTTGTTTGTCTGTTTTATCTTCGTTAAAAAAAAAATTAGTTTGTATATTAAGAGTGCTCAGTATAGTATAGTATATAGTCAGTATATCCATTTCAGGCGTGTAGAATTTGTTTAATGAATAATCGGAAGTAAAACCTAAACTGAAACCACCCCGCTGGCCTTAACTGATTTCCTCATTCTAGGAGGAAGATGGTGGTATAGAAATGAGCGAAGATTTCGAAGGGAAACAACAAGACGTCGACAAAGATGAAGACCAAGATGAGAAGAGTGACGACGAAGACGCTGATAAGGAAATGGGAGAAACGGAAAAGGGAGCAGAGACACTGGATGAGGAGATGTGGGGAGATGAAGAAGAAAACGAAGAGAAAGAGGATGAAGAAAAGAAAGACGAGGAAGGCAAAGGAGACGGAAAGGTGAGTGTAAATCTGAATGGGGATAGGCCTAGATCTGACACTCAACATCCTTGTTCGGGTGGTCGTTTCTACTTTTAGAGTATGAATGACTATTTTACTCTTCATAAATGTTTGTTTGTCATTAAGAGTAATATATATATATATGTATAAAAAAAAATTCTTCATTCATAGCTGCAGAAGTTCTTCGATGCGCCTATTAGGTAAAAATCGTTGACATAGGGTACACTGTAAAAAGTTTCTCCATGCAAGGATTACAGTTAACTGCAGTATTTGCTACTGGGATTAATCTTATTTTGGTCATCGACTTTGCGGCGCCTACGGTCGATGGTCCTGTGACTAGAAGTAAAGCAGCCTCAAAAGTCACCCTAAAGCAACCACCTGCAAACTCCAGCGAGCGATACAATTCATCTTTTGTCCTCTTAGCACTACAATGCCAGATAATGTGCGTCTTGTTTTTGTGCGTGTGCTCATTTTAACTGTTTTGTATGGCACTTGCCTTCCGGCCAAGTTCCATATACCGATCACTTTTCCGTCGGTCGGTCGGTCTGTCTGGTGTTTGCGAGTTAGGGTACTTCCAGATGTGCTAGGACGATGAAACTTGGCAGGCATATTAGGGACCCGACCAAACTAACTTGGAAATAGTCACTTGCCCGATCCGACCATCTTGGGGGGAGGGAGGGGAGCCGGAATCCGGAATTTAGTGGCATGCATAACTTTCGAACGGATGATCGGATCTTAATGAAACTTGATATTTGGAAAGACGTCATGTCTCAGATGTCCCATTTCAAGTCCGGACCGAATCCGATGAATGTGGGGGGGAGTCGGAGGGGGGAACCGGAAATCATGTGACACACATTGAGTGGAGCGATCGAGTTGAAACTTGGTGGGTGGAACAAGCACAGGCCCTAGGTACATCATTGACAGAACCGGACCGGATTCGTGCACTGTGGGGGGAGTTGGAGGGTGGTTCCGGAATTCCGGTTGGGATGGAGCGATTGGGATGAAACTTGGTTGGAAGAACAAGCACAAGCCCTAGATACATCAGTGACATAACCGGACCAGGTTCGGGCACTGTGGGGGGAGTTGGAGGGGGGTCCGGAATTCCGGTTATCGCGAATCAAGGTACCGTACTTCCAGATGTGCTAGGACGGTGAAACTTGGCTTGGAAATTAGACACTTGACAAGATTGGCATAGAAATTGTCAGTTCCCAGATCCGACCATCCCTTAAAGTACAAATCCTAACCGCAAAGTACAAAAAATACTTTTTAAGCAAATATACATTTTCGTGATCCCTATGAGCCCATGATCATTTTTGCCTCAAGGGTTTTGCTTACAACTGAATTCCTTAAAGTACAAAAAATACTTTTGAGTAAAATATACATTTAGTGAGCTCGTCATCAATTTGCTTAAAGAGTTTTGATTACAGATGAATTTCTAGCGCCCTTAAAGTGCGCGCAACCAAATGCATTACCAAACGATACATTCTCGTAATTTCCAAGGACATGATCATTCTTATCTCAAGGGTTTTGCTTACAAATGATCACAACAAACCCACGAATTGACGAATTCCTACTTTCATCCTCTGACCCAGCCTTGCAAGTGCCATATGAGCTTCCAGCTCTTGTTTAACTATGTCTTGACAATGCCACTGCTATTTTGTAAAAATATTATGGCAAATTACAACGATTGATTGATTGATTGATTGATCTCTACTGAGATAAGTTTAATCCTAATTAGAGAAAAGATTATCTCAGTATAAGAGACAAAATTAATCCTGTAGCAAATACTTCAGGATTTTTTTGTTACAGTGTACCAATGTGAGGATGCGACCTAAATATCAAATGGTATTTGTTCAGTCTAACAGGGTATTTGTGATAACGCCAAAAAGGCTAGCATGACACGCGTATATGCTTAGCTGGTAATGGTATTGCAGTTTGAATGAATCACTCAGGGGTTTGCAACCTAGTGATTTCCGTCACGATAACTCAAACTTTTTATTATGTGCTAATGAATTATTGTTACTATGTCGTTGATAACTTAAACGGAGAAGAAACATCTGTTCAAATACGCTTCTTTTATTAGAGCGGTGAGTCCCAAACGGTTGCAAAAGAAAACGCACCAGAGGGAGAAAATGATGATGAAAAAGAAGAGAAGGGTGGCGAAGAAGAAAAGAAGGAAAAGGAAATAAACGAGATGGGCGAGCAAGAGGTTGATGATAACCAAGTGGACCCGTATCATGGTGAGTTGGAATGGCTTTTTATTTGTATTGTTATTTTCCTTTCTTGTATTATTCCGTAAGCTTGTCTTCTCCGTTTAGTTCAGGCGTGAAATAGAAGACTGCTGGACGGGGTCTTCTTATGTTTACACGTGTCACTGTTTAAGGGTCGTTACGTACTTTTTATCTACTTTTCACCTTTTTTCTTTATTTTTGTTTCTCCTTTTGCACGCGAACAGAGCTAAATGAAATGTATGTACGAAAGAATAAAAATAACATTAAAACTAGCTTCTTAAAATATGTTTTATATTTTGGAAAGAAAAGAAATATAAATAATAATATTAATTTAGTAATGATAATATATTTGCACCAAAAATGCTTTCGCCTCTCTAAGTGGTTGGAAAGAATATAAAATGGAAGAAACAGTAATTTTCTACAGACAGATTGAGCGAATTGACAGTGCTATAGCGCCGGAACGACTGGCTGTGAAACTTCGAAACGTTTTTTTTAAAGCACAATACTTATTATAGAAATGATCTTTTCAAGATCAATCGTTTTCGAAAATACTTGAAATAAGCGATTTTCTTGTTAGAATTGTCGACTCTATCCAGCCTTTCTGTTCTCCGATGCGGCGGCTGGATGCAAAATATTTGAAAACTGAACGCGCCGTGGTTAAAATGTGGGAAAACCAAGCAAGTCTTAAATAGGGGATGGACCTGGTGATCTACAATGTCTTCCAAAATGAGAAACAACACTGTGATCACAGTGTTGATTCGGCGAGCCTTGAAGCTTTCGGCCAAATTTGCGTTGCTTGACTGGCAAAACTCGTCAAGGCCGAAAGATCGCTAAAAAGACACAGGAACAAAACGAAACAATGGCGGAAGGCGCGGATTTCCGAACCTTGTTATTCCATAATGGAGCTAGGCTGGAGCTAGGAATAATATAAACAGCAGAATAAGTAAGAGAAGTCCCTTAAAGCACAACTCTTACTAGAAATAATATTTTCCCTATGAAATGGATCAGAAAAAAAAACATTTTTGAAAATACCATTACTTCCCATCTGAAATTAGCATGTTAGCGCCTGTTGACTATGTCCAGCCCTCCTGCCCTCCGACGCGGCGGCTGGGCGCGAAACATTTGAAAACTGATCGCGCCATGGTTCAAAAGTGTGAAAACTAAGCAAATAAAAGAAGTAATAAACAATAACTTCTCAGATCCTTATATGTGAAAGAGTTGTCAGCAGACGTTGATGATCCCGGCAAACGTTTCGTTGTGTGACGGGCAAAACTCGGTAAGGCCAAAAAAGCGCTAAAATTTCGTAGGCACAAAACAAAACAATGGAGAAAGGTGGGGATTTTAGAAGCTTATAATTCTGTATGGGAGCTAGATATATTATAAAAAGCAGAATAAGCAAGAGGGGTCCTTTAACTGTTCGTTGTTTGGCAGGTAACAGTGGGGTATGTTAGTGAGCTCCACAGGTTGATTGATCTACTCAGTGCTTGCCGCTTGAGTACCAGCCTCTTCACCAGCTTTTTCGAATGACCCTTGGTGTTTTTTGCTGCGTTTGGAACTAGTACAGATAGATAGATCGATATTTTTATTAATTCAACTCGTAGCGCCGAATCGGCACTAAATATGTCGACCATTATATGCTGGGTGGAATGTTGTTGCTCAGCAAAAATAAATGGTGAAAAAGCAGCCCATGAGTTTTCAGTTCTGCGTCCAAGATTGCCAAGTTGCCGATAATGCCGATGGATCCGCTGTTTCGGCGCTTCTGGCAGAATTTATTTTTATTGACACATTTTTTTTTTACAGGTCAGCAAGGTCCAGAGCCCGAGCCTGAAGCCTTGGACCTTCCAGATGATTTGAACCTCGACAATGCCGAACAACCCGATGGCGAAGAAGAGGAAGAAACACCCCAAGAAAATTGGGATATAGAAGCTCCAAATATTGAAGATGGAAAGGATGTGGAGGGTGAAGAGGATGAAGAAAAGGGGGAAGAGACCGAAGATAAAAAAGCTGAAGAGGTGAGAATTGACGGGTAGTAGAGGGAATTTGTAAAGCTTTAAATGTCGGCCCTGATCTACCATTATAATATCGGTGGTCTTGTTGAGACATTTAAAGAAGAACTAAATGCCTGCGCCCCGCAGTGTTACACTATTTTACATCTCAAAAATAAGCATGCTCAGCCCATTTCAATGTCACAGCCGTCCTCGTGGTTTTGCTCTAAAAACAAAAATTAAACTAATATATAAAATTAAATTAACCTATCAGTTATTAATCTGTCGAATAAATTCCATTCGGTGCAATGCGGAAACCCAGGAACTTGTTCTTGGGGACAGTTTTCCCAACGTGCGGGCATGAAGTCGTGCAGGACGCAGGATACCTAAGGAAGGACCAAACTCAAACTTTTAGGGACAAGACGAGTGAACTGTTCAAGGCTGACCAATTGTAACACATGTATTGCATTTCTTTTATAAAAGAGGCAGAAGTTTTAATTAACACGGTATTTTTTCCAAGGAGGAAAATCAGGCCGACGAAAAACCATCGGAAGACGAACAGCCGGAATCCGGTGACCGGGAGAAATCCGACGAACCAGCTGCAGAGAACGAACCGGAATCCGCGCAAGCTGTTTCTTCCGACGATAAGCCCAGTGAAGCGGACACTCAGGCTGCGGAAACGACTAGCAAAGGATCCGCGGACAAGGTTCAGGCGGAAGCGGAAACCGATGCGGATCAAGGCGGAACTAATGAAGAGCAAACCAACAAGGAGGCGGAAGGAGTAGGTAAGTAAAGCTTAAAGCACGCATGGCATAATTTTTTATTTTTCCGCTGATTTATATTTGTCTTATCTTCACGCGAAAGTCACTGATTAACAGACAAGATACGTCTCGAAGTAAACCAACTTTAGTAAGTGATAGTTCAAAAGCGGAGTGGAGGCAAAGAATGAATGGGCATAGTGAATGAAATTTGTGCTTTAACTGATTTTACGGATCTAAGTGGTTATCGCGCCGAACTCACGAGCGAAGGGTCGCTGGTTCGAGTCTCGGTTGTGCCGACCGTTTGGTCTAGGGCGAGGGTTAGTGGCGTTTCCCCGTAAGACAAGCCAAAAGTCAACCCAGCTTCAAATGGGTACCTAGAGAAATCTGTAGGGAAAAGCACGGGAAAGCGTCGGATGATTTGCCCCCAACCACGCATTGCACCCCGGCCGAGGGCAGAGTATCAGGAGATCGGCACCTGCGCTACGCGAACCTTAACCGGTTGCATGCAAAAGTTTGCTTTTGCTTTGTTTGCTTAAGTATTATTTACAGGCTGGACGCATTTTTGGTCAGGCTCATGGCAAATTTGTTCCAATATAATTATCGTATTATTATTATACGCTCACAACCTCAGATTTTCCTCCTTTTCGGCCATGAACCCTAGATGAGGTCACTGTGGGGGAGGGGGCTGGAGCGGCTCTTTCTGGCACCGATAGGTGTTGAACGAGTTTGAAGATCGCGATTGTTCTGCATGTTGTTTGTTTAGTTACCATCTACTGACCCGGTTTGAGTACTAGTATTATTTGTTAACTGGGAAAAAATAAATAAGAACAATAAAGAAATGACATATAATTTTGAATACCATCTGTATATACTTGTTATTTGTTGACGTGTTTTTAATGTTTATTTTATCTATGTCGTTATTGACGGGGAAAATAAATATCAGCTTGTCCGTTGGTTTTTTAAAGTTTAACTGAAAAGCCAACTTATTTGTGTGTCATTTAAGTCATTTACACTGAATTATTTGGATTCTGCAAAGGGATTTTTTGATTTTCCACTATCTGCGCTAGTTATGAGGCTCAGAATATCTCCAGCCGTCCCCACAGCGTAAATTCTACTATGACGCGGGAAATTTTAATCTAAACACAAATGCGGCTTTTCATTGGGCAGTGGTGAGACTGGTGAAGATTGCTTAATGCCTGAACAAAAAAAAACGATAAATCTTTCTCGTAAGGCATACAGCAAAAACACAAGCGCATAGAGGCACCACAAATCACACGGAAATTCCACTATTTGAAAATCGGTTATTCGTGATTAGCGGAACAACGAAGTAACTCATTTTAAGCGGGTTTTCAAGCCAATTTAAGTGAATAAGTGATGTGTAACTAGATTGTCCTATCCTAGCCCTTTCCGGTTAAACTTTAAGAATATTTAATAACCTTAGCCTACTTACCTATTTGGGATTAGCTGGGTAAAGGATCCAATGATGCTATTCAGATACAACGGTAACTGCTCGACTTTGGATTAGGGTATCAGATACCATGGTATCTGCGAAAATGCAACTAATGTCTTTTCGAAGTTTCGAAAAGCATGTACGATATTTTCCCGCTCCTCAACTTATATCTATATTAATTTAATTTAATTTATCACCCACATGATACGTGAAGTAAATATGGTGGAGTAGGAATAAATAAAGAAGCACACAAAAAATATATAAAAAATCTACGAAAGAGACGGATAAGACGGTGGTGAGGGGATAGACGTGCATAAGCCGTACCGGAGAGTTTTCTGTGCAGTATCTCCAACTCTAAAGTTATGTGAGGAACTGAAAATCTCACGTGCTTCTTGTGACTTTTCTACTTCCCTTGCCAGGTGTCTCCCAAGTTGAACAAACCGCCGGCCATCAGGGGCCAACATCCGCCACGATTGAAAGCCAACGTGAAAAAGGCGACGAACAGCCCGAACGTGTCCAAAAACGTCCCGGTACGTCGGACATTAAACGTTCCCTTGCGGAACAGAGCGGAAGCGAAAAGAAACGTCTCAAAACGACGGACGAACGCCAGTCCGCTGGGAAAGAAGAAGAAGAAGCGAGTCATGATCCAAAGGCGGACGCGGAAATGTTTGAGCATATCCGTGATTCTGAAAAGCAGTTCGATGCGGAAACCGTGGATGCCGCGACAGAGGTAAATGTTTGCTCCTATAGTTCAAGTTATTTTTAAAATGAGTTATTTTTAAAATTCTAATATAAGCGGTACTATTTTTCAAAATGGGGGGGATAAGCTACTTCTAGGTATCCTGAAACCCACGTCTCCAAGATCGATAGTTTGTTTTTGTAATATGGTAGAAAAAGTGATTAGTTTAGTAGAGAGTAGGTAGATGATATTAAGTTGTGAATGTGAGAAACAGTGAGGTTTATTAAGTTATGAACGTGAAAAATAGTGTGGTTGTTTTTAGTATGGTTTCTTGAATCGAATTGTTCTGTATACGGCTTAATAGCTTTTAAAATACAGGTATATATATATATATATATATATTCCAGAGCGGAATACTCGATGGTAAACGAAAAAAAAAAGCTACACAGGAATGATACAAACTAACAATCATTACCATCAGATCATTACCGTCAGATCCTGACCAACAAACCGGAATGAGTGGGATTAACCTTTGCGTACTTTTATTTTTATTATCAATTATTTGTTAATATCTGCATTTGACTGCATTGTCATCATCAAAAGAATCACAAAACTGTGGACTGAAGGAACAGACAAATTTCGTGCACACTGCAGTCAATAACATCTTTCAAACAGTCGACCTTAAAATATTTAGACCTAATGGCTAATTGTTAAAGCTTCTTATGTTCTGCTAAATATTACCCGTTTAAACCGAAAATTCCTAGCGTCCCTTTACAACGCCGTTGCAAAACCACAATTCCTTTACCTAGCTCCCTTCTGGCAAATATTTTCAACTAGTGGAAAAATTAAACTCCGGTCGACTTTAACATCTTCTAAATACTTTAACACTGAAGCTCAATATACTGAAGCTAGCGAAAGTTAAACAACCGCCCGTCAAAGCATCAGCAAGATGTATCCACTCGTTTGTACGTTATTTTATTTGCCACTTATTTATCGTATTTCATTAACTAATTGTTATTTTGTCGGCTGGTGTATGATAATAGTTTCGTGCAGCCTATTTTATTCTATGGATACTTCGGTATAAATAAACGATTGACTGATAATCTTAGTGTGTTTGCGGCTTCCACAGCGACCATACTTCACAACATCATAACTTTCTGCTGTGACCGTAGAGGCGTATTCTCGCCGTTCCCCGAGGACTCCTCGGAGAATCAAAGGGAACAGCGAGAATAGAGGGAGTCACACGACGCGGACTCCGCGTACGGAAAACAGCGAGAACACGGGGAATGCTTCTAAAATGGATTTTATTCGAAAAAAAAATATGCAGTTGACGAAATTTATCTGGATCCACTTTATTTTTGGTGTTGTTTATCCTGATTGTTTTTAATTAATTTTACATTGCACCAACACCAGCAAAAGTTGATTCCCATCCGAATCTGAAAGGGAGTCCTTTTTTATGATGGTGATGATAGTCGGAGCATTCCCCGCCCGTAGGGACTCGCGAGAATACGCGGAATGGGTCCCCGGGACAAACAGAAACGCGGGGACTCCTCAAGTGGAGTCCTCGGGGAACGGCGAGAATACGCCTTAGGCTACAGTTGTGACGGGAGTTTTCTCTTTAGGAGCAAGCGCGGGAGCGTCCAGTCCCTCGAGAAGAAGGAGAAAATCCTGAAGGCGAAGACATACAAATGGAAAGCGAGGATGAAAAGGAGGTGCAAGAATCAGAGAAAAAGGAGAGTGAAAAAATGCAAGGAAACAAACCCTCAAAACAAAGAAGAAGTAAGTAGTACTTTTCTTTGTATCATTCTTGTGTTTTATTGTTTTAGACACTGAAAAATCTTACACGAAATTTCTTTTTTTTTCGTAACTCGTCTTGTACGGGCATAAGTTATTATTTATAATAACAATATTTATTGTTAAAAATAATAAATATTTCTTCATCTCAAGATGTCTGTGAATCGTATGCAATGATTGTAGCAAACCAGGGCAAGTACAGAAGCCGAGCCAAGTTTTGCGTTGACCCCCTGGGCGTTTTCCCCCCAGCTGCCGGTGGGGTGAATTTTCTTGCGCCCTGCGAACTCTCAAAGCGAAGCAACTGTAAAGGGCAGAGACTTTGAGTCTAGAGTTGACTTAAAGGACCCGTGTCAGTAACTATACTCATTCCTTCTTCTCAGATCTCCTTCTTCAAAGACTGTAGCAAACCGGGGCAAATACAGAAGAACAGCTTTAGCAAAACTATACGCCTCTTTTTGCGACCCGGCTGTGCTTTTCTCGGTTGGTCTGTTTGACGTTTTTGATAAACGAGACCTGTCCAGAATAAGAATAGATTATTTCCGTTACTGCAAGTTTCTTCTGTATCTGCCCCGATCCCATAGTAATTCTAAGATCATTAAATCTTACGGAGCTACCGACATTTTGTCACGGCTGCAAGAATTGCACACTGATTTCCCGACTGATTAGACTTTTTTGACGATAGTAGTATTGTATATTTTGAAAGTTATTTTTCTGTTGTCTTTGTTCTTTTCTCTATTATCTTTACTCCACTTTCTTTTGTTGGAAAACATTTTGTGGGTTATAAATGAACTATACTGTGCTATATATGACAAATTACGGAAAACAGATGAGTCAGCTCAGATTTTCTCCATTTTGCGTCATTTGTTAATGTATATTTATAATAATGTTTACTTAGGCAGTTATAGCGTTTAAAAGTCATCGTCATCTTTGCCATGGAACATTTATGAATGAATGTGTTTTTTCCCTATTTTACTTAAAATGTTAATTATAGAATATGGATTCCATGATAGATAGGCTATACAGAACTTAAATAAACAGCATTTTTCTGTGATTCAAATTAGTGTATACAAACTTGTTGGTGACGTTACTTGAGTATTTTAATCTAATTACCTAATTATCCAGCTGATAATGACGAACCTGCTGGAACTGAGCCATCCGAAGATCAACAAGTCGAGGTTGAGGGCGAAGCTATTCAGACTAGTGGCGCCTCTCGTGGTGCGGATACGGAATACTTCACGAACGTTGACGCCGTTGGAGCGAACGCTGGATTGACTCAAGAAGATATAGATCAGATAAGGACGGAGTTGGAGAATCAGGTTTCAAATTGGTCTCAGGTAGGGAATATCTTTCATACCTTTTCCACAGAGTACACCAGGACTTCTGTTCAGGTCAGGGGGAATCTATAATTATCAGGGAATTCTCAGAACCGGTCACGAAAGCTAATCTGTTGTTACCTTCTTACAATTTAGTAAAAAGAATAATAATAATAATAACTGGTAGCGAATGATAAACCAACCGAGCGGTTGTTGGCTTAATCAAATAATAACGTGACCGACATGGGAAGGAACATGACTACATAAATCTTGGAAAAGTAAATATAGGTTTATTACATGACGTTACGGCAGAGAGGTAACACCAAAAAAATGTGGTGTGGTAACCTATTTACCCTAGAACATATTAACGATACTCAGTCCGATAATCCGCGTCCTCTCACTACTCCTGCAGCGCTCATGCTGCCTCGGTGGTAGCTCAAACTTAACTGCCATTCAATCCTCACCGAGCGCATTTCATGCGAAATGATCATCTTTCAACCGCGCTCAGAATTCATTGTAAATCGAAATAGCTCACGACCGCGGGGTGAAGGTAATACGGAAACGAAGTAATGAACATGCGTTCATACATTTTAGACATGGGTTACACCGTTCTCTAGTTTGTTTGGCACCTGAGTGTAGCTTTTCTGGACCCCGCAATGTAACTTGGTAAAGTTGTCTGTCTGTGTGACCGACCGTCAGTCTGGTAGGCATTTTGTTACAAACTTGATGTGAAGGTCAAAGTACAAACCAAGTTCGAAGATCTGCCCCGTAGCTCTGTATCTAGGGGTGGAGGAGGGAGTGTACATTAAGTCGTGACAAAATTGTTTTATTCAACCGATTTCAACCTAATAAGACTGTCGATTTAGGGGTAGGAAGATATGCTGAATCGATGTATGAAGTTGTGTTGACTGATTGAACTGTAGGCTGGAATAATATATATAAAATAAAAGAAGAAACGCAAAAACACTTAAACTACAAAAGGCATGATGGAAAAAGGACGCAGAGGGCGCAAAGACTAAGATCTTCGCTTGAGATGCAAATGCGAGATGGTTTTCTCTCCGGACAAGTAGTTCTCCCGGAATGCGGCAAAAACTGGAAATTGTGAGAAGTCAAAAATTTGTCTGGAATCGGTTAGATGATCGAACTGACTGACTTCAGCTGACTTTTCGTTCAGCACCACCAAAGATGGTGTTAGTGATTTCCAGCTTGTCGCGGAAATGCAGGGTTGCCGCGGTGGTGATTTATGACCAAATTTTCTGATTTATTTGTCAGTGGCGTGGCAACCCTGGCGGAAACACGACCGTTCCATTTTGGAAGTCGACTTCGAGCACCATGAAGACGCCTATTTGTTTCGCATGGAAATACAATTTGTCTTAAAAGAAAACATTTTAAGTATAATTTTAATCTGGAATCGTTCATTTTCTTGCAGCATCAACAGTGGAATGAAATCGACCAATCAGAAGCGACGGAGGCGTGGCTGAAATATGAGACAGTCGTCGGCCCCCTCTCTCAGGATCTATGTGAGCAGCTCCGACTCATCTTGGAACCGAGCCAAGCCTCCAGACTACGAGGAGACTACCGAACAGGAAAGAGACTGAATATGAGAAAGGTAAAAATCTAAAGTTTATATAGTAGTTTAGTTTAATAGTATTTCAATAGTTTATACTGTTATTTATATTCCTTCAGCCCAAGCTGACTGCGAGTCATATTTGACAGTGCAAAGCGGATACGTCAGCAGCATTTTATTACAGCCATATTTTGGCCCTTCCTGGCAAGGATCCACTTCAGGCTCAAGCCGCTCAAGCTGGACAGTGAACTTAAAAAAATTCATTTTCCACCTTGAGCCTGAATAGGACCCTTGCCAAGAAGGGTCGAAATATAGCCATAATAAAATGCAGCTGACGCATCCTTTTTGTACTGTCAAAGAAATGTTATTATTATTTTTATTGTCCTTAGAAATAGATCTGAGGAATAAGAAAGCGAGGAGTTATATCACATACAATCTGGATGGCAATGATTGATCTAGATTGTAAATTTGCAACCAAGTAATTAAAAGCAAAAAGAAGAAAGCGCACTGGGTAAAATCATTGTTGAAAAAAGTGGGAAGCTTTTGAATTTCAAGCTTTTAACAGTGTAGAAGACATCTTGATTGCTCCACGTATTTTAGCTGCAATAGATCACTGACTTGCTTACTTTTGCAGGTTATCCCGTATATCGCCAGTCAGTTCCGGAAAGACAAGATCTGGTTGCGACGAACTAAGCCCTCAAAACGCCAGTATCAGATCATGCTTGCCGTCGATGACTCATCTAGCATGGCGGACAACCATTCCAAACAGCTGACTTTCGAATCTGTTGCGCTCATTTCCAGAGCTCTGTCATTGGTCGAGGCGGGTGAACTGGGTGTGGTCAGTTTCGGTGAATCAACCCGATTGGTCCATGAGCTGTCGGATTCCTTCACGAGCCAGAGTGGCGGCAGGTAAGGGAAAACAAAATCGTCTTTTCGGATCCGTAAATATTTAATGCGTTACTGAAGGGCTGCGCAAGCCCCGCCCCTATCCCGACTGGATTGGACAGCGCAAAAACTCTGGGATGAAACAATCTATTTCTGCTTCTGATACTGATACTTTATTGTAAAACGAAACTTTCACAGCATTGGATTACCGAACTTGTCGTTTTGGTCAGGTACATCATAATTACAAAACATTTGATAAGGTGGTTGTACATAATAAAGCAATAGTTAGAAATGATCAAACAGAATAATAACCCTAGACAATTAAATCATTAAAGGGAAATATTTGATCAGTTGTTCAAAACTTCAAAAAAAGATGGTACGAAGCTCTTTCTGTAGCGATCGGTTCTTGTACAAATAGGGTTAAGAACCGGAACTTCTTGTGCTACAGCTCGAGGTAGTCGAGGTTTTGGCGGGCAATATGGGAAAAGGTCTACTTTGACCTTTTATGGCTAGGTTGATAAATAGTACACTCTCAGAAATTTGATAACAGATAACAGATGTTTTAGCATCCTTGCGTTAAATTTTATATTTTTTGATGATCTAATTTTTTTTACCCGTCAAAATAAGCACGAAGACGGAGTAAATGATAAAGAAAACAAGAGCTGTAAGCTCATATGGCACTTGCAAGGGTTGAGATGTATTATTTGATCAAAAGTAATTTTCGACTGTGCGGTTCAGATGCGCACTTTAAGGGAGCTAGAGAAAAAGTATATTATCGTTGAACTTGGCTGTAATGATGCGCACTTTAAAGGCACTAGAAATTCATCTGTAAGGAAGACCCTTGAGGCAAAAACGATAGCAGGCTCTTAGGGATCATTGATATATACTTATGATCAGAAGTCCTTTTTTTCCCACTAATTTGCGTACTTTAAGGGTGCAAAAAATTATTTTTTTTGCAAAACCCTTGTGGGACAACTGATCATGGGTTGAGATGTATCGTTTGATAAAAAGTACTTTTCGACCTTGCGGTTAAGATGCACACTTTAAGGGAGCTAGAACTTCATTTGTAAGCAAAACCCTTGAGGCAAAAATGATCATGAGCTCATGGGGATCATGGAAATGCATATTTTGCTTAAAAGTATTTTTCTTAATTTGCGGTCATGATTGGTACTTTAGGGAATGGTCGGATTTGAAAAGTGGCGATTTCTAAGCCAATCTTGTCGAATTTCTAATATTCCAGCCAAATTTCATCGTCCTAGCACATCTGAAAGTACCTTAACTCGCGATCACCGGAATTCCGGACCCGCCCCTCAAACTCCCCCCACAGTCGCCGGAGCCAATCCGGTTCAGTTTGGACTTGTTTGTTATTCCCACAAAGTCCATCCCGATCTCTCCAGTCCAGTCCGGTCACGTATTCCCCCCCCCCCCCCCAATTGTTGTCGGATCCGGTCCGGACATGAAAAAGATCACCACAGGCACGCCCTCTGTTCAGTTATTAAATTTCACTCGAATCCGATCACCCGTTCCAAAGTTACGCATGGCTAAATATTCCGGATTCCCCCTCCCTCCGATCCCCCCCACGACTATCGGATCGAGTGAATTTTTATTTACAAGTCAGTTTGATCGGGTCCCTGATACGCCTCCCAAGTTTCGTCGTGAAAATCCCAAAAACTGTCATCACCAGAATTCCGTGAAACTCCCCTCCACCTCCCCCCCCCCAAGTGTCCGGGTCCAGTCCAAACGTGTAAACAAATTATCTGGAGCAGATTCTTGTTCTTCCCAGCAAGTTTTACTCCGATCCCTCCATTATAACCGTTTCTCGAGATTTCCGGTCTTCCCCCACCCCAATTCCCCCATAGCTGTCGAATCCGGTTCGGACTTCAAATGGAACATCAGAGATATGTCATTCATCCAGGTATTAAGTTTCGTCCCAATCCGATCACCCGTTCGAAAGTTACACAACACTCATATTCCCCCGCACTGCACCACAGATACAAACCCCTTTGACCCTCGAATGCACTAGCTCTTTCCAATGTTAACAGAGTGATCCGATGCAAAGAGTGACGTCACGCCGCGCGCAGACCTACTAGTGTAAAGAAAGGGGTAGGGGTTTTACAAAAACTACTAAATTTTCCGGATTCCCCCGCCCTCTACTCCCTCCACGGTGGTCGGATCGGGGAAGTGACTATTTCCAAATTAGTTTGGTCTGGTCCCTGATATGCGTGCCAAGTTTCATCGTCCTAGCTCATCTGGAAGTACCGTAACTCGAGATGAGTGGCCTGACAGACCGACCGACCGACCGACAGACCGACAAGTGATCGGTATATGGCACTTGAGCGAAGCTGCAAGTGCCATAAAAAGAAGCGCAAACATGTGTTATCTTTTTTAAAACTTGGAACAATCTAAAGATGGCCTCGAAGTCGAAGCACCATTCTGATCATGTCGAAGTGATTTTTTCCCTAATTTTGTAAATAATATTTCGTGCCGGTATTTATTTGTTATTCCCAAAAACGGTAAGCTAAAAGCTTGTCGCTGTATATATTTATATACATTATGTCGCCTTTATTCAGATTAAATATTAGCTGTACGAATACGTCCCTCATTGGATCTCATAAAATCCAATGACGAACTGACGCCAGATGCGCTAGAGAAACAATAACAATCACACGTGAGATCGAGTGATAAGTTATCTGAAGGGTGAATAAGCGATTAGGCTTTCGCTTCATACCGAGTCGCGCATTAGCCCCGTTGAAAAGTCAACTAGCGCTCAGCAGTGAAGTCGGAAGCCAGAATTGACAACTTGATGAAGTTTGACAGAACAGAGTTGGGTAGAGGCAGAAGCATTTTAAACAGTTTCAAACATGGTTGGGCCTAAGAGGAATTGAAAATAGCCAAACAAACCTGGATAAACGTATACCCGGAAGTAACGTGTCATTGTTTACTTTATGCTAGCGCATCTAGCGGCCAAAAATTAACTAATCTGGAAGGAATTTTATGAAGAGCGTATAGGCGCTTTGTAAAACAAGTTACCGAGTCTGGCTATTGAGAACCAAACTTCTGGTATTTTTCGAGATGGCTTACTTTTGCTTTAAGCATGAAGAAAACGATTACCTATAATTTGTCCTTTCAACTTTTCTAGGCTGCTCCATGATCTCACTTTTGCTCAAACCAAGACGCGGATTGGTCAAATGGTCGATTACGTCACTGGCTATCTCCTCCAGTCACGGAATAGATTGACCACGCCTTCCGAAGTGGCTCAGCTATTGGTCATCCTCTCCGATGGGCGGGGCATATTCAGCGAGGGCCAAGAGTCTGTAAAGCAGGCAATTAGACGGGCGAAGGAATCCAATGTCTTCATGGTATTCGTGATCATTGACAACCCAGAAAATAAGGTAAATTGATTGATTGATTAGTTATTTTTCAAAAGAAAACAATTTGATGGCGCTAGACGAATACGTCAGCTTAGATTTTATTTCAGTCATCTTGTTTTTTTTTCTTCCTATTCAGGCTGTAGTTGGAAGTATGATTTTACTTATTTATGGTATTTATTTGTGCCCCAGTTTTTGGGTATAGCGGAGTAGTAAAAAAAAATGAAAACTTTAAAATAGTTATGAGAGTATATTCAGTATAAGGTTATGCTTATTTGAACGCTTCTCTAACTGTTTCACTACCCTGTTTATATTCAAACAGTGAAGATCGAAAGGAAAAATAACTAACAGCTAATACACTTGATACTATAATATCTCTCCTTGCCGATGCAAAATCTCCGGCCTCTCCGGGTACCTAGCGGAAGAAAGGCAGAAGTGGTATCACAGCTGCTCCCAAAGATCGCCATGATTGGTTGATACAGGATGTGAGTTGTTGAGTTTGAGTCGTCACGGAGACGTTTACTCCTTCCTCCTGAGGATCACTGGCGTGTTTTGGACGTAGTCATATAGAGTATAGCCAACTGATTCAGGGTTGTCCTTGCCCATCCTGGCACAAAATATTTAATTATGAATTTTCTAATTTTCTTGAATAATTATGCAGGTTTGAACGCCATCTATTTGGTTAAGTTACGTTCCGTTTATTTAAATGAAAGGAATACCAGATGGCAGTTAAGAGCAAGTTTTCAAAAAAAGAGCGGCACATGTCAAATATATGAAAGGATTAACTGTTCTTGGCAGATATTTTGCAGCAAAAGTTTCCTTGTATGGATTTTAGTCTTTTCTTCGGCGACCGTTCACTGTGATGATAAAATTTTATTTACGCACTATACAAGCAAAGGGAAATAGTACAGTACAGAGAAAGAAAGGAAAAAATTACACTGAACTTTACGCACAAGATCAAAAATAAACATAAAAAAAAAGAAAAGGGACTAATCGGATCTAAAAAATCATCTTCCTAGATGACAAGCGGAGAAATGTTAGGCGACGTTCACATAAGCTTGCCTCTACTGTATATGTTATGATTCTTTCAAATGTTACCTTTTTGCGAAACTTAAGTGTTACCTCGAAACATAACACTTAAAAGGTCAATATAACGGATATATTCTCATAACGTTCTACACAAGGATGCACAGACGTGTGTTAAATGTTACCAAACCTTCTGACAGTGTGGCAAGGTACTTCAGAGGGCAATAATCCCCCAAAACCGATGCCTGTTGACTTGTTTTCCTTGGATTCTGGTTAAAAAAAAATACCCGGGGGCGGCGGGGTTTCGGTAGCTGGGGGGTTCTCGTTTTCCTCCAATATGGGGATTCTACATTTCCTTATAAACCTTACAGGATTCCATCTTGGACATCCGCCAACCCATCTTCGAAGTGGGTCAGTTGAAGCAAATCCGGAAAAAAAACCGGACGGTTTTGGTACCCGGGGGCGGCGGGGGTTTTCACCAGGGGGTTTCCGTAACTGGGGGGTTCTCTTTTTCCTCCATTATGGGGATTCTACATTTCCTTATAAACCTTACAGGATTCCATCTTGGACATCCGCCAACCCATCTTCGAAGTGGGTCAGTTGAAGCAAATCCGGAAAAAAAACGGACGGTTTTGGTACCCGGGAGCGGCGGGGGTTTTCACCAGGGGGTTTCCGTAGCTGGGGGGTTCTCGTTTTCCTCCATTATGGGGATTCTACATTTCCTTATAAACCTTACAGGATTCCATCTTGGACATCCGCCAACCCATCTTCGAAGGGGGTCAGTTGAAGCAAATCCGGAGCTACATGGATCAGTTCCCATTCCCCTTCTATTTGATTCTGAGAGATATCAACTCCCTACCGGTCGTTCTCAGCGACGCACTTCGGCAGTGGTTTGAACTAGTGACAGGTAGAGAATAGAGGTAAGAGGATTTTTATTTTAATCTAAATTTAAAAACGACTGAATTTTGTTCATGGCCGGGAGTTTTTGAATTTCCGCGCATTGCAATACCATGCTCTGAAATCGTCTCCGCCGATACGCCGAATAGGTAATGACAAGCGATAACAAGAAAACGACTTATTTTTAAGCGCTCTAGTGGAAGTCAGAAGTTCAGTTCAGTTTATTCATAAAAATAATAAGCACCATTAACTCATTATGACCCCACCATAAGGCCTAACATAAGGCCTGGCAGTGGGCGGGGCTTATTCTTTATTCATATAATCTTAAGGGAAACGAACCAAGCAATTCTACAAAAAGAAGGATAGAAAAAAGAATAAAGACATAGCAAACTGTCAAGAAAATCCGTTAACGGACGATCTTTCGTCAACAAAGCGCCCTTGCCCCCCCCCCCCCCCAAAAAAAGGAAATAAATAAAGGAAGGAAATTATTTTTTCGACAAGAAAAAGGACTTGGCCTGTGACTTGAACGCTGAAAGGGTAGACGCAACCCTTACCTCATCAGGTATTGAATTCCACACATCCGGAGCAAAGTGTTTGATTATGAAAGAAGCTCTAGTTGTTTTACGGGGGCCACTCGCCAACTGCCGGGCATTCCGAGTAGAATACTCGTGGAAACTGTATGTGTGCAGCATTTTATAAAAAATTAAAGCATAGTTAGTGCCCATTGTGCTTTAACTAAGTAGGAAGTTTGGTAGAAGTAAAGGTTCGGTCGGTCGGACGGAGTATCCATATAGGGGTAAGTATGGGCTACGCGATGAATCCGTATATGAACTTTATGTTCCGCTGGACAAGAAGTACGTATGCTGAATCCGGATATGAACAGTCGTGTGCGAAGTAAGTTATTTAAGTGGGATATAGATATAGAGCGTGTTCCACCTTACTTACCGTAGTAATTACGCATGACGTCACGAATCCTGGCTTCTTGGCGTTAAGGCTGGAACGCATTTTTCTGTTTTCGTCTAAATATCGTGCCGCGGGCTGATCGAGCCAATCACGTCACATAGTTCGTAGTTACCACGCCAACTAGCTCTTGAGCGTGGTAGGCAAATAGTTACTATTAGTTACTATTTTGAGAAGGTTGGAACGGTCAGCGTAATAACTCATCACGATATTGAAACGAAAATAGGAACTAATAGCAGGCCTGTATCCAGGAATTTATTTCGGGGGGGGTTTGCCCGCGGGTCGGACCAAAAAGTACAAAAAAGACATAGGTCACATGTTAAAGCCTACAAAAAAACATTAAATTTGTGGGTTTCGGGGGGGGGTCGAACCCCCTACCCCCCTGGATACGGCCTTGACTAATAGTTACTGTTGCCCGTAGGGTGGAACACGCTTCTTAATGGTTCATGACGTCGCTGTGTTTAAATGCAGATTATCGTCCCTAATCGCTTGATTCACTCCTGTTCCGAAAAGTTAGAACTTCGTGCACCAGTTTCTTATTACCTGCCCACATTTAACTCGTATCCAAGGTCTGCTACGATCTGCCATTGGTTTCTGCGGCGAACATTATCTGTGCTGCGATTCGTCGGAAAATCAATGACATAGTGGCAAATAGCTTGGTTTCGTGTCAGGTAGGAAAGTTACTTGCGTCACTGTCTCGCGTCTCGAATCCAAAGGTAGGAAAAACGGGAATTGGAATGAGCGCAACTCCTGTGTTCATTTATGGGATAGGTGCTGGTTAGAAATAAGTAGGGGTGTATCGTAGAAAATTAGGAATTAATCAGCAAGTACTGCTGCATACCCTTTAAATAATCTTTATTTATTATTTTCAGATGACAGCTAACATCAACTAATTGAAGAAAATACTTGAAGATGAAATAGTGCTACATACCTTTTTACGATTAGGCTGTGTTGTGACGCAAAAAATGCAGTACTCAATAAAGTAAACTTGCGTCCATTAACATTTATTTTCGTTGTTGGCTATGATTTATAGGTACCTCGTCGTAACGATCCCACCGCTGCCACCAATGTTCGCTATGGAAACTGCTTTTTATTCAAAACTCTAGTAACAACTGTACAAAAAGTACCGAGGCCGACCCCTTTTATCTAGAAGCGCGTAAACGAAATAACAAAATGAATGGCAAGATGCCGGAGACGCAATAAATGACGAGGGGTCGTGGACTCTATAAACGACTTGGCCCACAACATTCGCCTTGTCTGGAACCCGTCATTTGTGTAACGAAGCGTACTCGCCGAGGTCATTAAATCAAAAATAAATCCTGAAAAGAAAACCGAATAACCGTGGACACGTAGAAAGATAGTGTGTAAGTACCTTTCAGCGTAAACTGACTGCGACTCACATATAAAGCATCTCGTTGTATGGATCAGTCGGCTAAGATATGTTCCGGCGGTATTTCGGCCCTTCTTGGTATGGGTCCTCGTCAGGCTGCCATTAGGACATTAAAACGTGAGTTCCTCTAGAACCATCAGTGACGCATAGGGCGTTGACCAGAGCAAAATAACACTAGGTTCTTGACACTAGGGAGTAGCGCCGCGACTTGACAAAATTGACACAGACTCGAATAGCAGCGATAATAGCACCACTAGCGATAGAGAACGTCCATACTGAGACTCATTAAACCCTTCACCAGCGCTGGTTCCGAAAACTTACTATTCTGATGATAGCAAAAAAAGTATTCAGTCTCCAATGTTTTTTGGTATGTGCAGACCGCACCTTTGCTTTATTAGGCATTTCTAAACCCGGAAGTTTGTCTCGCTTTAAGTGTCACAAGCGTAGTGGGCGTCGCTACGAGTATAACGCCGTCCTGGCGCTACTCCCTAGTTATTTTGCTCTGGCGTTGACAAAGCCTCTCCTTTCGTCCCGCATTGACGTCCCAGCGCTGACGTCCTTTCATTCAGGTATACTCTTGATGACCAACCCTTCGTGTCGATGAAGAATCGCCGTGTGCCCAGCGAAGAGCAGAAACTTCACGACAACAAACGATGTTGATTGGTTTGCACAGGATTTGAATAAATTAGAGGGTTCGTTCGGGTGACGTTTCTTGTCTTCCCGATGTTCATTGGCGTCATATAGAGTATCAGCGAAGTGCCAGCCGTCCTCAGACAGTAGATTGCAAGTTCGAGTATTGCAGGTAGATAATACATCGACATTACGTAGATGGTGCTTTATGCAAGGGACTTCTACCGTAACAGATGAACCAGAAGCAAATCTTTGAACTGAATTTAGAATTCTAGGAGCGTGTTCCGTCCTTCTAACAATAGTAACTATTAGTTGCGTCTTTGGTCCCATGCAGCGACTATGGATACCCCTGCAAAACTGAGCGGAGCTAAAGGTACTTGCTCCAGCTTTGAGTTGATACCCGTCTACTTCCGTCTTCGCCGTTGCTCATCGCAGAGCAATGGGTGCAGGAGGCGTGCGCACGCTGACCCGCTCTGGATCGCGTCAGAGAACCAATCCGCTTTGACCTTGAAAGTTTCTTCGACGCGGCTTCACAGCGATATAGCTATTTGTAGACGTAACGAAACGTGATGTGCTGCGTAGCTCCTAACCTCCGCTCGTTTGCATCAGGCAGAGTACAGAGAAATATTTGACTTCGCATGGTCATATTTTTCTATATATGTTCCATCCAGGTTCCATCCGATTATTTGTTATGGCACTTGCAGCTTCGCTCAAGTGCCATATACCGATCACTTTTCCGTCGGTCGGTCCGCTGATCGCGAGTTAGGGTTTCTCCAGATGTACTAGGACGATGAAACTTGGCAGGCGTATCAGGGGCCCGACCAAACTAACCTGGAAAAAATCAGTTTCCCGAATCCGACGATCTGGGGGGGGTGGGAGTGGAGGGCGGGGAAATCCGGAAAATTGAGTGATCGGATTGGAATGAAACTTAGTAACTGAATAAATGATATATCTCTGATGTCTCATTTGAAGTCCGGACCGCATTCAACAGCTGCGGGGGAGTTGGGGGGGGGGAGACCGGAAATCTCGAGAAACGGTTAGAATGGAGGGATCAAAGTGAAACTTGCTGGGAAGAACAAGCATCTGTTTCAGATAAATCGTTTACACAGATGGACTGGATCCGGACCCTCGGGGGGTTGGATGGGATTTCCCGGAATTCCGGTGATGGTGATTTTCGGGATTTTCACTACTAAACTTGGGAAGCATATCAGGGACCCGATCAAACTGACTTGTAAATACAAATTTACTCGATATGACAATCGGGGGGTGGGAGGGAATCCGGAATATTGAGTCACGCGTAGCTTTGGAACGGGTGATTGGATTTGTGTGAAATTTAATAACTGAACAGAGGAAATATCTCTGGTGATCTTTTTCGTGTCCGGACCGGATCCGACAGCAATTGGGGGGGGGGGGTACGTGACCGGCTTAGACTGGAAAGATTTGGATGGAACTTTGTGGGAATAACAAAGAGATGCTCTTGATAAATCGTTTACAGAACCGGATTGGCCGCGGCGACTGTGGGGGAGTTTGAGGAGGGGGGTCCGGAATTCCGGTGGTGAGTTAAGGTACTTTCAGATGTGCTAGAACGATGAGGGATATTATAGATTCGACGAGATCGGCTTAGAAATAGCCATTTTCCAATTCCGACCGTTCCTTAAAGTACCAATCTTGACCGCAATCTTGACAAAGCAAAGTAAATATACATTTTCATGATCCCCATGAGCACATTATCATTTCTGCCTCAAGGGTTTTGCTTACTAATGAAGTTCTAGCTCCCTTAAAGTGCGCATCTTAACCGCAAGGTCAAAAAGTACTTTTCATCAAAGATACGTCTAAACCCAGGGTCATTTGTGCCACAAGGGGTTTGCTTAAACATTTCTTTCTAGCACCCTTAAAGTGCGCATCTTAACCCTTTCAGTCACGACTTTTTTTCCGTCGATGAAAGTAGAAAAGTTCTTTTGATCAAACAACACATCTCAACCCATGCAAGTGCCATATGAGCTTACAGCTCTTGTTTTAGGTAATAGTGACGAGCCTGGATACATTTTTATCAGTCTAATAAATTTGACCTACAAGTAAAAAATATCTAATCCTCATTTCATTTAAAGTAGGCCTAGTGTCTGAACAGTCTAGATGACCTGTTACTGCGAAATGCAAAGGCCCAAGGCATGGCCCTTGGTTTGGCAAGTTATTCGTAATTTGGCAGAGCACTGGCGCAGCGTCAGTCTCCTAGAAAATGCAAAAAAAAAATATTCATATACGGATTCAACTGAAAACGGTTTATCAAAATAGATTTCCGTACTCGCCTGCTAGTCTAGTTGGACTTGTTGCTTCGTCGTAAAGGCGAGTCTTCTCTTCCAGAATCTGGGTTCCCAGATTTTCCGAGATTTTTTTTTATAATTTCTTTGCGATACTTAAAAATTCCGGAAATCTAGGAGTTCAAAAGCCCTTTTTTCCGGATTATTTTGATATACTTCCGGACCGGTTCATGTTCCAGATGCAATTTACAAAAGACGTCAAAGAATAATCTGGAAGCCTAGATTCCGGAAGTTCCGGGAGGTGAAGACCGGACTCAGAGCCAGGCTTCATCTTCCAGATTTTTCTTCCGGATCCCAGACAGCCGTTTTCGTCGAGACGGATCTGGAAGGTGAAGCCAGGCCAAAAACGTCTGGAAGTCCAGGGTGTTGGACACCCCAGATTCCGGATGTCTGGAAGGTAGCATAGAGGCAACCCGTTCGAGAGACACACAAAATATGCAAATGAAGGAAGAAAAGGGAAAGTGATTGGTAGTTGTGATCTGGTTGTGATTGGGAAGCAAGATGTATTTGAAATGTAAAGGGGACATCTAGGAAATGTTGAAGATCAGCAAATGTAGCTGTCATCATTATCATTAAAATCTGGAAGGGTTGGCTTGACTATGCGAAAGCCCCGGACGTCTGGGAATCTGGAAGGTGAAGCCTGGCTTTCAGTCATCTATACTTCGCTGTTTAAAAGAAAGAGCTTTGCGAACTGCGATGCCGAAGAAGAAGAAGAAAATTAGCAGACACATCCAAACTTCGCTACTTAAGAAGAAGAAGAAGACAAACTCCAAAGTAGTTTTGCCTCTTCTGTGTTGTTTTTCTGAAACAGACACATTTTGTTGCCTGAGCACACCACGTTTGGTAGGCTAGTAATATTGAACAGGTATGATCCTTTCACGGTCTTAAAAAATACTTCAACAGTTCGAAGACCTTAGGAGGAAGGGTAGGCTATCCAACCTCGAATTTATACAACCTCGAACCTGACCTAAACCAGGCCTGTACAGGTTGACAGGAAATTTCAGTGCAGTCCTAATAAGCAGGGGCATTGCTAGCCAAAACTCGAGGGGGGGTGGCTGGGAGCCTGCTGGCGATTACCTTGCTAATGGAAACTGAATGGAAAAGACGTTTAAAGGGTAGGACTCGCTGGGCAGTCGCTGGGAGACCATTCAGTGTTTGGACTTGAGCTGTTTGTGCAAGATCTTCGACATTTCTTTGGATTTATACTTGCAGCTTGTTTACATTTAAAGCTTTTTAAAGTGGGATGATTACAAATTAGGTTATATCATTATCAATACAGGAGGGGTACCTGACCTCGTTTTTACACTACCTCGACTTTTGCCGCGAAAATGTTAAACGAAATGTACAGGCTGTCCTGACAGTCAAGAGGCAAGATATGACTTTTTTCAAAGTCGTGTGACCAAAAATATTCAAATTCTGTGCCTTTTCTCCATTTAGTAGCAGTTTTGAAAAGCTGTTTTCTGGCTATTGACTTTGCTAACTCTTCCTTTTTCATCATTATTACGTAAATCGAGGTAAGGTTAGAACGAAGTGATCCTGTTTGAAAAGAAAAAAAAATTTAACTAGAAATATTGAAGCAATATTTATTTATCTAATATGATTCAATTGGCTTCAATCTAGTATTTTTTTCATATTTGTTGGTTCCTTTTTAAGCCAGATGGATTATTCTGAAGGAAAGACTTGTCTGGAAATTTGAAATCTTGTCTGAGGTTGGATACCCCTCCTGTACTTGTTTGGTTAGGCTATTGGGGATGTGAAATGTCTTTGTTCTAACACTGTTTTCATATAAAATGTGATGAACATTTTACTTTCACACTCCGCGTCTGAGCGCTTGCGCACTTGTTATGCTTTTTCAGGCCTGTTTGAACATTCTTGCATTTTTGTAAGCTGCCAATAGCCTACCACAAACCCCTGATTTTGGATACCCTATGCCAAACGCTGGGTGTATCCAGGGTATATACAGCATCCAGCATACGTTATGCCAGCCCTATGCCTAACGCTTGATACACCAGGATACACTAGGGTGAACTCGGGAAAGTCCTGCCATTTACTATGCTTTTTTTTCAAAAGCATGATGGAAGATTTCCTGTTGAGTGTCGGACTTGGTTGAATGTATCTCTAGGGTAGTTGACATTCTTGCGGATATTTTGCATATCTTAGATTCTTGATAACTTAACTCAGTTGAGTTCCGTGGTCCTTCTAACTAGGACACCTCAGGGTGGCCGGATTTACCCCAAATTTAGGGTAAATACAGCCACCCCATCTATCTTTTTTATTTTTGAAGATAAAAATAATTGGAGCCTGACATCTTGTAGAGCATGGTGCGATCAATATGAATGCATCTCTAAAACTAGGCTATGTCATCAACAGAAGCCACCACATGTCAGAACCATTGATTTTCCCTTAGTCTGTGGTAACTCCGGCCGGCCGGACTTACCCCGGAACAAAAATGCACGACAATGACAATGTGGTACACACGAAAATATGGTATCTTGTAAATCTTGATCATAAATATTTGAATAGGAAACTTCAAATACAATCAGAACTGCGTCCACAAACTTTGCTCAGACTTGCACTCATTTGCGTTTGGCAATGGTCGCCTAGTACGCTTTGATCCCTTGACGATTTTGTTAAACTTCAAAAGACCCTGATTCAGTAAGCTTTAATGGCTTAATTTTTAAGTGGCTTTAATTTCAACTTCAACTGGAATTTCTTGGTAGCCTATAGGTATTCCAACTTTTTTTGTTTCGGAAAATATTTCGCCCTTTAAATGATTTACTGTCTCGTTAATGATCATTATTGTTGTTTCCTTCACATTCTTTGTTTTGTTATACCAAAACTGCAGTTCTTGTCCTCAATTAGTTTTTCAGAAGTATCCCCACGGCGTCGGTAGAATTTTGCAGATGAATATTGCGAAAGAGGCCAACACATTAACAAAGACTTTCTTATAGACTTCCCGTCTTTTTAGTGGGTTAAGCTGAAGTCTTTTCCAATGAGTATCTTGTCAGTCTGTCTCCTGTTGCAACGATTAGCAAGAGCAGGAAATTGAAAATGCTTGAACTGGCCTGAATCATTTTTTTTTGCACAAAGTTATAGGCTATTTCAGTTAAAAATCCCTTGTTTGGGGGAAGTCCGGCCAGTGGCCAAAGTTCCCTCATGCGAGGAAAGTACGGCCGGCCGCTCTTTCCCAAAACAGGGTATTTTGGGGGTAAGTCCGGCCATCACTCTAAGTCAAGTAGCTATGTAGAGTAAAATGTGGAAATATTCTGGGGAACTCTCCAACCACCATAGATTGTAAGTACATTTCCAAAACAGCTGTAACTGATTGCATCTCCAAGAAAAAACAACTTTAGTGAAGTCCCCTACCCTGGAACCATAAAAATGGCCGTCCTCAAATTTTCAACCTGTTGTAACTCCGCGAGGTAAATACAGTTGTGGAAATCTCCGACACTGTTCCCAAGTGCTATCCTTAAGGATGAAAAGAGGCGAGTTAGCCACAGTAAATACATAAAAACACAGACGAGGGGTGAAATGACCGGACTTACCCCGTGGCCGGACTTTCCCGAGTTCACCCCTATATCAAATGCTGGATACACTGACCCTGTAAAATGTAGATGACTTCAGTGAAGCTCAGTCAGAGACCAACCAATCAGAATTCACCTATAGTAAGGTAGGTCAGGGTTAGGGTACCAACTGGTATCCAGCATTTGGCATAGGGCATCCACCCCTAGGCATAGGCTATGCCAAACGCTAGATATATCCAGTGTTTGGCATAGAGTATTAATAAATTAAGGAGTTTGTGGTTGACTGGCCGTTACCACTAAGGACTTTTTGCTTTTCTTGGATAAGAACACAATTATGAAAGTACCATTTTGTTTGTATTTTACTTGTAGGCCTACTGTAAATTTGTCATCTTTAAAATTGGAGAGAGTCTCCAAATAGTGATTAGGCTATCACTTTGAGTCAAATCCGTCTTTGGTTGGATTTTGGGGTAAACTGACAAAAGTTGCCAGGCAAAAAGCCAAAAAGAGGGTGCAACTTACTATTTATGCCAGACAACCCATCTGAAACTCAGGCCACAAATGGTTCATTGTCTCATTCCACCGATTCATAGTTGATGGTGAAACATTACTCTTGAATACAAATGATGAAAACATCGCTCTATGAACAAATTGATGAAAACATCACTCATTCTACCACTTTGTATCGCATTCTTACCTTAAAACCTTTCTAACCTTCCTCTCAACTTGAGGTACCTGGACAGTTCTTTAAACAGGCTTTTCTCACTATCTCAGAGAAATTGACACTCAGAGAGTGGAATGCTTCCAGTCGTTGCCTTGTTCAGGCTGGGCACTTGGAACAAAGTGTGTATTTGTCTCTGTGTCTATTCCACTTTGGGTACATATTGGAGACTCAATTTTTCCTGTATTTGAATTATGTTTTCCAAAGTTTTCAATTCCAGCAACATCCTGGATGATTCCCCGGATTTCATGTTTTTTCATGGCGACTAACCTTCTTGTCAGTGCCTGATTGTGCGTGGGTATTAAACTTTGCGAAGGTAAAAATCTTTTTTCCTTTTAGGGATTTTTCCTGGGACAGGATGGCTATCTCTGCTTTAAAGTGAATTTTGCAGTGATTGCAATTGAAGAAAGATAATGGAGCTCATCAAAACCCCTAAGGTGAGTTCGAAGCTTGTCTTCACCAACCATTTTGTTACTTATTTTCATTTTCTTTTAGTTCAGCCAAAAAGGGGCATTATATAGCAATCAATATATTTCTATAAAATATATAGCTCTAAGAAAATGTAGCTGACATATTCGTTTTGTAGTGTCAACATGATTCGCAGTCAGTTTGGGATTAGAGATTCAGTACGTAGGTGTAAGGAGACATGCTGAATCGATTTTTTCTTGCTGGACAAGTAGTTCGCCCGGAATCCGGCCCAAACCTGATATTCAGCTTACTTAATTTGATTTAAGGGCAAAAATACATGCTGAATACTCCTCATCAGGGAAGAAATTCTGACGAAATTTGCTAAAACCCGGAAATATGGTAGGGCAGGATTTGGTATTAGATAATTATATTACAGTGACCTAGTCTTGAAATCAGGACTGTGAGATATCACAGTGGAAGTGAGATATCAGAAACAGCTTTCGTTTAGCTAAATTTTTTGACCAGATTCTTCTAAGGGTCAGAGTAAGTTATGTTTTTTGACCAGATTCTTCTAAGGGGCAGAGTAAGAAAAAGAAAAAAAAAGAGTTTCACTATTTACTTGAAATCTACATAGGGAGGAATTTAGTTTGAGGATGCTATACCTCCCACCCCACCTCCATTAAAGCACACCTCGCTCTTTTTGCTGTTTATGTTCCAGCATTCAAAACTATTTGAATACTGTATAACTAGGCTATGCTGTTAACAAATTGTCCACGGCTTTGGCTGTTTTAAGCTTTTTCCCGGGCCCACTGACTTCAGACTCGGCAAAATTCAGATAACCGGTTTTACGCATCAATAGATGATGCGCGAACACTCGCCGAGAGTATAATGCACACGGAAACAGTGAATCCTGGCATGTTCAAAGATTCGTTAGTTTTCTGAGCGTGTTTATAATGTAATAAATGAAATTTGGGTCTCCAGGTTTAAGTTCTAAAGAATGCAGTTACGGAATTAGGTTGCATTGGCAGCAGGCCTATAGGTACGGTGAGTCCTTTAAGTTCTAGAATTAACAGTGTTTCGCCCAATGAGACTACAAAGGGGTCGATAGCGCGCGTCAACTTCAGTAAAACACAGAATCCACATCTCAGGACCTAGGCCTAACATTGGAATCAGCAACAGCTTTCTTTACCGCATAAGTGCTTACATAAGTATCCAATTAAACCTGCTACCCCCTTCTCATTCAGTTCTTAAATATGTTGATTGTGGAGATATTAAACAGTTGGCGAGGCTCCCCAGGGTAGACCTAGCCCATATGGGGTATTATTTTTGTTTGTGTCTATTTTCCATGATCGTTGGCTCTTAGCGTAAGTAAATCGTATCACGTGATAAGAGTATTGAGGGGTTGACAGTGATCGTCGATTCCTGGGTCTAGGTCGGTCCGGTCCTTGCTCATGTAGGATGTTTGTTAGTATGGATCAAAGAGCTCTTTGGTATGGATGAGAACTTGAAGCATGTTTTGTGTGAATGTGAAAACTTGAGTGAACTTTTGGAGGTAATGAAAGTGAGTGGAGGAAGAATGGACGTGAGGCGCTTGTAGGGGATATTATATTTGTTTGTTTATGTGTATTTTTAATGTATTTGCCATGGCCGTTGGCTTTTAGCGTGTATAAATCGTAGCTTATCTTATCTTATCATTCAATATCAGCAGTAGGCTAGCTTTTATTGCATCGCAACTACTTGCGGAATATTTAACTTAAAGCACCCCTTTTGCTTATTCTGCCTTTTACACTATCCCTAGCCAGAGGCGTTACTAGCCAAAGGGGACACGGTATTTACCGACTGGCTGGTCATTTTTACCGACTGTTTTTGCGGATAAAAACAACTATTATTTAGAAAAAATTGACTGTGTTGACGAAAAATCAGCTGATTTTAAGAAAAAACGACTATTTTTAAGAAAAATCGACTACTTTTACGAAAAACCAACTCTTTTTGAGAAAAAAACGACTATTTCTAAGAAAAAAATCGACTGTTTTTACTGAAAATTGCGGCGCTTCCCGCCGACTCGGTTATTTTTTACCGACTGGCCGACCACATTCGGGGGGGGGGGGGGGGCGTCGCCCCCTAGTAGTGACGCCACTGTCCCTATCTCTCTTATGGAATTCTAAAATTCTTAAATCCTCGCCTTTCGACATTGTTTCGTTTTGTACCTACGAATTTTTAGCTCTTTCGGCCGAGCCGAGTTTTGCCAGTTCACGACTGCAAAATTCGCCGAAAGCTTCAAGGTACGCCGACAACTCCTCGCACAAAAGGCATGGGAAGCTTCAAAGTGTTGTCTTTAATTTTGGAAGACATGGTATGCCATCAGGTCTATCTTCTGTTTTGGATTCTTTTATTTTGCTTGGTTTTTCCCACATTTTAGTGACGGCCTGTTTTAAAATGTTTTGCGTCCAGCCGCGTAGAAGAGCGAGAAGGCTGGACGGAGTAAGTAAGTAAGTATTTATTCATGAGTAAACCAAACAAATCAAATCAAATCATTTAATGTAAACAAGATACAGTCTCTCATAGGCATAGCCCAAATATGGTATCTTTTAGTCAAACAGTTAATACAAGAAAGATTTGTCAACGAGAAAAACAAAAAGAATAGGATAAAACACACAAGTTACGAATTGTTAAAAGTACGAACAAAACTCGGCACAAAGCTTCGAGAATAACGCTGTGACCTGGAGTAAACCGGTGTCAGTTTTGGAACTTTCGCAGCCGCTTCTCTGGGGAGTCGGGATCTGAGGGGGACAAAGGGAGGCGGGAGGAAGTTCTTGTAGATGGGGTGGAGCAGGAGGGTTGAGCCAAATTCAAAAAGGGGGTCAAGTTTGTATTCTTTTAGATAAAACCCGGTATTTCAACAAGGTATTTCACTCTAACCTATATACTAAACTAAAACTATATGACATAAAAACACACAAAAAACACTAATCTAATCTTAAAGTCTCAAATGAAGAAAAATGATCACACAATCAATGATCACCAACTACGAAATTTCTAATCTCCTAGTTCTTTTCAAAAAAACAATAACAAGGTTTCTAACATACTTATTACTCACTACTAAATTCAAACTAAAAGGAAAACTAAGACCTAGTTCAGATAGACACAAAGACAAAAACATTCTCTGGGTATAATATAAAGGACAGTCAAATAAAAGATGGCTGCAAGTTTCAGGAATTTGGCAACAATGGCACAAGCTAGAAGGTACTTTACCAATTCTATGCAGGAAACAATTAAGACGACAATGGCCGGTAATAAATTGTGTCAACTGATATTTTGGCTCAAAAGAAGAAGCAGCAATTAAATCATTTGTACTTGAAAAGAAACTTGAAAACTTGAAAAGAAACGAAAAGAAACTGCAATAGCTAATTGAATTTTGAAAATCACTATACCACATTTCATATAACTTAGATTTTAGAAACTGACGGTTTAAAATAAAATCATTATCAAAAATACTTTGTCCAAACAGTTCAGAAAGAACTTCATCTGTAAAAATACTATGAAGAGATGATCTTTGAACTAAAGGGAAAGAAGGTGGAGTAAACATCGGCCAATTTTGAGGGCGGCCTTTGCGAGCATATCTTAATGCAGTCAGTTCAAAAGCTCTAATATGAATAGGTAACACACCAGAAATTGCTGTTATTACTTCTGACTGTGCACTTCGAAAAGATTTGGAGATTGCCAACATCGAAATTCTTTGAGCTGATTTTAGTTTTCTCAGAATATGTTTTTTCTTAAGAGCAGCGATCCAAACTGGAACAGCATATAAAATTGTACTTTCCACAACCGACTTGTACAGTTTCCTCAATGCAAAAGGTTTTCGACAAGTGCTAACAAGAAAATTGTTCATTTCACGTGGAAATTAATTTCGAAAAACGATATTTCTGGGCCATTTTATTGTGAAAAGATCATTTGTGGTAGGAGTTGTGCTTTAAGGCTGGAGTTGTGCTTTAAGGCTGCCTCCCCTCTCCCCGTTACGTTTTGAAATCAACAGTATTTCACGCGATAAGACTATTTTGAGGGGTCGATAGTGCGCATCGATTTCAGCATACGCCGATTCCAGATTCCGCTTTCTATTCCTCTCCAGATTCAGTAGCGTTCTGGACTCTGGCCTGGAAAGATCTTAGCGACTGGATATCAGTTCCTGCGACTCTTGTGTTTCGTTACAACTGAGGCGGAGTGGGGCGAATTCGCTACTGCCCGATTTAGGAGTGGTAACAGTTGGTGCTCTAATAATTGTGGTAATAGCGTAAGCAAGAGACACATGTACGATGAGAGTTGCATAGAAATGTGATACACTCCAAGGGAAGTTCAACCGCTTAACTCCGAAAAGGGAATTAAACAACGTATATGACTTCGGACATGGAAGTTATTGAAGGCTGTAGTGAAAGGTTGAAGTAACAGTAGTTCGACGGGTATTTCGTCGTCTTAGTAGTTCGATCCATTGCACAGATGAATATTATCTACTGAATGGTGACTCTAGTAGCAGCAGCTAAGAGATAAGGTGAAGCAGATACGACTGTTCCACAAGTGTTTGTGATTACTCAGTTGTGCGAAGGGAATGGCATACGTCATTGTAGCTGCCATGAATGAACTTCTCTAACTCAAGTTTGTGCATTGGTGAGTCTGTGACGTGTCTAATCTTTTTGTACAGTTAAGCATTTATATTTAGCCTCGAGAAGAATGCTAATCAGGTTCAGATGAAACCAAAAGTGAAATAGGTAGTGTGCGTTTGGGACAGAGGAAGCTTTTGTGACCGTGATTTCCTAGTCAGACCGGACGGAGTGAGATTTCAGTAATTTGCTCAGTTCTTGCCCTGAGAAAACAAGGGCGGGTCTAATGACATGAATAGCTAGTCGTTTATAATTAGCCCCAAGGATATAATCTGGTTGAAAGGAAAACTGTTCGTTTAATAGATAAAGTGATTTTGCGTTCATAGTGAGTTGCGACTTCTGTCTGACAGAGAGAGATTTCATTACTTATTCCAGTTCCCAGCGCCGGAAAGAAACAAGATATTTTTCTCCTGGTGATTTGCAAGCAAATACAGATGTGTGAATCTCAGCACTAAGAGTTTGTTAGGCATAACGTGACCGCACAATATCATCTGCACTTGGCCAGATAGATAACGTCATGTGGGACGCTATGAAGAAAACCATAGAGCTTATGGAAAACACTGCAGTAGAGACAATGACCGAACCCCTACCCTCAAGTGCCGCAGTACAAAGAAGAGCTTCCGTACCCCTTATATCGGAAACGGGGGTGAATGCCCAGATGAGTGCTAGTGATGGGGCTGATTTCCGGAACTTGAGGGCGTCTATGTACGGCCGGATAATGAGTTGGATTAATGAGAGCGTTGAAAAGACGTTTGAGGAGGTGGCGACTTTCAAGGAAATGAAGGTGCTGGTTCAAATGTTTATATTATTTCCTTTATCTTTCCTTCAGCTTCACTGGGTTAATAAAAACTGTTGTGTAGGAACAAGATTACACGTAGGAAGCGGATTTGGGGCGTAACAACTTCATTTGAACTTGCAAGTTTGCCAGATTCGGATCGCTTATGATCGTTGAAGTCAACAAAGATGATGTGATATGAGCTAACACATGACACTTCTGGTTGTTTGTGTAGCTTGCAACGCCAGCCTGACAGCGGAATCCGGTGTCCGTGGAATCCGGTACCGACGACTTCTGCATTGACTGTGTTTTCTTGCCTGGGTTCTGGAGTTCAGCCGTAAAAAGTTATAAATTTATCAGGTTTTCTGTGCAGAATTGACGAGTGGGCGAGAATCAAGGGGAGAAAATCCATTCTGAGTGTCGGAAACTTTGGCGACCACAGGTTCTGTCGGATCTGTACATTCGGAGGCATATCCGAATCGTAAGCTGTAACATTTTAGGCCTTTTTGACAAATACAGCTAAAAAAAAAATGCTTATTATTCGAAATGTAAATGAGTACTCAACTTGGGTTGTAGAACACGTACTGAAATAAATAGACGTTATTCATTCCACTTGGGTGCACTGAACTTGAGTTATAAAATGCGCCGTGAAATAAACGGTTGTTATTCATTCCATTTGGGTTTACTGACGCCATAATCCCATGAGAATCAAAGTGGCTTCGCCACACCAAAGAATTAGTCGTAGTCATATTGACTGGCTTCGTTGACTTGGAAGTCGTAGAAGAAAAGTGTAAGAACTTAGGTTACAAATACGTAATCCCATACGTCATTCATTCTACTAAGTAATGTATTTTTACCTGTATTCTTCACTCAGAACAAAACGGAGTAAAGAAGAAAGAAAGAAAAAGAAGGAAAAAAACAAAAAGGAGGAAAACTTATGGCACAGCATAGATAAATACACATGAAGATTATACAGAACGGTTACCTACTTTAGAACTGTTGAAAAGTTTTCGCCCTGACGCGGTGCACATAGGTTTACTGTCGTGAGCATCTCAAGCTCGTAAGCGAAGGGTCGCTGGTTCGAGTCTCGGCGGTGCCTACTGTTTGGTTTGGGGCGTGGGTTTGTGTCGTAACCATGGACGACAAGCCAAAGCCAACCCAGCTTCAGATAGAAATCTGGGGAAGGTGACAGGAAGGGTGTACGAGCGCACCAGTATGGCTAGCCCCCAACTGCCCATTGTACTTTCTGGCTAAGGGCAGAGCATTGGAGATCAGCGCCGCTAGCTAGTCCTGTACAGGCTGATGATGATACCTTTACCTTTTTTCTCACAGTAATGATCACGAGCGAAAACATTAATTGTATATTAAGTAAAGCCAAATTAAATTCACACACTGCCCTTCAGTTGATTTTTATTAAAAAAAAAATGAACGAAATAAATGTCGACCCCTATAAAGCTCCATGGCCTGATGTCTTATTTTGAATCTTTAGATCTGTGCTGCTCAGTTACTTTTGCCCCTCCAAGGGCAAAATGACGGCGTCCAAAGTGTTTCAACAATTATTATTTTGCATTACCATCCGAAGCATCCCAACAGAAGAAAAGAACATAAAAAAACACAATTAACTAAATTTAATTTCATTCTGTAGGCTATGCCAGAAGAAAGCTGAAACACTTGGCTCATTGCAGAAATTAAGTCCAAAATTTAGCATTCGCATTTGACTGTTTTAAAGACGATACACAAGACCAAGGCAGTCTTGAATTTCGAGGAATGTTCAAAGAAACAACTCTACTGTAGTCTTTATGGTCTGCATGTTGTCCTTGGCATTCTTTTGGCTTGGTAAACTTGGAATTCCGGATAGCAAAGCGTGAGAAAACAGACGTAGAGCAAGGAATCAGATCGATTTCTTTTTCCGTCGCACTGACAGCATTGTCCTGGAAGTCTTGGACGGGGGGGGGGGGACAGTAAAGGATCGTTCCCGTGAGTCCCGAATAGGGTAAATTAGTTTGAGGGAAATACCTTTTGATGTTATGGAGGATGAGGCCACACTCGAAAGCTATATAAAATGTAAACAAGGAAGCGCAATCCATGTTCTTTACAGCCAGAGAACTCAATAGTGGTCCTGTCCTGATCGCTTTTCCGTCCGTCTGTCATTCAGTCCGTTGATCGCGACTAATCGTGAGTTAGGGTACTTCCAGATGGGCTACGACGGTGAAACTTGACAGCCTAACAGGGACCCGACCAGTATGACTTGGGAATGTTTAGGTAAAAATATAAGGGCTCAGAAATATCGTTTTAAAAAATACCATTATTTTCCACGAGAAATTTGCGATTTTCTTGTTAGAGCTTGTCCACCCCATCCGGCCTTCCCTGTATCCGACGCGTCGGCTGGACGCAAAATATTTGAAAACTGAACTCGCCTTGGTTAAAGCTTAACCAAATAGGGCTGATATATGACAGTCTAGTTACCCATCATATTTTTATCTAAATAGGCTAGAAAACCCGAAAAAACGCGTTACTTCGTTGATTTGTTATCCACGAATATTGAATTTTAGCCGACGAGTTTATTCTTCCGTAATTGTTATACCTCTATAGGGACATACCTCTATGTTTGAAATGTTTAGCAACTACAGCGGCAAACAATTGCCGAAAATAACCAGCAATGGCGGATTTTCATTATTCAAGCCAGGGAGATGAAAGTGACTTGAATATGGAAAGTGACCAGGAAGCACTTGGCATTCGCCCATGCATGTCGATTCTAATGTGATTCTGCAATCTGGAATAGAACAGTTCAGAACCTTCACTTTGTTGGCCATTGAGAGCGGGTTCCACCCTACTTACCGTAGTTACTACGCTAGTTACCGTAGTTACTACGCTAGGCTGGAACGCTTTTTTATTTTTTTGGTCAAATATCAGGCCGCGGGCTGATCGGACCAATCACGTTGAAGAGATGCGTAGTTACTACGCTTACTACGCTCCCGAGCGTGGTAAGCAAATAGTTACTATTAGTTACTATTTTGAGAAGGTTGGAACGGTCAGCGTAGTAACTTTTCGTGAGGCTGGAACGGAAATAGTAACTAATAGTTACTATTGGTAGAGGGGTGGAACACGCTCTGAGACGCACGCTTTTGCAGATATTCAAATTCCCCGCCACTTGACGAATTTTTGTTTGTCGTTCAAGCAGTTGGGATTCCTAACGTCACTACTCGACAACGCGACGGAAAAAAAAAATCCTTTAGAGAAGTCAAACTAATTCAGTGTATTCAAATCAAAGGTATAAAAATAAGTTGGCTTGTTGGCTTGTCAGTTAAACTTTAAAGTGGGAAAACTAAGCAAAACAAAACAAGTCCAAAAGAGAAGGTAGACCTGATGGTCTACCATGTCTTCCAAAATGAAAAATAAGACTTTTAAGCTTCTCATGTCCTTATTTGTGATAGAGTCGTTGATGGACCTTGAAGCTTCCGGCGAAGTTTGTGTTGCGTGACTGTCAAAACTCGACTCGGCCGAAAAAGCGCTAAAAAGCCGTAGGTGCAAAATGAAATCAATTGCGAAATGTGGGGATTTGAGAATCTTATAATCCCATAAGTGAGCTAGGGATAACACGTAAGGCAAAATAAGGAAGACGGGTCCTTAAACGTTATTTGCAACGTCACGTTTAACGAACAAATAATACTTAAAGGACACATGAACAATGAAACCATACTTGAACACATCATGGAGAATGCATTTACAGACATGGCCACGGAGAGCATTCTTCTCCTGAGCGTGACGTTTTCGAAATAGGGGTGTTCGTTTCTGGAGGTTTGCACATGCAGACTCCAAGACAAAAAGCGCAATTCATTCAAATCTTGTACAGCGCTGGCCGGATCGTATTGGAATTTCTTCTAGATATACGTTTGGGTTTAACTGGTTAAAAAATTTCGCAGAAGAAGGGTTGATTAGAGACATTTGTTCATTTCTAAAATTGTTCGGTACTGAATTAAGGACAGCTATGCAAAATGGAGCAAAAATCATAGCTTGGAAATACTATTTCGTTTTTGGATTGGGTTTTCTGCAGGCAATGTTAACCGAAGTCATACAGATAGGGATGATACTTGGTACTCTTCATTCAGGTGTCCTTTAAAGCACGCAAGACGTCATTTTAATATTATTTTTCAGCTGAGTTTCAGCGGAATAAAGAGATTAGCGCATTCAAATATGATTTGCAGTCAGCTTTGGTTGAAGGAAATTTTACCATACCTTAAGGAATACTTTGAAGGCATTTTGGTCTAGTATGGCATGCAAGAGAAGGAGTTGGCGTGTTTATCTCTGCGACATATTTACAAAATTTCTAAGTTCCTCTTTTTCAGATTGAAAATGTTCGTTTGGTGGACCGGAGTGGAAAGAAGAAGCCACCTGTGGGAACTCTGTACCTCACAACCACCCACTTGATCTTTGTGGACTTGGACTCACGGAAAGAGACATGGGTAAGCTTCGTCTTCTTCTTCTTGAAGACGTATTACCACCTGACATGTTGCATATGTAATCCCTTATTCTGCCTTTTATAATATACCTGGCTCCCTTAAAGGACACCTGAACGATCCTACCATACTTCCATGAACCCCTCAGATCGTCCTTCACAGTACCGGTACAGAGAAGAAGATTTTTTTCGCACCGTGATTTTGGCGCTATCCACTCTTGAAGTTCTAAGTCTCCCTATGGCGATTCGTTACGACCTCCCAAGACAAATTTAGCGCCAATATTTAAACTGTCATTATCGCATGGATAAACGTACGTTGATAAGGCATGGATGGATAAACGCATGGACTGTGACGGCGTGGACTGTTACAACATGAACTGTTACGCATGGACTGTTACAACTGTTACGGCGAGCGTTACGATCAAGACAAGTCGGAAAAAGGGTAAAAATTATAGCACGGTGAAACTTCTATCCGATTTTAGTCCGGTTTTCGAGAGGGAAATGGTAAGCAGTATGTAAAAGTGGCAATTTAGGGTGTTAGACTTCATTCAGATGACCTTTAAGGCCCATTCACAACGGGTTTTAGCTAATACTCGATACCAGCCAGTTCCTGAAATCGCTCTGAGACCGAGAATTAGCTGGGATTCTGCCGTTCGCAACTGATAGCCTACAGGTGCCAATTTCGGATACCCGCTAGTCTCGCACCCAAGTTGAAATCTGTTCAACTTATGAGGGTACTAACCAATCAGAGTATTTTGGGGAGTATTGAGGAATATTCTGATTGGCTAGTTTCGAACCAAGCCCAATAGATAAAATCACATCCACTCCTTGCTGTCTTGAAAACCGAAAGTGAATTAGGTCATTGTTATTCTGTATGACGTGGTTCAGCATTAGCCACTCGGAATACTCCTCAGTATTCCCCAAAGTAATGTGATTGGCTAGTACCCTCAAAAGTTGAACTGATTTCAACTTGGGTCCGAGACTAGCTAGTACCCGAAACTGTCACTAATATCAATTGCGAACGGCAGGATCCCAGCTGATTCTCGGTCTCAGAGCGATTTCCGGGACTGGCTGGTATCGAGTATTAGCTAAAACCCGTTGTGAATGGGCCTTTATTCTGCCTTTTATAATATACCTGGCTCCCTTAAGGCCCATTCACAACGGGTTTTAGCTAATACTCGATACCAGCCAGTTCCTGAAATCGCTCTGAGACCGAGAATTAGCTGGGATTCTGCCGTTCGCAATTGATAGCCTACAGGTGCCAGTTTCGGATACCCGCTAGTCTCGCACCCAAATTGAAATCAGTTCAACTTATGAGGGTACTAACCAATCACAGTATTTTGGGGAGTATTGAGGAATATTCTGATTGGCTAGTTTCGAACAAAGCCCAATAGATAAAATCACATCCACTCCTTGCTGTCTTGAAAACCGAAAGTGAATTGTCATTGCTATTCTGTATGACGTGGTTCAGCATTAGCCAATCGGAATATTCCTCAGTATTCCCCAAAGTAATGTGATTGGCTAGTACCCTCAAAAGCTGAACTGATTTCAACTTGGGTCCGAGACTAGCTGGTACCCGAAACTGGCACTAATATCAATTGTGAACGGCAGAATCCCAGCTAATGCTCGGTCTCAGAGCGATTTCCGGGACTGGCTGGTATCGAGTATTAGCTAAAACCCGTTGTGAATGGGCTTTTATGGAATTGTAAGCTTCTAAAATCCCCACCTTTCTCCATTGTTTCGTTTTATGCCTACGAGTTTTTAGCGCTTTTTCGGCCATGCCGAGTTTTGCCCGTCACCCAACGCAAAGTTAGCCAGAATCTTCAACGTCCGCTGAAAACTCTTTCACACACAAGGATATGAGAATCCTCTGTTTTTTACTTCTTTTATTTGCTTAGTTCTCGTACTTTTTAACCACGGCGCGTTCAGTTTTCAAATGTTTTGCGCCCAGCCGCCGTTTCGGAGAGCAGGAAGACTGGATAGAATCGACGAGTGCTAACAAGAAACTCGCTAAATTCAGGAAAGTAATGGTATTTTCGAGAAATCTTTTTTCTGATCCATTTCAAAGTGAAAAGATCGTTTCTAGTAAGAGTTGTGCTCAAACATAGAAATTAAAAATAAATGTAACGAAGATAAATTCCTGGAAGTTTTGCTTCGGAAGAGTAGTTATGACTTTTCACTGCGTGGAGTCGAGCGTTCCATACGATAAGGCTGCTCTTCGTTTGAGACTAGTTGCGTTTTTGATCTGAACTCTCATTTCAGATTCTCGTACAAATTACCGTTTTTGCTCTTCTCGCTTTTGACAAAAACACTAATTTAGCCACCTTTTCCTTGAACAGTCAGAATAAGGAGAACGAGAAGTGACTATTAAAGCATCTTCTCGATTCTGCCTGCGAGTCTTTCCCCGTCCTCGATTCTGACAAAAACGCAAGAAAAGGAGAATTGGCTTCATCTCAATAGTAAAAAAACGCTGAATAAGAGAATTGAGAAGAGAATTAGGATCAGAAACGCAACTACTGATTTCAAAAAGACCCCCCGCCTCAAATCGGTCTCAAATAAAGCGCATCGTTATTGCATGGAGCGATTGATTCTACGCATTGAAAAGTCATATACCAAAACCAAATTTCAGAAATTTTTCTTTGTTATATTATTTTAATCTCTAGAATCAAGGGAATAAATATTCAACCTGTCAGGTGCCAATACGTATTTTAAAGAAGTTAATTGCTGCAGCGGAAAAGCATAGGAACCTCCTGAAGTGTAGATTGTGGGAGGTCTCCCACAAAACACAGGAATTGTCGGGAATCAAACACAATATAAGAAATAATAAAAATATATGGATACGGCCCTGATCGTAGCTGACTATCCGTTTTCTAGCAATTGTTTGAATATAAATCTGTTAAAGTAAACTTGAACTTCAGCTTTCTGAAATTCAAGTGCCATGATGATCCACATAAAATACAAAAATAAATCGACTCTTTCGTGTTTTCCTTTCTCTTACTTTTTTTTCCGTAGTATTTACTCCGTCGTCGTGCCTTGTGTTTATATTGACGGGTCATAAATAAAATCATCATCATCATCAATATAATCCTGCTGATGTGACGGAGGGCGGAGGGAGAGCCCCTTGAGGAATTGTCGGGAATTAAACACAATATAAGAAATAATAAAACAAATCAGACCCAAACCAAATCCACACACATACGTGAAAACACTATTCATCTAAGATACATTCTTCTGTCTCTACACAAATCCTTTATAAAATACCCCTCGAGCCCAAGCTGACTTGAGAAACACATATTCAAGCAACTTGGCAGAGCTGCCAAAGCATCGTAGCCAGGCCCGTATCCAGGAATTTGTTTCGGGGGGGGGGGGTGCCCACGGGTCGGACCAAAAAAGACATAGATCAGAGGTTAAAGCCTACACAAAAACTATTACTTTTGTGGGTTTCGGGGGGGGGGGTCGAACCCCCTAACCCCCCGCCCCCCCTGGATACGGCCCTGATCGTAGCTGACTATCCGTTTTCTAGCAATTGTTTGAATATAAATCTGTTAAAGTAACCTTGAACTTCAGCTTTCTGAAATTCAAGTGCCATGGTGATCCACATAAAATACATAAATAAATCGACCTTGGTGCTTTCTTGTTTTCCTTTCTCTTACTTTTTTCCGTAGTATTTACTCCGTCTTCGTGCCTTGTGTTTATATTGACGTGCCATAAATAAGATCATCATCATCGTATATAATCCTGCTGATGTGACGGAGGGCGGGGGGAGAGCCCCTTGAGAGATGGGGTCTAGCCGACAGTCCCTAGCATAGGCGCGTTGCCAGTCGGTGATATTTAATTCGTTGATTAAGTCAAAGCTTTTGTCAGTTCGGGATTGCAAATAAAAGTTATATGTGTTTAAAACTTTCAAATAATCATTTAGGCTTCTTGCATGTTTTAACTTTGTATTCAATGCAACTTGCTTCTCATCTTATCTTTTAATTTACTTGTTGATTCACACAGAAGTTAGAGGCAAGCGATCAATAATTGCATGGGGATTTTCGGTCCATCCCTTGAGGTAGGCTATTGTCCATCGGGGAACAGGACAAGATTTCATTTCGCTACGAGTGAGTGGGCGGGGAACGGGAACTTCTGTTAAATCCGTGCTGAAGAAGCAGGAATGAAGAAACATAATGATAAACTAACCCCTCACGCTTAGAACATACAGACATTGTGATGTGATGTTTCCACTGCCCCCCCCCTTTGTAAATTGATTTTTCCACTTTTAACTATTCACGTAACTTGACTTCTAAAAATTAACCCATATTTTAATTTACTAGTCTTTCCCCGTAATAATTGGAAATCAATTGTCTTATGTCCCGACATTTTTTTTTTTGCCGTCAAAGCGTCGTATTTAAAATACTAAAAAATTTCTTATTGGTGTCCCCATTGGGTCTATCAATCCAATCGATTGATAAAAATCTAATTTGTACGTAAGTAAGTATAGTAGAAGACGTATATATTGTAGATACAAATCTAATTTGTACGTAAGTATAGAAGAAGACGTTATATTGGTAGTTGTAAGCAGAAGTTCCGTCCTTACTTCTGTCCGATGTGTGGGTGCGTAGACGTGAGTGTGATTCACATGATTTGCGACTGTATTGAGCTGAGTGACTGGAGAAAAGAAGAGTAGGATGTGTGCGTATTTGACGAAGAGTGACTAAAACTAATTTTTAAGGATGAGTGTTTTGCTGGTATAAAGAAAATAGGACAATTTTTGAGGCTAGCGATGGAACAAGAAGTAGATTTTTGGAATAAGTAAAACAAATTAAACGGAAATTATGTTCGGTTATTATTATAAGTTAGTGTTTGTTTTTTTGTCTGTTAAATTTTTGCCATGGCCCTCAGGCTGCTTATGGCAATAAACTATCTATCTATCTGTTCCTTCAGCCAAGCTGACTGCGTAGCATGATCGATGACGCTAAACAGATATTTAGCGATATTTCGGCCCTCCTTGGTCAAGAGTCCTCGTCAGACTCTAGATAGAAGAACGAACCTGCTATAAAATAAATGAAGCTTCTTCCAACTATAAATCTCCTACTTGTGAGTTATTTCTGAGGAGCTGCTGGACAATTTTTTTTTGTCTTGGACCCAACTGTCAAGCTAAAAGAAATAAGTCATCATCTTCCGCCACGATTCAACCGCCTTCCTGCCCATTGCCCAATGCCCCAGCTATAGTACATTTGTTGTTCTTTTTGGGATCCCAAAACGTTAGTGACGGATACCTATGACATCGCAAAAGTTGTCCGTCTGTGCGTCTGTCCGTCCGTCCGTCCGTCCGTCCGTCCGTCCGTCCGTCTGTCTGTCCGTCCGTCCGTCTGTAAGCACGATAACTCTCGAAGGGAATGAGATATTTTGATGAAACTTGGTTTGAGCATTCTTTGGGTCAAGAGTAAGGTCGAGTTCGTAGATGGGCCCTGTAGCTTTACATTTAGGGGTGGGGGAGGGGGTTTAAATTAAGGGGCAAGCAAATTTTTTTTAAACAGCTAATGTGATAGTCGATTATGGGGTAAGAAGACACGCTGAACACGAATATGAAAACCATTTTCTTGCCGGACAAGTTGTTCGTCCGGAATCCGACCAAAACCGGAAAGTTTGTTAAAAGTAGAAGTCTTATTTGAAGTTGATTAGATGTTCGATATAGGGGTAAGAAGGCATGCTGAACAAGAATATGAAAACCATTTTCACGCCGGACAAGTAGTTTGTCCGGAATCCGGCCAAAACCGGAAAGTTTGTTAGAAGGTAAAGTTTTATCTGAAGTTGATTAGATGTTTGATGTAGGGGTAAGAAGGCATGCTGAACAAGAATACGAAAACCGTTTTATCGCCGGACAAATATTTCACCCGGAATCCGGCCAAAACCGGAAAATTTGTTAAAAGTTAAATTTTTATCTAAAGTTGATTAGATGTTGGATATGTAAGGAGATACGGTGAATCCGTTTTTGAGCTTTAGTTTTTCGCCGGACAAGTAGTTCTTGAATTTCGCCAGAACCGCAAAATTCACAGAAGTAAGCTAGGATCGTTTCGATCGGCTTATAGAGGTAAACGCACATGCTGAGTCCATATTTGAGCTTGGATTTCTTAATGATTAGCTGTTTGGCCTGGCGAAGACTGGATCAGGCGAAGACAAAACCTAATTGTCTGGTTTTGGCTGGACAAGTAGTTCGCTCGGAATTCGGCCGAAAACGGAAATTCGACAGAAGTAAAGCAGGAAGTTTCGATCAGTATCGTCAAAATAAATATGGCTTATACAGGTATATCTGAACTTAATTTTCTCAGATGGTTAGCCTGGCGAAGACTGGATCTGGCGTAGAGAAGACGTAGTTGTCTGGGTCAAATATTAAATTTTTGGGATCCCATCGAAACCTTTGGTCTTGTTCGTGTTTCGCTCTGTATTTCTTGTTTTGCGTTTATTTATCTTTTGCTGTTGTGGTAGATTTTGTGTACCCTCTGTATTTCTTGTTAAGCGTTCATTTACCTTTTTGGGATCCCAAAACGTAAGTGGAGGGATACCTATGACATCGCAAAAGTTGTCCGTCCGTCCGTCTGTCCGTCCGTCTGTAAGCACGATAACTCTCGAAGGGAATGAGATATTTTGATGAAACTTGGTGTGAGGATTCTTTGGGTCAAGAGTAAGGTCGAGTTCGTAGATGGGCTTTGTAGCCCTACATTTAGGGGTGGGGGAGGGGGTTCAAATTAAGGGGCAAGCAAAATATTTTTAAACATCTAATGTGATAGTCGATTATGGGGTTAGAAGACATGCTGATCACGAATATGAAAACCATTTTCTCGCCGGACAAGTACTTCGCCCGGAATCCGGCCAAAACCGGAAAGTTTGTTAAAAGTAAAAGTTTTATTTGAAGTTGATCAGATGTTCGATTTAGGGATAAGAAGGCATGCTGAACACGAATATGAAAACCATTTTCTCGCCGGACAAGTATTTCACCCGGAATCCGGCCAAAACCGGAAAGTTTGTTAAAAGTAAAAGTTGTATTCGAAGTTGATAAGATGTCCGATTTAGGGGTAAGAAGAGATGCTGAATCCGTATATCACAATCATTTTTTAGCCGGACATATAGTTCGTCCGGAATCCGTCTGAAACCGGAAAATTTGTTGTAAGCTAAATTTTTATTGGAAGTTGATTAGATGTTGGATATAGAGATACGCTGGATTCGTTTTTGAGCTTTATTTTTTCGCCGGACAAGTAGTTCTGGAATTTCGCCGGAACCGGATAAGTCGCAGAAGTAAGGCACACACATGCTGAGTCTATATCGGAAATTGGTTTTCTTAATGATTAGCTGTTTGGCCTTAATCTGTTTCTAAATTTTAAGAGTAAAAATGTTCAAGGAGTCGGGCGAAGACTGGATCTGGCGAAGACAAAACCTATTTGTCTGGGTCAAATATTGAATTTTTGGGATCCCATCGGAACCTTTGGTCTTGTTTTGTATGTACTGGGGAAATGTCTTAAATAGACTGCATGTAATAAATTCATTCATTCATTCAGATGAAAGGTAGTGCTGAGATTTCATTTTGAACGCGGCTGCTGTTTGTGGTGCTTGATAGGGCTGTTGACGTGGGACAGGTCGTTTGTCATGGCAAGAAGGGTCAAAATATGGCTATAATAAATTTCAGCGGACGTCTGTTTAGCGCCACCGAACCCCCCCCCCAGTGTTTCCACTCGCAAATTTTCAAAATCATGAAACTTGCTAAAAAAAAATTAATGAGTTACACGTGAGATTTGTGCTAGAAAATCATGAGAAAAATCATGAGATTTTGTGGTGAAAATAGACGAAAAAGTCATGATATTGTCGTATATGTCATGTAGATTTTTCCGAATCAACAGTACAACGGTTCCAAGCACTTGGGGCTGGGGGGGGGGCTCAAAACAGAGGGGAGGAGGACTCGAAACTTACTTGGGGCCGGGGGAAGGGGGTCTCAAAATATACTACCGTCTAATTCTAGTTTTGCGGTATCTCTAGTTATAAATATATCTGTTTAAAATTCATAATACATTGGTTATACATCAGGCCCCGCTTGTCACTTCCGAGGAGCTCATTGGTCGGAGATACCGGTTACACAAGTTACTATGTGTGGGGTCGGGTTTGTGATCTATGGAGGTCCAGCCGAGTTTCAAAGAAGTCACGTATATATTGGGATATGAAGTGTCTTTACTGGGACCTGTGCTTAAAAAAAATCTTTACCCCCTCTTTCTTTCCTTATAGTTCTGAATATAGCGCCATAATCTGACATGTTCGCTCTCCAAATTATAACCGTAGTTCCGGCGCTCTAACCAATTTCTCACGTTTCTAAAAGCTCGGGAATTATTTCCCGGAATCTTCAAAACGTCTTCCATTATTCGGATTAGACGGAGCGTTTTCTAAGGCTTGCGACATACTTAATGTAATTGCTTTTGTCGTTAATATTGATTGTGACGGGGAGTCCTGGGAAATATTCGAGAAGCACTGATAATCTGTGGCTGTTTGGGCCTACCGAGTCCACTACTTCTCTACTGACAATAAATTAACATTTTAGTTTGATGTCCAAGTACAACAGAAATGAAATTATTGAGACACATTCTCTTATTCTTCGATGAAAATATTCAAAACGAATCAGAATCTTTTATTTTAAATATTGAAATTTGTTTTGCGCCTTTTTGGGATCCCAAAACGTTAGTGACGGATACCTATGACATCGTAAAAGTTGTCCGTCTGTCCGGTGTCTGTCCGTCTGTAAGCACGATAACTCTCGAAGGGAATGAGATATTTTGGGTCAAGAGTAAGGTCCAGTTCGTAGATGGGCTCTGTAGCCGTATATTTACGGGTGGGGGAGGGGGTTTAAATTAAGGGGCAAACAAAATATTTTGAAATAGCTAATGTGATAGTCGATTATGGGGTAAGAAGACATGCTGAACACGATGGTGAAAACCATTTTCTCGCCGGACAACTAGTTCGCCCGGAATCCGGCCAAAACCGGAAAGTTTGTTAAAAGTAAAAGTTTTATTTGAAGTTGACTAGATGTTCGGACTAGGGGTAAGATGACATGCTGAACACGATGGTGAAAACCATTTTCTAGCTGGACAAGTAGTTCGCCCGGAATCCGGCCGAAACCGGAAAGTTTGGTAAAAGTAAAAGTTTTATTTGAAGTTGATTAGATGTTCGGACTAGGGGTAAGAAGACATGCTGAACACGATGGTGAAAACCATTTTCTAGCCGGACAAGTATTTCGCCCGGAATCCGGCAAAAACCGGAATTTTTTTTAAAAGCTAAAGTTTTATTTGAAGTTGATTAGATGACAGATTTGAGGGTAAGAAGAGACGCTGAATCTGTATATGACAATCATTTTTTAACCGGACATATAGCTCGTCCGGAATCCGATTGAAACCGGATTTTTTTTATAAGTGAAAGTTTTATTTGAAGTTGATCAGATGTTCTTTATAGGAATAAGGAGATACGCTGAATTCGTTTCTGAACTTTCTTTTTTTTGCTGGACAACTAGTTCGCTCGGAATTCGGCGCATTTGGCAGAAGTAAAGCAGGTAGTTTCGATCAGTATCGTCAAAATAGATATGGCTTACACAGGTATATCTGAACTTGGTTTTCTCAGATAACTAGCCCGGCGAAGACTGGATCTGGCGAAGACAAGACCTAGTTGTCTGGATCAAATATTAAATTTTTGGGATCCCATCGAAACCTTTGGTCTTGTTATAAGAGCTTCCTGCGTTGCTTCCAGACTTTTTTTTTACTGGCCGATCCTTGTCTGTTGCCCAGGACCTTTCACATCTCCGCCCTTGACTATTTTTCCATTTTTCAGTCCTTGTTTTTCATTTCTTTGTTTTTCTCGAGTTTCGTTTCATTCATTATTTAATTCTAAAAACTGATTGTGAAGAATATACAATAACATAACTAGAAAAAACACACACGTAACCAGGCAGAAACCAGGCTTGTGAATGGCTTAATCAGTACATTCCAAATCAGCGCATATTCAATAATAACACCAGTACACTGTGCAGTCCCGTGATAACACTCCTATCCTACCCATTGCCAAAATTTGCTGGTATTACCCAGATGTTAAAAGAAAAAAGTTCTACATAAACAAATTATAAAATGTTAAGAAATTCATCACAACTCCATGTTCTGTTTGACGTTGCATCATCTATACGAACCCATATCAACTTCCGCAGAAGTTTATCGAGCACTTTATTAGCCTATATTTTCTTTTGTCTTCCAGGTTGCTCTTCCGCACATCGGAGTGGTTTTGAAACTCCCGCTCTCTACTGTCGGAGCCCCTCTACTGATACGATGCAAGACGTTCTTATCCGTTACTTTTATTATTGTCAAGGAGCGAGACTGTCATGACCTGTACACAAGTCTGACTGCTATGTGTCAGCCAGGTGAGCCTCTTATTTGTCACGGGGGGTGGGGGGGGGTCAGACACAAGTTTTGATTTTTGTCTGCAGCCTGAAGACAATCCGAGTTTCATATAATTTTTTTAATTTAACTCGTATAAGCTACCCATTATGTACCGTACCCCGACCTAGTATGTACCACACCCGGGCCCTGATACATAGTAGGTTTAGTGGTATATACAACATGTAGGGGGCTAAAAATATATACTGAAATTCCGAATCAAATTCCCTGTTGATAGTTTTTGAAGATCTTCCAAAGTATGTGAAATTCATCCACATTGAAAAGCTATTGAACTTTTCCAAATGTTGACCCAATATATACCACTCTCGCCTACATTTACAAAGTCTGATTACCAACTAAACTTGAAAATAAAACTTACAATAAATAATTAAATACAATTCTTAATTAAGGCTGTTACGCCTCATACTTGTCTATTACAAGTCTATTTTGAGACAAATTTTGATACCAGGATTCTAAGTAAATTAAAACTCTCGGCAAAATTTTAGACAGAAAACATTTCATCCAGATAAGTGCTGTCTACAGCTTTTTTTTTTAACTAAGAATAAAATAAGGCACAAACGAATATAAATACCTTCGGGTGAGTTTATGGGGGTTGGTTAAGTGAACAAATTTATATATTTCCTAACTGACCATACACTGACCGTATTAAACTTGAACATGCTAACCCCATTATTCATTAACCATGAATCCTGTAGTCACCCTATCCCCAAATCACTTCCTCCAACGCTGCCGTCCATTAAATCAGATGTGGCATTCACGCATAAAGTGACCAATACTCACGCCTAAACACCGGGAACTGATAGATGGGCCTATTTTCTTTCCAGTGCACATCGAGAGCTTGTACTGTTTCCACTACATGCCGAGTCATTGATTGATTGATCGATTGATTTTCTTTCCAGTGCACATTGACATGGGTCAATCAGATGGGCCTATTTTGAGCCATTGGTCTATTTGGAAGTAAATTTGATTGATTTTCTTTCCAGTGCACATCGAGAGCTTGTACTGTTTCCACTACACGCCGAGTCGCCGACTCATTGATTGATTGATTGATTGATCGATTGATTTTATTTCCAGTGCACATTGACATGGGTCAATCAGATGGGCCTATTTTAAGCCATTTGGCTTTGGTCTATTTCGAAGTAAATTTGATTGATTTTCTTTCCAGTGTACACTGAGAGCTTGTTCTGTTTCCACTACGCGCCGAGTCCCCGAGTGATTGATTGATTGATTGATCGATTAATTTTCTTTCCAGTGCACATTGAGATGGTCAATCAGATGGGCCTGTTTTAAGCCATTTGGCTATTTGGGCTGTTTGGAAGTAAATTTGATTGATTGATTGATTTTCTTTCCAGTGTACATTGAGAGCCTGTACTGTTTCCACTACACGCCGAGTCGCAGCTCAATTCGCCGATCGATGGGCTGGTATCAGTTTGACATTCAGGCCGAGTATCAGCGATTTGGCGTCCCGAATCAGCACTGGTCTCTCAGCCTGTTGAATAAGGACTATGAGGTAAGACAAGAACCCACGATCCTATAGGAGAGCTTGTCTTTATTGTTGCTCGAGGGTGGTCAGTGCGGTAGCATGGGTCTGGTGCCTTAAGGCATTTTTCCGTGCACATTTGTGTGCCACACATTTTTGTGGTTTGTCGCGGAAAAAGGAGTGTGTGCCACACACTCGACCGACAAGTTGAAACTCCGGAAACGCCGTTTTATATGTGTTTTTTTGCGGTAATTTCTAATGTCTGAAATTAAAAATAAATCCAGATAAAATCTCATTATATAGAACTTCAGGCTTGGTTCCCATTCTGTACATTGAGAATCCTCAGCTTGTATTTACGCTTGATAAAGTAGCTAATTTTAGTATTTAGACTTTTTGCTGCTAAAATTTGAGTTTCCCGCCAAATTCGAGCCACAAAATCGAAAATTAATTCGACAGTTGTTAGTCAATTCCGAGCCACAAAAACCTTGTCGCCTGCGGAAACAAACGTGGAAACACTCGTTTCGAGCCACAAACTCTTAAGAGCGTGTTCCACCCCTCTACCAATAGTAACTGTTAGTTACTATTTCCGTTCCAGCCTCACGAAAAGTTACTACGCTGACCGTTCCAACCTTCTCAAAATAGTAACTAATAGTAACTATTTGCTTACCACGCTCGGGAGCGTAGTAACTACGCATCTCTGCAACGTGATTGGTCCGATCAGCCCGCGGCCTGATATTTGACCGAAAAAATATAAAAGCGTTCCAGCGCAGCGTAGTAACTACGGTATGCTACGGAAAATACCGTAGTAACTACGGTAGTAGGGTGGAACACGCTCTAAGTGGGATCCCGGAAAAACGCCTCTATTGTTAAGCAGGAGGGTTTTAGGGTGGTAGTGATAACAAGTTTAGTTCAATACGATTTTTATTTACACTTCCTCCTTATAAGAAATTTACTATTATTATTGTTTATTTTCCCTCGAAATGCATTGGGGAGTATACAAAGCAAATGAAAAAAAATAATCGACAAAATCTAAGGAGCAATCCAATAGACTGGAGCTAATCCAGAAAAGAGCAATCAAGATTATCCTGGGCCCAGCGTACGTTAGTTATGAAGAGAGCCTTTCAAGTCTCGGTCTCCCCTCCCGTGAGCAACGGAGGCACGATTTAACAAGTTTTGGCCACAAATGTTTGGACTCTGAACTTCACAGATCAGTGTTGCCTGAGTATGTTGCCAGCAAAATAAAAAGAGGCCAAACACTCGTGTTCAAACCCACTCAAACAAAGCTAAATTAACTAATTATCCAACAGATGCAACTGAAAGATATAAATTTGTTTGTGCCGTACTTTATTCGTTCGTTTAATAGTTCTTAGTCGTTTTTATGGCACTTGCTCTTCGGCCAAGTGCCATATAGCGATCGCAATTTCTTTCCGTCCGTCGGTCTGTCGGTCTGTCGGTCGGTCTGTCGGTCGGTCTGTCGGTCGGTCGGTCCGGGTTTTGCTAGTTCGGGCACTTCTACATAAGCTAGGATGGTGAAACTTGGTAGGCATATCAGGGACCCCAGATTAAGTTGGAAATAGTCATTTCCCCGACCAGAGCATCGTGGGGGGAGTGGAGGGAGGGGGAATCCGGAATCTTGAGGTATTTATAACTTTTGAACGGTAAATCGGATCTTAATGAAACTTGATATTTGGAAAGACCTCGTGGCTCAGACGACCCATTTAAAATTCGGACCGGATCCGGTGACTTTGGGGGGAGCTGAAGGGGGGAACCGGAAATCTTGGGAAACGCTATGGGTGGAGGGATCGGGATGAAACCTGGTGGGAAGAACAAGTACAAGTCCTAGATTCATCATTGACGTAACCGAACCGGATTCGGGCACTATGGGGGGAGTTGGGGGGGGGATCCGGAATTCTGGTGATCCCGCGAGTGCGGTACTTCCTGATGTATCTTATTAGATGTTATGCAATTATGATGTGTTTGACAAAAACGGCAAGTTCGGCAATCCAATGCTGTGAAACTTCGTTTTGCAATAAAGTATCAGCATCAGTATCAGTATCATGTCCGTGGTCAGGCAATTGCGTCCGAAGTGCATTGTCATCAGAGAGAGTAGAGAGACCGAGCTTGGCAAGTCCGCCGTCGTACGAAGTGCATGTTGGGCCAAGGATGATCTTCACCACTCTCTTTTAGATACTTTCCGGTCTATCAGTCGTCCGTCTGTAAGAAGTTTAGCTTTATGCTACCATTGGGACTTGTTAACCCCCCTCGAGCGTTAACCCCCCTCGAGCGTTCGTGCAGAGCCATCGGAGTTAGAAGAGCACATAAAAGAGTAGGAAAAGTTCAAGGAAAAGACAGTAATTTTTCGTAGCGGAGATGTGAGAAAACTTTTTGTTTCATGTCGAACTTTCCGTTTTACCACACAAGTGGGTTGAAGATTGATGTTGGCGTACAGACCGGCAACAGTGTGTTCTGGATGGACTGGGCGTGTGTAAACCGCCTGCACGCCAGGACGAGAAGGAGAAGAAGGACAATACTTCTAAGCAAATAGCTCAGACATGTTTTCTTTTAGAAGGCGTTTCGCTATCTCTCCTTAAAGCAGAACTGAAACCTGTTACTACTCCGTTATTTTCCTTCTCAATAACAAGCGCCTTCACTAGTCCGCCTTTTTCGATTTTCTTCACATTCGTTTCCGTGGTTTTGTTATCTTGCCAAATCTGATCTTCCCATGGAGGGTCGTTTCACAGTTAAGCCACAGAACACATAACAATAGAAAAATCACGGATTTGTACATATACACATTTTTTTTTAAGCGCACATTAATAGCACTTATTTATTTGTATTTGCATGTCTCGAATCCGCGTCGTTCTTCTGGTTTTGGTTACATGTCGTTTTATGGCTTGTTGAGTCCGCATCGCTGTTTTGCTGTTATTGCTTTGGAATTTGTGATTTAGTTTGTTCTTCGGTGAGGACGGTTGCCATCAGTGCAACCGAAATATCCGAATTATCTTTAGCCGTCGCTTAACATTTCAGAGAGATAATTAGCAAACCAAGAAAACTGGCGAAAATCTCGTTTTTGTTTCTTTTGATAATTTCTTTTCGTTTCCAGCTCTGTGATACGTATCCAAAGTACCTGTTCGCACCTAGTGCGGTCTCCAGTGCTGTGATCGTAGGATCCTCGAAATTCAGGAGTAAGGGCAGGTTCCCAGTTCTCTCTTTTTTGCACACAAATGGGGTAAGTAAGAACTTTGTTTATGTGTTTATTTATTAATACCGGTACCAAAAGACAGTAAGAAAGACATGTTGGTCCACTGTTTCTTCCAAAATGAAAACCAAAATTTGAAGCTTCTCGTGCCCTTGTCACATACGATATTATACGGTAACTTTTTTTTTTATGTAAAATTAGTGATTTTCTTGTTGGCGCTTGTCGACTCTGTCCAGACTTCCCGCTGACTCTGTCCAGACTTCCCGCTCTCCGAAGTGGAGGTTCGACGCAAAATATTTGAATAACTGTTCGTGCCGTGGTTAAAAAGTGCGAATACAAGATGGGACCAGTTGGCCTTCTAGGTCTACCAAATGAGACACAAAATTCTTCAATTATTCTTTATTTATTTTATTGTAATAGTGAAGAGACTCGTTTATTTGTTGATTATTATATATTATCGCCCGAAGAAAAGCAAGGGCGGTAATGATTATAACACTAGCTCACTTGTTTTAATTTTCTGGTATTCCCCTGATGTTAAAAGAAAAAAGTTCCAACCGTGCGATATCACTTGTTATCACATGGCTGGCTGTGCGATAACAATTGTTATCGCACGGTTGGAACTTTTTTCTTTTAACATCAGGGGAATACCAGAAAATTTTTGCACTGGGTAGGATATGACTGGTATCATGGGACTGCACATTGTATTGGTGTTATTTTGTTATTAACCCCTATTCATCGGGCCATGGAACTTTGTAGGGGTCGAAGCTTTTTTGTTCATTTATTTTTAATTTAATAAAATTTAACTGAACTGAAGTTTTGTTGTGAAATTTTTGTTGTTGGCGGAACTTTTGAAGCTTTCGGTGAAGTCTTTACTGCTTGACTGGCATAGATGGCTCTGCCGAAAAATCGCTAAAATGGAGTGGACACAAGACAAAACTGCGGCGAAGGGTGGGGATTTTTGAAGCTTGTACAGTAGAGGTATGCTTATGTGAACACTTTTTGAACTGTTACACTACCTTGGTTTTGTCAATTGCATATAAAAAAGTAAAATGGAAAAGAAAAATTACAAACTTAATATCAGCTAACAGCCAAGTATTTCAGGGTTATCCTAGTAGAAATTCAACTGACTTTCTTTGATTCTGAATTTAAAAAAAATCTTCTTCCTCTTTTGAATGCATCTGGAGGTTCGGACCGCCATCTTCTTAATAGAAGTTGCGTTCAGCGTGGCAAAATTTTCAAATATGACAAAGGAAAAAGCTGACAGTTTAATCACTTTCAGCAGCGAATAGCAAAATATTCAAAAAGTGCAAATGGCGTGAATGGTTATTATTAATATTTATGGAAAAAAGTGCCTGGTTTTGATTTTAGTTTTTTCTTCGGCGATCGTTCACATTTACCAGACGTTCCCATAAGCATACCTCTATCTATTGTAATTTCGTGGGGAGGTAATGGGGATAATATGAAAGGCAGAACAAGTACGAGGGGTAAGCCGTTTCTGCGTCTTCAGCCGTGGTACTAGCAAGAATCAGTGAATCAAAACGACTTCTTATTCGGTGGAGCTAAACCAGCCTGAAATTAACCCAGACAAATTACAGATTTCGGCCGGATTTCAGATCAGTTTCTTCCTCGGATCGACCGAAATTTCGGCGCTAAGCGGACAAGTTAGCCGAGATTTACTCTAGCGATATTTCGGCCCGTCTTTGCAAGGCTCTTCTTCCGGCTCTGGTTGGAAAAACTAACATGCGATGATATATATGCCATTTCAAGCAACTATAAACTTCCATTTCGGGGAGTTGGAAGGATACCGTGCTATTTGCGCCACCCATTTATTTTGCGCCACCTCTAGTAAACTTGTTTAAATAAAGGCTAGATCATAAGGATCTCGTCTAGAACATCAAAACACATCCATCCTGACCAAATTATTTGATATCAAATAATAATAATAATAACAATTTATTGAAAAAGCCAAATATGGCCGTACAACAAAATTTTTACCACTAAAAATCCAAACAAACTATTTTCTTCTTTTACTTTCCGTTGTATTACGTAATTCCCAGTAGTCGAGATTGCCTTTACATTTAACCCAGGCATGTGCTGATAATTTTGTTTATCTTTAGTTCGGAAGTAAACTAAAATCAACTCGAAAGTCGAATACCCGTTAAGAAAATAGGCATGCCACATCGGCCCGGATTCCTCCTCTGTCCGCTCCTGTAGATGCTGCCACTAGCCTGCCAATGTCACCTGCTTCAGCCTGTTTTGAAGTACGCTTTCGGAATTTTGCAGCTCTTCGGTAGATTAGGGTAAAGGGAGAAAGAATAATGAAAGGTGTAAAAGATAAGGAAAGACCAGCGATCAGTTAGGAAACGTAAAGTAAAGGAAGAAAAGTCTTTGTTTGCAGGCAGCGTTATGCCGGTGTAGCCAGCCGCTTAAAGGGGCAGAAGAGTAGGAAAGACCAGCGACCAGCTATTAAACGCGAAGTAAAAGAAAGTAAAGTCTTTCTTTGCAGGCAGCGTTATGCCGGTGCAGCCAGCCGCTTTCTGGGTTTAGCGCTAGATGTCTCGAGGATGAACAGCTAATGACGGCCATCCTCCAGACGAATCCCAAGACTCGTTTCATGTATGTCGTGGATACAAGACCTAGAGTAAGTACAGCTTATTGTACCGCGCATAGTTTCAGCGCTCAGTCCACATTATGACATACATTGATTATAAGATAAGATTGACTATAACATTGATTACTACATTGATTATAACCCTTTCTGTGGTGCTTTTCGGGATATCGGGAAGGAGCTGATGTTTACCTTTAAACTGATCCACTTAACTCCGAAAGCTCCCCGCATCGCTTAGAAAAATGGTCCAGACTTTACGCTTGACCAGATTTTGCCCTTTCTTTTACTTCTTACTCGTACACAGATAACACAGGTATGCGCAGTTTCAACAGATAACACTTGAGATGTTATCTGTTATGGTTTTGTAAACGTTATGCAGTAAACGTAATGCATAACAAGCATCGCCAGGAAGAGCCGAAAAAGCATCTGCTGACTTTTCCGTTATCATGATGCAAAAAAAAAGTCAGCAGATGTTTTTTCTACGATGTTTCGGCTCCTTCATGTATGCATAACGTTTTAGTGCGTCAGGTTTGAAAGACATAACAGCCAACATCCTAAGTGTCGTCTTTTGAAACCTCGCATCCTTGTGTTATCTGTTATGAAACTCTCAAAGTGTAACCTCTTCACCAGATTTGCAAAGTGGGCAATTATACTTGATCCGGTCCTGTGCCTATCAGAATTGTAAATTGTTTCCAACACTCTTGGGTCCAGATATTCTTTGACCGCTCGCTTTTCATCTCAGACAACTAATCTCCCCCTCTCCTCAGCTTTCTACTAATTCCCCCTCCCCTAGCAACCTTCCTGTCACTGTCACTCGCAGCCGGTGTTTCATTAACGAACACATGATTCTCTGCTTTACCGCCAAAGATCTGTTCTGTCCCTAATCGATTCATCACCTGGGACTCGGTGGATACCGGCAAGTGAATGACCTTACTCGCGAGGACCTTAATTGTTTTGCTGGCAGGGACCTTGTAAGATCCCTTGAGGTGTGTCGGAGACTGCTATCCCTGTGATTTAAACCTGTAAGGTAGGATGACGTTTCGGTAGAGGTTTTTTTATGGCACTTGCAGCTCCGCTCAAGTGCCATATACCGATCACTTTTCGGTCGGTCGGTCGGTCGGGCGGTCCACTGTTTTCTAGTTAGGGTACTTCCAGATGTGCTAGGACGACGAAACTTGGCAGGCATATCAGGGACCCGGTATAACTAACCTGGAAATAATCAGTTTCATGATCCGACTATCTGGGGGGGAGTGGTGGGCCTGGGAATCCTGAAAATTAAGTAGTTTTTGTCACACTTTTTCGAGTTGAGGTACTTCCAGATGTGCTAGGGCGATGAAATTTGGCAGGCGTATCAGGGACCCGATATAACTAACCTGGAAATAATCAGTTTCACTATCCGACCATTTGGGGGGGAGTGGTGGGCCGGGGAATCCGGAAATTTAAGTAGTTTTTGTCAAACTTTTTTGAGTTCGGGTATTTCCAGATGTGCTAGGACGATGAAACTTGGCAGGAGCATCAGGGACCCGACCGGACTAACCTGGAAATAATCAGTTTCCCGATCCGACCACCTGGGGGGGAGTGGAGGGCTGGGGAATCCGGAAAACTGGCGTAGTGTGTAACTTTCGAACGGGTGATCGGATTGGAATGAAACTTAATAACTGAATAAATGGCATACCTCTGATGTCCCATTTGAAATCCGGACCGGATTCGACAGCTATGGGGGAGTTGGGGGGGAGACCGGAAATCTCGAGAAACGGTTAGAATGGAGGGATCGGAGTGAAACTTGCTGGGAAGGACAAGCGTCTGCTCCAGATAAATCGTTTATACATTTGGACTGGATCCGGACACAAGGGGGGGGGGTGGAGGGGAGTTTCCCCGAATTCCGGTAATGGCGGTTTTGGGGATTTTCACGACGAAATTTGGGAGGCGAATCAGGGACCCGATCAAAATGACTTATAAATAAAAATTCACATGATCCGATAGTCGTGGGGGGAGTAGCGGGAGGGGGAATCCGGAATATTGAGTCATGCGTAACTTTGGAACGGTTGATCGGATTTGAGTGAAATTTGATAACTGATCAGAGGACATGTCTCTGGTGATCTTTGTCATGTCAGGACCGGATTCGACAACAACTGGGGGGGGGGGGATACGTGACCGGCTCAGACTGGGGAGATCGGGATGGCTCCGGCGACTGTGGGGGAGTTTGAGGAGGGGGGTCCGGAATTCCGGTGATCGCGATTTAAGGTACTTCCAGATGTGCTAGGACGATGGACCTGGGCTGGAATATTAGAGATTCGACAAGATTGGCTCAGAAATCGCCACGTTCCAAATCCGACATTCCTTAAAGTACCAATCTTGACCGTAAATTTAGAAAAATACTTTTAAGCAAATTATACATTTTCATGATCCCCATGAGCCCATTACCGTTTTTGCCTCAAGGGTTTTGCTTACAAACGAAGTTCTAGCTCCCTTAAAGTGCGAATCTGAACCGCAAGGTCGAAAACTACTTTTATGTATCAAACGATACATCTCAACTCATGATCATTTGTGCCACAAGGGTTTTGCTTGAAAATTTATTTTATCACCCTTAAAGCGCACATTTTAACCGAAAAGTGATTTTTTTTTTTTTTTTACCAAGCGGTATATATCAATGATCCCTAAGGGCCTGTGATCTTTTTGTCTCAATAGTTTTTCTTACAGATGAATTTCTAGTGCCTATAAAGTACGTATCATTACAGCCAAGTTCTAAAACAAAATACGTTTTCTCTAGCTCCCTTAAAGTGCACATCTGAACCGCAAAGGTAACCTTAAAAGTACTTTTGATCAAACACTACATCTCAACCCATGCAAGTGCCATATGAGCTTACAGCTCTTGTTTTAGACCGGGCGTTAACCTGACCTGTTCAATTCAGTGAACAGTTTGAATTTGTCATTTTCAGTTCAGCGCTTTTATTCCTAATTGATTCGTCACCTGGGACTTGGGGGATACCAGCAAGTGAATGACCTTGCTCGCGGGGACCTTAATGATGTTGCTGGTAGGGACCTTGTAAGATCCCTTGAAGTCTGTCGGAAACTCCTATGCTATCACTTTGATTTACACCTGTAAGGTATGATATCTGTCGTTTGGGAGACCAGGCCCAGTCATACACGAATTCTAATTTTGGGCATAGTGCTCAAACATCTGGGCATGCCCCAGCGTTTGGGCATGGTGCTCATACGTTGGGGCACCATGCCCCACAAGAAGGGTATGGTACCTGCATGGTACCCCCCTGAAAATCTGTGGAATTGAGAATCTCAAATGGAAATTAACTTTTCAAGCAGATTTTTATCAAGGTACCATGGTTCTCCAACGTACGAGCATGTCCATACGTTGGGGCACCATGCCCAAAAATTGAGGATTTGTGCATGACTGACCAGGCCGAGGCTTACCTGGCTTCCCCAACTCAGTGCACAGTTTGGATTTGCCCATTTTCCTGTTCGGTGCTTTTGTCCCCAATCTGACCATCACCAAGAACTTGTGGATACCTTGCTCAGGAATGATGTTGCTGGGAGGGACCTTGTGCGTTCCCTTGAACGAAACCACTAATCTCCCCTCTCCTCAGCTTTCCACTAATTCCCCCCTCCCCTAGCAACCTTTATGTCACTCACAGGCGATGTTTCATTAAAGGAACACATGATTCCTCTGCTTTACCGCCAAAGATCTGTTGTATCCCTAATTGATTTGTCACCTGGGACTAAGGGGATACCGGCAAGGGATACCGACATGCCCTGCTCGCTGGAACCTTAATGATGTTGCTCAAAGGGACCTTGCAAGATCCCTTGAGGTCTGTCGGAGACTGCTATCCAGGGCCGTATCCAGGGGGGTGCTAGGGGGTTCGAACCCCCTCTGAAACATACAAAAATAATCTTTTCTTATAGGCTTTAGCCTTTGATGTATATCTTTTTTGAACTTCCGGTATGAACTAGGTCCGACCCGCGGGTAAAACCCCCTCCGAAATAAATTCCTGGATACGGGCCTGCTGCTATCCCTACGTTTTAGGTCTGTAATGTAGGATGTTGTTTCGGTAGAGGGGGTTTCAGAGCGGGCCGAGGTTGATCTGACCTAACCAACAACACAATTTGCCTTCCGTCCTGACCAAATGGTTAGCACGCTGAACTCGTAAGCGAAGGGTCGCTGGTTCGAGCCTCGGTGATGCCTTCCGTTTGGTTTGGGACGGGGCTTAGTGTCAAGAGTCCTGTAAGACAAGCCAAAGTCCACCCAGCTTCAAATGGTACTTAGAGAAATCTGTGGAAGGTGATAGGACGGTTGTGCGAAAGGACTAGACCCCAACCGCCCACTGCACTTCCTGGCTGAGGGCAGAGAATCAGAGATCGGCACTTCCAGTTAGACATGTATAGGCTGATGTTAATACATTTTCCCAATTCAGCGCTTTTACCCCTAATCGACTCATTGGACTTGATGGATTCCGGCAAGTTGAAATGACCTTGCTCGCGGGGATCTTTATGGCCGTGTTGGCAGGGACATGAACGACCTCGCTCGCGGGAACCTTGTAAGATGCCTTGAAGTTTGCCAGAGACATTGTCGCATAAAGAAGTTAAATCGGAAGTATTTTCGCATTTGCCGTGTAACTAGGTTACCCACAACCAAGTTGCAAGTTCAAACCAGAACTCTTTGCGACCATGGGATGATCAAGTGGCAAGATTTGGAAGTACTTAGCTGGGTGTTGTCAGATTAGCTCCTACCATAAAAATCAAAGGAAAGGAAAGCATTTAGCTGCTCCATGAGTAAAAAGCAGACTTAAAATAAATACTGTTCCTCATGAATAAATGCATGAATGAATTTATTTGCATCAGAATCCATGTAAAAAAAACGATAAAAACACACTTTTACAGCTACAACGGACACGTTATGCGCATATACGGTCCCAGAATCCCCAAGTCAACATTAGTTTGGTTACCCAAAGGCAACCTCCGCAGATAAGGACCCAAAAAACACTCCGTCGTACCTACAATATGACCTGCGGCACTTCCATGCCTCATTAGAGCCGGTGTGAAGGGACATCGTCCCCGCCGCAAGCCTCAAAGACGACTGGAGAGTGGAGTGGAGACTCCCAGACCCCCTGCGCGCCCCTTTGCTTCTGGAAAAATAGCCCTGCAGGCTTTGAAAGAAGTGTGTAGAGGCTTTGTTGCCTTGTGATTTTTGCAATATATTATTATTAATAAACTGTCAGCTACGAAATTGAAACGGTGTCATTTGCTTGTCAACTACCGGTTCTGAAATTAGAATGATCCGTTGGCTTTCAGCTACCCATTGTGAATTGATTTTGTAGTTGCCTTGTGGATTTTGCAATATATTATTATCGTGTACCATTATTATATTATTGTGTACTGAAATTCGTTCCATCTCTACTTCATCTTGGTGTAGCGCTACGGAAGTGTTTTCTGAAGCTACACTGCCTGACTTTGCGGAGGTATCCGTTAGACCAGTGGTTCCCAACCGGGGGTACGCGTACCCAAAGGGGTACGCGAGACCCTTGCAAGGGGTACGCGAAGGAACCAAAATCGTTTTAATTCGTAATTTCAAAATCTCGCCTTACTCATTTTTGATTGCCGAAAGCCTAATGTTACCAGCATAGGCATCACTAGCCAAAACGTTTTCAGGGACAAGGTATTTTTACCGACTGTGTTTCAAAAAAAATAACTGTTTTTACCAGAAATCGCGGCGCTTCGCGCAGACTCGTTTCTTTTTAACCGTATGGACGGCCACTTTGGGGAAGGGGTGTTGCCAACAACTGCGTGACGCCCCTGACTATAGCTAGTCTACTGCCGTAAAATCTGGTCCTGTGTCTAACAAAATTGTTTCAAGAAGAATCGAAGACATAACAAGTGATAGTGTCATTCAGATTACGAATTAAGCTAACGAAAACGTTTGCGATGCAGTTTGATGAAAGCACGGAGAACATCAAAACCAAACACAGAAACAAGCTGACTGTAAAACAAGTATTACCGTAAATGTTGTTGAGCCGAGATTTCATTAAATTTTTGCTAAAAGCAGCCTCAGGTGTCTCACTGATTTTGTATAAATTTCTACACATGTATGCCTTATCATTTATGATAACAAATATCGTATTTTTAACGTTCTTGAAAAGGGGTACGCAACATTTTCGAACCTTGATTAGGGGTACGCGGTACGGAAAAGGTTGGGAACCACTGCGTTAGACCAAGGACAAATACTCCTTGTGCCCAAGCTGACTTGGAAACATATATTCATACAATGGATAAAAACGGAAACGTCAGCTACTTATGCTTTGACAAACAAAACCGAAGTTTGTCAAAATGCGGAAAAAAACCCTTTCCTGTCATGACCCCAATCGAGCAGCAAAAACAGCAGCCCTGTCAAAAATTAATCTCAGTACTAGGGTTTTCCCTACTGAAGTAATTGCCCAAATAGGATATTGATAGTTGGTAGAAGCTTCAGTGTTTTGTTTGAGGTTCGTTTCTTCCGTTCACCAACGTTGTCCCTGACGTTCGACAGTCTGACGAGGACCCTTGTCAAGAAGGCCGAAATAATAGCTTTAATAAATTTCAGCTGACGTAGCCGTTTGCACTGTCAAATATGATTCGCAGTCAGCTTCGGCTGAAGGAATATTTATAGTAGTAGTAGGCTAGTTAATTTTAGCCTTGACGGCCAATACAAAAACACTCAAAAAACAAAACAAAATTGGTATATAATACAAACAACAAAACAAAATGTACCCACGATAGCTTTAAATATTTGTATATAAAACGTGAATTATTTCCTCTTTCAGATAAACGCCATGGCAAATCGCGCTGCTGGGAAAGGATACGAAAACGAAGCTCATTATAGCGACATCAAGTTCATGTTTTTTGGAATTGAGAACATTCACGTAATGAGGAGCAGCTTAGCCAAACTTGTCGAGAGTAAGTAGCACTTTTCGAAGGGGCGGGAGGCTTCACTCTTTTATAACGATACACCGTCAGAAGTTTCGCGGCACTTACAGTTTCGCAGTTTCTAGAGATATGATAGAACACACCATTTGTTGCATGTTATAGAACAAGAGCTGCAAGCTCATATGGCACTTGCAAATTTTAGCTTGTATTCAAGTTATCGCAGTAGGATGTGAATGGATAGTAGCTTTGTCAGTGTGATGGGTTGTTTGGTACTACAGTTACGTGCAAAAGAAATGGTCACTTAGTTATATTTGCTGTTGTATAACATATTTGAACAATTTGTTTTAAATATTTTGACATCTTATGGAAAAATCAGCGAAATTTTCAAGCACTTCCTTTTCGACGGTGACGCTCGGGAGGTTTCGATCGCTCCATTCTAACCGTGTCACGTGATTTTCGGTTCCTCCCTCCGACCCCCCCCCCCCACATTCATCGGATCCGGTCTCGACTCGAAATGGTTCATCTGTGACATGAGGTCTTTCCAAATACCAAGTTTTATAAAGATTCAATCACCCGTTCGAAAATTATGAATGTCAATAAAATTCCGGATCCCGGCTCCCCTCCCTCCCCCCACTATGGTCGGATCGGGCAAGTGACTATTTCCAAGTTAATTTGGCCGAGTCAATTATACACCTGCCAAGTTTCATCGTCCTAGAACATCTGGAAGTAACTTAACTTCGTAACACCTGAATTCCGGAACCCCACTCCAACTCCCCCCGTAGTGCACGAATCCGGTCCGGTTCTGTCAATGATGAACCTAAGGATTGTTTTTGTTCCTCCCAACAAGTTTCATCCCGATCGCTCCACTGTAAGCGTGTCACATGAAATTCCAGTTCCCCCCTCCGACCCCCCCCCCACATTCATCGGATTCGGTCTGGACTCGAAAAGAACATCTGAGACATGAGGTCTTTCCAAATATCAAGTTTCATTAAGATCCGATCACCCGTTCGAAAATTAGGCGTGTCATCAAATTCCGGATTCCGGCTCCCCTCCCTACCCCCACGATGGTCGGATCGGGCAAGGGACTGTTTCCAAGTTATAGAAAATCATCTGTAATCAAAACTCTTGAAGCAAAAAAGATGATCATCAGGAGCACGAAAATGTATATTTTGCTCAAAAGTATTGTTTGTATTTTAAGGAATTTTATTGTAAACAAAACCCTTGAGGCAAAAATGATCATGGGCTCATAGGGATCACGAAAATGTATATTTTGCTTAGAAGTATTTTTTTTGCACTTTGCGGTTAGCATTAGTACTTTAAGGGATGGCCGGATCGGGGAACTAACTATTTCTAAGCCAGTCATGTCAAGTCTTTAATTTTCAAGCCAAGTTTCATCGTCCTGGCATGTCTAGAAGTACCTTAACTTGCGATAGCCGGAATTCCGGACCCCCCCCCCTTTCTCTAACTCCCCCACAATGCCCGAATCCGGTCCGGTTCTGTCACTGATATACATAGGGCTTGTGCTTGTCCTTCCCACCAAGTTTCATTCCGATCGCTCCACTCCAAGCTTGTCACAAGGTTTCCGGGCCCCCCTCCGATCCCCTCCAGCTTCATCGGATCCGGTCCGGACTTGAAATGGGACATCCGAGACATGTTGTCTTTCTACATATCAAGTTTCATTATGATCCGATCACCCGTTCGGAAGTTGTACATACCTCAAGATTCCGGATTCCCCCTCCCTCCACTCCCCCCACGATGGTCGAACCGGGAAGCTGACTATTTCTAGGTTAATCTGGTCGCGTCCCTGATCTACCTGCCGAGTTTCATTGTCCTAGCCCACCTGGAAGTAACTTAACTCCGTATCACCGGAATTCCGGAACCCCACTCCAACTCCCCCCACAGTGGACGAATCCGGTCCGGTTCTGTCAATGATGTACCTAAGGGTTGTGCTTGTTCCTCCCACCAAGTTTCATCCCGATCCCTCCACTCCAAGCGTTTCCCAAGATTTCCGCCCCCCCCCTCCAGCTCCTCCCAGAGTCACCGGATCCGGTTCAGATTTTAATCGGACCGTCTGGGGCACGAGCTTTTTCCAAATATCAAGTTTCATTAAGATCCGATCACCCGTTCGAAAGTTATAAATTCCAAAATATTCCGGATTCCCCCTCACTCCACTCCCCCCACGATGGTCGGATCGGGAAAGTGACTATTTCCAACTTAATCGTTTGGGGTCCCTGATATGCCTGCGAAGTTTCATCGTCCTAGCGTATGTGGAAGTACCCGAACTAGCAAAACCCGGACCGACCGACAGACCGACGGACGGACAGAAATTGCGATCGCTATATGGCACTTGGCCGAAGGGCAAGTGCCATAAAAATTGTTTCTGAGCCTTTCCATTTTACGTTTCTGTAAAACGTAACACTAAACGTGGTTTGCCATATGTAGCGAAAAAATAACACTGAAAAGATCATTATGGAAATACTCCGTAACAGCAACAGATGGTTCGTTATTTCATAGCCTAGTTGTTGAAATTGTGGATCATTATGTAAATGTTTTGAAACTTCAGACACTAATAAAATGCTGCTGACGTATCCGTTTGGGACTGTCAAATATGATTCGCAGTCAGCTTGGACTAAAGGAAATATTTATACAGTTGACGTTTATGTGACTTTCCAGTCTTGTCTAATTTTCAGCCCGCTTAACAGAGAATCTCGTCTGCGCCAAAGGTTGAAAAAACAAGAGCTACGAGCTGATATGGCACTTGTTACGAGTAGGGAGTAGTGGTACGAGAAAGTAGAAGAGAACTTGACAATAAACACCTCGCCATTCAAAAATGCGGTTCGGACCTAGAATTAGGATATCTAGGTTCATTCAATCTGAAAGCTCTGGATGACATATTTAGAACTTATGCTTGTTCTTCCCACCAAGTTTCATCCCGATCCCTCCACTCTAAGCGATTACAAAGATTCCCGGCTCGCCCCTCCAGCTCCTCCCAATGTCACCGGATCTGGTCCGGATTTAGAATGGGATGTCTGAGGCACGAGACCTTTCTAAATATCAAGTTTCGGTTAAATCCGATAACCCGTCCAATAGCTGAGCTTGCCACTGGATTCCGGATTCCCCTTTTGTACACTCCCCTCGACGGTCGGATCGGGGAAACGACATTCTTAAGTCAATAGTTCGGATACCTGACAAGCATGCCAAGTTCATTGTCCTTGCACATCAGGAAGTACCGAACTCGTGGGATTACTACAAACTCGGATCCCCTCCAACTCCCCGGATCAGGGTTGTGCATGAATAATCGTTATTCGCTGAATTGCGATTCAATTCAGGATTTTACGAATAATCGTTAATCGAATCGTAATCGTCATTTGTTTTCCCAGCTGAATCGTGAGTGAATCGTAATTGCTTTTTTTTCCGTCGAATCGCAGTGTGATTCAGCCTCAAAAAATGAATAAATTGCAGTGAATCGTCCTTCAAAAGGATCAAAATCAATTTCCTCATGGGTATGTACATCTCATGTTTGCAACATCATTGTTCCCGGATTACCGGTTCTGCAATTTCTTGCCATTAATGTCTACTCTTTTTAATCCTCTTGAGGAAACAGAGAGGTATAAATGCATCGGAGAATGGTTCTTGAAGTTATTCTGCTAACAATTCTTGGTCTACTAACATGTCGAAAGTTTACAAACATTTTGTGCCACCTGACAATTCAGTTTCTCTGAAGAAGGGTGAAAACGTTTCGTCGAAGTGCTTGCATTGTGGAGTGACAGTTCGATATCGCGTCGGTTTGACATCAAACCTCATCCGCCATTTAAAGAAGTCATAAATGTTTCGGAGGATTTATAGCTCTAATAGGGGGTCTGACTATTGACGGCCGCTATAGAAATATGTCCATTTCCAGGAGAGATTATCCGTAGAGTGCAGTCAGTAGTATCTCGAGATATCGCAGCCTCCTTCTGCTAGGCCAGTAACGTGCGATCCGAGCACTGTGGGGGGGTGTTAGAGGGGGGGGGTCTGGAATTCCGGTGATCGCGATTTAAGGTGCTACCAGATGTGCTAGGATGTTGAAACTTGGCTTGAACATTAGAGACTTGACAAGATTGTTTCCCAGATCCGACCCTCCATTAAAGTACAAAAAAAAAACTTTTAGCTAAATCCACGAACTATGCTCCACATAAGCCCATGCTCATTTTTGCCTCAAGGGTTTTGCTTAGAAATGACTTTCTAGCACCCTTAAAGTGCGCATCTTAACCGAAAGAAAAAAAATTTATTTTTGACCAAACTATATATATTCATATCATCACAGCCAAGTGCGTTTTACCAAACGATACATTCTCGTGATTTCCAAGGGTCCACCGTCATTTTTGTCTCAAGGGTTTTGCTTACAAATGATCACAACAAACCCCCGAATGGAATTCGTGGGTCCTTGAATCGTTTCGAATTGTGAATTGAATCACTCTTTTTGGTGAATTGAATTGAATCGAATCGTTCTGCTGGACAACTGAATCGTAATCGTATTCGAATTGCGCCTGTTAGCGGATGAGTGAATCTTGAATTGTGCGATTCAAAAGCAGGTCGAATTGCACAACCCTGCCCGGATAATATTTCTGACCATCACCTACAAATACTTGGTTCCTTTGATTACCCTGATTCAAAGAAGTTGATGCAATTTGTGTGAATTAAGCAGTGGATGTATTTGACGATCTTATTTTCTTGGAAGCCATTAGGTATTTTTCAAAACCATTTCCTGCAATTAGTACGGAGTCCGGATAATGTTCCTGACCATTACCTAAAAATACTTGGTTGCTGTGATTGCCCTGATTCAAAGAAGTTGATGCAAGGTCTGTGAATTAAGCTGTAAATGTATATGACGATCTTGCTTTCTGGGAAGCCATTAGGTATTTTTCCAAACCATTTCCTACAATTAGTACGGAGTCCGGGTAATATTTCTCACCATTACCTAAAAATACTTGGTTGCTGTGGTTGCCCTGACTCTAAGAAGTTAGTGAAAGGTGTGTGAACTCAGTTCTATCAAGGACCCATAAATTTCCTGTAATGCCTCGCCATTCAGGGGGCTTGTCTCTTTGTCTCTTTGGCGCGCACGTCCAATGAGGCAAACAAGAATGCCGATCCGGATCCGACCCAAGTGGGATTTTTGAAAGTAGGCAAGGGTCGGGCAACATAGCAACATAGAAGCATCCCGAGTGAAAAAAAAGATAGAGAACCATAGGAAAACCATACCAAAAAGCCCATACTCCTATCGTTTCTGAGGTTTCCCAGATTTCCTGAGTGCTGGTCTATACGCCCTTGAATGTGTTTTATCTTCCATCGTTGAAACCATAGCGGATCATACCCAATGTGCGTATGTTCCTAGGTATAATCTGAATGGTTATCTATGTGTCTGTCTTCGGATTGCAAGAACGTCAGAAGACAACTGGTCTATGTGCCTATGTTCCTAGGTATGAGCGGAATCGTTTCGTATATGCCAGTCACTGGATTACAAGAACTTCAGAAGACAACGGGTCTATGTGCCTATGTTCCTAGGTATGAGCCGAATCGTCTCGAATATGCCGTTCACTGGATTACAAGAACTACAGAATAGTCAGAGCGCCAGATTCTGTATCTCGCTTATTTCGATTAGTACCCATGCCGGAAGGTACAAAAATGTTAAGGGTGGATCCCAGGGTAGTCGACCATGCTGAAAACGAATATCGTAGGGCGCATGTCCGCCGTTGGGGCGTTTCTGAGATATAGGCCAAAAACGCCAAATTTAGCCTATAACTAAGTGTGACGATTCAGGATTTTTTTGCGAGTTATTGGGTTGAGGAATCCGGCGTAATGTTATATCAATCGAAAGAGGAGATCTAGATCTACAAGAATATGATTTTTAAATTGAAAAAAAAACACTATTTTTTTCTCTATTTACTGCAGTTTCAAAATAAGTGCTGTAAAATTCGACAAATGTCTCAAAGAAAGGCTAAAAACTCGAAATTTCTTCAAGGTAACAAACTTTTTTTTCATATTAGAAAAGAAAGTCCATTCAATTCCGTACAATTTGAGCTAAAAAAATATAAACTATTTTTATTTTTAAAAGGTCTGCGATTTTTTTTTGTAGTGTCACTGAAATGATCACTAGCCATATAGTGAAAAGGGACATAGTTTTTTTTTCTTCAAAGGGTAGGAATACTTCAAACTTCGTAACTGTTTAAAATTTTTAATTTTACTTAAAATAAAAATAGGTTTAAAAAAAAATGTTGACTAAAAAAAGTGTTTTTTTAGAATGGACGAATATGTTTCCTGGTGTACTAAGGGGTCTGCATTAACCTTTTTGGGACCTGATCGTATCATTGGGACCTCAACGTATCCACAGAGACACTGAAACATCACGAAGACAATCAGTCGACGACGACGCGATTACAACTTTCGCGAGATAGAGTTCGAGATATTTTCACTACATGTGGCAATCCGTTCAGCAGAGTGGACTTCGACCTAGTGAATATTGTGACGTCAGAAGTTGTGGACGATGAGAAGATTGTTTCTGATATTACTTGCGTAGCCACAAAAGGAAAAGAAGTGGTTGAGAACTTTCTGTGCAACAGGAAAGAAGATGTGAAAAAGGTCGCACTCCGAACTTTCCCTTCAGAGAGAAAAACTCAGAAAGTGAAGGGTGTCCCTAGAACCGATCTCCTGAGCTCTGAAGTAACAGCCTTGAAGAGAATCATTACTGCTCAGTTGAACTACGGCGAAGAAAAGGAGAAAGCAGTTGCAAAGATCCTCACAAAAGAGATTCTTCCTTTCCCTCCATCAATTTTTGAACACCTTCCGCAACAATCAACCAAGACATCCTCTGGGTGGAAAATGAGGACGGGGAACAAAGCTGTGCTGTTGAACTGGCTAAGAAACAAGAGCTGTAAGCTCATATGGCACATGGGTTGAGGTGTATTATTTGATCAAAAGTAATTTTCGACTGTGCGGTTCAGATGCGCACTTTAAGGGAGCTAGAGAAAAAGTATTTTATCCTTGAACTTGGCTGTGATGATGCAAAACGCACTAGAAATTCATCTGTAAGCAAGACCCTTGAGGCAAAAACGATAGCAGGCTCTTAGGGATCATTGATATATACGTATGATCAAAAGTATTTTTTTTCCACTAATGCGGTAAAATGCGCACTTTAGAGCTAGAATTTTTTTTTGCAAAACCCTTGTGGCACAAATGATCATGGGTTGAGATGTATCGTTTGATAAAAAGTACTTTTCGACCTTGCGGTTAAGATGACACTTTAAGGGAGCTAGAACTTTACTTGAAAGCAAAACCCTTGAGGCAAAAATGATAATGGGCTCATGGGGATCATGGAAATGCATATTTTGCTTAAAAGTATTTTTCTTAATTTGCGGTCATGATTAGTACTTTAAGGAATGGTCGGATTTGAAAAGTGGCGATTTCTAAGCCAACCTTGTCCAATTTCTAATATTCCAGCCAAATTTCATCGTCCTAGCACATCTGGAAGTACCTTAACTCGCGATCACCGGAATTCCGGACCCGCCCCTCAAACTCCCCCCACAGTCGCCGGAGCCAATCCGGTTCGGTTTTGGACTTGTTTGTTATTCCCACAAAGTTCCATCCCGATCTCTCAGTCCAATCCGGTCACGTATCCCCCCCCCCCAATTGTTGTCGGATCCGGTCCGGACATGAAAAAGATCACCACAGGCACGCCCTCTGTTCAGTTATTAAATTTCACTCCAATCCGATCATCCGTTCCAAAGTTACGCATGGCTAAATATTCCGGATTCCCACTCTCTCCGATCCCCCCACGAATATCGGATCGAGTGAATTTTTATTTACAAGTCAGTTTGATCGGGTCCCTGATACGCCTCCCAATTTTCGTCGTGAAAATCCCAAAAACCGTCATCACCAGAATTCCGAGAAACTCCCCTCCATCCCCCCCCCCAAGTGTCCGGGTCCAGTCCAAACGTGTAAACGATTTATCTGGAGCAGATTCTTGTTCTTCCCAGCAAGTTTTACTCCGATCCCTCCATTATAACCGCTCGAAATTTCCGGTCTCCCCCACCCCAACTCCCCCGTAGCTGTCGAATCCGGTTCGGACTTCAAATGGAACATCAGAGATATGTCATTCATTCAGGTACTAAGTTTCGTCCCAATCCGATCAACCGTTCGAAAGTTACACAACACTCAATTTTCCATATTCCCCCGCACTGCACCACATATACAAACCCCTTTGACCCTCGAATGCACTAGCTCTTTCCAATGTTAACATAGTGATCCGATGCAAAGAGTGACGTCACCCCGCGCGCAGACCTACTAATGTGAAGAAAGGGGTAGGGGTTTTACAAAAACTACTAAATTCTCATGATTCCCCCGCCCTCTTCTCCCTCCACGGTGGTCGGATCGGGGAAGTGACTATTTGCAAGTTAGTTTGGTCGGGCCCCTAATATGCCTGCCAAGTTTCATCGTCCTAGCACATCTGGAAGTACCCTAACTCGCGATCACCGGACTGACCGACCGACCGACAGACCGACCGACGGAAAAGTGATCGGTATATGGCACTTGGCCGGAAGGCAAGTGCCATAAAAAAGGAGGACTTGCAGCTTGGCCGGCGACTTTGAAATCCAAAGAAACAACATCAGCTACAGTACACATCATTGACCTAATGTCCAAGATAAGGTCATATCGGCCTGCCAGGTCTGAAACAGTCAAATCCTTCGCGGAAAGATTGCTTCTATCGTTGCTGAATGATCTTCCAGTGGGTATTCCTGCAAGTCCACATTGTCGCAGATCGGTACGACGGGCTGTTTGGGAAGCTCACGGACACCGGAGAGTCGATCTCCTTGAAATCAGCATGCAGACTCCGACGAGGGAAAGGGAAAAACCTCCAGATTTCTGCTCTTAGCACAATTGAAGAATGGGATGCCGTACTTGCAAGCTCAGCGTCTAAAAGCCGGCTCCTCGAAATTTTGTATGAAACCTGGGAGCAGATGGGAGATCAGCTTCCGGACGCACTCAACCTTTTTCTCTTAGGTGGGTTCAAGGAGAGATTCAAAGTGTCTCTGGTCAAGCGTGGCTGCAGTCCAAATTTACCAGAACACTGTGACTATGAGGAATTGCTTGTCCTCCAGCCACGAAGAGGCTGACCAACGCCTTATGACACATGCCAAGTACGCTAGCCGTTACGCTTGTAGCATCGTTGTGCATGCCAACGACACAGACGTGGCAGTAGCCTGTGTTCATTTTTTTTTGAAGAGCTTCAAGCTGAGGGACTGAGCGAACTTTTCTTGAAGTTCCCGACTTACATTATCCCAGTACACGAGCTGGCGGATGGAGTCCACTTGTCCAAAGAGGAGCAGATTATGTTACCGTTCGTGCACTGTCTGTCAGGGTGTGACACAACGAACTTTTTCTTCGGCGTCGGGAAAGCTTCTTTCTTAAACACCGCGGCGTCTCCAACTTTTGCCTCAAAAATGGTGTCTGTGATGGAGCGGATCAACGATGCAGAAGGGAAGCTTTCAGTCGACGCGTTTAGAGAAGTTTACGACCTATCAAAATCCCTGGTCATTGAAATGTACGGTAAACAGGCCGGATCCAGTGTAAGGGCTTACATTTGGTGCCAGAAACAAGATGTGAGAAGACTGCCACCTTCTGACGACACCTTCGAGCCATGCATACGAAGAGCCATATTCGCTACATGGATAATCTTGTCGTCATTACAGGCTCGGCCGAGCATTCCAGATCCACTCCTCCATGGATGGAAGATGGCTGAAGGGGGAGTAGATGCGGTCGTCTCAAGCTGTAAAGAAGCATCAAGCCTGGAAGCTTACTGCAGATGCAAAAGTGGAAGATGCAGGAAAGACTGTAGCTGCTCAAAAATGAAAGGATGCTGCAGCTTATGCTCCTGCCGCGGAACGAGGAGGGCATGCAGGGAGTCTGACCTTGCCCCATCTGAATTCTCGGAAGAAGAAAATGAGGAATATTTTTGAAAGTTTTATTTGATACCTTTTACTTTTAATTACAACAGGTCCCTAATCAGTTACTATTACCCAATTTTACGGGCAGGCCGAGTAAGACAACCCCAGTGCGCCGACTGAATCCATCTGTGAAGCAGAATTCTTTCATGTAGTAAATAGCTCAGTCGTATCAGTGGCAAATCAGGTCCCAGAAAGGTAACTGCAGACCCCTTAGTACACCAGAAAACATATTCGTCCATTCTAAAAAAATACTTTTTTTAGTCAACATTTTTTTTAAAGTTATTTTTATTTTTAAGTAAAAGTTAAAAATTTTAAACAGTTAGGAAGTTTGAAGTATTCCTACCCTTTGAAGAAAAAAAAACTATTTCCCTTTTCACTATATGGCTAGTGATCATTTCAGTGACACTACAAAAAAAAAATCGCAGACCTTTTAAAAATAAAAATAGTTTATATTTTTTTAGCTCAAATTGTACGGAACTGAATGAACTTTCTTTTCTAATATGAAAAAAAAGTTTGTTACCTTGAAGAAATTTCGAGTTTTTAGCCTTTCTTTGAGATATTTGTCGAATTTTGCAGCACTTATTTTGAAACTGCAGTAAATAGAGAAAAAAATAGTGTTTTTTTCAATTTAAAAATCATATTCTTGTAGATCTAGATCTCCTCTTTCGACTGATATAACATTACGCCGGATTCCTCAACCCAATAACTCGCAAAAAAATCCTGAATCGTCACACTTAGTTATAGGCTAAATTTGGCGTTTTTGGCCTATATCTCAGAAACGCCCCAACGGCGAACATGCGCCCTACGATATTCGTTTTCAGCATGGTCGACTACCCTAGGATCCGTCCTCAGCATTTTTGTACCTTCCGGCATGGGTGGGTGCACGATACAGAATCTGGCGCCCTGACTAGAAGACAACGGGTCTATGTGCTTATGGTCCTAGGTATGAGCGGAATCGTTTCGTATATGCCAGTCACTGGATTACAAGAACTTCAGAAGACAACGGGTCTATGTGCCTATGTTCCTAGGTATGAGCCGAATCGTCTCGAATATGCCGGTCACTGGATTACAAGAACTACAGAAGACAACGGGTCTATGTGCTTATGTTCCTAGAACGGACCCGTAGGGAACGGACGGGGGTATAACTCTTCTTCAGTCGTTGGTTGAACGCAAGCTGTTGTTGAACACCTCTGAGTAAGGACTCGCGTGAATTTGTGAATAACAAAAATGGATTTATGAAGGATTGTTGTTAAGATGATGGGAGCCGAGTTCAGAAATGGTTTTATTGTACGAAGCCTAGCAAGGGACGTCCCAAGAAGTGATTTTGATTTCGTTACAACCAAGGTGGACACACCGGAAGCCGACTTAGCGATGCTTGTAATGGCCAGGCTACCGAGTCTGATCAGGTAAATACGAGTTCATGCGGCTAAATAGGGATCGTGAATTGATCCATGAGTGGGGGAGGATGGCGATAATTGAATCGTGGGCCAGGGATGGCAATGCAGTCTCCTATTTGTTTGATGTTCCGTATGGGGGGTGTAGGATGATTCTGTATTAAATACAGCGTGAGTTAGCGACTTTCAGGCCGTGTTATTTTTTTCAGCAAAGAGGAATAATCTTCCGGAGCCTTTTTCTTTCGTGCTGGCGGTAGTACACAGTTAAAAGTGTAAAAGCAGATAACACATGTTTGTGCATCTTTGTGTTTAATGTAATGGTAATATGTCATGATTTTGTTAAACGCTCTTCTCGTGGGGGTTCTCGCGAAACGTAATAGATTTTTTTTTTAGAAACATAACAACCAAAAAGGTCGTAACTGATAAATTCTCATAATGAGCAGATGGATGCGCAAATATGTGTTAACTGTTGTCAAAGTTTTGAAACGTTTCTCCAACCATTTTTTTTTTTTTTTACAGATAGATTCCGTGACTACCTATCGAAGAAGAACCGTCCGGACATAGAGTCGCGGCTCAAAATGGTAAACCGCCATATCGCTCAGAAAATCCAGACGCTGATGAGAAAGCAGAGGCCCAGAAAGTCGAAAGACAAGCCGGTTGAAGACAGGAGTGCTAATTGTGAAATCAGTAGCGACGAAATGAGTGATGAGGAGTCATCAGAAGAGACCAGCCGATCCTCCAAATATATACTACCAGAGGTTGTCCCACAAAACCCAGCGAGTACCGGTGAGGATGGCTCAAAGACTTGCCAGGAAACCAGCGATATCCCAGGGCCACGACCTCATGCTGAACTGTGCACTAGCGGAGCCGGCCGGCTTGATCCCGTCAAATATGACAATGCACGAGTCGCTCCTCCATCTCAGCCCGAACATACAGAGCAGTCTTTCCATCCGTTCTATCAAGGATCGCCCTATCCTTCAGGACTCCCCTATCCCCAAGGACCCTCCTACTCCCCAGGACCCTCCTACCCCCCAGGTCCCTCCTACTCCTCGCCTGGGCTTTTTTTTACCAGCGACACCAGTAGTTTAATTAAAGTGCTTTAAAGTTTTTGTCTGTGTATATTTAATTGAAGGTTTTCGTCTGCCAAATGTCTAACAATTTGCAGAATAAACGTTTTGTACATTTCAATAATCCTACTATTGTATTTTGTGGTCTGCAGCATATTGCTCTATCCTTAATTGAAGTAACCTGGTCTAGTGCAGCGATTCAATGCAAACATCAGGATAAGCTAAGCTTCGTTTATATGTTCCAGTAGAGCATATCGGTGAAACGCTCCAGTACGAAAGCATCTGTGTAGGCTACGATTCATTAGCTAGGTACGGTGTGCGACTCAGTAGACCAGTCCGGTGCAGTAGTAAGTTGCAGCACCCTGGTGCAGCGATCCAGTAGAGGAGCAGATTAGCCTACGAAGTAGCATTGCAGCGCGAGTTACAAGTTCATTTAACCGAGTTGGTGCGGCAGCCGGTTGAAGCGATTTCGGTGCAGTAGCCGGGTGCAGCGATTTCGGTGCAGTAGCCGGGTGCAGCGATTTCGGTGCAGCGGTTTTGGTGCAGCACCCTTCCTACGACCATTGGGGATCATAGAAAGAGATAGGCGACAAACCATACAGGACCTCAAGAACCGCGGCATCAGCGTATAGGTGTGAGTGACAGATACCTATACGGACGCATAGGCATGGTCGGCGCTACCATACCGGACCATAGAAGCCGCCATACCAGCGTATTCGGCAGCGTATACGGAACTATAACAAGGAACATAGGATTATAGAGGACAGTTTTATTAACTATAGAAGACGCTGCACAAAGGCCTATACAGAACCCTAGAAACCGGCAAGAGCAGACAATACATTCGATTATAGAGAACGTTACAAAACCATCAGACGATAGAAACTTTAGACGCATATAGAAAAAATACAAAACCATAACCAATCACGTATACATGGTTTGTATCGTGACAATAGGGTCATAGGAACCATAAGATTGGCTCTATCTTTTTTTTCACTCGGGATAGGAAATGACAAGCCCCCTGTAAAGGAAATTTGTGGGTCCCTGGTTCTATATAGAGTATATGTCGAGGAGAAGATAGTTCGGAAATTTGTGTTACCGTTAAAACTGTTCTTTGAAGAGTCAATGATTGGTTGATTGAATTGGTGCGTGTTCCACCCTTCTAACTATAGTAACTGCTGGTTACTGTTTTCGTTCCAACCTCGTGAAAAGTTGCTACGCTGACCGTTCCAGCTTTCTCGAAATAGTAAGAAATAGTTGCTATTTGCTTACCACGCTTGGGAGCCTAGTAAACGTGGTAACTACGAATCTCTGTCACGTGATTGGTCCGATCAGCACGCGGCACGATATTTTGCTAAAAATAGAAAAATACGTTCCATTCTTGACGACAAGAAGCCAGAATTCGTGACGTCATGCGTAGTAACTACGGTAAGTAGGGTGGAACACGCTCATAGAGCATATGACGAGAAGAAGACCGTTAGAGACCTAGAGACCAAGAATAAAAGATTGATTCATTGAATTTATGTGCGTGTTCCACCCTTCTAACAATAGGCTACTAACTACTAGTTACGTTCCAACCTCGTAAGAAGTTACTACGCTGACCGTTCCAACCTTCTCGAAATAGTAACTAATATTTACCATTTGCTTACCACGCTCGGGAGTGTTGTAAGCGTGGTAACTACGATCTCTGTGACGTGATTTGCTCGATTAGCCCGTGGCACGATGCTTTGCCGAAAACAGAAAAATTCGTTCTAGCCTTGACGCCAAGAAGCCAGAATCGGTGACGTCAAGCTTTGTTACTACGGTAATTAAGGTGGAATACGCTCGATATGGCTGAAAATGCGAGAGGAAGCATTACCAGTCGATAGGAATGATTAATATGGAGCGTGTTCCACCCTACTTACCATAGTTACCTCGCTCGAGGTCGCGGATTCTGGCTTCTTGGCGTCGCGGCTGGGACAATTTTGTCTAGTTTCGGCAAAATATCATGCCGCGGGCTAATCGGGCCGATCAGGTCACAGATATTCGTTGTTGCCACACTTACTACGCTCCCAAGCGGGCCGAGCGTGGCAAGCAAATAGTTACTATGTTGAGGTCAGCGTAGTAATTTTTCACGAGATTGGAACGAAAATAGTAACTAGCAGTTACTGTTGTTAAAAGGGTGGAACACGCTCATGAACACAACTTTACATTTTCTTTCTGCAAATCCTTAATCTCAGCCAACTTTGGTATTTGGTAGGTTTGAAATTTATCATATTCTTGGGCACCGTTCAAAATTAGGCGACGTCCGTAATTCCAGCGCTATAATAATAATAATTTATTTCTATCCCACAAATCAAGACCAAATAGTCGAGTACAAAAGAAAATGAGAAGGAAAAATTAGGGAAAACAAATAACGTGCGAAAAACTACTCAAGCGTCATCCAGACGAATAATCCCATGAGAGGGTGACTGACGCGCGTACGCCGTTTCGGACAGTTTTCTGTGGAGAACAGACTATTTCTCCGTGATACTTACTAATAATCTTGGAATCTTGCCAAGGACGGAGAAAAAGAAGAAATTTACGAAAACGAAAGTAAGAAAACCACATAACTTGAATATCCCTATTCTATTTTTCATTGGGAAGAATTTTGAAGAAAAATAAATTGAATTGAATTGAAATAACACACCACCATACTTTTTATCTCCTTGCTCCTCTAAAATGAAAACTCCTAGGTTATCGCTACTGATACTTTTAGAGATAATTTTGCAGTTTCGTAACTTAATGTTGGATGAATCTAATCAGGATAGGAAGTCGAATAAAAAATCCAGAACACTGCCTTAGCAAGGTCTAGGCGCCCTCCCCCCGCCCCCCCCCGGCAAAAGAAAAAACGGGTACCATTGGTACCAACCCTCCTCCCCCCCCCCGAATACAGATATGTGGGAAATTAGAAATTTTATTGAAAACTGCAGATTGGACCGCGAGCACTGAAGTATTTTCCCTAGACACGCGAGTTAAATGTAAACGCCGTGATGGCGGCGCGACAGCCGCTCGCCTCTAAATATACTTTTCACAAAAATATATTTCATTATATTAACACTGTGGGGGGGGGACTGGTCTAGGGGGTGTGGTAACCGGGGGGTTTAGCCGGAATCCGCCTTAGCAAACTATTACTCTTTAGTCTTTCTAATCTGAGGAAGAACTACAATGTGCTAGACCACCCCTTTCCTCCAGTCGCTTCTTTGATTACCTTTTTGCCTGCTCTCTCCAGGGAAACTCACCAGTTTCCGTCGTTTAGAACACTCTTTGTCCTGAGTCCCCTTTCCCGGAGATTGTGTCGTGTCAGATCCCCCCCCCCCCCCGTAGTTGTCCCAAGTCACCATAGGAACAGAAATGCGTGGCCGGATGTCGCAGATGAGCAGAACAGTTTTGGCCAGAGAGGACTTAGGCTGTTGCAGGGAACTTAAGTGTGATTCACACTCATCGTTTACTTTTGAGTGTTCCGCGATTGCCAGTTGTTAGTTTGCGTTTGTCAGTGTCATTCGGTACACAACTGCGCGACCCTTCCTTTAATTATGGTGGCAAGGTGTTTCCGAGATGGTGCACAAGTCGATCCAAAACCGCGTAACCTTCAGCTCCGGCCCTTTTTTGAAACTGTCGCATAGGGCTTTTTTTTCTATTCCCACCAAGCTCCATCCCGATTCCTCCATTCTAAGTGTGTCACGAGATTTTGTTACCCCCATCCAGTACCCCTAGAGTTCTCGGATCTTGTCTGGAATTGAAAGGTACATCTGAGACTCGTGTCAAACTATCAAGTTCTGTTAAGATTCAATCATTCATTCGAAAGTTATGCTTGACGCAAAATTCCGGATTCCCCCTCCTCTTCCCCCCAGAATGGTCGGATCGGGGAAGTTACGATTTCCATGTTAATCGTGTCGGTTCTCTGATCAGCCTGCCAAGTACCATTGTCTTAGCACATCTGGAAGTACCTTAACTCACCATCACCCGAATTCCGGGACATCGAACTCCACCACAGTTCCCGGATCCGGTCCGGTTGTGTAAATGGTAGATCTAGACTCATGCTTGTTCCACTAATTAGTATCCTGACCCAACCACTCTAAGCGTGTCACAAGATTTCAGGTGTCCACTCCAACTCCCCCTACCGTTATCAGATCATGTGCAAATTGAGATGGGCAATCCGGGACACGTACTCTTGACAATTATCAAGTTTCATTCACATTCGATTACTCGTTCGAAATTATGCATGCCATAAGATTCCGGATTCCCCTCCCTCCATTCCTCCCAGGATGGTCGGAGGGGGAAGCGACTATTTTCTTTTCAATCTGGTCGAGTCCTAAACACTCCTGCCAAGTTTCATCGTCCTAGCACATCTGGGAGTATACCCTAACTCAAGATCGTCGGACCTATACCGACCGACGGACGGAAAAGCGATCTGTATTGCACTTAAGCCGAGGCTGCAAGTGCCATAAAAACAAAAATAAAATATGGAAAGTACGAAACCCCCAAATTCAAAACGGCTCAAAGACTCAATCATAATGGGTCAAACACACAATATAGCCCCCCCCCCCCCCCAAGCCCGCCACATAAGACGAATTTGCGAGCAAAGATTCAGCACCTAGTTGTGAAAGAGTCGATAACTTTCATATTTTATTCTTTCCACAATATCTCTTTATAGTAGTTTTCGGTTATCAGGACCTACGCGTACGCCGCTGTACAGTTGGAATCAGTTTTTGGGATCCCAAAACGTAAGTGGAGGGATACCTATGACTTCGCAAAAGTTGTCCGTCCATCTGTGAGCACGATAACTCGCGAAGGGAGCGAGATATTTTGATGAAACTTGGTGTAAATATTCTTTGGGTCAAGGAAAAGGTCGAGTTCGTAGATGGGCTCTGTAGCGCTTCATTTAAGGGGCAAACAAAAGATAACAGCTAAGGAGATAGTCTATTAAGGGGTAAGAAGACATGCTGAACACGATAATGAAAACCATTTTCTCGCCGGACAGGTAGTTCACCCGGAACCCGGCCAAAACCGGTAAGTTTGTTAAAAGTACAAATTTTATACCAAGTTGATTAGATGTTTGATTTCGGGGTGAAAAGACATACTGAACACGATTATGAAAACCATTTTCTCGACGGACAAGTAGTTCGCCCGGAATCCGGCCAAACCCGGAAAATTTGTTAAAAGCAAAAGCTTTATTTGAAGTTGATTAGATGTTCGATTCAGCGGTAAAAAGACATGCTGAACACGATTATGAAAACTATTTTCTCGCCGGACCAGTAGTTTGCCCGCAATCCGGCCAAAATAGGAAATTTGTTAAAAGCAAAAGTTTTATTTGTAGTTGATTAGATTCCGATTTAGAGGTAAGAAGAGATACTGAATCCGTTTATGACAATAATTTTACCCGGACGCATAGTTCGCCTGGAATCCGGCTGAAACCGGAAAATTTGTTATGAGCTTTGTTTGAAGTTGATTAGATGTTCGGTATAGGTGTAAGGAGATACGCTGAATTCGTTTTTGAGCTTTGTTATTTTGCCGGACAAGTAGTTCCCGGATCCGGCAGAAACCGGAAATTTGGCAGAAGTAAGCTAAGGCAGGAAGTTTCGATCAGTTTCGTCAAAACAGAAATGGCTTGTAGGGGTAAACACACATGCTGAATCCATTTCTGAACTTGGTTTTCTCAGATGATTAGCTATTTGGCCTTAATCTATTTCTGAAGTTTTGTATTAAAAATGTAAGGAGTCCGGCGAAGACGATCTGGAGAAGACAGGACCCAATTGTCTGGATCAGATATTACATTTTTGGGATCCCATCAAAACCTTTGGTCTTATTCTACCTTCGCAATCGATTTTGCTGATAAAGTGACATGAGAATGCCCCATTGGGAAGGCTGAGGGGAATGCATCGTAATCCCAGCTTTGTCAGGCATCCATTCACATTGATTTTCGGTGAGAACTTGATCTGTTTTCTATTTTTCTTACGAGCTTTCTGTTTTCGCAGAGCTCAATCTCCAGACATCCATTTTTCCTCTACTGGATCTGTTATTCCCAAGATAATTCGCCTGGAGAACATCGTGGGAGGGGTCTCGGCAATGCATTCTGTTATATGCTCTGTTGAGTATCGTTACTGTTGGTTTCTATTGAAAGAAAATTGTTCCTTCCATTCGGCTTCAGACCGAGCTGAAATAAATATTTCCTGTACGATTCCGGCTGCCCGGCTTTGTATCAACTTCCTCTTTCATGTGGTATAAATAAATAATTCCGTTAGGTTCCCGAAGTGGTGCATGTACTAATTTCTGTGCGAGCTTATAAGAGTTCCTCTAATTAAGACTTATTGCACGCAACTATATCATCGCCCACTTTCTGGTAATTATTTTGAGACGACGATACGTTTACAAAAGGTGTGTTCGACATCCACTTTCGTATAATCGACTGCTCTCTGCTAGTCAGATGTTCTTAGAAAATAATACTTAGTCCTTCGATGTAATGAGACGCAAAGAGATTTCATTCTGTTGCGAGGATTAAGTCTCATTTTAAAGACTATATACTTCAGGATCCAGAGTGTCGCTCAGACCACTTCTGTCGCCTGTTCCGTAGATTGTTATTGCCCTGAGTCGCCAAATGATTGAGTATGAACACACTTTTTAAAGATTAGTACCGTTTAGACTTTAGAGTGGTTTTAAATATGTGATAGGTTTTTTTTTGTACTGCCGTATTTTCTTAGAAAATAATACTTAGCCCTTCGATGTAATGGTGCGCAAAGAGATTTCATTTTGTTGCGATGGTTAAGTCTCATTTTAAAGACTATATACATCAGGATGCAGAGTGTCGCTCAGACCACTTCTATCGCCTGTTCAGTAGATTGTTATTGCCCCGAGTCGCCAAATGATTGAATACGAACACACTTTTTAAAAATTAGTACCGTTTAGTGTGGTTTTAAATATGTGATATGTTTTTTTTTTACTGCCTTATTTCAGTCCTTGAGACTGAAAATAATCGAGTGATAGGAGGTCCTCCATAACGACATAATCGAGGCTGTAGGATCGAAGGTTACTTAAAAGACAGACCGGACCCGTTCGTGGAGGGTAGCTACTAACCAATCGCTCTTTTATTTGGGGAGTTGGTAGCTATGGGGAAGGAAGTAAAGAAAGAAGGAATGAGCAAAAAAATTGCTATTGAATTGAGTGTATTAAAATCATTTTCTTTCGATCGTTGTCGCTCTTCCAGTTTGGTGACCTCTCATTTTGGACCCCGAAGAACGGGGAGTCTGGTATAATATCTAGGCTGTTTTCAGCACAGCAGAGGAGAGTCCTCCAGCGCAGAGCAAAATAACACTAGGACTTGACAAAACTGACACACACTAATAGCAGCGAGACTAGCACCACTAGCGATAAAGAACGTCCCTACTGAAACTCATTCTGCCGTTCACTGGCGCTGGCTCCGATAACTTCATATGCTGAACATAGTCTCCGTTGTTTCCTTGGTGTGTGCAGACCGCACTTTTGCTTTACTAGAAATTTCTAAACCCGCAAGTTGGTCTCGCTTTAAATGCCGCAAGCGTAGTGGGTGGCGTTACGAATATGGCCCAAGCATGGAAAGCATAGGTCTTGGCGCTACTGTCTAGTGTTATTTTGCTCTGCTCCAGAGATGCGCCCAGTGTTGCCAGATGAGCTTGTTTTCCGCCCCTTGGGCTTGTTTCTGAGGGCTGGGGCGGAAGATTTCTGCGATGGGCTTGGGGCGGGAAAGTGGGCTTATTGTTTCAAAATGCGGCTTGTTTTGGGCGTTTTCGGAATATGACTGTTACAAACCTCTGATTCATATTTCTTTTTAGGGTATCTTTCGAGCAGTTTTCAACTATTTCTAAAAGTTGAGTCATTGTTTTGTATATTGCCTTTTGAAATCTGTTTGAGTCTTACGTCCTTAATTTTTTATTTTTGAGCAATTATAATAACTTTAAAGCTATGGGCCAAACCTGGGTACTTCTGCCTTAAAACTTATCATACAAATCAGTTTGTTTTTCCTGTTTCGAGGATTCCTTCCTCCATAGCGTTCCTTTCCATCAGTGGCATGAAACTACATATTTATAAAAATTCCCCTTTTCGACTCATCAGGACCAAAAAAAAAAAAAAAAAAAAACTTGTTTAATTCTTAAAGGTCATCTGAATGAAGTCTAACACCCTAAATTGCCACTTTTACATACTGCTTACCATTTATCTCTCGAAAACCGGACTAAAATCGGATGAAGTTTCACCGTGCTCCATGCGTAACAGTTCATGTTGTAACTGTCCACGCCGTAACAGTCCATGCGTTTATCCATCCATGCGCTGTTTATCCATCCATGCGTTATCAACGTAGGTTTATCCATGCGACAATGACAGTTTAAATATTGGCGCTAAATTTGTCTTGGGAGGTCGTAACGAATCGCCATAGGGAGACTTAGAACTTCAAGAGTGGATAGCGCCGAAATCACGGAGCGAAAAAATTCGTCTTCTGTGTACCGGTACTGAGAAGGACGATCTGAGGGGTTCATGGAAGTATGGTAGGATCGTTCAGGTGTCCTTTAAACAATTTTTTTCCTAGCTTGCGAGCTCAAGGACCCAAGCGTGACAGCCTTCTTAAGTGGCCTACAGTCGAGCGGGTGGCTTCGGCATATCAAATCCATACTGGATACGGCCTACTGGGTTGCCAACACGATGGATGAGGGGTATACAGTCCTAGTTCACTGCTCGGATGGATGGGACAGAACTGCGCAAGTCTGTGCCCTCTCGTCGCTTCTACTAGACCCCTTTTATAGGACAGTGCATGGATTTCAGGTGAGGAAGCCCTGCTTCGCTTAGATAGTTCTTAGTGGTGTTTAACAGGACGTAACTCACCACCACCACCCCCTCCGCCGGTACCATCACCAGCCCCGACGAAACCTCTCCGCGTTACTAAACCCCCCCCCCCCCCCCCCCAGTGCAAATATACCCAATGCAAATTATAAAAATCATACTAAAGATTTTCCCTAGACACGTGAGTTAAATGGAAACGCGTGACGGCGGCTCGCTGGCCGCTCGCCTCTATGTTTATACTTTACATAAAAATATATTTTAACAGGACGTAACCCCCCCGCCGGTACCCCCCCCCCCCCCCAGCGAAACCCCTCAGCGAAACTAAGAAAACGCCCCCCCCCCCCCTAATGCAAATATGCCCGATGCAAATTATAAGAAGAGCTGTAAGCTCATATGGCACTTGCATGCAGATGTATTGTTTTGATCAAAAGTACTTTACGACTGTGCGGTTCAGATGCGCACTTTAAGGAGCTTGGCTGTAATGATGCGCACTTTAAAGGCGCTAGAGATTCATCTGCAAGAAAAACTATTGAGACAAAAACGATCACAGGCCCTTAGGGATCATTGATATATACCTATAATATGTATAAATCATATATATAAATCATCGTGGGTTGAGATGTATCGTTTGATAAAAAACAGGACCAAAGGCTCCGATGGGATCCCAAAACTTCGATATTTGATCCAGACAATTAGGTTTTGTCTTCGTCAGATCCGGTCTTCGCCAGACTCCATGAACATTTATACTCTTACAATTTAGAAACAGATTAAGGCCAAACAGCTAATCTTTAAGAAAACCAAGTTCTGATATTTATTCAGCTTGTGTGTTTACCCCTGTAAGTCGATTGAAACAATCCTGGCTTACTTCTGCGAATTTTCCGGTTTCTGGCGGAATTCCAGAACTACTTGTCCGACGAAAAACTAAAACTCAAAAACGAATTCAGCGTATCTAGTTACCCCTATTTCCAACATCTTATCAACTTCAAATAAAAATTTAACTTATCAAAAATTTTCCGGTTTCAACCGGATTCCGGACGAACTATATGTCAGTCAAAAAAATTATTGTCATATACGGATCCAGCATCTCGTCTTACCCCTAAATCGGACATCTAATCAACTTCAAATAAAACTTTTACTTTTAACAAACTTTCCGGTTTTGGCCGGATTTCGGGCGAACTTCTTGTCTGGCGAAAAAATGGTTTTCATATTCGTGTTTAACATGCCTTCTTACCCCTATATCGAACGTCTAATCAACTTCAAATAAGACTTCCACTTTTAACAAACTTTCCGGTTTTGGCCGGATTCCGGGCGAACTACTTGTCCGGCTAGAAAATGGTTTTTATATTCGTTTTCAGCATGCCTTCTTACCACTAAATCAAGCATCTAATCAACTTCAAACAAAACTTTTACTTTTAACAAACTTTCCGGTTTTGGCCGGATTCCGGACGAACTACTTGTCCGGTGAGAAAATGGTTTTCATATTCGTGTTCAGCGTGTCTTCTTACCCCATAGCTGTTTAAAAAAAATTTGCTTGCTCCTTAATTTGAACCCCCTCCCCCACCCCTAAATGTAGGGCTACAGGGCCCATCTACGAAGTCGACCTTACTCTTGACCCAAAGAATGCTCACACCAAGTTTCATCAAAATATCTCATTCCCTTCGAGAGTTATCGTGCTCACAGACGGACAGACGGACGGACCGACGGACAACTTTTGCGATGTCATAGGTATCCCTCCACTTACGTTTTGGGATCCCAAAAAGTACTTTTCGACTTGGTGGTTCAGATGCGCACTTTAAGGGAGCTAGACTTCATTTGTAAGCAAAACCCTTGAGCCAAAAATGATAATGGTCTCATGGGGATCATGAAAATGTAAATTTTGCTTAAAAGTATCATTCGGAATTTGCAGTCAAGATTGGTACTTTAAGGAATGGTCGGATTTGGCAAGTGGCTGTTTCTAAGCCAATCTTGCCGAATCTCTAATTGCCAAGTTTCATCGTCCTAGCACATATGGAAGTACCTTAAATCGCGGTTGCCGGAATTCCCCCCCCCTCAAACTCCCCACAGTCGCCGGAGTTAATCCGGTTCTGTAAGTGATTTATCCAGAGCATCTGTTTGGTATTCCCACAAAGTTCCATCCCGATCTCACCAGTCTAAGCCGGTCACGTATCCCCCCCCCCCCAATTGTTGTCGGATCCGGTCCGGACACGGCAAAGATCACCAGAGACATGTCCTCTGTTCAATTATCAAATTTCACTCAAATCCGATCAACCGTTCCAAAGTTACGCATGACACAATATTCCGGATTCCCCCTCCTGCTACTCCCCCCACGACTATCGGATCATGTGAATTTTTATTTATAAGTCAGTTTGATCGGGTCCCTGATACGCCTCCCAATTTTCGTCGTGAAAATCCCCCGCCATCACCGGAATTCCGGGAAACTCCCCTTCAAACCCTCCCCCCAGTGTCCGGATCCAGTCCAAATGTATAAACGATTTATCTGGAGCAGATGCTTGTTCCTCCCAGCAAGTTTCACTCCGATCCCTCTATTCTAACCGTTTCTCGAGATTTCCGGTCTCCCCCCCCCAACTCCCCCATAGCTGTCGAATCCGGTCCGGACTTCAGATGGGACATCAGAGGTATGCCATTTAGTCAGTTATTAAATTTCATTCCAATCCGATCACCCGTTCGAAAGTTATACACTACTCCAATTTTTGGGATTCCCCAGCCCTCCACTCCTCCCCAGGTTATCGGATTGGGAAACCGATTATTTCCAGGTTAGTTCGATCGGGTCCTTCATGCTCCTGCCAAGTTTCATCCTCCTAGCGTATCTGGAAGTACCCCAACTCGAAAAAGTTTCACAAAAACTACTTAATTTTCAGAATTTCCAGGCCCACCACTCCCCCCCCAGGTGGCCGGATTGGGAAACTGATTATTTCCAGGTTCCCTTATATGCCAACCAAGTTTCATCGTCCTAGCACATCTGGCAACTCGAGAAAGTGTGCCAAAAAAACTCGGACCGACCGACCGACAGACGGAATTTCAATCGGTATATGGCACTTGAGCCAGAGGCTGCAAGTGCCATAAAAATCATGCTAAAGATTTTCCCTACACACAAGTTGAATGGAAACGCGTGACGGCCGCTCGCTGGCCGCTCGCCTCTCCTCCCTGTAGATGCTTTTCATAAAAATATATTTTATATTATTAATATTGTGTGGGGGTGGGTTTAGGTACCCGGGGGTTTTCGCTAGGGGGGGGGGGGGGTAACAGAAACTCTAATTTGGTAGTATTCATTGCTCACCAAATTTCGAATCACCACAGGACCTTCCTTATCAAATCTTCAAAGCGATAGGCTACCTAAAGTTATTGGTGCCATAAAACATTATATTTTTGTTTCACATTCTTTGTTTGTTAGAACGTTTGTTATTCATATTGTTCTCAAGCTTTTTTTCAATTTCTGCCCGTTTTCTACCATTTTCCATTTTCTGTGTTTATTTTGTTGAAGGTTTAGGGTGACCTACCTCTGCTCTCGAATTTGCTATTTTGGTCAATCTATATGTTAAAAAAAAAAAATTAAGGTATAATAAACTGATAACAGAAAAAAATAAACCACAACAGAACATAGACGGTAAAAAAGTGTCGCGTTCGCTACTGCCACACGTTCTTCACTGCCGTGGACTTAAGTCTTTCCCGGTAGCAAATCTTATGTGCGCTGAGGAAGAAGAGGCCATTGAAGCAGCACTTACTAGGTTTGAGAAAGGATAAGCAAGAGACTTGAATGCGTCTCCAAATCTGTACTTGTGATTTTCTGAAGGGGCTTATTGAATATCTTTTTGGATGGGCTTTTTAATTTCTGCTGATGTTCTGTTTTCCGAATGCCTTCTCACTCAATTTTATTGTGTTCAGCCGGTCACCGTTCTCCAGGTGGAAACATCAGGGGACTCGGAGAATTTGGAAGAAAAAAACTTATCTGGGAAAAAAGGATTAAGGGATTGCCAAAAGCCGTCAGACGTAATTGGCTTGATATTTCGGTTAGAGTTTCGAATAGGGAATCTGTATCCGCACTTTATTTGTTTACCGATCATGCGTCCGACCGAAAAATGTAGAAACGGAAAGAACAGCAGTGATTTATTGCCTTGAAATGCGACATGCCTCGCCTGTTCTTGTGGGGGAGAATAGGATTTATTGCCTGAACTTTACGTTTTCTAACAAAAAGTAAACTTCGACAATAAACAAAAAGCAGTAACATGCGAACGAATAGCCTACAAACACCGGGTCTGTCAGAACAGGAGAATTATCTTATAGTATAATACTTGAGTGGTTTTGAGCCTGAAGAGGACCTTTGCCAAGAACGGCCGAATTCATTCATTCATTCATTCAATATTTATTTCCCTCAAAATTATACAAGAGGAGTATAAAAATAAATAAATAAAATACACATATCATTCCAATAAATTCATACCAAAAACTACTAAATCATTTAACTTAAAACTATTTCAAATTAAGGACTACGGAAAAACGGATACAAATTCTTCGCGGATAAAATATTAGACGCTTTGGCAACAAAATTATCAAATTTTGTCTGAATTGCCAAAGCAGGATCCTTAACGTTAAAAACTTGGATCAAAGGGGTATTACGAGCCCAAAGTGGATATCCAAGCAGGTATTTACAGTATTTGAAGTAAGCTATACGAATATCAGATATCATACCACGATTGAAACCCTTCACCAAAACTGCTGGGAAAATTACAATTGGAAGAACAGTAGCTGTATAAATACGAGCCAGAATATCACGCCGGTGTGTACCTTTAAGGCGTATAAGAGCTCCGAACGTCTTACGAATTCTTAGCTCTATATTTTTTACAACTACTGTTTGAAAATTACGCTTTACTGAAGAGTATGGTACACCAAGGTAAGTTACAACTTCAAGAGGTTGAAATCTACGCCCATTACCACAATCAAGAGAAGACGGCCCAAGAGGGTCGTTAATCACAAAGTACTGACATTTATCTACATTAACAGATAAACCTTTTTTCCCAAGCTCATTAACTAAAATATTAAAATTTTCGACCAGCCTATTTTTACATCTACATAAAAGAATAATGTCATCAGCGTAAGCAATGTACGTTACCTCTACGGCAAGGTGCACTAGAGAAGTCTTCAAGAACCGGAAACAATCGCTGAGGCAAAGGTTAAAAATGAAAGGAGAAATAATACCACCCTGCCTAACTCCCTTACGGACCGAAATACTAGTTTGAGACATAATAGATTTCCAAACCACACGGACAGAAAGACCAGCATACCAATATTTTAACATTTTCACCAAAGCCAGAGGAATATTAGCATAATAGAGACTTAAAAGCGCAGAAGCGTGTGAAATATTATCAAATGCACCTAATGTCAATTAGAAGAGCATAAATCTGATCACCCTTTTCCCACGCAGAATTTATGATATTGTAAAACGTAGCATGAGCATGATCACACCCCATGGCCCGAACAAATCCTACTTGGTTAATCCCACAATCTAGCGAAGCAAAATACCTTTTAACACATAACTCAAACACTTTACTAAGCTGTGAGCTTTTCGTAATCGGACGAAAGTTCTCGCAACTCTCAAACCTACTTTTACCTTTTTTAGGAATAGGAGACACCACACCAACTCTGAACGAGTCAGGAACTACTCCAACCACCAGCATAAGATTGAAAAAAGCAAGAAGTTTTGCAAAAAAAGATGGAGAAGCACATTTTAGATGACTAGAATAAATACCATCGTGATCAGGGGTGCTCTTTGAATTCAAATTCTTGATCGATTCATTAAAATCACTCATCTCAATCGTAATAGGTTCTGAAGGGCGTTTCAAAATATCATCCAGTAAAAGCGTATCATTTGGATCATCAGAAGGTGTTGAAAAATTATTATTAAAATGAGCGTCCCAATCCGAAGTAGTAGGGGAATTATCTCCAATCCCACGTGGTTGTATAGCTTTAGCTCGGCGTAAAGCAGTCCACATATGTTGTTGATCTTGATCAACCTTGGTGGACGCCAGACGTAACAGGTCATCGTTATGACGCCGGAACTCACGCTGAAAAACTCCCTTAGTCGACTTCATATAAAAAAATGAAGGATGGTCTCGAGGCTTACCCATATCTCTCCACAACCGATACGAATACTTAGCTAAACGGTTAGCCTCTACAAGCGCTAAATCAGACGACCATAAAGGGACATGCGTACCAACTTTAAATTTTTTCTTAGTAAAAACTTTATCAGCGCTGTACTTCAAGACATGAATAAGCTGAAAATATATACAATTAATCTCTAGCGCTGCTTCTTTTTCACTAAGACCTTCTAAATTATTTGGAATAAGAATTTTTGAAACGAGCGAATCTAACAAATTTCTATACGACAAAAAAGAACTATCTTCCCAAAGAACACTCGTTTTCCACTGTGTTTTGGTTTTATATTTATTTACAATTTGATAATTTATGGAATTTAAAGTGAAAGATAGTAAAAACTTCAAAGGCAAGTGGTCGCTCATAGGAATATCATGCACTACTTCTACTGGGCCAATTACCGACGATCTATTTAAAATAAGAACATGATCTAAATTGCTACCCGAACCGCTATGGTGGAAATATGTACAATTATCATCTTTATCTACGGGAATTAGAATAGAAATAGACGACAGGAGAAGTGTAGCCCGCGTAGAATTTGTATCCGTTATATCGCAGTTCAAATCACCCGTTAAACAAACGTTGTACTTTGCGGGAAGACGAGAAATAAAAGCACTAAGCTGCCCGCATGCATCTGTAAAACGAAAATCCGAATGAGCAGTTCTGTAATTTGTAGGTAAGTAGCAATTAATAATAACGCAATTAAAAATGCGGCATGCAATAAAATATTCAGAAAGCTGCATCAGTTCAGAATCAAACGAATCAGGGATTAGTGTAGCAGTTCCACCTGATGGGCGGGCAGAAGTCGCATTTGCAGGTGCAGCAAAAACACGATAATTTGGTAAAAGAGCATCAAAGTAACTTAACGAAACATCCAGGAGATGGTGCTCTTGAAGACAAAGAATAGCACCATCAGGGGTAAGAGATCGTAGGGCATCAAGCTTACCAAAAATACCATTAGAATTAAATGACAAGACGGGAACTAACTTAGTAACTTCCATTATTTGATGTATTTACGAATCACTGGACATCGAAAACTGTACGACGGGTGCTCATTCGATGAACAATGTGCACAGTTTACAGGACGTGAGCATGGGACATCTTTAACGAAAACGTGATCTCCACAACACCGAGCACAACGAGGCTTCAGAGCATCACATTTCGTAGAACCGTGTTTCAAACTCTGGCACCGAAAGCACCGCTTAGGGAGCTTTCTGTCAGCAGAGAGCTTGAAGTGTTCGTAACCGATGTTAATACCGTGAACCAAATAGTATTTCTGGAAATCCTCAGAATCGAAAAACAACTTCACTACATACGAACTACCCAGTCGTTTAAAATCTGAGATACCTGTAATTGTGTTTGAGAACAAACTGACGTCACAATCCTTATCCAAACCTCGTAAAATGGCCGTGTAATGGCTATTTGAATTTGAGACTTCACACTGAGGGAACTTTTCCTTGATGAGATCAGAAAATGACTCGGACGACTTGCTTTTTACTTTCACAAGCACAGAATCCTGTGTGCGCTTAACTTCACGTATGGTATCCACACCAAGCTGATCAAGCTCAGCTTTGCGCTTTACAGGATTACTCCAGCTATCTGGAATTGAAGACACTTTTATGATATCATACTTTTCCCCAACCTCCGGAAGGGTAGGCCATTCTGTAGCACTTGGGCATCTCGTAGGGGCAGGAATGGAGGGGGCAGATCTTGGAATTTCCATAAGCATGGTTTCGATACGTTGCATGGTTTTGACGGTGTTGGATAGTTTTAGATCACAGTTTGTAACCATGCGGTCCAGCCTTACAGACGACTCGATCTTGAGCATTGGTACGTCACGTACACATTTGGGAACTATAATGGGCCAATCGAATCCGGCAGAATCCATTTCAGTAATACGCTGTATGATGTCAGTCACAGTCGAACTGTTTGCCAGTTTACCTCTTCTGTCACTAACTCTTGTCTTACAAGCCGTGATGTTCCAGACTAGATCTTTGACCGACTTCAAAATTTCTATAGTGAAAGAGGTGCCGGCTAATTCGATAATTTCTTCGCGTGAGATCCCCATCTTGAAAGCATCCAAGATAAAGTAAAGTGCGGAGCTAACTATTACTTTTGAAACTCCACCGTCGGAAATGAAAGTATCTTCAAAGTCTATCACGGGCGGATCCTTAGGCTGGATAGACATCTCAATAAAAATAGGCCAGAAATATCTGTGTTGTAATGAGAATTCACAAGAAAAGAAAAACAATTTTCTTGTCGCTGTGCGCTTAGGAAAATGGTAAGGGGGCTACCCCAAAACCATCACCCCGTATCCCGATTGGGCCATAAACAGGCCAGAAAGAAATTCTACCGGCTTTAAAATAATATGAATAGTCTTTATGTAGCGATCAATTCTCACCAGCCGAATGATTATCCAATTCAGTGGCACTACACACGAATCATTCCGCACAGCGCGCCGGTCAATCGGGAACTGAGCTCTAAATATCGCTCTAATAAAATGTAGCTGACTTATCCGTTTTGCACTGTCAATTGTCAAATATGATACGTAGTCAGCTTCGGCTGAAGGAATATTTATGGCCTGTCTGTTAGTCCGTGGTCGCTTTGAGCTAGAACGTAGTTCGACCTACAGCTGCTACAAACTTCGGCAGAATTTGTGTCGGCGCCATCCGTCGACTAATTCCCTGTTCCATTTCAGTAATGGCTTTCTCTTATTATTACATGTGCAAGTGACGTTTTATTTGTATTGCTAAAACCACTATCCCGTTAGGAATTGCCCTATCTTTTTTAACCTTGGTTTGCAGTCTTGAATGACGTCAGTTCGCTTTTTATGTTGTTTTATGGGATAGAATGTGACGTAAGTTGGTCTTATTGCACCGAAGAAACCAGAAGAAATGGAGAATAGAGCTCTTGGCTTCCATAGCTAATACCTAATACTGGGAGTGGTCCGGAAAGATAAGAATTTAAGAACAAGGTCAGAGCAGTTAGTGGGGTCCTAGACCAGAGGTAGTCCGTTATTAAGTAGTCTTGCCGAAATGGTAGTATTTTAGATATGTCTGGCTAATGATTGGCAGGGACATGATTTAATAGGAACGGGAATAGCCTACTTTACCGAAATTTTATTTTTTGGGGTTTGGCATTCTTCTCTGTCTGCAGAGCTCTCTGATCAACTGGAAAATGTCCAAAAGAGGGCAGTGAGAATCATTCTGGGTGATCATAATATTTCACATGAGGAGGCTGCACACATTAAACTTGACGTTCCTAAATTAACTGACCGCAGATATACTCTTACAAAAATTTTTGAGCAAAGATAATGTGTTGTCCTCGGATGGTTCGTCTATTCCCCCTCCCCTCCCGTCGTCCGTGCGTCGGTCCGAGAGGAACCCTGCAATCAATTTTCTGAAAATCCGCCTAATTTCTCTTCCCAATTTTACATAAGTTCGTTCCAACTGGTCAAATCTTGTAAGTGTATTAGTTAAATTGTTTGGAATCTGAATCCGATTCCAGCCTGACAAGTAGAAGGTTCGAATCCGGCCAAAAATAAGAAATCTGGATTCGAATCCGAATCCGGATGGGGATTCGCCCGTCTCTGGTATACGGTAGATACACATTTAGTGGGCACTGTCGGGTCGGACGTTGTAGGGGAGTTTGAGGGATGACAGTATTATCTCATAATTGGATGTTCACAAAGAATTCGTTCCCTTTCAGGCACTAATCGAGAAGGAGTGGCTTTCCTTTGGTCACAAATTCATCGACCGCTGTGGATTCCTCCAAACCCCGGACAACAAGGAAACCTCCCCCGTCTTTACCCAGTTTCTCGACTGCGTTTGGCAGCTCATCCGACAGTTCCCAACTGCCTTCCAGTTCAGTGAGAAATACCTTATCGTACTGCACGATCACCTGTACAGCTGCCAGTACGGTACGTTCATAGGCAACTGCGAAAAAGACCGGTTGGATCTACGCCTATCTGAACGAACCTACTCCCTGTGGGGACATATATCCGCAAACATCAATGAGTTCTTAAACCCTTTCTACTTGAATGACAAAGTGCCGCTGTTGCGGCCGGATCTAAGCCCCCCTAATATCCAATTTTGGAGGGGGCTTTATACCCGGTATGACAGTGGGATTGATTGTACGGAGCCTGTGAGTGAAATTGTGTTGTCGCTTCAGGATCAGACTGTATCCCTTCAGGACCATGTGAAGTTTCTGAAGAGGAGGATTGTTTCCCTCACTGGATTGTTGGGGGGCAAGACGGAGGAGGGTGTGAAACAACCCGAGCAGAACGGGGTAAGTTTAGCCTTATACCTTAAAGGAACAGAAAACTTGACTACACGACTTTCGGCCATCGAATCGCCGGGGGGGGGGGGCTTAGATAAATAAATATACAGGGACTTATTGTCGACAGGCCCCCCCTTCTTTGTTATCCCGAACCCCCTCCTTAGTGTTCCCAAAGCTAGCTGGCAGGCCCTTGCCCCTTATGCACTGTAATTATGCACTTATGTACTGTAAAAGTTTGCCTTTTTACGTGTAGACTAAAGACAAACGACAAACCGGCAAGGCGGCGTGCGTTCGATTCCTAGTCGCGGCACACAAACCTTTTGCTTTTGCAAACCTTTTGCTCAAAAGTCGAATTCTCGGAAACTGCCCGGAAACTGCAATAGTAGTAACGAGAATTCTTCTTACTCTCAATATCGACTCAGGGTACATTCTTGATATGTCAGCTAGCTCCCCGAGTCAAGTTTGAGTCAAGTTTTCTGTTCCTTTAAAGCTTAACCAAGTTCTGAGATAAGACAACGATAGTTACCCCTCGCTCATTCACTAAAATAAGCTTGGAAGACCCGATGAAAATGCTTTTCTTCAATGTTCCGCAATTTACGAATAATCAGTTTTCAAATAGTGGACTTTCCCTGTCGGATGTGCGGTAGCTCTATGCGCTTGTACCTGTGTTGTCTGTTTGACGAAAAAGATTCACGAAAAATTCGTGTTCATACACTCACCATTCTTCACCAAGCTCACCACTGGGCACTGAAAAGCTGTGTTGAGATTCAAATTTTCGTGTCATAGTAGAATTTGCGTTGTGGTGACGGCCGTAGATATTCTGACCTCACTACTAGAGCAGATAGTGGAAAAAAAATCCCTTACTAAAAAATCCGCATGTTTTTTAGAAGAAAAATAATTGAATAGTATCGGGTTTCGGTTCTGCTTTAAAGCAAAGAGGACAGTAGGAATTAGTTTTTTCTCTTTTCAAGCTCTTAAAAACACTGGCGAAATTCCGAAAATCGGTACACCGCACTTCCTTTTATCGTATAATGAAAATATTTGTTTCCTCTTGTTAAAGCTCTTGTCAAAGATTGCAGTTAGTTATGTCTCTTCGATATTATTGTTTCTCTCGAAGGCTTTGGAACCCACCTGAACTCGAGAAATCGCATTAGAGCACTTAAATTCAGTTCAGTTCACTTTATTTTTCCAACAATTCTTCAGTCAGAAAAATAACGTAGAAAATGTCGACAGAAATGCACTGACATGCAAGTAGCCTACGATTATGTAAACTGATATCACGTAGGCTGCGTGATAATAGTTTACATAATTTCTATACAATTTAAATACAGTTTTGTACTGAGAAAAACTTTGTTCTTGTGAACATGGTTCCCAAACCAGTACCGGCGCCAGATAGTAACGAGCCGCAGTAACATAGAGGCAAATTTGTCTAAACAGTTCACATCCCCACGTCACATGATAATCAAACATTTGTGTGAAGATGGAACTCATTTTGTTCCATCCTGACATAAACATTTTATTAGAAAACAATAATAACAACACACACATACTGTATTCACTTTTGCAAGCTAGCTCCGTAAGTTTCGACCCGATATCCGGGAAACTGTAAACAGATATGAGGTTCCGATTTCTATACCTCGACCTACTTAATCTACTTTACCATTTGTATGGTCGAGTAATAATAGTCGCTGGGGGGATGGTTGCTCGAACTTGCAACTTTGTCGGTTTCATTTGTATGGTTCGAGTACAGATAGCTCCTGCGGTAAAATTGAACCTATTATTTTCTGGCTCCAATGGTAAAGTACTTTACTTACTATGGTCAGGTACTTTTAACGTCCTAAGACGCGATTCCTCCACCAGTCTTGTACTAATAGCGACTGGAGGTTCGATTCGTCGACTGGTCGAGGACTAATAGCTCCCATAACCTTGTTACTCGACCGGTCGAGTACTTGTAGCATTTGAGGTATCAGTTTCAGGCCTGGGGAACGATAGACAATGCCAGTTCCTAACAAGGTTATAAACCTAATAAACCTAATCCAAATAATTTTGGGATCAGGTGGGTGTTCGGACACCGAAGACGCAATCACTGCCCTAGGCTAGGATTTTATTTTATAATTTTACAAAGAAATAAGAATTAGTGAAGCGTCGTTTTTTGTGACACTAGCATGTCTGACGCTTTTAAGCAACATGTGGTTTATTTATGTTTGTCGATAAGATTGTACCTTACTTATTTACTTACCCTCAAGTAACAGTCTCTCCTGGACCGCATTTCGCTCCTTTCATAAGTTTTCAGCTGTCTCTCTCGAAAATGATGATTTCTTGTTTCATTCCCAGCGTGAAGTCTCGTAAGTTAGTTCACGACAAGGTTATAAAGTTACTGTTACAGGATGTTCCGCAGCGCTGAGCAAGAGGAACTTATAGATTCACTGAGGGAAATAGGGACAAGACAAGAAGTTCATTAAATTTCGACTTCGAAAGACATTTTGAGGAAATGCTCCGAATGAAACTTGACAGGTGATAAGAACAGATGCCTTAGTTAGATGTGTCATATATGTGTCCGAACCGCATCCGACTACGGCGGGTGAGAGTTGGAGGGTGGTAGGAGATAGATACTTAGTGATATGTGTACCGCAGAATTAGTTTTCATTCATGCTTGCTTTATGAGAATAGTGGAAAGATAATCATGTTAAAATTGTATAATATTAGTGAAGTGTATAGATAGTGGAAGGACGAGAAAGCCAGCAAATGTCGAGGAGTTGTCTATTCTCGATTTTAGTGTACAGCAAATGCCCGGGGCTGCGGCGTCCGATCGGAGCCGGCACTGGCTGAAACAAGCCGGAACCAGTTGTCACGTGTTAAAACATCAAAACAAGCATTTTTAGAAGCGTTTGAAAGATGAATCGCCAAATTTATTGTCGGTACCGGTGCAAGCACCGCCTATTTCGGCCGGTGCCGGGAAAAAGTGTACAGCAGGTGCCGGGGAGTGGGTAGCCCCTCGGCAAATGTTTTTTTCCGGCGGGGTTTCGGATCTTCTTGTATGCATAACGTATCAATGCGTAACGTATGAAAATCAGTGCCGTATACGTTATTCGTACTCGACCTCTTATAATAATGGGAGGTCGGCCGAGTATTGAAGGTGGTGGCAGCTATTCTTGGCAGGTGGCAGCTAGTATAGTAACTGAACGTAGAGTATTGATGGTTGTACTCCACCTAATAAACAGGGAATTGATTAGGTAGAATATTTAACGTCCCAGTAGCTATTTGCACTCAACCTAGTCTCAGTAATGCCTTGAACAGACGATTAAAGGATCCTGGCGTTCAAGCGTTTGCTTTCTACAAGTAAAATGAAAATCCGCCGAACGCCGCACAAATGGAAAGTCGTTGTGCCTCTACAACTTCGCGCTGACATGCCGAGACGTGACTGCTGATCGCGCTATGGATATACTGTTCATAAAATAATATATTGGATTTTTACCAACACTGGATGGGGGGTTGGTACCCCCCCCCCCACTAACACTGGATGGGGGGGAGGTAGCCATGGGAGTTTTGGAGCCGTGGTGGTTTCGGTGCCGGGGGGTTTGCGAAGTCTCCGGAGTTCCCAGAGCGCACAGGAAAGAATGTCCGGTCTGCAAGAATTTTGCAAACATAATTGGCGAATTGAAGGCGTTGGATGTTGTTGCAGAAAGTGAAAAAAATAGTAAAGGGGAAATCGAGACATTAAAATAGTTGAATCTGGCCTTCACCTTTGCTTTAACCAATTCCTTATTTCCAGATGTCATCGTCTATCATGCGCCTCTCTAAACTGAAAGTCACCGAAGAAGCCAAGGTCTGCACCGACGACTCCGTCTTTCACCTCGGGTCGGAGGTCGTCTCCAAAGTTCAACTCGACACTGAACTCAACTCCGTTGCGGTCAGCTGGAAGAACATTCACGAGGCCAGCGAGTGTCCCCCTTGTCAGACCCCTTTTAGTCAGAGTGTCACTAAAGTGAGTCCGACAGACTAGCTGGATTCATTCGAGGGGTAATATTTCCTTCCGCGGGCTATAAGCTTGAGTAGAGGTAGCCTAGATAGCAGCGGGTTGTTTTGTAGTTGCTAGCGGCGATTGCTTGTTTAAGGTACTTGCTTTGGGCAAATTCTCGCTTGCAGACCAAACCTTACGGGTTGTGTAAAAGAAATGAAAGGCTAGGTACGGTTGGAGGAAAAGGTAAATAAAAGTGGGAAGCTGCACAAAGACAATAAAAAATATAAAATAGTCTCCGCTTATTGGGATCCCAAAGCGTTAGTGACGGATACATATGACATCGCAAAAGTTGTCCGTCCGTCCGTCTGTGAGCACGATAACTCTCGAAGGGAATGAGATATTTTGATGAAACTTGGTGTGAGGATTCTTTGGGTCAAGAGTAAGGTAGAGTTCGTAGATGGGCTCTGTAGACCTACATTTAGGGGTGGGGGAGGGGGTTTAAATTAAGGGGCAAACAAAATATTTTGAAACAGCTAATGTGATAGTAGATAATGGGGTAAGAAGACGTGCTGAACACGATGGTGAAAACCATTTTCTCGCCGGACAAGTAGTTCGCCTGGAATCCGGCCGAAACCGGAAAATGTGTTAAAAGTAAAATTTGTATTTGAAGTTGATTAGATGATAGATTTAAGGGTAAGACGAGACGCTGAATTTGTATATGACAATCATTTTTTACCCGGACAAAGAGTTCGTCCGGAATCCGGTTGAAACCGGATTTTTTTTATAAGTTAAAGTTTTATTTGGAGTTGATTAGATGTTCTTCATAGGGATAAGGTGATACGCTGAATTCGTTTCTGAACTATCTTTTTTTGGCTGGACAAGTAGTTCGCTCGGGATTCGTCCGAAACCGGAAATTTGGCAGAAGTAAAGCAGGAAGTTTCGATCAGTATCGTCAAAATAGATATGGCTTATAGTTATACAGGTATATCTGAACTTGATTTTCTCAGATGATTAGCCTGGCGAAGACTGGATATGGCGTAGACAAGACCTAGTTGTCTGGGTCAAATATGAATTTTTTGGGATCCCATCGAAACCTTTGGTCTTGTTTGTTGTGTTACAAAAAGGGAAAGTTGCTGATAGTGAATTCTTCTCCTTATTTGTTTCCTTCTTGCTGAGTAATCAATCCCGATGAAAAATTTGTAGCCTGCGTAGTTGTATGATAGTTGTACGAAAAAGTTACATGTACTGATATGTAATAGTAAAGAATACTATCATACTATCATTTGATGTGGCTCAGACTAGGCCAATCTTAAGCAGTAGTATCCAGTAGCATCCTGTCTTGCTATAGTAGCATCTAGTCTTGCTAATAGTAGCATACAGTAGAATGCAGAAACACGTGCTAGCCTTGACATAGAAGTCCCTCAAGTTTGGTACAAGTATTCTGGCCAACCCAATCCTAAGAAAAATCCTGCCACCCAGATTACGAGACGACACGTATCCGACTTCCGCGATCAGTGGCTCAGCCAGTGCCAAGGCTACAACCGGTTGCATGTTCCCACACCCGGTACCTAAATAGTTTTGCCCCTTCTTTCGTCAAGTTTTTTAACAATGGATTTACAGTTGATTCCTAATATCTTCCCTTAGATTTTAAGGTCATTTATAGTTTGGTGATTTCAGCGTAATTTTGTTAATTGTAAATAATATGAATTTCGACACTAAGATTTAAGCGATATTAATAACTGTAATTTTATTGACAAGTTATGTGATTTGACAGACAAATGGCCAGTTATAGGCCATAGTGTGATTTAGCTCGATAGGCTACATGTTATTCAGTTCCAAATATTACAATTTTAGTGTATACATTGTTGACGTAAAATCAACCAGTCGGCTTATCGCCGTTTCAAGATTTTTAATGAATAAACTAAATTGAATTGAATTGAAGCATGTAGTAGCATCAGTTCGTACTGCATGCGGCTTTTTCGTACTACTTCATACTACTAATTTTGAGATAATTTTTCATCGGGATGATATAAATGTTCATTAATAACCTGATAATATATGGTAAAAACAATAATGAAATAGCCATTCCTGAAATCTTGGTTGGTATTGACGGTGACCCCCTAGAGAAATTGGTTGCTATGTATAGGACAAGAATAGAATAGTGTTTATTTAGCCTCGAATGGGCCATACACAGACTTTTACATACACGACATACAAAACATTGATCCATTGAAACATAATGATCCTTCTATAAATAAATGAACTATCTCCTATTTAAACTTCCCCTCACATATTCTACCACCATTTTAATAACGTTGTCTTTGGTCGATGTCAATATACCAGGGAAGAGCAAACCTCCCCCAAACTGAACCGGTAAAGGAGACTCCTGGCACTGCCCTAGGAGGTGGGCAACAGTGTCCTCACCAATAAAACACATCGGACATCTGTAATTATCATTGGTTAACCCATCCCCATTTTTCCTCCTCTCAAACACCTTTTTTGTAAAACCGAGTGGTAATGAATTTGTTCGGAGCTGGAACCAAAGTTTCAGAGTCTGTGCTGGTAGACCTAACTTAAAATTAAATTGTTTCATTCCTGAAAGCTTCGTTGATATTGACGATGACCCGCAAGAGAGGGTGGGTTTGTGTCAATCAAAAGCTAAAATTGGATTTTGACTTGTATATCCAGGCTATGATCCGGATTTAAGTTATCCCAGAAGGATTCGCCACTTCAGGCCAACACTGTCAGAAGTTTCATAACAGATAGCACAAGGATGCGCGGCTTCAGCAGATAACACTTAGGATGTTAGCTGTTATATTTTTCAGACGTTACGCACTGAAACGTTGTGAATACAAGAAGAGCCGAAACACCGCCCAAAAAACATCTGCTCATTTTTTTTGTTTTTGGGATCCCAAAACATAAGTGGAGGGATACCTATGACATCGCAAAAGTTGTCCGTCTGTGAGCACGATAACTCTCGAAGAGAATGAGATATTTTGATGAAACTTGGTGGGAGGATCCTTTGGGTCAAGGGAAATTTCGAGTTCGTAGATGGGCTCTATAGCCCTACATTTAGGGGTGGGGAGGGGGATCAAATTAAGAGACAAACAAAATATTTTTAAACAGCTAATGAGATAGTTGATTAAGGGGTAAGAAGACATGCTGAACACGAATATGAAAACCATTTTCTCGCCGCACAAGTAGTTCGCCCGGAATCCGGTCAAAATCGGAAACTTTTTAAAAAGTAAAAGTTTTATTTGACGTTGATTAGACACGTGACAACTGGTGCCGGCTTGTTTCAGTCAGTGCCGGCACCGACCGGGCATCGGGGAACCTGGTACTCCCTGTACACTAAAATCGAGAGTGGAGAGCCCCTCGCACGGGATGGCTTCTCTTGTAGAATTATTTATATGTCCTCCAGAAAGACGTGTCTGCCTCTCGCCGTGTTGCCAGCTATCACTGGCGGAACCTGTTACTTTTTCCCGCAAAAACCTGTGACATTCTGTTGTCTACGAAATTCGGTCCTTTTTTCAGTTTCAATGACACACAGGTGCGTTTGTTGACCACAGATGCGTTTTAAAGTACCATTTTTTACAGCTAAACTGGTATCAGATTCCATAGTACCCGTTTCTGAGTGACGTTGGTTTCGTCGGCTTTGATTCGCCTGTAAACGGTAGTAGTGGAAATCTGAGAAAAAACGAAATACGTCACGAGATGAAAAACAAAAATCTACTGGTTTCGAAAGTAAACTGTCAATTCGTTCGCTCTAATGTTCATAAAAAAAATAAATCGTTTTCCCAGAATTAAGTTGCCATGAAATTGGCCAAAGCCCAAATTTCTGCAACATTTTTGGCATAAGTGTGACTTCCTGCGAATTTAGTTATAGCTAGGAATATTGGGAGAAAAGTCGGCCAACGGTCGGAGAATTCTGCGACTGTTGGCAACACTGGTCTCTCGCTGTCTGTGCCCCGGCGGATATCTCTTAAACCGTTTGATTAAAAGACGAAGACGTGACCATGATGTCGCAGAGGAAGCAGCTGAGAAAACGTTTTTCTTTGTCTAATTAAGGCGGACATCACCTGTTGCTCTTTGTTATACAGATAAATAGTGTAGGAAAGGGAAGTACGTGACACGAGGATGAAATTACTTCTGCAAAATGTACATCTGTGCTCCTTACTTAAGAAAACTAATATTGTCGGCAACTCTTTAAGATCTTCTTAAATACTGGGGTCTAACAAACTCTCGCAAAGGAAGCAGCTGGGCGAATCTTCTTTTTATTTATTGAAGTGAGAAAAAGAAATTGCCTACGTATTTTTGTCATACCAGGGACCCATTAATTTCCTGTAATGTCTTGCCATTCAGGGGGCTTGTCATTTCCTATGCTTCTATGTTGCTATGTTGCCCGAACCTCTCCTTGTTTCCAAAAATTCCGCTTGGGTCGAAGCGGCGTTCTTGCTTGCCTCATTGGACGTGAGGCCAAAGAGACTCCTCCCTCAACGCGGAAGCTCTTCTCCAGCAGCCAATCCCAAATTTTGTCTATCTGGATAGTCGGGTGTTCTATCCCCGTGGGTATTTCTCGAACTATCTTACGTCCGGTCAAGAGCGCATGAGAAATATTTTATTGTCAAGTCCCCTGAATGGCGAGTCATTACAGGAAATGTATGGGTCCCTGGTCATACAGAGATATTATGTTGGAAACGGGGAGATGCGACAGTCTTTAACTTACCTTAAATCGCACTTGCTAGCGACGAGACTGTGTAGCCTGCTAACGTCACCGGTGCTTACAATGCGGAAATTGACGCTGGATCCCTGTAACTACTGTTCCAGGTCAAGTCTTTCCAGGCACTGTCTACTCTTCGCTTGAATGCATCGGTCGTTTCAAGACCCCTCTTGCTTATTCTGCCGTTTATATTAACCCTAGCTCTCTTATGGAATCATAAGCTTCCAAAATCGCCGCCTTTCGCCATTGTTTCGTTTTGTACATACGACTTTTTAGCGCTTTCTCGGCTTTGCCGAGTTTTGCTAGTCACGCAACGCAGACGTCGCCGAAAGCTTCAACGTCCGCCTACAACTCTTTCACACATAGGGACACTAAACGCTTCAAAGTGTCAGGTTTATCAGGTCTCCAGATCTTCTGTTTTGGAATTCTTTTCTTTTGCTTGTTTCCCACTTTTTATGGCACTTGCCTTCCGGCCAACTGCCATATACCGATCACTTTTCCGTCGGTCGGTCGGTCTGTCGGTCGGTCAGTCCGGTGATCGCGAGTTAGGGTACTTCCAGATGTGCTAGGACGATGAAACTTGGCAGGCATATGAGGGACCCGACCAAACTAATTTAGAAATAGTCACTTCCCCGATCCGACCATCGTGGGGGGAGGGAGGGGAGCCGGAATCCGGAATTTAGGGGCATGCATAACTTTCAAACGGGTGATCGGATCTTAATGAAACTTGATATTTGGAAAGACGTAATTTCTCAGATGTCCCGATTCAGGTCCGGATCGAATCCGATTAATGTGGGGGGGGGGAGTCGGAGGGGGGAACCGGAAATCATGTGACACGCTTAGACTGGAGCGATCGGGAAGAAACTTGGTGGGAGGAACAAGCACATACCCTAGGTACGTCATTGACAGAGCCGGACCGGATTGTGCACTGTGGGGGGAGTTGGAGGGGGGTTCCGGGATTCCGGTGATACGGAGTTAAGTTACTTCCAGGTGTGCTAGGACAATGAAATTTGGCAGGCAAATCAGGGACTCGACTAGATTAACCTGAAAATAGTCAACTTCCCGATCCGACGATCGTGGGGGGAGTGACGGGAGGGGGAATCCGGAATCTTGAGGTATGTATAACTTCCGAACGGGTGATCGGATCATAATGAAACTTGATATGTAGAAAGATCACATGTCTCGGATGGCCAGTTTGAAGTCCAGACCAGATCCGATGAAGGTGGGGGGGGGGGGTCGGAGGGGGGAACCGGAAAACTTGTGACACGCTTGGAGTGGAGCGATCGGAATGAAACTTGGTGGAAAGAACAAGCACAAGCCCTATGTACGTAAGTGACAGAACCGGACAAGATTCGGGCACTGTGGGGTTAAGGTACTTCCAGACGTGCTAGGACGATAAAACTTGGCTTGAAAATTAGAGACTTGACATGATTGGCTTAGAAATAGTTAGTTCCCTGGTCCGACCATCGTGGGGGGAGTGGAGGGAGGGAGAATCCTGAATCTTGAGGTATGTATAATTTTTGAACGGGTGATCGGATCTTAATGAAACTTGATATTTGGAAAGAACTCATGTCTCAAATGTCCTATTTAAAGTCCGGATGTAATCCGATGAATGTTGGGGGGGGAGGTGGAGGGGAGAACCCGAAATCTTGTGACACGCTTAGAGTGGAGCTATTGGGACGAAACTTGGTTGGAAGAACAAGCAGAAGCTCTAGATACATCAGTGACAGAACCGGACCGGGTTCGGGCACTGTGGGGGGAGTTGGAGGGGGTCCAGAATTCCAGTGATCGCGAACAAGGTACTTCCAGATGTGGTAGGACGATGAAACTTGGCTTGGAAATCAGACACTTGACAAGATTGGCTTAGAAATTGTCAGTTCCCAGATCCGACCATCCCTTACTAATCGCAACCACAACGTAAAAAAAATACTTTTTAGCAAAATACACATTTTCGTGATCCCTATGAGCCCATGATCATTTTTGCCTTAAGGGTTTTGCTCACAAGTGATTTCCTTAAAGTACAAACAACACTTTTGAGTAAAATATACATTTTCGTGCTCCCGATGAGTTCATCATGTTTTTTACTTCAAGAGTTTTGATTACAAATGATCACAACAAACCCACAAATTGACGAATTCCTACTTTCATCCTCTGGGCCAGCCTTGCAAGTGCCATATGAGCTTCCAGCTCTTGTTATTCATGTTGTGTTCAGTTTTCAAACATTTTGCGTCCACATTCCGCGACGGAGAGCGGGAAGGCTGGATGGAGTTGACAAGCGCTAACAAGAAATTAGCTTTTTGCACCTGGCAAGTTATGGTATTTTCGAAAACGATGTTTCCGAGCCATTTCATCGTGAAAAGATCATTTCTAGTAAGAGTTTTGCTTTAGGAAATTCTTTCTTGTCTTTAACTTTCATTGAACTTTTTCAGCATCACTGCTGGAGCTGCGGGGAAGTCGTCTGTCATCGCTGTATCTTTGGTAAGGTCCCCTTACCAGGTCATGCGAGTATGTCCCCTGTACCAACGTGTCGCGAGTGTGTCAAGCGAATACGAAGATGTTCGTCGTCTTCTCTGCAGTCACCGTGAAACCTGAAGAAGAAGAATATTTTAGTATAGTAGCGGAAATGTGATTTCGGGTTGAGCTGGTTCCAAACAACGCTCCTTCTAAGAACTGCCTTCCTCAAGGACGCTAGATGGACCTGCGTCGACTTATGAAAATTCGCCATATTCCAGTTCAGCGCTTCAAATCGAACTGGTTTCTGTAATGCCTTGGGCAGACGTTCAGGGTCGGTTGCTCGCTGAGTGGAATTGCTTCCCGGATTTTCGGCACCAAAAGTTGAGATTGTTTCAACTTGACAACAAAAAATGTATAAAATTCATCGGGAATCCTGATCGTCTCTTCCCAGCATTAATCCCCGCGGGAGTCATTATCAGCACTTGTCCACAGAGATATTAAAATAAGTTCTCAAGTGGATGAGTAGAACCTCTGCAATCACAAGCGATGGAAACGTTGTACTGTCTTAGGAGCTATTTTTTCTGCTCATTGCCTTCTGGGTCTTGTCACGACAAACTATATTATCAAGAACAGTTCAAAACGAATCACACTCCGTTTCAAGGACCCCGTATGGATCCTCTCTCTCGGGGGTCAGACTTTTATAAACTTTCCAAACCTTTTTCAGTTGTGGTCGTCCTTTTCATTCCCTACAAAAAGAATCTTCTGTTTTATGTCCACATACTTGAGAAAGTTTCTAATTTTATTGTTTTGACGTTGTTTTGCTGCTAAATCTGAATTTCCCGCCAAAATTGAGCCACAAAATGGACAATCACCTCGGCAGTTGTTTGTCGAATTTGAGCCACAAAGCGAGCCACGAAAATCTTGTTGGTCGCGGAAACACACTTGTGGGCCGCACAGAAGGCCGCGGAAACACTCTTTTCGAGCCACAATCGACCCACAAACTGTTTGTGGGAGCACGGAAAAACGCCTTATGATGGACTTTCAGAAACTAGTCCGTTTTGAGCGCTGAAGGCGAATTTTATTCATGTGACGCGGAAACTTGGAATGGAGCCAGCAAACGAAAACAGAGTGTGTCGCGAAAGTCAAGTGGAAATCGTATCTGACATCAAGGGCCAACGACGTGTTGCTCATATTTATTTACAATAGTATTTGACCGCGCTAAACGGACAAGTCAGTTGAAATTTATTCAGCGATATTCCCCCCCTTCTTAGCAGCTCATCTTCAGGCTCAAAGCTAGAAAAAACTTATCAAGAATCCTCTTCAGGCTCGAAGCTAGAAAAAAACTGTGATAGCTGACGTACCCGTTTAGCGCAGTTAAACATGTTTTGCAGTCAGCATGTGCTGGAGAAATATTTAGTTACAAGGGCCTCTCTATCAGCATGATTTATGGGAAATCTTTGTTTCCCTCTGCCTGATCTAATTTGGGCAGATAGAACATTGAATCGGCCATTGCTGCCATCTAGAAAATAAGAACGCACTAATTTCTTTTAATTTTCGAACATGAGTGCTAATCAGTGGCAGCCGTCAGTATCTGGAAGAAATCTGGAAAGTGAAGCCGAAACCGCAAGGTCAGCCGGCTCATAAACTAGCAGATCTTTCCAGACCGTCAGAATCGCCCTTAAATTTAGAAGTGATGTTAGGGTGATGACAATTCTTTGTTTTAGTGATTGAAGAACAATTTGTTTGTAAAAAAATGTTGTTTTTCCTCAGTCGGTTTGTGGTGAGGGGCCACAGCTGGCCACAACTGTCCTTGGCAACAGCTGTCTGTTAGTTGTTATCCAGTCAAGACCTGAACCATTTAGCATTCCTCTTTTCTATGATGTGTTTGGTATGATTGAATCGTTCGCCCTTCTTTTAAGGCACTAGGCCCACCCCGATAAAAAATTTGTCGCATGTGTAGTTGTATGATAGTTGTACGAAAAAGTTGCATTTATTGATATGTAATAGTACAGAATACTTTCATTTAATATGCCCCCCAATGTTGTCACCCAGTCGGTAAAAAATAACCGAGTCGCCACGAAGCGCCGCGACTTTCCGTAAATAAAGTCGATTTTTTTTCTTGGAAACAGTCGATTTTTCTTAAAAATAGTCGGTTTTTCTGAAAATCAGTCGATTTTTTGTGAAAACAGTCTTTTATTTCTTAAAAAGAGTCGTTTTTTTCTGCCAAAACAGTCGGTAAAAATGACCACCGAGTCGATAAATACCCCCCCCCAAAAAAAAAAAATTGCCAGTAACGCCTCTGCTGTATGCTATTAAAACTTACAACTCCATATAACTAATTCTTGAAAATTTTTCATCGGGACTAGATGAGTTTTCCGCGGCGCTTTTGTATGGCACACATTTCTTAGTGTTTGTCACTGAAACAAGAGTGCGTGCAGTCGAACCACACGTTGAAACTCGCAGAAACGTCGTTTCGTCCTTTTTATTTTGATACTATAGAGAGATTTCACCCTACCCGAAGAAAACGGATATTTCTACACCGTCATCGGCGGGATCATAACAAAGAAAATTAACATTATGAGGTATAGGACTTTCAACTTTGAGACTAAATTACCGGCCTTGTATAGCTGCTGTGAGTCAGAGAGTTGTTGTAATTGTTATCTGGCTTCTTCTTGTTGGAATAGTACAACTTTTGCAAAGTAACGTTCTTTTTTATGAGAGTTTGAAGGCTTCAAAGTTTGTCAACAAGACGAAGCTCAACAAAGGCTCGCGTCCTATTGGTCGGTTGTGACGCGCATTTCAAGGAACGCGTCACAACCGACCAATAGGATGCGACTTCCTCTTTGCATACACACTTTGAAGTCTTCAAACTCTCATAAAAAAGAACATTAATTTGCAAAAGTTGTATCATTCCAACAAGAAGAAGCCAGATAACAATTACAACAACTCTCTGACTCACAGCAGCTATCCAAGGCCGGTAATTTAGTCTCAAAGTCGAAAGTCCTATGCTTCCTAATGTTAAATTTTTTTGTTATTCTCTCGTCCGTTTTCTTCAGGTAGGGTGAATTCTCTCTATAAATAAAAGAGCAAGTTTGCGCTATTCTGGAATACAAGGATCCTCAGTTTTGTTTCTATCTACTTCCTGGATCCAACTTGCTGTCGGTCCCTTCTGCCTCTCTTTTCATCCGATATCCATCTTGAATGCCAGGACGCTACTGCTGCCTGCCCGACTTTGATCATCTCGCCGTGCAGTAGCTCCTCGTCTCGTATCTTCAGACTGTTGTTACCTGCTATTTGTTGGAGGGAGGGTGGCGATTTGAGACAGTGGCAGGTTCTTCGGAGTAGCAAAATTTTTGCTAAATTTGAATTTCCCGCGAAATTTTGAGCTGGAAAACGGAACGTCCCCTCGACAGTTGTTTGTCAAATTTGAGCCGTATAGTGCGAGCAACAAAAAACTTGGTCACGGAACTCTAGTTGTGGGCCACATAAACGATCTCGGAAACACTCTTCGAGCCACAGCCTCTTTGTCGGACCGCGGAAAAACGCCTTGGGACTTCTTCCCAGGATAAGCTCCCACAAACAGTTTGTGGGTCGATTGTGGCTCAAAAATAGTATTTTTGCGGCCTTTCGCCGCAAAGATTTGCACCAAAAAGATTTGTGTGGCTCGCTTTGTGGCTCGAATTTGACAAACTGCCGAGGTGATTGTCGATTTTGTGGCTCGATTGTGTCGGGAAATTCAAACTTAGTAGCAAAATAACGCCAAAACAATAAAATTAAAAACTTTCTCAAACATGTAAGTGTGAAACTGAGGATCCTTTTTGCACGGGATGGTAAAGACGAATCTGGAGTTCTATTCATTGAGATTTTATAGGAATTTTATTTTCAGACATTTGAAATTACCACCCGAAAAATTGACAAAACAGCCTTTCCGCGAGTCTCCAACTTGTGGCTCGACTTTGTGTCACACAATCATAGTTCCGCGACAAACACTCAGAAGTGTGTGGCCCATAACTGTGTCGCGGAAAAACGCCTTATATGACCAAGTCCGAAACACGCCAATGGTCCTCGGGAAGAACAAGAAATGTCACCCAAACGAGCCCTTATGATTCAAATCCCGTGTAAACCAATCAACAAGGTTTTTTGTCGTGACGTTTGTGGCTCTTCTCTGGGCACACGGTGATTCTTCATGGGCACGAAGAGTTAGTCATTAAGAGTATTCTTGAATCTAACATTGCATATCTTTGGAAAAAGCCCCTGTAGAACAAAATATTGGTACTACCAGGGACCCATAAATTTCCTTTACAGGGGGCTTGTCATTTCCTATGCTTCTATGTTGCTATGTTGCCCGACCCTTGCCTACTTTCCAAAAATCCCACTTGGGTCGAATCGGCATTCTTGTTTGCTTCATTGGACGTGCACGCCAAAGAGACTCCTCCCTCAAGGCGCCATCAGCCAATCCCAAATTTTGTCTATCTGGCCTTGGACGTGATTGGACCGTGGGTATTTCTCGAACTATCTTCCGGTCAGTCAACATAGCATCAGAAATCTCGTATTGACAAGCCCCCTGAATGGCGAGGCCATACAGGAAATTGTGGGTTCCTGGCACTACTCTGTCACAAGTTTGAGTAACACATTTGCGCATCCTTGTATTCCACGTCATGACAATGAATCTGTCATGACCACTTTAAGCGTTGCTGTCGCGAGGCAAAAAGTCTGTTGGAGCACTTTTCAGTATTCTGTTTCGCGAAACTGTAACATCTAAATGCGTTTAACATAAGGCCGTGTTATCTGTTATCAAACTTCTGACAGTGTGATGGTTCAGGCTAGTTACCGTTCCTAAAAATCTGCTTGTTTCCAGAGTGTCCTCTGTGTAACTGGAAAGTAAAGGTGAACGAGAAAATTGTATTGTTTTTATGCCTTCGAAATCTCAAATTTTTGCTACGGAATTCATCTTCGGTCACGAGTTTAGTGTTATTTTCTTATTGTGGTACACTGTCAGAAGTTTGATAACAGATAACACGTGTTTGCCCATCCTTGTGTTAAACGGTATGAGAAAATATCTGTTGGACCCTTTTAGTTGTTATGTTTCGATACAAACCTTCTGTTATGACAATTTCAGGATTTAAGAGTGTTACGTTTCGCAAAAATACAAGATTTAGAAGGGTTATGTTATGCATATAAATATATCTGTTATGACAGAGAAACCTTCTGCTTTAGTAATTTCAAGTGTTAAAGAGTGTTATGTTTCGCAAAAAGACAACATTTAAAAGGGTTATAACAGATGTATTATGATAATGTTTGACACAAGGATAGCAATCATTTGCTATCTGTTATCAAACTTCTGTCAGTTTACTGTTTTGTTCTTATTTTCCGTTATGAGTGTTTCGCGCTTTTTGTTTGTTTAACCTTTAGCATGTGATTTATTTAGGATTGACTCGACTCAATATTTTTTTGTTCGAGAGATGCCAGCACGTTGCGTTCCGCATTATGTCTTTCGTCACCGAATTAATATGTATAAACAAAAAAATAATGTTGAAGAAGACCTAACTGCATGTGTTTCTGTTCAGATGTTCTAAGCAGAGCAAAATAACGCTAGAGAGTAGCGCCAAGACTTGGAAAAAGTGACACACTCGAACAATAGCGATACTAGCACCAATAGCGGTAGTGAACGTTCCTACTAAAACTCGATCAGTCGTGCACCAGCGCTGGCTCCAATAACTTCATATTCTGAAAACAACAAAAAAAAAGATAAAACCTCCATTGTTTACTTGATGTGTGCAGATCGCATCTTAGCTTTACTAGAAATTTTTAAACCCGCAAGTTTTTCTCGCTTTAAATGACACAAGCGTAGTGGGCAGCGCTGTGAGTATGACGCGTTTGCGGAGCATGGAAAGCATAGGTCTTGGCACTACTCCCTAGTGTTACTTTGCTCTGGTTCTAAGGTAGTTGACCACTTCACAAGCTATCTATATTTACATAAAAATACACACGGCTTCGGCTGTTTTTAGCCTTTTTCCATGCCCCTTGCCTTACATGACAATCATGGCAAAATGTGCATAACCGGTCTGCGGTCAGGGAAACAAAAGCCGCGTTCGTTTTCGTCGTTTGTCGTTGCCGGTACGAAAAATGTCGGTTTTAATTTATCCATATTAGCATTTTCTTTGACACGTTGTATGAACGTCGTTTTGTGAACGAACTAGAACTGGCTTAATATTTGCAACAGCAGCCGCAACAAGGTACAAAAATGGATTTTATCATAACAGGCCCACGATTACAAGTTTAATTTTTTTTTTCTCCGCCTCAGTTCCTCGTTCCAAGAACGATGAATGAAACGGCAGTTCATCCGAACAAAGAAAACGCCTTTTTTTTCGGCCGTTCAACGTTCATGCCGTTTATGAACAACGTTGTAAAGAAAACGCTTATAGTGAACCGACGGTTGGGACGACGAAAATAAATGCGGCTAATAGTTTTTTTTTTTTGTATGAACTTCCTATCTTCAGCCTGAATTGAACCATTCCCGAGTGGGACCGAAATGCCATTGGAATAAATCTCGGCTTACTTATTCGTTCAGCGCAGTCAAATATCATTACGTTTGCGCATGTTACTCATACCAACAGTCAACAGAAGGGTTAAATCGTATATAGGATGTAAGAAGTAAGTAAGACTTTATTCTTCAAAAAGGGAACATTGGTAGAAAGCAGTGCTGTAGCAGTGCTACTACGTAAAGGAACAGTAAACTTGACTACGCAACTTTCGGCCATCGAATCGCCCGGGGGGGGGGGCTTAGATAAATGTACAGGGACTTATTGTCGACAGGACCCCCCTTCTTTGTTATCTCGAAACCCCTCCTTATTGTTCCCAGAGCTAGCTGGCAGGGCCTTGCCCCTTATGCACTGTAATTATGCACTCATACACTGTAAAAGTTCGGCTTTTTCTGTGTTGACAACATACTAACATACCGGTCAAAATGGTCGTGGGTTCGAGTCCTACTCCCCGCACACAAACCTTTTTTTTTTTTTTTTTCTACTAACTCAAAAGTCGAATTCTCGGAAACTGCCCAGAAACTGCGATGGTCGTAACGAGAATTTTTCTTACTCTCAATATCGACTCAGGGTACATTCTTGATATGTTAGCTAGCTCCCCGAGTCAAGTTTGAGTCAAGTTTTCTGTTCCTTTACGACCATTGCAGTTTCCGGCGTCTTTATCTACAATATATTGACTGCAGCAAATCTCTTCCGAATATTAAGAAACAACTTCATTCTATTTAAATAAATTCAAGAACCAATGATAAATTCAAATTTAAAGTAAATCGTTAACTATTACATTTTTTGGGTGGATTCCTCACAAGTTGCCGGCCATTGATTACCCTTGCTTGCGCATCGTTGTTTTTTTTTGTGGGTTTTCGGGTTGATCTTTGCCGAGTGTCGGTGTGTTTGAGGGGCGGATTCCCGTCTATAATAGTGGTGAGTCATGGAATTTATTTATTTATATGATTATTATATGTTAAATAGATCTGTTCTTTTATTGTACCGGGTTTTGGTGAATCGACCTTGTGTCTCCGGCTTAACCCTATGTATGATAATTTTATACTGAAGCGTAAATTAAAACCTTGAACCTTCCGAGAATTTGACTTTTGAGCAAAAGGTTCGTGTGCCGCCACTAGGAATCGAACCCCGGCCGTCTAGTCGGGGAGGTCGTTACTCTGTAGTCTACATGTAAAAAGGCGAACTTTTACAGTACATGAGTGCATAATTACAGTGCATAAGGGGCAAGAGCCTGCCAGCTAGCTTTGGGAACACTAAGGAGGGCGAGAGACAGTTCGAGATGACAAAGAAGGGGGGCCTGTCGACAATAAGACCCTGTATATTTATCCAAGCCCCCTGGGCAATTCGATGGCCGAAAGTTGCGTAGTCAAGTTTACTGTTCCTTTAAGCAGAGGTGGTGGACTCGGACTCTGGACTCGGTCTCGAGACGTCTCGAGACACCTTTTTCTGGGACTCGGACTCGTCCTTTGTGGAAGAGGACTCGGACTCGTCTCGTCTCGAAATCCGGCCGAGTCACCCGAGTCCAAGAGACGTCTCGGACAAGCAAATTCATCCGTGACTGGAATCAAAGTCTAAGTTGGTAAAGAAGAGGGTATTTAGGGCTAGATTTGTAATTTGATGGACAGGTCGATCTCTACCTGCAGCTGGCAAGTGAACATTCAGCTGAAGACGGCGATGCCCTGTCTTTCTGGCATCAACACAAGGAAAAGCTAAACATATTGCATCCTTTGGCAAAGCGGATTCTTGCGATTCCTGCCTCAAGTGCCCCTATAGAGCGCATCTTCAGTTCTGGAGGAATTTACATGCGACCACACAGAGCTAAGATGAGGTACGACTACCTTGGTGCGCTTGTTTTTTTTTTAAGTGTAACACTGATTGATGATTTTTTTTATAATTACTCTGTATTTGAAGATTATAGTTTATAGTTTGGCAAAAACAAATTGTTAGGACTCGGGGCGTGACTCGGTCTCGAGACGTCTCGAGACACCTTTTTCGCGGACTCGGTCTCGTCTCGTCTCGAACGATTTGGTTCGCGGACTCGGTCTCGTCTTGACTCGTGAGCGTCACTTCAGTCTCGCTCTCGGCTCGGACTCGATCACAGCGGACTCGCAGCACCTCTGCCTTTAAGTAATAAGTACTTTTTGAAAAGTACTTCAGTGCTCAGGTGCTTAGGTAGGCTTAGGTTTGCCAAACAAAAATAAACATAATGCCTGATCGAAAGATCAACAACTGAAAACGACGAACGTTAGCCTACTATCTCATGCGAGGGCATAAATAATATCAAGCTTTTGGGATCTCAAAAGTAGTGACGGAAACCTATGACTTCGTGTGTGCCTACCCATCTGTCTGTTAGCACGACACCCCTTGAAGGGGCTAGGTAGGCTATCTTGTTCAGACTTGGTGTGAGGGTCCATTGGGTGAGAGTACAGGTCTTTCGCGGGTGGGCCCTGACCTCTATTTAAGGGTGGGGAGGGCCAAAGGACAGGTCATTTGCCACGTAGCCTTCTATTTTTTTTTTTGGGGGGGGAGGGGGTTTTAATCTAAGATTTAATATACGGGTGAGAAATAAGTTGAAACAGCATCTTAATTTTGTTTTCGTCCTGGACAAATATTTCACACAGAATCTGGCACAAAAAAAAACTTTCGGTAGTGCTTATAATTCCTTGATCAAGTGGTTTCGAGTGCCGGTAAGCTGACATGCTGGATGAATCTGTTGGGTTTATTGTGCTTGGTCGATAGTATGGACGAAGTCAGGTGAAGACCAGAAACTCAATAGGCCACGTGTTGGGTCTTTATTCGGATTCGCCGGAATCCAGTGAAACTGGGAACCTTCACTTTCTACTTCACAAAGTTCTAGTAATGCACCCTTCAAAGTTGCGACGTTCCAACTTCCAAGTAACGTATTTTTATTGCAAGCCTGTAAGACACCGCCGAATTTTGTTCGGTAATTACACTGCTTGCGAAAACGAACCCAGTAAAGACCGCTTTTGTTTTTTATATTTTTACTTTCTATTCGAAAAGGCGCTCTTTTCGAGCTTGCACTGCACTGGAAACGCAGAGGCACATCTAATCAAAGCAATAATCAACTTGCAGAAGAAATAAGCCGCGAAAGCACGGTTGCCACTTCATTAAAATAAAATTCAGTAGTCAGGTAGCAAAAATGTACTATCAAAGAAGAAAGTACTTTTCTTGTGTCGCTGGACTTCAGTCACTCTTGAAAAAAGAGTACAATTACTCGAAAATTACTACTATTTCCTGCGAAAGTAAAAAAAAAATGTATCGTAAGAGGTACAACTGTACTATCGGCGGCAACCCTGCGTGAAAGCCGGAGCTGAACTCGCCAGTGTTGCCAGATTGGCTTATTTTACGCCACACTGGCTTATTTTGTTGGTGACTGGCGTGAAAAATTTTGGAACTGGCTTGTGGCTTAAAACTTGGCTATTTTTATTTTGAGCTGGCTTATTTTTTGGCGTGATTTGCTTTTTCGGGAAGAAATCATATGTTTTGGCAATGCATTTGAGATGAATCCGATTCTCGAACGAAGTTGGAGCCTCTATGCTCACGAAAGGTCAAAATCACGTATTAACTCTGTATTCAAAATACGAATCAACCGCGGCGCGGCAGTGCGGTGAAGTTTTCAAATCCTAAAAGAATCTCTGAATGAATCGAAATGTTGACATTAAAACGCCTTGGGTCACAGAGTATCATTATAGTAATCAGAGGTCTGAAGGTCGGGCTTCACTACCCAGATTTTTCGCCCGGATTCTGGGTTCTGTTTTCTTCGATACCGGTATGGGTAGTGAAGACAGGTCTGAAACGGTCTGAAAGTACCCCGGACGCCGCGTCCGGGAATCTGGTAGAAAAATCTACCAGATTCCCGGATTCTGGGTGAAAAGAAGCGGGAATTTGAAAGTAGGTTTCATTTGACTTGGAGAAATTATTGTGCTGAGGTGGTAAAATCTAAGAAAATGACAGAAGTGCTGAAAAATGCCCAAAAGTGGACTGTTGAAGAGACATTTGATTTGATTTCTGTTTGGGACCGTCTTCACATAATCCGGACCCCAGATTCTGGGGCGTCTGGGTAATGAAGCCCGACCTTGACTCAGTGAAATTATGCGATACAGAAATTGCAGCACACACACGGACAGTGCTCGAACTAACACAGGAGAAGTCGAGCCGGTGGGCGTCCTCGTCATTAATTTTCCCCGTACTAATGCACAGGAAAGTAAGCACGGTCGAGCATTTTCTGGAGATAGCGCGCGGGAATTTCTGTAAAGTTTCTAGAGTTCCACATGAGGTAGCGGGTGGCCCGTATCCAGGAATTTATTTCGGGGGGGGGGTGGTGCCCGCGGAGTTTATTTCGGGGGGGGGGGTGCCCACGGGTCGGATCAAAAAGTACAAAAAATACATAGATCAGAGGTTAAAGCCTACAAAAAACCATTACTTTTGTGGGTTTCGGGGGGGGGGGTCGAACGCCCTAACCCCCTGGATATGGCCTCGGGTAGCGGTTTCTCGCAATTCTACTAAATCCAGCCTCAAAATAATCTCTATACTGGAACTGAACTTCCTCAAGCCAGGGAACGAACTGGAAGGTGGATAATGCCTGTAGGATCAAAGGACATGAATAGTGGTGAGTTTTTCTAAAACAGCCTTCAAAACTTGGACACCTTTAAAAGTAAAGCTAGGTTTTGGGCAAAAAATTGTCTGGCTTATTTTTGGCTTGTTTTTCAAAGGCTGCGGCTTACTTTTTGGTTCACGACCTGGCAACACTGGAACTCGCTGACGGCCTGCACTGCACTAGTTGCACTCAGTGTTTCCACTTCTACGGATTTTTCCGTAGATCTACGGAATTTGATGTCTCTCTACGGACAAAAGAACGCAGTTACGGAATCTACGGAATACCTACGGAAAAACCGGAATCCTATTGAAAATGTTATTTTGTACTAATATTCACCCTTCCCTTACAAATTCTTCTGCTACTTCAACTAGTATTTAATATTTAAACTAGTACTTAATGGCCATGTCGTATTTCGACGAAAATCGGCCCAGATTTGCATCATATCATCACTGAATCTGTTAGGTTCGTTCCTAAAGTATTTTGTAAAGATGAAAACCCTTACAGAAAAAAAAATTTTGGAGAGCCTTACTGGCCAGCAAAAGAGAATAAAAGTTTCAAATCTGGGCGAAATTTCAATCTTGTACCTGTGAATGATTACGACAGAAAAAGCTGCCGGGTTTTTGCGGTCATGTACTTGGACCATGAGACTTTTGTGGCACCTAGTGGCTTACGGAAAATTCTACTGAATCTCAAACGCCATCTACGGATTTTCTACGGAAAACTTCCGACATTTAACGGATTATAAAAAGGAGCTAGTGGAAACACTGGTTGCACTACGCTGAAGCAAATCCTGGACCTGGAGCATAGAGAAGAAATTCTGGAAGCTCCATTAAACAACACAAACAACAACTTTTGTTTTTGTTGACTAACTAAAACTAGGCTAAAGTTTTCTGTGATAAGAGCTTGAACAAGCTGAGGGAGTCTGAAATTTCGCTGTCACAAACAGTCCTGAACCATAACTGAGCCAACAAAGTTTTGTTTCTTTGGGCCAGCTTTGGGCTAGAGCAAGCGCCCAGTCAGTCTGTGCTGACTTACTTAGTGCAGACTTAGTGTTAGTGTGAACCTATAGCCTACTATTAGGCAATAGAGAAGAAATTGCCAACTGAGAAGAGATTTCCAAACAATTGCAACACACCCATTTTCGTAGAGGTATTGTAGCCTCAACTACAAGTTTGATTGAAGTTACAAATAAGGTAAACCAAAGAAATGTGTATTTTTTTGCATTTTTTTTTGCTGTTTGCATGATCCTGGTTATGGTAGCGTTCCAGAGACGTAATATACAGGAGGGGTACCTGACCTCGTTTTTACGCAACCTCGAATTTTGCCGCGAAAATGTTAAAATGAAACTTCCATGCTATCCTGACAGTCAAGAAGCAAAATTCGATTTTTTTGTTCAACAGTTATGTCCCAGAATATTACAATTATTTGTCTTTTCTCTGTTTTGAACCTGGTTTAAAAAGGGATTTTCTGGTTTTTAGCTTTATTACCTCTATCTTTTTCACCTCTTTGCAAGCAATCTGACCTCATGCAAAAATGGGTGTAACTGTTTGAAAATCAAAATATATTTAACTAGAAATATTGAAGTAAAGGTTATTTCCCCAACATGTAAACCATTCTATTAGCTTCACTCTAGTATTTTTTGTCATGTTTTTTGGTTCCTTTTTAAGCCAGATAGATTTCACTAAAAAAAAGATTTCTCTGGAAATTTGAAATCTTGTCTGAGGTTGGGTACCTCTCCTGTAGTTATGATCGTTACTATTCTTGTTATTATTGCCGTTCTGGAGCACTCTGTGATAAGTAAGGTTCCTTAAATTGGTTCCTCCCACTTATTATTGTTGTTCCAGGACTGTTATGATCGTTACGATTTACTTATGATGTTCGTGAGCATCATAAGTGATAAAAACTATCGGTTCTGCAGGAACTCCCGTAAGAACGATGACATAAATACGCGTTGTTATTACAGGAGAGGTACCCAACCTCCGACAAGATTTCAAATATCCAGAGAAATCTTTTTTTTTAGTGAGATATATCTGGCTTAAAAAGGAACCAAAAAACATGACAAAAATACTAGAGTGAAGCTAATAGAATAGTTTACATGTTGGGGATATAAATTTTAATTCAATATTTCCAGTTAAATATAATTTTCTTTTCAAACAGTTTCACCCATTTTTACATGAGGTCAGATTGCTTGCAAAGTGATGAAAAAGATAGAGGTAATAAGGCTAATACCCAGAAAATCCCTGTTTAAACCAGGTTCAAAACAAAGAAAAGACAAATAATTGTAATTAATTGAGATTTTGCTTCTTGACTGTCCGGATAGCACTGAACTGTCATTTTAACATTTTCGCGGCAAATTCGAGGTTGCGTAAAATCGAGGTCATGTACCCCTCCTGTACTTATTTGCGTTCCAGAGAGTGTGATAACTACGACAATACGACGATCGCCCGTCCTCTTATCATCATAACTTGTACGGTAATAACTTCACTGGAACGCTATCTATGTAAAGTAGAGGTATGCTTATGTGAACAGTTACTTTAATGTGAACACTGCAGTTTTGGGCTAAATGGTAGACTGAAGATCCAAAATATCTGTACAGGTGTCTTCAGCTGCCCTTCTTACCTACTTTTGCTAACTGGTAGTTAGCTTTAGACACAGCAAGTGCATGGAAATGGCAAAGTTCGAAGTCAACAAACATTCACATAAGCATACCTCTACTGTACTGTAGTAGGTGGGTTTTATGACACTTGCAGGTTCGCTGAGTGCCATATGCCAATCACTTTTCGTTTGATCAGTCTCTTCTCGAGTAAGTTAGAGTACTGTATTGTAGAGGAGGGGTAGGGTGAAGTCGGGAAAGTCCGGCCACAGGGTAAGTCCGGCTATTTCACCTCTCGTCTGTGTTTTTTGGGATTTATTGTGGCTGACTAGCCTCTTTTAGGGTAGCGCTTGGGAACAGTGTCGGAGATTACCACCATTGTATTTACCTCGCGGAGATACAACAGGTTGAAAATTCGAGGACTGGCATTTCTACGGTTCCAGGGTAGGGGACTCCACTAAAGTCAGTTTTTCTCGGAGATGCTATCAGTTGTAGCTTTTTTGGAAGTGTACTTAGAATCTATGGTAATTGACGAGTTCCCCAGAATATTTCCACATTTTACTCTACATAGCTGCTTGACATAGATGGATGGCCGGACTTACCCCCAAAAAGAACGTGTTTTGGGTAAGTGCTTCCCCCGTACTAACGGCCGGCCGTACCGTGACTAAGGGAAAATCAATGGTTCTTACATGTGGTGGCTTCTGTTGATGATATAGTCTGATTTAGAGATGCATTCATAGTGGTTGCAGCATGCTCTACAAGATGTCAGGCTCCAGTTATTTTTATCTTCAAAAGTTAAAAAGATAGATGGGGTGGCCGTACTTACCCCAGATTTGGGGTAAATCCGGCCATCCTGAGGTGTCCTAGTTAGAAAGACCACGGAACTCAACTGAGTGAAGTTATCACGAAACCTAGATATGCAAAATATCGGCAAGAATGTCAACTAGCCTAGAGATACTTCAATCCGAGTCCGACATTCAACAGCAAATCTTCCATCACGCTTTTGAAGAAAAAAGCAAGTAAATGGCCGGACTTTCGCGAGTTCACCCTATCCAACCTCACCTCAGACAAGATTTCAAATTTCCAGACAGCAGAGAAGTATTTCCTTCAGAATAATCCATCTGGCTTAAAAAGGAACCAACAAATATGACAAAAATACTAGATTGAAACTAGTTGAATGGTTTACATATTGGATTAATAACTATTGCTTCAGTATTTCTAGTTAAACTTATTTTTCTTTTCTAACAAGATTACTTTGTCTTTATTCTAACCTTAACTCAATTGACTTAAAAATGATGAAAAAGGAAGAGTTAGCAAAGTCAATAGCCAGAAAACAGGATTTAAAAATGCTCCAGATGGAGAAAAAGGCACAGAATTTGAATATTTTTGGACACATGACTTTGAAAAAAGTCATATTTTGCCTCTTGACTGTCAGGACAGCTTGTACATTTCATTTTAACATTTTCGCGGCAAAAATTGAGGTAGTTTAAAAACGAGGTTGGATACCCTGAGTCCATATTGAGAGTAAGAAAAATTCTCGTTACAACCATTGCAGTTTCCGGGCAGTTTCCGAGAATTTGACTTTTGAGCAAAAGGTTTGCAAAAGCAAAAGGTTTGTGTGCCGCGACTAGGAATCGAACCCCGGCCGTCTTGTCGGGGAGGTCGTTAGTCTGTAGTCTACATGTAAAAAGGCGAACTTTTACAGTACATAAGTGCATAATTACAGTGCATAAGGGGCAAGGGCCTGCCAGCTAGCTTTGGGAACACTAAGGAGGGGGTTCGAGACGGTTCGAGATAACAAAGAAGGGGGGGCCTGTCGACAATAAGACCCTATATATTTATCTAAGCCCCCCCGGGCGATTCGATGGCCGAAAGTTCCGTGGTCAAGTTTACTGTTCCTTTAATGATGATTCTCATGTGGGAGGGGGGGGGGGGGGGGGCAGTTATTTGGTGTGCGTTTCTACATTTTGTTTTTTTTTGACATTTCAGGCACTGCCACTAATCTACTATTACTATTACCGCCCAGTCGCGCCCAGTGCCCCACGTGTTAGTATTGGGCGTTTTTGGGTGGCTGGGCGGTGGGCGAAAACTTCATGAAATGGCATTTGAAAACAACTTGTGACCAACACTATTATTATAGGCGTATTTTTAGCGGTTTTTCTGTTTGGTAACAGTGATGACCAACAAACAACTATTGACCGCCAAAACATCCCTGATGATCAACAGAGGTGAAGAGGCCAGAGGCGTTACTAGCCAAAATGTTTGGGGGGGACAAGGTATTTACCGACTGGCTGGTCATTTTTACCGACTGTTTTTTCGGATAAAAATTACTATTATTGAGAAAAAACCGACTGTGTAAGGATAAATAGACTATTTTTACGAAAAATCGACTGTTTTTAAGAAAAATCGATTGTTCTTAAGAAACAAGACCAAAGGTGTCGATGGGATCCCAAAAATCTAATATATGATGTTGATAGATCAAAAATTATTTAGAAACAGATCACCAAAGATTCTAGCAACCGATTCTTACTTACGAGTCCATGTCCTCGTGATAGACGTGGTACCAATTTGTTCGTACCAAAGTAAGCCATGGGTCACCAAAGAGATGAAGAACCTCATAAAAACGAGAAATGAGCTCTATAAGTCGGGATATCGTGAGGAGGCGAAGAAAATGCGCAATGTGATTTGCCTTAAAGTAAAGAAATCAAAAAAGGAATTTGGTGCTCAAGTAGTGAACAAGCTATGGAAATCTAATCCTTCCAGATTCCACCAAAAAGTTCAGGAGATTATGGGACAAAATCGAAAACAGAGAACTATTTATGGAGTTGATGGTAAACCCGTAAGTGCTAACCAGATCAACTCGCACTTCGCAAATATTTGTCGCACGCACCCACCTCTAGCCGAGCTACCTGAAAATGGACCCGTCGAAGAAATCCCGATCATTCACCCACAAGCAGTATGCGAGAACCCGTATGGAAATAATTAAGTCGTAAACAGTTGTTAACGATCGTTTACAATTGTTAACAATTGTTTGCAGTTGTTAACGATCGTAAACAATTGTTTACGATCGTAAACGGTTGTTTACGATCGTAATTTTACGATCGTTTTTTTACGATCGTAATTTAACGATCGTAAACAATTGTTTACGATCGTAAACGGTTGTTTACGATCGTAATTTTACGATCGTTTTTTTACGATCGTAATTTAACGATCGTAAACGGTTGTTTACGATCGTAATTTTACGATCGTTTTTTTACGATCGTAATTTTACGATCGTTTTTTTACGATCGTAATTTAACGATTGTTTTTTTTACGATCGTAATTTAACGATCGTAAACAATTGTTTACGATCGTAATTTTACGATCGTTTTTTTACGATCGTAATTTAACGATCGTTTTCAATTGTTTACGATCGTTTTCAACTGTTTCCGATCGGAAACAATTGTTTTTATTTTCAAGACGATAAATACAGACCTGATTTCTAACAACGGCAATAAGAAAGTTGATTAGTTTTTAGTTTTGCATAATCCAAATAGTTTAACTAAAAGCTGAAACTAAAATCCCAATCGTAAACGGTTGTTTACGATCGTAATTTTACGATCGTTTTTTTACGATCGTAATTTAACGATCGTTTTCAATTGTTTCCGATCGTTTTCAACTGTTTTCGATCGGAAGCAATTGTTTTTATTTTCAAGACGATAAGAAAGTTGATTAGTTTTTAGTGGCTGGGAGGTTTGGTATAGCTAGGGGTAGGGTTGGGATAGTGTTAGAATAGGATTAGGTTGAGGTAGTTAGGTTAACGGATCACTAGCGACCATTGCCAGGCGATCATACCTAACCAATTGATTACCTTTCCTTTTCACTTAACCCCTATTATTCTACCCACTCTGAAAAGTTACGTATACCATTATTCACCCCTATAACTTGGCGCTGACAAGTTATACCGAAAATGCCTTCTTCCTATACAATGAATTCCCAGAGGTATGCTGACCTCACGTACGCAAAGCATGACCTGTGACTGCGCTCTGCAACAAGCCAATCAGCGCCGACCGCCTCAGACCGCGACCGCCTCAGGGAGTGACATTTCTTCGGGGTGTTGCGGATAAATGTTCCCTTCGTTAGTTTTTATTCGTTTTGTCCAAACAATTGAACAAATGTAGAACTGGCTGAGAATGATATCTTTTCTACTCTAGTGGGTGGCTTAGTGGAATCTTCATGTCTTCTTATGGTCGCAGATCTTTCAGAACCTCACCAGCTGGAAGTGGAATGCCTTCATGACAGCATATTTTACAAAAATCTGGAAATATCAGTTCTTAATTCAGTTATAAAAATGGAAGTGACTACATACAGTGTGGAAATATGCCCAATGCTCGTATTGAAAAAAAAATCTTAGAAATAACTGTTTTCGATAATAACGATCGTTTACTATTGTTTTTTTTTCAGCTTGAATTATCTGCCATAATCATACTGGAAATACGATTGGGAACAACCGTTTCCGATCGGAAAAATACGATCGTTAACAACTCTTTCCAATCATAAAAAAACAATCGTTTACGATCGGATTGTCCCATAATACAATTGGGAAAAAGCGATCGTTTACGATTGGAAACAGTTGTTAACGATCGTTTTTTTACGATCGTAAAAATACGATCGTTAACAACTGTTTCCGATCGTAAAAAAACGATCGTTTACGATCGGAATGTCCCATAATACGATCGTAAAAAAACGATCGTTTACGATTGGAAACGATCGTTTACGATCGTTAACAACTGTTTTCAATCGTAAACGACTGTTTCCAATCGTAAACAACTGTTTCCAATCGTAAAAAAACGATCGTTTACGATCGGAATGTCCCATAATACGATCGTAAAAAAACGATCGTTTACGACTTGAATTATTTCCATACGGGAAGCTCAAACGACTAGACACCAGGAAGAGTAACTACCCCCTAGAAATTCCTATCGAGCTGATAGCTACGTGCTCCGAAGAACTTGGTCCCATTCTGGCAGCCTGTTTCAACCAATGTCTCATCGATGGTGCATTTCCTGACTGCTTCAAGTCAGCCTATATCACTCCTATTCCGAAAGTAAAAAAACCGCTTTCGCCGAACGACCTACGCCCTATCTCAAAAACACCGTGTCTTTCTAAGGTGTTTGAAGGTTTCATTTATGAATATCTATTCGAAGACATCGAAGCAAATTTAGATCCCCGGCAATTTGGGTTCCGGCCCGAACACAACACCACCCACTATCTCGTAAGCCTCATTGATGATCTGATGAGACATCTCGAGAAAGATGAGGCATACGCAGAAGTGCTAATCAGTGACATCGTAAAGGCTTTCGACAGCCTTAATCACCGAGTAGCCATCAACCGAGCGAAAGAAATGGGCGCTCGGCAGTTTCTTTTGCGTATGGTAGCCAGTTTCTTGCACAAACGGAGGCAGTGTGTCGCGCTCGGAGACAAAGAAGTATCTGAATTTGCTGAAATTTGGTGTGGAGCCCCTCAAGGGACAAAATTAGGACCGCTACTTTTCCTGATCGTGTTCAACTCCGTCCTAGCAGAATCACAGAGTCGCTACAAGTTCGCCGACGACCTGTCGAGCATTTCATTCCGAACCTCAACTAGGGTCGCAGAGGAAATCACCATCTCATCTATATTTTCCAAGCTAAAACACGACCTTCAAGATGTCATGCTTACTGTTAGCGAAACAAAGAGCCATGTGTTACAAGTTAGCTTCTTAAAATCCGCGATCCCCCCGCAAGACGATATTGGACTAGACATCAAGGATCAAATAAAAATTTTGGGGGTGATTTTCAAAAGCAACCTTAAATGGGATCCGCATGTTGAATCCATTCTCCAAAAGGCTGCCCTATGTCTGAAATCGTTTGCATGCCTTACCCGATTCAATATCAACGTCTCAATTATGCGTGGGCTATACTGCATGTACGTCCGGTCCCAGACCGAATACGCCTGTCCAGCCTGGCATCCAGGACTAACTGCTGTGCAAACCGAAAAACTTGAAAATGTCCAGAAACGGGCATGTAAAATTATGCTTGGGGCTAATTACATGTCCTATGATGACAGCCTGCAAAAACTGAGGCTGCAAAGGCTGGCTGAAAGGCGTCATGACCTCACCATGCGCTTCGGGAAACAATGCCTGCAGTCCGAGGTTCACCGTAAAATCCTGCCTGATTTTCAACAGGCACGCAGCAGTGGGCCGAGTACTCGTCGAGGAATCCTCACTTCAAGGTGCCAACTCCTCTGTCCCCCGCCCCGAAAATCTTCAAAGAGATACCTATCGTCCTTCGTCCCTTACTTCGTGGGCCACTTCAATGACGAATCGATGGGAAAAACGTTAGACGTCTGAAATGTTAATTAATTGTATATAGTATAAATCGTTTTATTTTTGTAACGTATGACGTCCGCCGCTAGCCACGTGCTATTATGGAAATAAAGAGTTTATTTATTATTTATTTATAAAGCACAGGAAACAAATTGTAGGTACACCAAGTAGACAAAGCTGCTAACCCCTCATTGCCGAAGATGATTATGGTCTAACAGCCTATTATTAGACCATGAAACCATTAGAAATCCCCTACTTGTCTCACAATTGGGATCGGTCTATTTTTGGTTTCAGTGTTCACCCTTCTACTGAAGTTGTCAATCCTTCTAAACTTTCCAACTGTTATATAGCCCACAACCACCTTCTCTTTTAGCAACCCCACATACAAACCCCTTCGACCTTCGAAAACAACTAGCTCTTAGGTTCATTGAGCACGCGCTCTGTGCAGAGCTATACTACTATGCAGAGCTTATATACTATTTTGAAGAAAAGGGGTAGCCGAAAATTGGTCGACACATTTTGTGTCCGGTTTTGGCCGGATTCCGGGTGAACTACTTGTCCGGCAAGAAAATGGTTTTCACCATCGTGTTCAGCCAGCATGTCTTCTTACCCCTAAATCGAACATCTAATCAAATTCAAATAAAACTTTTAGTTAACAAACTTCCCGGTTTTGGCCGGATTCCGGGCGAACTACTTGTCCGGCGAGAAAATGGTTTTCACCATCTTCTTCAGCATGTCTTCTTACCCCATAATCGACTATCACATTAGCTGTTTCAAAATATTTTGTTTGCCCCTTAATCTGAAACCCCTCCCCCACCCTCAAATATAGAGCTACAGAGCCCATCTTCGAACTTGACTTGTACTTTGACCGAAAGGATCCTCCCACCAAGTTTCATCAAAATATCTCAATCCCTTCGAGAGTTATCGTGCGTACAGACGGACAGACGGACGGACAACTTTTGCGATGTCATAGGTATCCGTCACTAACGTTTTGGGATCCCAAAAACCGACCATTTCTAAGTAAAAAATCCACTGTTTTTACTAAAAATCGCGGCGCTTCGCGCAGACTCAGCTATTTTTTTACCGACTGGCCGACAACATTGGGGGGGGGGGGGCGTCCCCCCTCCCCTTCCCAGTAGCGACGCCTCTGGAAGAGGCCATAATAACACTTTGTTTGAAAATCCGGCTGTTCACTCCACAAATCAACCAACAGACTTGATAAACAACACTTTCAGTTGTTGGTCGTTTTGACCAACAGTGTTGGGCACAGAGGTTTCTGTTGGTCGCTAGAAAGCAGTGTTGATCAATATTGGCTCAGTGTTGAAGCACTAAAAAATGCCTTATGTTGTTGGTCACAATCCGTTTTTATGGATTGCATCATAACATGGCAGTCTACCACAAACCCCTGAATTTTGGATACCCTATGCCAAACGCTGGGTATTAACGCTTGACATATCAGAAATCTAGTCTACGTATGTTGCCGCATCACCCACTGATTAGACTTTTTTGACTGATAGTTGTAGCCTACTGTATTGTATGTTTCTTAAGTTATTCTTCTGTTGTCTTTGTTCTTTTCTTTTCTCTATTATCTTTACTCCACTTTCTTTTGTGAAACATTTTGTGGGTTACAAATATACTTACTTACTTACACTGGATATCCTATGCCAAACGCTGTATAGCCTACCTGTTGGTACCTCAAACCAGACCTACCCCAATAGAAAGTAATTCTGATTGGTTGATTTCTGAGATTCACTCAAATCATCAATATTTTTCGGTTTAGAGTATCCAACATTTGGCATAGGGTATAGGCTTAGTCAGGGTGTGCCAAATGCTAGATGCCCAGCGCTACGGTAGCACCATCGCGCCATACAAAGAGTTGTTCTTGATAAGAGAACGGGCATATCGAGAGAGCCGATTCTGGACGGCCCTATATGGATTGTCAACGCCATATCTTTCACTAATCCACGAGTTTCTAGTCCAGGGTGGTAGGCCTAGCAAGAACTTACAGAATCGACAAAAGCACGACCGGATGGAACGCTCATTCTGATTCGTCAACAGAGCCCAAAATGGGGAAAGACCAATAATGTATGGCTGCACAGAGCATTGAAAAGCTTTGCTCTGATGTATTGATTATAATTAGTCTTGGCAGACGTGAGTAGTCCATAAGATTTGCGGATCTTGTTGGTCAGATGTTCACTAGCAGTGATCTTGTAGATTTCTCGTCACAACCGATTGGGAGCCCTAGGTAAACTAAACTTGTCGCTGGTCTTATCACACAATTTCCAAGTTGGATATCATGAACGTCATCTGAGCTTCGTAGGTTGAAAACAACAATCTCGCTTTTACTTTCATTAAAGGACAGGTTGATTTCGGAATAAGCGCTATACAGAACATCGAAATTCTTATCCATCATCCCAACAGAATGGCTTAAATTCAGTATATCATTAGCATAATTTAAGAGTGAAACATCTATATCTACTCTAGGTAAAATTTAGTACGCTGTCAAATAGTCAAGTTCTTTTTCTTGGTTTTAGAGCAAATGTAGCCTACTGAATTGTACCAGTTTGACGTAATTGTACGGATTATATGACTTATGAAAAAAGTTGTACAGGTCAGAGAAAAAAGTACTGAATCTGGTACAATTGAACCACCCATCGCAGCACTGCGTCTGAGCGCACTCGACAGTATCTGAGCATGGATGCCAGAATCGAACGCTCGGCCAACGTCGTGACTAGCTGCTGTAACCTTTCCCCCTGTCTGGTCACACTCTAAAAGTACATTAATAATAATATGGGGAACATGTTCAAATATAATAAAAAATGTACAAATATAACCGACCTATTGGCTACTTACAGCTGATTCCAAAGCCTACAAGGAATTCTCAGGTTAATATGAATATTTGTCAACAATACAAATAATCTGGAGGATTGTTTATTCTGTGGGGTAGGCCAGACACACTGGCCGAAACTCAGGCCACAGAAGGCCCATTGTCTCAATCCCCCAATTCACAATTGATGGTGAAACATCACTCTACGATACAATTGATGAATACATCACTCTATAAAAAAAACAATTGATACAAACATCACTCATTCTACCGCTTTAATTCGCGTTTTTACTTTAAAACCTGTCTAGCCTCCCTGTCAACTGAAGGTACCTGGACAGTTCCTTTAATCTGGCTTTTCTTACTACCTCGTGGAAATCGACACTCGGAGAGTGGAATGCTTCCAGTCGTTGCTTTGTCCATGCTGGGCAGTCTTGAACAGAGTTATTATTTGTCTCTTCCTCTATTCCACAATGGGTAGCCTACATATTGGAGACTCAATTTTTCCTGTATTTGAATTACGTTTTCCAAGGTTTCCAATTCCAGTAACAACCTGGATGATTCCCCGGATTTAATCTTTTTTCATGGCGACTAACCTTCTTGTCAGTGCCTCGTTGCGCGTGGGTATAAAACTTCGCGTGGCTCGACAATCCACTCGGTTTTTCCAAGTTTGGTCTACCTGTTTATTCATCCATTCCCGGATTTCTGTTTTCCACCTACTTTCCGAAATGGGAATAAAGGGTTAAGGTCCATACGTAATTCTTTTGGTAGCTTCCAAAAGATTTATGTATATAATAACCACTAGTAGATAAGAAAAAAGAAACTGCGCTTATATTTGTCGAAGCTGGTAAATCGGAGTATGGCAGTCAGCAAAAAACGGCGTAACGATATATTAGCGAAAATAAGTTGTCGAGGAATCTGCTAATTCCTGATGTAACATTGTATCCTAATGTGGCATCATGATATTGTTTGATCCGCCTATTGAACATTAAAACCAAATTGGTTTTCTGGGCTTTCACAAACTACATAACTCATCAATAAACAGAAGCTTAAAAATTATGCAAAGCATGGGCACTTAAAACTGGTGGTGCAATGCACAGCGCAACATCTTAGAAATTGAGTTTGGAACTTGCGAACAGCTGAAAACGCAACTCAAAACACAAGGAAGCCTGCATGAAGCTGTTGGAATTAAGAAGGTATAAACCAGACACAGGCCAGTACTGGCTATCGCATGACATCATCATTGAAAGAAAATTTAGACCCAATTTTCACCATGTCATGCCAGCAGTTTGTACTGGCAGCCATCTCCATAATAAAATCTCAGAGACCTTTATCCTGGCTTTATCTCCCAGCAATTCCTGCAAAAAAAATCAGAAAAATTAGGCTCTATTTTATCACAGGTTGTTTTTTATAGCTTGACTCAGAAAATCCTTGGCAATAAGGGCCAAAATATCGTAGAATAAAGTTCAGCTGAGGCCTATCCACTAGTGCAGTCAAATACATGATACTTCGCCATTTGCGCCATCCCCATGAATGAAACATACATATTCAATTCCCACCGTTTCTTTCCAGCCTCTACACTTAACAAACGTTTTTAGAAATTGGGCTTTGATTGAAAGTTCTAATTATTCTGTACTATCTAAAAAAAATTCTTTTTTCGTTGAGCGAAGTTGCAGTGTTGCCAAAGGCTTTTCTTTTAAACACTTGCTCACCATGGCCAAATTGTTATTGGGCCACCCCGGCCACCTTCCGTTTTCAATTTTCTGTTGCGCCGTATGTGGATTTATTTAGGCCAGGCCCGTATCCAGGAATTTATTTCGGGGGGGGGGGTTTGCCCACGGGTTGGACCAAAAAGTACAAAAAAGATATAGATCAGAGGTTAAAGCCTACAGAAAAATAGTACTTTTGTGGGTTTCGGGGGGGGGGGGGTCGAACCCCCTAACCCCCCCTGGATACGGCCTTGATTTAGGCTACCAAGTTAACCCAAATAGCTTTAGCGTGATCATTTGTGCCAGTGTTATTCTGTCGCATGTATTTGCGCCTTTTTTGCTCTGTTTTGTGCCAGTTAATTTTTTCCACACGCTGTCACACACATTGTAAATACTAGGGCTGGCGAAACTAGCAATGTATCGTGTAGAAGAAAATGCCGTATTTGACATTATTTGACATTTATTTAGTCTATGTGGCAGAATTACATCTGACCATAGCGGGAGGGGGGGATTTGGAGGATGGGTCTTTGAATTACATGAGACCTGAGTGGGGCGAGACAGGGGATTCCGGAAATATTGTGACAGGCGTAAACCAGCCGGTCTCTACCCAACCAGCCCACAACATCCCTCCCATGTTTCCAACAACAATACATGCAAACCTCACAATATTAATAGTGAGACGCTATGTATGTTCAAGCTTGTATCTTTTGAGAGATAGGCTACTTGTGTAAGACCAGTTGAAATTTTTCTCTGAAAAGTAGAAAACCATTACTGCATCATGTGTGTAATAAAAGCTACCATATTAGTTGCGTTTTTTGTCTCTATTCTGTTCGCTGTTTTCTCTCTGTTTTATATTTTAACCTGTTTTTGCCAAAACACGGAACACGCTGTTTCTCGTTTTCAGTTTTCTTACGCTGTTCCGAGTTCTATGTTCCGCTGTCTGTTTTACAAAACACGGAACTTGCTCTCCTAGCATGTTTTATCACTGCTCAGAAAGAAATTGCAGATAGATTCGCAGATAGAAAAGGAAGAATTGCAGAAGTCAAGAGGATAAGCATGGAACCTGAAGTATGGTCGTTTTGGAATTCAATTTGCAATTTAACAGATTTCCCGCCTAAGACATGCTCAGGAACCTAAATTTGCGTTTTCGTCAGAACAGCTACAGAACACGGAACAGCGTAAGCAAAAATAACGTTTTTCTTGTCCAAAACAGACAACTGTGAACACAGAACACGGAACCAGAGACAAAAAACGCAACTATTGTTAGAATTTCAACCTCAGTTGTTGTAATCTTTTCAGCAACCGTTTCAAAATGACGTCACGGATTGTCTGCCATCCCGATCCAGTGGTGAAACCACAGCTACAATGTCCGTACAACCCAGCTCACTTCTTGTACGAGGAGCGGTTCCAGAGGCACCTTGTCACTTGTGCGCAGGTACTGTGTAGTTTTTTTTTTGCAGTTTCTGGGTTTATTGACGCAGCCATTTTCAAGGAACCTCGCACCAATTAAAGCAGTACTTAATCCTGATACTATTCCATTATGTTCTCCATTGTAGCTCTTTCTAGCATTTTCTGATTCTTTGACTGAGCCGCTTTCGATTTACCTTACGCCAATTAAAGCAGAGCTGAAACCTAATACTGTTCCGTTATTTTCCCCATTGTAGCTCTCTCTAGCGTTTTCTAATTCCGTGACTGAGCCGCTTTCGATTTACCTTTCGCCAATCAAAGCAATATTGAAACCTGATACTATTCCATTATGTTCTCCATTGTAGCTCTTTCTAGCATTTTCTGATTCCTTGACTGCCGCTTTCGATTTAACTTACGCCAATTAAAGCAGTACAGAAACCTGATACTATTCCATTATGTTCTCTATTGTAGCTCTCTCTAGCATTTTCTGATTCCTTGACTGCTGCTTTCGATTTACCTTACGCCAATTAAAGCGGTACTGAAACCTGATCCTATTCCATTATGTTCTCCATCCTCTTTCTAGCATTTTTCTGATTCCTTGACTGAGCCGCTTTGGAATTACCTTACGACAATTAAAGCAGTACTGAAACCTGATACTGTTCCACGATGTCCTCCTTTGTAGCTCCTTCTAGCATCTTCCGATTCCTTGACTGAGCCGCTTTCGATTTACCTTACGCCAACTAAAGCAGAACTGAAGCCTGATACTGTTCCATTATGAAAGAATGAATATCTTCAGCCGACTTTCTTTCGCAGTTGTTTCCATGCTGTTTTACTCTCTAGCCAAATCTGATCTTCTCATGGAGAGGCTTTTCACAGTTAAGCCACGCCTCTCGCGTCTTTTCTGGTTGGCTTAGTCGAAGGTACGACTGTGTAAACCGATTAGAGACTACGTGTATTGACAGTATTAGTCAAGATTGTTCGTAATAGGTACTGTACTTTCACAGTGAACGGATAACGCATTGGAGCTGGTCTTCTTTTCCTCTGGGTAAATTCGACCTTTGGTCCTGTTGCTGTAAGTCATTGGGCCTAGGAAAAGGCTTAAAACAGTCAAAGTCAGGGATAATTTGTCAAAAGCAGAGTTTTACAGTATTTTGAATATTTGAACATAACAATATATAGTGCGAGACAGGTGCGAGATGTGCTTTAAAAACTCGAAATAGTAAGTGCTATGCTCTATTAACAAGCTCTATTAGCAAGCATCCACTTATTCTTTGTTATGTTTCTTTTTAGAGCCATCCTGAGATCGCATCCAAAATGACGACGTGCCGGTTCAACCAGACTCACATCATACTGAAATCAAAAATAAAGGCGCACGAGGAAGGTTGCAACGACAGGAGAATCGTAGTTCCGTCGGCTGTGGGTAAGTTACTTCATTGTTATCAAGAAGAGAGAAGAAGTATGACTTCCGTCTTCTAATCCTACTATAGGCGTATTCTCGCCGTTCCCCGAGGACTCCACTTGAGGAGTCCCCGCGTTTTTGTTTGTCCAGGGGACTCACTCCCCGTATTCTCGCGAGTCCCCACGGACGGGGATGCTCCGATTATCATCACCATCTTCTAAAAGGACTCCCTTTCAGATAGGGGAATCACTTTTTGCTGTTGATGGTGCAATGTAAAATTAGTTAAAAACAATCAGAATAAACAAAACCAAAAATAAAGTGGATCCAGACTAATTTCGTCAATTGCATATTTTTTTTTTTGAAGAAAATCCATTTTGGAAGCGTTCCCCGTGTTCTGGCTGTTTTCTTTACGCGTAGTCCGCGTGGAGTGACTCCCTCTATTCTCGCCGTTCCCTTTGATTCCTCGAGGAGTCCTCAGTGAACGGCGAGAATACGCTTATGCGGAGTCGAATAGATTCCCGGTGCCCGAGCAGAGGTAGGGAGCTACGCGGACCAGCACAATCCGTTACCTCTACAAACAGCTCATCGCAGTAGAGCCCCGCAGAAGAAAAGTCGACAGTAAACAGACCGTTGGTTGCACACCTTTGTGACGTTACGTGTTAAGCGCCGCAGAGGCGAGGTCAAACACGCCTGTTATGGTCTTTTCCTCTCAAATGTGCACGGGCTTAAAGGGTCGTAGACGGGCTTCAGCTCAAAGCTCAGCAAGTAGGCTAGCTCTAGCTCTGCTCAGTTTTGTCGGGTATCCATAATCGGTGTATGGGGCCAAAGACGGAGGCTTAGTTGTTCTTGTTATTATTTTTTTGAATCCTTCGAAACGTTAAAGTAAATATACAGTTTTAGACAACAACACAACAGCTACACAGATATAAAACAACTGATCAAAACTGCAATCTTAGCCTACTAGCCTGCTTAATTTGTAATAAAAGCCCAAAAAAAAAACAAGACACAAGGTTTCGATGGGATCCCAAATATTTAATATTTGCTCCAGACAATTGGGTCTTGTCTTTGCCAGGTCCAGTCTTCGCCAGGCTAATCATCTGAGAAAACCAAGTTCAGATATACCTCTATAAGCCATATCTATTTTGACGATACTGATGGAAACTTCCTGCTTTACTTCTGCCAAATATCCGGTTTCGGCCAAATTCCGAACGAACTACTTGTCCAGCAAAAAAAGAAAATTCAGAAACGAATTCAGCATAATAAATATGTCTTTATCCCCATAAAGAACATCGAATCAACTTCAAATAAAACTTTAACTTACACAAAAATTTCCGGGTTCAACCGGACTCCGGACGAACTATATGTACGGGTAAAAGATTATTGTCATATGCACATTCAGCGTCTCTTCGTACCCCTAAATCTTTCATCTAATCAACTTCAAATCAAACTTTCGCTTTTAACAAATTTTCCGGTTTTGGCCGGATTCCGGGCGAACAGGTAGAAAATGCTTTTCACATAAGTGTTCAGCATGTCTTCTTACCCTTGAATCGAACATCTAATCAACTTCAAATAAAACTTTTACTTTTATTATACTTTACTTTTATTTTAATGAAACTTGGTGTGAGGATTCTTTGGGTCAAGGGAAAGGTCGAGTTCATAGATGGGCTCTGTAGCCCTACATTTAGGGGTGGGGGACGGGGTTCAAATTAAGGGGCAAATAAGATACTTTTTAACAGTTAATGAGATAGTCGATTAAGGGGTAAGAAGATATTTTGAACACGGTTATGAAAAACATTTTTTCGCCGGACAAGTAGTTCTCCTGGAATCCGGCCAAAACCGTAAAGTTTGTTAAAAGTAAAAGTTTATTTGAAGTTGATTAGATGTAAGTCTGGCGAAGACAAGACCCAGTTGTCTGGATGAGAAATTGAATTTTGGGGATCCCGTCGAAACCTTTGGTCTTGCTTCATGTGATATTTGAATACACTGAAACATTTTGTCCCATCTAAGGGATTCTGTATTTGCCACGATTCACTATTTTCCATGTGCCTCACGTTACGACATCCATGCCCCGACGAGTGTTCGCGGACTTCGTGAAAGCGTTCGACTTGCTTGACCACACAGTTGTTATCAGCGAGGCAACATCCCTTAATGCAAGGCAAATTGTCTTGCGAATGGTTGGCAGTTTTCTGACGAACCGCAAACAGAATGTCCAACTTCCAAATGGCGAAATATCTGATCTCAGGGAGCTGACATGCGGTGCAGCACAAGGGTCGAAGTTAGGCCCTTTAGCCTTCCTTCCTCATAGTGATCAACAAGCTTCTGCGCGAAATCACTGAACGCTACAAATTTGCAGACGATCTCTCCACTCTCCTCCCTGGACTACTCTCACTGAACATACAGCCAGATCCAGCCCTAACAGTAATGCCAAAGGTGGAAGAAGAAGCAAACCAAGTAAAGCTCACACTCAGCCAGGAAAAAAATGTCCTGTTTAGGGTTAACTTCCTTAAACGGCCTGTTCCAGACCCGCCATGCGATGGACCGAAGGCTGTGAAATCGGTGAAGATTCTATGTGTTCACCTGGACGCCGACCTCAAATGGAATACTACCGTATCGTCAATCGTCTCAAAAGCCGCCTTCCTGTTAACATCTTTCGCCTGCCTTCGCCGCTTTGGCATGAAAACTCAGATCATGGTTGTATGCTACAAAATAAATGCTACATTAGACCGCTCACAGAATATAACACCAGCACCCCATGCACTCCCATGATATCAGTCCTATCCTACCCAGGGCCAAAATTTTCTGGTATTGCCCTGATGTTACAAGAGCCAGCCGTGCGGTAAAAACTGAGCCGGGCGGTAAAAACTGAGCCGGGCGGTAAAAACTGAGCCGGGCGGTAAAAACTGAGCCGGGCGGTAAAAACTGAGCAGAGCGGTAAAAACTGAGCCGGGCGGTAAAAACTGAGCCTACGGTAAAAACTGAGCCGATCTCCAAAAAAATGAATAAAAGACATCAGTTTCAGGAGGAAAAACAAAAAAACACTAAAAAATAATACAGTAAACAAAAATGTTGGAAAACGTTGTAGAAAAGTCTTTAAAAACTGAAAAAAAAATGTTGCTTTCCTAGCCAGCCAACCTGGGTTATACCTTGTTACAGTCACATTCCCACTGGAAATGGAACTTGTCAACTGAAACAGCATTACTTCCAACTTACTCTAACTTGTTTTCCTCCAGTCTCCAGAAGGCAGCTATAGAGCAATTCCAACAGTATTATTTTTAATTTTTCTCTGAAAAACAGTCCATCAATATCCAGTGTTGCCACTTTTTCTGATGGAACCTGTGACTTTTGGTCAGAAAAAAACAATGATATTTTGGCACCTACGAAAGTACGTCTTTTTCACAAACTATTAACAAGAAATCTCGCTATATCATCTTCACAATTACGCCTTAACTTTTATACTTAATTTTTGCATTTACTGCTAAGGAACCAGTCGCAGAGTTCTTGCTCACTCTGTCGAAGAAACGAAAAAGTATGACACATTGCAGAATTCTGCAACCAGCGGCAACACCGGTTTGAGCTTTATCAATTCTATCTACCCTAAGAATTCCGCCGCTAGATGACATCTACTTCGCCACAAATGAAAGACTTTTATATTCCTGGTACACAACAGTAGTCGTTTTCACATTTCAACAGTAAGCTAGGGTTGCCATTTCACTAATCAGAAATACAGAAAAAGACGCTGCTCAGCCAACCCTTTAGCGACAACCTTGCGAAGGTTAAAGATAGTTGATAATGACAGTGGATATATATTTCCTGAAACAACATCCTACTATCCCTTACTATTTTGCGTTACTAGTTACTAGCAACGTCAGCCTTAATTTTTACAAAAAGATTGAAATAAAACAGTTGCTTTTTTACCAAATTTCCGCCAGGAGGTATCATTGTCCTGCACAGTGTACTAGTGTTATAATCATTATCGCCCTCAGGCCGGGCGATAATATATAATGCTTGCCCAGTGTGGCACAGCAGTGTGGCACAGCAAAGCGACAAAATCGAAAGATTGCAGAAAAGGGCCTGCAAAATAATACTGGGAAGTAGTTATGTTGATAATGAGACGAGCCTCAAAGTTCTAAAGTTGGTCCCTCAAAGAGAGAAGGGACAAATTGGTTGTGGATTTCGGTCGAAAAATCCTTGACTCGGAAACACACCGTGATCTTCTGCCGGGTTTTGAGACACGCCAAACGCAACATTCCACTAGGCTCAGAGAGAGAACAAAAAACGCAGCAAAGCTGGAACAACCGCCGACCACTCATCCGAGCGGTACCTGAAGTCATTTGGTTCCTACTTCGTAAAACATTATAATGGTGACCTGGAACAAATTGTCAATAAATCATGTGTGAATAATTTAATTTTGTAAGTGTTTTAAATTGTTTTTGACCTCCGCTGTTATTTTTGTCATTGACAAGAATATTAAGGTAAACTAAAGTGAATTTGAATCATGCCATTGATGCGTAAAACCGGATTTTATGATTTTTTCCAGGTTTTGGCTAGAAGTCATTGTGTCTGAGAATAGGCTTAAAACAGCCAAAGCCCGTGGAGGTAAAAGAAGAACTTAGTTTTACAGTATTCAGATAATTTTGAAAATAGGAACAGAATGAGTAAATAGTGCAAGGTTTGCTTTAACGGATTTTGTTTCTTCTAGTGGAGGTTGTACTGCCGAACAAGTCCAGGCAGTTGGGTAGCATAGCCACAACTGACGAAGACTGGGAGACTGAGGTCAACCATGTTTCGTATGACCCGACACAGCGTACCGCCCAATTGGAAATGGCTCCGTAAGTTTCGAGGCTAGGCTATCATACAGCTTCCGCATAGTCAACCCTTCCAGATATGCTTATAAAAATTTTACTTTATCAGTATTGAATTCGGTATTTCTTAGACTTCCCCCTTGTATGCCTTTTGCACCAAAAAAAAAACACCTTTCCTTTACTCTTTCTTTTTCGTTTGTAATTTTTTCTTTCTTGAAAGGACCCATCGTGCTTATTCTGACTTTTCTTATCCCTAGCTCCCTTATCGAATTACAAACTTCTGAAGTCTTTTTTTTGAAATTCGGTATTCCTTAGACGTCCCCCTTGTATGCCTTTTGCACCGAAAAACCTTCCTCTTTCTTCTACTCTTTCTTCTTCATTTGTAATTTTTCCATTTAAAGGACCCCTCTTGCTTGTTCTGCCTTTTCTTATCCCTAGTTCCTTTATCGGATCACAAACTCCTGAAATCCCCTTTTTGAAATTCTGTATTCCTTAGGCGTCCCCCTTGTCCTCCTCTTTCTTTTTCATTTGTAATTTTTCATTTCTTTAAAGGACCCCTCTTGCTTATTCTGCTTTATATTATCCTTAGCTCCCTTATAAGCTCCTGAAATCCACACCTTTTGAAATTAGGTATTTCTTAAGAACGGGCTTCACTAGGCTACCCAGATTTTTCGCCCGGATTCTGGGTTCCGTTTTCTTCGATATCGGTATCAGGCCCGTAAATTGGGGGGGGAGCATTTGCCCCCCCCTGATTTTCGAAAAATTTCACTTTTTAAACCTTTATTTTTCTGCATAGACCCAAACGTACTGCCTTTCCCACTTTGCTTACAGAAATTCCCTGGCTTTAAGTGTTTTCTCTTACTATTCAGTCATGACTTACTCACTAACCGAGAGTTCAGAACCCCTCGTATCAGTTTTATTTCGTTGATTCGTTCCTTGGCTTTCAAGCCCATTTCGAGTCAAAACAACGTGTCTCATTTCGACATTTGGACTGGGAAAATGTATCGTTGCTAAGGTTAGTTGCAGACTTGGAGTCCGTTGCAGACTTGGACAGGACAGAGTTGGTTGAGTTTAGTGCAGTGAATGAAGGATTGATTGCGAAGAAATTATTTTGGATTATTATGAGCAAGCAGACATCAGCCAACTGTTTTAAGCTTTTTTAAGCGCAAAAACACAGACAGTGAAGAAGAACCAAGACAGAAAAGGTTCATTTAACAATATTATGCGTTCATTTTGGTTTGATCAAGCCGTCAAAAAACACAAAATGTTGATTGTTTCTGAACTCGGGGCGGTCCGATTACAGGCTTGAGGCTACTTTTGGGGGTGGGGGTGGGATACAAAATTTTACCGAATGGCCAAAAGCTTTAGGACGGGTGCTGCGGGGGGGGGGGGGTGCACCGTCGGAACGCTCCTGTTTAAACTTTCTAAATAGGTATCTGGCTCGGATAAGAAAGCGCGATCACCGGGTGCACAGTGACAGCCTGTATTTGTTTACGAACGTAACCATCGCCTTCGCTGCAAAATGAACGCATAAAACAATTTCGATCTAGCTCTCGTTCTGCAAGCGGTGCAAGTTCTACTTCCAATGTTGCGACGGATGAAGTGGGTGTTTTAGTTGAAAGAGTGGTACAGTCAACAGCATGCGATCCAGTACCTCAAAATACAACCGCTTTTTCTGCAGCAGCTGGGGCAATTACTCAGACAGACTTTGCTACACCGATAGCCGTGGTCAATTCAGCTCCTACTCCAGTTGCTGCAATGAATGCTGAGGCGGTTTCTTCTACTTCATCTGTGTTCTTAGATCTGTCAAGTTCCCCGACTGAGGGCCCTACCCAGCCGAAGCTGAACGAGTACCCCCAAATTTCGTCTCGTCGCTTCAATACTGGCTATTTCTTCCAGTTTCCATGGTTAGAATATTCCTTGTCAGCAGACAAGGTATTTTGTTTCTGTTGTCGTCACTTTGGTGGGGACAGGATCCGGCCTGGGGAAACTGCATGTAACATTCCTTTCGTGCACAAGGGGATAAAGAAATGGAAAGACGCTAAAAGCATATTTACTCAGCATGGGGCTAGTACTCGACACAAAGACAGCATCGTGGCATGGCACAACTTTAGCAAAGTGTCATCAGGGTCTGTTCATTCGGTTGCTAGTCAATGCTCGAACCAGAGAAAGGCAGAGGTTGCAGAAAATAGGAGCCATATTCGATTACTAACACTGGCAACCAAGTTTCTAGCGAAGCAGGGCTTGGCGTTCCGTGGTGATGACGAGAGTTGTAACTCAAGCCAGAGGGGAAACTTCCTGGAGCTCCTTGAATTGATGGGGGAACTGGACCCCCTACTTCGAGAGAGATTGAAACAGAGATATGGGCATTACAGTTCACCGGAATATCAAAACCAGATCATCGAAAGCATTGCTTTTTCGATCCGAAAATCTATTACCGAGCAATTGGGCCCATTTTGGTCACTTCTTGTTGACGAATCGAAAGACGTGTCGAAGAAAGAACAGCTGAGTTTCGTCATACGCTCGACAACGACGGATGGCTCGGTGTGGGAAAAACCACTTGGAGTTTACCATATGGAAAAGTTAGATGCCCAGTCACTAACCAAAGCCATTAATGAACTGGTTCTCCGGAACAAGCTAAGTTGGGGTCGGTGCGTTGCTCAGTGTTATGATGGAGCATCGGTAATGAGTGGCCCGTTCAATGGAGTACAGGCTAAAGTCAGGCAGCAGTATGCACCACAGGCAGTATACATTCATTGCCACGCACATAGGCTGAATTTGGTCCTGATCCAAACTGTCAAGGGGAACCAACAAATCGTTGAATTTTTTCGAGTGGTGCAGTCACTGTACGTGTTTCTAACTCAGAGTTCTCCACGCCACGAGTTGTTTGTCAAAGCCCAGAAGGATCTTGGGCTGGAAGTTCTCGAGTTAGAGAGGCTTGTAGACACTAGATGGAGCTACTGGTACAAGTCCGTTCGCAAGATAAAACTGCGAATGAAACCAATCGTGCAAGTCCTTGATGCGCTTTCTGAGCAGCGAGGCAATTTGGAAATTGCAGCTGAGGCCAAGGGTTTAATGGATCGGGTTTTCACCATGCCCTTTCTGCGTTGCTTGGTCGTCATGGAAAAGCTACTTTGCCAGGTTCATTCGGTCTCGTGCGAGCTCCAGAACCCAAAGATAAACTACATAAAAGCTATTGAACTGATCCAAGCAACGAAGAAAAATTTGCAGGACTGCCGCACAGACCAGTACTGGCTAACGTGTGTCAGTGAATCGAGCGGAATAGCGACTTCAATCGGAATACCGACGGAGGAAAACACTTCTCAACGACCGAGGCGAGACAGGGTGGCTTCTCAAAGGCTTGTGGACTACTTTGTTCTCTCTTCGACAGGAAGGAGGGATGTTGATAGTAGTAGTGACCATCAGAGTGACAAGGCCAGCCTTCTATATTCTTCGATTGATCGATTCATCTGTGAAATTGACGCGCGCTTCACCGAAAACACCAGCCTCTACGAGAGTTTGTCTGCGGTGAGCCCGGAATCGCCAAATTTTCTTTCCGTGGAGAAGATACAAGAAATGTGCAGTTTGTATCCAGCATGTGCAATAGATGATCTTGTCCTTGCCTCACAAGTTGGTGCTGCAAAATCACTTTTGCAGTCGATGCCAATTCGACTCTCCGATATTTGGGAAGTTCGGTCCGAGCTTTCAAAGCTGCCGAGTGCGTTTAGCGAAATAATCAAAATTATTGATATCACTCTTACCCTCCCAGTGACTTCAGTGACAAACGAGAGATTGTTCAGCACCATGAAGCACGTAAAGACATATTTACGTACAACCTGTGGTGATGAAAGACTGAACAGTTTACTTGTTATCGCATGTAATAAAGAGGAGGCGAACTGCCTCAATGTGGAAGAGGTTGTAGACAGATTTGCTGCATTAGGGAACAGGCGCTATCCCCTTGTTTAGTTCTTTTTATATGGAAATTCGTGTTAGCAATTCCTTTTTCTTACCCTTTTTGTACTAGTTTATAGAAATCTAGACTTGCAATAAAAGTGCCGAATTTTAGCTTTGTGGAAAGGATACACGGCTATCACTAAACAAAAACGTGGCTGGATATACCCCCCCCCCCCCCCGCGGATTTTTCAGTGAAATGATGGTCCTAGGGGTTGAAAATTCTTTGCCCCCCCCCCTAGGTTTTGCTGAAATGACGGGCCTGATCGGTATGGGTAGTGAAGACCGGTCTGAAACGGTCTGAAAACACCCCGGACGCGTCCGTGAATCTGGTAGAAAATTCTACCAGATTCCCGGATTCTGGGTGAAAAGAAGTGGAAATTTGAAAATAGTTTTCATTTGACTTAGAGAAATTATTGTGCTGAGTGGTAAAATCTAAGAAAATGACCGAAGTGCTGAAAAATACCCAGAAGTGGACTGTTGAAAATACTTTTGATTTGATTTCTGTTTGGGACCGTCTTCACATAATCCGGACCCCAGAATCTGGGGCGTCTGGTTAGTGAAGCCCGACCTTTACACATCCCTCTTTGAATGCCTTTGCACCCAAAAAAAAACTCCTCTTTCCTCGACATTTTCTTTTTCGTTTGTGATATTTTTTTTCTTTAAAGGACTCCTCTTGCTCATTCGGCCTTTTCTGTTATCCCTAGCTCCCTTGTGGAATTATAAAATCCTGAAATACCCGTCTTTCGCTTTGTTTCGTTTTGTACCTACCGTACCTACCTTTGGGATCCTGTGACACGCTTAAATTGCGAAATGGCAATCCGATTTTATTGAAGCTTGATGGCTTGTAGGAGCAAATGTCCCAGATCTACTACTTATGTATCCAGACCACGCCGACAACGGTGAGGGGAGTTCTGTCAAGAACAAATAATCTGACAGAACCTTCGTCTCCCTATCTGTGTAATATGACCATGCGGAGTCGAGTATTTCCCCATACCCTGTCCGCTACGAACGAGCGGAGGTTAGTAGCTTCGCGCCACGTCACGTTTCGTTACCTCTACAAATAGCTAAATCGCTGTTGAGGAAAAGGAGAAGTCAAAGCTGATTGGTTCTATGGATGCGCTCCAGAGCGGGTCAGCGCCACCTGCCAGCCCCCTTCAGTATTTCTTGTGGGATAAGCAACGGTGAAGATTGAATAGGAGTAAACGGGTATCAATATCAGCTCAAAGCTAGAGCATACCTCTAGGTCCACCCAGTTTTGTCGGGGTTTTCATAGTCGCTGCATGCGACCAAAGGCAGAAGTTCTATCTGATTACTTGGTTCTGTGACGCGCATCACTAGACGGATAGAGTGACTGACATGAAACTTGGGGCATACGAAGTTCACGGGCCGTAGAAAGTGCTCCGCGTCAAGTGAAACTTCCTCGAGATGTGTCATTAATCCACATCCGACAACGGTGGGGGAGTTGCAGGGAAGTCCCGGAAATTTTTTGACACGCATAGGGTCCGAACGGATGGAGTGATTGGGACGAACTTGGAAGGTAAAAGTTGGTGAGCCCTAGATACTTAGCTCGAAATCCGAACCGGGTACGACGTTGGTCGGGTGAGAGTGGGGCTGGGGGGGGGGGGAGCGGATACAAGTCGTTTCTCAGAAGTTCTTCCATTCGAGTGATACTTGATGCTATGGACTGTGTCGTAGATGTGTTCGAACCTCTTTTGGCAGCGGTGGGGGGCTTGGAAGGGGGAGAGAAGAATTTTATGAAACGCCTAGGGATCAAACGGGTCGAGCGATTTAAACTAACAAATGAAACAAGGATCCCGGTTTGCCGACAAGGCTTTTACCGATCATACGGTGCGCAGGCACATCAACCAAAACGGCAGTTAGTGGGTGCAAACAGACAAATGACCCAAGCAAAAAACAAGTTCGCCGGTGTGGTCGATTCACCGACAAGGATAGAACGAGACAGCGTTTGTCGGTGCGTTTACCCAAAAAAGCTTATCGACATAGACGAGAGTTTTCCGGTCACTACGTAAAAAAGTCTTCGGCACCAAAACGGGATCAGCGTTGTCGGTGCACGAACAGTGCCGATTTACCGACAAGAATTTTTGTGGGTGGGCAGCTGCCCCCAAGCCTCCTAGCTTCGCAACTGCGTATATACTGTTACCATTTACCGTTCTTCTACCGTTTCAGAGTGCCAAGCGGACTTAAACCATCCGACAGAAAAGCTTTCCGAAACCAGGCTCGGATCGTGCTCGGTAACAATACAGGAAACTTGTAAGTAACCTTTTTTTTAATGGTTAATCCTCCTTTCTTTTTTTTAAACCCACTTGGACTATTTTCCCCCTTTTTCACTAGCACTTGAACCATTGTAAGTTTCACTGACTAATATATGATTCACAGTTCTCAAATTGTCAAAATATGATTCGCTTGGGCTGGATTAATAAAATAAATAAAATTTAAGGTTTGAAGCCAACCTGGTATTTAAATTATTTGAGCACATCGAAATAAATGACCCACTGTGAACTGAACAACACTGGTGTTCCCTCTCTCCCTGAAACCGTCGTTTCTGGTGTCAGCTAAATCGTAACGGATTTCCATACAGCCGTGACATATTTAGTGACGTCACGTGATTGTGGCCCCAACATAGCATTTGATTGTCCCTAGGCCGTTTCATAAATGTAAACGCGGCCGGCGCCTCGCTGGCCGCTCTGCTCTATATATAGACATTTATATATTCACCGATTGGAAGAAACCACAATTTTTCGTTTTCTGAGGTAAAATAGATAAAATGGGTGTGACGCCATGCTTGTATGAAATTCCGTTACGATTTAGTCGAGACGTCGTTTCTCTGTTCTTTCTCTGCAGTCTCGCACTCTGGCGTCGAGCAATCCTCTGGTGATTGTCCTGTGTTGACCGCAAATACGCCTTTCTCTGTGCGGCAGGCTTGGGGGGAAGAAACTTATTGTGGGTTCGACCCATCTTGATTGAGATGTGTGTGCCTTGTTTGTTGGAGGCTTCATGCCTTCAACATATTTTTATCTTTTTTTCTTATAGTGTATATAAAATGATGTGTTATGTAGCAGCTCCAGTTGGCTATATTTTGAAATAAATAAATAAAATGTTATGCATTAAATGTTTTGCGTAACAAGCATCGCCAGGAAGAGTCGAAAAACCGCCGAAAAAGCATCTGCTGACTTTTCCGATATCATGACGACAAACAAAAAAGTCAGCAGAAAATTTTCCGGCGGTTTTTCGGCTCTTCCTGGGAGAATTTAAATGTGCGTTGGTTGCACCGAGTCCCGGCGGTTTTTACTTGCGTGAACCACAACTGCCTGCCTTCTTACTTACCTGTCTCACCCCATAGGCCTGAAGGTGCAAATGTGGAGGAGGCTCTACAGAAACCTATGGGAAGGTTGCCTTACCAACCATCTGGTGGCCGCGGTAAGGCCGTGAAACCTCTAGCAGCGACTCAGCCTGGCCGGCAGGATATTGGGCAGTCGGTGAAGATTCTTAGCGTCGACCACGTGCCCAAGCCAAAGAGTAAGTCTCCTTATCTTACACTGTAGATCCTCCTGAGGGGTTCCGGCAAAAAGAAACCTGGCGACCCCCCCCCCCAGAACCGCCTGGGTACCTACAGAGTTCATAAAATCCTAATTGTGGCCGCAATTCTAACCACCATGAATCCGTTAGATCATTTCTTCATTTCTTCTCCCCCCCAAAAAAAAAAAAAAAAAACACTTGGGGGGGGGGGTAAAAAATAAATAAAATTAAATAAATACCCTTTCCTCTTATCACACCTCTTTCCTTTTCAAAAATGGGATCTAACCATTCTCTTGAATGATGCCAGAACTTAAAGCCGCTCTGACCGATTCTGGAATCGGTCAGAGTGATTCCTGACCATTTTTTGTTTGCTTCAAGCAGCAAAAAAATTTAATAACAGCACACTTAATATACACTACTCAAATTGGGAAGAAAAAGAAATGCAAAATAGCAACTTCCCCCACGACAGCCATATTGGGAGCGTCAGCCTCATGTGTGGCCCAGCCAGGGCAGCGAGAAAGAGCAGAAAAGCACCCAATTTCTTGAAAAGAAGGAAGGCCTTCACCAACGAACACTGATGGTAAAACTTCAGGAAGTGTTGCTAAAGCATTAGTTACCTTCAGGGTGGCCGCAGGTCGCACAAAAGTGTGAATTGTCACTTTTTTTTGTTTTTCCACGTTTGCCCTAGGTAGGACATACAAAATCACTTAATTTCAGAAAACGTCCAAATGATTCATTTTGCAGCAGGGATTCCGACCAGAAGCGACTATTTCGAGTTTTTTCATGAAAATAAATTAAAGATTTGTCATTTTTGCAGAGGCGATTCCGACCAAAAGTGACCGTTTCACGTTTTCTTCATCGAAATAAAATAAAATTTGTCAGTTTTACGGTTTTTGACATCCCTTTGTTTTTCTCACCTTCGTCCTACGTAGGACGTTTATGGCGACCAAATGTAATAATAAATAAATAAAAATCACTTTATTTCCGAAAACGTACAAATGTGTCATTTTTGCAGTAGAGATTCCGACCAGAAGCGACTATTTCAAGTTTTTCATGAAAATAAAATAAGATTGTCATTTTTGCAGAGGCGATTCCGACCAAAAGTGACCATTTCACGTTTTTTTTTTCATAAAAATAAAATTTCACTCCGAATTCACTCTCTGTTTTGGGCCAAAGTCACTCTCTAAATGCTTTTTTATAATGCAACCCTGGCTACTTTTTAGGCAAGATCGCTGCCAGTTTCAACGCGCCACCTATCGCAAGGCCACAAAGCATTGGTCGTGGACGACTTGCTGCCGACTCCGTCATTGGTGACGATGACGACTTCCCATCTCTTGGCGCCCCCGCGGGACGGGGACGCCCCATCCGCCCCCCTCCCGGTTTCGAACCACCTGCGACAAGGATGAGTGGACTCACGTAAGTAGATTGAACAATTGATTTTCATTTCGAAGGAACGGGCTTTTTTTTAGACAAAACAGCTTATTTATTTGAGACGCAAAAAAAAGTCCCAAGGCCTGTATTTCGTGGAGACACGCATTTTACTTTAAAGGACGCATCTTACTTATTTTGCTTTTCGATCATCCCTAGCTCCCCAATGGAATTATAAGTTTTAAAAATCCCCGTCCTTCACCATTGTTCTGTTTTGCACCTGCGACTTTTTAGGGCTTTTTCGGCTTAGCCGAGATTTGTCATTCACGGAGCGCTAAGTTTTGTTTAACCACGGCTCACACATTTTTCAAATGTTCTGCGTCCAATCGGAGAGCAAGAAGTCTGGATAGAGTCGACAAGCGCCAACAAAATTGCTAATTTCGCGCAGCAAAATGGTATTTTCTTAAACGATATTCCCGAATGAGTTTATCGTGAAAAGATCATTTCTAGAAAGAGCTGTGCTTCAAAGGACTTATCTTACATACAATATTTGTGCAACCTACTTACGGAATCATTCCGAGGCCCACATTTCATACGGCACATTCTAACCCCCCTAACGAAATCTCACTGATTTTCTCACTGTCCTGTTTTGCTACCTTCGATGCACATAATGCTGTCTGCGGTTGTTTGCGAGACGTTTGTTCGTCCGAAAAAAAACGTTTGGCAAATTTTTCCTGTTTTTGTTAGAAGTCAAGGGGCCTGGGAGAAGGTTTAAAACAGCCGAAGCCGTGGGTAAATTGTTGAAAGCATAGCCTACTTTTGAAGTATTCAACTATGTTAAAATGCTGGAACATAAAGAGTAAATAGTGCGAGGGGTCCTTTAAGAAAGCTAGGTTAACAACGAGCCTAAGACCAATCAACGAGACAAATATAAGAAAAATTAAAAGAGTAGAAAAGCGTTTGTGAACAGTTGGAGGATCCCTCCTATTCAGTTTTAAAGGGCCCTTCTCACCTATATTGCTCCTGATCGTTCAGTCCATTCCCATTTGCGAAATTTCGAACTTCCTATGTAATCTATATCGACCCTAACGGCACTAGGCTGTTTTTTGCATCTGCCGTGTTATGGCTCTTCTCGAGGTAGATCCCATTTCAAGTCCGGACCGGATCCGATGAATTGTGGGGGAGGGGTCGGAAGGGGAACCGGAAATCTTGTGACACGCTTAGAGTGGAGCGATTGGGATGAAAGTTGCTGGGAAGAACAAGCACAAGGCCTAGATACATCCGTGACAGAACCGGACCGGATTCGGGCACTGTGGGGGGGTATAGGGGGGGGGGTACGGAATCCCGGTGGTCGCGAGTTAAGATACTTTCAGATGTGGTAGGACGACGAAACTTGGCCTGAACGTTAGAGACTTGACAAGATTTGGCTTAGAAATAGTCAGTTCACCGATCTGACCATCGTGGGGGGAGTGGAGGGAGGGGAATCCTGAACTTGATGTATAAATAAGTTTCGAACGGGTGATCGGATCTTAAAGCACAATGGGCACTAACTATAAGATACTTTCAGATGTGCTAGGACGACGAAACTTGGCTTGAACATTAGAGACTTGACAAGATTGGCTTAGAAATAGTCAGTTCACCGATCTGACCATCGTGGGGGGAGTGGAGAGAGGGGGAATCCTGAACTTGATGTATAAATCAGTTTCGAACGGGTGATCGGATTTTAAAGCACAATGGGCACTAACTATGTTTTAACTTTTATAGAATGCTTCACACATACACGTTTCTGACTTCCACTACAGAGCGCTTCAAAAATAAGCCGTTTTCTTGTTATCGCTTGTCATTGACTCTTCGGCGTATCGGCGGAGACGATTTCAGAGCATGGTATTGCTAGGCGCGGAAATTGAAAAACTCTCGGCCATGTAGAAAATCAGTCATTTTGTAGAGCTGAGTAATAAGAGTGCCATGACTGCTAAAATAAACCGTCTCTTTAGCTGGCAGATGGCTCTAGTGTTATCTGGTGAAACTTTCTGTTGTTTGTAGTACCGAAGAAAAGTTTTCTTTTCTGGATGTAAAGTTACAAAACTTCCAAAAATGTACAAATATAACCGACCTACTTACAGCTGATTCCAGAGCTTACAAGGAATTCTCAGTTAAAACCGTTAATATGAATGTTTGTCAACAATACAAATGATCCGGAGTATATAATAACAACGAATGGATGCGAAAAAAGAAACTCCGCTTATATTTTGTCGAAGCTAGTAAATCGGATTATGGCAGTCAGCAAAAAACGCCGGAACGATGTATTAGCGAAAATAAGTTGTCTAGGAATCTGCCGGTTTCTGATGTAACAATGGATTCTAAGGGGTGGTAATGTGGCATCATGATTGTTTGATCCGCTCATTGAAATTTGATGAAACTTGATATTTAGAAAGATCTCGTGTCTCAAGATTCCCATTTCAAGTCCGGACCGGATCCGATGAATGTGGGTGGAGGGGAGAATCGGAAATTTTGTGACACGCTTATAGTGGAGCGATAGGGATGGATCTTGGTGGGAAGAACAATTCAAGCCCTAGATACATCAGTGACAGAACCGGACCGGATTTGGGCACTATGGGGGGGGTTGGGGGTCCGGAATTCCGGTGATCGGGAGTTGAGGTACCTCCAGATGTGCTAGGGCAATGAAACTTGGCTTGAACATTAGAGACTTTACAAGATTGGCTTAGAAATTGTCACTTCCCAGATCCGACCATCCCTTAAAGTATTCATCTTAACCGCAAAGTACTTTTTACAAAACGACAAATTGTCGTGATTTCCAAGGGCCCATGATCATTCTCATCTCAGGGGTTTTGCTTACATATGATCACAACAAACCCTCGAATTGGCAAACTCCTACTTTCATCCTCTGACCCAGCCTTGCAAGTGCCAAACGAGCTTCTAGCTCTCGTTGAACATGGGATGCACAACTTGTTGTTAAAAATTATCAAATTTCTGACGGTGTAGGCTCTACGACGGTTGTTCAAAATGAACAGCAACTAAAGTCAAATTTGTTTTAGGCTGTGATCAATCACCAAAGATGCCTTCATTGGAACTGTGTTCCATCTGGATTTTGAACTTTCAAGTTTTACGGCTTTGACGGCTAAAGGTGCTAGTTTAACGGTGGAGGCATTGATCTGAAACCTAATGATGACATTTTTGATAGGCTTAGTAAGGTGTCTGGTAATTTAGCGTTGACTAACAAGGTTGAGAGCCTATTTTTTCGTCGCTTGTTTCGATGTCACAAGTTTCATAACGTTTAAACAAGGATGCGCAACTTCAACAGACGAGTTAACACGCATTATTTTGTTGTTGGAGAAAATGTTTGTTATAAGCCTTTAAGGGGGCAACCCTTAGGTGACTTTGTAAAAGCGTGGCTGTGTGCAGTATGTCCGACAAGAGACAGATATTTCGTTTTATTTTTTACGAATGTTGGATTGATTAAAGTGTTACATTACTGTAAACATTACACTAAGTAAAAAAAACATAACATATTCAAGCAATGCATAAAACGGATACGTCAGCTACGATGCTTTGGCGGCGCGGCCCTTCTTGGCAAGGAAACCGAAACCAACACGAAAACCAACACCTAAATTGTCATAACGGAAGCATTATGTTATACCAATAGAATAGAATAGAGTATACTACCAAAAAAGCCGGCAACAAAAACTGTACAAATACACTAAATGAAATTGCATACACAACTCCTTTTCTAAAAATTTCGTCTGTGCTCATCGCAAGCCTCAAGAAACGCCCAAGTTTTTTTGCAGTAGGAAAACATTCATCCTTTCCATCCATTCTTCATTCTTTTCTTTCTTTAATCTACTCCGTCTATGCCATGTGCTTTTTGATGGGTGAAAAATAAAATTATTATTATTATATTCTCTTGCACCAAATACCTCCCTTCTCCATTCATTCAATTCCACACACTCACACACCAAATATACTATATTTTCATCCTCATCACCGCACATGGGACAAAAGATAGTGTGTTATCTCATATCTGTGGTAACTGCGCATCCGTGTTTAAATATTATTAAACTTCTGGTGCCCTATTCCTTTATGTGTAGACTGTTGAAGGCGTTTTTCCGTGACACGTTTTTGCGGCCTTCAGGGCCGCAGCAGCGACTTCTCACTGTGTAGCTCCTCCCCCAAGACGGGGCCAAAGAAACCTGTCACACATGACTCCTCCCTCATTTCTGAGTGTCTGTCATGGAAATATGCACTTTATTCTTACCATCCAGGGAGATACCCCTTGTTCGCTTCAAAGCGGCCTGTCACACTATTGAATGTCCCTAGAACGGTTTATAAGTGTAAACGCGTCCGGCGCCTCGCTGGCCGCTCGGCTCTATGTATATAGCAGCCAATCAAAAATAGTCTAACAGCCCACTTTGAAGGGAACAAAGGGTATCCTATCTCCGTGGGTGGTAAGAATAAGGTGAACATGAGTGTCTGCTATACAGAAGTTGATACTGCCCAGAAGTTGAAACTTGCTGAAACGCCCCCGTTCAAAAATTCCATCGACCCAGACAAAGTGAAACAGGTTTCGGCCGCATTTCAGATTAGTTTCTTCCTCGGATCGACCGGAATTTCTGCTTTTCGAGGCCGAGATTCGGATCGGAAGCGTCCCACCAAATCGCCCGAGGCCGAAACTCCGGTCGAGGAAGAAACTAACCCGAAATCGTGTCGAAATCTGTTTCACCTTGTCTGGGTCGATTTCAGGCGGGAAATGTCCGTACGGGCCGAGCCGTTTAACCTTTTTCTTCCGAAATTTTCAGATTCGTGAAAATAAGAACAAAATCCGTACAAAATATTAATAAATAGAGCATCAGGCTTATGCCCCAACTAACGTGTACTAGAAGGATTCTCAGTTTTATTACTTGAAAAGTGAGCTAATTTTATTGTTTGAAAAACAAAAATAACTTTGAATTTCCCGCCAAATCTGAGCAACAAAATCTTTTTGAGTCATAGCCTCTTTGTGGGGTCGCAGAAAAACGCTTTCAAATTCGTAGTCTCCTACGTTGAAGAAGCCTTAGAGATTATCTAGCTTATTGTGAGTAGAATCGAAAGTGACTGCTGGTGAATGTCGCTACGTTGATTGTGATACTGGTCTCCATGAGAGCCTCAGAAGGTCAGTTGGCAGGGTTACCACGGATAGGGAATTAATACCAAATGTTGTGTATTTTCACGTTTGTGCGTCGAAGTTACTCAGTTTTGCTGATTTTCATATAAAAAAAATACAAAAATTATCCAGTTTAAACAAAAATCAGGTTTTCCAAAAATTTGGTATTAGGTTTGTCTGGCGTGGCAACCCTATCAGTTGGAGTCGTGGAAACATGAAAGTATGTCAGAGGACAAGGCTGTCTTTCCTTCGCTAATTTGAGGTGCGATGATATCCTGTCAACGGAAATAAGGTTTCGCTTTTTCCCATCGTCGTTGTTGGGCGCTGGCGTACTGTTACGCACTTATGAGATAAAGGCCGTAAAAGTGGGAAAGACAAGAAGCTGATCTAAAAGCGTGTCTTGGAAAGTCGAGCAGCTCTAATATCCCGCCACATCGCGTTAGGACCACAAACTAGAAACGCTAGACGACGCGTAACCGCTACCACTTGCATTTAAACAAATGAAGAGCGATTGAGGAACAAAAAGATTCTTGGGAATAAAAAGAAATGGCCTGACAGCTCTTTGGAATTGGTGCTTACTGCACCGCTAAAAGTCATACTTGCCGTGCTAGGGCGATATTCCACATCGCCTAAAAACGCCAAACATATAAGAAGAAGAAGGAGTAATGATTTTGCAGTACGATAGGTATAAATGCAGTAGAGCTATGGTTTGAATTCGAAGCACTAGACGGCCAGATTTTTGCGACTCGTAGAGCTTATGGGAACTTCGTGTCGTTTCCACTTCTAAGGTCTTTGGTTTGAAGTGTTAGGAGTCGAACGTCTTCTACAGTTCAAGCGTGAAAACGAACCATAACGGAAGACCAACTTTGCGTCCACGACTTGCCCTCCGGAAAGACTGGTGACAACCGAAAATTTTCCAGTATCGAGTATCGGTTTTAATTAGTGTTTGGCAGTTCATCTAAGCTGTGTTAATATTACGTGATAAGATATGTTGAGGTTAAGGTACAAAAAGTATGAGCGTTATTACTTGTAGCCTATTGTATGTAATTGCGTCGTCTAGAGCTCCGTTGCCCATGGTTTGCAGAGACTGCCTTACTTATGAACAGGAGGCGTTTGATGACCCATGCGTATGGGGCTGTTGTTTTTTGTTTTCCGTTGTAACATTTCAGCTTTTGACTGACTGATTTTATTCATAAAAAGAAAAGGCAAATAGCGAACTGTCAACATGCCAAAGCTCTTAACGGTAAGTTTGGGGCGTTTTGAAAGGACTTTCGGAATCGTTGCAGCTTGTCTGAACCAGACGCTCGTCTATTGGAAGTAGTGCATGTCCCAATGCAATCATTTGTTTCTCCGTCCGTCAGTCGCGATAATGTCCGTTATGTGACTTTTCTTATTTAAATGTGCTTTGAATGAAAAAGTTATAGTCATAGACGGCAGATGGATAAATTGCTGACGGTCATAGTCACAGACGGACGGACGACAAACCAAAAATTGTGTTTCAGCTTTCGCGTTTTCGGGACCACAACCGCTCTTCTGAACCAGAAGCTGGGCTAATTGCAGAAGAGAGAATCCGTTAATCCTAACGAAATTATCGGTATGTCCGGCCTTCGGTCTGTGGACTGTGAATACGCTTTGGTGTCCGTCTGTGATCATTTTTTTTTAATAATAAAATACTCGGAGATGACAGAAAGATAAAACCACAGACGGCTGAAGCGTGGTCACAGACAGACGAACGGACAAACCAATTGCGTTTCGTTACACTAGTGGCAAAGTTTTTCTCGTCGTGGTGTGGACAAGCCTTTAAAAAACGCGGTCGCAGACCGTCATGACGTAGACCACCGTCAGTTCCTTACGGATAGTTGGAACTTCTTCCATCTTACGCGGCCGGAACTGACAGAACGAAAAATCAGACTGGAAAAACCTGATATTCTGTCCGTATCGTCACTTCACGCGATGTATTTCCGTCCCTGTGACGATCGGGTTGGTGATCACTATACCCCAGCAAAAAAATTATCAGCCACCTTTTTCGTTTCTTTTCAACAGTTATAGTTTGTGTATTTCCCGAGTGTGATGAATGAACTCAGTTTGTCCGCGGGAATCATATATGAAGACGACGCACGATAAGGTGTCTAGGTGACTGTTAGGCAGTACTTTTATGTTTATACGAAGCTGATGTTGGTTTCAAGGGTAGTAGTTCTATTTTTGTACGAAGCTGATAATAGATTAAGAGTAAAATTTCTCAAAATATGTTCTTTTGTTCGTCAGTTTTGCTTTTGAAGGACCAATCCAATATAGGATCATTTTTCCGTAGCGTTTTTTCAATCCAGTAACAAAATTCCCAAACTTTAAATGTCCCTATCCTACTTCCGCGTAGTCAAGAAATGAGAGAAACATCGATTCTTTTTCTTTTTTGATTCCAGTATTTTTCCATTTAACTGTCGGCAGTGTTCCCAATTCAGTAAAACACATGGTGACCCCCAAACTTGGTCTCAGACTTTTTTCCATAAGGGGAGATTTTCTTACTTATAATCCTGATTTCTTGTTGAAGTAACAATGGCGGTTGATACAAATATTCGCGCACTAGTGGCTACACAAAAATGCCGGCTCCACCTCGACGAAAATGGGTATCTGTAATCCGGAAGAAAAATCTGGAAGGTGTATCCTATAGCTGTTATACCAGATCTTACATACTGCATCGTCGCGTACAAAGTAAGAAACTATACGGAGTACTATACTCAGAAGTGTATAAATAAAAAGCAGTTATGTCAAGACTTTTGTCTGGCTATTTTTGCCTGAAGTACCGAACAGAAGGTTTGGGATGCTGATAGACTCTATAATGGTTATACTGAATACAAAATAATCAACTACCGAACGACATCTCAACCAGATCACTCACACCTCTAGAAATCAGTAACTCCCATGATAGCCCAGATCGCCAGAAATAGCCAATCACAGTGCGGAGGAAGAAAGAATCCGCCGAGTTCAAGACCCGTACAAGTGCGAGTGATAAGTGGAGCGCTTATACTACTGGCATCGGCTTCTTGCAGACAACAGGATTCTTAACATCGCAGTGTTCGTCAGTCCAAGCGAATCCCAATTCAGTAAAACACATGGTGACCCCCAAATTTGGTCTCAGACTTTTTTCCATAAGGGGAGATTTTCTTACTTATAATCCTGATTTCTTGTTGAAGTAACAATGGCGGTTGATACAAATATTCGCGCACTAGTGGCTACACAAAAATGCCGGCTCCACCTCGACGAAAATGGGTATCTGTAATCCGGAAGAAAAATCTGGAAGGTGTATCCTATAGCTGTTATACCAGATCTTACATACTGCATCGTCGCGTACAAAGTAAGAAACTATACGGAGTACTATACTCAGAAGTGTATAAATAAAAAGCAGTTATGTCAAGACTTTTGTCTGGCTATTTTTGCCTGAAGTACCGAACAGAAGGTTTGGGATGCTGATAGACTCTATAATGGTTATACTGAATACAAAATAATCAACTACCGAACGGCATCTCAACCAGATCACTCACACCTCTAGAAATCAGTAACTCCCATGATAGCCCAGATCGCCAGAAATAGCCAATCACAGTGCGGACGAAGAAAGAATCCGCCGAGTTCAAGACCCGTACAAGTGCGAGTGATAAGTGGAGCGCTTATACTACTGGCATCGGCTTCTTGCATACAACAGGATTCTTAACATCGCAGTGTTCGTCAGTCCAAGCGAATCCGAAGTTTAGATCCATCAGCACGCAGTCCGTGTCTGGTCCACCGTCTGGCTGCCCATCGGCCCAGTTCGTGTAGCTTGGTACTGAACCGTCAGCCCACTGGAATGTCCCCTCCAGTCGGGTGTCAGACAATCCGATCCATGCTGATGTGGAGAGCAGGCTTTCAAGTATAGCTTGCTCCTGAGTTGACGCGATATCGGCCAATACTGCCCCCTTGTCTTGGCAGGCGAAGAATCCTTCCATCCAGCTGTAAGGGCCGGGTAAGGCAGTGAAGCAGACGCATCCACCTGGAGAGCAGGAGTAGGTCCATCCGATTTCACAGCTTTGAGCGTGGACTGTAGCGACGATCGTTGCCAAGGTGAGAATTGAGGTTTGAAGCTTCATCGCGGAAATTGCCAGTGGTCAATCTGCGGAAAAGAAAGCCAAGTAAGTCCGACAAGATTTCGCACGTGAAAACCTGTCTGCGAAATTCGTGTCACTGTGACCGAACCTGCATGCGATGCATCCAAAATTTGGAGCGAAAGAAATTCGCATCTGACTGCGAAAATCGGAGTGTGTGCACATACCTCAAAAGGCATGCTTCAGCTTCCGGACTGCAGATATCCGTTATTGAGATCCGACGGTGGACCGAGATTGCGGAATACTCTAGATCAGTGGTTCCCAAACGGTGGTACGCGTACCCAAAGGGGTACGCGAGACCCTTGCAAGGGGTACGCGAAGGAACAGAAATCGGTTTAATCTGTAGCTTCAAACCCTCGCCTCACTCTTTTTTGATTGCCGAAGCCTATAATATTACCAGCAGAGGCATCACTAGCCAAAATGTTTTATGAGGGGCAAGGTAATTTTACTGACTGGCAGGTCATTTTTACCGACTATTTTTCATAAAAAATAACTGTTTTTAAGAAAAATCGTGGCGCTTCGCGCCTACTGGTTTCTTTTTAAAAGTCTGGCCGACCACTTTGGCGGGAGGGGGTTGCCAACTCGTGCGTGACGCCTCTGATTACAAGCCTTAGTGAAAGTCAATAAAATAATGTTGATTCCAAAACAGCTAGCCTACTGCCGTATAAAATCATCAAACAATATTGTTCCAAGAAGAATCAAAGACACTGCAAGTGAGATTGTCATTCAGGTTGCGAATTGAGCTAACGAAAACGTTTGCGATGCAGCTTGATGAAAGCACGGAGAAAAAAAAACAAGAGCTGTAAGCTCATATGGCACTTGCATGGGTTGAGATGTAGTGTTTGATCAAAAGTACTTTTAAGGTTACCTTTGCGGTTCAGATGCAAGATACGTACATGATACGTACTTTATAGGCACTAGAAATTCATCTGTAAGAAAAACTATTGAGACAAAACGATCACAAGCCCTTAGGGATCATTGATATATACCATTTGGTAAAAAAAAAAATCACTTTTCGGTTAAAATGTGCACTTAAGGGTGATAGAATAAATTTTCAAGCAAAACCCTTGTGGCACAAATCATCATGGGCTGAGATGCATCGTTTGATAAAAAAAAGTAGTTTTCGACCTTGCGGTTCAGATTCGCACTTTAAGGGAGCTAGAACTTCATTTGTAAGCAAAACCCTTGAGGCAAAAATGATAATGGGCTCATGGGGATCATGAAAATGTATAATTTACTTAAAAGTGTTTTTCTAAATTTACGGTCAAGATTGGTACTTTAAGGAATGTTGGATTTGGAAAGTGGCGATTTCTGAGCCAATCTTGTCGAATCTCTAATATTCCAGCCCAGCTCCATCGTCCTAGCACATCTGGAAGTACCTTAAATCGCGATCACCGGAATTCCGGACCCCCCCCCTAAAACTCCCCCACAGTCGCCGGAACCAATCCGGTTCTGTAAGTGATTTATCCAGAGCATCTTTTTATTATGTCCATAAAGTTCCATCCCGATCTCCCCAGTCTGAGCCGGTCACGTATTCCCCCCCCCCCCCCAGTTGTTGTCGAATCCGGTCCGGACATGACAAAGATCACCAGAGACATGTCCTCTGATCAATTATCAAATTTCACTCAGATCCGATCAACCGTTCCAAAGTTACGCATGACTCAATATTCCGGATTCCCCCTCCCGCTACTCCCCCCACGACTATCGGATAATGTAAATTTTTATTTATAAGTCATTTTGATCGGGTCCCTGATTCGCCTCCCAAGTTTCGTCGTGAAAATTCCCCAAAACCGCCATTACCGGAATTCCGGGAAACTCCCCTCCACCCCCCCCCCCCTAGTGTCCGGATCAGTCCAAATGTATAAACGATTTATCTGGAGCAGACGCTTGTTCTTCCCAGCAAGTTTCACTCCGATCCTTCCATTCTAACCGTTTCTCGATATTTTCGGTCTCCCCCCCCCCAACTCCCCCATAGCTGTCGAATCCGGTCCGGACTTCAAATGGGACATCAGAGGTATGCCATTTATTCTGTTATTAAGTTTCATTCCAATCCGATCACCCGTTTGAAAGTTACAGACTACTCCAGTTTTCCGGATTCCCCAGCCCTCGACTCCCCCCCCAGAAGGTCGGATTGGGAAACTGATTTTTTCCAGATTAGTCCGGTCGGGTCCCTGATGCTCCTGCCAAGTTTCATCGTCCTAGCACATCTGGAAGTACCCCAACTCGAAAAAAATGTGAGAAAAACTACTTAATTTTCAGAATTCCCCGGCCCACCACTCCCCCCCAGATGGTCGGATCGGGAAACTGATTATTTCAAGGTTAGTTTGGTCGGGTCCCTGATTTTCCTGCCAAGTTTCATCGTCCTAGCCCATCTGGAAGTGCCCTAACTCGAGATGAGTGGACCGACCGACCGACCGACCGACCGACCGACCGACCGACCGAAAGGTGATCGGTATATGGCACTTGAGCGAAGCTGCAAGTGCCATAAAAACCCAAACACAGAAACAGGCGGACTGTAAAAATTAATGCTGTTTATGATGTCGAGCCGAGATTTGACAAAATTTTTGCTACAAAGCAGCCTCGAGTGTTTCATTGATTTTGTATATATTTCTAATAAAAATCGTCCTTTTCACGTTCTGAAAAAGGGGGTACGCAACCTTTTCGAACCTTGATTAGGGGTACGCGGTATGAAAAAGGTTGGGAACCACCGCTCTAGATGACTAAGTCCAAAACCCGAACGATGACTAAGTCCCGAACGATGACTCAAATCCTATGTCAACCAATCAATGGAGCTCGTTGGGGACAGCTGTGGTGACGCTTCCGGCTCCTCGCTAGGCACACCGCGATTCTTTATCGGCGCGAAGAGTTAGTCATCAAGAGTATTTGCATGGGTGACATAGGGGTAATATGTTTAGGAGACACCAGGTATTTGGGGATATGGAAGGTGGAGCATGGTTTTAATCTCTGGTCTTGGCTTCGAAGCTACAGTGACCGCGAGTATGTTTTAGTGCTACTTCAACCGCCGTATACCCAGCCACTGCGACATGGAATGTGGGTGGAGACTCTTCTGTTTACAGTGTACTTATCAGAGACGTTTATAGCCTTCATTTTACACTAGCTTCGAAGGCTTTGCTCACCACCCCACTGCCAGACTGGAAGAAATTCCGCGGAGGGTAACGTAACGTGTCTGAGCACCCTCAAGAAGACATAGAGCCTATCAGAGGCTTACGCCGTAATGAAAGGAGGTGGGATCCCCTCATGGCTGCAACTCTCATTGCTCTTGAAAGACCGAGAGTCATGGCACGACTTGGTCCGACAGATGCTATGAAACTTCTTACAGTTTAACTGAAAAGGCAGCTTATATATTTTTAAATCTGATATTTGAAGACACTGAATTATTTTGACTTATCTAAGAGACTTTGTATTTTTTCACCCGGGTAGTAAAAACGTTTAGAATGTGCGCTGCTTGCACGAAAAGACGCTAAGCTCGGAAAAGTCAGAGCTGAAGAAAGCAGGAAAATGATGTTAAGATATACCATGCAAGGAGTCAGCCGTTTTTAATTATTTTTTCGGCAATGACTCGCCTTTGTAATTGCAAAATATTTCAAGCATAGAGGAACAAGCACATAGGGATACTACAGATCCGAAAGAATAAGTTCATTCAAAGCCCGATTATCTATGGATAGCGACAAACGAAGTAACGCATTTTTATCGGGTTTTCAGCCCTATTTAGGTATAGAAGTGATGTGTAACTGGACTGTAGGATCTCAGTCCTATCCGGTTATAACTTTAAGGAATATCTGGAGTCAAACATCTTACTTACTTACTTACTTACTTGTACTTGTACTTGTTGCACTTCAAGCCGACGGAGGGCTCATCGTGGCATCCAAAATTTGTCGGCACGCATCTTTCCAAGCGAGGCGGTCAGTTGCTAGCGGCTCCATTATCGTTAGCCATTCTCTGTCCCAGCGGCGTCCATATTTTCGGAAGCCGCCGATTGGTTCCAAATCCTCTTTGATTTTTGCAAGCCACGTCTTTTTCTGTCCGCCAGCTTTCTTCTTCCAGGAAGACAACGGGCGACATTTCAGACATTGCTTGGAGATCTGGCTGTCGGGGCGTCTCAATATGTGACCAAACCACCTCAGTCGCCGCTGTTTAACAACCGTCGAGAGTAGCGGACGGTCGCCACATTTCTTTCTGAGTTCTAGGTTCGGTATTCGGTCACGTAGGCGGACTTTCAGGATATACCGCAGGCATTTGTGAAGGAAGACATCAATCTGCCTCTCCTCAGCTGATTTGAGGGGCCACGTTTCGGACCCATATAGGAGGACAGAAAGTACCATGGCATCAAAGATTCTCATCTTGGTCTTCAGGGAGATTTCACTGCGGTTCCAAAGCGAGCGCCGCAGCTGAAGGAAGACTGCCCAGGCGGATGTGATTCGCTGGTTAATCTCATCGTCGACTTCGCCGTACGGGGTCATAATGGAACCGAGGTACTTAAACTTCTGAACATCCTCCAAAGGGTTGCCATTGAGCGTGATGGGAGTTATATCCATTCCTTGCGTCCTCATCACCTTTGTCTTTGGGTGGCTTACTCTGAGCCCCGCCTCCAGGGCTCTGGCAGCTACATCGTTGAGCATCGACTGGGCCTCAGCGGGAGAGACGGCGAGGATGTCAGCATCGTCAGCATAGTCCAGATCGGTGACTGAGAATTCAGGATCAATCTCTACGCCTTTGTACTTGTCCAGGACTTTAAGGATCCAGTCAATGACGAAATTGAACAAAGTTGGCGACAGAATGCATCCTTGTTGAGTCAAACATCAAGTTGGATGCAGACTTAAGGAATATCTTGAGTCAGATATCATGGATGCAGACATTTTAAAACGTGTTGCACTTTTGCTGTGTGAAAGTTCCGACATATAACTTATATCGCCAAGGAGAACTGCTGCAAAGCTTGGGGTCATGTCAGTTCACTCACACAAACGTCAGTTCACCTGCAAAAACGTCACGACGCCAAAATTTTCAGACAATTTGCCAAAACGTCAGTGGACCCCTGAAAATCCGTCAGTGACACAAACGTCAGGTCACACAAGCGTCAGTAGACACAAATGTCACGAGGCCCAAATTTTGAAAATTAAAATATACTTTTTATTGAAAGTGTATATAGATCGGCGAGTGACAAGCGAGCCGTCGTCACTCGTTTACACAACTCGCCTGTCTAGGGAAAATCTAAGTGCTTTGGCAAACAAGCTTTTGGTGTAATGGCGGATTTTGCAGGCGAAATGACGTTTGTTTCAACTGAAGTTTGCGTCAACATGTGGGCGAACTGATGTGTGGACGAATTGTCAGATTTTTCGTGTAGGCGAACTGACGTGTAGAGGTAGTGACAGAAATACCAGAGCTTGCGTCGTGACACAAATACAAGTAAGTTTGCTTTAACGGACCAGTCGTACCTATAGGCTAATGCCAATGAAGCCTACTTCCGTCATTGCTTCAGTTCTTGAACCCAGATTTCAGATGATACAATCTAACCCTCTAACACTGATTTTCACGCTTGCCGTGTTTCGCCATTTTCGATGCATATCATGTTCTCGCCGTTGTTTGCTAGAAGCTTAGTCTTCAGAAAAACCGATCATATGAATTTATCTGTGTTTTTGCCATAAGTCAACTGACTTCTAGAAAGGCACGAGCAGAGCCTATTTTAAAACTATTTTCGAATATTGAAACATAAACAGTAAAATAGTGCGAGGTGTTGCAGCTCCAAACTTACCTTATGACTTATTCACTGACGAACTGATCTGAAGTGTTCTTTCACGTAGAAACCGTCTATCACTGATCGTGCAAATCCTTTTTATCTGTGCGAACTTCGTAGATTCCTGGCTATCAATGAAGGTCAGGAATCCGAACAGTTACGTACTATTTTCTTTCACTTTAGGAATGTAGTTCTGGGAATTCCAGATTTTGACCAGGATATTGAAACAGAGCAAAATAACACTAGGGAGTAGTGCCAAGACTTGAAAAAGTGACATACTCGAATAGCAGCGACACTAGCACCGCTAGCGATAGTGAACGTCCCTACTGAAACCCAATCGGTCGTGCACCAGCGCTGACTCCATTAACTTCATAGTTTGAACAAAGCAAAAAAAGATACAACCTTCCCTGTTTCCTTGATGTGTGCAGACTGCATCTTAGCTTTAGTTCTAAGCCCGCAAGTTATTTCGCTTTCAATGCCGCAAGCGTAGTGGTCGGGCGCTATGAGAATGGCCCGTTTGCGAAGCAAGGAAAGCATTGGTCTTGACGCTACTCCCTAGTGTTATATTGCTCTGATATTCAAAGAACAAGTATTGATGGTGCGGATACATGATCAGGATTTCAGAGCCGGATTTCCTCACTTCCGTCATCATGTTGAACAAGACCAAAGGTTGATCTATGTATTTTTGTACTTTTTGGTCCGACCCGCTGGCAACCCCCCCCCCCGAAGGGCACCCCCCCCCCCCAAAAGGGCAACCCCCCCCCCCCCCCCCCCCCCGAAATAAATTCCTGGATACGGGCCTGATAAAGACCTAACACGATACTACCGAGTTTCTCGTTTTCACCGGATTCCGTCGGTAGTATCAACCAACCAGGAAAACAAAGCAGATAGATCAATTCAATGTGTCAGCTTGCCCCACTATCGCCACTCTAAACGACTAAATCGCTTGACAAAGTAATTACAAGAACTACAAAAGTTCTGGGTTTTGCTGGATACCGGCCCTGGCAGGAAAAGCAAGTAAAGTGTACTGATCCAGCATATTTTTTTGGATCTCAAAACATAAAACTTTGACAAGACTTTACTTTCCGGTGTTGGTCCATCCGGCGCAAAAATAAACTTCTCAGTGTATCTTTCATTTTTGGCCGGATTCCGGTGAAGTGCTTGTCCGCCGAGGAAAGAGATTTCAGATATGGATTCAACATGTCTCCCTGCCCCTAAATTGACTGTCTAATTATAATTAAAAGATATTATTTTCACCGCTTAATTTGAAATCCCTTCCCCAATCCCTAAATATAGGGGTAGGTCAGTCCACGAATTTGAACTGGACTTTGACTCAAAGGATCCTCGCACCAGGCTCGAACAAATTGTCTAAGCCCTTTCGAGACTCATTGCGCTAACAGACGAGAAACACGGACTGACGGATGGACAGACGGTCACTTACATTACAGAATCCCAAAAGTTATTACTCGCGTGGTGGAGATGCCGCGTGGTTTCTCTGCTCTCAGACGGGAGTGTTATGCGTTGGAAGGGGAAAATCATCGGAAGTTTTCTTGACCCTAGATTTTTCTTGGCGAACCAGTTGGGTCGTCTTCGGCTAGTGTTAAGGAACCACTCTACTGGCGTGAAATGATTGGTTGTTAGCCCAAAAAACCGAAGGCTAGTTTTTATGGCACTTGTAGCTTCGCTCAAGTGCCATAGACCGATCACTTTTCGGTCGGTTTGTCGGTCCGTCGTGTTTGTCAGTCCACTGTTCTCGAGTTAGGGTAGGCTACTTCCAGAAGTGTTAGGACGATGAAACTTATCAGGGACCCGACCAAACCAATTTTGAAATAGTCACTTCCCGATCCGACCACTGTGGGGGGAGTGGAGGAAGGGGAATCCGGAATCTTGATGTATGTCTAACTTTTGAACGGGTGATCGGATCTTAATGAAACTTGATATTTGGTACGAACTCATTGTAGAACTCCTTATATTTTTGTGCGAAATGACGGGTGGGCCAACTGACGGGTGGGTGAACTGACGGGTGGGTGTAGTGACGGGTGGGAGAACTGGATGGTGGGCGTAGTGACGAGTGGGCGAACTGACGGGTGGGTGAAATGACGGGTAGTCGAACTGACGGGTAGGAGAAGTTGCGGGTTGGTGAACTGACGGATTTTAGTTGGCCAACTGTCGGTAAAAGTGGGCGAACTGACGGGTGGGCTAACTGACGGGTTCCCACGGCGACGCCTTTACTGATAATCGTAACCGTGCTCCGACGTGCTCTCATTGGCTGAAAATCACAGAAACTTGATGGTTGTGCTTGAACTACCTGATCAAGATCAAAGTCAAAACAGAGGTTTGGAATGCTCACAGGCTGTTTATTGGATTTAATGAAGGCAAAAATGTAAAAACGGAGTCGCAACTAGATTACTCGTACTTTACAGATTCACAGCTCCCATAAGCCCGCTTTGGTAGCGAATGGCTTGACCATAGTGAACGCTTGGTCTCGCCACCTGAATGTTAAGCGCCATATTTTCCAAACATGATCTGCCAAAAAAGCAACAAATTCAAATTCAGTAATAATATTATAAATTCTGGGGATAAATCTTGATGCTATTTTAGAAGTAGTGAACTGAAAGACAAAAATGCTCCTCAGCCGGGATTTGAACCCAGGACCTTCTGCTTACAGGGCAACACTCTAACCGTTTGAACTACCGAGGGGCTTGTGAACAGAGTTCGCAAACCACTACAATAGTCCGGTAAAGCCGGCCATAGGAACAGTGATCCCGGCCGAAGGCAAATTCATCTAATCAGTTCACATGATGCTTCGAGGAAAGTTTCGCATTTAAATATTTGGTAGCGAGAATTATTGTTTTCGAATTATTTTCCATCCAAATTTCGCAGATAAACTGCGTGAGGGAGTGTGCGTGGACACAGATTCACACTTTTCTGGATCTGATACACGACTTCAAGTTACAGATGGGGCAACATAGCTCTGGGAGTGTGACTAGCGTCAAGCGAACGAATAAAACATGTAATCCCCCCAGAAACGGTAGTACACGAATTGGTGATTTTATACTTCGCCGATATCCAAGAGTTACAAGTCCTAGAGGGTATTTTAGTCCTTAAAAGAATTTATGTTTATTTTTATATTTTTACTGAAAAAAACTCTTTGCCGGGGTCAAAATACTGTGGTGCGACAGTACTCTCTTCCTTGTACATCGTTGTTATTTTCTTGAACCTTGCTGTGCGTTGAATGCAGAACGCCAGTGAAAGATTCCAAGCCGCAAAGTTGGTACGAAGGAAAGAAAGCCACGTCAACATTTTAGATAATTTTCTCCCAGGATTTGGATGGCTTAAAGTTACTTCTATCAGGGACCCATAAATTTCCTTACAGGGGGCCTGTCATTTCCTATGCTTCTATATTGATATGACGACCGAACCAAATCCATCTTCCAAAAATCCCGCTTGAGTCGATCGGCATTCTTGTTTGCCGCATTGCACGTGCGCGCCAAAGAGACTCCTCCCGCACGGCGCCAGCAGCCAATCCCAAATTTTGTCTATCTGGATATTCGCGTATTCTATCCCCGTGGGTGTTTCTCGAACTCTCAGACGTTCGGTCAAGGCCGCATCAGAAATCTCTTATTGACAGGCCCCCTGAATGGCGAGTCATTACAGGAAATTTATGGGTCCCTGCTTCTATTAAGAATGCCGTTGAGCTATGTCTTTGTAAATGTACGAGGGATCTGCGATATCATTACTTAAACTGCTAACATGGGCTTCTTGCAGACAACAGGGAGCAGATCGTCACAGACTTGGTCATACCAAGTGAAGTCGTTGCCTGAATACAACCCCACGCAGTCTTGGACTCCCCAACCGTCAGGCTGTCCGGCTGCCCAGTTCGTGTAGCTTGGCACTGAGCCATCTGTCCACAAAAAGGTGCCCTCCAGTCGGGTGTCAGATAATCCGATCCATGTTGTTGCGGAGAGAAGGCTTGCCACTACAGCTTGCTCTTGAGGTGACAGGATGTCGGCCAATACTGCGCCACGGTCTTGGCAGGCGAAAAATCATTCTATCCAGGTGTAAGGGCCGGGTAATACCCTGAGGCAAGAACACCCACCTGGATAGCACGAGTAGGTCCATCCGAGTTCACAGCTTTGAGCGCAGACTGCAGTGGCTATGATTGCCCATGCGCAAATGGAGGTTAGAAGCTTCATCGTGGAAATTCAGTCTACGGACAAGAAGGCCAATCAATATTTGTAATTTGTAGCATCAACTACCACGGTGACGGTTTCTGCTCGTTCTCCCATCCGCTGCGGCAAGGAAGGTATGTCAAAACATTTCTATCTACAGTAGGCTGACACTAATTAGATATATGTCTGCCTTTGCTGTCACGTCGCTTTTAAAGCTTTGCTCACCACACTGTCATAAGTTTCATAACAGACAACACAACGATGCACGGTTTCAACAGACAGCACTTGAGATGTTATCTGTTGTGTTTGAAAACGTGTTGTGTTTGAAATGTTATGCATAACAAGAACTGCCAGGCAGAGCCAAAAAACAGCCAAAAAGCATCTGCTGAATTTTTTGTTTGTCGTCATGATGTCGAAAAATTCAGCAGACGCTTTTTTGGTGGTTTTTCGGCTCTTCTTGTCAGTGCATGTTATGCATAACATTTCATGCATAACGTTTTCAAACACAACAGATAACATCCCAAGTGTTGCCTGTTATGCATTGCTTGTTGAAACCGCGCATCCTTGTGTTGTCTGTTATGAAACTTCTGACAGTGTTTCTTCTGACAACTTACTTACTTACTTGTGCTGGTGCCACTCGGGGCACCGGGCTACACAGCGTGTATCCTGACACAAGCACAAGTAAGTAAGTTTGCTTCCAACTGCAGAGATAAGTTTGCTGACCAGGTTCGGGCTTTAAACTTACCGGAGCTGACTTCTACACAGACGAATTCGTCTGACTTGTTTTATCACGAAGAGATTCTCTATCACTGATACCGCAAATCCAGTTTTTCTGGGTTTCTGATAACCAGGTTCCTGGTTATCACTGCAAGAACGGGAATATGAAGACCGGCGATTCGGCGAATCGTGTTTCTTACAGTTTACTGAACATAAATACGATAGATAGATATCATACATAAAATACCGAATAACAATCCTGCCTTCATTTCTTATTTATTTTGGGATCCCGAGACGTCTGTGGAGGGATACCTATGACTTCGTAAAAGCTTTCCGTCTGTGCGTCCGTGTGTCAGCACGATAACTCTCGAAGAGAATGAGATATTTTGATGAAACTTAGTGTGAGGATTCTTTGGGACAAGCACAGGTCGAGTTCGTACATCAGCTCTGTAGCCCTACATTTAGGGCTGGGGGAGGGGGCTCAAACTGAGCGGTGAACAAAATATTTTTTAACAGCTTATGAGTTGGTCGATTTCGTTGTAAGAAGACACGCTGAACAAGTATATGAAAATTATTTTCTCGCCGGACAAACAGTTAGTTATAAAAGTAAAAGTCTTATCTGACGTTGATTAGAGATTAGATGTAGGGGTACGGAGACCTGCTGACTTTATTTTTGAGCTTTAGTTTTTTGCCAGAGAATTAGTTTACCCGGAATCCGGCCGAAACCGGAAATTTGGAAGTTTTGGCAGGAAGTTATAAAGCTCCTACGAGATAGGCTGGAAGAAAGGTTTGAGGCCGTTCCCACCTCTGTAGATGGTTGTGGATCTCTGGTGGTCATATGTCTCTGCCTCCGTCACGGTCCATAGTGGGAAATCCTGCAGCACGGCCTCACCGTGGCGGAAGGGTGGTCCTGGTGGAGTCGCCTAACCCGGCTCCGACTGCTAACTAGCGCTGCAGGGTGCCTTAGTACTGGAGACCCTACGGTCAAACCTATCTCCAAGAAACAATGGCAGTGACAAACCAAGGATCTGGAGAGCTATGAGAACTAAACCTGAAAAAATCGTCCTCCTCATCCACGCATACTACCAGCATACTAGGGCCCGAATCCAGGTCGGCGGGGAACTCTCATCACTTTTTGGGATCCCAAAACGTTAGTGACGGATACCTATGACATCGCAAAAAGTTGTCCGTCTGTCCGTCTGTACGGTCTATAACTCTCGAAGGGAATGAGATATTTTGATGAAACTTGGTGTGAGGATTCTTTGGGTCAAGAGTAAGGTCAAGTTCGTAGATTGGCTCTGTAGCCCTATATTTAGGGGTGGGGGAGGGGGTTTAAATTAAGGGGCAAACAAAATATTTTTAAACAGCTAATGTGATAGTCGATTATGGAGTAAGAAGACATGCTGAACACGATGGTGAAAACCATTTTCTCACCGGACGAGTAGTTCGCCCGGAATCCTGCCAAAACCGGAAAGTTTGTTAAAAGTAAAAGTTTTATTTGAAGTTGATTAGATGTTCGGTTTAGGGGTAAGATGACATGCTGAACACGATGGTGAAAACCATTTTCTCGCCGGACAAGTAGTTCACCCGGAATCCGGCCAAAACCGGAAAGTTTTTTAAAAGTAAAAGTTTTATTTGAAGTTGATTAGAGGTTCGGTTTTGGGGTAAGAAGACATGCTGAACACGGTGGTGAAAACCATTTTCTTGCCGGATAAGTAGTTCGCCCGGATCCGGCCAGAACCGGAAAGTTTGTTAAAAGTAACAGTTTTATTGGAAGTTCATTAGATGTTCGATTTAGGGATAAGAAGAACACATTTTCTACCCGGACAACTTGTTAGCCCGGAATCCGGCCAAAACCGGAAATTTGGCAGAAGTAAAGCTGGAAGTTTCGATCAGTATCGTCAAAATAGATATGGCTTATAGAGGTATATCTGAATTTGGTTTTCTCAGATGATTAGCCTGGCGAAGACTGGATCTGGCGAAGACAAGAACCGATCGAGGAACCGATTGTCTTTATCAAATATTAAATTTTTGGGATCCCATCGAAACCTTTGATACTATCGCCCACGCTCTTCAACTTCGCAATCGACTGGATTATGAGAATGGCTATGTAGAACCATGCGGGCATCGAAGTCAGCCCCGAGTTCTCCGTGACTGACCTCGTTACGCTGATGACATCGGCCTGCTCTCAGACTCAGCAGCGTAGGCCCAAAGGATGCTGGATGATGTATCAAAGGAGGCGGAACCATTGGGTCTCAGAATCAGCTCTGAAAAAACTAAGTACGTCTCCAACGGACCGTCGGATGTGGGCATCAAGCTGACCCAGTGTCCCATAGAGAAGGTTGACACGTTCAAATACTTTGGCTCACTCATCAACGTGACAGGAAGGAAGCAGCAGCGAGGAAATCCTGGCGCGAATATCAGCTGCTAACGGCGTTTTCGGTCAGCTAAAAAAGGGTCTGTGGAATCGTAGAGGCATCAGTCGAAACACAAAGGTTATAGAGTTTACGAAGCCATGGTCAAATCTACCCTTCTTTACAGGTCGGAAACATGGCCAATAAAAGCTGCCGAGGCCCAATCCCTTAATGTGTTCAACCATGGATGCCTCCAAAAATCTTGAGTGACACTCCGAGACCGTCTCAGTAACAACGAAATAAGGAGACGGTCCTCCCCAAAATACGATGCAGCCTCGTTAGCGAAGAAACGTCGATTGTCCTGGTTCTGCCATGTGAGCAGAAGAGAAGATTCCAACATGGCGGAGAAAGCTCTGCTGGCCACCCCAATGCCCGGTTGGAAGAAACTTCGGGGAGGTCAACGTAAAACATGGCTGAGCACCCTCAAGGAAGACCTCGAGCCCATCGGAGGCTTCCGCTGCCATGGGAGGAGATGGGATCCCTACTGGCTTCAAATCCCGATGCCCTTCACAGAAGACCGAGATTCATGGCACGTCTTGGTCCGTCAGCTGCTGTCGCCAGGGAGAACTGCACAGCTTGCGTCCTGACACAAGTATAAGTAAGTAAGTACATCCATTTTTTGGTACAAAAATTCCTCCATGAGAACACCAGTTTGAAAGTTTCAAGGAGTTGGCAACTTCAGTGGTAATGTACACACTGAAACTAAAAATAGGCCGATACCAATTGTGAGACATGTAGGGGAATTGTAAGCAGCAGTCGGCTGCTAGCTCATAATCATCTTTGGCAATGAGGGGTTTGCAACTTTTGCCAGTTGGTGTACCTGTTATTTGTTTCTGGTGTATTATGGTAAGAACAATTTGGTTCCCAATTGTAAGACATGTAGGGGACCTGTAAGTAATAATCGGCTGTTATGCTACAATCATCTTCACAGGTTTTGCAACTTTTGTGCTAGTTGGTGTACCAGTACCCATTATTTGTTTCCGGTGAACTTGAAATCTATCACGGGAGAGGGACTTGTAAGTAAGAATCGGTTGCTAGAGGGGGTTCATGAAGGGCTAGAAATTTGTGCGAATTGGTGAACATCTATTATATTTCGATCCTGAAAAGTCACGGATAGCTTTATAATACTAACTAGATTATTTAAGATAATGTTCCAAGTTTCCATCCGTCACGATGTCGAGCTACGATTGAAAAGGATAAAGTTCAACTGGCTGCAAAGTCAATCTACTCCGGTCTTCCGATATTCTTTTGTTGTTGTTTTTTCAACGCTGAGTTATTCCTGATTGTTCTTCTTTGAACATACCGTTTTGAAAGCTTCGATAGGTTGACAAATTCAACATTTAACCGATAGCGAAGAAACAAAACCAACACTAGTCGGCGAAGCCGGACAAAGGTTGCCGCAACACTTCACGTTGCCCAGGCAACGTAGGTCTAGTTAATTTTACGTTGCGCCAACACCAGCAACAAGACCAAAGTTTTCGATGGGATCCCAAAAATTTAATATTTGACCAGATAACTAGGTCTTGTCTTCGCCAGGCTAATCATCTGAGAAAACCAAATTCAGATATACCTGTATGAGCCATATCTATTTTGACGATACTGATCGAAACTTCCTGGTTTACTTTTGCCAAATTTCCGGTTTTGGCCGGTTTCCGAGCAAACTACTTGCCCAGCAAAAACAAAAGATAGTTCAGAAACGAATTCAGCGTATCTCCTTATCCCTATAAAGAACATTTAACTTCAAATAAAACTTTAACTTCTAAAAAAAAAAAATCCGGTTTCAACCGGATTCCGGACGAACTATATGTCCGGTTAAAAAATGATTGTTCTATACAGATTCAGCATCTTTTCTTACCCCTAACTCTATCATCTAATCAACTTCAAATAAAATGTTGCTTTTAACAAATTTTCCCGTTTCTGGACGAACTATTTGTCCGGCGAGAAAATAGTTTTCACCATCGTGTTCAGCATGTTCTCTTACCCCTTAATCGAACATTTAATCAACTTCAAATACAAATTTTGCTTTTATCAAATTTTCCGGTTTTTGCCGGATTTCGGGCGAACTACTTGTCCGGCAAGAAAATGGTTTTCATCTTCGTGTTCAGCATGTCTTCTTATCTCTAAATCAAACATCTAATTAACTTTAAATAAAACTTTTACTTTTAACAAACTTTCCGGTTTTGGCCGGATTCCGGGCGAACTACTTGTCCGGCGAGAAAATAACTTTTATATTCGGATTCAGCGTGTCTCCTTACCCCTAAATCAACTATCTAAATAGCTTTCAAAAAATATTTTAGTTCCCCTTAATTTGAAACCGCTCCCCCACCCTCAAATATAGGGCTACAGAGCCCATCTTCGAACTTGACTTGTACTTTGACCCGAAGGATCCTCCCACCAAGTTTCATCAAAATATCTCAATGCCTTCGAGAGTTATCGTGCGCACAGACGGACAACTTTTACGATGTCATAGGTATCCCCCACTTACGTTTTGGGATCCCCCACTTACGTTTTGGGATCCCAAAAATTGATTCCCCTCCGAATCTGAAAGGGAGTCGTTTTTGGGATCCCAAAACGTAAGTGGAGGGATACCTATGACATCGAAAAAGTTGTCCGTCTGTCAGCCTGTCCGTATGTCCGTCTTTCTGTGAGCACGATAACACTCGAATGGATTGAGATATTTTGATGAAACTTGGGGGGAGGATCCCTTTGGTCAAAGTACAGGTCAAGTTCGAAGATGGGCTCTGTAGAAAGCTGTTTTTTTAAAGCTATATTGACAGTTGATTTAGGGGTAATATGAAAGTTGTTTTCTAATCGGACTAGTAGTTCACCCGGAATCCGGCAAAAACCGGACACAAAATTTGTCGACCAATTTTCTGCTACCCCTTTTCTTCATATTATAGTATAGCTCTGCGCGCAGAACGCATAATCAATGACACTATAAGAGAGAGAGCTAGTGCAATTTAAGGTCGAAGGGGTTGGTATATGGGAAAAGAATAGCTGGTTGCGGGCTATATAACAGTTAGAAAGTTTGGAGGGGTTGACAACTTCAGTAGTAGGGTACACACTGAAACCAAAATACACACTGAAACCCATTGTGAGACAAGTAGGGGACTTCTAATGGTCTTATGGTCTAATAATAGGCTGTTAGACCATAATCATCCTCGGCAATGAGGGGTTAGCAGTTTTGTCTACTTGGGGCTGTTAGACCATAATCATCCTCGGCAATGAGGGGTTAGCAGTTTTGTCTACTTGGTGTACCAGCAATTTGTTTCCTGTGCTTTATAGAATAGAATATAATATATTACCAAAAAACGAACAATTTGGTACCACGTCTATCACGAGGACATGGACTCGTAAGTAAGAATCGGTTGCTAGAATCTTTGGAGATGAGGGGTTGCTAACTTTTGCTAGTTGGTATACCTGTTATTTTTTGCCAGTGTATTTCATGGACGATACGGTACCATGTCTATCACGGGAGATGGACTTGTAAGTAAGAATCGGTTGCTAGAAAGGCTTCGCGAGGGGCTTGGAACTTTAAACTTTCATCTGTTTCGAAATTGATCTATCAACATCATATATTAGATTTTTGGGATCCCATCGACACCTTTGGTCTTGTTATGATGGTGATGATAATCGGAGCATTCCCCGTCCGTAGGGACTCGCGATAATCAGGGTTGCCACTTGACCAAAATAAAATTCACTACCGAAGAAGCAAAAAAGTACTACCAAAGGAGAAAAAGTACTTCCTAAAAAAAATTTTTGCGCGTCTTGCGCTTCGCGCAACACGCGCATTATTTTCAACTGTTGCTACTGTAAACGACTCACGCGTAATCCTAAAAAATACGGTCCCAGTCGAAGCGCCGTGTTCTTTTCATAAAAATAGTTGATTTTTCTCATGAAAACAATCGTTTTTCGGATGTCAGTAATCTTTCATCAAACCGTCATTTTTCAAAGAGCCCCATCAAAGAGCCCCAAACCTTGACAGACGAAATTAAGGAATGCCGCTCTGGCTTATACATGTGAATTAGGCCAGCTGCAGAGAGAGAGAAGCAAAAAGGTACATTTTTCTCGAAAAGTACTGTTTTTTTAAAATGTACTACTTTTTTCAAATGTACTACCAACTCACTACTTTGAAAAAAATGTACTAAAAAGAGTATAATTGTACTACCGGTGGCAACCCTGGCGATAATAAGGACAAACAAAACGCGGGGACTCCTCAAGTGGAATCCTCGGGGAACGGCGAGAATACGCCTTAAGTCATGAACCCAAAAATCTCCAGTTTCACTGGGCAGTTATACGTATTTTCGAATTACTACGTTTCAGAGTCATTTTGACATAACAAATTATTTTTAGTTAAGATTTGTATAACATCCGCTTGATTGAAGGTTAGCACTCAACAAAACCCCTAGGAAAATTTGTGCAATTAGTAATTTCGCTGATAAGGCTCATTTAAGCGCGGTGCAGCGATAAGCGCTCCGTTGAGTTTTCGGCGACAGAAGGCACTAAACGTTACTGAATCATGTCAGTCCTGATTATGAAATTGATAAGAGCAGATAAGGATTATTCAGAGCTGTAGGAAGTTCTAGAAGTCCTGTTTTAGTGAAAGATTCTGGTGTTTTGTGTTTGGAGAGACTTAAGCCGTTGGAGAACAACAGGCTATAGACAGATCTGAGCTGTGGAGATAGCCGAAGAGGTAAATGAAATTCTTTCAGTAATTTTACCGTAGAAAATCTCTCGACATTTGGTGAGAATATTCTATGTCCTGTGATTTTTCTTTTCTTTCTTGCTTGATTTTTTGTTTGTTTAAATGGAGAGGAATACTGGATGCCCAAATTCTCTTTTTTCTTGGCGGTGGGTCACAACAGAGGATGGGTTTGTGTGAAACAAAAAGCTGAAGATTGGATTGGGGTAGTGAAGTCCAGAGTTGGACGCGGACTTTATGAGTTTCGCTTAAAGGACCACTCTTGCTTATTCTGCCTTTTAAATTACCCTTAGCGCCCTTATAGGATTATAAGCAAACTTCGCCAAAAGTGTCAACTCTTTCACACATGCGGACATGAGAATCTTCAAGTATTCTTTTTCATTTTAAAAAACATGATAGACCATCTGGTCTTTCTTCTATTTTAGAATTATCTTGATTTGCTTAGTTTTCCGACTTCTTAACCACGTTCGGGCCGTTCTTAAGCCACCGCGTCGGAAAGCAGGAAGACTGGAGAGAGTTGACAACCGCTAACAAGAAAACCGCTAATTTGACGTGGCAAATAATGGTATTTTCAAAAACCGATATTTCTGAGCCATTTCATCGTGAAAAGATCATTTCTAGTAAGATTTGTGCTTTAAGTTTTGCACTAATTTAGAAACGTGGTTACATTGTACCATTAAGCCTTGGGTAATTTAATCTGACGCTTTGACACGAAACACTTGTTAGATTTCATGGCGATCGATTTCTGGCAGTTGGCAGTTAGAGCTCGACGGCTCTTCGAGCAAGAGCTACATTATATTGTTTTCATTGTGGGTTGTTGCAGTTTTTGTTGGATAAAAATTTGTCGAAGCGGCTTGTGGCATGGATTTTAAATCGAGATATGAAAAGCATATTGATGGAAGTTCCCCTGTGAGTGTGCTTGCTATAAATTAAAGGGTTAAGGCCAGGCTTCACCTTCCAGATATCCGGGGCTTCGGCACAGTCAAACCAGCCCTTCCGGATTTGCGTGATGATGATGATGACTAAGTTTGACGTTCTACATTATTTCCAGGTGTCCTCTTCTCGTATCTTCGGTGGAAGCCAAACCTTACCTTATTATCTTCTGCCCGTGACGTTTTCGTGACGTCGTGAAAGATATAGAGAAATTCGATTAAATTAAAGTTGCTGAATATATATTTATTAACGCCGGACATGTTTATCCTTATAAATTGTTTTAGGGACAATCAGTTCCGTTAGTAAATGGAAAATAATAAACTTTTCGTGTGATGTCACGAACCATAGATAATCGGCTAAAGTTTAGTCAACACCGTATCTTCTCCCTCCCTTCTGCTACCCCAACCTTTTGCGTATTTATTATGTCTCTCAAACGCGCTCGCAAACTCGTTGCCTCTATGACACCTTCCAGATTCCAGAATTGGACACATTGGGAGAGAAACCTGTTTTAGCCTGGCTTCCCTTTCTGGGTCAAATTCGACGAAAACGGATATCTGAACAATTGCTTCCATAAGCTTACTGCATCACGATCTCGAATCTGGAAGAAAAGTCCGGAAGGTGAAGCCTGGCTTTTAGAAACCCCACTAGATCTGGACAGGCTATTCCTATTCCTACAGTAATAATTCGTTTAATTCATGTTATCTTTTTACAAAAATAGTGTTGGATAGTCATCACAGTCACAAATATTCACATATGTTACAATTTTAAAAACATAACAAGATAGCAAATATAACTACAAAATATGTGAACTTAAATTCGGAGTTCAGAACCGTTAAAATACTTTAGAAAATAGGAACAAAATACTTGAGGTAACGCTCCGTAGATTTTACGTGCGGTTTCGTCAGTTGGATCTTTGTTGAGTCTGTGCTACGGGTTGTCTTTAGCCTCCCTTAGCAGCCTCTCCTTAAATTTCCTCCCTTAACTCCTCCAACACCTCCGCTCCATGACGTAATTATTTTTTTTTACCATTCAGCCTCGCTTAAACAAACCTATAATCATTTGACAAATATTTTTGAAACTTTCAGATATAAAAAATTCAAATCCATTTGCATTCTATCAGTTTTGCTTCGACTCGATCTTGATGAAACTTTGTTTGACCGGCAGCCACATGTTAGGCAAAATTCCGCACAGTTAGTTCTGTTCGTTCGTGACTAACAATACATGTACTATAACACACTTCCGGTATCTCGGCGAAATGGTTGATCCCATCTGTTGTCATTTCCTCACTATATTTCCGGAACAGGATCAGGTAACTATCACCATACCCACTGAAGCGGGAATAAATTGCAGCCTACCGGACGAAAACGGACAATTCTGCACTCTCACCAAAAAGGAAAAAAACAAAGAATTAACATTATGATCATGGCCGGATTTCAGTATCTCTATGATTACCAGGAACCAGCCAGGAACGGTAACCTCTTCCTCGAGGATCAAACAAATTTGATCCTAAAACTAAAAGTTTTGGTTTCCGTCTTGTATTTTACAATATATGTATACGGGTTATTTTGGGAAACCGTAACAGCTGTTCATGTGTAATTAGGTGAAGTTCCTTTGTTGTTAAAGGGCACACTTTTTAAGTTAAAACTGGAAAGGCATTAGGCTGAGGTCCTCTGGCAGGTTAGGTATAATACATATATACAGGTTATTTTTTTAAAACAGTACCATATGGTCATTCCATAAAATTATGTAATTAAGGAGAAGCTGATCTTATAGTTTACGATTTTGAGTTTTAAGCTCAAGAAAAAAGAAAGCAAGAAAGCAAGCAATTCCTCATTGTGTCCTGAGGCCAATTGAATGTAGTAAATGGTCATTCGATATCTCTTTAGAAGCCACTTTATGCTTGTTTGTGGGATTGAATTACATTTTAAGTTAAAACTGGGAATATTATTTCCATGTGTATTAAAAGAAAAGGATGCTGAGGCGCGAACTCTAAATTAATTCCGCAACCCTCTAAATAAAATGTCCATCTGATTTGAATCTCCTTTTAGGAGAAAGAGCAAAAAAAGGTTGGTTCAACACAGGGCCGTATCCAGGGGGGTTAGGGGGTTTGACCCCCCCCCCCCGAAACCCACAAAAGTAATCGTTTTTTGTAGGCTTTAAAATCTGATCTATATCTTTTTGTACTTTTTGGTCCGACCCGCGGGCACCCCCCCCCCCGAAATAAATTCCTGGATACGGGCCTTTTTTTTTTTAAATTGAAGCTAGAACGCCTATTCCTTGTGTGAAAAAGGAAGAAACGATCCAGACGTTAAGCTGGAAACGAACTACGCTACTTCTGAATAAAATGCTGCATTGGTGCTTATTAAGGATGGCCCGAGTCGTGCTTTTGCAATAGAAAATAAATTCGGCTGAATAAACGTGTATTTAATATGCAGTTTTCCCGAATTGCGGGTTTCTGATTCATATTCTACCTGGTAACCTTTCTAGAATTAAACATACATAGGCTACTGTATGGAGATGAATGTGGAACGGCCGAGTGGGAGCCAATCAGCCTCGATTAGGCTTACTGTGACGGAGTCAGCCAGAAAGAACCCAGCCAATGAGAGAAGATGCCATTCTTTGTTATTCATTACAGTTGTTGTTGGGATTTATTTTTGAATGACTAAAATCTGCATTCGTGATAGTTTTGGGCGATACTTGGATTTTTCTATATATCGAGATATCGATATTTTTTACTTTCGATAATCGATATATCGATATCGATATTTCGGTACCATATTTCGCTATAGTATAGGTCTCGTTTCGCCAAAATCAGAATTGTCGTGAGAAAGTACCTTCCATGAACTCAAACTTCGAATAAATAGAAACTGAACTACGAAGATCATGTTGCTCTAGTTTCGGATACATTAATGTAACCTCGAATGTAACTTATCTTATCTTATTTCCAATAATTATAACTGAATAAATATCGTTTTTGATATCAATATTTACGTTTCGACATCGATATGTGGTCCGATATATCGATATATCTTTATCGATATCGAATATCGTCCAACATTAATTCGTGAAGATCGGGCGAATCTCCTAGGCAGGTCACAACACGGCGTTGACTTTCTGTTTGTTTTTCCTTTTTCTGTTTGAGTGCATTATATTTTTTATATTTTTTCCCGCCATGCCCCACGGGGTTTATTGGGAATAAATTCATTCATTGATCTACGACTAAGCATTGGGAGAGACCGGAATCGACTGTGGAAAAAAAACAACAGAACTACTATCTGGAATGACGAAAATCCATCAGGTACTCAAGAATATCAAAATCTGTTTGTTACACTTTCGGGTCTGCTTTAACGGTCAGTTTTGTTGTCTTTAGGCTGATCAAAATTTTGTTGTTTTTGACCGCAATTACAGCAAGAACCAGTAGGAGTCAAACCCATAAACAGACCTGAGTGGATAATCACAGACCCTTGGTCGTAATAATAATTTTGTGTTTATTATGTGACGAACTTGGCTGGGTTTAATCAAGAATCTGTACTAGTTTTGGTTGCTCGAATAGCATGCTGGTGCAGTCCCCCCCCCCTAAGAAAATCAAAACAAACCCTGACAACAAAAAATCATGGTTTCTTGTATTTCTTTATTTATAATGTATAGATAGATAGATAGATATTTCTTAACACTGAAAGCCCAAAAGGGCCATGGTTATTACAAATACAAAAAAAAGAAAAAAAGAAAAACGAACTTCAATGAATAGATTCCAAATTAATCCAACAAATAAATTTAAAATAATATAATCCAATACACACCCCTTTCTTCCTAACTCACCTTACAGAAAATTTTCTCTATGTGCCATGCCCAAACTGACCAGCCTACCCAAACTCTTTATCCTCACAAAATGTCTATCCTTCAAAATAATCTCCGCCCATACCTCCCTTTCAAAACACCCCGGATAAATTTCCTGCCTCAACTCTTTTAACTCTTTACAAAAACACAGAAAATGCAGTAAATCCTCATTTCTGTCTCCACACATCGGACAAAAATAAGGACCAACATTCGACCTCACCCTCCCTAAATACCTCCTCCTATATCCAAGTGGTAAAAAAATGGCTAATTTTCACAGAAGAGGATCGTAGCTAAATTTGGGTTCTATAGCTGTCTCACGATCTCTGTTGTCCAAACTACCCGCGGATGTGTATGAGCGACCATCTGTTTCGATTTAACGGTTCGTCGTGACAGTTAACTATGCGATTAATTCCTCAGCTTTTTTGCTGGCAAAAAGATGCCATCCGTCTTTTGCCTCAAAATTTCCCCTGGAAATCAGAAAGTCGGGATTGAAAGATCATAGTTAAACGAGTTTCAACATTGTCCGTGTATTAATTAATAGAACAAGTAGATAAGCTATACCGCTTCTTATGATTTATTCCGAGAGGAACACTGGCAAGAGTTTTATAGTTGCGATTAAACAGACTGTTGCCTCTACAAATTTTTCAGGTGACGTTAACACTTCGTTGAGGTTTTATTTATTATAGATGGAGAGGCAGAAGGTGTGGATCCCTGATCCCCTGGATGGATATATCTTGGGATACACGATCGACCTAGCTGCCGATGGAGCCCTAGTCCTTGCTAACCAGAAAGGGGCGAAGCCCCAGATAGTCCCCTATGGAAACCTCCACTATGCCGAAGATGAGGATACAAAGGATTTTGATGACAACTGTAAGTTTTCTTTTGCATTTATTTACCAGTTTTAGCGAAAAATTAAATTTTCACTAGCTCTCACTGGAGGTTGTCGACATAACGTCCTCATTCGAAAACGTCCCCGTGACAAAACGTCCCCGTGACAAAACCTTCCCACGACAAAACGTCCCCGTGGCGAAACGTCCCCGATCAAAGCGTTCCCATGACGAAACGTCCCCGACTATAGAATTTTTTTTTCAATGCTGAGGAATAACTATGCCTATGAGATTACTGATTACGTCATCAGTTCAGACAAAGAATAAATTTTTTAAAACCACGATGGGTTGACTACTTCAGCATTTAACCGATAGTCAAGAAACAAACCACAGGGTCGATCCGGCTATAGCCATTTCTTAAAGAAAGCGCAAAGATTTAGTAGTTTGTGAATTTTCGTTTTATCTTTTATATAATTGGTTTATTTGTGTGTTAGTTTATTCTGCGCTATCACTCATTGATCTCGTTCGATATTTAATTTTGTGATATTTGTTATTAAAGGATTTTGTTAAAGGATTAAATCCGTCTAGCCTAGATTGACTATGTCTCTCTACCTAACTAGTCGTTTCATCCGCTTTCGTTTTCCTCGCTTCCCATGTCATTTTTATCCAGCATAACGGCACTACGCATATTTTTGCATTTTCCTTGTTTGACTCTCTTTCGATAATGCACCTGAAGATCGAGGCGAACTTAAAAATCCATGCTTGGGGACGTTTTGCCGTGGGGACGTTTTGTCATGGGGACATTTTGCCAGGGGACGTTTTGTCATGGGGACGTTTCGTCGGTAAGCCCTCACTGGAGTGTTGGTTTATGAACTATGCTTTTATTGCGGCCGATCTATAATAGCGGGTTGTTGGTTCAGAACTCGTGAACTATGACAGGCATCAAGTTGGCTGAGCGTACTTGTTGGCGTTGGGGTTTAGGCCTGCTTTTAGGGGCCCGGCCGTCCATACCCAATCGGTCTAGGGGCAACCGTGCCCAGATTCCCCTGTGACTTGAATTCGTAACTTGACAACGATTAGAGTTAAAAAACGAAACTTTGTTAGTTTGGAGATCATAGGGCCGATTCTGACCATTGAGCGTGAAACTCTGTCAATTTGTTGGACAAAAAGATATCTGTGTTTTGCCGCCTTTGCGCTTTTATTTGAAAGTAAAAGAATCTTAACCTGATCATTTCCAATCTTTCAAGGCGGCCTGATGTACTTGAATGAGGCAACGCTGCTAAACAACATCCGTCTTCGATACTACCGCGATCAAATCTACGTAAGTACCATACTTTATAAAAATGATAAACAGCGATAGGCCTCATTTGGTGTGTTCCAGTCCCTACCATTATTTTTTTTTTTAAACCCACACCGTCCTTCTAACATCACTTTAAATTTTAAGTTAAAGTAGTTAAGTTGAAGTAGTTTGTGGTAGCCGCCCAGTGCAGTGCATTTATGTCTTCTCATGGGCGGTTACCTATCATGATGGATTATTATGTAATTTAGCAATAAATAAAATCTAATCTAAACCTTCGGCCCAAGCTGACTGCAAACCTTAAACTCTGTATGACCAGGGACCCATAAATTTCCTGTAATGCTTCGCCATTCAGGGGGCTTGTCATTTCCTATGCTTCTATGTTGCTATGTTGCCCGACCAACTCCTACTTTCCAAAATTCAGCTTGGATCGAATCGGCGTTCTTGTTTGCCTCATTGGACGTGAGCGCCAAAGAGACTCCTCCCTCAAGGCGCCAGCAAATTTTGTCTATCTGGATAGTCGCGTATTCTATCCCCGTGGTTATTTCTCGAACTACCGGACAGTCGGTCAAGAGCGCATCAGAAATCTCTTATTGACAAGCCCTCTGAATGGCGAGGCATTACAGGAAATTTATGGGTCCCTCGTATGACCCAAGTCCAAAACACGCCAGTGGACCTCGTAAAGAACAAGAAACGTCACCCAAACGAATCCTCAGAACGGATTCAAATCCTATGTAAACCAATCGAAATGTTTGCTGTGATCGAGTTAGTCATCAAGAGTATTTGGTGGCGCAAAATGGTAAATTAGCTGAGATTTGTTTAGCGTTTTTGGGATCCCAAAACGTAAGTGGAGGGATACCTGTGACTTCGTAAGAGTTGTCCGTCTGTCCGTCAGCACGATAACTCTCGAAGGGAATAAGATGTTTTTATGAAACTTGGTGACAGGATTCTTCAGGTCAAGGGACAGGTCGAGTTCGTAGATGGGCTCTGTAACCCTACATCTAGGGGCGGGGGCAGGGTGGGGGAGAGATTTAAGGACGAAATATATATATATTTTTTTAAAGTCAATACGATAGTCTAGTTAGGGGTAAGGATATAAGCTGAATCCAGATCCGAAACAATTTTTTTCACCGGACAAGTAGTTCGCCCGGATTCCGGCCAGAACCGGAAATTTGGTAAAAAGTGTAGGGTAAGTTCATACTTAAGTCTATTAGAGGCTCTTATGGGGGGTAAGAATAGCCTACACAGTGAATCCATTCCTGAGGTTATTTCCTTCTCAGACATGTAATTCTGCTGCCAGAATTTGCCGAAACACGGAAATCTGTTAGACTTTTTATTTTGATTCAACTACTGAGATCGCTCATTTTAAAATTGACAGTTCTCTTCATCGTACAAGTCTGTGTGGAGTCGGGTAGCGTTCCCAGTTCTTGAAATGATCTTTGGCGGGCGTGGGTTCGATTCTTGGTAGTCGGCAAGACCTGTTGCTTTTTTGCTCGTCGTGGCAGAATTGGCAGAATGCGTTCGAGATCGGTCTAGTAAAAGGTCTCTATGTATATCTATCTATCTATGTATTGGTCTATTTAACGATAGTCTATTCCGTTTCAACTCTGTCTGAATTTTTAAAGCCATTGAGATGGTCTATTTCGCTACACTGGAATGAAACTATCCTACCTCCAAATGGGCTCCGATTGAAACTATCCTACCTCCAAATGCGCTCCGATTGAAACTATCCTACCTCCAAATGTGCTCCGATTGAAACCGAGGGGTTACCCACTCTCCGGCACCTGCTGTACACCCTTTCCCGGCACCGGCCGGCACCAGCCGAAATAGGCGGTACCGGCACCGGTGCGACAATAAATTAGGCGATCCTTCTTTCAAACGCTTCAAAAAATGCTTATTTTGATGTTTGAACACGCGAAAGATCGGTGCCGGCTTGTTTCAGCCGGTGCCGGCACCGACCGGGCATCGCGGCACCGGGCACTTGCTGTACACTAAAACCGAGAGTGGGCAACCCCTCGATTGAAACTATCCTACGTCCAAAAATGGAAAAAATGGATTAGTAGTCTATCTTGTGCGAAATTGTGTGCTGAATCCGAATTTGCGGTCAGTATTTGCACCACGCCGCTAGATGTCTTCCAAATCGCCTTTTTCTTTCTTATTCTGTGTTGCAAAGTATCCCATGTTGCAAACTTCAAATAGCTCTCCTGAATAGTAGCGATTTAATGGGTAGGAGGCATGCTGAATCCATATCCAAATTTTTTTTTAGCCTTACTTTCGGGTTACAGGTTCTTATCGGGGTGTAAAAACAAACGGTCAATCCATTTCTGAAGTTTATTTTCTTGTCAGATAATCCTGACGGAATTTGCCAAAACCAGGAAATTGGGTAGATTTCATAGTTTGAAGTCAATTACTGAAGTTGCTTATTCTTGACATACAGAGACGTGTGGCGGCCTGAAGGGGCTAAGATTCGTGATTAGCTCGTAGGTTCAACTCTTGGGAGTCGCCATCTAGGTCTTGCTTCTGCTCGGCTTTTGCTTGGCTTCTTAACCCATAGATGGCGAAATCGGTTAAAAAAGCAACCGATTCGGACACGAACACGACATTAACTATGATAAAATTGGCAGAATGCGTGTGAAATCTTTCTAGTGATTTATCCGCCAATATAATTATGTATATATTAGTATGTCTAACGACCGCATACGATAGGCTATAAATCCGTATCAGAAGTTCATTTTCTTCTCGGGAGATAGCGGTATACTCTAGACGACTAAGTCCAAAACACGCCAGTAATCCTCAGGAGGAACGAGAAAACGTCGCCCTAACGACACAAACTTAACAATCCTGTGTCAACCAGTCGCGGCGATCTTTGGGAGCATCTGTGATACCGCTTCCGGCTCCTCCGCTATGGGTACACGGCTAGGTAAACCGGGAATTTCGTAATAGTAAAAGAGTTTCCTACAATCGATTAGACTTATCGATATAGGGGTAAATATTCATGTCGAATCCATATCCGAACTTGACTTTCTCAGCGGGCTAGCCGGCTGGCCGCAACCCGTCAAAAACACCAGTAGGCTATGGTATATTTTTTGTATGTACATTTTCTATCGGTTATTAAGAATAAACCGTCATATTCTTACGGAGCCTGGTGAGGACCGGAAATCTACAAAACTCTACTGTCTGGATTGTGAAGCCAAACAAATATTCGATTTTTGGGATCCCATCGAAAACTTTGGTCTTGTTTTTACCGTCATACAGTTAACCGACCTGCGACATTCCCCGCTATAAGCCGTTTTCTTACTTCTGACCGACCTAAGTCCTTATAAGCTGTTTTTTCTTCGCCGTTTGCCGGTAGGGTAACCGACCTGTGGACCAGAGCAAAATAATACCAGGGAGTAGCGCCAAGAACTATGCTTTCCATGCTTTGCAAACGGGCCATACTCATAGCGCCGCCCATTACGCTTGCGGCATTCAAAGCGAGACAAACTTCCGGATTTAAAAATTTCTAGTAAAGCTAAGATGCGATCTGCACATATCAAGGAAACAGTGAAGATTTTATCTTGTTTTTGCTGTGTTCAGAATATGAAGGTACTGGAGCCAGCGGTGGTGCACGACTGGTTGAGTTTCAGTAGGGACGTTCACTACCGCTGGTAGTGCTAGTATTGCTGCTGTTCGACAGTGTGTCACTTTTTCCAAGTCTTGGCGCTACTCCCTAGCGTTACTTTGCTCTGCTGTGGACTGAGGAAGCTTTCGATCTGATGAAGGAAGTCCGAATCTTTCACGTAATGCTGGAGAATGCGAAGTAAGCCGTTTTCGTATCTCCGGGCGAACGGGATGGGATGCCGAATAAACGGCTTATGGTAAATAGGTCAGTTAACTGGATTACGGGGAATCGGCAAAAAACGCTGCTATTCTTTCCATCCTGCACTCGGTGCTCGAATATGGACACTTTGAAATCCGAATGGGTGGCGCTTAAAGGATAGAACGCAAGACCTAAGTACCTAAATTTTTCCGTCCCTCCGTGCCGGTGTTTTAAAATAGCCCCGCACTTTAGTGATAGTCATTTGAATAGAATCGTTTCCAAATCTTTATTATCAGATCTGTTTATTTTATTCACCCTTACATGAGAACTAACACAAAAAAACATTCAAACCATAACTTGAATCTGAATATTACATTCCTGCAGTTAATTCTAGCGACATAGACGGGTGACGCATGGCGTGATAACAGGAATTAATGGGTTTTGTTTATCGTAAAGCCCTAAGTTATGTAAATAAATAATAAAAACTGTGATTATGCTCAATGGCCACACACCAAAAATATCGAAACCCACCACCAATCGGACTTGTTCATGCGAAATTTCGAATGCTTGCCGGACAAATTTTGAGACTTCAACCGTAACATTCATGTTTGGATTTAGAACACCGGGAAACAAAACTAAACCAGCTGATAAATTTATCCTCAAATGCTGAAGCGCCTGACACGGGAGGGAAGTGGGTAGCGTGCAAGTGCTCAGCTTGGAATTGGATGTCGTATTTTCCTTCATCAGTGTAGATTTTTTTTTTTTTTCGAGTTGTTTTTTATTTGTTTGAGTTTTCAGTTTCAATTTCAATCCTAATTATCTGTTATTTCTTTTACTTATTTGGCTTTTTGAATATCTTCAATGGATTTCACTATTTGAGTCGAGATTTGAGTTTCTGATCTGTTTTCTTTTTCCGCCTTTGTCACCGCAGTGTGCAGTTATGTCGGTCCGATGGAACTGAACTCGAGTTCATTTTGGTGTTATATTATTTTTGTGCATTGCTTCTTAAACAGTTTTGGTGGAAAATGAACCATTCGTTCATCAAGTGGGTGGGGGGAGGGGGCAGTCCAGCGCTCAATTGAGTATAGCGCAAATGCGCGGCTTTGAAATGGATGCAGCTAAGTTACGTGGGTGGGAGGGGTGGGGCAGTTCGTTATTATTCCATTCAGTTAAATAATTTAAGTGCTTGCTTAAATACTTTTTGGAGGTGGGTCGTATGTTCGACGTGGAAAAGGATCACATTAGTTGCGTTTTTGGAGATACCATGGTATCTGATACTACGGTCTAAAGTCGTTTTTGCAGTATCGTGGTATCTGATACCACGGTCAAAAGGCGTTTTTGCAGTTATCGAGGTATCTGGCCAGTTATCGTGGTATTTGATATTCAGATACCACTGTCCGGCCGTGGTAACTGATCGGGGTATCTGAAAAAATCATCTCACTTTCATCAATTTTTGTCAAATTGGTGGGAAAGAAGTTTGGCGCTTAATGATGTGACCGGATATCAGTTTTTCTTTTGGGATGAGTTCGAAAAGCCTAATTTCGGCAATTCTCGTTTTTGCAGAGCAACCGTATATCAGAGTGGTAACAGATACCATGGTATCTGCAAAAACGCAACTATCGACTATATCACTTAGTTTGAGTTTTTGTGATTGACAGTGAATTCGGTATCGGTATTGCATCAGCCACTCTTTATTTTCAGACGTATGTTGCCAACATTCTGGTCGCCATCAACCCCTATAAAGAGGTCACAAACCTCTATAGCCGGGACACAATCCGAAAGTATCAGGGGAAGTCCTTGGGCACGCAAGCGCCACACGTCTTCGCAATTGGTAAGTCTGGTTTTGGCAAAATAACAACTCGGACAGGCAGAAAAATCTCTAAGAGCGTGTTCCACCCCTCTACCAATAGTAACTATTAGTTATTATTTCCGTTCCAGCCTCACGAAAAGTTACTACGCTGACCGTTCCAACCTTCTCAAAATAGTAACCACGCTCGGGAGCGTAGTTAGCGTAGTAACTACGCATCTCTGTAACGTGATTGGTCGGATTACTCGCGGCCTGATATTTGACCTAAAAAATTCAAAAAGCGTTGCAGCCTAGCGTAGTAACCACGGCGACTAGCGTAAGTAGGGTGGAACACGCTCTAAAAGGTCGTAGGTACAAAACGAAACAGTGGCGAAAGGTGGGGACTTCAAAAGCTTAAAATTCCGTAAGGGAGCTTGAGATAAAATAAAACGCAGAATAACCAAGAGAATGAAAAAAAAATCAAATTCAATGAAAAAAAAGTTTTATATTCAAGTCCTCTCACTGTGTGAACACTCATGGGATCCCAACTAGACGACGTCGCGCGTTGTCTGCCACGCGAATTTGGTTGCATCCTGGCAAAATAGCTTAAGCCTTCTCTCTTTCAGCCGGGCACGTTATCATTCGCGATTAACCGGACGTTCTCCCAGACTTTACGTCACATCTTTCCCATACACTTGTTTTATCTTGCTTATATTATCTTCTCAAGTTTCTGCTTGTTTACCAATCGACGTCATCAAATCTAGTTCGAGTGTTTTGATAAATCGGCTCCGATTTTTCGTAAATTGAGGACATTCGTAACAGGATAGCTTCGAAGTCATTGATTCTCTGAGGAACTTCCTTGTCGTCTTCGTTCGTTTGATTGACTTCAGAATCGTTGGTTTTGGCTTCTGGCCTAGGCCAGAAAAAAATATTGACATTGTCGGTATTATCGGGTGTCTCTTTTATCGGCTCCTCTGTGCACTGAAGATTCTCAGCTGTTTCTTTTTCAGAGGCTTCATCGATGTTGCTCGGCTTCTCTTTATGGTCGATGAGGTCCTCCTCTTTTATGACAGCATCTTGTTTTGCTCGTGTACTGTTCCTCCCACCTTGTGTGCTCTGACGATTTTCTGCATTTTCGTCTTCTGAATTTCTCTTGATGTTGCTGTCCTTCTCCAGTACATCTATAAGATCTTCAGTGTATGGGTCTTGGACTTCTGTTGCCATACTCGACTTTAGAGTAGATATCTCTTGTGTGGCCGTTAAAGTCAGTTGTTGTGTCCCGAACAGAATGTTTTCTTTGTTGTCTTGATCAAGAATTCCTTTGCCAGACGTCTTCACTGGAAGCTCGACTATCTCCGAGGATCTGGAAAAATTCATAGACTTCTTCGCTGTGTTGCTACCAACAACATCAGCTTCTTGCAGTTCATGGTAAATGTCTTTTATCTGCTTTGTATCTTCTTCATTAACTTTCTTTTTGTCGTTCACCTTTCCAAACGGTCCGTCTCCTCGAAGGTTATCCTCGATGTCTTTCGGATCGGGTTGCACTTGACGGTTCATCGTTCCCTCGTCAGACGTCTTCACTGAGATTTCAACTACCTCCTTCACGTATTTATAAGTCTCCAGAGGCTCTTTCGCTATTTCTCTGCCAACAAAATCAGCTTCTTCCAGTCCAGGGTCAAGGTCTTTCACCTTTATTGCATCTTCTTCGCTAATATTTGTTTGTCCGTTCACATTTTCTAACGATCCATTGCTTCGAAGGTTATCCTCGCCGTCTTTCTGATCGGTTTTCACTTCCCGGTTTTTCATTCTCGCTTCAAAAATCTCTACGCTCTTGATATACTTTGTTATTTCTTGCTTTTCCACTTCCAAGCTCCTCTTTTCTTGTGGAACATAATCCTTTCTCCCGCTTCTCACCCACGACTTGATCTTCAGTCGCTCTTTGTCCGTCACCGGCATGTGGTCAAGGTACTCCAGCTTTTCGCAGGCTTCGATCGTAATCTTCCGATAGTTCTTTAGTGACGTCACGGGATTGCCACGTAAGTAGAGCACATGTAGATTTGGTAACCTTCCAAGGACTGATTGAATGACGCAAATATCAGAAATATTGTTGTGTCCAAGATCTAGGACGCTAAGACTTCCGCAGTATCGAAGATGCTCGATTGAATATTCATTGAGACAATTGCGGCTGACGTTGAGGAAACGGAGATGTGGGAGACTGTCCAGGTTCTCAATTTTTGAAATCCGATTATGGCTCAGATCCAGTGAAACCAAGTTTGTTAGCTTCTCAAGCCCGCGAATTTCCTCGATTTGGTTATGTTGCAAAAATAAATTTCGCAGTTCTGAAAGGTGACACAAGTTCTCGATCTGCTGTATCGTATTGTTTTGGAGCCACAAGCTTTTGAGTCCATAAAATGGCTCCAGTCCTTCAATTGTATGAATTCCTTCGTATTGGAGGTACAAGAGGTCGTTGAGGTGGGGGGTGCGGTAGAGGGAGTGACGAATGCACACTTTTTCGAGGTATTTGGCATCAAGCCTAGAACAGAAATAGATGGCGTTAGGAAAGCCCGTTCGGAAATGCAGCAAAGTCAGTAATTCCTGTGTAAAAGCATATTGCATCTCCTGTCTTGTTTCTGTGAAATTGTGCTGTCCGAACCTCAATTGCAAAGCCAGACTAGCATATATACAATTTAATTTAACTTAAGCGTTGTCATAACTTAATTCAGAAGATGGCCAACTGAGGGAGGAGGCAACAACACATTAAAAAAAGAGTTTCTGTGATTGTCATTCCTCCTTCAGTAATACATTATTTCATTTTTTCTATTACGGAAAATGCACACTTCAAGTAAAATATATCAGTTACCCAGATCTTGGCTTTGTGAAGTATTTCCCTACTTTCTTTTTTTTTGCTCCACCTTTTAATTTAAAAAACGGCGGGTCATAAATGTATAACTTACTTATCTATGAACATCACGGGCACTTGTTAACGGCCAAAACGAACTAAAAAAGATTGACTTATTGATGAAAATGTCACTTACTTTCGGCTTGAGTTGTTTTCTTGGCTCGCCATTTTCGTTTACTAGTCACCATGGCTTTAATTTCCGTCTCTGTTGAAGCGTGCCGTATCATGGCGCAGTAGTGAGTCAGCTTGTTCAGTCGGGAACTATTTTTTGTCAGGAATGCCGGTTACTATAGCTGTGGGCATAGTCGGGGCTCCGGGTGTAGAGTACGCTTGGCGTCGATTATGCAACCCCTCGTTTTTGAGGTCGACTAAAATGAGGCACGGCACGACATGCTGTAGGAGGCACGAGTTCTCAAAAGAGGCACGAAAACTGAAAAGGCCATTTCAGGCTTCAGAATGAGGGGCAAGAACAATGTTCCAACCTTCTTTTAGGCTCTGGAGTTACGAACTCTCACTCACTTGTCTACTTCTACTACTTGCTAATCTCTTTTTATTCCTCGTGCCTCCTGTGCCATGGCCGTGCCCAGCCTCTTTTTAGTCGATCCCTTCGTCTCTTCCAGTACAGGTTTAGGGGGGTCTTCTGGATGGGGAATGTTATTTAAAAGACAACTGAATGAAGAGTACCAAGTATCATCCCTGTCTGTACGACTTCCGTTAACATTCCCTGCAGAAAAGCCAATCCAAATACGAAATAGTGTTTCCAAGCTATGATTTTTGCTCCATTTTGCATCTGTCCTTATTTCAGTACCGAACAATTTTAGAAATAAACGAATGTCTCCAATCAACCCTTCTTCTGGAATATTTTTTAACCAGTTAAGCCCAAACGTATATCTAGAAGAAATTCCAATACGATCCTGCCAGCGCTGTACAAGATTTGAATGAATTGCGCTTTTTGTCTTGGAGTCTGCATGTGCAAACTTCCAGAAACGAATATCCCTATTTTGAAAACGTCACGCTCAGGAGAAGAATGCTCTCCGTGGCCATGTCTGTAAGTGCGTTCTCCATGGTGTGTTCAAGTATGGTTTCATTGTTCAGGTGTCCTTTAAAACATGGACAAAAAAAGAATTAATGATTTTATATCTATCTTTTAGCGGACAAAGCTTTCCGGGACATGAAGGTCTTGAAGCAGTCCCAGTCCATCGTCGTCTCCGGGGAATCCGGTGCAGGAAAGACGGAGTCGACGAAATATATCCTCCGGTATCTCTGCGAATCCTGGGGAACCGAAGCAGGACCAATTGAACAACGCATCTTGGAAGGTAAGTGTTCCTCTTCTTTCCAGCAGCGTTAAAGGACACCCCACACTGTTTACTGGTTATGTTCCAGTATTCGAAAATAATTGAGTACTCTAAAGTTTAACTGAAAAGCCGATTTAATTTTGTGTCATCTGTTTGAATACACTGAATTATTTGGACTCTGCAAAGGGATTTTTGTCATATTCCACTATCTGCTCTAGTTATGACGTTCAGAATATCTGCGGTCGTCCCCACAACGTAAATTCTACTATGACGCGGGAAATTTTAATCTCAACACAAACGCAGCTTTTCAGTGGGCAGTGGTGAGACTGGTGAAGATGGCTTAGTGCCTGAACCCCAAAAAATCATAAATATTTCTCGTAAGCATACAACAGAAATTCAGTACCATTAATCACAAGGAAATTCTACTATTTGAAAATCGATTATTCGTGACCAGCGGAACAACGAAGTAACGCATTTTCAGCGGGTCTTCAAGACAATTTAAGTAATGGATAACTAGATTGTCCTATCCCAGCCCTTTTCGGTTAAACTTTAAAACCAGGGTCTGCTTTTAAGCGATTAATCACGACTCTTGGCTCTTGTAAGCCTTTCCCCAATTCCTTTGACATCTAGCAAAAACAGGGACAAATTTACATAGTCAGATGAAGAAACTTCTCGCAAACAACCGTCGGAAGCATGATACGCATCCAAGGCTGCGAAACAGGGCAAGTGAGAAAATTAGTGCGGTGCCGTTAGGGGGGGGGGGGGTAGAACTGTACGAAAGTCGAGTCTCCGCGATCACAAATGGATTGAACGATTGCGGAATTAGTTTGCTTTAGGCCCCACAGCCAGGCAAGACCTATATTTTAGTTTTATAGGTCCCATAAACCATAACTAAAATCTGAACTTGCAATGGAAACAAACAATGCTGGAAGTGACAATTAAAGCTGGGATTTCTTTTTGGGCACGATTTTTTGGTCTAGTCTGTGGTAGCCTACGTAGTGTCTTCAGAGGAGAATGAGATATTTTGTAGTGCAATTACACTGCTCTCAGAAAGAAAGGTCCGGATTTACTAGACAGGTCGAAAACCTTTTTTTCCAGGAACCGTTGAACCCCTATGGGCTATCATTAAAATACTGATCGTCCAAAGAAAACAAAAACTAGACCTACGTTGCCTGGGCAACGTGAAGTGTTGCGGCAACCTTTGTTCGGCTTCGCCGACTAAAGTGTTGCGAGAGCAACACTTTGGTTTTGTTTCTTCGCTATCGTTGAAGTTGTCAACCCGACGTTTTCAAAATTTTATGTTCCAAGAAGATTTCTGTTCCGGACTGATGACACAATCCCTAATCATACGGATATCCTTCAGCGTTGAAAAAAAAACAGAATATCGGATGTACGGACTAAATTCTTTGCAGCCACTTGAACTTTATCCTTTTCAATCGTAGACATCGTGCACGGTGAAAACTTGAAACATTGCCTTATATAACCTAGTTAGTATTTATTACAAATCTATCCATAACTTTTCAGGATCAAAATAATGCGTAAACACTTGATTTAATTCTAAGATACAGTGATACACCATGGAGACTAATTTTGTTATCCTCAGATTTATAGAGATCAAATAAAGTGTGCAGCCAATTGCACTTTATCCTTTTCAATCGTGACGGACGAAAACTTGGAACATTATACACCCTACCACTTAAGTTGTCTACCCCTCAAAGACTTCATTCTAAGTTACAGTGATAGACCATGGAGACTAATTTTCTTACCCTCAGATTTATGGAGATCAAATAAAATGTGCATCAATTTGCACAAGTTTCTAGCCCCTTATGAACCCCTTCTAGCAACCGATTCCTCCTTACAAGTCCATCTCCCCGTGGTAGAAATGGTAACAAACTTTTCTCAGCATCAAATACACCGGAAACAAATAATAGGATTAATAGGTACACCAACTAGCAAAAGTTGCTAGCCCCTCATCGACGAAGACGGTTATGGTCTAACATCCGATTGTTGCTTACAAGTCCCCAACATATCTCACAATTGGGATGCGACTATTTTGGGTTTCGGTGTGTACCTTACTACTGAAGTTGTCAACCCCTCCAAACTTTCAAACTGTTGTACCTCATGAAGGAATTTTTCTACCAAAAAACGGATGACATATACTTTGATCAGCTCATCAAGATCTATCGATTGCCGTTGAAAAAAAAATTCTATCTGTATTAGTTCAAAAGTTGACTTTTTTGCCGTAGGCCAACTTTCTAATATCACCACTTAGAAAGGAGCAAAGTATAAGCTGCAGTTTCTTTAGCAGTGAGAGAACTTATAAAGTTTAAGAGGTATGTGTGATACCATTTCTCTTCTTCAATCCCAAGTGTAAGAAATGGATTGATAAACTCAGCAGAAATCACGAACAGAAATGTGTATAAACAATAGATGGCAGCACTTTCGGACCCGTGGGAAAATACCACTTTTTTGTTTCTGTAAATTTTTCTATTTATCACTCAAAGAAGATATATTGGTTGTGGGGCCGGGGAACTGCTGCACATATTTCGCACTTGTAGATTTTAGTCCACCTTCAATTTGAAAGTGGTGCCTGCCTGCTCGCCTGCTAGAACGGAGCTTTCCACTCGAAAGCAGAAACGTGGTTTGATGAAACGAAAGCTTGGCTGCATAACTTCAGATAGTCCTCTCTGACATAGGCTACACAACTCCACTTCACTTCACACACCGTAGGCTGTAGCTCGCGCACAAGCGAAAACCATCCTTTTTTGCCCCAGGCAAGAGCTCTACGAAGCTTTCCAAAATGTAATGTCATATTCATCAATCCGGCCGAAGGTCCACACTTTCCGTAAAAACCGCAGAGGTTAGACCCTTACCACTTTCTAGGAATAAGCTGAAATCGAGGTGCTAGGAAAAAAAAACAACAAAAAAAACCACGACAAAACCAAAGTGTTGCTCTCGCAACACAATCAAAGCCAGCAAATACTAAATGGAAGCACATTGGTCACCGTTAATGATTCAAGAATGCATCGGCGCTTGAGTGATCATGCGCGATATCCTGCGTTTGCGGAACGCCGGAGGTACCCTCAGTCCAGTGTTGCCACTTATATAGCATTTTGCGGGATAAAACCGCGATTTTGAGGAACTACCGCATACTATTTTGATTATACCGCATGCCAAAATTACACCGCGAAATGGCAACAAGGGAATTCTAGCATTGGTGGATTCGAATTCATAATAAAGAAGGATGGATTTTAAGATGTGGAGCACAGCGAAATGCCCTACCTAACACGTGTTTTCTCGGTGAAGGAATAAACAAAGCCAGCCGCTTCAGAAACGTCAAATTCATATTAAAAATGACATTTTTGACACTTGTCTACTCTCCCGGAAATACAAAAAGTCGCGTCTTTCGGGCGTACCGCAAAGTTTACCGCATTTTGGAAAGAAGATACCGCGGAAACAATGCGTTTTAAGGAGGTCGGCACCGCGAGGTGGTGACGGTCGAGTGGCAACACTGCCTCAGTCCTCTTGAAGCTACCGAGGGGTTACGGACTGATGATACTACACAACATTGGGACAGTGATCACCCGCCTTACCTATAATGCCGATAAATAGAGATATGAAGTTAACTCTCTGTATTTAATATATTAGACGATTGCTTTTATTTTAAATTAATTCATAAGTACTGACTATAAATTGTATATAAATACATGTTTATTGACGATTGAAGCAGTCAACCACAAACCCCTGATTTTTGGATACCGTATGCCAAACACTGGATATACCTAGCGTTTGGCATAGCCTATGCTTAACCCTGGACACCCTATGCCAAACGCCGGATAGGTGTTGGCATCTTAATCTTGACCTACCTCAATACAGATGAATTCTGATTGGTTGATTTCTTAGCTTCACTCAAACCATCAATATTTTATTGAGTCCCTGTATCCAGCATTTGGCATAGTGTATCCAGCGTTAGGCATAGGGTATACCAAACGCTAGATATACCCAGCGTTTGTCATAGGCTTTCAAAATAAGGGATTTGTAGTAGACTGGATTGAATGGAATATTCGGCTTTTCCGCTACCCGTTTTATAAGTAAATTGAACTGAATTGAATTGAATTGAATTAAACTTACTCCATCGATTCTTAAACCCTAAAATCATACTATAAATTTCTACCCCCAAACGGTTAGCCTACTTCAGAAAACAGGTTACTTTTGCTAAAAGTCATCGGGTCAAAATAGCCAAAGATGTGGGTAATCTGCTTAAAAGCAGGGTCTAGTTTTAAGTATTCAGCCATTATGCAGTACTGGAACATAAACATTTGCTGACCATAAATTGTATATATATTTATTGACGACTGAACGAATATGACGACTGAATCCGCTTCTCGTTTTAGAAATAAATTGAATTGAATTGTAGTTAAAAATTAAACCATCTATTCTTAAAGTCCAGTGGGCGGGTCAATTAATCATGATGTCACATTATCACCCCCTAGAATACAATGTTACATCAGAAATCAGCAGATTCCTAGACATACGGTAAATTTCTCCCCCCCCCCCAACGGTTACTTCAGAAAACCGGTTACTTTTGTTAAAAGTCAACGGTCTAGACAAAACAGCCAAAAATATGGGTAATCTTTTTAAAAGCAGTGCTATTATGCAGTACTGGAACATAAACAGAAACAGTGCGATTCTTCTGTATAATACCAGGGACCCATACATCTCCTTTACAGGGGTAAGGTAATTGACAGGGGTAAGGTAATTGACTCCTGTCAATTACCTTAAATTACCTTAAATCGCACTGGCCGGCGAATAAGGCTGGGTGAACATCCTGTAGATTCACCGGTTGAGTGATGGAGGTGGAAGTGCGTTGACTAGTTCCGTTGAGTAGATCCACTGGCCTCCCAGTGTAGTTTCCACTCCATCGCTGCCCAGTCTCGGTCAATTGCTTTTTTGAAGTTGTCAACAGTTTTGGACTGAACTGTTTCTTCACTAAGGGAATTCCACAGTGGAACAGCACGAGTTGAGAAGAAGTTGGAACGTTCTCTCCGCGAGCTTCTTAATACAATAAGAGATTTCTGATGCTATCTTGAGCGCACGGAATGTAGTTCGAGAAATATCCACGGTCCAATGACGTTCAAGACCAGATAGACAAAATTTGGGATTGGCTGCTGGCGCCTTGAGGGAGGAGTCTCTTTGGCGCGCACGTCCAATGAGGCAAACAAGAATGCCGATCGAATCAAGCGGGGATTTTTGGAAACTGGATGGTTCGGTCATCATATCAATGTAGAAGCATAGGAAATGACAGGTGAAAGGAAATTTATGGGTCCCTGATAATACGTAAAGACGGAATGGTGACTTAGCTCCATTGGAATCACTGTTGCTATTGCCTGTGGAATTGTTTGCGAACTACACTGAAACAGTCATAAGCCCGTCGGTAGCCAAGTGATAGAGCGCTGGCCATGAAACCTAGAGGTCGTTTGTTCAAATCAGAGATGGGCGAATCCGAATCCAGATTCGAATCCACGGTTCGTCATTCTGGCCGGATTCGAATCTTCTGCTTGTCAGGCTCGATTCGGACTCGGATTCCAAACCCAGATTCTTGTGAATCCGCTACAGTTTCTAATTTTTTCCCAGGTTTTAGACACTGTGCTTAAGGTACTGTACTTAAAGCATTTGAGTCATGTGGGCCGAGAAGGTGGGAGACACTATCATTTTACGATGTGTCGAATTTTTACGAACACACTGTTAGGCCTACCTTTGTTTTCTCCAAAATCTTCATGGTATCCGTTATCCACAAATTACTTTCACTCTTGAAAGGAAGGTCGTCAACTCGCCATTGCTAATTAAATATTCACTGATCTCCTGACGCGGGTCAGGAGAGTACTAGAAGCTTCGAAAAGATTGAGTGGCGTGTAAGAGGATTAAAACAACTAAGTATATCACCATGTGGACGATTAGATATGTTGGAAGTAGAAATCATCGGCCAGTTTGACAATTTTTGGTCTCAGAAGCTGAATATTATTTAACTCAATTTATGAATCTTCAAGAAATCGTTATAACGAATTTAGTATAATTTACGGCGTTTGTTTATTGTGATCTGGTTTATATCCTTAATTCTTTGGACTTACGGGAATTAACAAGAAAAAACAGAAAACAAAATACTCAAAGAAATCGATAATGCAAATAATTAGTTTGATTTTCTACACATTTTCCATATGCCTGCTACAGTAAAAACAGTTTACTAGATCCATAGTCAAACTATGATCCCAGCCTCCCCATGTCGGGCACCCGCGCCACTAGATGACCCAGCGGTCGGATCGAGTCGTGTCTTCATCTTGGGTCTTGGGTGGGTGGGTGGGTTTCTAGACGTTGTAAGTGCTAGAGTGCTTATGATGCAACTCCTTTAATTTAACTAGCCACAAATCCATTCCTGGTTGCCAAGAGGAAGTCCATACTATAACAAGCACACTAGAAAACCTTGAAAAATGATTTACATCATTTACATTAACCGTGTCGTTTGCCTTTGGCATCAGTGCTTTCTGTAACCTATGTACACGATTTGATTTTGTTCTGGTCGGATTCGAATCCGGATTCGAATGCTCAGTATGAACTGGTGGATTCGGATTACCTATAGCTTCGAATCCTTTCATGATCGGATTCGCCAATCTCTGATTCAGCTCCCATTGGAGGAGGATTGTTGTCTGTCATTTCAGTACTAATGGCGTTCGTCTTCTAGCCAACCCTGTTCTGGAAGCCTTCGGAAACGCCAAGACGACCCGAAACAACAACTCATCCCGGTTCGGAAAATTTATCGAAATCCACTTCAGCGAAAAATGTACAGTCGTGGGCGGATATCTCTCTCATTACCTTCTGGAAAAGTCGAGAATTTGCACACAGAGTACGGAGGAGAGGAATTATCATATTTTCTACCAACTCTGCGCAGGTGCGCCGGAAGGGTTAAGGAAAAAGTTGCAGCTCGGAAACCCAGACAACTATCAGGTAAGAACGGAAATTGACAATCCAATGGAAGAACTGCTGTTCCCTTGACTTCAGGGAAACCATACGCTACAGTACAGTGAACCACAACCCCTGATTTTTGGATACCCTATGCCAAACGCTGGATATATCTAGAGTTTTGCATAGCCTATGCCTAATGCTAGGTACCCTATACCAAACGTTGGATAGCTGTTGGTACCCTAACCCTGACCTACCTCACTATAGATCAATTCTAATTGGTTGATTTCCAGCGTTAGGCATAGGGTATACCAAACGCTAGATATACCCAGCGTTTGGCATAGGCTTTCCCAAAACCAAGGGTTCGTTGTAGACTGCTACGGTAGTGGTATGTTATTTTAGACTTTGAATGGCTTCGAAAAATATAGAGGCCAGGTTAAAAAATGTGGTTAAAAGTATGGGGAAGCAAAGTTTTGGTGACGTTAGTCGGATCGGGAGGCCCCTCAAGCAAGCTTGGCATATATTTAACTAACGGTTTTATATTATAATATTAACCCCACCCCTTCTTGAGTGATTAAACCCAGATTTGGAAAAAAGTATCATCGGAAATCTGTTTTAGGGGAATTCAAAGTTTTGCTACAAAAAACGAGTCTCGAATCTTATTGGTAGGCTATGACGCAAAGATGAATAACCGACCAATCGGACGCGAGATTTAATTTTGTTTTTAAAAGTTTGAAGCCTTCTAAAACACATTTCGATTAATTTTCTTTCCAAAACCATATGTTACCAATCTATAAAGATTCGGAAAAATGATTTCAAGTACTTACCGGCTTTGAGTGTCAACCAAAAAATCACAATTCAGTCTCGAACTTGGAAGTCCGTACCCGGTGTTGCCACCGGTCGCAGAATTCTGCGATTTGTCATACATTTTTGTTTCTTCGACAAAGCGAGCAAGAACTCTGCGACCGATTCCTTACCAGTAAATAAAAAAATGAAGTATACGAGTTGAGGCGTATAATTATGAAGATGATAAAGCGAGATTTCTCGTTTAATAGTTGGTGAAAAGGGACTAATTTCGTAGGTGCCACGATGTCATTACTTTTTCCGGCCAAAAGTTACAGGATCCATCAGAGAAAGTGGCAACACTGCCCATACCTCGCAATGTTAAACTTGTGCTTTTTACGTTTTCGTCGGTTAGAGTGCAGCCCCTCTATACACGTCTGCCCTTTTAGTATCTAAAGAACGGCTGCACCCGCTACTTCGCCTCAGCTGCCACCGACCCTGGAGTCCCCGCGACTCTGAAAAGTCGCGCGCATAGACAAGTGGGCCCCCTCAAAGACCCCATCTTGGATGACACAAAGGACTTCGCTACTACGGACAAGGTAAATGCTTGAACCAAACCAGTGGCTGCAAGCTGTTAAAGGACCCCTCTTGCTTTTCACTGTTTTCGCACCTCCAGTGGCAACTTATGTGGTCTACTGACCTCTGAAATCACCGTCTTTACAAAATCCTTTGAATTACTTTATTTGAATTTTTCGCTTTTCTGCGCTATCCCAGATTTCCTAGGTTGCCGGACAACAACTTCGTTTTTGGCTTGAGATGTGAGCGAGTAGGCGCTGCCAAATCTCATGTCGTCGCTCCTCGCGGAGGACGGCACCGTGGTTCGCTATGATTTCTCAGCTTTTAGCCACGGCATGATCAGTTTTCAAATATTTTGCGTCCAGCCGCGTCGGAGAACGAGCAGAACGAGGATTTTGCTCAGAGTAAAATAACACTAGGTAGTAGCGCCAAGGCTTCACAAAATTGACACACTCTATAGCAGCGATACTAGCACATCTAGCGATAGAGAACGTCCCTACTGAAACCCATGCAGCCGTTCACCAACGCTGGCTCGATAGAGAACGTCCCTACTGAAACCCATGCAGCCGTTCACCAACGCTGGCTCCGATAACTTCATATTCTGAACAAAGCAAAAAAATGATACAGCCTCCAATGTTTCATTGGTGTGTGCAGACCGCGCCTTTGCCTTACTAGAAATTTCTAAACCCGCAAGATTGTCTCGCTTTAAATGCCGCAAAGCGTAATGGGCGATGCTACGAATATGGCCCGTTTGCAAAGCATGGATGGAAAGCATAATTTTGCTCTGGAAAGCATAGGTCTTGGCGCTGTTCCTTAGTGTTATTTCGCTCTGGACCCAGAAAAGTGATCAGGCCAGAGCAAAATAACACTAGGGAGTAGCGCCAAGACTTGGAAAAAGTGACACAGACTCGAACAGCAGCGAAACTAGCTCCACTAGCGATAGTGAACGTCCCTACTGAAACTCAGACAGTCCTGCACCAGTGCTGGCTCCAATAACTTCATATTCTGAACACAGCAAAAAAATGATGTAACCTTCAGTGTTTCCTTGATGTGTGCAGATCGCATCTTAGCTTTTCTAGGAATTTTTAAACTCTCAATTTTGTCTCGCTTTAAATGCCGCAATCGTAGTGTGCAGCGCCGTGAGTATGGCCCGTTTGCGAAGCATAGAAAGCACAGGTCTTGGCGCTACTCTCTACTGTTATTTTGCTCTGGATCAAGCATAGCCGCATAGGGTTGGGTAGGAATTGGATATTTGGGGTAGTGGATGCTTTGGGTAAAGTAAAGGTGGTAATGGTAATCGGGTGATGATAATGCTAAATTTCGTTTCCTGTTTCAGGCTCTTAGCCACCTTGGAATCAAAGAAGAAGACCGGACGGCCATCTACGCGGCAGTTGCGGCAGTTTTGCATCTTGGCAACATAGTGTTCGAGGATCGACCAGATGACTCTAGAGGTACATTAGGTCTGTTACACCAGTATTTAGATAATGCACGTTTTCTTGATGGAGCTTTCGGGACGTTAGTCTGTATCTGTGAGTACGTTTCCGATTTCTGTTGGGGATCCAGCGAGGGGAGGACACTGGAAGTCTTGTCTGTACAGCTAGATGCTGCTCAGGTATATAGGATATTTGCACTAAGAGCTAACGACCAAAGCACAAATGTACAAAATAAACACACATACATAAGAATGTATAGAAATTCGACCTTCTCCAAGCACCTTTCTATATGGGCAGTAATACCTGAGCAAACTCGCTAACTGTTTAATATTATTTATGTTTGTTTAAAAAAAATTTCCAAGCTGGGCCGGCTCACAAAGAAACAACAATTAATAGCCTACTAAGAAAACAACTGCTCAAGGACGGTAGGTATCCATTGTTCATTCGGCACCCTTCCATTCCCTCCAACTATTGATAATCCAAGTTCACCCAAGCCCTTACATATACACGCCAAATGATAAAAGTCCCTTGTATAAAGTGCCATCTGTGTATTACGTCAAATGCTGTCGGTTCTCATTCGTACTGCAACAATCTGATACCTTCAAGAGGCTCATCACGTATGTGTCTCCAGTCGAACGTTCTACCCAGGCACGGCTCTTTAGCTGCGCCCCCGATCTTCGTGTTACACCCGTAGCAGCTTATTATAACTAAATTCCGAAAATAAATGGATAATCATAGCGGTGGTTTTCGGCGGAACGCGCTCGAACGAGTAAGGACCAAACAGACCCTTTATCCACCCCCGATAAACAGCGTTTTCTCTCACCGAGTGGCAGACTCTCTGCATTACAACTTTCCAAATCTCTTATTCCAACCCGCTCTAAAATAAACCTGCTCCCCCCCCCCAAATATCTTTGATCCTTGCATGTATTTGAGCTACAGATCTAATGGTTTGTACTTTAGTGACGTGTAACGCCCGCTTAACTGGAAAACCGAGTATTTCCAGCTACTATGATAGCCTGGTAGCCGAGATGGGTTTCTGGGGCGTGTACACTGTATCGATGGTCCGCCGTAAACCCTTTACGCGGACCACCCAGAGAAAACCTTAGAAGCTCGAGTACGAAATATAAAATCTTTACTTTGAAAATGTCAATAATAAGAGTAGGTAAAAGGACTGTTCTGACTCAGAAGAAATCCGACAACACAACATAAGATGTTAGCGGGGTCAGACCAGGCTGACCATAACCGACTAACTTGAACAAACACAAGCTTGACTTGTACACGGACTGACTGAACAGACCTGAGGTAAAGACCTGAACTAAATGACCTGAAGTAGAGACCTGAACTAAATGACCTGAACCATACCATATAAACCACGACACAGCCCAACAGCTACACGTTCACTCTGACAAGCGTTGCAAGCAATCTGAATCACAACTGTCAGTTCGGCTCGGCCGTATGTCTCTTATAAGGCTGGTAAAATTAGATTCGAGGCCTACGGTCTTTTGAGATTTCTAGATGGTGCTTTGCATAACAATCGTTACAGAGGTATTTGTACAGTAATGAAACAAAACCCAGCCCCGAAGCAATGACTGTATGGAGTCCGGGCAAAGCCTATGTGGAGCTATGTACTGTGCCGTATCTGTTTTCCTTTACCTGTTTGTCATGTTGGAGATGGGTAGTCTTGTCTCATTATTCTGTTCTGAAAGTCCTTAACTCCCTATTGCCCTTTCTCGGATCCGTCAAGCAGTCAGTATGGACCTTGTTAGAAGTGGGCTAACACAGGGTAACCGGTCTAGAGAAAAGGTAACAAACTCCGTTCTTTACCGCCAGAGTACTAACTATTCAGCTTATTTATTTAAGGGAGATACCCTTTGTTGCCTTCAAAGCGACCTCTAAGACTATTGATTGTCCCTAGAACGGTTTATAAGTGTAAACACGTACGGCGCCTCGATGGCCGCTCGGCTCTATATATAGTAGCCAATCAAAAATAGTAGAGGCCACTTTGAAGGCAACAACTGATATCTCCCTGGATGGTAAGAATAAGGTGCATTATTGGTCTCAGGTTTTTCCTATAAGGCGTTTTGGATACTCTTGGTGACTAACTCTTCATGCCGATGAAGAATCGCCGTATTCGTAGCGAAGAGCGGAAACGTCACCACAACTGTCCCCAACAAACGCTATTGATTGGTTGACTTAGGATTTGAATCGTCGTTCGGTTGACGTTTCTCGTTCTTCCCGAGGTTCACCGGCGTGTTTTGGACTTTGTCAGATAGAGTATTCAATGGTGACTCCTCCCTAGGGTTATAACCCGTTTTGTACTCGCGAGTATATGGTTTTTATCTTACCGGTGCGGACTAGCCAGACCTTTATTGGAAAGCAAGTTCTAAGGCATATTCTCGCCGTTCTCCAAGGACTTCTGTTGAGGAGTCCTCGTGTTTTTGTTTGTCCCAGGGACTCACTCCCCGTATTCTCGTGAGTCCCCACGGACGGGGGATGCTCCGATTATCATCACCATCATCAAAAAGGACTCCCTTTCAGATTCGGAGGGGAATCACTTTGCTGGTGTTGGTGCAATGTAAAATTAATTAAAAACAATCAGAATAAACAAAATAGAAAATAAAGTGGATCCAGACTAATTTCGTCAACTGCATATTTTTTTTTCGAACAAAATCCATTTTGGAAGCATCCCCGTATTCTCGTTGTTTTCCGTAGGCGGAGTCCGCGTGGAGTGACTCCCTCTATTCTCGCCGTTCCCCTTTATTTCCCGAGGAGTCCTCAGGGAAAGGCGAGAATACGCCTCTAGTGAGAAGTCGCAGAAAGATGGTGAAAACCTCCTTATAGAAAAACGCCAGACACTAGTGAGTAAAGACAAAAAACTAATAGGAGAACAATTGTTGTCGGGATGTGTCTCGTCCCGGATGTGTTGTTTCCTCTTGTTTATTTTTTCAAATTTCCTTTCCATTACCCTTTTGAATCTCTATACTTCTCTTCTTTAGTTTCCCTCTAGGAACTTCCGTTTAGCACTGCCGCGAGTTGCGATCTCGTGTAGACCCCAACCCCCCAAAAATCCCGCAAAAGAGAAAACGTAAAGGGTTCAAAGGTACATTTGATCAGATTTGTCCGTGATTTTCATCGATTTGATTATTATCAAGGGCCTATGATTTGATATTCATATTTTTTTTTTTTTTACAGTGCAAAACGGATACGTCAGCTAAATTATATTAGAGCTATATTTCGGCCCTTCTTGGCAAGGGTCCTCTTCAGGCTCAAATCCGCTCAAGTTGGAAAACTGGACTTCTGGACAAAAAAATAAAATAAAAATGTATTCATAGTTATTTAAAAGCGCCTTCCACTAGCATCACCGGCGGTCTTCATCCCAATATAGGTTTCCTCCGGTCCCGCTAGATATCGCGCAGTCACGGTAAAAGTAGATCAAGCTCTTTTTGACAGTGATATCAATTGATATGATTCGCCATCAGCTTGGGCTGAAGGAATATAGATCAAGCTCTTACGTGCCGCCTTTTCGTCGGATATAATATTCATTTGGTCTTGTTCACAACAAAACAACATGAAGTACCCTACTGTACCCGTTTCCTGTCATAAGGTTGATAACAGATAACACATGTTTGCGCATCCTTGTGTCAACACATTGGAACATATCTGTTATGACCCTTTCAAATCATATTTGTTCGCGGAAGGCGGAACTGTCTTTGTATAGTTGACAGTTAAAGTTGAACTGAAAAGGCTGAGACAGGACAATCTAGTTACCCATCACTTATTCACTTAAATAGGTCTGTAGACCCGATGAAAATACGTTACGTCGTTGCTCTGCTATTCACGAATAATCGATTTTTACATAGTGGATTTTCTCTGTCGGATTTGTAGTACCTCTATACGCTTGTCCCTTTGTTGTGTGCTTGACGAAAACAACTTACGATAAAGAAGTGTTCACGCAGTGAGCCCCTGCCGCGAGCTGATCACTGGACACTGAAAAGCCGCGTTTGTAGAACGATACAAAGATAAGTTGGCTATTCAGTTAAACTTTAAAGGGTCATAACAGAAGTTTTGTCTCGAAACATACCCTTAAAAGGGTCACAATAGATGTATGCCAACAATGTGTAACTCAAAGATGCGCAAACATGTGTTGTCTGTTATCAAGCTTCTGACAGTGGAGTGAAGCGACACCATAAGTGACAACTAAACTTATAATATTTACACTGGTACGCGAACGATTATTGACATTTTTGCGCCGTTTTCGGAAAGATTTGTATTTGGACTTCAACATATTTGTAGAATTCTCGAAAATAATCAGCCTTTCATTAATCTTATCATTAATCAGTACAGTTGTTGACAAATTTAATACTTCTTCAGCCCAAGCAGCTTATACTGTGAAACTTGAAATAAGCAGTGACTCAAAACGGAAATCTAACCTATACGGTGTTTGTCAGCTATATTTCGGACCTTCTTGGCAAGGGTCCTCGTCAGGCAGATGTTGAAAGAAATGACCCTGCGATGTTTTCGCAGTTAATGTCGCTGAAGAACACCGTAGATTACTTTTCCGTTTTTAGCCCATTGTTTAGTTTCAAATTGATTATCTATTTTGAATGAATGAATGAATGTATTTTATTGGCCCACTACACTTGACGTAGTAAAAAAATTGGAGTATATAGATAAAGAAGAAACGACCCCTAATCGAATTTCCCACAAGAAATACGCCTGAAGCCCTTCAGATAAAATAATAATAGTCATGATTTGCCACTATTTCCTTTTTATCATTTAGGGGGATGTCAGGTCTCCGCCAGTTGCGAGCCAACGATCAACCTTGTCAGTAGCCTTCTAGGTCTGGACCCGGATGACCTGAAACACGCTCTAGTATCCAGGGTCATGCAGGCAACGAAGGGAGGAGTCAAGGGAACTGTCATCATGTAAGCATTCTTATTGTTATTCATATATGGTGTTCCTATTGTTCTCCCTTCGTATTATAGGCATAAATAAGCAGTGTTGCCACTGATCGCAGAATTGTGCGATTTGTCGCAGATCTTTTACTTTTTCGACAAAGTGAGCCAAGATTTTACGACCGGTTCCTTACCAGTAACCAAAAATAAAATTCAAAAAGTAGAAGCATACAATTATGAAGCTAATTAAGCGATATTGCTCGTGAACAGAAAAAAGGCCCAGTTTCGAAGGTTCAAAAATGCCACAGGTCTTTGCGGCCAAATGTCACACATTCCATCAGAGAAAGTGGCAACGCTGTATACAGGTCTCTGATCCTTCTTGACCAGTAAATTAACTCTTTGTTTATTGTATGTCCAGTTTGATACATAAATATATAGCCTACCCTCATCATCCATTATGATGCCTACCAATTTTTTTCAGTTTGATGATGATGAAGTTTAATTTATGCACTAAAAAGAAAAGGGAAAAGCGCAGTACAAAGAAACAAAAGAAAGAATTACATTGAGCACGTTTGCTTCTTTAAGTGTTTGAATCTGTGATGAAGTAGAAAGAAATCTTTTGTCCTGCCCTTTGTGCTTTCAACACCGGGCTACCACATCAACTCGTGAAAAATTGAATAATTTGGTTGACTTCTTTTACTGTGATTGGAAGGATTTTCGAGTTGATCTTTGCCATGAGTCGTTGGGTTTTGAGGGGTTTTGTGCCTGGTTTTGGTCATTCGACCTTGGGTGTCCGGCTTTGCCCCTCGGTGTATATTCCTTTTTTTTTTTTAAAGTGATAAATTAAACCTTGAACCTTGGCTAACAATGTTCAAATTATTTCAGGGTTCCACTCAAGGTGTACGAGGCGAGCAACGCTCGTGATGCCCTTGCGAAAGCAATTTACTCCAAGCTCTTTGACTACATCGTCCATAGGATTAACCAGTCTATTCCGTTCCAGTCCTCAAGCTACTATATCGGAGTCCTGGATATTGCTGGGTTCGGTAGGCTCCCTTTTTTCCTTTTTGTTTACCTTGATCCCTTTTTTCCTTCACCACCTTAACGCCTCCCCATCACGAACATACAGAAGTGTGCGTCGTTAGGTATTGATTTAACTCGATGGTCACCTAATTGTTGACCCCCCGACCCCCCCCCCCCCCCTATTGATGCCATATGTTTAACAACATCCTTCCATCTGCGGGGTAACTACCCTAATAGTACGAACACACCATCCGAGTTGCGTTTTATTTGAAGTTCATAGTACAGCGGACTGTTCGTTGTCGTTTTATTCGCCAGCGGGCCGTACGCTGGGAAGGCGCGGGATGCCCGAAGTCGTTTTATTTGCTAGCGGGCCGCCCGTTGAGTGTCAGCGGACCCGCTAGAGGCGTGTTTTAACCATTCTTCTGTTTATCAACGGTGTTGACCAACAAACTACCGTTGACCGCCAAAACGTCCCTGTTGATCAACAGAGATCTTCGCCAGAACGCTCTGTTTTAAAAATTTGGATGATTACTCCACAAATTGACCAACAGACTTGACCAACAACACTTTCAACTGTTGATCGTTTTGACCAACAATTTTGGCCACAGAGGTTTCTGTTGGTCGCTAGAACGCGCTGTTGATCAACATTGGCCCAATGTTGAACCGCTAAAAAAACGCCTTAGTTTGTACGCTGGGTGAGGCAGGGAGTTGTTCAGCGTACCTTCTGACGTAGTCCGCCAGGAATAAAACGGCTACAATGAACTTCAAATAAAACGCAGCTCAGGATTTTCCGACCGTTTCGTGCACTTTCATCATCAAGTTGAATTTTTTTTTAACTTTTCCATATGGATCCAGGCAGGAATTCCAGACCAGGAGCACCTGATCCTGATCATGTGTTCGCACTATAAGTGTGTTATTCATGAAAACAATGTTATTCATGAAAACAAACAAAATGGTCTTCATAAATGAAGTACTTCGCAGATAAATAATCTTTGAGCTCAAGCTGACTGGGAAACATATATTCAAATAATGAATAAAACGGATACGTCGGGCCACGATGGTTTGGCAGCGATATTTCGGCCCTTCTTGGCAAGCGTCCTCGCCAGGCGTCGAACGTCAGGGACAACGTTGGGAAATGGAAGAACGGAACCTACAATTTGATTGCCTGAACCTGCAATTTGATTTGATTGCAGTTTGAAATTATGCGGACGGGAAAACAAAACACATCTGTTTTCTGTCTCCATGGAACTTATAACATAAACTCTGTGTCACTATAATATAAGAGATAACAAAAAAAATTCCTGTGAAATTGCTATTTTAATTAAAAAAAAAAATGTGTTGCAAGTATTTGATGCATCATTGTGGGAAAAAGCTACCAAAATCGACGCTAATTAATTGTGTGCTTTTAAAGAAAAAAGCAGCCGGAACAGAACAAAAAGTGTTGTTTTAAACACAATTTATTAGTTTCACCAGAAAATGCTCTATTAGTGCCACATTTTCTTAAGTGCAACTTCTAGCAAAAATTGTCAGAAGCAGAACTTTCGTGCACACTACACGTTCTTTTGTTTGCTGAAGTTAACATATCGTGATGTTGTTACATACAAGTTTTCGGCAACCCTCACCAAAGGCCTCATCCTTCACTTGAACTATTTTTGGTTTTCAGAATACTTCACAGTCAACAGTTTTGAGCAGTTCTGCATCAACTACTGTAACGAGAAGCTGCAGCAGTTCTTCAACGAGCGGCTGCTTCGGGAAGAGCAGAGCCTTTACGAGAAGGAGGGGCTTGGAGTTACGAAAATACCATACGTCGATAACCAGGACTGCATCGGTAAGAAAAAAGCCCCCACATCTCTCTGTTTGTTTCAGAACAAAATAACAAGGGAATAGCGCCAAGGCTTATCCTTTCCATGCATCGGAAACCGGGCTAACTCGTAGCGCATACTACGCTCGTACACTCAAAGCAAGACAACCTTGCGGGTTTGGAAGTTTTCTGGTACAGCCAAGATGGCGTGCCGTCTGCATACATCGAGGACACAGGGGGGGGGGGGGGGCTGTATCTTTTTTTGCTGTGCTCATAATACTGAGATATCGGAGCCAGCGCTGGCGGACGACTGATTGGGTTTCAGTAGGGACATTCTCCGTCGCTAGTGGTGCTATTGGCGCTGCTTTTCGAGTTTGTGTAAATTTTTAGAGTCTTGGCACTACTCCATAGTGTTATTTTGCTCTCGTTTGTTTCTTTTGGGGAACATTGAACAACAATTTTCAAATCTTCAGATATTCTTATTAGTATCCGGTTCTTTGTAACTCTTTTCTAACTTCTAATTTTGAAGTGAATCGTGTGAAGATTTTGTATTGTGAGAAACAAAAATCTCAGTAAGGATACCCTACCATCCTTAGACATCTTTTCTTTTTTTGAAAAAGAAGGTCAGTTGTTTTATGTTTATTTAACTGTTTGACAAGGTGTGTGCGATGAAACGATACTGTTCAGTTTTAAAGGATCGTAGATAAATAAAAGTGATAATAAATTTACCATGTTGTAATATTGTATCTACATACCTAGCCATGTTCCTCTTCGACTTAATTTGTTCTTCTTCTTCTAGACTTGATCGAGCACAAGACTACTGGCATCTTCACCTTACTCGACGAAGAATCCAAGCTACCCAAGCCTAGTCACAACCACTTCACCAGCGTTCTCCACAGCCAACTGGGCAGCCATTTCAGACTCGACTTGCCAAGAAAGTCTAGGCTGCGAGATCATAGGGAAATCCGGGACGATGAGGGGTTCCTCATTCGTCATTTCGCGGGTGGTGTCTGCTATCAAACCGTAAGTCATTTATTCAGTACAGAAAAAAAATTAAATCTAGTGGTTGGTATTTACAGATATGCAGCGTAATTAGATTAGATTAGATTTAGATTCGATTAGATTATGTTTAATGCAAAACCAACGCATAACATTGGTCTGCATCACCTGCAGGGAAAGTCCCGTGGGACTTGTTAAATAACAGGCGAAAAACAAAATCACATCTATTTTATTTACTAATGAAGAATAAATCCTACTACTAATTTAAAATAAATACTACTACTAACAATACATTTCTGATTACTAAAGCAAATACCAAACAAAACAAAAGAAGAAAAAAGAAAACGACTGACTCTTGCTTACTCTTTCGCGAGGAAGAACCTTTTCACTGTGGCCTTGAATGCAGCAAGGTGCGGGGCCTCACGGACTTGACTTGGGATTGAATTCCAAACACTCGTAGCAAAATTCCTGATAATGAACGATGCACGAGTTGTTTGCCGGATTTCATGAACTATATCCCCACACCCCCTTGTTTTATAATTGTGGTAATCACTATTCGTCGAAAAAAAATTTGCAAAAGAAGACAATGCAGAAATAAGTTCAGAATCAGAAACCCTTCAGTTTACAACAGCAAAGAACTTAAATATGTTATCCTACTGGTCTTGTTGACGACTGTTAGGCAGAGCAAAATAACACTAAGGAGTAACGCTAAGACCTATGCTTTCTATGCTTCGCAACCGGGCCATACTTGTAGCGTCGCCCACCACACTTGGGGCATTTAAAGCGAGGGAAACTTGAGGGCTTAGAAATTTCCAGTAAAGCGAAGATGCGGTCTGCACACATCGAAGAAACAGGGGAGGTTGTATCTTTTTTTGTTGTGTTCAGAATTTTAAGTTATTAAAGCCAACACTGGTGCACGAATGATTGAGTTTTTGTAGGGACGTTCAGTCCCGCTAGTGGAGCTAGTGTCGCTGCGATTGACTCTGTGTCACTTTTCCAAAGTTTGCGCGGTACTCTCTAGAGTTAGTTTGCTCTGCTGTTAGGCAACTGAACTGACAGCCCTTCAGTTGATAATCCTTAATACTCCAATTTACCCAACACACCAGGTGGCATGACACTATGGATGAAGCGCGGAAAATTCAAATTGATTAATGTTAAAGCTAAAGCACCTAACGACATCCCCCCCCCCCCCCCCCCCCCTCCTGCCAATTCCAGACAACGTTTGTCGACAAATTTAGTCAAGGTAGCTCATCGTAGACGCGTCTTGGAACTGGGTGATGGTGTGCAAGTAAGGGCAAGTGACCTGATTATTTTTAATTTAAAATGTGCCGGTTCTGTGCTCGTACTTGGAAAACTGTTTGATTCTAGGGTGTTTTCTAGGCCAAGTTCATCGAGAAGAACAACGACGCCCTCCACGCCTCTTTGGAAGCTATCATCATGGAAGCCGAGAACAAATTCGTCCGGAATCTGTTCGGAAATGGTGGCAACGCTGCACAAAAGGGGAAACTCACGTTCATCAGTGTCGGAAACAAGTTCAAAACACAGCTTGGGGAACTGATGGAGAAGCTAAAAAGCACGGTAAGCCTTGAATCCCCCCCCCCTCCTCGGCTTCCAAATTGTTAGTACAGCTTTTTGAAACTGTAGACGGGGTTCGTCTGAGAAAAAGACGATAAGGGACAAATCGAAGTGTGGCTGAGTTTCGAAACCATGAAGAAGTGACTTTACAAGCCCTGATAGCCTATGCTTTTAAGGGACAGGGAAATAAGACTAGGGAATTTTGGTTAAGTGGGGAAAAGAGGGTCTTTTATTTTAAACACCACTTGTTTTACTGACTAAAGCTCAGAAATCATGTTCCGTACAGTTTGTCAATTTGACTAAAAATGGTAAACCCACATTTCTATAAGTTTATTTTCTTGTTTATAGAAACGGAAATGAGAAATAGTATGCTAAAAATGAAAGTAAATATTTATTATTTCTTTTAAATTTTTTTAGAAATTGAAAAGGAAGAGATTACCTTCTCCCCCCACAGCGGCTGTTTAAATGTCTGTCCAAGACTTTTCTGTGAAATTAAGATAAAGGGAAAGGGTAAATTGCGAACAAGCGATTTCGGAAGTTCGGGCTTGGTTTGAAAGAATAGAAAGATTAAGATAGCATTGAATTATTAGTCTATAGCCTTTCGCAGGCCTTTAACCTTTTTAGAAAGTTGTTCCATGTCCTACCTCGAACGAAAGACGAGAGCTCCACGTCGCCAGTTTAAAATACCTTTCTCCTCAACCACCTTCCCCGCTCCAGTAACAAACACTCAGCGAACGTGCTAGCAAGTTGGGTATGAGAAGAAAATGTTACTCCAAAGAAAAAAAAACTAGCGAGTGGCAGAATGTTAGAAAAAGCTGGAACGAAGTTTTGAAGTGAGATAAATTGAATATATACACTTACCTCCCCTCTCATAGGGTACAAATTTCGTCAGATGCATCAAGCCGAACATTAAGATGATCGACCACCATTTCGAAGGAGGCCTTATCCTTTCCCAACTTCAGTGCAGCGGGATGACCACCGTACTTCAACTAATGCAGGAAGGCTTTCCGTCCCGCGCACCGTTTAGTGACTTGTACGCCATGTACAAGCAGTACCTGCCCCCTGAGCTGGCGAGACTCGATGCTAGGATGTTTTGCAAGGTAGTTTTTTTTCTTAATCTAAAAAAAAAATGGATGCCTGAATCTTTGGTTGTTTAAGTTTATTTTCCAGCTTGACCGGCTTGAGTCTGAAGAGGACCCTTGCCAAGTAGGGCCGAAATATAGCTATAAGAAAATTCAGCTAAAATATCCGTTTTGCACTGTCAAATATGATTCGCAGTCAGTTTGGACTGAAGGAATATTTATGCCTGCGTAGCTTCTTTTTCCTTCTCCCCCACAATGGAAATGCGAGTGGATACGTCTCTAGCTCCACTCAATAACGTTAAAAACTGTCATCAAAACGTTAAAATTATTTACTTAACGTCACTTACACTAATTTATGTTCAAACCTTATTTCATTAATTTGACCTCGCGTAGCAATAACGTTAAAAACTATCATCAAAAAGTTAAAATTATTTACTTAACGTCACTTACACTAATTTGTATTCAAGCTTTATTTCATTAATTTGGGCTCGCGTAGCAATAACGTTAAAAACTATCATCAAAACGTTAAAATTATTTACTTAACGTCACTTACACTACTTTATGTTCAAACTTTATTTCATTAATTTGGGCTCGCGTAGCAATAATGTTAAAAACTATCATTAAAAGGTTAAAATTATTTACTTAACGTCACTTACACTAATTTATATTCAAGCTTTATTTCATTAATTTGGGCTCGCGTAGCTTTTCCTTCTCCCTCACAATGGAGAACCAATGCTAGTGGCTATGTCTCTGCGTCCACTCAGTAAACGTTTAAAACTATGATCAAAACATTAAAGTTCTTACTTAACGTCACTTACACTAATTTATATTCAAACTTAATTTTATTAATGTTGTAATTCATTTGAGGGGTTCATTGTTTTGTGGGAATCTTCTAGGTATCCTACGAACTACGTCACCAAGAGTGATTGTTTTTCTGGGTAATTTTGTGAAGTAAGCACTTGAGTTTAAAAGTGTTGTTTCTAGTTTTCTGTATTAGTTATTTATTTATACTTTATACGGCCTTCGGGTTTTTCATTACAAATATTATGCATTTTTGTTGTTGTTATATAGTTTGTGTTTTAACATTTTGCAAATTAAACAAATTTATAAAGTTCTTGTTTCTGTCTCCTAGGCTCTGTTCAAGGCGCTCGGGTTAAACGACGCCGACTTCAAATTCGGTCAAACGAAGGTGTTTTTCCGGCCCGGAAAATTCGCCGAATTTGACCAGATTATGAAATCCGATCCAGAAAATCTGCGAGTTCTCGTCGCCAAGGTCCGCTTCTGGCTCATCAAGTCACGATGGAGGAAGGTCATGTGGGGAGCCCTTTCCGTTATCAAGCGTAAGTTTATTTGTGTCTTTCCGGAGAATTTTGGAGAAAAGGGTCATCCGGGGTCAAAAAGGGTCAAATTTTCTATGCATGGACATTTTGTTGCTTTTAAAGGAATTCGGATTTGAAAATCTGGGTGGGAAGTTTATCGACATATCGCAATACGACGGTTCGCCACAGCGACGATTGGGAACCAACCACTCGCCACAGCGAATCTTGCCACACCCTTAGCTTGTCACATCGATTTGTTGCCACATCGTTTCAAGGCATTTCGCCACACGAAAACTCGCCACATCGACAGTCAGTACTGGCCACGCCGATATCTCTCCATAGTGACATCTTGCTACACCGATAGCTTTCCAAATCGATGTATTGCCCACAGTTTGTCAGGTCATCTCGCCATACGGCAACTCGCCAGAGCGACAACTCTGCATACCTGTACTTATAACGTGGACCAGACAATTGCCCCCTCACTCGACGTTCCATGAGTTGCCGGACGGTGGTATCCCAGATGCATCTACCTTGCGCCAGCTCCTGGGTGAGATCTAGCCAGCAGTTGCCCCATCTTCTACCGAAGCGACGGAAGCCGCCTACAGGTTGAAGGTCCTTTTTGACGATTGTCCACCAATTCTTGAGTTGACCACCCGGTCACCTTCGAACAAATAAATTATTATTATTATTATTATTATTTGTAACCCGTCGTTTTTGGAATGCGAAGTAAGTGAAAGAAAATACATCAAAAACACATTAAATCTCTCCTGGTGGAAAGCCGGAAAATATCGTCGTTATATTTTTTACCATGTTCGTATTATTATTTTATCGCATTATTATTATTATTATCATTATGTGTTTTTATGGCACTTGCAGCCTCTGGCTCAAGTGCCATATACCGATCGCAATTCCGTCCGTCGGTCGGTCGGTCGGTCGGTCTGTCCGAATTTTTTTGTCCCACAAGTTCGAGTTAGGGTACTTCCAGATGTGTTAGGACGATGAAACTTGGCAGGAAAATCAGGGACCCGACCAAACTAACCTGGAAATAATCAGTTTCCCGATGCGATCATCTGGGGGGGAGTGGTGGGCCGGGGAATTCTGAGAATTAAGTAGTTTTTGTCACACTTTTTCGAGTTGGGGTACTTCCAGATGTGCTAGGACGATGAAACTTGGCAGGAGCATCAGGGACCCGACCGGACTAACCTGGAAATAATCAGTTTCCCAATCCGACCACCTGGGGGGGAGTGGAGGACTGGGGAATCCGGAAAACTGGAGTAGTGTGTAACTTTCCAAAGGATGATCGGATTGGAATGAAACTTAATAACTGAATAAATGGCATACCTCTGACGTCCCATCTGAAGTCCGGACCGGATTCGACAGCTATGGGGGAGTTGGGGGGGGAGACCGGAAATCTCGAGAAACGGTTAGAATGGAGGGATCGGAGTGAAACTTGCTGGGAAGAACAAGCATCTGCTCCAGATAAATCGTTTATACATTTGGACTGGATCCGGACACTAGGCGGGGGGGGGGGGGCTGGAGGGGAGTTTCCCGGAATTCCGGTAATGGCGGTTTTGGGGATTTTCACGACGAAACTTGGGAGGCGAATCAGGGACCCGATCAAACTGACTTATAAATAAAAATTTACATGATCCGATAGTTGTGGGGGGAGTAGCGGGAGGGGGAATCCGGAATACTGAGTCATGCGTAACTTTGGAACGGTTGATCGGATTTGAGTGAAATTTGATAATTGAGCAGAGGACATGTCTCTGGTGACCTTTGTCATGTCCGGACCGGATTCGACAACAATGGGGGGGGGGGAATACGTGACCGGCTCAGACTGGGGAGATCGGGATCGAACTTTGTGGGAATAATAAAGAGATGCTCTGGATAAATCACTTACAGAACCGGATTGGCTCCGGCGACTGTGGGGGAGTTTGAGGGGTGGGGCGGAATTCCGGTGATCGCGATTTAAGGTACTTCTAGATGTGCTAGGACGATCGAACTGGGCGGGAATATTAGAGATTCGACAAGATTGGCTCAGAAATCGCCACTTTCCAAATCCGACATTCCTTAAAGTACCAATCTTGACCGCAAATTTAGAAAAATACTTTTAAGCAAATTATACATTTTCATGATCCCCATGAGCCCATTATCATTTTTGCCTCAAGGGTTTTGCTTACAAATGAAGTTCTAGCTCCCTGAAAGTGCGCATTTGAACCGCAAGGTCGAAAACTACTTTTTTTCAACAAACGATACATCTCAACCCGTGATCATTTGTGCCACAAAGGTTTTGCTTAAAAATTTATTTTATCACCCTTAAAGTGCACATTTTAACCGAAAAGTGAAAAAAAAAATACTTTTTACCAAACGGTATATATCAATGATCCCTAAGGGCCTGTAATCGTTTTGTCTCAATAGTTTTTCTTACACGTGAATTTCTAGCGCCTATAAAGTGCGTATCATTACAGCCAAGTTCTAAAACAAAATACTTTTTCTCTAGCTCCCTTAAAGTGCGCATCTGAACCGCAAAGGTAACCTTAAAAGTACGTTTGATCAAACACTACGTCTCAACCCATGCAAGTGCCATATGAGCTTACAGCTCTTGTTCTTCCAGTTAAGAACAAGATCGCGTATCGACGGGACTGCTTGATCACACTCCAGAGCAACATCCGCGGCTACCAGGCAAGAAAAAAGCATATCCCCAGGCTGATGAGCATCAAAAAACTTAATTCACTGCAGGTATGTACGAAAGCGTAAGTTGTCCCTACGGGGGGGGGGGGGTCCATAGACGGCAAAAAACAGAAGTGAAGATGCGTCTTTTTTAAGAACTGATAGTATCGGCCCGTAAAAACTGACGTATGTAATCAGTTGAGTCTAGAAAATAAAATAATATAACGAAGAGAATTCTACAGATTTTGCTTCGGTATAAGAGATAAATGTTTTTCTGCGTAGAATTTAGCGTGACATATTAATAATTTAATATAAATAGGCGTAAAATAGGCTAATTTTCTCACTTTCAGTCCACTGCCGACCGGGTTTCCGTCATCGGTGAATATAACTTAACTCCGCTCAGTACGTTCATTCCGAATTTCTTCGCCTTTTATGCTACAACATATTAGTATATTCTTATTAAAGTTCAACTGAAAAAGCAGCTTATTTTTACATCTGATATTTGAATACACTGAATTATTTTGACTCATCTAAGGGATTTGGTTTTTTTCACCCAGGGCTCTCGTAACAACGTTCAGAATGTGCGCTGCTCGCACGACAATCTAAAATTCACCCAGACGGGGGAATTTGAATTTCAACAAAAGCCTACATTTCCATGGTTAAAGGAACAGTAAACTTGACTACGCAACTTTCGGCCATCGAATCGCCCGGGGGGGCTTGGATAAATATATAGGGTCTTATTGTCGACAGGCCCCCCCTTCTTTGTCATCTCGAACTGTCTCGAACCCCCTCCTTAGTGTTCCCAAAGCTAGCTGGCAGGCCCTTGCCCCTTATGCACTGTAATTATGCACTCATGTACTGTAAAAAGTTCGCCTTTTTACATGTAGACCACAGAGTAACGACCTCCCGACTAGGCGGCCGGGGTTCGATTCCTAGTCGCGGCACACAAACCTTTTGCTTTTTGCAAACCTTTTGCTCAGAAGTCGAATTCTCGGAAACTGCCAGGAAACTGCAATGGTCGTAACGAGAATTTTTCTTACTCTCAATATCGACTCAGGGTACATTCTTGATATGTTAGCTAGCTCCCCGAGTCAAGTTTTCTGTTCCTTTAAAGACGCTAAGCTCGGAAAAGTCACGGCTAAAGAAAGTAGGAAAATGATGTAGAAATATCGAATGCAAGGAATCTGTCGTTTTGAGTTTATTTTCTCGCCAGTGGCTTACCTTTTTATTTGCTAAAATTTCAAGCATAGTAGTACAAGCACATAGAGGTAGCCTACCTCAACTCTGAAAGAAAAAGTTCAGTCGACGAAATCTTATATCTGTGGATAGCGGAGAAACGAAGTAACATGTTTATAAGGTTTTCAGGCTTATTTGTGTGAACAAGCCTCAGCCCTTTCTGGTTAAACTTTAAATTGAAACTGTTGGCTAACTGTATTTATGCTATAGTATGTATATGTATTTAATTTATGACCCACCAAATGTAGTCCGTCCGTGGTCCAGATGTAAGTCCGTCCGTGGCCGAATGGTTATTAGCGCGCCGAACTCGCAAGGGAAGGGTCCCTTGTTCGAGTCTCGGTTGTGCCTGCTGTTTGGTTTCGAGCGGGGGTTAGTGGCGTAACCCTGTAAGACAAGTCAAAGTCCACCCAGCTTCAAATGTGTACCTGGAGAAATCCGGGGAAGGTGACAGGAAGGGTGTGCGAAAGCACAGGATGGCTGGCCCCCATCCCTCCATTGCACTTCCTGGCTGAGGGCCAAGAATCGGAGATCACCACGCCAGCTTGGCCAGTCAAGGCTAGTGTTGATACCTTTACCTTTACCTTAGATGCACAAGGCGACAGTGGAGTAAAAGGAAAAAAAGGAAAAACAACACAAAAATAAAAAACCTAAAAAATACATGAAAAACATCATGTACACGATGAGCTGGATATTATATTATTATTGTCAGTATATTATTATTATTGTTATTAAACTGGAACTGACAATCATTATTTTAGGGTCAGATCCAGCAATACTCCAAAATTGCCTCGCAGCTAAAACGGGACCGTGACACCTCTCTCCAGCGTATAAAAGCCCTAGATGACAGCATCACTCAAGCAATTCTGAAAATTCGGAAGACGCCAAACCTCAAAGTCTCGGAAGTTGAAAATCTCTACGCAAAGCTCCTGTCTCAAGCCAATCAAGAGTTGTCCGCTTTGAAAAAGAAATTGGAAGAGCAGAAAGTTCAAGAAGAAAAGGAAAGGATGAAGAAAATGCAGGAAGAAATGGAAAAGGAAAATAAGAGAAAGGAGGAAGAAGAGCGGAAGAAGAAGGAGGAGGAAGAAATGAGGAAAATGTGAGTCAAAAGCTCTCGTTTTGTGGTCTTTTTCTATTTTCCTACTTTGCTTGCCGCGTTCTCGTCGTTGGCGGCTGAACTCCAAGCAAAAACGCAAATTAAGAAACGCGTCAAAGTCCATAGTTCACGGCTGACGTTGTCCCTCGACTAAAAAGAGGCACGGCACGGCACGATATAGTGTACGAGGCACAAGTACTAAAAAGAGGCACGAAACTAAAAGGGCCCTTTCAGGCTTCAGACTGAGGGGCAGGAACAATGTTCTAACGTGCCTTTTTTTAGGCTCTGGATTTGCGAATTCACATTTACTTGTCGGGATCGACTAAAATCGGGAACGGAACGGAACGACACGGGGCAGGAGTAACGCGTATTAAAAACGGGAACGCGTACTAAAAACGGGAACACCGTAATAAAATATTCCGATGCATGCAGGGGGAACAAGTAATAAAATCGGGAATGCCCGTCCCCTGTTCTTTAGCACTCGGTTCCAGTTTCATCAGAAGCAAGTGCGAAAAACGGGATTGACAGGATCCCTGTTTACTCAGTACTAAAAAACAGGGATCCTGTCAATCCCGTTTTTTGTGCCAAAGAACAGGGGACGTGCATTCCCGATTTTAGTATTTGTTCCCCCTGCATGCATCGGAATATTTTATTACGGTGTTCCCGTTTTTAGTACGCGTTCACGTTTTTAGCACGCATTCCTCCTGCCCGTGTCGTTCCGTTCCGTTCCCGATTTTAGTCGATCCCTTACTTGTCTACTTCTACTACTTGCTAGTCTTTTTTTTATCGCTCATGCCTCCTGCGCCATGCCGTGCCTCTTTTTAGTCGACCGGCCCGTCCCTGTTTGTCCGTTTGCCTCTACTTTCTCTCTTCCACTTAGGGCTTAGCATCAAATGTGACAAGAGGGAACTGCCACACTGTCAGAAGTTTCATAACAAATAGCGCATAACACTTTCAAGAATAACACCTTTTCACTTAGAAATAAAGTGTTATGACCAATTAAGTTTACACTATTTCGTGCCTAGATCTCCAACAACACCTTCAATTGGTAAAAATACTAACGGGAACGAAAGAAACATAACAGATAACATCCCAAGTGTTATCTGTTTAAACCGTGTATCCTTCTGTTGTCGTTATGTAACTTCTGACAGTGTAGTATTTTTACTACTTCGAGGTGTTGTTAGAGATCTAGCAGCGAAATAATGTAAACTTAATTGTTCATAACACTTTATTTCTAAGTGAAAAGGTGTTATTCTTGAAAGTGTTATGCGCGATCTATTATGAAACTTCTGATAGTGCACTGCTTGAAAAACAAGACCAAAGGTTTCGATGGGATCCCAAAAATTTAATATTTGACCCAGACACTAGGTCTTGTCTACGCCAGATCCAGTCTTCGCCAGTCTAATCATCTGAGAAAATCAAGTACAGATATACCTGTATAAGCCATATCTATTTTGACGATACTGATCGAAACTTCTTGCTTTACTTCTGCCAAATTTCCGGTTTCGGCCGAATTCCGAGCGAACTACTTGTCCAGCCAAAAAAAGATAGTTCAGAAACGAATTCAGCACATCTCCTTATCCCTATAAAGAACATCTAATCAACTTCAAATAAAACTTTAACTTATAAAAAAAATCCGGTTTCAACCGGGGACGAACTATATGTCCGGGTAAAAAATGATTGTCATATACAGATTCAGCGTCTTTTCTTACCCTTAAATCTCTCATCTAATCAACTTCAAATACAAATTTTACTTTTAACAAATTTTCCGGTTTCGGTCGGATTCCGGGCGAACTACTTGTCCGGCGATAAAATGATTTTCACCATCGTGTTCAGCATGTCTTCTTACTCCTAAATCGAACATCTAATCAACTTCATATAAAAATTTTGCTTTTAACAAATTTTCCGGTTTCGGCCGGGTCTTGGGCTAACTACTTGTCCGGCGAGAAAATGGTTTTCATCATCGTGTTCAGCATGTCTTCTTACCCCTAAATGGAAAATCTAATCAACTTCAAATAAAACTTTTACTTTAAACAAACTTTCCGGTTTTGGCCCGATTCCGGGCGAACTACTTGTCCGACGAGAAAATAATTTAAACCCCCTCCCCCACCCCTAAATGTAGGGCTACAGAGTCCATCTACGAACTTGACCTTACTCTTGACCCAAAGAATCCTCACACCAAGTTTCATCAAAATATCTCATTCCCTTCGAGAGTTATCGTGCTCACAGACGGACGGACGACTTTTGCGATGTCATAGGTATCCGTCACTAACGTTTTGGGATCCCAAAAACGAAAAGAAGACGTCTGGCAAGCGAAAATGAAAATTAAGCTAAAAGACGATCAGAAGCCCAACGATCTATTATACTAATACTTTACGTGACCAAGTCCAAAACACGCCAGTGATCCTCATGAAGAACGAGAAAACATCTCAAACTCAACGACTCAAACTCAACAACTCAAATCCTGTGTCAACCAATCACGGCAATCTTTGGTGACAGCTGTGATCCCGCTTCCGGCTCTTCCGCTAGGTTCACGGCGATTTTACATCGGCAAGGAGAGTTAGTCATCAAGAGTAGCATATTGACGGCAAGCAAGGGTCATAGTGACGGTGTTGCCACTGGTCGCAGAATTCTGCAGTATTTTATAGGTTTTGACATCTTCGACAAAGCGAACCAGAATCCTGCGACCAGCAAGACTGTAAAAAGAGCAAAAGAATATGATTATGACCTACAAGACCGAGGTTTCTTTCTAATCATTGGTAAAAATAGCCGAGTTTCGCTAGGTTTTTGCGGCCAAATGTCTCAGGTCTCGTCACAGAAAAGTGGCAACACATATAAATCTTCAACAACAGAAAAATAAACAACGCCAGTACTAAACCTTACACTCAACCGAAACACTATCTTCCTTGCGGTACCCAAAATAGGAGCGTCAGCCTCAAGTGCGGACCAGCCAGGACTCTAAATGTTTCAATACTTTGATTTGTTTCTTGCTTATAAAACAGTCAAATCGAGAGGCACAAATCTGGCATAGACTTTGAGCTGAAATTGTACTTTTTAGATTTTTCTTTTCTTCCAAATAGGCTATTATTCTTCTTCCATGTTGGCATGCTGTTTAGTTTGAACGACCTTTTTGTGAAATTGCGCGTTGCCTGGCAGAAGATGCAAAATTTTAAAAGAAGAACCATAACTAAATTATTAGAGGACATATTTCAAAACAAGGCCGACACATGATAATCTGGACACGACGAAAACATTTTCTGCAAGTATTTTGCAATAAAAGTTGCCCGGTATTTTTTTTTACTGTTTTCTTCTGCGACTGTTCACTTGTTAAGCGACATTCAAAGAAGCGTACTTCCACTGTACATAAAAGAAAAAAAAAGAGAGCTTGTATCACACCCCTTACGAAAATGACGCCTATATTGTCCAAGACGGACATAAGCTGTAAGGATTTCTTGTCAATGCGACATTAAGTAGATTGCATCCTCATCCACACCTCCTCACAAAGGTCACGAACAAAGGTAATCTCCTTTCTCCCAACCCTTAATACCCCCCCCCCCCAACCAATACCTTCATGTTATTCGCGACGAGGGAAAACTTTACCTTTAACCCGAGTACACTCGTATCCATAAAGAAATGGGACCTCTTCCCATTCCCATTCGGTTGTAAGGTGTAAGACTCTTATTTCAAGGAGTCCTTGGCAATTTGATATAACGTGGATCTCATCCTCTCTCGAAGCATCGCGCATAGGGCACGTGCAGACGTAATTTCCCTCTTTCCCTTGAATGAACGAATGAAAAGATTTTATTCCGCCAAAACGACGAAACAGGAAAAGGAAAAAAGTACAAAGGTTAAGGCATTTCCAATACAAATATCGAAATTTTCTGATCTTAGTGCACATAATCCAACACACTAAATAGGATAACAGATTAGACATTCAAATAAAAATACCTTCTCCTTATCTCCAGTTACGTTCTTTTAACCTACAAAGGCAGAAAATTTCCCCTTCCACCCAAATATATCTCTATCCGAGTTTCACATGGACATAAGCTGTGTGACTCTTAGGTAACTCCTAGTTATCCTGGAATACCTCATCTTTATCTCCAATTATTTTCGTCTTACCCTCGAAGGCGGAAATTTCCCCTTGAACCCGTAAACCTGTCCGTGAGCCCCTCTGTCCAGCCGCGGTTCATCTTTTTTAAACGAAACCAAATGACTAAGCACCCCTGGTAATCAGTATTTATTCTTTAGTTTTGTAATATTAGTCAGTCTAGTTATTTGTGTTTTTGTCTTCTTTCCATTTTTTTTTGTGAGCTACGTCATACGAAACCTGATGGGTAGAAAAGTTTACTTACTTAGGCCTACTTACTAATGCACTCCTGTTCTTAAAGTAAACGTGATCTTTGTCCGATTCTCAAGCGGACGTAAGTTGTAAGACTCGTTTATCAACGTCTTCACAAGTTGACATGAAGTGGAACACGTCGTGCCGAAAACTTAAGGGTCTCGATCCACTCCTTCAACCACCACCGACAAAATCAAGTCAACGCTACACAAAGTCGTTCGTGCCATATTTCCTCCCCCATCACAACCTGAAAATAGAAGGAAAAGAAGTGTTATTTAATGTATTTCATGACACGTATAAATTGTTGACCTCCCAGGTTATTTTTTCCTTTGTGTCAAGATATTGGACAAAAAAACATGATTCTGATTCTGATCCTCGTGCTAAAGACCCGTGAAAGGGCAGTCTCCTCTTTCCCCCAGATACTATCTCTCTGTGTCCGATTACTTTCTTCTTACCCCTGAAGGAACTTTGACTCATTTATATATATAACATTAATACCTCCTCGGGCCTATATCCAGCTCCAACACGGACATAAGCTGTAATAACACCAGTACACCGTGCAGTCCCATGGTATCAGTCCTATCCTACCCAGTGCCAAAATTTTCTGGTATTCCCCTGATATTAAAAGAAAAAAGTTCCAGAGGGCGATAACAACTATTATCGCCCTTGGAAAAAGAGTTTTTAACTTTCCCTGTGTTGCCGTCCAAAAAAGACAGTGTTTTGAAAGCCTGATTTCAGCCATTTTAATTCAGTCCAGAGGAATCACCTTGCTGGTGAATCAACCTGTTGATTCAGGTTGGTTGTTAACAACCAAGAATCTTGGAAATTCTCATCTTGGAACAGAAGTGGCTTAGCTCACAGCTCATGTGATAAAATCCAACTGGAATTTGGCAAAACCAAACAAAAGCAAAGCACCTTTTCTCTAAACAAAAGCCCATCTTCTGTGGAATCCAGAACGGCATGCCGGCAGTGCTTTTCAAATATCACGCCAGGCATTACAGTTTTGTCGCTTGCACTTATTGCGCTGCACAGTGTACTAGTGTTACAATCATTATCGCCCTTTCTTTTCTTACAGATAGGCAGATATCACCATCGCTGCGCTCGGGCGATATCAGCCTATCATGCTACCCGCGGGCCAAATTTTTCCGCTATCACCCTCAGCAAGGGCGATAATATATAAGACTATTAGTTCATAAAGTTCTTGACAAGTTAAAATTGTTGATCTCATCCGAAGCACACGTGTAAAGAAAATCTCCTTTCCCTGGAATATCTTATCTCTGAGCCCAACTTCTTTCTTCTTTCCGCCCAAGGCAAAAAATGTCCCCCTAAGCCTGTACACGACACGTCGTGCTTATGGTACTATTTCCTTCTACTTCATTAGTGTTTCTATCTATTCTCGTTCCCGATATTCTACACTTCATAATTAAGTGTCTCTCCTATTGGCAGTATAACGATTATCACACTTGCCACGTTTGTTCTGTTTATGTTTAGGGGTCATGTCATTGTTTAAGAAGAGCTTATTGGTCAGCAGACCGGTTATGCAAATTTGCCTTTCTCGTCCAAGGAAAGGGACAAGAGTATAAGAATAGCAGAATCCTTGTGTAATTTGCTGTGAGCGAAGCTAAATTTTAAAGTAGTCAGTTATCTCAGAACATCTTAGTAGTAACAATGTGTTGTGCGAGGTGTCTTATAAAGCAGCAAGAACACAGTATCTGTAATTTTCTTTTCATGTGCCAAAGGCTGCAAGCGAATAGAAACCCATCATCTAAATGTAAAGCTCTATAAAATGATATTACCTCATTATAAAGATTGTAAATAATGTTTACTTATTAAAATGACCCTCGACCCTTTTCTGCTCAGGTTCAGGGTCCGGTTTTCGAATCGCTCCTTATTCTGTATACAAGGACCTTCTGTCTTGTAAGTTTCCTCGGTTTCCACTAGATGGCGCTCAGATACGACAAAGAGTAGATCATACCCTGCTCGCTCTACCTTGGACAGTTGCTTTGGAAAGTTGCTTTGGTCAGAGCGAAACGAAATGAATTCAATGATATAAGTATTTTTTCTTTTATTTCTTTCATATGGGCTTCACCCACACTACCAGGCAGTTGACTAAAATGGGAAATATACAAAAATAAATTTAAAAATGTTTTCCCCTATAAAAGGAAGAAAGAAGGTTGCCCCATTAAAGGACCCGTCTTACCTATATTACTGATTCATTGTAGCATAGCATACGTCCCAATCGTTCCAACAATTCAAATTTCCGAGATTTCGGATTTCTATGTCCTTTGTTGCATTTGCCATGTTTGGCGCTTTTCAAGGCGGATCGGGCCCCCGCTTATTTCTTCCGAGGAGCTGATTGGTCAGACATACCGGTTGGCGGTTATATTTTTTTTTTTTGTAAAAACCAAGGGGGCTAAGGGAGGCTGAAAACAGCTGGGAGGAGCTTGGAATGTTTTTGGAATCACGGCAGAGTTTCAAAAAATTATTTATGTTATAATGTATATTTTAAAAATTATATTATGTTATAATATATATTTTAAAAATTATATTATGTTATAACATGTGAATTGAAACTGTAGGCTATCTGCTGTAACTTGTGTTTTAAAGTTTAGCTGAAAAGAGCCGAGAAAGGACAATCTAGTTACCCACCACTCATTCACTTAAAGAGGCGTGAAAACCCGATGAAAATTCGTTCCTCCGTTGCTCTATTCACGAATAATCTATTTTCATTTAGTGGAATTTTCCTGTCGGACTGTGGTACCTCCATTCTCTTCTTCCTGTGTCGTATGACCAATGCAAAAGATTTACGAGAAATATGTGTTGGACAGTGAGCAGTGATGAGCTAGTTCACCGCTAGCCACTGAAAACCCGCGTTTGTGTTGAGGTTTAAATTTTCCGCGTCATAGTAGAATTTTGCGTTGTGAGGATGGACGTAGATGTTCTGAACGTCATACTGAAGCAAATAGTGAAAAATAAAAAATAATCTCTTTACACAATCCAAATAATGCAGCGTATGCAATTAAATGATACAAAAATAAGTTGGCTTTTCGGTTAAACTTTAAAGGATAGTTAGTGGAATTCCCTTTGGATAATGAAGCTATGAACAACTTATTTTGGGCCCTTGGTTATGGTATCATAGAAATAAAACCGTTGTTGAAAGCTAGCAAGTGGAATGAGGATCTCCTTGTCTTGCAGGAAATCCGAAATGGAACTGCGGAGAAAACAGGAAGAAGAGAAAAGGAAGAAGCAAGAAGAAGAGGACCGAAAAACAGCAGAAAAACTACAGGTATTTAACATTTTTCGTCTAGCACTACCGCATATGATTTTCACTGCAGAAACCATTGCACGAAGGCTTCCAAAAAGAGGAAAGAAAAGAAACCAAAAATAAATATAAAAAAAAGTGTACGACTCGCTCAGAGAAATTCATATTTGCCACAAAGCACAAGAAATTTAATCATCTCGCAGCCGAATCCATGAACAGTTGACTGTGCTGGATCCTATACTCTTGATGACCAAATCTTCATGTCGATGAAGAATCACCGTGTGCTTAGCGAAGAACCAGAAACGTCACTGACGCGACACGCAACACACGCACTGTCAGAAGTTTCATAACAGATAGCGCATAACACTTTCGAGAATAACACCTTTTCACTTCGAAATAAAGTGTTATGACCAATTAAGTTTACACTGTTTCGTGCCTAGATCTCCAACACACTTTCAGTTGGTAAAAATACTACATTGTCAGAAGTTACATAACGACAATAGAAGGATGCCCGGTTTCAACAGATAACACTTTTGGATGTAATCTGTTATGTTTCTTTCGTTCCCATTAGTATTTTTACCAATTGAAGGTGTTGTTGGAGATCTAGGCACGAAATAGTGTAAACTTAATTGGTCATAACACTTTATTTCGAAGTGAAAAGGTGTTATTCTCGAAAGTGTTATGCGCCATCTGTTATGATACTTCTGACAGTGCGGTTGTTGATTGGTTGACATACGATTTTGAATCAAGTTTGACGATTTGTTGGGGTGACGTTTTGCGTTCTTCCTGAGGTTCACTGGCGTGTTTCGGATTTAGTCATATAGAGAATTGAAAACGGAACGACTCTTGTCTTGTTCAAAGCGTGCTCGGTTAAACCAGGGACCCATAAATTTCCTTACAGGGGGCCTGTCATTTCCTATGCTTCTATATTGATATGATGACCGAACCATCCAGTTTCCAAAAATCCCCGCTTGAGTCGATCGGCATTCTTGTTTGCCTCATTGGACGTGCGTGCCAAAGAGACTCCTCCCTCAAGGCGCCAGCAGCCAATCCCAAATTTTGTCTATCTGGTCTTGAAAGTCATTGGACCGTGGGTATTTCTCGAACTACATTCCGTGCGCTCAAGATAGCATCAGAAATCTCTTATTGACAGGCCCCCGGTTAAACGCAAAAGAAAAAGTTTTTTTTATTTCCTCTCGACGAGCCAAGCGATGAATTTTAGCTATTTCTTGTTGTTCCTGGCTTTGTTTCTTTTTTTCTTTTTAGTATTTACACCCGGCCAGGCGGCGACTTCCCCCTTGTGGTGAGCAGGCAAAAATAAGTGGTAGGCAGCGATTACAGTGCACGAGTCTCACACAAGCGAAGACTATAGCCTTTAGCCCCTCAGTCCTGTTTCTAGGCCGAATTCCTCGTCCCACTCTCCCCCTCCTGGTTTCTAGCGTTACGCCAGGGAAAAGTGACCCTTTGATTGAATACCATTGTCGTTCACCCTCGCACTTCCTACCTTAGTTACCTAGGTGACCGCTTGGAATTTTATAATGAGAAAGTATCGGAAGTCAGTCTTGGGACTCGAATGCTATTTTGACGCTGATTGGCCTATGCTGTTTTGACGTTGGGACCCCAAAACGTAAGAGACAGTATTGTGCTTCCTTTGAGGATCGCGGAAGCATTGAAATAAACATTTCTTTGTACGGCCGGGAGGGGAGGGGGTCTTTGTGACTTTCTTTGGACAGTATTACTATTCGTTCACTTTATAATAGAAAATACCATATATATTCGAATTAAAACAAATCAGAATGTGTAAGGTAATCTAATGCTATCTGTTCTATCCTTTTCTGATATACACGACTTTGTTTTTTACATCCTTTTTTTAGCTACCTCCCGTTAGCCTATGGACAATTTCTTGACGAAATTTCAAATAAGAATCGAAAATCGTCGATGATTCATTGATTAATTGATTGATTAGTAAAACGAAAAAAGCAACATGCGAACCTCCGCCAACATACTGCCAGCATACCAAAGGTTCGAAACTGCCAGTTCAGGAACTCCATAAAGAATAAACCCTGAAGAAGACAAATTACATGGACCCATTTCCTCTGTGCTTTAATTATTTAATTTTTTTTTTTTTTAGCAAACCATGAATAAGGAAAGGGAGAAAGAAGCGACAATTTTGGAGCAGGAAAAGCGTGACCACGAACTGGCCCTGCGATTAGCTCAGGAGTCTGGGGGATCAGTTGATGAACTACCATCTCTTAAGAGGTATTTTTTTTTATGAACTGTTTTAATTTACTTTTAAGCCCTTGAGGTCACGTAGGACAAGGAAAAGAAAGACAAAGAAAAACAAACAGATAAATATATAAGTAATCTATTTAAATATCTAAAGTAATCCGCTGTAAATACCATAACAAATTTCCCTTCTCTTCTGGCCTCTGATTTCCCATATAGCCACCGTCTGATCAGTGTGGCTACATATCTTAGTATCGTGCTTGTATAACGGATATGTAGGCTATATGTTATTTATGCGAAACTGTAATTTAAACCACAAAACCCCTAATGCATAACCCCCGGCTGGCTGAGGCCATATTTCCAGCGATCTGAGAAAGAAACTAACCTGAAATCAGGTCGAAATTGGTTTCATTTTGTCCGTGTTGATGTCAGGCGGGAAATTTTTAAAAGGAATATAAATAAACATGGATTATGTATGTAAAGCCAACACCTTAGCGACCCGAAAACTCCGAAGAACCTGCCACTGTCTCAAATGCCACCGTCCCTCCAACAAATAGCAGATATCAACAGTCTGAAGATACGAGACGAGGAGCTATGTACGGCGAGATGATTAAAGTTTAACTGAAAAGCCGACTTATGTGTGTGTCATTTAACTGAATACACTGAATTATTTGGATTCAGCGAAGGGATTTTTTTTATTTTCCACTATCTGCTCTAGTTGTGACGTTCAGAATATCTCCGGCCGTCCCCACAACGTAAATACTACTATGACGCGGGAAATTTTAATCTCAAAACAAACGCGGCTTTTCAGTGAGCAGTGGTGAGATTGGTGAGGATTGCTTAGTGCCTGAACGACAAAAAAAATCATAAATCGTTATCGTAAGGCATACAACAAAAATACAAGCGCATAGAGTACCACAAATCACAAGGAAATTCCACTATTTGAAAATCGATTATTCGTGAATAGCTGAACAAAGAAGTAACGCATTTTCAGCAGGTCTTCAAGCCAATTTAAGTGAATAAGTGATTGGTAACTAGATTGTCCTATCCCAGCCTTTTTCGGTTAAACTTTAAAGTCGTGCAGGCAGCAGGAGCGTCCTAGCATTCAAGAAGGATATCGGATGAGAAGAAAGGCGGAAAGGGACCGACAGCAAGTTGGACCCAACGCCAACACAAGTTGACGGAAGGAACTGAAGGAAGGATAGCTCTAGAAAAAACGCCTTGTTCAACTGTAGCCTGTACAGAGGACCTCCAATCGAGGGCTTATGCCTCAAGGGTTTTGGTACAAATTACATTTTTGTCTAAACAACATACTCAGTGACGTGATATCCGTTATGCCAACACGACAGAGAGAAACAATGATCAGAAGGACATCAGAAGTGGATTTTCTGACGTAACCATCCTCCTCTCACTGGCTCTCAGGGATTCGTCTCATAGCTGGATTAGTTACTTATTCGGGATACCTGCAAGTAACGGAAAATGAATTGCTATAAGAAACTCTCAAATCTGACACCTAGTCTTTAAATTCATTTCATTTCATTTATTTGTATCCGCAAAAGTTGGCGAATCTACAAAATATAAAGGGATAACTTTTGACATCGAGGTTTATGTCGGAAAATAATATCGAGGCGGCAATCGAGCCGAAGTTCTGAAAAAAATCTCCTGAGTGAGAGCGAGGCTGATATTTTATATGGTCGTCGAGATAGTTGTAACCATAATAATTAGACAATAGTTCCAAAAAAATATCGGTTCAGTTCGTTTGGAAAGGTTGCACTAAACGAAAAAATGAGATACAAATTAAATACTCTTTGAACCTAGGCTGACTTGAAAACATATATTCAAACAATGGCTAAAAATCGATGTCAGCTAAGCTTTGGCAGCGATATTTCGAACCTTCTTGGCAAGGGTGTTCATCAGGCTCTTGGACGTCAGGGACTGGAAGAAACGAACCTGCTCTGATTACCAAGAAAACTTGACGTTTTTCTAACGAAAGTTTGAATATATGTTTCCAAGTTAGCATAGGCTCAAGAATTTGTATCTCATTCTTTAGTTTAGTGTGCAACCGTCGACAAAATGATACGAATCGAAGATATCTAAACAGGAGAAGTGAAATCAGTGAGACTGATTTGGGGGATGGTTCTTGCATTAAGATGGATGGAGCAGTGACGGAGGAGGTTGCATTAGTAGTATAGGTAAGGCAGGTCCTTTGTCAATCTGAAACACACTGATCACAATGTATGTCTACGTATTTTTCTAGGTCAGAGCTAATTATCAGCCAACGTATGCAAGCGGCAAACAAGAAGTACGACTTGTCAAAATGGAAGTATTCTGAACTCCGAGACACGATCAACACTTCGTGTGATATTGAACTGCTGGAAGTAAGAAGTTTTGCCTATACTCTATTGATTGCTTTTGATTGATTGATTGCTTTATTTGTAAAAACGAAAAATCAACAGACGAATCCCGGAACTGCCAGCATGCCAAAGGCTCTAAATGGCCAGTTACGTCTAAGTGCAAAACACGCCAGTGAACCTCCAGAAGAACGAGAAACGCCGCCGGAACGATGACTCCATCCTGTGTCAACCAATAAACGGTGTTCGCTGGGGACACCTCTGGTGACGTTTCCGGCTCTTTCGCTAGGTAGGCCACAAGACGATTCCTCATTGGCACGGGGAGCTAGTCATCAAGATAATACTCTTGATGACTACCTCTCCTTGCCAATGCAAAATCTCCGGCCTCTCCGGGTACCTAGCGGAAGAAAGGCAGAAGTGGTATCAGAGCTGCTCCCAAAGATCGCCGTGATTGTTTGACACAGGGTTTGTGTCGTTGAGTTTGAGTCGTTCCGGAGACGTTTACTCCTTCTTTCTGAGGATGACTAGCGTGTTTTGATTAGCGGAAGGCGGTCAGAAGCTTACAGTTTCAGAATGCCGTCACCAAGTACACCAGCTCCAAGTAAACGACCCCTCCTCCCCCTCAAACCTATTTTTCTCTTTTTTTTTATATAATTAGTGTTAACGTGGACGAGAACCACCAAATCGGCTTGACCGTTGTATCGGTTTTGAGAATAAATTGAGCTGAATTGAAAAAAAAGGGAGATTATACGAAAGAGAGAATATGCAAGAAGAGCTCTTTCACTTTTTAAATTAAAGGGTAGCGCAAAACTTTCATTGTCAGGGAGGTTTGAACCTCATATCCTAAGCAGAGCTTCAGACAAAATTTGACTATGGTGATGATCAATTGGGAGACTAACAGGAATTAAAGCGCATGGTGGCTCTGAACTTGGATATTGAGAATGCCTCTTTTAACCTGGTTCGGGAATGGATTTGTGTTCGGAATGGCGTAAGTTCTTGTAGTAGCCTACAGTCTACGGAATTAAAGTAAATTTTCCTAGGCTTGTCGGGAGGAATTCCACCGCCGTCTGAAGGTCTATCACGCCTGGAAGGGGAAGAACCGGAAGAAGGATGACGTCATGGATGACAACCAGAGGGCTCCACAAGCTGTACTTGATGCTGGTAAGGGTTAATTAAATAGATGAATAACTTTCTGACGTACAGTTTAAGAAAGGCATTAAATTACATCAATCTTGATTTGTTGAGTCACTCCGTCGTTGATGATGTGGTGAGTTCTAGGCATCGGATTGATCCGAGTAGTACTTCGATGGCACACGATCCCGCTCTTTCCCTAACGACTTTTTGAAAGCTTCCTCGTTGGGTGCTGATAAAGTTTCGTTGGTGAGACTTTTTCATGAATTGACAACTCGACAGGAGAAAATTGTCGTCGTATCGGAAAAAAGAAGTTTGGCTTGGGAGTTAGCCCTACTGTACGGAAGACCAGAAATATGGTAATCTGGAGGATGAAACCTGGCTTTTAATCAGTGTTGTCTTTTATTTTTCGTGAACCCTAGGCCATCCATGGTTTTTGGCCCCTTTTCGTGAGTCAAAAACGTAAAAACGGACATTAGCTTACATGATTCTTGGTCGAGTAACGTAAAGTCGATTTCGGTAACAGAAATTACGATGCAAATGTAGTTGGTCACGCCTGAATCGTAATGAACAAGGCAACACGGCTAGCAACCGTAGCCTGATTTCTCAAAAATTTACAACGGCCGCTTGTCCTCCCATTTGCCCTGCCCCCCCCCCAGCACAGGCCTAACCGGCCTAAGGGTAAAGACGGCACTGCTTTCAGTATGATTAGACAAGAGAGAACATGGCAAGAAGACAGGGATCTCCACGACTTGGGGGAAAAGAACTTATGCGTGAGCAAAGAGGATGTAGTGTACTACAACTGCAAACCTGGAGGATGGTTCGGACAGCTTCCAGCTTTAAGAAATTCATCCTCTTTACCTGCTGATCTCAGAAATCTATTCTGTAGGAACAAGCAGTCCTGTTGGTATAACACGGCCAGATGGCTAGAACATTGTGTGTCATTGGATGTAGGCCTATAATTTTAGTGCTATATTTATTTTGTACTGTTCCTGCCTTAGGCTCATTTTAACAGCACGTCAGGTAATTAGCGCCAAGTGCCATTTCTATTATGCCACTTGCATATTTGTCATTTGACTTCAGAAACTATTTATTTGCTGTTATTTGCGAAAACTTTAAGCAGAAACAGCGTATCTTGCCATTTTTATCTTTCGTTTTTTACCATATTTATTAAAGAATTCCCTCTTTTAGCTTCCAAAGCTGCAACCCTAGCGCCCAAAGCTCCGGTCATCAAAAGTGACGAACAGAGATACTTCCGCATTCCATACGTACGGCCGTCTGATAACAACCAGACGAAGGGTTGGTGGTACGCCCATTTCGACGGCCAGTACATTGCCAGGCAAATAGAGATCCACCCTGAAAGACCACCCGTTCTCCTGGTGGCTGGTGAGTCCAAAACTTTGTTCATCTGTGGCAGTGTTTGGTGGAGTACTTAATACTTATGTTTAAAGTTTAACTGAAAAGCCAACTTATTTGTGTGTCATTTAATTGGATACACTGAATTATTTTGATTCTGCAAAGGGATTTTTTGATTTTCCACTATCTGCTCTAGTGAAGAGGCTCAGAATCTCCGGCCGTCCCCACAGCTTAAATTCTACTATGACGCGGGAAATTTTAATCTCAAGACAAATGCGGCTTTTCAGTGGGCAGTAGTGAGATTGGTGGAGATTGCTTAGTGCCTGAACAAGAAAAAAGATAAATCTTTCTCGTAAGGCCTACAACAAATATACAAGCGCAAAGAGGCACCACAAATCACACGGAAATTCCACTATTTGAAAATCTATTATTCGTGAATAGCGGAACAACGAAGTAACTCATTTTCAGCGGGTCTCCAAGCCAATTTAAGTGAATAAGTGATGGGTAACTAGATTGTCCTATCCTAGCCCTTGTCAGTTAAACTTTAAGCACTTCAAAGTTTAGTACTTAAACATAAGTATTAAGTTTTTGACGACAAATGCATTCAATCAGTACTTGAAGTAAGCTACTACATGCTGAGAGAACATAGCCTTTGCAACTTTGAATGGAGCTCCCATCATCTAGTAGTATGCTGCTTAACAAGGTGCAGTGTAGGCTACTTCACGGACTGCTCGAGTGTCTTTTTTTGCCGGCTAAATGCTGCCAACGAAGTATTTTAGTGTGCAAATCGCTGGGATGTAAGGCAGAATGTACTTTTCGACAGTAGGCTTCGTGAAAATGTATTGGTACTTCAGTTACCCACTTAGTTTACTTAACTAATAAGTATTAATCACTCCAGGAAAGTTGTATTTGGGCTAAATTAAACCCAGGTGGCCTACTTCGATTTTGTGCGGAAATAGTAGCCTACCACCAATTTTGGTTTTGTTACCGTGAAAGTGTGAGCGAATAAACCACTATTCTGAAAAAAAAAAATGTAATAATATCCAAATAATATTTCGAAGCAGATGCCCCTACATGCTTCCATATCCGCTACCAGTCAAGGTTCGTTCTATCGTTTGTACTTGTACTTAACTCCTGCAAAAAATTGTAGTTCTCAGTTTTGAGTCACGGAAGCACTGTGTGTCGGCTAGTCCTTCTGAGGTGTCCTTCTGTCCTTCGGCCAGTTCTTCTGAGGTTCAACCTGCATATGTAATAGAGCGCAGTAAAGAAATGTTAATTATTAATTTGACTTTCAAACCTGGTCATCCCAAGTGACTACCAAATCTTTTTTTGCTAATTATTTCGTCTTTTTTCTTCCTGATGTAACCAGTGGTTTCCGCGTATTTGCCCTGACTCGTCCATGTTTTGTATTACTGCCTTCCGCTATTGCACATTTCATAAAAAAAAAATACAAAAAAAACTGAGAAAAAAAACCGAAAAACAGAATCTGGTAAAACGAGGCTAGTATACCAGGTATTTGCCCTGACTCATCAATCTTTTTTTGCTCATCTAAATTTTGTTTCAGGACGTGACGATATGCAAATGTGCGAACTGAGTCTTGAAGAAACTGGTTTGACCCGGAAGCGTGGAGCCGAGATTTTGGAAGTCGAGTTCACCAAAGACTGGGAAAAGCATGGCGGAAAACCATACCAAAGACCAGCTGATAGAGGCGCAACTGCCAATGGCACTAGAGCCGCTAATTAATTTAAATTTACCTAAGTTAATATTGTGTCAGTTTAAACTATAGATTTACTTCTTCGCCTTTCCGCCGTTCACATGAACTCGGCACTCCTCTGCCAAACTTCTGGGAACAAAGTGACGGTTTGCCGCTTTAGAGTAGAAGAAATGTGACATCCCAATCTCGCAGAAAATGGAATTCAACTTTTCTTAGAGAGACCACAAATTCAAACAAACTCTACAAGTCTGAGCCCTCGTTTTATGGTCTATCGAATGGTGTATTCTTATTTTTTTTCTAATCTTTTTTCTCCAATATCTTAGAAACCGAATCTGAAAACCCTACCCTCTCGCAGTACAAAACTTCAAGCTTCATTTTAACATTTTCAATGATTTATCCTTCATATTACTAGCTAACTAATTTCACTAACAATTATTTAAGAAAGAAAAAACGCTCCTTCCTCCTTTAAAAGTGGAAACAACCACCCAAACAAGGAGAGAATTCTAAAATTAAACGATAACTAACAAATCTTCTATCACATAAAATAATTGAAGCAAACAACTTTCTTTACTAACCATTCTTCTTATCATCCCCCTCCCTTAAATAAACTATTACTGAATAGTTCAAATATCCCTAGCCACTTCCTAGCTCCCCGTTTGAGCTCATCCCCATTTCCCATCCTCCCTCCCTATTTCCCGGAATTTGTAACGTGATGCCTCCCTCCCCATTTAAGCTCCTCCCCATTTCCCATCCTCCCTCCCCTTTCACCAGAATCTGCAATGTGAAGCTCCGACAGTGTTGTGTCTAGGCAGTGCACCTTAAAGAACGCGACTCAGTAAATCTATGGTTAAATAGTACAGCGTGTTTTATGGTTGAATGTGAATATAGGAGAATGTGTTACTATAGTTGAGGGTTTTACGATTTTGGCGGTATCCGCGTCATAGCGCTGGTTGTAGCGGACAATACTCTTGATGATTAACTCTACGTACCGATGCAGAATCGCTGTGTTCCTAGCGGAAGAGCCGGAAGCGTCACCCCGCTGTCCCCGAGAAACGCCATATATTGGCTGACACAGGATTTGAGTAATCGTTCGTGCGACGTTTCTCGTTCTTCCCGAGGTTCACTGGCGTATTTTGGACTTAGTCATATAGAGTATTGCGGGAAACTGACATTTTTCTCGGTGCCCCTCGTGGAGTGAGATCCGTTTCGTAATTTAATTTATTTTGTGCGAGCTTCATCTCGCTCGAACTTTTTCCGTTTCTTCCGAGCTTCGCTCTCACAGAATATTCTAACCATGCTTAGCGCGTTCATCGCAATCTTAGTAGTCTCTGTTTTTTTTTTTTTAAGAATAAATGGCTTTATTCCAACCAAGAAAAATGACCACCAGCTCCTGGAACCCTTACAGGTTTGGTTAAAACATCAACGAAAACCACTTGAAACAAGAGCTACGAGCTCATTTGACGCTTGATCAGAGTAGGTGGTACAAGAAAGTAGATGAGAACGTCACAACATACCCCGCCATCCAAAAATGTGGTTCGGACATAGAAATAGGATATCTAGTTTCACTCAAGTCTGACCATTTCCGGCATCGCCTCGGATCATCTAGGGCAAATGGCTTTTCTACCTTCCAAGTTTCAACCCAATAGATCCACTCGTTTGGTCCCTAGACGTACCACATGATTTGTTGTACCCCCCTGCAACCCCCCTACCGCGGCCGAATCTGGTTCGGACTCCTAAATGGATGAGATGAAGCATTTTCTTTTTTCACTTAAATCTGAGCGTTCTTTAGGAATTTCCGGTAACTCTCCCCCCTCCCCACGTGTTAGGACCCGTTTCGAGCCCTAAAATATGTCATATAGGGCATGTGGTCTGTCTACATTCCAAGTTTCATTCAAATCACTCCACTTGTTTGACCCCTATGCGAGCTACAACATCCCCCCCCCCCCCCCGCCGTGGCTGAATAGGACTCGGAAACATATGCATCGCATCTCTGACATCTCCTACTCCCGTCCTTCAAGTTTGACTGGAATCGGAGCATAGCCTGCAAATTTCCGGTTCTCGCTGCACTCACCTCCCCTACCGTGGCCGGAACCGATCCAGACGCCAAAAAACAAACCAAGGCCGCATAAACTCGGTATTATCCATCTTGCATCCCATTCAGTCCATCCGTTTGATTTTTGGGGAGTGGGGTACTCCCCCCTAAAGGTCTTGAGAAATTAACTTTCGCCGGGCGCCGCGCCGACAAACCCAGAAGAAATAACATTTCGCATGCTTTTGTCGGGCGTCGGTCGACTCGTCTTTTCATATGCAAGAAATCAAATTCTGCACACGTTTGTCGTGCAGAACAGAGAAGAAATCGAATTCTGTATCCTTTAGTCGGGCCTCAATATTCTCGTCGGCACATGGGGTTCGTTTTGGGATCCCAAAACGTAAGTGGAGGGATACCTATGACATCGCAAAAGTTGTCCGTCTATCAGTCTGTCCGCCTGTCCGCAAGATAACTCTCGAAGGGAATGAGACATTTTGATGAAACTTGGTGGGAAGATCCTTTGGGTCAAAGTAAAGGTCGGGTTCGTAGATGGGCTCTTTAGCCCAACATTTAAGGGTGGGGGAGGGGTTCAGATTAAGGGACAGACAAAATATTTTTAAACAGCTAATGAGATAGTCGATTATGGGGTAAGAAGACACGCTGAGCACGAATAGGAAAACCATTTTCTCACCTGACAAGTAGTTCGCCTGGAATCCTTCCCAAACCGGAAAGGTTGTTAAAAGTAAAAGTTTTAATTGAAGTTGATTAGATGTTCGACTTAGGGGTAAGAAGGCATGCTGAACACTCCTGTGAAAATCGTTTTCTACCCGGACAAGTACTTCGCCCAGAATCCGGCCAAAACCGGAAAATTTTTTAAAAGCAAAAGTTGGAACTGTAGTTGATTCGATGTCCGTTTTAGAGGTAAGAAAATATGCTGAATCCGTTTATGACAATCATTTTTTAGCCGGACATAGGTATAGTTCGTCCGGAATCTGGCTGAAACCGAAATATGCTGTATATTAAATTTGTATTTAAAGTTTATTAGATGTTGGATATAGGGTAAGTAGATGCTCTGAATTCGTTTGTGAGCTTTATTGTTTCGACGGACAAGTAGTTCCGGAATTTCGCCGAAACCGGAAGGGAGGATCGTCTCGATCGGCTTATAGAGGTAAACACACATGCTGAATCCATGTCTGAACTTGGTTTTCTTAGACGATTAGCTATTTGGCCTTAATCTGTTTCCAAATTTTAAGAGTAAAAATGTTGCAGGGAGTCTGGCGAAGACAAAACCTAATTGTCTGGATCCCATCAGAAACTTGGTCTTGTTATCCTAAAGAAACACAGAAGAAATTCAACTTTTTATGCTTGCGTCTGGCGTCGGTGCACTCGTCGGCACATTGGATTCTTTTCATACGCAAGAGATCGAAATCGGCAAACATTTGTCCGGCAAAACACAGAAGAAATTGACTTCTCTATGCTTTTGTCGGGTGTCGGTCGACTCGTCGGCACATCACATTCTGTTTATCTGTGATAAATTAATTTCAGCAAACATTCGTCGGGTGCACCCGGGAAGACCCGTATCGTCGGCACATCGGATTCTTTTCATACGTAAGAAATCAAATTCTGCAGACATTTATCAGGTGCATCCCGAAAATTGAAGTTTACAGTCTTGTCGGGCAAAACAAAGAAGAATTCTGTCGGGTTTCAGTATTTTTGTCTGCACATCGGGAAATTTTTATTCGCAAGAAATCGAATTCGGGTTTCGGTATTTTTGTCGGTCTTCGGTATTTTTGTTTGCACATCGGGAAATCTTTATTCGCAAGAAATCGAATTCTTCAGTAGGCGCACCCGGAAAGTTTAATTCCCTTCGGAAGATCGGAATCTCATTACATGTAATAAATCAAATTGGTGAACTTATGTCCAATCCCGAAAGTTTAGGTCTTGTCGGCAAATCGATGTTTTTTCCACACAAGAATAAACTTTGTGCCTCCTTTCTTATGTATGGCCACTACTTTTTTGCCGGAAAGATCTGTGATTTCGCAGGTGGCCTTTATTTGAGATTGCTCATCAGTGTTTCCGCAAAATTTCGCCTGCGGCGCATTTCGTAGTATTCCCTATTTCGAAGAGTTTCATTTAGTTGGCATTTTAGGCCTGAAATTTTTGGGGGTTGAAAACGCATTAAAAGCTAGAACCTGTAAAGTATAGGTATAGAATAGCCTAAAATTTTCCGGAAAAAAAGACAAAAATTTCGCATGCGGCGCTTAATTTAAGTTGTTCTGGGTTCAGTCGTTTGAAGCTTCGCTTTTTAGCGAAAGGTGAAAAGAAAAGCAGAATCTGTAAATTTAAAAATACGAACTTACATTAAAGAAATAATCTTAGCTGATGCATTACAGTTAGTTTTACACGAAATTTCACCTGCGGTGCATTTCGTAGTTTTCTTTATTTGGAAGAATGGTGTTTCATTCATTTGGCGTTTTAGGATTTCTTGGGGTTTGAGACACCTTAAAAGCTAGAAGTTGTAAGCTAAATTTTTCCAGAAAAAAAGGCAGATTTAAAAACTTCGCATGCGGTGATTAATTTAACTTGTTCTGGGTACAGCTGGTCGTTGGAAGTTAAACCCGAATATGTGAATTTAAATTTACGATTTTAAATTAAAGGACTAATCTCAGCTGATGCATTACAGGTAATTTTACGCCGGTTCGGTTTTGTGCTGGCTCGAAATGTCGGCACAAACTGGACGTCCCCCCCCCCCCAAGGTAAAAGGCTAGTGACGCCCCGGAAGTTTCTTTCCAGAGAGAGGTGTTTAAATGTGGAAGTAAAAGCGATTTTGGTTGCGGAAAAAAACAAACAAAAACTTTATACTTTTACTATCAGGCATCTTTTCCTCTATAAAAATCATCCTTATGTATTGACTTAATTCCACATCCTTCGTTTTAATTAGTTCTTCATGTACATGTTTGTGTCACAAGATTTTCCAAAGTTGTTCCATTTAGTCATTTTCCCTATCGTGGATCACCCCAATTTGATTTCAACAAGGTCAAAAACACTTATGTGGAAAAGGTACCTGGTCCTCCTTTTCCGGTAATCCGAGAAATGTTTCCGGGAACATTTCTAGGAACATGTCCCCAACAAACAGCACTCACGGTGGTTAGCTCTGGAGATGGAGCACTTCTTAGGGACATCTTTCTAGTTTCCCATTACCAAGGACACCTTGACAGTTCAGAAACAATTAACTTGTTCTAGAGTCCACAATGCTTTTTAATTCAAAAGTGCTTCTTTCAATTTTGTGTTCATGAGAGGGTGAACACCCGAAGACTTCGCCACTTATGGAACCCGTCAATTGGTCCACCCCGTCATTCATGTCAGTGTGCCCACCCGTCAGTTGACCCACGAAAATCAGCAAATTCGTCCGGCCCTAAGTTTGACCAACCATGAATGAATGAATGAATGAATTTAATTCCCAAAAAAGCCCGTGGGGCCATGGCGGGAAAACAAACATAATAAACACAAAATAACACGAAAACTCAATATATACACCAAGAAGATAGAACGCCTTACCCCAAAAAACGCTCCCGATGCTCCATAGACTGCTTGAGGAACCTCCCCAGCCGACGAAGGTCCCCAAAATTTTTCTTCCCCATAATCTTGACCTAATCCTCTTCCTCCATCCTTTCTTTCCCAAACATCTCCATCCGCAGCTCTTTTAACTCAACGCAACTACCAACCAAATGAAAAATATCTTCCCCAAGTGAACTTACGAATGGACGAACAGACAATTGCTCAACCTGTCATTTCCTCAACCCGTCAGTTCTTCCCGCTTTTTCCGACAATTCGCAGTCAAACTAACCGGTGGACGAGCTGACAATTGCCCGCCCGTCATTTCGGCAACACATCAGCTCGCCTATAAAATCCATTACTTCCTCCACATTTTTCGGCAGTTCAACCACGCGCCAGTCGGACCACCACAATCCGTAAATTCGCCTGCCCGTAAGTTCGACCAACCAATTCTTACTCTATTTTGGACTTATCGTAGGGCCAGCCGACAATATCCCCACCCATCATTGATCCAACCCGTCAGTTGGCCAAAGAAATCAGTCACTCCTACTACTTTTTTTGACAGTTCAACCCGATTTTGGGAGAGTATATTAACATTACCAAGAGTACGCCCTTTGAAGGGAGCTTATATGGAGGCCCTCCAGGATGAATCAAAGGAATCTTGGCCACAGCAAGTAAAGATGATATTGGATGAATGTGGGATGTCTGTGTTTTGGAATGAGGGAAAAGGTTTGTCAGCAGGTTTAGGGTCAGTGTCAAAAGAGGTAGAAAGAGTGCTGTGTGAACAAGAAGTGCAAATGTGGCAATGTATGAAGGACCAGTCTGAATCATTGAAAGTTTATGCAAAAGCTAAAGAAGGGTGGGGGGAGGAACCATATTTCAGGGCGGGTTTGGATGGAAGAAGTTTAGAGGCACTAGTTTGCCTAAGGGGGAACGCGCTGCCACTTGGGGAAAAAAGGAAATATTTAGGGAAAAACAGGGTACGTGTTGGCCCTTATTTTTGCCCTATGTGTGGTAAAATTGATGAGAATCTGATACATTTTATGTGTGAATGTGGTGAGTTGGGGGGATTAAGGGAGGAAATGTTTGAGAGGAGTACATTAGGGGAGGAAGGGTTAATAGATTTGATTGGAGACAAGTGTTTTGCAGTAATGAGAAATTTGGCGGTGTTCGTCCGGTTGGCAGCGAAGCATCGGGAGGATCTAATGTAAGTGTAATTATTAAGTTATTCCTATTTTTCTTTTCATTTTTTTTTTTTTTTTTTTTTGTAAGTGATTCTGTTTTGTGGTAGTTGCTATGGCCAGTTGGCTTTTTGCAATAAATATCATATCATATCATATCATTGAACAGTTGGCCCACCACAATCCGTAAATTCGCCCGCCCGTAAATTTGACCAAGCAATTGTTACTCTATGTTGGACTTATCATTGGGCCAGCTGACAGTTTCCCCGGCGCACCCATCATTTATGCCACCCGTCAGTCAGGGGCGGTTCGAGGGGGGGGCGTGGGGGGGTGACTCACCCCCCCATGCTTCAGAGAATCGTACTCTCAGTCGTATGTTTCTTGCTTGTCTGAATGACAGTCGTATGTTTTGAGCTTGCCAGAATCACATAAAGGCAGTTACAAAACGTGAATTTTGCCCGCAGATGACATTTCTAGTCGGATGGCTACGACGATCTTTCCTAGTCGTATGTTTTAGGTCTGTCAGATTCACAGTAGTTGTATATTCTGAGTTTGTCAGAATGATAGTCGTATATTCTAGCGTGCCAGAATAACACCAGATCGTGAATTTCGCCAGACGCAAATCACCTGTTCCTTGTCGCATTTACGAACAGATTTTCTAGTCGTATATTAGAGGCAGTCGTAAGTTTTGAGCTTCCCAGATAAGGCACCTAATCCTGAATTTTAGTCGCAGATTACCTGGTTCTGGTCGTATGGTTACGTATAGATTTTCTGTAACTCATATGTCACGAGTCAATCGTATGTTTTGACTGAGCTTGTTAGAATGACAGTCGTATGTTTCGAGCCAAAACCTTTGTATTTTAGCAGAAAACACGTAGCTGATTTTTGAAATTTCAACAGTAGCCTATCTGGTTTTGTGCAAAAGATCCTTATTCTAGAATAAAACAGGTTGATTTTTGGCTTGCGGAGTAAGGTTTGACCACAAACCGGAGATGTACGCATTGCAAGGACGGGCCTGATGATCGCACCATACTGTTAATTCAAACCAAATCTACTTTGTGTCTATTTTATTATGGATGGCTACTCCCTTTTTCGGAAGGGGTCAAGTATGGAAGCACTGCTGTGTACCAACTTCCGGCAAGATATCCTACTCCGTTCTAGAGTTAACGGGGTTACGGACAGATCTGTAGCACTTACTTTTGTTTGGGTTCCTAAAAAGACCCATACAATGTTTCCAAAACTTCGCCTGCGGCGCTTTTCATGGTAGTCTATTCTCTATCTAGTGGCAGGGCGCGTCATTTAGGTGCCGTTTTAGGCATAAGATTTGAACCAAGTTAAAAGCTATTATTTGTACTGGAAGTAATTGAACTTTTCACAGAAAACAAGACCAAAGGTTCCGATGGGATCCAAAAATTCAATATCTGATCCAGACAGTAAGGTTTTTTCTTCGCCAGGCCAAACAGCTAATCATTAAGAAAACCAAGTTCAGATATGGATTCAGCATGTATGTTTACCCCTACAAGCTGATCGAAACGATCCTACCCTACTTCTGTGAATTTTGCGGTTTTGGCGAAATTAAAGAACTACTTGTCCGGCGAAAAACTAAAGCTCAAAAACGAATTCAGCGTATCTCCTTACCCCTACATCCAAGATCCCAACTTCAAAGAAAAATTTAAATTCTAACAAATTTTCCGGTTTCAACCGGATTCCTGAAGAACTACGTGTCCGGCTAAAAAATGATTGTCATATGGATTCAGCATCTTTTCTCACCCCTAGATCTATCATCTAATCAACTTCAAATAAAACTTTTACTCTTAACAAGTTTTCCGGTTTTGGCCGGATTCCGGGCTAACTAATTGTCTGGCGAGAAAATAGTTTTCGTATTATTGTTCAGCATACCTTCTTACCCCTACACCGAACATCTAATCGACTTCAAATAAAACTTTTACTTTTAACAAACTTTCCGGTTTTGGCCGGATTCCGGGTGAACTACTTGTCCGGCGAGAAAATGGTTTTCATATTCGTGTTCAGCATGCCTTCTTACCCCATAATCGACTATCACATTAGCCGTTTAAAAATATTTTGCTTGTCCCTTAATTTGAACCCCTCCCCCACCCCTAAATGTAGGGCTATAGGGCCCATCTACGAACTCGACCCTACTCTTGACCCAAAGAATGCTCACACCAAGTTTCATCAAAATATCTCATTCCCTTCGAGAGTTATCGTGCTTACAGACGGACGGACAGACGGGCGGACAACTTTTGCGATGTCATAGGTATCCCTCCACTTACGTTTTGGGATCCCAAAAAGCGGATTTAATGGTTCCGCCTGCGGCGCCTTTCGTAGCAACCCTTTCACTATTTACCTGAAGCATGCGTCATTCAAGTGGGTTTTAAGCTTGAGATTTTGGGGTTTGAGAAACATTATAAACTATAAATTGGATGGGAAGTAGTTGAAATTTCGCCAGTAAAAAGTCAGATTCAAAAAATTTCGCCTGCGGCGTTCAGTTTTTCCTTACTAAATACGTTAGAGGCTGCTGCTTGGGATCGTAGCCACGTTACAAACAGAATTTAAATGGGAAGTAGTTGAATTTTGCCAGAAAAAAGACTGATTTCAAAAAATTTCGCCTCCGGCGCCTTTCGTAGAAGGCATATCCCATTAGATTTTTTTTTCAAGGGTGCGTCAATTAGGTGGAGTTTTAAGCTTGAGATTTTGGGATCTGAGATACATGAAAAGCTAGGATTTGTAGGGGAAGCAGTTGAATTTTGCTCGGATTAAACAAAATTTCGCCTGCGGCGCTCAGTTTAAGTTCTCTTGGGCAAACCCGTCAAAAGCTGGTACCGAAGATTGGCTGTTTCCTGCGAAAGTTCAAATGAACGTCATGCTGAAACTCACAACCTTTTAAAAATCTATGTTTATATTTCTTGAGCCTGTGGTACTTTGCTTTTCTATTTCAATTTTTTTTAATCGACATAATTGCCGATTACCTAGTCGTATGTTTTGAGGTCGTCACCCCCCCATGCCCAAGCACTTCAAACCGCCCCTGCCGCCAGTTTGCCAAAGAAATCAGCACTTCTACGACTTTTTCCGACAGTTCACCCACCTGTCAGTTGGCCCACCAAAAGCCGTAAATTCGTCAGCCCGTAAGCCACTTTGTTCAGTATGACTGACTCGTTGTCATAAACGGTCGATTCAGTTTTTCTTAGTCCTGAATTAAATTGGATGATGTTGAATTATACAGAAAGAAAAGGTAGTAGTAGTATAAACAAATCTTTCCTATCGACTGTATTAATTTCTCCCTATTTTCTTCTCCATGCTGTAAACTGCAGATAAATCGCCAGATACATCTCTTTGTATTCCCAAAAAGCCGCCAACAAGGAGCCTGATAAGGATGGAAAAGCCAGGCGTTATCTGTACCTAGTACATGTGGGACTGAATCGGATAACGAACGTTTATTGCGAGTGGGTTATTTATAATTATATAGAGATTCTGAAGGGGTTGACAGAGTATAAGAGGGGTTGACAGAATATATGAGATCTCTCAGCTCTTGTCGCTTTTGCTTTGACACGGTCCTTTAAAAATGGATTTAGGGAGAGTGGTCATTCAGATGATGAGGACGGACTTCGGCACTGATTTCATTTACGAATCCTTGAATGGGGTGTCAGTTGTAGACGTCCCGAGGAGCGATCTTTTGGATTTTGTGGTGTCGAAAGTTGGTGGGTCGGAAGATGACATAGCTGTGCTCGTGAGGGAAGACCCCGTCTCACCCCGCACTCTAGCAAAGCTGGCAAACGTGATCCTCGCGTCGGCAGGATCTTCGTCGGCAACCCAATCAACGGTGGGTCGGAATCAGATAGAGCAGGAGAATGGAGGGATTACTTCAGCCAAAGGCCAGGCTGCTGAGGCTGATCAGGTAAGCACGATTTCATATCGCTAAAAGAGTGCAGGTGAACCGATGGTAAACTAATCATAAGGATAACAGCCATAACAGCTTTGAAGTTTACAAAAATAGCTTTGAAATATGTCAATCTTTCAAGCACTCAGTTCATAAGCATCGTGTACCAAATATCTACAATAACTGGTCGAAACTTTTGCTTCTAATCCATTTGAGGGTTAAAAAAATTATTTTCCATATCTGTCACCTAGAATTAAAGTTTAACCGAAAAGGGATGTAACAGAACAATTTAGTTACCAATAACATTAAGAGGCTTGAAGACCCGATGAAAATGCGTTACTTAGTTGCTCAGCTGTTCACGAATAATCAATTTTCAAATAGTGTATTCAAATAGTGAACAGGTAAATTTCCAGTGGGAAAACCCAAATTAGATGAGAGGTTTTCAAGCGTCAACAATGGGTCGGAAACTAACAAACGGCGGATCAGGTAGCGCTTCCGCGTTCCATGGCAGGTAGAGCAGAAATCTCAGAATATCTTAAGTATGTGGAGCGTGTGCGTCGAAGGTCCTTTTTTCTGAGTATAGAATATAAGTCAATACACTTTTCACTCACTTCTTCTGACGTTATATTTTTTCAACACTGAGCGATAACCGATTGTTCATATGTATTGATCAGGTGATCTAGGAATGTGTCATTAGTTTTCTGGAAAAAAAATATCCTACTTGGGATATAGCATATCAAAAGTTTCATGTAGTCGACGACTTCGTTGTTAAACTGGTAGCGAATAAACTAAACAACTACAATGTTACAGAAGACTTCAGGTAGTCCATAGAAGAGAGTTGCTTTTTGTCATTAATTGCGGCATTTTCAATCATTCAAGCATTGCGTAAGGGGACGACCCCGGATCATGAATGCAGAATGGCAGTGCCGTAGACTATTGTGTCTGTTGGTACAAGGTTTCTTAGTAAAAGTACCTAAGGTGGAGGGTGGGAGGCAGTCCAAAACATGCCAACACATTTCTGAATTTGTCGACGGAATATCGTAATAGCGAGGGATTTATTTTATTTATTTATTTTTATTTATTATGTTTCTGTATATAAATAAAAGTTTTGTGGCTTGACATCTGATGTTAAAAGCTCATTATCATGTAGGTAAGCATGTGACTCCACACATGTCTACTGGTGCCTGGCCGCCAACAGGGAAAACTGAATTCAAAGTAAGACGTAAGAAGAGTAGAATCTTGAAAATAATAAGGTTCGAAAAGTTAAATTATTCGACGGGCCAATGCCTGGCAACGCCCAAGAAAATAGGAAGTAACCACGTACCAAAGCACTTTAGGATCCTCTCTAAACGCACGAGTTAAGTGTAAAAGCTTGATGGCGCCTCGCTTACCGCTCGCCTCTTATCAAAAACTACGGCCTAGTGAAGTTGTGTCTACTGACGGATTTTCATGGGCGAACTGACGTGTTGATGGACTGATGGTCTGTGAACTGATGGTGCTCCAACTGACGTGTCGTCCGACTGGCGTGTGAGCCAACTGACGCGTGAGTGAACTGACGTGTGGGCGAACTGTAATTTAAAAGTATGGACGGATTTTCTAGGCGAGCTGACTTTCTGTGAACTGACATGTGGACGGAGTGACGGGACCCCTTTTTGCTTTAGGGATTATGCACATAGTTTTCTTTAAAAAAAAATTTGAAGGGGGCAATTCGAGAGACAAAAAGAAACGTTTTGCCAAATCCCATCTGTTATACGTTCCGCGGTTTGCAGAAATCTGACAGTAGCCTAGCTAGCTGGAATGAAAGTCCTATTGGCTATCAGTTACTGCACAGTGACACAATTTATGGTAACAGAAATTCCTTCATTAACTAATTAGGTAGACAAGAGCATGAATTGAAGTTGAAGTAAAAAGTTTGTTACGAATGACTTGAGGTATCGGTCAGTTGAATGCGTGTTCGGGCGAATAAGTCGGTGCTCGTGAACCGGAATTCCGGTCAGGATCTTCGGGACCATCATCGAGTCCACATGGAAAAGTTGATATTATCTCAAATTTATGATGAATGTGCAGAAAATCCGTCCGGGAAATACTGATCGTGATCCTTGTTCGGAATCCTTGTTTGCTTGCACGCACGAATAGGTACCTATGACATCTGTGAGCACGATAACTCTCGAAGGGAATGAGATATTTTGATGAAACTTGGTGTGAGGATTCTTTGGGTCAAGAGTAAGGTTGAGTTCGTAGATGGGCTCTGTAGCCCTACATTTGGTGGGGGATGGGGTTCAAATTAAGGGACAAACAAAATATTTTTAAACAGCGTCGATTAAGGGGTAAGAAGACATGATGAACACGAATATGAAAACCATTTTCTACCCGGACAAGTAGTAGCTTAAAAGCAAAAGTTGTATTTGTAGTTGATTAGATGTCCGATTTGGGGGTAAGAAGAGATGCTGAATCCATATATGTCAATCATTTTTTAGCCGGACATATAGCTCGTCCGGAATCCGGCTGAAACCGAAAAATTTGTCATAAGTGAAATTTTTATTTGAAGTTGATTAGATGTTAGATATACGGGTAAGGAGATACGCTGAATTCTTTTTTGAGCTTATAGTTTTTCGCCGGACAAAAAGTTCCGGAATTTCGCCGAAACCGGAAAGTTGACAGAAGTAAGGCAGGATCGTTTCGATCGGTTCCGTCAAAATGGATATGACTTATAGGGGTAAACACACATGCTGAATCCATATCTGAACTTGGTTTTCTCAGATGATTAGCTATTTGGCCCTAATCTGTTTCTAAATTTTAAGAGTAAAAATGTTCAAGGAGTCTGGCGAAGACTGGATTGGCGAGGACAAAATCTAATTGTCTGGATCAAATATTGAATTTTTGGGATCCCATCGAAACCTTTGGTCTTGCTATTTGCAATCAAGTAATGAAAGGAAGCACTCCTGTTGAATTTAAAAAATAAACCCAAATTTTCTTGTCAAATTTTTGTTGTAATCGGTCTCGAATCTTGCTTAAAATTTCTTTATATAAGAGCACGATTGTTTTAACATAGTGTTCCCACGGCTAAACAACCTTAAGATTCTGAACAACACATGAAGACTTAGGTAGCCTACTCTCAATCTTCAGCAAGGTATAGCCTATATCGACATCTAGACGTTCATAATATTTTATATTTTAAATCTTCAGTTCTTCTTCTTTTGTTAATCAATATTCCAAGAATAACTGAACAACAATGCATCAATCAATCTAAACCTGTGCTTTAATTATTTCTACGTTTTTCTAGCAAACTACGAGTAAGGAAAGAAAAAATGAAGCAGTCATTTTGGAACAGAGAAAAAGCTACTATGAATTGGTCTTGCGATTAGTGCCTGGCGGATCAGCTAATGAACTGCCATCACTTATGAGGTATGATAACTAGTAGATTGGTAGCCTCTAGCTAATAAAAGAGACTTATAGGCGAATAAAAAGATTTGTCTATACCTATCGTTATCGTTATAGATAAATCTTTTTATCTGATTTTTATGTAGACATAAAACTTGTCATAGCTTCCACCAAATTTGTTTGGTATCGTTACAAATATAGTCCATGAACACAAACATAAATCATAATAGACATATGTCATAGATAAATCTTAACTATAACAGCGCAGGTTACGCTTCATTATACAAATTTAGAAAAGAAGAGACAACACTCTTTATGAACCTCTGGTTGGCACATTTGATTGGCTGCAACTTTTCAACCGCAGTAGCCTTTGCAGAGCGTTTTCGCCAGCTTTTCGGAAGGAAAAATATTTCTATGGATTGGGTGACTTGGAGTATCCAACCCGTCGCACCATATGTCATCTGGCTCCTGATTGGTTTATGATTTTCATTCAGACTGCATTCAGAGAACTGGAGAACTGTGTTAATTATTTTTAGTTTTGATTATGATGTTGTTAGACTATTGATCAGTAAACTTGCCATTTATAGAATATTATACTGAGAGTTATAGGCCAAGGGCTAAGCCTTCAGATATCTGACACCAAACTACATGCACAGTTTCAGCCTTCGTTCATGTAAGGGGGCGTAAGGATAGCAACTCTTCACAGAAACTCTCGGCCACCTTTGACGCTATGATTGGGGCTCTTCATGGATTCTCAAGTCAGGCAGCCTGTTCGACCGTAAGGCTGGAATGCCAAACTAATCACTAATCATATCTAAATATTCCTACACTGTCTGAAAGTCTGTAACCTTTAACACAAGGATAAGGAAGAAAAACCTCGAAACTGGATTGTTACAGAGTCATGGCTTAAAGGAACAGTAAACTTGACTACGCAACTTTCGGCCATCGAATCGCCCGGGGGGCTTAGATAAATATACAGGGTCTTATTGTCGACAGGGCCCCCCTTCTTTGTTATCTCGAACCGTCTCGAACCCCCTCCTTAGAGTTCCCAAAGCTAGCTGGCAGGTCCTTGCCCCTTATGCACGTAATTATGCACTTATGTACTGTAAAAGTTCGCCTTTTTACATGTCGACTACAGCCCAACGACCTCCTCGACAAGACGGCCGGGGTTCGATTCCTAGTCGCGGCGCACAAACCTTTTGCTCAAAAGTCGAATACTCAGAAACTGCCCGGAAACTGCAATGGTCGTAACGAGAATTTTTCTTACTCTCAATATCGACTCAGGGTACATTCTTGATATGTTAGCTAGCTCCCCGAGTCAAGTTTGAGTCAAGTTTTCTGTTCCTTTAAGTACATGTACACTCAGTAAGACTCTGAGAATTTTGTTCCAGGGGTGGGACTTGATTTTTGAGTTGTAGGCTACTTGTTAATCAGGTTAGAAATAGCAAGCTCAGGGTCTCTTATGTTATATAATTTCATTATTTTGGTATTTCTTGTCCAAGGAGGGAGACAAAGTAAGTATTTAGAGAGAGATTTTGAAAGTATTTCGTGAGTGGGGAAGAACGATTTTTTAAGAAAATCTAATTTTTTGTCCGGTGGTGAAATGTTTTGTTATCCATCAACACCTCAAGAGAAAAAGACGGAGTAGGCCTATGGGGAAGAGGAAAAAGAAAAAAGAACAACACAAAACAAGACACTGTTAACCTTGAGATAAAACCAAACGAATCTCCGTCAAAAAAAAAACACGACAAAGGTATGTTTTTTTTTACCATTTCAACCACATTTCCAAGAAAAAAAAATTAAATGCCAGCTCTCTCATCTCTCTTCTATGGTTGGCGTTTAGACTGATTACAAGACTTGACGGAGTTTTAATTTCTTTTTATTTGCGTTCGTCACCCCAAATCAGCTTCCAGTTCCCATGAGTTCTAGCCCACCACATAGGGTTTACTACAGAGTTTATTTCAGATCAGAGCTGACTATCAGCCAACGTATAGGCCAAGAAGCTGCAGACAAGAAATACGACTCGTCACAATGGAAATATTCCCAAATCAGAGACACAATCAACAGTTCCTGTGATATCGAGCTGTTGGAAGTAAGGATTTTCTCGTGTTATGCCTAGACCTGCCTAGACCCATATCGGAATCGTGGATAACCCTACGACTGGGAGCGTTCTAAGTACTTGTACGATTGCCTACCAATTTGCTGTTTTTGTGACATTGGGTTGGTCACTAATAATTAATAATCAGAAGTGATTTTGTTCTTAGTTCAGAAAATAGAAAAGACGTAAAAGAATATCCATTTCCCCTTGGAAATGTAGATTTTGATTGAATATCCTGGAAACTGGGGTTTGAACATCCTGCTGAAAAAACATAGATTCTGGTAAAGCATCCTGGGTTGTGAGGTTTTTGGAAGATCCGCTGTTGTGCAAACTAACGGAAGTTGTGGTGGTGGAGTGCAGGAGCGGTTTTGAACCAGATGCAAATTAGAAACAAGCCGAACCAAAGCTGGTGTGAATAAGCTGGAATTTTCTGAAGTATCCAATTATCAATACAGTAAGTCAGATCGAACCACCAAACGAAAGACTACGATCCTTGTACGCCTTTGAAGAGTTGGTTCGCTCGCTACCATTATGTTCGCAAGTCGGGTTTAGTTTTCGGTCAGAGTAACGACATTGATCCCCGTCCGTGGGGACTCGCGAGAATACGGGAAGTGAATCCCTGGGACCAACAAAAACGCGGGGACTCCTCAAGTGGAGTCCTCGGGGAACGGCAAATACGCCTTTAGTAGCTTTATTGGAATCCAGTAAAAAAAATTCTCCGGAGTTTACTAAACTTAATTTTGGTCGGGTGGCAACACCGGATCACAGTTTATAGCTTCATTCTTTTAATTGATGGATCAGGACAGCTGCTTAATGAATGAATGAATGAAGGATTTATGACGCACTGCCCCAGGGCGTCAGTGCAGTAAAAAAAAAAAAAAACAAGTATAAGAAGAAATGGCTGAACCGCGTGTATATAGTGAAGATTTTATTTTTTAAAGTAAAGGAACCAAACTTATTCGAAAAATTGCCCAGTGTTCGCTTGTTATTCACATTAAAGAACCAAACACAAGTGCTTTACTTGTTTCGTTCTTTTTCTAGCAAGCCATGGATAAGGAAATAGAAAAGGAAGCGATAGTTTTGGAGCAGCATAAACGCGACCACGAACTGGCCTTGCGATTAGCTCAGGAGTCTGGAGGATATGTTGATGAACTACCGTCTCTTAAGAGGTATGGTAAAAGCCAGGCTTCATCTTCCAGATTTTTCTTCCGGATTCCAGACATCCGTTTTCGTCGAGACGGATCTGAAAGGTGAAGCCAGGCCAAAAATATCTGGAAGTCCGGGGTGTTGATTTTGGAGACAGAACAAATATGCAAATGTATGAAGAAAAGAGAAAGTGATTGACAGTTGTGACTGGGATGCAAGAGATTTTTGAAATGCAAAGGGGACATCTAGGAAATGTTGAGGAATAGGAAAATTAGCTGTCATCATTATCATAAAATCTGGAAGGGTTGGCTTGACTATGCGGAAGCCCCGGACGCCTGGGAATCCATGGAAGGTGAAGCCGGGCTTTTAAGGCCAGGCTTCACCTTCCAGATTCCCAGACGTCCGGGGCTTCCGCATAGTCAAGCCAACCCTTCCAGATTTTAATGATAATGATGACATCAACATTTGCTGATCTTCAACATTTCCTAGATGTCCCCTTTACATTTCAAATACCTCTTGCTTCCCAATCACAACTGTCAATCACTTTCCCTTTTCTTCCTTCATTTGCATATTTTTGTGTCTCTCGAACGGGTTGCCTCTATGCTACCTTCCAGACATCCGGAATCTGGGGTGTCCAACACCCCGGACTTCCAGACGTTTTTGGCCTGGCTTCACCTTCCAGATCCGTCTCGACGAAAACGGCTGTCTGGGATCCGGAAGAAAAATCTGGAAGGTGAAGCCTGGCTTTTACTCTCTTGCAGTCATGCTACAAAGACTACTCCACTGTCAGAGGTTTCAATGCGTAACACAAAGACGTTAAAGTTTAACCGAAAAGGACTGGGATAGGACAATCTAGTTACCCATCACTTATTCACTTAAATTGGCTTGAAGACCCGCTGAAAATGAGTTACTTGCTTGTTCCGCTATTCACGAATAATCGATTTTCAAATAGTGGAATTTCCGTGTGATTTGTGGTACCTCTATGCGCTTGTATTTTTGTTGTATGTCTTACAAGAAATATTTATGACTTTTTTTTGTTCAGGCACTAAACTATCTTCACGAATATCACCACTGCCCACTGAAAAGCCGCGTTTGTGTTGAGATAAAAATTTCCCGCGTCATAGTAGAATTTATGCTGTGGGGACGGCCGCAGATATTCTGAACGTCATAACTAGGGCAGATAGTGGAAAATAAAAAAAATCCCTTTGCACAATCCAAAAAGTTCAGTGTGTTCAGCTAAATGACACAAAAATAAGTTGGCTTTTCAGTTAAACTTTAAAGAACTGGTATTGACTTTTTACACAATTCAGTTCATTTGAAATTTCAACATCCCTTAAAGGACCCGTCTTGCCTATTCTGCCATTCATATTATCCCTAGCTCCCTCATGGGATCATAAGATTCTGAAATCCCCGCAACTTTCGCCATTGTTTCGTTTTTTACCTACGGCTTTTTAGCGCTTTTTCGGCATAGCCGAATTTTAACTGTCACACAACGCAAACTTCACTGAAGCTTCAAGGTCTGTCAACGACTCTTTCACAAATAAGGACATGACAAGCTTCAGAGTATTATTTTTCATTTTGGAGTACATGGTAGACCATCAGGTATACCTTCTGTTTTGGACTTCTTTTATTTTCCTTGGTTTTCCCACTTTTTGGGATCCCAAAACGTAAGTGGAGGGACACCTATGACATCGCAAAAGTTGTCCGTCTGTCTGTCCGTCTATCCTCACGATAACTCTCGAAGGGATTGAGATATTGATGAAACTTGGTGGGAGGATCCTTTGGGTCAAATTATGGGCTGTGTAGCCCTGTATTTGAAGGTGGGGGGGGGGTTTCAAGTTAAGGGCAACAAAATAATATTTTTGAAAGCTACTGAGATAGTTGATTTAGGGGTAAGGAGACATGGTGAATCCGAATATGAAAGTTATTTTCTCACCGGACAAGTAGTTCACCCGGAATCCGGCAAAAACCGGACACAAAATTTGTCGGCCATTTTTCGGCCCTACTCTTTTCTTCAGACTAGTATAGCTCTGTGCGTCATCCACATGCAGAGTGGGTAATCTATGAATGTCGGACAGAGCTAGTGCAATCGAAGGTCGAAGGGGTTGGTATGTGGGAAAAGAGTAGGTGGTTGCGGGCTGTCCCAAAATATTTTGAAACAGCTAATGAGATAGTCGACCACGGGGTAAGAAGACATGCTGAGCACGAACGAAGATGAAAACCATTTTCTCGCCGGACAAGTAAGTAAAAGTTTTATTTGAAGTTGATTAGATGTTCGACATAGGGGTAAGAAGACATGCTGAACCCATATGTGGCAATCGTTTTCTACCCGGACAAGTACTTCGCCCGGAATCCGGCCTAAACCGGAAAATTTGTTAAAATCAAAATAAAAAAAAATTTGAAGTTGACTAGATGTTGGATATAGAGGTAAGGAGATACGCTGAATTCGTTTTTGAGCTTTATTTTTTTGGGCGGACAAGCAGCTCCGGAATTTCGCTGAAACCGGAAAATTCGCAGAAGTAAGGCAGGATCTGAATGCTGAATTCATATCTGAACTTGGTTTTCTTAGATGATTAGCTATTTGGCCTTAATCTGTTTCTAAATTTAAGAGCAAAATGTTCAATGAGTCTGGCGAAGACTGGATCTGACGAAGACAAATTGTCTGGATCAAATATTGAATTTTTGGGATCCCATTGGAACCTTTGGTCTTGATTCTTTTGGAGGAAAACTGAAGGAAAAGAGAGTCATAAGTGTTGTTTATTTTAAGTTTGCGAAGTTTCTGGTTGGAGTATCTCTTCGGACGAGAAATACTTCAGAGATACGCGGAGCGCCGGCAAACACAGAAGAAGTAAAAACAAGAGCTGTAAGCTCATATGGCACTTGCAAGGGTTGAGATGTATTATTTGATCAAAAGTTATTTTCGACTGTGCGGTTCAGATGCGCACTTTAAGGGAGCTAGAGACAAAGTATATTATCGTTGAACTTGGCTGTAATGATGCGCACTTTAAAGGCACTAGAAATTCATCTGTAAGGAAGACCCTTGAGGCAAAAACGATAGCAGGCTCTTAGGGATCATTGATATATACGTATGATCAGAAGTATTTTTTTCCCCACTAATTTGCGCACTTTAAGGGTGCAAGAAATTATTTTTTTTGCAAAACCCTTGTGGGACAACTGATCATGGGTTGAGATGTATCGTTTGATAAAAAGTACTTTCCGACCTTGCGGTTAAGATGCACACTTTAAGGGAGCTAGAACTTCATTTGTAAGCAAAACCCTTGAGGCAAAAATGATCATGAGCTCATGGGGATCATGGAAATGCATATTTTGCTTAAAAGTATTTTTCTTAATTTGCGGTCATGATTGGTACTTTAGGGAATGGTCAGATTTGAAAAGTGGCGATTTCTAAGCCAATCTTGTCGAATTTCTAATATTCCAGCCAAATTTCATCGTCCTGGCACATCTGGAAGTACCTTAACTCGCGATAACCGGAATTCCGGACCCGCCCCTCAAACTCCCCCCACAGTCGCCGGAGCCAATCCGGTTCCATCCCGATCTCTCCAGTACAATCCGGTCACGTATTCCCCCCCCCCAATTGTTGTCGAATCCGGTCCGGACATAAAAAAGATCACCACAGGCACGCCCTATGTTCAGTTATTAAATTTCACTCGAATCCGATCACCCGTTCCAAAGTTACGCATGGCTAAATATTCCGGATTCCCCCTCCCTCCGATCCCCCCACGACTATCGGATCGAGTGAATTTTTATATACAAGTCAGTTTGATCGGGTCTCTGATACGCCTCCCAAGTTTCGTCGTGAAAATCCCATAAACTGTCATCACCAGAATTCCGTGAAACTCCCGTCCACCTCCCCCCCCCCAAGTGTCCGAGTCCAGTCCAAACGTGTAAACAAATTATCTGGAGAAGATTCTTGTTCTTCCCAGCAAGTTTTACTCCGATCCCTCCATTATAACCGTTTCTCGAGATTTCGGGTCTTCCCCCACCCCAATTGCCCCATAGCTGTCGAATCCGGTTCGGACTTCAAATGGAACATCAGAGATATGTCATTCATTCAGGTATTAAGTTTCGTCCCAATCCGATCACCCGTTCGAAAGTTACACAACACTCAATTTTCCATATTCCCCCGCACTGCACCACAGATACAAACCCCTTTGACCCTCGAATGCACTAGCTCTTTCCAATGTTAACAGAGTGATCCGATGCAACGAGTGATGTCACGCCGTGCGCAGACCTACTAGTGTAAAGAAAGGGGTAGGGGTTTTACAAAAAGTACTAAAGTTTCCGGATTCCCCCGCCCTCTACTCCCTCCACGGTGGTCGGATCGGGGAAGTGATTATTTGCAAGTTAGTTTGGTCGGGTCCCTGATATGCCTGCCAAGTTTCATCGTCCTAGCACATCTGCAAGTACCCTAACTCGCGATCACCGGACCGACCGACCGACCGACCGACAGACCGACCGACAGACCGACCGACGGAAAAGTGATCGGTATATGGCACTTGAGCGAAGCTGCAAGTGCCATAAAAATGTCATGCTTCTGTCGGGCGTCGGTCGACTCGACGGTACATCGGGTTCTTTTTACACGCAATTCTGCAAACATTTGTAGGGCAAAACACAGAAGGAATCGAATTCTGTATGCTTTTGTCGGGCCTCGGGTGTTCTCGTCGGAACATATGGTTTTTTAATGCAGAATAAATACAGAGGAAATACAGTTTTGTGTGATGTTTTCGGGCGTCAGTCGACTCGTCGGCACACCCGGGAAGTGCAAGGCTCGTCGGTACATTTTTACACGTAAGACTTAATGAGGTGTACTGTCTTGTTGGGCAAAACACCGAACAAATCAAATGCTGTATGGTTTTGTCATTTTGTTTTTAGACATAGGAAATCTAATTCTGTAAATGTTTATTGGGCGCATCCCGAAAGTTTAAGTTTCGTCGGCACATATGTTTACACGTAAGAAAATAATAAAGTTCTTTACAGTCTTGTTGGGCAAAACACAGAAGAAGTTGAATTCTGAATGCTTTAGTCAGGCGTCGGTAGGCTACTCTTGTCGGCACTTCGGGTTCTTTTTATACGTCAGAAATCAATTCTGCAAACATTTGTCTGGCGCACATTCATTCTTTGCCCATGGTCGGCACGGCAAAATTATTTTTTATTTAAGTTTTTTTTTCCCAAATCATCCTCCAGTTCCCGTGGGAAATACTGTATTTGTTGCATTGATTCCAGGTCAGAGCTAATTATCAGCCGACGTATGCAAGCAGCAGACAAGAAATACGACTTGTCAAAATGGAGATATTCTGAACTCCGAGACGCGATCAACACCGCATGTGATATTGAGCTGTTGGAAGTAAGAAGTTTTCCCTATTCTGAACTTGAAAAATTTAGTCCTGGAATCCAGCGTCTGACTCGATGCAGCGTTGTCACTCGTCAAGTTTTCCGTACACGCCTTGTGTGGGTTCCACCCCCCCCCCCACCCCCACCCCCCCGCTGGACATAACCCTCCGCCACCACCAGCCGGCGAACCTCCCCCATTACCAAACCCACGGGCAAATCCTTCTCTCCGGTACCGTATCCTAAGGGGCTAAGCCCCCCGCCAACCCCCTATACGTGAAAAAGTTGTCGAAGGACCTTGACGCTTTCGGCGAAGAAGTTTGCGTTGTGTGACCGGCAAAAATCAGCTCAGCCGAAAAAGCGCTGAAATGTTGTAGGCACAAAACCGGCAAAAGATGGATATTTCATGAGCTTATAATTCCATAACGAACCAAGGGATAATTTAAAAGAAAGAGGGGTTCTTTGAAGCTTAAAAATAACCACTTACGTTATGACAACAAGAACATTAATAACCCCTGACCAGGGACCCATAAATTTCCTGTAATGAATCACCATTCAGGGGGCTTGTCATTTCCTATGCTTCTATGTTGCTATGTTGCCCGAACCTCTTCTAGTTTCCAAAAATCCCGCTTGGGCGTTCTTGCTTGCCTCATTCGACGTGAGGCCAAAGAGACTCCTCCCTCAAGGCGCCAGCAGTCAATCCCAAATATTGTCTATCTGGATATTCGCGTATTCTATCCCCGTGGGTATTTTTCGAACCATCAGACGTTCGGTCAAGAGTGCATCAGAAATCTCGTATTGACAAGCCCCCTGAATGGCGAGGCATTACAGGAAATTTATGGGTCCCTGCTTTGAAAAACGTTCTAAATTTATGATGCCAAAAAGAGAAGGGAGAAGTTTTCTCGCCAGATCGGTAATTCAACCGGATTCTGGCAAAGCTGCTGTCGGTTTCCGGGGGATCGGCACCAAAACATTTTAAGACTATTTGCCTCTTTTGGCAAATAATTGAATAATTGCTAATAATTCAATGTACTGAATTGATAATTGCTAATAATTGAACTGTAATAATTGAATGTAATTGCTAATAATTGAATAATGCAAATAATTTAATAATTGCTCATTAAATTTTCCAGTTCAAAAGCAAAGAGAAGGTTAAGACAAAAAGCGCTCACAATTGAATTGTGCAGCGCTCTTGAACCTTTAATTGGTTACGGAACTAATTTTTTTCTTTTACTATTTATGGAATTAAAGCACATTTTCCTAGGCTTGTCGGGAGGAGTTCCACCGCCGTCTGAAGGTCTATCATGCATGGAAGGGGAAGAGCCGGAAGCGTGACGACGTCATGGATGACAACCAGAGGACGCCACAAGCTGCAGTCGAAGCTGGTGAGTCCTAATCCAGTCATGTACTTGACCTATTTCTGACACGCGTACAGCCTTACAAAAACAAGAAATAAAAAGAAAAATGAAGACCGGATGCGGATGAAGACCTTCAAACGAAGCAACACCACCACAGAGCGGAAAACCGACAAACAACCGAAGATGAAAACCAAAACTGAAAGAATTCAAAAGACCCTAAATCTAACAAGAGCCAATCACCAATGCCTACGAATAACAATTAAAAAACTGTTCTCGCTCGGTAATAGCGAGTGACTGTTAAATGAAATTTCGTTCTCCAAGCAAGCGACCTTGTCAGGCAGCTCGCGGCGCTACGTCATATTCCGTCTAATTTTGATCGTCTGTTTTCGTTTTATTTCTGGTGATATGTCAGGCCAATGTGGTTTACGAAATTATCTTCTTACAAAAAGTAAAAAGAAGAAAATAAGAAACTAAACATAAATCATCGACGAGCAGGGTTGCCACCGGTAGTACAATTGTACTCTTTTTAGTAACCTACATTTTTTTTTGTCAAAGTGGTGAGCTAGTAGTACATTTGAAACAAGTAATATTTATGCAGTACATTTTGGACAGCAGGACAGGTAGTACTATCAGGGACCCATACATTTCCTGTAATGCCTCTCCATTCAGGGGGCTTGTCAATACGAGATTTCTGATGCGATCTTGACCGACCAACCGGTAGTTCGAGAAATACCCACGGGGATAGAATACGTGACTATCCAGATAGACAGAATTTGGGATTGGCTGCTGGCGTCTTGAGGTTGGAGTCTCTTTGGCGCTCACGTCCAATGAGGCAAGCAAGAACGCCGGTTCGACCCAAGTGGAATTTTTGGAAAATAGGAGCAGGTCGGGCAACATAGCATCATAGAAGCATAGGAAATGACAAGCCCCCTGAATGGCGAGGCATTATAGAAAAAAAAAATCAGAAAAAAACTTTCTGTCAATGTTCATGTGGGCCTAGTTGTATTCTGCTCATTTCGTCTGAATTATTTGATCTGATACTTTGATTTTAATCTGGCTCTGAGTGAAACCCCCCTGCATGACCCTACAAATATGGCCTGAATCGAACTTTCGTGAAAAATTGGGTTTCACTCAGAGCCAGATTAAAATAAAAGTATCATATCAAATAATTCAGACGAAATGAGCAGAATACAATTAGGCCCACATGAACATTGACAGAAAGTTTTTTTTCTGAATATTTTTTTTTCTGGGCTTGTCAGAGGCTCCTTCCTCAAGGCGCCAGCAGCCAATCCCAAATTTTGTCTGTCTGGATAGTCGCGTATTCTATCCCCTTGGGTATTTCTCGAACTACCGGTTGGTCGGTCAAGATCGCATCAGAAATCTCTTATTGACAAGTCCCTGAATGGCGAGGCATTAGAGGAAATTTATGGGTTCCTGGTTTCACGCAAAGATTCTTTGCATTTTAACAGAAAAGAATTTGGTAAAAAAAAAAAATCTTCCAGTGCGACACTTAAAAATAAATCGTCTTCGTGAGTGAGCAATGAGGGAAGATGTAATGACAGGCCTGATTATTACAACGCGTCATTTAATTTTTTATTTTGTTTTTTAACTGTAAATTCAGAACAAGTCTGCTCTGTTTCAAGTTCTTTTTGAGATCCCAAAACGTTAGTGACGGATACCTATGACATCGCAAAAGTTGTCCGTCTGTCCGTCCGTCCGTCCGTCTGTCTGTAAGCACGATAACTCTCGAAGGGATGAGATATTTTGATGAAACTTGGTGTGAGGATTCTTTGGGTCAAGAGTAAGGTCGAGCTCGTAGATGGGCACTGTAGCCCTACATTCAGGGGTGGGGGAGGGGGTTTAAATTAAGGGGCAAACAAAATATTTTGAAACAGCTAATGTGATAGTCGATTATGAGGTAAGAAGACATGCTGAACACGATAGTGAAAACCATTTTCTTGCCGGACAAGTAGTTCGCCCGGAATCCGGCCAAAACCGGAAAGTTTGTTAAAAGTAAATGTTTTATTTGAAGTTGATTAGATGTTCGATTTAGGGGTAAGAAGACATACTGAACACGATGGTGAAAACCATTTTTTGGCCGGACAAGTAGTTAGCCCGCAATCCAGCCGAAACCGGAAAATTTGTTAAAAGCAAAAGTTTTATTTGAAGTTGATTAGATGTTCGATTCAGAGGTAAGAAGACAGGCTGAACACGATGGTGAAAACCATTTTCTCGACGGACTAGTAGTTAGCCCGGAATCCGGCCGAAACCGGAATTTTTTTTAAAAGCAAAAGTTTTATTTGAAGTTGATTAGATGTTCGATTTAGGATTAAGAAGACATGCTGAACACGATGGTGAAAACCATTTTCTTGTCGGACAAGTAGTTCGCCCGGAATCTGACCGAAACCGGAAAATTTGTTAAAGGTCATCTGAATGAAGTCTAACACCCTAAATTGCCACTTTTACATACTGCTCACCATTTATCTCTCGAAAACCGGACTAAAATCGGATGAAGTTTCACCATGCTATAATTTTCAGCCTTTTTCCGACTTGTCTTGATCTTAACGCTCGCCGTAACAGTTGTAACAGTCCATGCGTAACAGTTCATGTCGTAACAGTCCACGCCGTAACAGTCCATGCGTTTATCCATCCATGCGCTGTTTATCCATCCATGCATTATCAACGTACGTTTATCCATGCGATAATGACAGTTTAAATATTGGCGCTAAATTTGTCTTGGGAGGTCGTAACGAATCGCCATAGGGAGACTTAGAACTTCAAGAGTGGATAGCGCCGAAATCACGGAGCGAAAAAATTCTTCTTCTCTGTACCGGTAATGTGAAGGACGATCTGAGGGGTTCATGGAAGTATGGTAGGATCGTTCAGGTGTCCTTTAAACTAAAATTTGTATTTGAAGTTGATTGAATGATGGATTTGAGGGTAAGAAGAGACGCTGAATCTGTATATGAAAATCATTTTTTAATTGGACATATAGTTCGTCCGGAATCCGGTTGAAACCGGATTCTTTTGTAAGTTAAAGTTTTATTTGAAGTTGGTTAGATGTTCTTTATAGGGATAAGGAGATGCGCTGATTCGTTCTTAACTATCTTTTTTTTGGCTGGACAAGTAGTTCGCTCGGAATTCGGCTGAAACCGGAAATTTGGCAGAAATAAAGCAGGAAGTTTCGATCGGTATCGTCAAAATAAATATGGCTTATACAGGTATATCTGAACTTGATTTTCTCAGATGATTAGCCTGACGAAGACCGGATCTGGCGTAGACAAGACCTAGTTGTCTGGGTCAAATATTAAATTTTTGGGATCCCATCGAAACCTTTGGTCTTTTTCTGGATGATCAGTAATTCTTTTTCGGAAAGGGTCGAACTGAAGCACGTTACCAACTTCTAGCTAAATGTCTCGTCACATTTTTCTGAATTCGTCGTGAACAAAGACAGACGGGCAGATCCGTGCTAAATCGCCCTTACTTTCATTTGGGATTCGAAAGGACGTTATAATCCCACCGGATTCCACAAAATTCGCCTTCAACGCCTTTTATAGTAGGCTCTATTCACTGGAAAGTCGCGTCATTTTGTCAGGGATGTACGAGCGGAGTTCTTGGCTAAGCTGGTGCTAATGTCAGTGTACGAAACAGATAGTTATAATTGCAGATACTAACGTTCATACATACACGTAAACAGGCAATGCTTGGACGAGAGAATCTACATCGAGTATTAAATATGATTTGTCAAGGTAATCTTCTCCTGATGAAATGTAGGCCTCTCTTATGTGAAAGCTGTTGACCGGCCTACATCTCCGGGACCTTGGCTGAGATGGGATGACAGCTCCTATGTCATGGGTGACACATTTCGTTCGGGTTTGCTTGGAATTTCGCGGCTTGGGCCACATTAAAAGCTAGATTTTGGGGGGAAGTAGTGTTTTGCCCGAAAAAAGTCATAGCTTACTTCAAAAATTTCGCCTGCGGCGTTCATTTTCATCCTGTCTGATATGCGGTCTTCATTCTGTCTGATATTAGCGGGCTATGGGTTGGCTTTTGCGGAAGCGAATTCTTCTTTTTACGAATGACGTTCACCTTAACCTTACAAATACTAGGTTTAATGTTTATTTAAATTCGTACAGATTCCTGCATATAGTGCTGTGTTTCTTGGCTATTGTTTCTAACTGGTATGACTCTTCAGCCTTGCCGGACATCTGCCAGTCGTATATTTAGAGGTAGTCACCTTCCACGCCCAAGCCGTTCAAACCGACCCTTAGCTTGGAGATACGAAACGGGCGGCAGACCGCCTGCTGCCCCCCCCCCTCGACTTTTGGCTAGCGACGCCTCTGATGATACTTCACGTCACGTGGTAAGAGTGATAATCAGTGTATTGCTAATAGAGGAGATACGATGCACGTATGAAGTGAAGAATCTCGGGAACGAGATGGATGGAAATACTACTAACGTAGAAGGAATTACTATAGTAATAATAATAATTTGTTTGTGACCCACTATACAAGAAAAGAAGCGGAGTAATAAAGTTTAACTGAAAAGCCAACTTATTTTTGTGTCATTTAGTTGAATACACTGAATTATTTGGATTCTGCAAAGGGATTTTTTTGTTTTCCACTATCTGCTCTAGTTATGACGTTCAGAATATCTGCGGCGGTCCCCACAGCGAAAATTCTACTATGACGCGGGAAATTTTTATCTCAACACAAACGCGGCTTTTCAGTGGGCAGTGGCGATATTGGTGAAGATTGGTTAGTGCCTGAACAAAAAAAAAACGTAAATCTTTCTTGTGAGGCATACAACTAAAATACAAGCGCATAGAGGTACCACAAATCACACGGAAATTCCACTATTTGAAAATCGATTATTCCTGAATAGCGGAACAACCAAGTAACTCATTTTCAGCGGGTCTTCAAGCCAATTTAAGTGAATAAGTGATGGGTAACTAGATTGTCCTATCTCAGTCCTTTTCGGTTAAGCTTTAAGAAAAAAGAAAAGGAATGTAAATTACAAAACAACAACAACACAAAATCAAACAACTCAAAACTCAGCGCGCTGTCGCTACCCGGATAAGCGGACTTCTTCCTTCATGAAGAATTTATCTTTTAGCTTCCAAAGCTGCAACCCTGGCGCCCACAGCTCCGGTCATCAAGAACGACCAACATAGATATTTTCGCATCCCTTTCGTGCGGCAGTTTGGTACGAACAACCAGACGAAGGGTTGGTGGTATGCCCACTTTAACGACCAGTGGATTGCCAGGCAAATGGAGATCCACCCAGAAAGGCCACCTTTTCTCCTGGTAGCCGGTGAGCTCAGTTTATATCCGTGATATCAAGAACAAATAAGCAAGAACCTCCGTCTCCCTATCTCTGTAATTCGGAATCGAATATATTCTGAATTTCTGATACCCTACCCGATGCAAACGAGCAAAGGAGGAGCTACGCAGAACATCACAATTTGTTAACTCAACAAAAAGCTACAACCCCGCAGAAGCATACGAACAACGTCTGAGTTGTCCTTTACAGTTGATGGGCTGTCTACCTTGTGACGTCACATCTAAATCGCTGCAGACCGGGTTCTCCACCTCTGCAGGCATCCTACAGTTTTTCATCTGGTATGCGCAGCGGCGAAGAGAGAAGGAAGTGGACGGGTATCAAACTCAAACCTCAAAGCAAATACCTCTAGCTATAAATAACCATAATCTGCATGGGACCAAACACGGACGTTTTATTTGATTATTTGTTCTTGGTGATATGCTTCAAAGAATATGTGGCTCATTATATGTTTTCAGCTATCAGCTGAATAACTGCTAGAGGTGGCCGTGGCAACTCCTTGGGAAGACGAGGGGAGCCTTTAGATGGAGTCACTTCGCTCCCCGGACGGGAAACAACGATGACACTGGTGGTCCTTGCTAACAAACGGTATTACTCGTCCATTTCTAATGAAAGTGACGAAGTAACAACAATGAGAAGATATCACATATTCGAATCCGAAATTTGTGTCTTTCTTAAACTTCTGTATGATTCGAAGACATGTCGTTTGGGATTTCTGTTTTTTGGAGATCCCAAAACGTAAGTGGAGGGATACCTATGACATCGCAAAAGTTGTCCGTCTGTCCGTCCGTCCGCCCGTCTGTCCGTCCGTCCGTCCGTCTGTCCGTCTGTCTGTAAGCACGATAACTCTCGAAGGCAGTGAGATATTTTGATGAAACTTGGTGTGGGGATTCTTTAGGTCAAGAGTAAGGTCGAGTTCGTAGATGGGCCATGTAGCTTTACATTTAGGGGTGGGGGAGGGGGTTTAAATTAAGGGGCAAGCAACATTTTTTTTAAACAGCTAATGTGATAGTCGATTATGGGGTAAGAAGACACGCTGAACACGAAACGCCGGACAAGTAGTTCGTCCGGAATCCGGCCAAAACCGGAAAGTTTGTTAAAAGTAAAAGTTTTATTTGAGGTTGATTAGATGTTTGATTTTGGGGTAAGAAGCCATGCTGAACACGAATATGAAAACCATTTTCTCGCCGGACAAGCAGTTCGCCCGGAATCCGGCCAAAACCGGAAAGTTTGTTAGAAGTTATCCTAAAGTTTTATCTGAAGTTGATTAGATGTTTGATGTAGGGGTAAGAAGGCATGCTGAACAAGAATACGAAAACTATTTTATCGCCAGACAAGTAGTTCGCCCGGAATCCGTCCAAAACCGGAAAATTTGTTGAAAGTAAAAGTTTTATTTAAAGTTGATTAGATGATAGATTTAGGGGTAAGAAGAGATGCATAATCCGTATATGACAATCACTCTTTAGCCGGACATATAGTTCATCCGGAATCCGGCTGAAACCGGAAAATTTGTTAGAAGTTAAATTTTTATTTGAAGTTGATTAGATGTTGATATAGGGGTAAGGAGATACGCTGAATCCGTTTTTGAACTTTAGCTTTTCGCCGGACAAGTAGTTCTTGAATTTCGCCAAAACCGCAAAATTCACAAAAGTTAGCTAGGATCGTTTCGATCGGCTTATAGAGGTAAACGCACATGCTGAATCCATATCTGAGCTTGGAGTTCTTAATGAGTAGCTGTTTGGCCCGGCGAAGACTGGATCCGGCTAAGACAAAACCTAATTGTCTGGATCAAATATTGAATTTTTGGGATCCCATCGGAACCTTTGGTCTTGTTTTTTTCGGAATGGCAATGCCAGTTTAAAAGCCTTGCTAAGAAAAAAGAACTTGCCCTTTGTGCTTTAAGCAACGCTACAGAAAAATGAAAGCAAACATTAGCCTCGACATTAGCAGGGACATGTAACTCCAGCCATCCGTTGCACATGCGAATGTCCCTGGTTGAAACACGGCTTAGGGTGTTATGGGGGAAACCTGTAAACTGGTCTGTAGGCTTACCGAAGAAACGTCCCCATGACAAAACGTCCACTGGCGAAATGTCCTTGTCGAAACGTCCCCGTGACAAAACGTCCCCATGACAAAACGTCCCCGTGTCAAAACGTCCCATGAAAAAATGTCCCCATGACAATACGTCCCCGTGGCGAAACGGGCATAGATTTTTAAGTTCGCCTCGATCTTCAGGTGTATGATCGAGGTAAAACCAAGGTAAAACAACTTCACAGTGTGCATTACAAACATGGGAACATTCCTTATAAGCAGGAAAGATCGGACATAGGACCGGTCGCTTGACAAAAAAAAAGTCTTACTCCGTTGCAACTAATTCGTTAATGTGGACAAGTATTTAAGCGCCAGCCGGCAAGTGCCTTCCAAACCTAGAATTCTGGATCAGTGTCCTTGGAGAATCCGGTGCATGCAGATATACCTATTTACCTGCAGGTCAAGAGTGCCCCCCAAAATCTGCAATGGCTCATAGCCGGCCGAGTCCCGTCCCTTCTGAGAAGAGTAAAGAGAAAAGTAATATATTCCGAAATCAAACCGCATGAACCCGTCCTTGGTTGTTAAGTATCGGAGGGTAGAGCCCGCATTTAAACGAAACGCGGACCCGGTTTAACCAGGACGGTCTGCGCCAAGATGGATATTTCCCATTCTTCTCCATTTCTTACATTTTACCATAAGACTTCTAAACACTTTCTAAAAATCAATTATCTTTCTTCTCCCCTTTTTTTTTTTTTTTTTTTTTTTCTCTCTACCCTTGATCACAGCCCGGCTGAGATTCGGGAAGCGACTAACCTAGTCCGGGTTGCAGCGGTTCGAGTTCGGAATAGTAATATATTCCGAAATCAAACCGCATGAACCCGTCCTTGGTTGTTAAGTATCGGAGGGTAGAGCCCGCAACCACCTACTCTTTCCCCTTCTCTCACCATTCCTCCAAACCCAAATCCAATCCCAAATCGGATAACGAGATAAATGAACTCCTAGAATCCGGCCCGTCACATTTTGAAAGTGTTACCTTCAAATTTCAATAAAACAAAAACCCAGCCTACCTTCCCTTTTCGCAGGGAGCTGCTGGGCAATCTATTCAAATCGGAAAAAACGCGCACCTTTAAAATACTAAACCAAATGAAACACTCACAAACTTCTATATTTTTCAACTTTCAACTCGAGAAAACCTGCCATAATGATCGGCGGCACATTTTAGTGTTGCCAAAAATATCGGAACCGTATGCTTGATGGGTGTCACGGCATCCTTTTATTCGATTCTAACGGACTTCTGTTACGACTTAACTTCTCCGGATAAAATGGGGTAAACCAGTTTGGGAACTATACTCGCCCGTTATCCCTTCCTCTAAAACAAATATAGACAATTATTCTTCGCACGCGGGAGAAATCGTATCGTCATGCAACCGTACGGTTGCTGCCCGTGCTTCGTACTGTTTTGAACGCGCCTGCAGATGCAAACGCCATGTTTCTATACGGACCCAACGATGCCGAAATCAATCATCACGTTATAAAATACAGTAATAATTATATATTTACATGCCACGAAATTGACACTCAATATTTATCGAAAACAAGACAAACGAGCTGAAATGGCAACTTTCTGGGAACATCAGCTGACAAGCCAACTGACAGCCAGTTTACAAACTATTGGCCCCCTAAACGGCGTTTTTCTCTAAGGGGTACCACAGTATACCCACTATTTACTCCACTCTCCAACTGCTTTATGACTGACGGGGTCATTGCAGGGGGGGGGGACACATAATCATTCCCTTCAGGGATACCACTAGCAAAGAAATCGTTCCAGAAGACCCCGGTACCGGAAACGGTGAAAATTGTGGCAAAGCGGTTCGGCTTGCATTTTCCGTAACGTTGGAATCCAACGCCATCAATTCAAAAGTGTGCCTTCTCCTCCCACCGGACCACTTTTCGACCTTTTGCCACGCATGACTAACCAAGTTAACACCAACCTGGCGAAAAATGTGGAACCGGTAATATGTTACACTGTCGCAAGAGCTGACGAGTGTTAACTTCAGCCGAACACTGAATCGAACAACCGACGAAAATATTAACTTAACCGCTCTTTCCATTCCCTCAAAAACTCCCGTCCCAGAATTCCATCTACCTATCAATACCTGATAATCTACAAAAACTCTGACTTTAAAATTACAGATCCTCTCCCCAACAGACTCCGGAACATTTCTAAGGGCTAATGCCTCCTTTGCGCAAATTCCCAAATCCTGTTCATCGACACTCCAGATATCACGAGCATGGAACGGTTCGATACCACACATCGCCACATGGCCTCCCCAAGAAAAATCCAAAACATCGGTATACAGTTTAAGAAATATGGGCTTTCCACTATCCCAAGGGAAAACCTTACTCGCGTCACAAACAAAATGGCGAAAGGACAGCCCTTACGGCTTACAATAAAACATTGGTCAATTTTATATTACCGTCCACACAAGAAGCGATAGCCCTGGAACATAGAAAACGAACAATGTGGCATGTGGGAATGCCTGCTGCTACGAAATCGCAAGCCCAAAAACTTCTACATTTGTCTTAACGAGATACTGCGGTGCCTGTCTGCTAGAAACGCTCTAACAACGACAACAAATTTGCTACTTTATCGGGGGAATAATGTTGTCATTTCAATGATCATACCGAGGTAACGCAAGCACGTTTTAGGAATGAGAATTATTTTTTCTTTTTTCTTTTTCTGACAAATTTGATGGCGTCGATACGAGACTATAGTCAATATAACGTCCAATACTTATACGCATTTTCTAAGCGAATACACTGGCATGTTCTCAAGCATCTGAACACAACCCAGATAAAGCGTAACCAACTGGTAACACATTAAAAACGAAATATGCACTGTCCCCCATGACGGCGAAGAATGGTGTAGACTCATTTGACAACGCGACGTGATCATTTGCAGATTTCTCCTCCAATCGCCCAGCCAATCTCCAGTTCACACAATCTTGCGAACCTCTCTTCAACCCATGAAGGGCAAACTTTCGTTCTGTAGTTAACAAACTCACATACCGCAAGTCAAAGAATAAACGAGGCTTTTTGGGTTCCAAGCCCCAAGGGCAAGACCAGCCTTGGCGGTTCTACCTCCCCACGCTGTTCCACACAAATATTGAACCGTTCCGATTTCACCCAATAAGGGTTTCTGTAACAAAGTCTTCGTGAGTCTTTAACGAATTATAACTCACGAAAATTCGCGGGGTGGGATATCACCATCGCATGAAACACCCTTAAAAGATCCCTTAAAATTCTGAAAAGGTTCCTGTAAACTTAAGCCATTCTTGACCCAAAGAGGCTTTCATCAAAATCATCACTACCAAGCAACTTTCCTCTCACAACTACCCAGGCTTGGAGCCTAGTGTTCAACCTCCCTGCTCCAATATTCCGAAAAATTCTCTAATAATACAAAATGAAAAGAATCATGGTCCTCAAAACACTCCGCTGTCAAATTTGTGTCAAGGCATACTGCTTCTTGACGCAATCCTCGAAGTGCATTCACGCACCAAGCGCATTCTAATCTTTAAATATATATCCCAATTAGTGAAAATTTGAACCCTTTGCACCCTCACTCAGGCCAATAACCTCAAGACAAACAAACAAAACGTACCCTTTTGTAGGGGACCTTTGTGAAGCCAGCTGCGGACGTTCTTGCACCCTAGATCGAGTCAATGAACTCGAATAAACAAACTTTACATTTTGTGGGAAGCCAGCTGCGGTCCGAAAAGAAAGTGAAACCCAAAGGAGCATTTATACTTTGGTTCATTGACACCAATCAACACAGCTCGCTGGACGACCCACAGGGGGCAAAACACCCGATACTTGATCTCACACTAGATAGCATTTATTTGCCAGCTATTACACAAAACAGTTTCAAATTTTAATCTCTACGTCCAGCCATCTGGGCCTTAACCGATGATTTTTTCCGAGTTGCCCGTCTACTGACGAATAAAATGTCCAATTTCACCTCAGCGGACACACGCCAAAGACCCTGCCTGCCAGTACGGCTTTTTGCCGAAATAAGGGGGCGTGACCCGCCCTGACCGCTTCCTACAGTTCTCCAACGCTCTCACAATCTCCTTATCAGCCACATTTCCGTACAGGTCGATGACCAGGGATGGGAGGCCCGGATTTACCTTGTCAGATCGGCCCGCTTCCACAAATCGGAGACTGTTGCGGCCTCCTCACTACCTTCCTCCTTCTCAACCGCCAGAGCCAAGTCAGAAACTAGCGACAAGCGAACCGGGCTAACTTTCCATTCGCTCCAACGTATCAGGTTTTCCGGCAACCTCCAGCCTATTCGCTCCAACGAGTTGGGTTTTCTGGCAACCTCCAGCCTATTCGCTCCAGGGAATCGGGTTTTCTGGCGACCTCCAGCCTATTCAGTCCAACGAATCAGGTTTTCCGGCAACCTGCAGCCTATTTGCTCCAACGAATCGGGTTTTCTGACGACATCCAGCCTATTCGCTCCAACGAGTCGGGTTTTCCGGCAACCTCCAGCCTATTCACTCCAACGAATCAGGTTTTCCGGCAACCTCCAGCCTATTCGCTCCAACGAATCAGGTTTTCCGGCAACCTACAGCCTATTCGCTCCAACGAGTCGGGTTTTCTGGCAACCTCCTAATCAACCTGAATTGCTCGGGATAACATTTATATACCTAGGCGACTTTAATCCCTTATTCCCATGCCGTGGTCTTAAATTATTCCGCTTTGAGAGAATGCCGGTCTGATGTAATCTATAGCCGGGGACGTTTCGCCATGGGGACGTTTCGTCAGAGGACGTTTTGTCACGGGGACGTTTTGTCCTGGGGACGTTTTGTCACGGGGACGTTTTATCATGGGGACGTTTTGTCATGGGGACGTTTTGTCATGGGGACGTTTCGACGTGGACGGTTCGACAGGGGACGTTTCGAACGGGGACGTTATGTCGACAACCCGGTCTGTAGAGGATGTATAGGAACTTCAACCCTGTTCTACTTTTATTTGACTCATCTAACTCTTGTATTGGTTTAGGTCGCGACGATATGCAAATGTGCGAACTGAGCCTTGACGAAACCGGTTTAACGCGGAAGGGCGGAGCCGAGATTTCAGAAACTGAATTCAACAAAGATTGGGAAAAACATGGCGGAGAACCATATGAAAGACCAGCCGATAGTGGAGCCAGTGGTGCCACAGCCAGTGACAGCAGAACGGCTAATTAAGTATTTTATTCCAACTACCCAAGTTCTTATTTTTGTATCAGTTTAGACCATACATTTGTTCCGTCGCTTTCGTTATTCGCACTACCTTACTAGGACACTAGCTTTTAGGTTCTCAGCCTTAAAGCGCAACTCTTTCTAGAAATTATCTTTTCACGATTAGATGTTTCGGAAATATCGTTTTTCAGAAATACCAAAATCGCTCCTTGGCGATTTTATTGTTGGCGCATGTCGACTCTGTCCAGAGTTCCCCCTCTCCGAAGCGGAGGAAAACATTTGAAAACTGAGCGCGCCGTGGTTAAAAGCCAAACAAAGGAAAAGGAGTATGGAACGTAAGATAGACCTCTTGGCCTTCCAAGTCTTCCAAAACGAATTTTTGATGCTTCTGGTGTCCTTACTTCTGAAAGAGTTGTCGGCGGACCTTAGAGCTTTCAGCGACGTTTGCGCTGCTTAACTGGCATACTCGGCTTGGCCGAAAAAGCGGTAAAAAAAAAACTCAGGTGCAAAACTAGCGAAGACTGGGGATTTCTGAAGCTTACGATGGACAAAAATCCAGACAAAATCTCGATAAATCGAACTTCAAACCTACGTCCTTACCGTTCCGTACTAGGCGGATTCTCAGTTTTATCAGGGACCCATAAATTTCCTGTAATGCCTCGCCATTCAGGGGGCTTATCATTTCCTATGCTTCTATGTTGCTATGTTGCCCAACCAACTCCTACTTTCCAAAAATTCCACTTTGGTGGAATCGGCGTTCTTGTTTGCCTCATTGGACGTGAGCGCCAAAGAGACTCCTCCCTCAAGGCGCCAGAAGCCAATCACAAATTTTGTCTATCTGGATAGTCGCGTACGTATTCTATCCCCATGGGTATTTCTCGAACTACCGGACGGTCGGTCAAGAGCGCATCAGAAGTCTCTTATTGACAAGCCCCCTGAATGGCGAGGCATTACAGGAAATTTATGGGTCCTGGTTTTATGTATAACTGCTTGAAAAATCAGCTAATTTGCATTATCTGGACTGAAATTTGCAGCTGAATTTTAATTTCCTGCCAAAATCCAGCCACAAAATCGAAAACCACGTTGACACTTATTTGTCAAATTCGAGCCACAAGGCAAGCCACAAAATCTTGTTGGTCGTGGAAACCCACTTGTGGACCACACGAATGACCGTGGATACACTCTTTTCGAACCGAAAACACTTGTGTGGAAGAACTCCTCGGGGAGCAATCGCCGAAAGGACTAGAAACAGATACATCGTGGTTTAGAAAAATCTTAAATTCTTTTGGATATTCGCCGATTTTTTTTGTAACAAGAGCTGTAAGCTCATATGGCACTTGCTAGGGTTGAGATGTATTATTTGATCAAAAGTAATTTTCGACTGTGCGGTTAAGATGCGCACTTTAAGGGAGCTAGAGAAAAACTATATTATCGTTGAACTTGGCTGTAATGATGCGCACTTTAAAGGCACTAGAAATTCATCTGTAAGGAAGACCCTTGAGGCAAAAACGATAGCAGGCTCTTAGGGATCATTGATATATACGTATGATCAGCAGTATTTTTTTTCCCACTAATTTGCGCACTTTAAGGGTGCAAGAAATTATTTTTTTTGCAAAACCCTTGTGGGACAACTGATCATGGGTTGAGATGTATCGTTTGATAAAAAGTACTTTTCGACCTTGCGGTTAAGATGCACACTTTAAGGGAGCTAGAACTTCATTTGTAAGCAAAACCCTTGAGGCAAAAATGATCATGAGCTCATGGGGATCATGGAAATGCGTATTTTGCTTAAAAGTATTTTTCTTAATTTGCGGTCATGATTGGTACTTTAGGGAATGGTCGGATTTGAAAAGTGGCGATTTCTAAGCCAATCTTGTCGAATTTCTAATATTCCAGCCAAATTTCATCGTCCTAGCACATCTGGAAGTACCTTAACTCGCGATCACCGGAATTCCGGACCCGCCCCTCAAACTCCCCCCATAGTCGCCGGAGCCAATCCGGTTCAGTTTGGACTTGTTTGTTATTCCCACAAAGTTCCATCCCGATCTCTCCAGTCCAATCCGGTCACGTAATCCCCCCCCCCCCCCAATTGTTGTCGGATCCGGTCCGGACATGAAAAAGATCACCACAGGCACGCCCTCTGTTCAGTTATTGAATTTCACTCGAATCCGATCGCCCGTTCCAAAGTTACGCATGGCTAAATATTCCGGATTCCCCCTCCCTCCGATCCCCCCACGACTATCGGATCGAGTGAATTTTTATTTACAAGTCAGTTTGATTGGGTCCCTGATACGCCTCCCAAGTTTCGTCGTGAAAATCCCAAAAACTGTCATCACCAGAATTCCGTGAAACTCCCCTCCACCTACCCCCCCCCCAAGTGTCCTGGTCCAGTCCAAACGTGTAAACAAATTATCTGGAGCAGATTCTTGTTCTTCCCAGCAAGTTTTACTCCGATCCCTCCATTATAACCGTTTCTCGAGATTTCCGGTCTTCCCCCACCCCAATTCCCCCATAGCTGTCGAATCCGGTTCGGACTTCAAATGGAACATCAGTGATATGTCATTCATTCAGATATTAAGTCTCGTCCCAATCCGATCACCCGTTCGAAAGTTACACAACACTCAATTTTCCATATTCCCCCGCACTGCACCAAAGATACAAACCCCTTTGACCCTCGAATGCACTAGCTCTTTCCAATGTTAACAGAGTGATCCGATGCAAAGAGTGACGTCACGCCGCGCGCAGACCTACTAGTGTAAAGAAAGGGGTAGGGGTTTTACAAAAACTACTAAATTTTCCGGATTCCCCCGCCCTCTACTCCCTCCACGGTGGTCGGATCGGGGAAGTGATTATTTGCAAGTTAGTTTGGTGGGGTCCCTGATATGCCTGCCAAGTTTCATCGTCCTAGCACACCTCCAAGTACCCTAACTCGCGATCACCGGACCGACCGACCGACCGACCGACCGACCGACCGACAGACCGACCGACGGAAAAGTGATCGGTATATGGCACTTGAGCGAAGCTGCAAGTGCCATAAAAAGGAGTGCTAAAATTTGAAAGAAAATTATTACGAAAATGGGAGCGTTACTAAATTAAAAAGCCTTTAAAGTTTAACTGAAAAGCCGACTTATTTTTGCGTCATTTAATTAAATACACTGAATTATTTGGATTCTGCAAAGGGATTTTTTTATTTTCCACTATCTGCTCTAGTTATGACGTTCAGAATATCTGCGGCCGTCCCCACAGCGTAAATTCTACTATGACCCGGTAAATTTTCATCTCAGCACAGACGCGGCTTTTCAGTGGGCAGTGGTGATATTGGTGAAGATTTCTTAGTGCCTAAACAAAAAAAAAATCGTAAATCTTTCTCGTAAAGCATACAATAAAAATGCAAGTGCATAGGGTACCACAAATCACAAGGAAATTCCACTATTTGAAAATCGATCATTCGGGAATAGCGGAACAACGAAGTAACGCATTTTCAGCGGGTCTTCAAGCCAGTTTAAGTGAATAAATGATGGGTAACTAGATTGTCCTATCCCAGCCCTTTTCGGTTAAACTTTAAGGACCTATCGTACCTATACTGCCAATACAACCTACTTCCGTAATTGCAATTATTAATTCTCGACCCGGAGACCCGGAGTTCACATGTTACATTCTATTCCCCGTAACGACACCTCACTAATCTTTGCACTGGCCACTATTCACTATTTTCCATGCGCATTATGCTGCCGGCGAGTGTTCACGTATCATGTTACTGATGCCTCAAACCTGTTATCTGAGTTTTGCCGAGTTTTTGCTAAAAGTTAATGGGCCTGGGAGAAGGCTTAAAACAGCCAAAGCCGCGGATAATTTGTTCGAAGCAGAGCCTAGTTTAACATTATTCAAATAATTTTGAATCTTGGAACATAAATAGTACATAGTGCGAGATGTGCTTTAACCTTTTGGGATTAAGTAGCTTTTGCTCGGTTAGACTAGATACGGTTATTTTGTGTTCCTCCTTTTCGCTGTTCTCACTTCAAAAGACGTACTCGATCCTGTTTTTACGTAAATCCGACAAATATTTTCGGACATTTTCCCGGTTACGAAAACAAGCACCATGTTGATGAAACTTCTAAGTATTTAACTCTTGTTACGGAAATCGTCCATTACCAAAGATTACCTAGAAAGTTTGGAAATAATAGGCTATTTGAACTTAAAGCAGAACTGAAACCAAATACTGTCCCATAATACTCCTTTACAATAACAACCTCCATCACCTATTTTTTATTTCCCTTTCACAGTTGTGTCCATGCTTTTGCTCTTTATTCAAACTTAATCATCCCATGGAGAGAATTTTCACAATTAAGCCCCGCCTCTCGTGTCGCCTGTGATTGGTTCAGTCCGAACTGAGAACTGCACAAACCAAGCAGAGAGCGCATTTATTGGCAAGGTTTGCGCGTATTGTGCCTTCGCACTGGAGAGACACTGAAAAAGTTAATGTTTTCGTCGTTCGTGGTTGTCGGTACGCAAAACGTGGTTTGATTTTTTATTTTGACATATTAGCTTTTTCTTTGGCACATTTTTTTCCGTGAGAAATTCGGGTCTCCGGTGCGATCTGCAGCGATTACGGAAGCAGGTTCCGTTAGTACCGCAAACAAGACAGGTCCTTCAAATTGTTCCGGTGCATATCACACATGCGTAGCGTACAAGATCTAGTGGCTGACATGCACACTACTTGGTTCAACGTTGTCTCACCAGATCGCGCCCTTTTTGCGAAAATGGTTCGGGCGCGTCGGTTCAGGGGGCTCCGAAATTTCAGCTGCCCAGGAGTCTCTAGAGGGTTTATCCCGACACTGGTAGCAATAGTCTAACTCAGTATTTTTTTTTTCTCTCATGATCAAATGATGATTTAATACCAGGAAGGATCCTAGTGACGCTATGCCTTACATAATTAACCATTTTTTCTAAGGCCTTTTACCAACTCAGGCCGTTATCACAAGACCAATTATGTCCTAGACGTTTCAAGAATGGTGTGAGACGACACTTTAGCCCCCCCCTCAGACCCCCCTTCATTTTTTCTGCACAAATAACAGCCCAAGCCGTGATACTGACACCTTCACGAACAATTTCTATACAATTTTGTAGGATATTAAAAATTCTTTAACGGGGCGACTGAACAAAAGAACGTCCGCCCCCAGGTGATCCAAGGGACGCATGGTTCCTCCGCGACACAAGAGACTATCTGGAGAAAAGCAACAAGTGGCAGTTTGTGTCCGGAGACTCACCTAACAGGTAGCCTGTGAGTCTCCTCGTGGAACAAGTCTCCATGTTATCGAAGAGCCGCATTTTCGAACACTAATGCGGCCAACGAAAACTTGTGCAAGTCTGTGGTCGTGAGACTAAAAATGAGGTATTTTCGGCGTAAGATTTAAACGCGAAAGGAAACTCTGGGAAATCTAAGGACAGAAAAGGTTTCTTCAAGGCATCGATATAAAATACACTTTTGACGCTGAGAAGTCTTAAATGTGTGTCAAAACGAAGCTGCCTACCAGGAAAACCGGAGCAGATCAAGTTAGTCACACACACGTGTAGCTTGCCTACGGAAACATGCGAAGTCTGAGCACTTCAGCTGAATTTCTAGAAAGGCTAACCGTAGCGAATTTATAAGATCATTGTCCAAAATGGGCTTGGTATGGACTGTTCTAGTGATAAACATGATCTTCTCGGTTACCTCGGACGAAAAGCGAGGAGGGGGTGAGAATATGTTTCTACTCCTTTCTGCCCCCGAGAAAGAGCAACCGGAAATAGACGAAAAAGTCGGATTTGAACAAATCGAATCCGCGGATAGTCTCTGGGATTATCTATCCCTACTAGCCAAAAACGTGGGCAAGCAAGGCGCGATTTTCGCAGAACCGGAGCCCGATGAAAGCGAGGAAACACAAGAGGAAGAAGAAGAAGTATCTTCGGAACTGGATGATCACGACATCCTCAAGCGCTTCTTCATTCATGATATTCTCGCTGACGACTCTCCGCAGAAATACGTGACATATTCCGCGCCGACGAAACGCGCTGGAAAAGCGGCGAAAAAGATGAAAGAGCGCCGGAAAGAAATGCGCGTGTCAGAGGGAATCCACTGTCCAAATCCGGAAATTTTCAAGCCGAATTTGCCACCGGACAGTTTGCCCCGACGGGGGAAGAGGTATCCGGATCACTTGGACCCGATAATGAGATACAGGCTGTTAGCGCGATCGGGAGGTGAGTTTCTCCTTTTGTAACTTTCTTAAAGGACAACTCTTATTAGAAATGATCTTCTCCCTACGAAGCCGTCCCGAAGAAACGCTTTTCGAAAATGTCATTACTTTCCACCTGAAATAAGCCATTTTGTTGTTAGCGCTTGTCGATTCTATCCAGCACTCCTGCTCTCCGACGCGGCAGCTGGGCGCAGAACGTTTGAAAACTGAACGCGCTGTGGTTAAAAAGTTGGAAAAACTAAGCAAATAAAAGAAGTCAAAATAGAAGACTCTCATATCCTTATATATGAAAGAATTGTCAGCGGACATTGAGATTCCGTCAAACTTTGCGTTGTGTGACGGGCAAAACTCGGCACGGCAGAAAAAGCGTTAAAAATTCGTGAGCACAAAACGAAACAATGGAGAAAGGTGGGGATTTTAGAAGCTTATAATTCCACAAGGGAGCTAGGTATATTATAAAAGGCAGAATAAGCAAGAGAGGTCCTTTAAAAAAATTTCCGTGACAGTCCCTTTTTCGGCAAAAGGAGAATAGCGTCCAAGCAAGATCTATCACAATGTCTTATAGCACCTAAAAGCTCTGAGAAGTCGACTAGAATTCCGTGCCACAAAAACGGTTCAAATCAAAATGAGTGCAACTCTCTCATGTGGATAACCAGGGGCGTCACATATGGGGGGGGAGGGGACGCCCCCCAATGTTGTCGGCCAATCGGTAAAAAAATAACCGAGTCGACGCGAAGCGTCGCGGTTTTTCCTTAAAACAGTTGACTTTTTCCTTAAAACAGTCGTTTTTTCTGAAAATCAGTCAATTTTTCGTCAAAACTCGTTTTTTCTAGAAAACAGTTCTTTTGTCTACAAAAACAGTCGGTAAAAATGACCAGCCAGTCGGTAAATACTTTGCCCCCCCCCCCAATCATTTTGGCTAGTAACGCCTCTGTGGATAACTACTTTATGCCAGATAGTTAATAATTATAACAAGTCCAATAATTGTTCCATATGTACTTCATTTGGAACAAGTACTTCATATGTACTTCAAATATCTAAAATACCTGCTAAATTTCCCTTCTTGGATAAATATAACAAGTGGATAAGTACAAAGTTTAACATTCATGATCCTATAATTTCAATTGAAAAAACGCAGGTCGAAATTTAAAGTTTAACCGAAAAGGGCTGGGATAGGACAATCTAGTTACCCATCACTTATTCACATAAATTGGATTGAAGACCCGCTGAAAATGCCTTACTTCGCTGTTCCGCTATCCACGAATAATCGATTTTCAAATAGTGGAATTTCCGTGTGGATTTGTGGTACCTCTATGCGATTGTAATTTGCTGTATGCCTTACGAGAAAGATTTAGGATTTTTTTTTCTTCAGGCATTAAGCAATCTTCACCAATCTCACTACTGCCCACAGAAAAGCCGCGTTTGTGTTGAGATTAAAATTTCCCGCGTCATAGTAGAATTTTCGTTGTGGGCAAGTCCGTAGAAATTCTGAACGTCATAACTGGAGCGGATAGTGGAAAAATAGAAAAATCCCTTTGCAGAATCCAAATAATTCAGTGTATTCAGTTAAATGACACTAAAATAAGTTGGCTTTTCAGTTAAACTTTAAAGAGTTGTTAGATCATGCTCATAGTTTTTGGCCATTATTCCTACAACCGGATTATTCCTACAACCGTCTTCGTGTGTTGGCTTACGTTCTAGGCTACGTTTTACCTTATCACTATGAGTGTTCTTCTTTTTTTCTCTTTTTTCCTTTTTGTGTTTTCTTCTTGTACTCCATTTTTACCTTAAGGTTTTACGATGGGTAAATACACACATATATATATATACATATCCTAATCCCTGAAGATCTTTCAATTTTAAGTAGAGATGTTCAATCTGAAAAGATGCGAGACAAATAAAGGAAGAAATACAAAGTGTACGCGTATGGTTCCAACCGTATTCAACGGTCAAAAGTCTTTTCGCATTTAATGAATGTCTGGCCAGTTAAGGTGGTATCTGATATTCATATACCAAGGTCCCGACCGTAGTAACTGACCGTGGGGATCGACTAAAATCGGGAACGGAACGGAACGACACGGGGCAGGAGGAACGCGTACTAAAAACGGGAACGCGGAAATCGGGAATGCCTGTCCCCTGTTCTTTAGCACTCGGTTCCATTTTCATCAGAAGCAAGTGCGAAAAACGGGATGATAATTTCGTAAACCACATTGGAAAAATGCCAAAATGAGGACGCCGATCAAAAAACCAAAACGACGCAGAAAACCAATAAAAACCAAAAGTTAAAACCAAAATTGGAAGAGTTCAAAACCAAATTTAGAAGCAGCGAGCCACTCACCAATACCTGCGAATAACAATCAAGACTGTTCTCGCTCGGTACTTTTAACTTTTGGTTTTTATTGGTTTTCTGCGTCGTTTTGGTTTTTTGATCGGCGTCCTCATTTTGGCATTTTTCTTCAAAATTTTCTGTCTGCGCTGAAGAAGGGAGGCGGTTGTCCTCTCGAAATATTCGCTGTTTATTGCAGTACATTCGTTGGCCTTTATAAACCCCATTTTCGTTGGTTTTTTGGTTGTTTTCTTGTGAAAAACGGGATTGACAGGATCCCTGTTTTTTAGTTCCATACTCAGGAGGGACAAGTACTAAAATCTGGAATGCCCGTCCCCTGTTCTTTAGCACTGGGTTCCATTTCCATCAGAAACCAGTACAAAAATCGGGAATGACAGGATCCCTGTTTTTTAATACCTGCTAAAGAACAGGGGACGTGCATTCCCCATTTTCGCGTTCCCGTTTTTAGTACGCGTTCCTCCTGCCCCGTGTCGTTCCGTTCCGTTCCCGATTTTTAGTCGATCCCCTGACCGTGGTATTTGAAAAGTGGTGTTTTCATCATCACCAACCCTAGAACCTATGTTTTTGTCGATTTAGTTGGAAAACAGTCTGCAATGGCACTAGTAACATGAGTATAAGTATTGTATATCAGTATTGGTATACATTACATATAAGTATTAGGATCTAAGTATTTATTTTGGGTTCTTTTGGGAAACGCAAATTCGGCAATTGTCATTTTTGCAAAACAGCCGTGTGGGAGTGTTACATATCACGGTAACTGCAAAAACAACAAAATGCAGATCCAGTTACCGTGGTATCAGATAGGCCTACCATGGTATCTGCAAAAACGCAACTAATGAGCATCAGCTGTCAACTGGGTAAAAAAACGCAAACATGTTTAATTCTTTTGTTGTGCTTAGTGTTTTTTTCTTGTCTTTTACTTCTCTTTTTATATTACTCTACTGTATTCTATCAAGATCAAATAATCACAAGAACCTCCGTCTCACTATCTCTTTAATACGACAATGCTGAGTCGAATATATTCTCGATACCCTGCCCGATGCAAACGAGCGGAGGGTAGGAGCTACGTGAAACATCACAGTTCGTTGGGATCGACTAAAAAGAGGCACGGTACGGCACGACATAGTATGAGGCACGAGGACTAAAAAGCGGCACGAAAACTAAAAGGGCCTTACAGACTTCAGAATGGGGGGCAGGAACAATGTTCTAACGTGTCTTCTTTTAGGCTCTGGAGTTACGAACTCTCACTTACTAGTGATAATCTCCACTATTTGCTAATCTCTTTTTTATTACTCGTGCTTCCTGCGCCATGCCGTGCCTCTTTATAGTCGGTTTCCAATTAATTACCTCTACAAACAGCTACATGGCAGAGGAGCCCCGGAGAAGAGATTGCTTACGAACGCCGTCATGAGTGGTCCTTTACAGCTGATTGGTTGTCTTCCATTGTGACGTCACGTGTGACTCACTGCGGAGCGGGTTCTCCATGCCTGCAGGCCTGCTACAGTTTTTCACCTGGTATGAGAAGCGGCGAAGAGGGAAGTAGACATCCCTCTAGCTTTGCGCAGTTTTGTCGGAGTATCCATAGTCACTGCATTTGACCAAAGACGGAGGCTCTATCGGATTATTTGTTCTTAATCCGAAGCGGTTCATAAACAAATAAAAACTGGTAATGGTTTACCCTATTTTACGCCACACAAATTCACTCCTTTAAGAAGTTCAGGTTCAGACAATGACTTTAACTTTCGATTTTTCTGCCTTCAGAAACAGAAAAATCGTTTCCTGATTTCAGCCACTCATGTTCCCCGACAGGCTCCGTGATTATAAGAGATTAGTGTCGAATTTACCACCGCCTAATAAAAGGGAGGTAAGTGGATCAAATCGCGGGAAGAGACTGAGGATGCAGAAAGAATGGCCAGGATCACCGGGATAAGGGTGCGTGGGAGTTTGAGTCATCTGCCGCTTACGGGCTATGACGCTAGCGTGATTAGCTAGAGACTGTCGTCGTGTTTCTCTAATTTTAATAATAATAGTGTGTTTATTCAATCATATTAATGACTATTCCTTGAGCCCAAGCTGACTTAGAGTCATATATTCATATAATATATACAAAAACGGAAAACGTCAGCTGTGATGCTTATGAAGCAATATTTCAGCCCTTCTTGGCAAGGGTCCTCTTCAGGCTGTTGTTCTTCTGGGCCAACACTGGGGAAGGAAACAAACCTGTAATAAATAACTGAAAATTCTACCAACTATAAATATCTTATTCGGGAAAATTACTTTCAAAGACCACTGTAAGGAAAATACTAGTCTTGAGATTTAATTTTTTTAAAAGGCTGCTATTTTTACTGCACAGTTGGGGGGAAGACAGGAGAATGAGCAAGAAATCGACCACACCCTTTCCAACGGTCACCGTCATAACTACACTTTCAAATCTGCACTTGCGGAACATATTTTTGAAAACCCATCCCATTCGGTTTATTTTGACAAAGCCCAATTCTTGCCACTTGCACTGGACTCCACCAAATTATTCAAGAAGCCGTTGAGATAAAGAACATATGGCACTTGTTACGAGTACAGGGTACAAGAAAGTGGATGAGAAGGTCACACAATACACCCGCCATCCAAAAATACGGTTCGGACCTACTAATAGGATAGGTTAATTCACTCAAGTCTGAACGTTCCGGCATTCCCTCCGATCACGTGGGCTAAATGACTGTCCTAGCCTCCGAACTGTTGCGAGAGCAACACTTTGGTTTGTTTCTTCGCTATCTATTAAACGCTGAAGTTGTCAAACTATGTTCAAAAAAGAGTTTTTTTTTCTGAACTGATGACACAATCTATAATAACATGGCTATAGGCTACCTCAGGTTTTGAAGGAATACAGAATATCGGAAATGGGGTCTAAATTGTCTTTGCAGACAGTTGAACTTTATCCTTTTCAATCGTAGACATCGACACTGATGAAATCCTGGGACATTATCTTATATAACCTATTTGGTATTATAAAGCTGCCCGTAACGTTTCAGGTCCATATTGTCATAGATGGCACTTAACTAATTATTGCAAAACTACGTCATTGTTGCCATACTTCAGGGATCAAAGAAAAAACAGAAAATCGCAAGTAGGGACTAAATTGACTCTGCAACCAATTGAACGTTATCTTTTTCAATCGTTGACTTTGGGACTAAAGAAAACATCGAACATTATCTTATATAACCTAGACAGTCTCACAAAGCTGTTAAGCTGTCCGTAGCTTTTCCTGATCAAAATACCATAGATACCACTTTACAGATAATTGTAAAACTAAGTCATTCTTTCAAAATACGATTTGTATTCGTTGCGTTACCACTTAATTCTCGGTCAAAGATAGAGATTATAAGGTAGCCTACAGTGATAGACCCAAGAGACCAGCTTTCTTTCCCTCATGAAATACACTGGCAAAAAAAAAATAAAAAAATAGGTATACCAACTAGCAAAAGCTGCCAACCCTTGATCACCAAAGATTCTAGCAACCGATTCTTACTTACAAGTCCATCTCAATAATATTGTTCGTACCATATTAAAGAGGAACAAATTGTAGGTACACCAAGTAGCCGAAATTACTCACCCCTCATTGCCGAAGATGATTATGGTGTAACAGTCTGTTGTTGCTTACTAGTCTAGCTCGAAGTCTCCTACATGTCTCACAATTTGGAACTACCTTTTTTTGGTTTCAGTGTGCACCTTCCTATTAAGTTTCATCAAGATCCGATCACTCGTTCGTAAATTAAAAATACCTCACTTTTCCTGAATTTTTCGGATTCCACCTCCCTCCACTCCCCCCCCCCGATGGTCGGATCGGGTAAGTGACTATTTCTAATTTAATCATTTAGGGTCCCTGATATGCGTACCAAGTTTCATCGTCCTAGCTTATGTGGAAGTACCCGAACTAGCAAAACCCGGACCGACCGACCGACCGACGGACGGACAGAAATTGCGATCGCTATATGGCATTTGGCCGAAGGGCAAGTGCCATAAAAACCGAGCAGGCATTAACCGAGATACAGGCGAGTACTCCCTACCGGAAACGTGGAACGGGGTTATTAATGGAAGAAAATTTAAGCCTCAGTCCCTTATTAACATTCAGTCTCAAGTTGCTGTAAATGCAGAAAAATCTTCTTCTTGCCACCGCACTAAAAGAGCAGCAAAAACAGCAGCCGTGCAAAAATTAAATCTCAACACTAGTTTTCCAGTTCAGTATTATATATAAGTAATAGATAAAGGCGAGTACTCCCTATAAGATTTGCGAAACGGAGTCGGTGATGTAATAAATATTTAAGTTTTAGTCTTTTATTTTTAAAGAAACCGAAGTTGACCAAAATGCAGAAGAAAATTTCTCCTGTCTTCGCCCCAACCGTGCAGTAAAAATAGCAGCCTTTTTTAAAACTTGAATCTCAAGACTAGTATTTTCCTTACAGTGGTCTTTGAAAGTAATTTTCCCGAAAAAGATATTTATAGTTGGTAGAATTTTCAGTTATTTATTGCAGGCCAGAGCAGGCATTTGCAGGTCTGTTTCCTTTCCCAGTGTTACTGTTGGCCCAGAAGAACAACAGCCTGAAGAGGACCCTTGCCAAGAAGGGCAAGGGCCGAAATATTGCTTCATAAGCATCACAGCTGATGTTTTCCGTTTTTGTATATATTATATGAACATATTAATGACATTATCACTCCATAGAAAATGAACCGTGGCACTGGCACCTTAATACTCTATATGCCTAGGTCCGAAACACGCCAGTGAACCTTGGGAAGAACAAGAAACGTCACCCAAACGACCCCACTAAACTGATTCAAATCCTGTGCAAACCAATCAGCAACGTTTGTTGTCGTGACGTTTCTGGCTCTTCGCTGGGCCCATGGCGATTTGATCAGTACGAAGAGTTAGTCATCAAGAGTACAAAACTCAACGAAACTTTTTGTTCGAAGAAGAGGGTGGCGTTCGTAGATTCCATGATACCGGAAAGCAATACCAACCCACCCCCAACAATTTAAACCCTCGAATGCGAAAGCGCTTGGCACTCAAGGAGGCAGAGGGCCAAAAAATGCTCCTCCTGCATCTTGCAAAGAGGCCAAACCACAGCAAAACAGCACTCGGGAGTAGCGCCAAGATCTACGCTTTCCATGCTTCACAATCGGGCCATACTTGTAGCGTCGCCCAGTACACTTGTGGTATTTAAAGCGAGACAAATTTGTGGGCTTAGAAATTTATAGTAAAGCTAAGATGCGATCTGTACACAGGGGAGGATGTATCCTTTTTGTTCTCTAGTCAGAATTTCAAGTTATTGGAGCCAGCGCTGGTGCACGACCGATTGAGTTTCAGTAGGGACGTTCTCTATCGCTAGTGGTGCTAGTGTCGCTGCTATTCGAGTGTGTGTCACCAGTCTTGGTGCTGCTCCTGGTGTTATTTTGCTCTGGTTATTTTATTCTGGGGCAAACGTACTTGGGCTATCGCTGTCTCTTAAGTCGCATTCACTGAATAATATTTTCTCGATCAAGCGAGCCTTTAAAGGCCCATCGTACCTACAGTAGACTGATTAACTCAACGTCCCCTGATGGGTCCGTCTATTTGGATTTCTGAAATGTCGAAGCTCATTGATCAGAAATACCGGTTATGCAAGTTTTTTCGTGTATCTCATAAGGTCCAATGGGCCGGGTGAGGACGGGGTTGTAATCTTCCGAAACAAGACCAAAGGTTTCGATGAGATCCCAAAAATTTCATTTTCGATCCAGACAATTGGATCTTCTAAATATCCGGTCTTCGCAAACAGATTAAGGCCAATGGCTATCATCTGAGAAAACCAAGTTCAGATATGGATTAAGTGTTTGTGTTTACACCCCTATACGTCAGCCCCTATACGTCATCTCTACTTCGACGAAGTTGATGAAAACTTCCAGCTGCCTTACTTCTGTCAAATTTCCGGTTCCTGTCGGACTCTGTGCGAACTACTTGTCCGTTAAAAAAGCTGAAAAACGAATTCAGCATATCTCCTTACCCCTTTATTGAACCTCTAACCAACTTCAGATTAAACGTTTAACTTTTAACGAATTTTCCGGTTTTGGCCGGATTCCGGGTGAACTACTTGTCCGGCGAAAAAAACAATTTTCATATACGTGTTCAGCATGTCTCCTTGCCTCCAGATTGAACTTCTAACCAACTTAAGATTAAACTTTAATTTTTCACAAATTCTCCGGTTTTAGCCGGATTTTGGGTGAACTACTTGTCCGGTGAGAAAATGATTTCATATTCGAATTCAGAATGTCTCCTTACCTCTAAATAGACTATCTCATAAGCTTTAAAAATATTTCTTTTTCGTCCCTTAAATTGACCCCCCCCCACCCTTAAATATAGGGCTACATAGCCCATATTCGAATTTGACCTGTGCCTTGATCCAAAGAGTCCTCGTGCCAAGTTTGAACAAAATATCTCAACCCCTTCGAAGGTAATCCTGTTAACAGACGGACGTACGGATAACTTTTGCGATGTCATAGGTATCCCTCCACTTTCGTTTTGGGATCCCAAAACGGCAGAGTTTCAGGGGAGTTACGTGTGTATAGTACTGGAATAGAAAGTTTATGACAACCTGTACTTTAAGACACAACACGGAAAGCATGTTCTCTTTGCTTGAACACAATGTTCTCGTCTGTGGATTGGCTGCTTCTGAGGATGTGAATAAATTTCATCAGTCTTCATAATGATATTATATTACTTTTACTATTACTGTCACCTGGTTGACGTTCAATTTGGTGTGAAAAAATTTGCAGAGATGAAAGCATTTGTGTTGCAATTATTTTATTATTATTGCATTATTATTAATTTTTGCAGTTTGAGCACAGATTTCTCTATCTAGTGGAAAATGAGCATAGTGGTGGTTGCACGGTTTTCCTTGGAACTGTAGTGCTTCGGGAATGTTTGTTGGTGAAGGTTGGCTGTTCTCTCTGGGCCGCACATGCGGCTATCTCTTCCCATTTGGCTGAAATGGGGGGAGTTGGTGTATTGTGGGTTTGACCCAACATAGCGTTCAAAGTGTAATTTTGTAAAGTGTTTATTTTGTCATGTAATGGCCCTAGTTGGCCGGTATTTGATTCAAATAAATAAATAATAAATAAACAGGCGGTTGTATGGTTACGGTTCTTTAATTTGAGAATGGGGTCCGGCAGGGATACGAGCTTGTTAGCTTGGCCCCACGGAACGATGATTTAAAATAACGATGATTTCTAAGACTGAACGATGGTTTAAAAGAGCTTTCAAAACTCGAGGGATTGAATTAAATATGTTTTATTGTGTCCTAACTGCTTCAAAGAAAGTCGTAGTTAAGCCACGCAAGGCTCAGCTGACATTTTCCAGACGAGATCCTAGTGATTGTTTCTAAGCAACGGGATGCTTCAAGTGTCATACAGAAGATTAGCAATTCCAAGTTCTCTTATTCTTTAAACCCCCTGATAAGGCCCTTTAGAATACTAACCATGGCGACATCGGCGAGTGACTGGAGAGAGGTGATTAATTTCTAGGGACTTTTTACGCTCTGCAACAACTTTTGTCCGGTAGGCTGGAGCAGAACGTGCTGAAAACCGAGAACTTTTCTGGCAAGCCACCGCGAAAAAGACCAAAGGTTCCGGTGGGATCCCAAAAATTCAATATTTGATCCAGACAATTAGGTTTTGTCTTCGCCAGATATAGCCTTCGCCAGACTCCTTGAACAATTTTACTCTTAAAATTCAGAAACAGATTAAGTACAAATAGCTAACCATATAAGAAAACCAAGTTCAGATATGGATTCAGCATGTGTGTTTGCCCCTATGAGCTGATCGAAACGATCCTGCATTACTTTTACGAATTTTCCGGTTTCGGCAAAATTCCGGAACTACTTGACCGGCTAAAAAATAAAGCTCAAAAACGAACTCAGCGTATCTCCTTACCCCTATATCCAACATCTAATCAACTTCAAATAAAAGTTAGCTTGTAACAAATTATCCGGTTTTATACCCGGCAAATTATAACTGTATGTCTGGCTAAAAAATGATTGTCATATCATCTCTTCTTACCCCTAAATCGGACATCTAATAGACTACAAATACAACTTTTGCTTTTAACAAATTTTCCGTGTGGACCGGTTTCCGGTCTAAGTACTTTTCCGGGTAGAAAATGATTGTCACATAGGTGTTCAGCATTTTCTTACCCCTGAAACGAACATCTAATCAACTTCAAATAAAACTTTTAATTTCAACAAACTTTCCGGTTTTGGCCAAATTCCGACGTCCGGCGAGAAAATGGTTTCCATATTCGTGTTCAGCATGTCTTGTTAAGTTGTTAGCCCGTAATCGACTATCTCATTAACTGTTTAAAAATATTTTGTCTGTCCCTTAATTTGAACCCCCTCCCCCGCCCCTAAATTAGGGCTACAGAGTCCATCTACGAACTCGATCTTTCCCTTGACCCAAAGGATCCTCCCACCAAGTTTCATCAAAATATCTCATTCCCTTCGAGAGTTATCGTGCTTACAGACGGACGGACGGACTGATCGCATACACTTTTTGTTTACCATTAGTATGTTCGAAAGTTGCCACAGCATGTCTCCTCACTCTATATCGACTATGTTAAAACTTCATGCTAAACTTTGGGATTCAGCGCGAACTAGGCTACTTATCCGGCGTAAGAATAATTTTCATATTCGGATTCAGCATGTGTTTCTACCCTTGCGTCGAACATCTAATCAACTTCAGATACAACTTTCACACAGTATTCATATTCGGATTCAGCATGTCTCCGTACCCCATTAACTTTTAAAAATATTTTTTGTCGTCCATTAATTTGAAACCCCTTCCCCACCCTTAAACATAGGGCTACAGAGCCTATCTTCGAACTTGACCTTTACTTTGACCCAAAGAGTCATCGTACCAAATTTGAACGAAATATCTGAACACCGTCGAGAGTTATCGTGCTAACAGACGGACAATTTTTGCAATGGCATAGGTATCCCTCACTTACGTTTTGGGATCCCAAAAGGTGAGGCGTAACGAGACAAGTGAGAATCAAATAAAACGCGGCTAAGGTCTCAAGCCTAGCGCACACGACGCCACTTCCTTTCATCTCTAAAGAAGTAACGATGGTGAGAAAATCAGGCGGGATTTTGTGACAGATTCCCCGTTAGTGTCCGGAACTTCAACCAGGAAATCCGCATTTTCGCTAGCCCGCCGATCGTCGTTGATATTCTCAGACATTTGAAGGTGACGTTACCTAGGAGTCTGCATGGACGCCAAACAATAACCAGGAAGAAGACACACAAGAACGAACTTTCGCAAACCTTACGCTTGACCTCAAGAAACTCCTCACGTAACTGCGTTTTTAATTTCCCTCGACCGGAAGTGCGATACATTGTGGAGGACAATTCGTCCGACATTCCCATCATTTCCCTCAGATGTCTTTAGGTCAGAGATGGGCGAATCCGATCATGAAAGGATTCAAATCCGAATCCAGGGCTAGGTACGAATCCACCATTTCATGATTCGAATCTGACCTAACAAAAATCAAATGTAGCCTACAGGCTACATAGGTTACAGTAGTCTCGAAAGTAGCCTAAAGGTACTGTAGCCTAAAACAAACTAAATGGTCTGTAAACCATACTTCTAATAGGTTTTCATGTGTGCTTGTTATAATTTGAGTCAGCACAGTGCCTTAAGCACAGTGTGCAAAAATTGGAAAAAGATTAGAAACTCGAGCGGATTCGTTTGGAATACACGTCCGAATCCAGCCTGACAAGCAGAAGATCCGAATCCGGATTCGAATCCGGCCATAAAGACGAATCCTGGATTCGAATCCGAATCCGGATTCTCCCATCTCTGCTCAGGTACACATTTTTAGAGCTGGGTCATCCGAGGCTAGTCTTTAAAACCGTACCATTGGTTCCGTCCATAACCGGGAGCCTCAGCAAGGATTCGGACATACCATCTTAACCCATCTTAGTTCAAAGGACCCGTCCACCAGTTCTTATTCCCGAACTCCCCCAACCGAAAACACGTTCATTATCAAGCTTTCGATATTTTCAATACGTATCAGGCTCTCGACGATTGTTGATGAGCGATTTTTTTTTTGCAGACTGCCCGAGATCAGAGGGCGGACAGCGACTGTATTACTGTCCGTCACCCGGTCGTGACAACCACTGGAGGTGCATAGACGACTTCCAGTTATGCGATGGAGTCGTTAACTGCCCCAACGGGGAAGACGAAATGCCAGTACCATGCCTTTTTTACCAAGTGGTAAGTCGTTGCATCATGAAGTAATTTATAAAGACAAAACCTGTTTACTGAATGTATGCAGTGTTACATTACAATTCAGCTATCATCATTGTCATGGAAATCAGGGAAGGTTGGCTTGACGATGCGGGAGCCTCACATATCGTCTCTTGTTGCCGAGGTTCACTGGCGCGTTGCGGACTTGGTCATGTCAGGGACCCATAAATTTCCTTTACAAGGGGCTTGTCATTTCCTATGCTTCTATGTTGACCGAACCAGTCCTACTTTCCAAAAATCCCACTTGGGTCGAATCTGCATTCTTGTTTGCCTCATTGGACGTGCGCGCCAAAGAGACTCCTCCCTCAAGGCGCCAGCAGCCAATCCCAAATTTTGTCTATCTGGTCTTGAACGTGATTGGACCGTGGGTATTTCTCGAACTATCTTCCGTGCGGTCAACATAGCATCAGAAATCCTTATTCACAAGCCCCCTGTAAAGGAAATTTATGGGTCCTTGGTCATATATAGAGTATTCTTTTGATGTTTCCACTGCTAATTAGCGGCATTAGCGACGTCGTTACGTCAACGGAGGGGTCTCTATCAAATTCTTAGAGCCAGGCACCTCCCGGGCTTTCAGATGTCTGGGGCTTCCGCGCACCACAATTTTCAATCACACTTCCTTTTTCTCCTACCTATTCATCTGTACATTTATTGTGTCTCTCGAATGCGTTGTCTTGTCTCTTTGAGCGTGTTCCACCCTAATTACCTTAGTTACTACGCATGACGTCACGGATTCTGACTTCTTGACGTCAAGGCTGGAACGCATTTTCATATTTTGGGCAAAATATCCTGCTGCCGGCTGATCGGGCCAATCACGTCACAGAGATTGTAGTTACTGCGCTAACTACGCTCCCAAGCGTGGTAAACAAATAGTTACTATTAGTTACGATTTCGAGAAGGTTGGAACGGTCAGCGTAGTAACTTTTCATGAGGTTTGAACGAAAATAGTAACTACTGTTAGAAGGGTGGAACACGGTCTATGACGACTTCCAGAAAACCGGAATGTGGGGTGTCCAACACCACCGAACTTGAAATGTCTTTGGCTTGGTTTCACCTTTCGAATTTATCTCGACCAAAACGGATGTCTGGAATCCGGAAGAAACAAGACCAAAGGTTTTGATGGGATCCCAAAAATTTAATATCTGATCCAGACAACTGGGTCCTGTCTTCTCTAGATCAACTCTTAGCCAGACTCCTTGAACATTTTTACTGCAAAAATTCAGAAACAGATTAAGGCCAAATTGCTCATCATCTGAGAAACCAAGTTCAGATATGGGTTCAGCATGTGTGTTTACCCCTATAAGTCATATCTCTTTTGACGAAAATGATCGAAACTTCCTGCCTTAGCTTACTTCTGCCAAATTTCCGGTTTCTGCCGAATTCGGGAACTCCTTGTCCAGCAAAATAAAAAAGCTCAAAAACAAATTCAGCGTATCTCCTTATCCCTATATCGAACATCTAATCAACTTCAAATAAAGCTTTAACATAACAAATTTTCCGGTTTCAGCCGGATTCCGGGCGAACTATGCGTCCGGGTAAAAAATGATTGTCACATACGGATTCAGCATCTCTTCTTACCCATAAATCGGAATCTAATCAACTACAAATCAAACTTCTGCTTTTAACAAATTTGCCGGATTCCGGGCGAACTACTTGTCCGGCGAGAAAATGATTTTCATAATCGTGTTCAGCATGTCTTTTTACCCCTAAATCGAACATCTAATCAACTTCAAATAAAACTTCTGCTTTTAACTAATTTTCCGGTTTTGGCCGGATTCTGGGCGAACTACTTGTCCGGCGAGAAAATGATTTTCATAATCGTGTTCAGCATGTCTTTTTACCCCTAAATCGAACATCTAATCAACTTCAAATAAAACTTTTACTTTTAACAAACTTTCCGATTTTGGCCGGATTCCGCGCGAACTACTTGTCCGGCAAGAAAATGGTTTTCAGTATCGTGTTCGGCATGTTTTTTTTACCCCTAAATCGAACATCTAATCAACTTCAAATAAAACTTTTACTTTTAACAACTTTCCATTTTGGCCGGATTCCGGGCGAACTACTTGTCCGGTGAGAAAATGGTTTTCATTATCGTGTTCAGCATGTCTTACCTTAGACCTTAGTACCTCCAGAGCCATCGGTGGCGCATAGGGCGTCGACAAAACCTCTCCATTCGTCCCGCATCGATGCCGCAGCGGTGACGTCTTCCCATTCAGGTATTAGCGAGGTACCAGCCGTCCTCAGATCTCGGTCATATGTTCGCCTCATTGTGTTTTTGGGGCGGCCTCGCTTTCTTCTCCCGTCTGGCTTCCACTCGTAAGTTGTTCGAGGAAGGCGGCTCTCTTCCATACGAAGGACGTGTCCTAGGTAGGTCCACCGCCTTCTTTTCAGCAACTCCGTGACAGGGGGCTGACCTGTTTTTCTTCGTATTTCTGCATTGGTGATTTTTTGTTGCCAGCTTATATTCAGGATTCTTCTGAGGCTCATATTTTCAAATGCGAGGATCCTTTTTTCAAGTTGGGTGTTTATTTTCCAGCATTCACTTGCGTAAAGGAGTATTGATAATACATTGCTGCTGAAGAGTCGTAGTTTCAGTCGCAGTGAATATTTGTTACTTCTCCAAATAGGCTTCAATCTATTGAAGGCACCTGTTGCTTGCCCAATTCTACGTTTTATCTCGGTCGAAATCTCTCCATCACAATCAATCCAGCTACCCAGGTATTTGAACTCCTGTACTTGTTCTAGATCCTTGTTTTTGCAATGGAGAACAAGCGGCGAGTTTGTGATGGCCATGCTCTTCGATTTGTCTACGTTTATTTTTAGCCCGACATTCTCTGCATTCTCGGCGATAGTGTCAAGTAGTTGCTGCAACCGTTCTTTAGACTCTTCGAGAAGAACAACGTCGTCCGCGAAGTCCAGATCGAACAGTTGCTTGTTGCTTACTTTTACACCGTATCCCGATGCGAATCTCAGGGCATAATCCATTATGATTATAAAGAGCATGGGGGAAAGTACACACCCTTGACGGACACCAGACATAATCTTGAAAAATCTGGTTGTACCGTTTTCAGTCTTTACGCAACATTCCGATTCTTCATAAAGCGCTATAATCATGTCTACTATTTTCTCGGGAATTCCATAATACTTCAGAACTCTCCACAGGCAATCTCGGTCAACTGAGTCAAATGCCTTTTCGAAGTCAATGAATAGGAGGTAGAGCTTCTTGTTCCATTCTTTTGATTCTTCGACAAGCATTCTCAGCACAAATATTAGATCAGAACATGATCTTCCAGTTCTGAAACCATGCTGCTCTTCTCGCAGATTTGCATCCAGTGCTTTTCGCAGACGTTGCAAGATGATGGAGGCCAAAAGTTTGGAGGGGACAGGGAGAAGACTGATACCTCTCCAGTTGTTGCAGTTCATCGCGTCTCCCTTTTTGAAGAGTTTGACTAGAATGCCTTTGCTCCAATCTCTTGGGACCTTCACTAAGGTCCATATCTGTGTGAAGAGGGCGAGCCAAATGGATATGCAGGTACTGATTGAGTACTTCAGCATTTTGCTGAGATGCCATCAATACCTGGGGCTCGTCCATTTTTTAACTTCTTTGCTGCATGCATGATCTCCTCGGCACTCGGAGGATCTGTACTGATGTCTAATTGCATAAAAGGAATGTCAGGTACATTTGCTCGGTCACAAGTTGTCGGTCTATTCAAAAGTTTTTCGAAATGGGATGCCCATCTTTCGTCGATTTTTTCTGGATCAGAAATGATTAGTCCATTTTCCTCCTTCACAAGGGTGATTCGGCTGCTTTGTTTTCCTGCTATCTCATTTGTCAATCTGTAGACAGTCTTGGAATCACCCTTCCTAGCGGCTTCTTCTGCCAAAGCTGCTTTCTTTTCGAGGAATTGTCTTTTGTCCTTTCTTGCACTCTTTTTGACCTCTTTGTCTTTTTCTTTGTAGAGTTGTTTTGTTGCCAGCTCTGCATTCCTCGTCGTAGCTGTGAGCGTGGCCTGCTTGAGCGCCTTTCGTTCGTCAATCAGCTTCCATGTTTCGTCTGAGATCCACCTTTCTTTTGGTTTCTTTCGGAAACCTAGCTTTTCTTCGGCAATCGTTGTGTAGATACTTTTTATGTTGTCCCATTCCGCTTCGACATTTTCTGAATCTGAATCTTTTGCCTCAACAGCCAAGGCATCGAATTTGTTCCGTAACGATATACAGAAATCTCTGCGGACCTTTCGATCCTGTAGCTTGTCCGTGTCGTACGGTTTCTTGAGATCTTGCACTGTTTTCTTTTGGGCACGTAGTTTGACTTGTACGTGGGCGATCATGAGCATGTGATCAGACTGAGCATCTGCTCCTCTATACCCACGGACGTCTAAAAGGCTCGTGCGCCATCTTCTGGCGATCAGAAAGTGGTCAATTTGGTTTCGCGTTGAGCCGTCTGGCGATGTCCATGTGTACTTATGCACATTTTTGTGTTCGAAGAGTGACCCACCAACGACAAGGTCATTACTGAGCGCAAAGTCTACCAGTAATGTGCCATTTTCGTTGATCTGACCAAGTCCATGTGGTCCTAGAACTTCGGGGCAGTACTTGCGGTCGGTTCCCACTTTGGCATTCAGATCACCAACTACGCACAGGACATCATGTTTGGGTATGTCTTTGGTAACAGCCTGTAAAGTTTCATAGAAGCTGTCTTTGACATCATCATCTGCCTCATTGGTAGGGGCATAACACACAATGACAGAGAGCTTAGCGTGTGTAGTTGCCAAACGTGCAAACAAGATCCTTTCGTTCACTGGTGTCCATTTGATCATTGTTCGATATGCTGCAGGGGACATCATTAGTCCTACACCTGCCCGGTGATGGTTGTCATCTCCGCTGTACAGCAGCACGTATCCATCATCCAGTGTTTCTTGGCCTACACCTTTCCACCGTATTTCACTAAGGGCCAGGATGTCAATGTTATACTGCTTCATCTCTCTAAGAACTTGCTCAGTCTTTGATAGCTGACTCATAGTTCTCACCTTCCAGAAGCCAATTTTTGTTGGTTGTTTCGCAGTCAATAATCGGGTCCGGGGGCGTGCTGGGTTCGTTGTCAGGAGGGAAGATAGTTCATCCGAGGCAGTTGTCGACGTTTCCGTTGCTGGGGCTTTTTTACAGGGACAGGTAGCAAACCTGTCGCCCAACCCTCCTCCTTCATCCTGGCTTGGGACAGGCTGACATTATCCAAGACAATGACAGGCGGAGTTAAAGCATGTCTTCTTACCCCTTAATTAGCTGTTTAAAAATATTTTGTTTTCCCCTTAATTTGAACCCCCTCCTTAGGTTCCTTCAGCCCAAGCTGACTACGAATCATGTCAGCTACATTTTCTTGGAGCTATATTTCGGCCCTTCTTGGCAAGGGTCCTCTTCAGGCTCAAGCCGCTCAAGCTGGAAAATGAACTTGTGGGAAAACAATTAAAGATTCTTCCTTAAATATCTGATTCTGTGAACTGCTTTGCTGCGATGCAGTCGACGATCCGGAACCTTACAAATTATGTTGTACAAACAACTCTTAATCTTCTTCTTCTATCGAGTCCTCTGGCACCATCTTCTAGTTAGCCAATCTCTTTTATTCCTCCTCTAATAGCTTTCAGCCTCATTCATAACCTATTACTGTTCACAAGGAGGGCCGAAATATAGCTCTAATAAAATGCAGCTGACAGATCCGTGTTGCGTCGTCAAACATGAACCCCCTCCCCCACCCCTAAATGTAGGGCTACAGAGCCCATCTACGAACTCGACCTTTCCCTTGACCCAAAGAATCCTTACACCAAGTTTCATCAAAATATCTCACTCCCTTCGAGAGTTATTGTGCTCAAAGACGCACTGACAGACGGACAACTTTTGCGATGTCACAGGTATCCCTCCACTTACGTTTTGTGATCCCAAAAAGTAGAAGGTGAAGCCTAGCTTTCATAATGCTTGTAAATTATAGAAACTTTTGGTTTGTAAGCTGAAACCTGGTAAACTGAATAGGCTATAAGCAGGGCACGATTAAGTATTGGAGATTTGAGTCACAGTAGGCTACTGCTGCCATTCTTGTATTTCCAACTAGGTAAATACTCCACAGGTTCAGATGAGGACCTCAAAGCATCAAGGACACCAGTAAACTATGCCAAGCTAGTGGATCGCGCACCTAACGCAAAATATTTGAAGACGCGAGCCGTGGTTAAGAGGTGGGAAAAGGCATGACGGTTCATACAGCTTGAAAACCATCATAAAGTGAAAGTACAACTGTTCGTGTCACCGGGGCTTTAACGTCTGATAGTTGCACTAGAAATAGATCAATAAATACTAATGACGTCAGCCAATAAGCAAGACAACTTTTTCAGCGACAGTCGGTCCCATGGCATCATCCTAATCCCCATCTCAATTTAGTGAGACCCTTTGAAATATTTCAAGCTTAAAATCCTTAGTAATTCATCAAGCTTTTACTCTCATCTCAAGGCCTTTGTCCCTTTAGCTAGAAATAAAAATAAAAAAGAATTTGAAAACAATAACGCTCCATTTCATCCAGGTAGTCCTTTCTGGCGTCATACTCTTTTCAGACCTCCTAATGCTCAAATTATTTCTGGACTGGAGGATATTCGTCCGTCTTAAGAGGAAATAAGTTAATGCAAAATCAATTCAACTATGTTCAAATCTGATTATCAAAATCAATTATAATAATCGACTTGATAATACACATTTACTTGAATCAAATTTCCGGATTCCGGAAAACTACTCGTCCGGCAAGACGGTATAAGTTCGGATACGGATTAAGCGTGATTTCTTACCCACGTATCGAATCGACTTCATAATAAACTTATACTACTACCAAATTTTCAGTTCTGGCCGGATTCCGGACGAAATAATTGTCCAGCAAGAAAACAGGTTTCAGACGTGGATTCAGCATGTCTCCTTACCTCTGTACTGCCTGTCATACTAGTTTTAAAACATATCTTGTTCGACCTTAAAGGTGAAGCCCCCTCCCCCACCCCTAAATATGGGGCTACATAGCCTATCTACAAATCTGACCTGTAACTTTGACCCAGAGGATCCTCGCACCAAGTTTGATCAAAAATGCCTTAACCCTCTCGATATTTATCGTGCTAGCAGACAGACGGACAAACTTCACGAAACCATAGGAATCCCGACAACAATCAAACTCTATAATTTCGTGGAAGTTCTCAGTATCATTTCTGATCGAGTAAATTAGGATGTACCTGCGTCATTTTCAACGTACTACCAGGGACCCATAAATTTCCTTACAGGGGGCCTCTCATTTCCTATGCTTATATATTGATATGATGACCGGACCATCCAGTTTCCAAAAATCCCAGCTTGAGGCGATCGGCATTCTTGTTTGCCTCATTGGACGTGCGCGCCCCCCTCAAGCCGCCAGCAGATAATCCCAAATTTTGTCTATCTGGTCTTGAACGTCATTGGACCGTGGGTATGTCTCGAACTACATTCCGTGCGCTCAAGATAGCATCAGAAACCTCGAGTAGTGTTATGGTAACAGCTTGTTCTCTTTCCTACAAATAGACAGCGAAATTTTCTTCTTTTCTATGGTTGGAAGCGACTTCTTTTCTTTGTTTGCAATTTTTGAGATCTGTATGCACTGCTAACAAGGTCGAAGGCTCCGGCGAAACATTATAAGAAAGATCTTCTTTACTAGTATTAGAAACGATACTGAGAGACTTCCACGATAAGAATATAGGTTTTTGGGGTCCCAAAATGTTAGTGACGGGATACCTATGATTTTGGTAAGTTCTATCGTTGGAAGTGACTTCTTTTCTTTGTCTGCATGTTTTGTTATCTGAATGCTCTAAGCAACAAGGTCAAAGGTCCTTGGCGAAATTCCAACCATAGAACTTTACGAAATCACAGGTATCCCGTCATCAACATTATACATAAGATCTACATTTACTAGATTAGAAATGATACTGAGACACTTCTACGAAATCATATAGTTTTCTGGGAACGTTAGTGAAGTTATGATTTCGTAAAGTTCTATATGGCTGGAAGCGACTTGTTTTTGCAAGTTCTGAGATCTCAACGATCTGCCCTACTAAAAAATCCAAAAGCCCCGGCGATAGTCCATGCCTTTATTTCTTCGACTTCGTCAATAATATTAAGGTGAATATTGAGCTTTTACAAAGGGACTTTTGTCAATTCGCCTTATTCCAGCTCAAAGCACCAAGAGACTAGTTTCTGAATGTCCTCCATTGTCTCATTATCAACACTTATCTACAAAGAAGTAACATAGGGATTCATGAGGTAATGAGCAGAAACAACAGTTTTCCCTTTCTGCTCCAAAGAAAGTACGAAACTTTTATTACTCGGGAAACAGATAGAAAGTTTCCTGCTTATCACCTTGTGGATCTCATGTGATGATTCTCATCATCTTGTGGATCTATAATAATATATCTATGGACAGCTGCTGATTATGAGACGGGGGGGGGGGGGATAAATATTCCTTCAGCCCAAGCTGACTGAGGATCAGTCAAAACTTGTAAAAAAAAAAGTTCAACTTGTTTCAAAAGTTCAATAAAAAGTTGGACTTTAAAAAAAAGTTCAACTTTTTGTCACAGGTTCATTTTAGAGTTTGAGCGCCTTCAGCCTAAAGATGACCCTTGCCAAGAAGGGTCGAAATGTAACTCCAATTAAATTCAGCTGCTGTTCAGCTGACATATCCGTATTGCATTGTCGACTATCGGGGGGGGGGGGGGGGGATTTACAAAAACGAGTCCGCTTGGAAGCATAGAACTGAAAATTGCGAATAACCAACGTGTTATTTTATATGACCAACGGACTAAAGTATTAGTTTCTCACCGGTTTCCGGTCGAAAAAAAGTTAAAAAAATTAATGAAACAAAAGCAAAAAAAGTAGCGACACCATCTGCTCATAGGCTAGTGATCTAAACGACAAGAATGATACTCTGGCGGGAGTTGAACCAGGGACCTTCAGGTTGAATTGCCGTTGTTTCCATCTCAAGGGCCCCTTCCTCTCAAATTAAGTATTTGGTTTTCTACATGAGGCTCTGCCATCAGGGCCCTGGACTGCGAACGAGCCTCCGACACTGGAGTCCTAGTCTTCTAAATTTAATTACAAATTTGTTTCAGGTTTATTTGTCTGTGTCAGGTTTATTTGTCAGTCCCAACTGTATAACTGAGGGGTTGCTCCACTCTCGATTTGAGTGTACAGCAAGTGCCCGATGAAAAATTCTTAGACTGCGTAGTTGTATGGTAGTTGTACGAAAAAGTTGCATGTATTGGTATGTAGTAGTATGAAATATTCTGATTTCACACGCCTCCGACTGGGTTAATCTTAAGTAGTAGTATCCGATACCATCCAATCTTGCTGTAGTAGCATCCAGTTTGCTAGCAGTAGCATGCAGTGGGGAACAGTTACTACTGCATGCTACTTTTTCGTACAACTCCATACGACTAATTCTCGAAAAATTTTCATCGGGTGCCCAGTGCCGGCACCGGCTAACACCAGCCAGCACCGGTTTGCCACGTGCTAGACCATTAAAATCAGCCTGTTTAGAAGTCACGAAGTGGTAATCACCTAATTTATGGCCGGCACCTGTGTCGGCATCGCTGGTTTCGGTCGTTGCCGGGAAAGGGTGTAAGCAGGTGCCGGGGAGTGGGTAACCCCTCTTGTATAACTCTGATACAATCTTTAAGTAGAAATTAAAAAAAAAATTATACTCTGCTCAATATAATTATGTCTAAATTTTGTGTGTTTACGCCGTTATTTATCTTTTTCGTTGTTCTCTTTACTCCGCTATCACCTCGTGTACTTGGCGGGTTACAAATAAAATATAAATATATGTATAATTTGCTCTCTCTCTCTACATAGACCATTCAGTCCGTTTTAATGTAAGGCAAGAAAACAGTGTTCCGGATGTAAACTGTTGTCACCAGATTCCGCCGAGTTTTCACTGGACTCGAAAAATAGGCTACCGAATCCCTTACATGAAACCTTTCAATAAGCTCGGCCCCCACTGATCGATATATATTGTTAAGAAGTATTTTTGAAATTAAAGAACCTGAACCTGAGCTCCATTAGGTCATTAGTTTAACGAGCTGCGATTTTCACCGGATTCCGGCCGAAGGATTGTCGGAGCGTTACGTGTTACATAATGTTACATGTTATGTAACGTTATGTGTTACATAACGGCCTGAACACGATTCTTGACAATTTTCGGTTCTTGACTATTTCAGACGATTCTTCGTTCTTTTAGCTATAGCCTGGACAGGACCCTTGCTTAAAAGGGCCAAAACATCACTGGAAGAAATCACAATTGACGTATGCGTTTAGCACCATCAAATATGGGGAGGGGAGGAAGTATATTTTAAAGCGGGTCTGAAAAGGGAGGAAACACAGGATTTGATTAGTTGTAGGGCAGTCTGCCGTTGGGGGAGAGAAGGCGGTATACTGGGAGGGCAAAGGGTCGGTCCGGTCCGTATTCATGTCCGATGTGTGGTAGCATGGATGAGAATTTAAAACATTTATTGCGTGACTGCGAAAGTCTGAGTGGCTAGACATTTTTGGAGTGAATGGAAGGGGAATGGATGAAGAATGGATATGTAGTGTAATGGGTAATAACTTTTATATAAAACAGCTGGTGAGGTTCCTCAGGGTAGCCCTAGCCCACGGGGATAGGTGCATTTTTTTATTTGCCATGGCCGCTGGCTCTTAGCGCAAATAAAATCTTATCTTATCTATGACTCTTGATAAGAAGAGCAAACACCCTCCTAAGCTAGGACGTTAGCCCTATCATCTCTTGCGTTCAAATAAAAATGAACTAAAAAAATACTGAACGATTTTTACTGACTTGTTTTTTGTTTTTTTTTAGATACAAACTCAATTCACCCTAATAAAACACTCTATAGCCGGACAGCAGAAGCCCAAACCCTTCGAGAACGAGATACCCCAGCAACCCCGTTCAAGCGTGAGAAAGAAGCTTATCAAGCCATCGGCGGCGCTGTTGGGTTAACCCACCAATCGGAAGCCAGCCCGCGAAGTAACTCGCCAATCAGAGAACAGCTATCCCTTTGAAGAGAGCACCGAATCGAGTTTTGTGAAGCACAGCTTAATAAAGATTATAGTTTTTGTGATCAAAGAATCGCCGCCATCGTGAATTTGAACCAAATGCGTCTGTTCTGAAACTTTCAAATCCCGATCGATCACTTTTCGAGGTTATATATCGATACTTTTTTATCTTAAAGTCCTTTCAAGTTGACATATTTATAGACTTGTATAGGCTATACAAATAATTTAAAATGTTGCCGAGCGTAGCGAAGCCCTGTCATGGTTCCTAACACTTACTTGAAGCGGAACGTTACGAGTTTACACATCTTGATTGGTTTATGGTGTGGGTTTACGAGTAATACTGTATCGACCTATTACCCCAAAATACCGCAATATTTTTTTTATTTCCTTATTCGTTTCGACAAGTTTCACTTTTGTCGTAGTTAAAACGAAAAGAAACAAGACAAATGGCTTCGTTGGGATTCCAAACGGGAACACGTATTCTTCATTTACCTCCTAGGTCCTGCCACTAGGGGAGAAGGACTTACGATCGGCAGGGTCCAGGTGCGTCATTCGTTTAGTGGCCGTAGTCCGCTAGCATCGACATTCGACTGCGTAGCTCCTCCCACAGGGCGGGGCCAAAGAAACTCCTCCCATAAGGCGGAGACTTGGGTCCAGCAGCCAATCACAGGCCTTCTGAAAGTGTGTTTCAGACGTTCTCTCGGATTTGCTATTACATAACTTCAAAATCACACACCTCTGTTGGTCGCATTTTCCATACTCACATTTGGTTGGCAATAGGGAAAAGTGAGGCAGATTGCACAACCGGTTTTCCCGTCCGTGCCCAAAGTTGTGAAGATACATGTGGATCCCAAAGGGTCTCGAAAAGAGTCCAGAAATTGGGAAGTTTGGAGAAACGGACAGACAGAGCAACTAGGCAACAGGAGTGGGTGAGTACAATAACTGATCTTTTAACACTTCTATAATTTTTTGCTCGCTCCCCAGGGCTCCTCGGTTTGTTGATTGACGATGACCTTAAGTGGAGTTCCCACGCCAAAATGTTACTCGAAAAGCAGCACCACTCCTCAAGTCGTTCGCGGTTCTGAGACGGTTTGCTATTCCGTCACGAGATTTACGTAGTTATTTACTGCACTTAGCCTACATTCCACCTTGCCTGGAGTATGCTTGTCCAGCTTGGCACCCAGGACTCACAAACGCACAGACTGAAAGACTCGAAGCCATCCAGAAAAGGGCAGTGAAGATTATGCTCGGTCCGGGCTACGTTTCATACGAGGATGGCCTGGTCAAGCTTGATCTGCCAACCCTTGCTGAAAGACGGCATCAGCTCACAATAGCGTTCGGGAGCAAATGTCTGGCATCGCATGCGCATCGCCATTTTACCTGATTTTGAGACCCTAGCAAGTAGAAGGCCCAACACGCGACAAAGACAGAGAGACGCTGCTTACCAGAGACTAAGTAAGACCACCCACAAACTCGACTGATCGTTATCTGAAATCTGTTGTACCCTATTTTACCCAATATTTTAATTCTAGTTGTTAAACGATATTCATAAATTGTGCGTATAGATGGGACCCATAAATTTCCTGTAATGACTCGCCATTCAGGGGGCTTGTCATTTCCTATGCTTCTATGTTGCTTTGTTGCCCGAGCCTCACCTAGTTTCCAAAAATTCCACTTGGGTCGAATCGGCGTTCTTGCTCAGATAGAGCCAATCCCGGGCCTCCTTGGACGTGAGATCAAAAAGACTCCTCCCTCAAGGCAATATTTTATCCCCGTGGGTATTTCTCGAACTATCTGACGCATCAGAAATCTCTCATTGACAAGCCCCCTGAATGGCGAGTCATTACAGGAAATTTATGGGTCCCTGGTACAGATGAGATGTCTATTTATATAATTGTGTCATGTGTTATTTGTGTGAATGACGCTCCAATGCTTACAGAATACAAGCTATTAAGGAAACAAAGTACTTTATTTATTTATTCTTTAAATGAAGAACTTCATGTAAGCTAATATTTGCTAGGTTATATTTCGGTCAAATTCTACCTTCCCTCAAAGCTAGGCGGTGTCGAAGTAACATAGCTGTACAGTAGAGGTATACTCTTTGAAAATTAATTAACTGCGCCGTTTTGGGACAAACGGTAAGAGAACCCGAAACACCCATCCAGGTTTTCTTTATGAGCCCTTAATTCGCTACTTTGGTTGACTGGTAGTTGACTTTTGTCCCAGCAAGCAGAGGCGTCACTACTAGGGGGGGAGGGGGGATGAGGGGGAAGCCCCCCAATGTTGTCGGCCAGTCGGTAAAAAATAGCCGAGTCGGCGCGAAGCGCCACGATTTTTAGTAAAAACAGTCGATTTTTTTCTTAGAAATAGTCGTTTTTTTCTTAAAAACAATAAAAAAGAGTCGGTTTTTCTTAAAAATAATCGATTTTTCTCAAAAAATAGTCGTTTTTTCTTAAAATTAGCCGATTTTTCGTCAACACAGTCGTTTTTTCTCAATAATAGTCATTTCTATCCGCAAAAATAGTCGGTAAAAATGACCAGCCAGTCGGTAATACCCTTGTCCCCCCCCCAAACATTTTGGCTAGTAACGCCTCTGACAGCAAGTGGATGAAAATGGCAAGGTTCACAGCTAACGTTAAAAGAGGCATACCTCTACAATTCTTTTCAAGTTTAGCTGAAAAGGCAGCTTATTTTTACATCTGATATTTGAATACAATCAAAGATTTTGACTCATCTAAGGGATTTTGTATTGTTTCACCCGGGGCTCTAGTAATAACATACAGAGTATGCGCAGCTTGCACGGCAACCCAAAATTCATCCAGACGCGGAGAATTTGAATTTCAACAAAGGCCTGCATTTCCAATGTGACATGTGAAGCTCGGAAAAGTTACGACTGTACAAAGCAGGAAAATTATGTTAAAGTTTAACTGAAAAGCCAACTTATTTTTGTGTCATTTAGTCGAATACACTGAATTATTTGGATTCTGCAAAGGGATTTTTTTTTGTTTTCCACTATCTGCTCTAGTTATGGCGTTCAGAATATCTGCGGCCGTCCCCATAGCGAAAATTCTACTATGACGCGGGAAATTTTTATCTAAACACAAACAAGGCTTTTCAGTGGGCAGTGGCGACATTGGTGAAGACTGCTTAGTGCCTGAACAAAAAAAAAGTCACAAATCTTTCTTGTAAGGCATACAACAAATTAGAGGTACCACAAATCACACGGAAATTCCACTATTTGAAAATCGATTATTCCTGAATAGCGGAACAACCAAGTAACGCATTTTCAGCGGGTCTTCAAGCCAGTTTAAGTGAATAAGTGATGGGTAACTAGATTGTCCTATCCCAGTCCTTTTCGGTTAAACTTTAAGATATTATGTCTTGCAAGGAATCGGAAATTTTTATTTAGTTTTCGGCATGGCTTATATTTGTAGTTGGTAAATACTTCAAGCGTAGAGCGACACAAATCAGAAAGAATAAATTCATTCAATGAAATCCATTATCTGTGGATAACGGACAAACGAACTATACGCATTTTTATCGGGTTTTCGGGCCTATTTAAGTGGAATAGTGATGTGTAACTAGACTGTCGGATCTCAGCCCCATTCAGTTAAACTTTAAGGAAGCTTATCTTTGATTGTCTGGTCTGGTTCCACGATCTATAAAACATGTATATAATATCTACTCATATTAAAATATAAAATATATAAAAGGCATCCCGAGTCCTACTCCGTATTTAGCTTCTTTTTCGACTTCGGGCTGGAGAGGGTTACGAGCTTCACCCGCCTCCCTATACGGGCAGAGGAGGGGGTTGCAGGCTTTGCCTCCGGATTGGCTTCCCGAACCGGCGAATCGGTAAGACATATCACATCCTCCTCCTGAGTGGCGGGTAGGGGTTCAATATCACTTACCAGGCTTTGGGTTGAGGGCTGGGTTGAAGGGTTGAAGTCGCTACCTGATTCCTGCGTCTGAGGGGTGGATTCTTGAGTTTGGGCTTCGTCCGGCTGGTAGATATCTCCAAGCTCGCCTTCGGCGAAGGTTACGACGGAGCAGTATCCGTCGGTTGACGAAACGACAAGAATCCGCCCGTCCTCAGACCTGCGAAGATAAATGAATTAGATCCGATAATAATTTGTTTTAATTGATTTTTTTTTTTTACTGTTATTTGGTCCCTTACAGGTTAACCTCTCAGCACTGAAGAGTTTTTGTTTTGATTTTAGAATAAACCCATTATTTTCTCAAAAAAGAATTCATCGAAACAAGTCAAAATTATCCTTTGCTTCAGGGCATTTATTTACCAGAAAAGAAACGATACCGAACATTTTTATGTTTTTGTTTGGCTTCTTGTCTGTTAAATTTACTAGGCTAAGGATCTCGTTCCTAAATTTGCGGGCTTGAAAACGGAGGAAAGGTATATACATATATACATATTTATTTTTGCCAGCTTACAAAAGGAAACAAGACCAAAGGTTTCGATGGGATCCCAAAAATTTTATATTTGACCCAGACAACTACGTCTTGACTACGCCAGATCCAGTCTTCGCCAGGCTAATCATCTGAGAAAATTAAGTTCAGATATACCTGTATAAGCCATATTTATTTTGACGATACTGATCGAAACTTCCTGCTTTACTTCTGCCGAATTTCCGTTTTCGGCCGAATTCCGAGCGAACTACTTGTCCAGCCAAAAAAAGATAGTTCAGAAACGAATTCAGCGCATCGCCGTATCCCTATAAAGAACGTCTAATCAACTTCAAATAAAACTTTAACTTCTAAAAACAAGACCAAAGTTTTCGATGGGATCCCAAAAATTTAATATTAACTACGTCTTGTCTTCGCCAAATCCAGTCTTCGCCAGGCTAATCATCTGAGAAAATTAAGTTCAGATATACCTGTATATGCCATATCTATTTTGATGATACTGATCGAAACTTCCTGCTTTACTTCTGCAAAATTTATGGTTTCGGCCGAATTCCGAGCGAACTACTTGTCCAGCCAAAAAAAAGATAGCTCAGAAACGAATTCAGCGCATCTCCTAGAGCTTATCCCATAAAGAACATCTAATCAACTTCAAATAAAACTTTAACTTATAACAAAAAAATCCGGTTTCAACGAACTATACGAATACGAATAAAACAAGTTTCCGGATTTCCCATTCCTTCCCTGCCCCGCAGATGGTTCAATCCGAACAAGTTCAGATATACCGCTATAAGCCATATCTATTTTGACGATACTGATCGAAACTTCCTGCTTTACTTCTGCCAAATTTCCGGTTTTGGCCGGATTCCGGGCGAACAAGTTGGCCGGGTAGAAAATGTGTTCTTCTTATCCCTAAATCGAGCGTCTAATCAACTTCCAATAAAACTGTTACTTTTAACAAACTTTCCGGTTTTGACCGGATTCTGGGCGAACTACTTGCCCGGCAAGAAAATGGTTTTCACCATCGTGTTCAGCATGTCTTCTTACCCCTAAATCAAACCTCTAATCAACTTCAAATAAAACTTTTATTTTTTACAAAACTTCCGGTTTTGGCCGGATTCCGGGCGACCTACTTGTCTGGCGAGAAAATGGTTTTCACCATCGTGTTCAGCATGTCATCTTACCCCTAAATCGAACATCTAATCAACTTCAAATAAAACTTTTACTTTTAACAGACTTTCCGGTTTTGGCCGGATTCCGGGCGAACTAATCGTCCGGTGAGAAAATGGTTTTCACCATCGTGTTCAGCATGTCTTCTTACCCCATAATCGACTATCACATTAGCTGTTTAAAAATATTTTGTTTGCCCCTTAATTTAAACCCCCTCCCCCACCCCTAAATATAGGGCTACAGAGCCCATCTACGAACTTGACCTTACTCTTGACCCAAAGAATCCTCACACCAAGTTTCATCAAAATATCTCATTCCCTTCGAAAGTTACAGACCGTACAGACGGACAGACGGACAGACAGACAGACGGACAGACGGACAGACGGACAGACGGACAACTTTTTGCGATGTCATAGGTATCCGTCACTAACGTTTTGGGATCCCAAAAATCCGGTTTCAACCGGATTCCGGACGAACTATATGTCCGGATAAAAAATGATTGTCATATACAGATTCAGCGTCTCTTCTTACCCTTAAATCTATCATCTAATCAACTTCAAATACAAATTTTACTTTTAACGAATTTGCCGGTTTCGGCCGGATTCCGGGCGAACTACTTGTCCGGCGATAAAATGGTTTTCACTATCGTGTTCAGCATGTCTTCTTACCCCTAAATCGAGCATCTAATCAACTTCAAATAAAACTTTTGCTTTTAACAAATTTTCCGGTTTCGGCCGGATTCCGGGCTAACTACTAGTCCGTCGAGAAAATGGTTTGCACCATCGTGTTCAGCATGTCTTCTTACCCCTAAATCGAACATCTAATCAACTTCAAATAAAACTTTTGCTTTGAACAAATTTTCCGGTTTCGGCCGGATTCCGGACTAACTACTTGTCCGGTCAAAAAATGGTTTTCACTATCGTGTTCAGCATGTCTTCTTACCCCTAGATCGAACATCTAATTAACTTCAAATAAAACTTTTACTTTTAACAAACTTTCCGGTTTTGGCCGGATTCCGGGCGAACTACTTGTCCGGCGAGAAAATGGTTTTCACTATCGTGATCAGCATGTCTTCTTACCCCATAATCGACTATCACATTAGCTGTTTCAAAATATTTTGTTTGTCCCTTAATTTAAACCCCCTCCCCCACCCCTAAATGTAGGGCTACAGTGCCCATCTACGAACTTGACCTTACTCTTGACCCAAAGAATACTCACACCAAGTTTCATCAAAATATCTCATTCCCTTCGAGAGTTATCGTGCTTACAGACAGACGGACGGACGGACAGACGGACAACTTTTGCGATGTCATAGGTATCCGTCACTAACGTTTTGGGATCCCAAAAAGCGAAGTACATCTAAAGAAAAAGAAAGAAAAAAAGGAACTAAAATATATACATACAATAAGTATGTTACTTGCGCAATCGTTTAACGCTCTTGCTCGAGCACTTACGCACACTCACAAACATCCTTGTGTTGCCTGTTATGAAACTTCTGATAATGTAGTTTAATATTTTATAAAATTTGGTTAATTTCCTTTAAGCGTTTTCTTTATTTTCTTAAACGATTTTAGAAACCTTGCCTTGTCAACAGGTAACAAAAGAATGACAGTTCTATCAAATTTATGACAACATAACAGCTAACATCCTATAAGTGTTATCCGTTGAGACCGCGCATCCTTGTGTTGCCTGTTATGAAACTTCTGATAATGTAGTTTAATATTATATCAAATTTGGTACAAATTTTCTTTTTAGCGTTTTCTTTTTTCTTTTTTTTTACGGTTCTAGAAACTTACTCTTAACAACAGGTAACAGAAGAATGACAGTTCTATCAAATTTCTGACAGGGTAAGCCGCCCCCCTCCGACGAACTCCCCCACCCACACTACCTAATCACAACCGAGAACACACTTCCCGAGATTTTTCTAAGCCGATATTTTCCGGAACGGGGCCTCATAATTTCTCGCTCCAACTGACCGGAAACCTCACGGCTCCCCCCAATCACTTAATGAGGGATCTTATGAGATCTCCTTGTCTTTTTTGTGTCAAAGATGACGCACACCAGAACAAGTGGCTGAGGGATTAACGAGGGAGAGGAAAGATTGGTGGGGGGGGGGCGGGTGTTGTAAGGACGGATGGACAATGACCTCGGCTAGTCTCGGTCCAGATCCTCCGCTGACGACTCACATACCTCACCTGGACACACAAATTGCTTCGTCACAAGCTCTAGATTCGGAGCGAGGGATTATATACTTGCCCGGCTGGTGTATATTTGAGGTATTGTTGTAATAGAGAAAATGAATGGTTGGGTCGCGTAGACCGTAGCGTGCAATGCGGCGGGTAACTAAGGGTGGTGGTGAACTAGGTTTTACGTTAACATATACATACAGTTTTATTTATGACTATGATCTGGCAGACGGTTGAGTGCCAAGCCGCTCGGTCGAGTGTGTGTGGTGCACATATTTCAAGCCACTGCTTGTCCCATCTTCGGCCGTGTCGTCGGAAGCCACCAATCGGCTCTAGGTCCGCCTTGAGTGTGTTAAGCCAGGTCTTAACTTGTCCACCCCGCTTCTTCTTCCAATGTGCGAGGGGTTTGCAGTATAGCGCCTTTTTAGTGAGGGTGTCATCTGACCTCCGACAAACATGACCAAACCAAGTTAGGCGGCGTTTTTTTATTAGAGCTTCGATGTCATGCTTCTGGTGGCATCGTCTACGAATTTCGACGTTGCTAATTCTGTCTCGGAGGGAGACACCGAGGATTTGTCTCAGGCAGGAGTGGTCGAATACTTTGAGAGCATGAACATCCGCTGCTTTCAGGGGCCATGTCTCGCATCCGTAAAGGAGTACGGAGCGGACGGTTGCTTCAAAGACCTGGATTTTTGTTTTTAGTAGGACGTCTCTTTGTCTCCACAGGTTCTTCCTAAGTTGAGCAAAGACTATCGATGCTGACGATATTCTGCTCTGGACTTCCGTACTGCAGCCACCGGAAATGTCGATGAGGGATCCCAGGTACTTGAACTGGTCAACGACCTCTAAACGGGAGTTGTCGATAGAGATGCCCCTTGTGAGTACATCCTCAGAATTCGTCAGGATTTTGGTTTTATCCTTACTGATCTTCAGCCCAACCAAATCTGCAGTAGCAGCAACATTACAGAGCACGGCTTGCGCATGATCTATATCGTTTTCGAGCAAGGCAATGTCATCCGCGTAGTCAAGGTCTTTGATGGAGAAGTCAGGGCTTAATTCAACGCCTCTGGCAGATTGCATGGCGCGCTTCATGATCCAATCGATAACAAAGTTGAAGAGGATCGGGGACAGGATGCAGCCCTGTCTCACCCCAAAATCGATGTCAAAGAGGGAGGACAGCTCTCCATCAGCTTGTATACAGGCACGAACGTGCTGGTAGTATGCCTGAATAAGGCGTATCAGCTTCTCAGGGACGCCGTCCTCTTGCATCGCAGCCCATATGCCATCTCTAACGATCGAGTCAAAGGCCGTTATAAAATCGATGAAGACGGCTATAGTAATCTGATTGTGTTTCATGCGGTGCTCGAGAATTTGTCGGAGTGTAAAGAGCTGATCAATGCAGCCCATTCCTGGCCGAAAGCCCGCCTGGTTTGGGCGTGTGGTCGTGTTTCTGATTGAGCTGAAGCGGTTGAGTAGAATCATGGCAAATATTTTGGCAGCGATGCTTATGAGCGATATCCCCCGGTAATTCTTGCATTCAGCTTTATCCCCTTTTTTGTACAGGGGGATGATGATTGAAACTTTCCAATCGTCTGGGAGAACCTCCTGTACCCAAATTTTCTTGAGCAGTTTTTCTAGGTTCTGTGCAAGAAGCCTGGGGCTTGCCTTGTAGATTTCTGCTGGTATGGCGTCGATTCCCGGCGCTTTATGATTCTTCAGCTTCTTTATTGCTGCCAGGATTTCCTCTTCGTCAGGGGGCTCTATTTTGACTCCTGCGTATTGGTTGATGAGCGTTGGTGAAGGAGGTGGGGGAGGCTGGGTCACTTGAAGATTTGGAGCAGGTGGTGAAGTGATGAGCGTTGGTGAAGGAGGTGGGGGAGGTTGGGTCACTTGGAGATCTGGAGCAGGTGGTGAAGTGATGAGCGTTGGTGCAGGAGGTGGGGGAGGTTGGGTCACTTGAAGGTTTGGAGCAGGTGGTGAAGGGTCCACTTGGGGATTTAGGAGTTTCTGGAAATGGCGCTTCCAACGGTCAACGACTTCGTCACGACTCGTTAGGATGTTACCGTGTTCATCTCTTACAGAGGCCGAATTCTTCGACCTCTTCCCAGTGGACTCTTTAAGCAGCTGGTACAGTTTCCTAGTATCAGACAAGCTAGCTGCTTTTTGCATCTCCACCGCCATATTCTCCCAGTACGTCCTTCTGTCTTTCCTGCCCGACTGGTGGCATAGCTTGCGTAGCTGTTTGAATTCAGCTGAGTGGCGTGATGGTAACAGACTTTTCTTTGTTGCAAGTCGGACAGTTTCTTCGGACATCCACCGTCTTCGCTTTCGCTTCACTCTTCCAAGAGTTTCGAGAGCTACCTCTTGTAGTGTATTTCGGAACTTCTGCCAATCTTCGTTAACCGACGACCCGCTCGAGTTCTCGTCTTCTGGAGACTCATTTGACTGTTCATGCTCGAGGGCGGTGAAACGATTTGAAAGCTGAAGACGGAATTGTTCTACTACTGCCGGGTCCTTAAGACGGGAAACGTCAAATCTTTTTGGGGGTTCCTTCCGTTTACGAGCCATTAGCCTGATCTTTACAGACATTTTGACCAAGGTGTGATCCGACCCGCACTTGAAACCTGTGTCAGGTCCTCTGTAGGCTCTGCAGTTCTGGATCGAGCTTCTCCAACGTGACGACACGAGTAGATAGTCCAGCTGGGAAGATGTCCTCCCATCTCTGGATCTCCAGGTTATGACGTGTGACGGCTTGTGTCTGAATAGGGTGTTTGCTATTACAAGGTTGTTCGCTTGGGCGAATTGGACCAGTCTGGTTCCTCGTTCGCATCTTTCGCCATACCCGTGAATTCCAAGGCTCCTGTCGCCGTTTGCCTGTCTGCTGCCGACGTGTGCGTTAAGGTCACCACCGATAATGAGGAGGTCACGTTTGGGGGTCTTTTTTACAGCTTCGTTGAGTTCGGTGTAAAACGCATCTATTGCTTGTTCAGAGCTGACCCTTGTGGGTGCGTAGACCGCAAACACAGTAACATTAAACAGTTTGCTTCGGAATCTAGCTTTTGCAAGGCGAGATGACACGGGCTCCCATTCTATTAGAGCTTTTTGTGCTTGGATGTTAAGGAGAAATCCAACCCCTGCACTGCCACTACCATCTTTGGGTCCTGAGTTATAAAAGAAGAAAGAGTTCTCTGAATCTGGTGTTGCTATCTCATGGTTTTCAAGTGTGCCATTTATTCTTGTCTCTGATACACAAAGGATGTCAAGGCCTAGGCGATGTACTTCACCAGCTATGACAGTCTGGGTCGTCAAACACTTCATCGAACAGACGTTCCAGCACCGTATTGCAAGGGATTGTCTTCGTTTCAGCAGGTGTCCAGCTCGCCAATTTTTCGAAGGAGACGCCGGTAAATCATCCAACGCATCGCTTGTCGGGAATGCCGTAGCCTGGTTTGACACTCTTTGATCTGCTTTCTTCATAACGTTTCGTGGGAATATTATTGACCGACAGGTCCCCAGTCCGTCGGCGCCTCCACACTTTAGCCACTCTTTCGCTAGGCATGTAGCTACGGAATGTTGCCACCGCTTCACCACTTTGAGGTAGTGTGGTCGACTTCCCAAGGATACACTAGAGACGGAGATACAGCTTCGACGGCCCAAACCGCACCGCACTTAGAGATTGAGTCAGAAACACATACCAGCCTGTTTAGTTTAACGCGCCATGGCACTGTCAAACCGCTCGACTGCACTGTCACAAGTTTCATAACAGATGGCGCATAACACTTCAAGAATAACACCTTTTCGCTTAGAAATAAAGTGTTATGACCAATTAAGTTTACACTATTTCGTGCCTAGATCTCCAACAACACCTTCAATTGGTAAAAATACTAACGGGAACGAAAGAAAAATAACAGATAACATCAGAAAGTGTTATCTGTTGAAACCGGGCATCCTTCTGTTGTCGTTATGTAAATTCTGACAGTGTAGTATTTTTACCAATTGAAGGTGTTGTTGGAGATCTAGGCACGAAATAGTGTAAACTTAATTGGTCATAACACTTTATTTTTAAGTGAAAAGGTGTTATTCTTAAAAGTGTTATGCGCGATCTGTTACGAAACTTCTGACAGTGTGGTCTTACCAAACTTCTTTACCAACGATACTTGAACCAATCTGAACGCCCCTTTACAGCGTTCTCCTATAAGGAACCTCCCCTATCATCAGGTCTCACCGCTGTCACCAATTTACGGCAATACCACCCGTTGAGGCTAGTTGTTAAACGTCCCCGCGAAAAAACGTCACCAGCAAAACGTTCCCGTTGCGAAACGTCCCCATGGCGAAATGTTCCCAAGCAAAGATTAAGCAGTTCGATCCGAGTTACAATATCTTCGAAGTATTTCATTGTCCAGATGTTATAATGGCAAAAGAGACTAATGAGTAATATCACAACTACTAATCAAATAAACTGAGCGAACAGAAACGAGGTCAATCAGATAGAGCACAAAAATAATCCAATTAAACACAACAGAAAATCTTTTCTTTCACTGCCTTGGTCTAAATTAACATGCTTTGAAAGAATGCGTGTTATGGGTGGTCTGATGAAAACCTTCAAATCCTAAAACAAGCAATTCTCATGTTTTTTTTAGCCGGGGAGTTTTGTCATGGGGACGTTCTGTCCCGGGGACGTTTCGCAGACAGCCCACCCCCTCATCGGGTTGAAGAGGGTTTCATCGTAGCTTGTGGAGAGGGCGACTTGCGCCGGGGAGTTCAAGTCAAGCCTGTCGAGTTTGGCAGCCTGAACGTTTCAACAAAATAATCGTTCAACAAAATCAGTATGCTTTAAAAAAATAGAGCTTTAGTTCGCTTCAATTCCTAGGAATATCTCATTTTACGATCTGTGGGAATTCTGGGTATGTCAATTTTGGTTATCTAGCTTTTAGAAGTGCTAGGAATCTGAATAAAACAATAAGAAGCCTGCTTAACTTTCCGACATTTTGTGACAAGTTGACTTTCCACGGCACACATAGGCTTTACCCTTTTCGGTCGTAGAGCGGAAAGTGGCGTTCCCTCGAGAAACCTCGGAAGCAGAAGTATGGAGTTCTAAGCTCTCCAATCTGACAGCGGCTTCGTTAGATCATGTCAGTCTACTCTGCCAAGTGTCAAAACAGATTCTTTAGCCTATAGCTGGAAGAAAGAAACTTGCCCTAATAATGGCTATTGCAGGTTCGTAGCGAGGGGTCAGCCACTCTCGATTTTAGTGTACAGCAAGTTCCCGATGCCGCGGTGCCCGGTCGGTTGCCGGCACCGGTTGCCACGTGTTAAAACATCAAAATAAGCATTTTTAGAAGCGTTTGAAAGATGAATCCCCAATTTATGGCCGGCACCGGTGCAGGGAAAGGGTGTACATCAGGTGCCGGGGAGTTGATAACCCCTCGGTTCGTAGCTGGTAGAAGCAGGAAGGTAGATGTAAGAGGACTCTTTCCAAGTACATAGATGGCACTTTTATACAAGGGACTTTTACCGTGACTAATGAACCAAGAGCAACTTTTTTGAATTTAGTGTAGAAGTCTAGGACTCTGAGGAGTATTTTTGTCTTTCAGTTCACTACTTCTACAACTCTTTCCAAGACGGGCCGAAATATTGCTGAAGGCGTTTTAGCTGATTTATCTGTTTGAGTCATTAATCATATAACCCAATAGCTAAAACAGTGTCGCTCTATCCATTAAAGAAACGAGTTTAAGCTCGTGTATCTTCTAGTAGCCTGCTTAACTCTGCCATTCCCTTACTGGTGAGGTTTTGTGAAGAAAATACGTCTTAAAATAATTGTACATATTTATTAAAGAATAGTCCTGTTTTAGTGTAGTTTTAATATGTGATGTGTAGTAGATAAATTGATTGATTGATTCATTATGATAGATGTATGGCAAATGCAAGCAAAAACAGTTTGGCTTTTAAAATTTTTAATACATAGATGGCACTTTTTATACAAGGGACTTTTACCGTGACTAATGAACCAAGAGCATTTTTTTTGAATTTAGTGTAGAAGTCTAGGACCCCAATGTCGGAGCCACGTAGACAAACCAGGACTCACTTGGCGGGGTCTTATGGTGAAAACCAAACAAATCCAAATGTAATTTTCTCATGGTCTCATGGTAAAAACCAAACAAATCCAAATATAATTTGAGTTTATTTTTGCTGAAAAGATTGAATTGTCAGCCTACATTACACGGAACGAGAACCCTTGCCAAGAAGAGCCGAAATATTGCTGTCAAACATCGTAGCTGACTTTCCGCTTTTGGCCATTGTTTTAATTTATTACACGGAACACGATTTACACAATTTCATGTACAGTAGAGGTATAATTATTGGAACAGTCACTTGTTTATTTGAACAGTTACTTAAATGTGGACAGTGAAGTTTTGGGCTAAATGGCAGAATGAAGATCCAAAATACCTATTCAGGTGTTTACAGAGGCCCTCAATTAACTACTTTGGCTAACTCGTAGTTGACTTTAAGTCACAGCAAGTGCATGGAAGTCCTAAGTCAACAAACGTTCAAATAAGCATACCTCTACTGTACAAAATAAAAACAAATCTCCAAGTAACTAAGCAAAAGTAAATCAAGAAAGAATTATGTCGAAATTAAATAACTCAAAAGAATAATACAGTTTTTGAATTTACTTTTGTTAATTTAATTTTATAAATAAAGATACGATGGAAGTGTAAAGATCAGAAAGAATTGAAGGAAAAAAAATAATTAAGAAATTAAAAAATAAACGTAGATATAGAGGAAAGTGTAGGTGACGCTAAATAGATAGGCCGGCCATGTGATTAAGTTTAAAAAAAAATTAAGTTGATAAGACCGTTGGCGTCACCGAGGGCAAGTGGAAGCGTACTCACCTGGCCAATTCGTACTAGACTGGAAGAACAGAAAAGAAACTACGAGGCTTTAAAAAAAAATGAAATAAAGAATAATGACTCACCAGGTAAGGTCGCTCAGCCTCGTGTAATGTAAGTTCCCGACTTTCGCAAAAGGGGTTAGCTGCTCCGTATCGTAAAGTATAACTGAAGACGCAGTCGCCACAGCGTATACTATCCTGTATGGTAAACCAATGGCGGGCGTCTTTGCATTTTTGCCCCGCAGGCTGAAGTAGAGAGGGCAGCACCGGACAGCGACGGTACAACTCTCGTGGCACGGCAAGTAGATGGCGGGCCTGCGGATAACAAAATAAGGTCAACTTAAAGAGGAACTAAATTTATTATGAAAGGCTCATGGAAGGGCTTTGTTCTAGTTCTGACTCTGTTATTTTTCTTTGTTTTTATTTTTTGGTTCATTATTAGGTTAATTAGTTAGGAGTTAGTTTCTTGTTTTCATATGGTGATATGTCTTTCCGTATATTACTTTTTCCTCTTTTTTTTTTATTTATACTCCGTCTTTCTCTTTGTGACTGTATGATGGGTCATAAACAAATTGTTATTTGTCGAATAAAGATGGCTAACCCACGGGAAGGATGTCCTTTGGTTTTCACTTCAGGCTGAAAACAAATGTACAGGAGACCGCCCGGCATCTGAAGTTCCCTGATATACCTGAGAGAAGAAATAAAGAGAAAACAATATAGGTACATTTTGAAGAGGGTCTTAAATATGATCATTATCATGAAAACTTGACTGTACAGAATATATTTTTTTTTTTTTTTTTTTATTCCAGATATGGGAAGCCTGGCTTTAAAGCTCAAATCTTACTAGAAATTACATTTCCGCGATAAATTGTTCACCGATAACGTTTCTAAAAAATACCAATCACTTGCCCCATAAATTTAGCGATTTTCTTATTGAGCGTGTTCCACCCTACTTACCGTAGCTACTACGCACGACGTCACGAGCTCTGGCTTCTTGGCGTCACAGGCTGGAACGCATTTTTCTATTTTCAGCAAAATATCGTGCCACGGGCTAATCGGGCCAATCACGTCACAGAGGTTCGTAGTTACCACGCTTACTACGCTCCCGCGCGTGATAAGCAAACAGTCGCTATCAGCAAGAACAAATAATCAGTAAGAACTTCTGTGTTTAGTCCGTGCAGCGACTATGAAAACCCCGACAAATCTGAGCGGAGCTGGAAGTATTTACTGTAGCTTTGAGCTGATGTCTGTCTTTTCCGTCTTCACCGTTGCCTATCGCACAAGAAATATCGAAAGAGGCGAGCAGGAGGCGTACTCCAAGCGCTGATCCTCTCTGGAGCGTCTCCACAGAACCAATAAGCGTTGACTTCTAGATTTCCTCTTTAACAACTTACCGGCGATCTAGCTATTTGTAGAGGTAACGATACTCGACTCAGCATGTTTGTATGACCGAGATAGGGAGACAGTAATTCTGTCTCGTTATTTATTCTTGCTATCAGTTACTCGAGAAGGTTGGAACGGAGAGCGTAGTAAATTTTCACGAGGTTGTAACGAAAATAGTAACTAACAGTTACTACTGTTAGAAGGGCGGAACACGCTCATTGGCGCTGTTTAGACTTCCCGCTCTCCGACGCGGAGGTTCGACGCAAAGTTTCTGAAAACTGCGCGCCGTGAGTAAACAATGGAAAACCAAACCAAAAGAAAAGGTGTCCGGAACGCAAGATAGACCCTGTTCGCTTACGAAGTCTTCAAAAATAAACAAGAGCTGTAAGCTCATATGGCAATTTCAAGGATAGGTAGCATAGATAAGCTAAGGGTAAAGGTCGTGGAGGGACGGAGGAACCATTCCATACTTCCCTTCAACTCAGGGTCGCCGAGGCATACGAGAGGCATATCAGGAGCATATCAACCCAAGGTGTGTCCCAAGATTGCCAAGAACCCCCTAACTTCAACTGCCCCAACACTGGCCGAGTCCGAGCTTGACCTCAGATACGCCATTTACCCGAAACACAAGTGTCCCTTCGCATTCCTTAACGTGACTCTCAAATAGGTGAGACCGAAATTACTTCAGTGATTAACAACATAATGTTACAAAAGTAAACAACATATTAACCGACTGACTTGAAAACAAAATTGTTGTACACATATTCGGTCTTGCGCCTCGTCAACTAGATTGTGCAGTGGTTTTTCATGGCTTTCCATGAGGGTGGGCCATGGCTTTCCATTAGGGTTGATCTGTAACTGAACATCAGGCTTTTTGAAATCGAAACTTTACAGGCCCTTATTTGTTAGCTGTCGGCGAAGCTTGCGCTGCTTGACTGGGATACTCGGATTGTCAGCGAAATTATGACTAAACGTGTCCATGGCAAAACGTCTTCATGACAAAACGTCCGCATGGCGAAACGTCCCTGTGGCTAAACATGCAAAACATCCCCATGGAGAAACGTCCCCGGCTAAAATAGACCAAATCAAAAATATGATAATAGTTTGTTTTCGGAGCTTATAATTCCATAGGGAAGCTAAGGGCAATTTAAAAGGCAGAATAAGTAAGATGGTCACTTAATCAAATCCAAAAAGGGCTTGAAAGAAACACCAGAGACCAATAGTGAGTACTCCAGCGATAAAAAGAGTCATTCAATCAAATCCAAAAACGACTTAAAAGAAACACCAGAGACCAATAGTGAGTACTACAGCGATAAAAAAAAATGAACCTAACAAATGTCCGAGCTACTTAGAGCGTGCTCCACCCTTCAAACAATAGTAACTATGAGTTATTATTTTCGTTCCAACCCCGAGAAAAGTTATTACGCTGACCGTTCTAATAGTGAGTACTGTAGCGATAAAAAAAAAGGAAGCTAAAAAATGTCCGAGCTACTTAGAGCGTGTTCCACCCTTCAAATAATAGTAACCATTAGTTACTCTTTTCGTTCTAACCTCGTGCCGCCCTGTGTAAGAAGACTATCAATTTGATTCACGTTTACGACCCTCTGCGGACCTTCTTTCTTATTGATGCTGGTTAGTTTGTTTTTGTTGTTGTGTTAGTTTGTTTGTTTTGTTATTTTCGTTGTTTATCGTTTTGTCTTTCTAAAATACTCCGTATTTTGTGTCTTTCACTTTACGGGTAATAAAACTCATTCATTCATTCTAACCTCGTAAAAAGTTATTCCGCTGACCGTTCCAACCTTTTTGAAACAGTAACTAACGCAACTATTTGCACACAAGGCTCGGGAGCGTAGCTTAGGCCGGTAACTACGATCTCTGTGACGTGATTGGCCCGATTAGTTCATGACACCATATTTTGCCGAAAATAGAAACATTCGTTCCAACCTTGACGCCAAGGAGCCAAAATCCGTGACGTCAAGCGTCGTAACTACCTCGGTAAGTAGGGTGGAACACGCTCTTAGCAAATCGTCAAATACAAAATTTCTGTCCTACGTGACTACTTTGCAACTTCGAGAGTAAAATATTCTGGTGCGCCAGAAACTGCTTACGAGTTTACGGAGAGGCGTAATCAGATAACCGGAAATAACATCTGGAGGAAATCAGGTTACAAGGAAAATTGCCTCAAGGAAAAGGGGCAAACGGTGTACGCAAGAAAAGAAAACATTTCTAAGAATGACTACGTGTTTGGAGGAAGGTACACACAGTTTTATTGTATTAAAGTCAGGATTCACCTTTCAGATTTTTCTTCCGGATTCCAGATATCCGTTCCGTCAAGGCGGATCCAGGAGATGTACCCAGACAAAAAACATCCGGAAGTGCGGGGCTTTGCACTGTCAGAAGTTTCATAACAGATTACACAAGGATCCGCAGTTTCAACAGACAACACTTGGGGGGGGGGGGATGTAGTCTGTTATGTTTGAAGATGTTATGCATGAAACATTATGCATAACAAACATAAAAAGCCCAAAAAGCATCTGCTGAAATTTCCGATATCATAACGACAAACAAAAAAGTCAGCAGATATTTTTTGGCATTTTTCGGCAATGCTTGTTATGCATAACATTTCATGCATACCGTTTTAAAAATCAAAACAGATTACATCCCAAGCGTTGTCGTTGAGCGTTGTCTGTTGAAACTGCGCATCCTTTTGTTATCTGTTACGAAACTTCTGACAGTGTGGAAATGATGTATCTGTGTTTCTTGAATTTCTCCTGCGAATTAGACCGCAGCGGACAGTTATCTATCTATCCAGACCCGGAGACAAACACCGGCAGTGCGGAGAGGATTTCCGCGTTTGAATAGCGTGACTATATCTGTTAAAGCACCAATCGCAGTAGATACAGTTTATACTCCAATATTCTAACATGCTTGAAAGATTACAAATCCATCCCCACTATTTTCAGCCTCTCTCGGCCACTTATTTTTGATGAGAAATACAGAAGACATTGCACAATTAGTATGTCTGACTATAAACTCCTTGGAAGCAATAAGAGGGAGCCTGATCCGCCTCGCCAAGCACTGAACATGTAAAAATCGCCGCAGTGCTGTAAGGGTGGACTACAATAACATAGGTAGTTCGGAACAGTGAATAAAAGAAAGGATGGGCGGTTAGGGACAGAGTAAACCAGTAATAAGGTAAGAATATTAAAAAAAAACTCGACGTCCCCAAAGTTTGGACGGCAAAAAACAACAGAAGAGCTGAGCAGACAAAGGTGATAACTCACATTTTGCTAGTTTCGAGATAATCGCGTTCAAAGTTCGGGAAGTCAGTAGGCTATTTCGAAGGCTAGTTATCAGCTTTGTCGACTGATTATCTCTGTAGGGGGTGATCTGGCGAAGTTTCTGATAGCACAGGAAGAAAGAGCGTAAAAATGTGTACCAGATGGTGCTCTTAACTGAATTTGCCCAAAAAGGTGAGTTATCACCTTTGTGCGCTCAGCTCTTCAATACATTCATAGGCTACCTTAGTATGAGTTACTGGGGAGCAGACAATTAAGAACGTGTCCGAAAGCTTTTTAGTGCTGTAAATGCTGATTTAATGCAGCATTTACAGCATTAAAAAGCTTTCGAACACGTTCAGAGATTTTCTTTCATTTACTCCGCTTTTTCAAAATGGCGGGTTACAAATAAATTAATTAATTAATCAGAGTATGCAGTCTGACCTACTGAACAATATTATTACTAATATATTCAATAATATATTATATTCAATTTTATTCACTAACTTGTTATCATAAAGGGTTGATTCTTTTTCTCTTTGTTGTGAATAATGTCGGCCGATCTTGCACATCTTCATATGGATGTCCGTCACGTCCCTAAGCGTGCCACAAGATTTATGGACCCCCCCCCCCTTTGAGTGGCCGGATCTGTAAATCGAGGATCTAGAACATGTGCTCTTGCCAATTTTTGCCAATTCCACTCTGGTCGGATTATCGCTTCGATATTAAAGCATGCCACAGGATTCCGGGACCCCTAACTCAACCCCATGGGGTGCAGATCCGGTCATGATCTGAAGACGGCACATTTAGAATATATGGTTATTCCGCCGTCCAAGGTCTGTCCTGATCCTCCACTCTAGATATGAAACAACATTTCCGCTAGACTATCCCACCTCCAACTCCTAAAAAGTTGCCGG